>LR989856.1:9132500-11532500 GCA_905146925.1 Autographa gamma | reverse complement strand
TTTTTTTTAATTTTGTCTCGTTTTTGCCTTTTACTATAAGCAGTTATCCTCTGGTCTGTGCTTTTATTATATTAAAAAACATAACATATAATTAAATATGAATGGTACAAAAAAAATGAAACCTCAAAAAGGGCTCGAACCCGCGACTACTTGTTAAGTTATTTCTACTATACATATACAATTACAAATTAAAAAATCACATCTAAGGCGTTATTATGTAATAAATAATAGTAACATTAAATTCAGAGCGAATCTAGTGCTTCAATAAACGTTTTTACATAAATAGCGTATCATATTACTATCTAATAAATTATGGCGTGACATTATGGTGAAAATACTTAGTAGATAAGTATAATAAAATTAAATTTAGTTATTTCAAATATATATTATTATTTGCATCAACATAAATGTAAAAAGATTATACAACACTAGCTTTCTTTATTAAAATATAAAATTATTAGAAAAATGTACCTACTTTATCGAAACGTGCGAGGTGTAAAATTAACTATAAAACAAGAGTGTAGTTTGGAAATGGTTTTCCGGTTGGATAAGTTATTAAAAGTGTTTTGATGCTACCCTTCCAAAAAATAACAAAAAAATATTTTAGTTTTACAACTAGGTATACTACTCTTGGTCCCACATTTAAAAAGGCACAATAATATATTAATTAAATAGATTTAATATCTTCTAAATATAGTTTTATTTATTATTTACAATTAGGCAAAATAAGGCGCTTGCTATAAGCGATAGGCAAAACAATATATTATTTCGGTCACCGGTGACCGATGCAGTTGTTCATCAAACATTTTTATTTAAAACGTTAACGATATTTATGATAAGGCACCTTTAGCTATGTCCATAAGTTTTAAGTAGTTTCAACTGTCCTTTTAATGCTAAGTGTCCACAAAAATAGTGTCTTTCATTCATATAGACCACGAACTACTAAATCACGTCTTAAACACTGTCCAATAGTTAGCATTGACAGACAAAATGAGCATTCAAATATAGGCACATCAGCTATCCCTGTAGATACGCATTGATAAAATCATGTGATGCGGCAAGCCTGGTTACCTTATATTACCATATCTTTATATGCTTCATGCTGTAGTAAACTGTACCTTACAGCCTACATCTTAAAGCCCACATTTGAACACTAACTCCCCTTACCTAAGCGACTTCGAAGCTGTCGGAGAACCCGTGGTAGGGGTAGATCCCCCCGAGCACGTACTTGTAGCTGCCGTAGTGGTGCAGCCGGTACACGCCGGGGGACGTGCCCACCGGGATCTCCCACTCCAGCTCAGCTCGACTGGTACCCATTACTTTGGAGTCGCGGAGCCAGATGAACCTGGGAAAGATAGAAATAAGGGAGATTTAGATATGGCTTAAACTGCAGAAAATGAGGAGATGGAAAATAGCGGTCGAAATAGAAATATTCCGAAAAAAAAAACCAAAGAGATGCTATGATCAAAAAGAAGGTATAAAGAAACAACTTGACTCCAATTGAACAAACTGGTTTACCCTAGCACAGGATTGAAGTAAAGAGGCCTGGCTCGCCAGTAGGACAAAACAGGCTTAATATATTCCATAAGATTCTATAATCTTTAGTATTTTGCACGAAACATGGTGTTTTTAGGTCTGGTGAAGCCTTTTAATCAGTGTAATTTAATGAATCCCACACAACATGAAAATATGTATGGTCCCTGATAAACAAAAAACAGTAACTACTTCTAAAAATGTTTGACTTTTCTCTTCTTCAAATTTCCTTATACCTATTATTATTGGCCAAGCCAGTATAACAGCATACATACTTGGTCTCCCAGTCAGCATCAGTGGCGACGACCGTCCAGACGTCATCCTGCTCGGACTCCAGCCGCTCCACCGCCGCGTACCAGCGACCGTGACGCACGTTGTTGCGCGGGTGACCCGACACCTGCAGGTAGCGTAGTAGATGGTGGACTTGTGCGGTTTTAAGAAATATGTTGAGATTCGCACTCTAGATATTTTTTTGGATAGTATCTCAGCAAAAAATGTACAATACTTTTTGCATCTTTGCATAATCAATTAACGAGGTTTTTGCAAAAATCGGTCAGACTTAAAACATTTGTGGGGCACAAAAACTGTTTCATATTTTGCCGGCATCGAAGTCACGGTTATCCGTGCTATATCTGACATATACAAAACTGATCTAACATTGTCTTTACCAACCATAAATCCTTAAAACTTACAAACTGCGCAGTAACAACATCTCCGTAGCTGTACTGCTTGAAGGGTTGCTTGAGACAGTCGCCGAACTCGTGACCCCATGGAGCGGAGTCCCACAGTACAGGAGGGACCAACGAGATCAGCTGACTGCTAAGGTCTGGCGGGTCCGGACCAGGAGTTAAAGATTTACCCTGGAAATATAACATTTGGCTACAAATAATTTTTTTTAACCCCCAAAATAGAAAAAGAGATGTTATAAGATTGACGCGAAGTAACTCCTAAAGAAATAGACCAGAACAATTTGACGCAGTTTTTGTAAATATTCAGGTTGAATTTGAGGTTCCATTTTGGAAAGTCATAAATTACTTTAATTATAACTTACCGAGATCAGAGCGTTCGTGAGTTCAACGTATTTATTAAGATAAATGTCGAGCGTATGTGGCCCGTAAATTGTGGAAGCAGCTTCGTATCTTTGCGCCTGCAAACAATAACAAATAATTAAGAATATGAAAAGTAACATTAAGAGTCAATATATTTTCAGCTTTCTGTTACAGGTTCCCAAAAGTTCTATTGGTAAAGTAGATAATTTACCGATTTAAGTTGGGTACAACATTTTTACATCTTTTTTATTTCTAAATCTTTAACAAACCTGATACTCCTCATAGGTAGCAATATAATCGGAGTATATATTAGAGAGTCCCGCTAGCACCACTCTCTTGGCTTCGGGAGCAGTCTTGGCCACTATATTCCTCAGCCTTCGACCAGACATGGTGGTGAACTCTCCGGGCACAGCGGCCAGGAACAGCCCTCCGATGCGGGCCACGGAGCAGGAGACGGTCTTCGGTTGCCATTCGTAGGGGAACCGCGCCTGGAAGAATATGAATGGTTGTAAAGTGAGGTAGTAGTTAGTTGTAGGTTTTTGAGTGAAGAGCGGGTATTGATTGTGCTAGTAAGTGGAAAGATAATCAGATTTTTGAGACTGAAAGTTATTTTATCGATTTGTCATTATCTTGGCTCGCGCGCGAACCGCCATGGCGCCAGGGAGAGGGGATCACGTCGCCCCACCTCGTCAGTCGGCCACCGACTACAGCGCCACACGTGAGCGCGCCAGCGTATACTAACATTGTGCTATAAATTCACAAATAATCCTATAAACTTAAATCTGTGTTTGGACTCCGCCCGACCAATCTGCTACTTAGTTAAACAGCCAATTTACAAGAAAACTCTGATTCAGGATTCTTTTTTTTCATCTTGCTTTCGCTGAATATTATCAAAGATGGGACCGCAAAATAATACCGACGACTTGTCAATTTTCTCGTTTCCTTAAATTTGGTGAAAAAGTCTTCAGTCCCTTACCCGTCCCGTAGCCAGCAGTATCGGCTTCGGCGCCTGGCACTTGACATCTTCCTTGGTGGGCTCGGCGATGAAGTCCCTGACGGCGTTCCAGAGCGGGTTGGAGGTGGTGGTGCCCTGCTTGAAGTCGAACGCGCCCGGCCCGTCCGTCGTGCCCGCCGCGAAGCTGTAGCCCATGGCCGGCAGGCAGCCGTATACTTTTGTACTCTGGGATCAAAGATAGGTAGGTTGGTCATCGGAAAGAAATAAGGGAAAAATACATAAAATACTAAAGGTGATGTTTTACCAACGTCAATGGTCAAGGTACTCTGATTTTTTTTTTTTCAATATTTTCATATTATCTGCTACTTGGAGTCGAAACTAACCGAAGGGAGAAAAATTATTTATTTCCATTATTTCAGTAACCAAAAGTTTTTTTAAGGAGTTTCTTGCTTTTTGTTGAAATTGAAGTTTTTTACTTCTTTCATCTTTCGCACGATTTTTTTTTTAACCTTATGAGATCAAATTCGTTATCTACGGGAGAGATTATTTGTTTCATGACTGAAATTATTCATACTCACAGTGTTAAATGTTTCTGTAATAGGATCATACGGCGAGACTTCTTCCTCCGGCATCTTGACGTACTGATGCATTATGCCCACAGGACCCGTTAGGTCTTCGCCCGGCTTGTTCAATACTTCCTGAAATAAAAGGTTATGGTAAATAAGAATAATTTTAAAAACATACTATTACAATAAATACATAGTAATCATACTGTAGTCAAGCAGAGTCAAATATAATCAGGATTAGTCAGAAGGATTATTATTCAGAACTTAAAGTAAGTAGCTAAAGCACTTTATGTACTCAGAGACAACAAAGATACTACAAAAATTAAGCCCCTTTGACCGGGGATCGCACTTGGTACCTTAGAAGTACACAACACCGTGTGTCCGTCATTCGACCACGTAGGTTGTCGAAAGACTGCCTGTGTTTCGATGAATTTACGATTTCGATTACACAGGACATCTTACATACAAGATTTGAGTGTTAATTACAGAACATAGTCAAACAGTTAAGCCATCCAACTCACCATAGCAGTCTTGAACATCTTGGTAGCTATAATCCTGGTGCTATCGAACATGTCTCTGCCGGGTCCGGAGGCGAAGCACCTCTCCTTGGGCAGGCGGCACAGCAGCGACTCCTGGTCGCACACCTTCCCGGAGAACTCGCAGCGCGGGCCGCGCGTGTTGGGGGACACGTCGCCCAGGTTGGTCGATGCGAAGGCACAGACCACGCTACCCTGTGAGGAATAAAAGCGAATTTATCCCTCATTATTGGTATTTTCAGCCCATGCTGTCCCATGACAGGCAAATACCTCCCTCCCTTCTTTCCATTCTTCTCTATTGAGGGCAAACGTGAACCAGTCCTTAATATAGAAATCCAGCTCATTTCGCCACCTCTGAATATCTCTTAAATATAAATAAAAAAAAATGCAAATGAATGGAAGGAAATAGAAGAAATGGCGCATCGAACCCAGTTCGTCTTGTACCACCATCCTCCAGAACATTATGGAAGCTAACAACAAAGCTACTTAGATGGGGATTTTACTCCAATAGATTTAAAAATCATTGACTCGAAAACAAGCAGAAAGGCGAAATGAAAACAAGCAGAAAAGCGAAATAGACGATGAATCAATTAAAGGAAATATATAAAACGTAACTAACATAATAAATAATAATTCAAACGGAAGAATGAGTTTTTTAAATAAACTCTAATAATCAATAGAACAAAAATAATAAACGGAACAGTGCAGTGGGCTAAACTACATATGAAAAATCATATTATAAAAATATTTTGATATGTATCTTACCTTACCCGGCAACGTAGTATTCCCATTAAGCGCCTTCTCCATCAATATGGAAGCGTACCCAACATTATCTGACGACACCAAGCGGTTGGTATTGTTCATACTAGTAGGGTGTACTGCGAACCAATTGATCACACCCAGAATCTTGTTCTCGGGAGATATGAAGCGGATTTGCGAGAGGGTCTTGTCGACGTCGTATTTGTATCTGGAAAGTAGTTCTAAATTGTATCTCTTGGATGGGATGGAAAGGTTATTAAGAATCAAAATAAACGAGGCAGGAGTACTTTTACAGGTAAACTATAATGTTTATACCTATGTATTCTAATTTAAACTGCGTTTGTAGATACAAACGGGGAACGCCTGTCTCGTTGGATCTAGGTCTACTAAAGGACGAAAATTACTATAAAAAAGCCCCGACTTTCATGATTCCTGGTTTTCCCAATACAAAACCAAAGAGTGCAGTTACGAAATAAAAAGTATAATTATTTAAGCTTCGAAAGTTCGAAGTGATAGTCAAGTTTGACGTCACTTACCTAGCCCTTTCTTCCGGTGGGTTCCGTAGATAGGACGTCGGAGATCGGTTGATGTTGGCATCCAGGAGTTCCGCCTCGCCGTACACCATGCGCGCTTCTGTTAGCTTCGTGTGAGCTATCACTATACTCTGGAAATTATATATGACATAAATAAAGGTTTTGTTTATGTCTGTCTGATTAATCAATAGTTTTTTTTTTATTATTTTTAAAAAGAAACATAAAAAATACTAATTGACGGACTAAATAGATTTCATCTTTTACATCCCGTCAAGCACCTATCCCACAAGAAAAAAATCATTCACCTTATAAATCCCAATAATATAAGATATGTAGGTCTCCTTGACGAAGCCGAGGATGGGCAGGTCGAAGAGGAAGTCCATGAGGAACCCTCCCGGCGTGGAGTGCGTGTGGGTGCCGCTGATGATCACGTTGTGCTCGCCGTACAGCTCGCCGTAACGCTTGCGGAGACGTTTTATGACCTGCGACAGTAAGGTTGATTGATCTTGAAAGGTAGGTAAAGACGAGTATTTTTTGAAAATTTTGGGGCATAATTTTGTTGTCAGATTATAGTTGTCGCATTATGGACGTAAACACTTAAATGAGGATAAACAAGTTTAAGGCTTTCATTTAATTAAGGAAATCTATGCTAATGTAATACTGCACATTCGATTTAATTTTGTAATTGGTAAGCTATGCAAAGACATGTACAAAATTTGTCTTGTTTGTTTGATAGCGCGCGTCTACAACAAGTATAACTGTGTACCAATAGATGGCGCTAGTAGTTGTAAACAACACGTCTAGAACTCCTCAACTTGTGAACGCGTGCGTAGTTTTGATCCATGAATGAACTGAATATATTTTTTATATCTTGTTTTAAAGATATTTGCTGCAGTTTACAGCCTGTATATTTAAAAGCTAACAATGTACACGAATACTGTGTATTACTAAAAATAACTACCTACAAGCAAAACTACAAACTCCAGTAGGTTTGCTTGTAGTATTTTTGTACGATGGCGATAGAAGTAGGAGGCAAAATAGAGGCCTATTTACTCCTTTATTATCATTGTAATAGGTACCCACCTCCTTCCTCACACCATGGCCCATCATGGCGGCGTCCACGGAGACGAACACCAACCGTCCCGCGTTTTCTTCCGCGCCATCATCTATAACGAAAGCTCTCGAAAACTGTCGCAAGTGGATCCCTTGACCAGCTTGTTCCAGTTGAGCGTAGCCCATCTACGAATAAGAAAAATAAAAATGTTAAAAGTAAATATATTAATAATGATTACAAGACTAAATAAATAATGTATTTAAGCGACAAAAAATATACTTAATTTTAAGAGCTCATGGTGAAGGATTCGATTGGACCCGAAACTAGTTCTTACTTAGATAACAGCATTTTCTTGTCTACGACTACGATACAGAGGTAAGCTTAAAATAATATAGGTACAAGATGCTTATCTAAGTCTAATAAAGATTAGATTCGGCACAGTCTTCAGTCACCAGGAGTAAATATGAACAAATGTATAACTCATGCATTATTATAAAACAAGCACCGTTTTTCACGGATGTAATTTTATGCTTAAGAAACACGAACATTGCTTATTCCATAAAAAGTATCTTTACAATATTATCAAACTTTAAAATACATACTTCTGGAACATAAAAATGTCTTGAACCATCATGAATATATTTTTTAAAGTTAGCTACTCTCAAAACTTGAGCAAAATTTTTTTTTCCTCTTTTTTTTTATTTTCCAATTTATAATATCAACATTCTATCTTGTATATAATATTTTCATACCGTGCCTACAATAAAAATAACTCACTAAATTCAAAAACATGAAATTTTAAAACGCGCCAAATTGAACTAATTTTTACAGCGCGCGTTGCCATGCACTACGATTGGCTGTAAAGCTCGTCGCTGATTGGCCAACGCCTGTCGACCCGCGCATTTGTCATTCGAAAACTTATGCTTCCTTCGTTCAACATCTTTTTCGTGGCATTATGTCGGATTCCCGTGCCTTACGATTGTTCAGGCGGTAACAATAGGCGAAACAGACAAACAACCGTTGTATGTTTTTTTGTATGTTTTTTACAAAGCGCAGAAAAAAATACATGCAAGCAAAAAATTAACCGAAATTTAGGGTAAATGAATTAGGGTGCCGCGTTACAGAATTCTTTTATTTATTATGGTTAAATTGGAAATTAATGGTGTGATATACAACCGTATGGTAAATTGTAATATTAGCATTTTTATTAAATGTATATAGTTTTTTTCACAATAAATTATTTTGCCAACTAGGCTCTACCATATAGGGTACCGGGGTAGCTAAAACCTAGTATAAACAGTAAACATGAATTACCTAACGCGGATATAACACAGCTAGATACAATAAAGCGCAAGTGGTAGCAAATAATTAGGAAAATATACTTTATTGTTTGGAAATAAAGGCGCTTTTACTTAAAGCATTTTGGATCGATGTGGTTGACTGTTCATGACCATATGCATAGAACAAAGTGGTTTAGCATAACACTATGAATAACATAGTACAAAGTTCAAGTTGGATTAAAATTGTATTAGTTCAGTAGGTGTTATGGTGACCGTGTATAGAAATTCAATAATGACTCACAATTGATAGTCCGACCAACATTGCACAGCTGCGCTGTTGGTCACGGATTAGATCTCGATATGAAAAATATTTGTTTGGCCGACAAATAATTTACTTCCGATTTCCGAGTCTGTGTAGTGTGTAGGTACCTACTTGTGAATTCGATACTTCTTTATGGAAACTTTTATAAGCAACAGGACAAAAGTTTAAGGACATTGGATAACGTAAAAAAATGAAATACCCACTTAGTTTTACAAAATCCATTTCTTCACAGACAGCCCACCTCTATTAGATGCGTGATGTGACAAATTAAAACATGAAGTATTTTTTTTCATGCACAACAACTTTTTATACGAACTATAAAAGCAAGGACATACAAAGGTATGCCCATATAAGGACAAGAAAATAACAACAAGGATGACGTATAAGTACGTATGAAAAAAAAACTCGACCGAGGACCGGTTTATAGAAGAAATATGCATTCAATAAGGGGCTTATAAATTACAGACCGGCAAAGGAGGGATTCCTTTGAAAACTTAACGAACGAGCAGTCTTTGTTTAGGGAATAAAGGATACGTTGATTGCAACTGTTACGTCATAATATTAAATCCTATTAATCTAAAATTCAAGGAGGCATCAGTCTCCTAAAATAATCTCGAAGATAGACAGTCGAGCCATGTAAACTAAGTCGAGACTGGAAGCCGAGCCAACATAGCTTCATAGCTTGGGAAAGGCTAGCCAGAAGAGTCTACCACATAGCAATGGTAACAATGACCGTATTATGTGCCGGGGCCACAGACCATAACAACTAGCTAACCTTGACCTCTGCTCAAACCAACAGGGACCGATATAAAAGGCAATCATCATTGGACACAATTCCAATGGGATTTGTAATAACCCATATAACTAAACCATTGCGCAGTCAATTAGAAAATGATCTATCTACACTAGGTCACAGCGAGCGATGAACATCAAACATATGTCAAATGTTGTTTGCAGATACTTTGGGCTTTGTTCTCATGGTAGAACCAAAGAACATAATTTCTTCTTGCATGGTTGCTTCTATTGTTTGGGGTTGAATGTTGAATAAAACTTTTGAATGCAGTTTTATATTGAATGGAAATTCAATTTGGGTTTCATTGATAAAAAGGCCTGTAGGGTACACAATTCAATTAGGTTTTATTATTATTTACTTTTTACCTTTTTTATTTTTGAATTTGATTGCATCGATTTAACGGATACAAGTGGAATTGCGTGCTATTAGGCACGATATTTTAGTAATTAAATATTAATACTTAATTAACATAGGAAACTCGTGATTCAAAAATAACAAGTATGAGTAAGCATGGGTGCAAGCATCGTATTTGACAAAAAAAGGAAGTAAATATACTTTTCCACAACTTTTTTGTCTCACGCTCATCAGTATAGCCTGGGATCATTACTAATTGCAAATGCACTTTGATCCAGCATGTATCCTAATGCAATACGTATACAATAGTCTGTTGCAACGTGCAGTCTCAGTCCTTCGCCTCGCACTATAATGTCGCAATCATTTGGTTAGAGAGTAACAACAGTAACGTAGGTTTGTTATCGTTATTACCATTGTTTATGGCTATTTGTAAGTAAATGAAGGATTTTAACTAATAATAAGATATTCTTGAAACAAAAAATAACTGACCTGACCATACAAATTTATCATCAGCTGGACAAAATTAAGTTGTAAGAGATGTCTAAATTTTTTCGGACTTTGACTAAAAATTACCTATTTTATATCACTTTACTTTCTGGGAGAAAGTTGCCCTTTTCTATGGGCAGAAGCAGCCTTTCGAAAATAAATAAATTCCGAGTATTACCACGCATTTCCGCAGCACCCTGTAAAAGTTATTATTAGCACCCTGTAAATTCAAAGTGATAGTAGTGTAATGATTTTATGAAAAATTAATATTGTTTTATGAATTTCTTAGTTAAATCATGTTTATTATTCTATGTTTATATTCACTTTAATACCCTATTAAATGATTGTGTAATAATCGATATAAGTAAACCAGTTGATTCAAAATGCCATTACTTTGTTAATCGATGAAAACCGAAATGTAGTTAGTAAGTGAGTTGATTAAAGAAAAATAAAAGCTACCCTACAGATGATTTGTTGCCGGGTGGTGTCGCCTGTCGGCGCTGGGCATTCAGATCGACTCTCTCGACGGAGACAGACGTCTAATATTAACTAAGTGTGCATTTAATGTATAATTACTGTGCAAGGATAATTAAGAGTGATTGATGAAATATAATCGTTGTTACGAAGCACGAAGTTTTATTATAGAACCCAAGTTGTGAGATTTCATCACAGTAGAATGTTCTAGACTTACTATCATAATATTTTAGTAAGGAGGTTTCAATAAGGAATGTGTGTTAATCATCATTGGACCGAACCGAATTCAATAATAACATCACCCAGTTACTCAATACGTTTCCACGAAGGCCGTTATACTGGCATATCGATTTAATTGCAATATTCGAATAGTGATGTTAAGTCAAATAACAGCTCGATTTCGTTATAGATGCGTCACTTTTATTGCCTGTGTGTTTCCTTCAGAATCCAAGACTAGAAAGCTATCTAGCAATTTCATTATAGGTTAACCTGGTTATCATTATCTAGGAGATAATTAATTCATTAGGTATCTAGATCTACCTACTTAGGTATTATCTACGTATATTTTTTTGCGAAGAATATTAAATTACAAATGATAGTTATATTATCGAGAAAAGAGGAATAAATTCTTCCAGGTGTGGAAATAAGCTATAATGACGCATTTAAAGCAAGTTTCAGAATATAGATTAATTATATACTTACATCCACTGTCCACATTTTATTGTATCCGTTGGAACTATCTACGCATTTCGCGCCCAAGGTTAAGAAAATAAAGTCGCAATTGTGATTCACACTGCAAGTACCTAATGCAAACTGGTACTATTTAAATAGCTTACAAAAGCAGCATTTACTAACTTGGATTATGTTGGCGCATTGGAATTTCTCCTACATTTATAGGACTTTTCCGTTACTAACATAACTCATCTATCATCTGTCTTTGTTTCAGACCCGTCTATTTTCTTCTAGATTTGATGGCGTTCAGTAGTATTTCCAATAATCAACCCAAAAAAAAAACTTCCACATTCCTTTTTAGATTCACTAAAAGGGCTTCTTTTTTTCTGTTTTTTGCTCTAAACATATTTTCGATAATTATTTAAAACAACAATACTCACAAACGTAATCTCAGCGGGGGGCCCGGTGACGTCAGCGATCCCGACGCCGACCCGCAGCGCATGCGCAGTGGCCGCGCACGCTACCAGCAGCCACACACACATGTTCATCTGAAAGTGACACATTTACTTGATAAATGTTTAGGCATTTAGCTATTTCTTCTTTTCTCTGGCATTGAAAAATATTTGTTAGTGTTGTACACAAGTTTCACGATTTTGCACGACATATTTCATCAACCGAAACCAGACGTAACTATTAAATAAGTATTGACCAGTTTTTCAGGTTAGAGAGTCAGAAGTCCCTTTTGCTTTCCCAAGGGTATAAAGCGAAAAGGCAGAAATGCCGCGGGCTGCAATGTGTTTGTGTGTATGTAATGGGCACCAGCAAAGGCGAAGCTGGGACCGGTCACCGGGATGTTTTGGTCGACGTGGGTCGAAGTTATCAGATATTAGAAAATATTGCAAGTCATAACTCAAAAAATGGTATTTAGCCATCCTTTCGATAAAAAGATATTATTATCATTACACTTAACTAGCACTGCAGGTTGATCATTTCTGATCACATCAACGATTCCACTCACGCGCAGGTGCAGATCAATGTCATTGACAATTGAATCTTCCGCGCTACGTGACCTGTGTCGGAATATAATGACTAAACGATAGCGATCTCAGAATGATGCTTCTTCTAATTATTGATCGATCATTTGCTAAATTAATTGACCATGAAATTAATTCGCAGTCTTTTAAATAGGCTACTTTAGAGGATTATTTTACTATGGAGTTGTGGAAATCACCGTGATATGGATGACGAAGAAACTAAACTCTTCCAAGCTTTAAAGACTATTGGAGTAATTTTCCCTGCTTGCGACGGGACCATTGAGAAATGGTTTTAAGT
This sequence comes from Autographa gamma, assembly GCA_905146925.1. Taxonomy (NCBI): domain Eukaryota; kingdom Metazoa; phylum Arthropoda; class Insecta; order Lepidoptera; family Noctuidae; genus Autographa; species Autographa gamma. Next base: position 11,519,802 of record LR989856.1, on the reverse strand, counting down.
CTATAAAGCTATCGCCAAAGTCAGTTACCATTCAATGGTCAGAAAACATAAAAGGTAAGTAAAAAAAAAAATAGAGGATCATGCTAGCGTCGCATATAGATACTAGTCTAGATACGAGTCTTTTTGATAAGTAAAATACAAGTTTGACCCATCGCGGTAGGCCCAGACGGAGATGGCAGGACGAGCTGGACTTCTTTGATAAGGAGGGGATGACCACGGCCCTAACCAGAGAGAAATGGAAGGACGGTGGAGAGGCCTTTGCCTTGCAGTGAAAAAAAGACACGGAAGATCGATGACTTAATTGCAAGGGGAAGTGATTATGTATTTCGTAAGTAATCAAGCAAGGCCAAGTAGCACTTGGATAAAACTATGACGGTGTTACTAAGTTAATATGGTGTGCTACAATAAAGGACCACATTAACAATTCTAATTACAAAGAAAAAATAAGGAAGCATTAACGTGACGTAATATACTTCATTGACGTACTTCAACTGATGCGTAGATAAATGTGCTCAAAAATTAAAGGGATTAGTGATGGAACAACAAAATGCTATCACAACAAATACTCAGCCAAAATACGCGTCCTTATAGTGACAGGAGATAAAAGAAGACCAAAATGTTTTTCATACTACATGTGAATCATAAGATTTAAATATAAAGACATCTGCTGACTATAAAGATAGGTTTAGATTGTATAGCCGAACAAATCTAGTCGAATCCATCACAGCCACTTAGATAGATAGACTAAAGGAATATTCCATGACTCACACTATCATTCATATACGTATAAAATAAATCCATAAATTCCACTCAGAAAAAGAACAAGTAATCATAATGTAGCACAAAAACATGGAAATAAAAACAAAATTAAATCAACAAATGCGATAACAACTAATGATGATCTAATAAATGATAGCGCATTCACACCAGCCATAAAAACATACAAGTTTATTGACACCGCGGCAACAATGACATCATTTATCTTAACTTACATACATCGCTATTAAGAACGTATTTATCTTTATAAATGTCAACACAAGATTTTTTGCGGCCGTTTGCACTTTGGTAAAGGTTATCATTAAAAAACGAATTAGAATGCCGATGGCATCCGAAATGTGTCGAACATTTCAAACCATGTGCGCATTTTATTTTTGAAATGGGGTCATAGACTGTTGTAAAGAAATTTTGCGAAGAATATTATAGGATAGTTGTAATGAATATTTATTTACACGTTCTTTTCCGTCATTAGGTGAATGACACATGAAAATGGATCCTAAGCCTAAGCACCTTGAATTGCAGAGATAGACTTCTCTACGGCGATGGTACCAAGTAGCTATGTGATTGGCTCTGTTGATTGCATATTAGAAGTAATCATAGAATCTTTGTGGATTTACCTCTCTCCGAGATTGTCTTTATTTTTTGGCTTTAAGAGTTTGATTCAAAAAGGATTTCCCTTCTGTCGATGGTACAAAAAATATTCAAATATAGGTATGATTGGTACCTTAATAAGATCAGAAAAGGAAAGAAGTCAAGGCAAATAATGATAGATATCTAAAACACACTGTAATTCATCGGAGAATCAACGACCTTTACACGCGGAACAACGGCAGGTAAATACAAGAACAATAGAATAACCTTAGGTCTAGAACCTTATTATAAGGTTAAAGGGATCCACGTTTAATCAATTATACTTCAGAATGAACCCTGACATGTCGACGTAGAGAAAAATAAATGAACGTCCGTTCTTTTTTTAAAGATGTTTTTACAATTCGTCTATTATTTTTCTCTTCCTACGTCTTTATGTAACTTTTGGCTTTTCTCAAATCGCTTTTAATATATTATTCGATTTGAAGAACTTCAAGTTTCACGGTACATTGATAAACAAACATTAGCCGCGATCCTGACTCTCAAGGCGACCAGTCAAGTAGGCCATACCAAAGTACGAGTACCTTTCAAAACCTACGGATAAGCAACATCTGTTACTTCACAAACTAATATTCTAAGACCTAGGTGCTAGCTTTATTTCTACAACAATGTTTTCAGGCTTACAATTTTCTAAGAGTTTATCGAAGTGTAAAGTTTTTTACAAAATGTTAATATCGTAAATCGCACAACTGACATTGTATAAATTGTACACACTTACATTTTAAAGAATGTAGGATTATTTTAACGGATAAGAAAATGACGATTGTTGATCTCGTTACTTAAAAAAGTATCATTCCCTAATGGAAACTTTAGGAAAAGACTAATAGACTAATTAGGCAAGTAATATATATGAAGAATCGAGAGCAGTAGTTAGTTGTAGACAAAGAATACCCTTGTATTCTTTGTCTACAATTAACCACTGCTCTGCTCTCCATTCTTCGCTCAAATAATACGACTGAAAATTGTTCCGATCGAAAACTCTAGAAACCTTCAAGGTGAGTCATTGAACTTGTAGAGATTGATCAGAGCACGGAGGTTAATAAGACGATCGCTGCATGTCATAACAAATTGGTTAGGCACGATAGCAATGATGTCATTCAATGATCAAATTATTTTAATGTCGGTAACTAAGAGGATGCTGCTTTTGATGGTTGGGTTTTAATGATTGGTTCACAAATTTTTATATTCCGACTTTTTACTTTTCCTCACACTTTTAATACGATCTAAAGATACGCATCGATCGATCATAACACACCAGATATAGATTTTGAGTAAATTGTTGTTAAAGGTCAGAAAACACTCTACATATTATATCAATACCATGTTCTTAAAAATAACTAATATGTTTTTCTAAGTTGAAGTTATTAGTCAGAAATGTATGTAGGTACAGTGTAACAAAATGGTAAGGCGTGTCGACCTTGCAAGACATTGTAAATCAACAACCTACTTCTCACAAAACACGGAAAGTCATCAATGTCCAGTCAAGTGGAGCGACTGACAAACCTCTATTTGATCCAAAACCCGGATATGCTATTGACAACACAATTTACATAACTATTCACATTCGTGATGAGTTTTCCGGCCACCATGTAAATGTAAGCAAACATCTACGGTCAGCTGATCCGACTCAAATGATCCTAAGGTCAGATGTCAGTAGTGTAATAAGGCATAAGAAAGATTTAATCAGCTCCAAAATCATGTACGAAATCCTATAACTTTCCCTTGTCAAATAAATGGAAACAAACACTGCATATACGGAAAACTAAAAACTTTTCATCAAAATAACAAATATTTAATATAGAAGACAATAATGTACGACGGCATGTGTATTGCTATTGGTTAGTAACATAGACAACACTGGATTAATTCCATTCATAATGATTAAAAAAGGATGGAAGTATCAGTGCTGAAATTAAAAGTGACTGGCCGAAAAGAATAAACATAACTGTTAAAATAAAAACAAGATAAGCAGACCAGTTCTGAATCACGCAACCCAGCGCAATAACCTTGAACTTAAAACGGCAGAACATAAATTATACGGCACTTTGATGACCGAAATGATGAAAACAAACTACGGTTTGTTAGCTCGGTTTTGGATGCATAAAGTTTGGAGTTTAACTGGTTTATGTAAGATGCTTACTTACGTGAGAACCTTCCCGAGTGGAATACCAAGGACATTTGCAACGTTGAATGGAAGCTAAATACTCATTGACCTGACCCCAAATAATTTGGACCGGAGATAATAATTGTAAAAAAAATACTATAAATATCTGTGAACCCTGACTGAAACCTTTCAGTCTGGGCAATCAATGCCGCCTTGCAAATTCGGTGTTCTGTTTTATTATCCATATTGCCTATCCCATTTGTTGTTTACTGAGTTATCCATTAATTACTATTGGAATGTTGACATGGTTTCGATACTGACCGGCATGGCATTTGACGATTTTTTTTCGGTTCGCTGAGCCTTAACAAGATCGATAATTTTGACGCCACTGAAATTATTCTGACCGATCAATGCCAGTAGAACAAGCTCATGCCCTTTACCTAGCTACATTGAAGAATAGCTGCGTACGTATTATACAACTCACGCTAGTTGAAATTATATTTAAAACAGATAAAAGCCTTTTACAGTTCGACTCCTTCAAGGTACAAAAGCGACATGTCGTGCAAATTGCAACGTTTCACAATTTCACCGGCTGGTTGGCTCGCATTGTTGGCCAATACCAAGGTGACAGATATGTTCAGGCTATATTGAAAGGAAATTATTGTTTAAGTAGACATTAAAGTCATGCCGTAAAAAACGTAGGCACCGTTGAAGACTACTAACAGAATGTGATTTGCGATTAAAAACCCCTTTTGTCTTTTTCATATCTAAATATGGAGTTTTTATCCACAAGGATACTTTTGTTTTAGAACTGTTGATGTTATTATATTTAAGTACACAGTGCATTAATTAACTTAAAAAAAAGGACAGGATTCTAAAATAACAAACTGACACAAAAGTAACATACCTTTGATACAACTTTGTTTCACAGAACGACAACTTTAAATCACAATTGAGAAGAAACACTGTGCGCCTATATGATCCTACCCTATTTATAGTAGATTATTATCTTTAATAAATAAATATCAGTTATCGAAATGTTGTAATATAAATAGGATTTACTAACATACTCGTAGATGATCACAACGCAATGTAGGTCTTCCACTTGTTGAATTTCAAAACTACTTTCAGGATTATTTCATGAAACACACTTTAAGTGTAGAAATACAATTATAATTATATAAGCTGAACAGAGGCTTATTTTGAAAACGATAGGATAGGCGGTCAAAGTTAATTTTATTACTAAAATCTATTTTCCTGATTTAATTTTGATTGCAAACGGGCGCAGACAGACGGAAATTAAACGATCTCTAACCGAAGGTGCTAAAAAATACATCTGACCAAAGCAATTTATCGTGTTTATTTGGGTATTATTTACCGTCATATTAAACTATCAATCTTACATCCTAATTGAGAACCTCCTCCTTTTTTTAGAAGTCGGTTTACAATAAACAGTCAATCTCCCCGTAAACGGAAATCCGGCTTATTTTTTTATCTTAGACTAAGTACTAATTATGCTACTAATAGCTAGCAAAGAAATATAAACAAACATCAATCAAGCAGTGAGAGTTTGATGCACTTTAATGCACTTTCATAATGTCGGTCGTTGCAACTACACCGCAACTAGTGTTGTGACACGAATTTGTAAGAGAAAGTTCTTATCGATAAAATGTTCGTTGATCTTCTATTGCATTGATATACGCATTAAATGAATGTTTATTAGATAAATTATTTATTTATCATCAGTTTGGGGCATGGCTTTACGAGATACGATCTCAATGGAGTAAGAATAAATTATTTCACTGATACACCGAGCACAAATAACTTATAACAGTGATTGGACTTAAAGTGAATCCTTTCGAGCATTTTAATGGTATGTCTTAGTGGCAAGTTTACATTAGAAATATTTCAGCACTTAATATAACTACTTATTTCGTATGATAACCGATTATTTTTTTCTGAAACGATATTCTTCTTCGTACCCACTATTAAAGAAGAGAAATATTTTGACATGTTAATAAATATTTTAGATTAAAAAATGCAGTAGCTTCATGTAAAATTTAAATTTGGAAAAGGCTCGGCAGATGATGAAAGAATTTCTTCGAGTCCGTTTGTATAAAAATATCAACATTATCAATAAAAACTAAGCGCAACTATCCCTATTATGAATCAATTAAGATAGATAGGTATAAGTTTAAATAGACTGCAGATCAATACTGAAAGGTCAAGCATACTTAACTGTACTTTTTGACCTTTTAGGAAAAACATTCACTACAAACATCTATATATTTTTATCAATGAATAACATTAACACAGATTCCGTAGGTCAGTGATTATTTACATTAACAACTTTATAAATTATATGCATTTCTGTGTAAGTTATTAATATTTAATATTATAAAATAAAGATTTAAGTGAATGTAATTATTTATTTCACGTCAGTACTTGTAATTTTATGCTAAAATGTGACTTCGACGTTACTTTCAATAATACCCTTTTATCGAGATTCAAGGTATTTGTCGGTTCGATCATCAATTACATAGTAACAGCTGAACGGATTTAGATAAATTTGACACACGTACAAACCAAGACCTCGCTTTTAATTAACTAAATACAAAGTTAAAACTTTCTCGTGGGAAATTTGTTTATCCGACCATAAAATCTAAATGGAAATATCAGATTTGAGTTCGCATAATTGGATGAGTTCATCTTGCAAAATGTAGCTTGGTTCTTGTTCTTTGTCACAAGATTTACTTAACAAGATGAGGCAACTGAGATCAAGGCAAATGACACAAAGAAACAAGTGACCCTTGCCCTTCACATATTGAGAGATTCTCAGCTACTCAAACATCAATGTCAAATTGAATGTTTTGTCAACTTATGAATGTGGGCCTTAAAACAATATGAACTACGAATAACTTGTGGTAGCCAAATGCTGATCCCCTAGAATAATACGGAAATCTTTCTAAGGAAAAAATATTTTCATTACAGTTAACAAACCTAGCCAAAAGCTAGACTGCATTTTAAAGTTTTGTAGGTTTTAGGTCCGGTATATTAAGTTGGAGATTGCACGTATAAAACTGGTATTAGCATTGTTTCATAATATCGGATTTTGCAAGGTTAATTTGGATTTTATGACTAATCTGACCTTTTAATCCATCTGCCAAGGTAACGCATATTCGAAATAAATGTAACATAAAAGTTAATACTATTATATTCTCTGTTATTAAATATGAAGAAGGCTTTACCTTCTTCTTTTAAATTGTGTATTTCAGCTTTTATCACATTTATTTTATTATATGAAGTATAAGAATACCTTGTTTTTTCAATGACTAAAACTAGTACATAACAATATTCCAAGCTGGTGTGGGTGCTAAAAAATAATGAATTATTTAATTTTTAATAGTCATTTTTACTACCATAGTAAAAATAAGGAGCTTATCAAATACGACAAACACATACAATTATCTTTGTTTGCTAAATACCATGAGTACCTATATCGTTTACCTGCCTATCTTGAAATATCGCTACCGTGCAGTTTTATCGATAACGAATCGATATTTGCTGGAGCTACAACACTAGTATTCACAGTTATTACCTAGAGTTGCTTGGAAAATCGGAACAGGTGTTTGTAATACTAGAAACTTGTTGTAATAGAATATTCAGCCTTTAAAGTTATTTACTTACTTAATTCTTGTATTTTTAACTATTACAGAGGCAAAACCAAAGCGTATCTAGGTTTAAAGATATAGCAACAGTTATAATTGAATTAAATAACAAAGAACTATTTTCGTCATTGTAATCCTTAATCCTCTGTGAGAGCATTGCTTATGGCTTCCAATTCCAATATACACATAGGGAGCAATTTATAGTATGGATATAATAAGTATCATCATCATCAACTGCCCTTGTCATCCCACCGCATGGCAAGCATATTCATTTCTTATTATGTGCCATTTTTTTATTGTTAGATACATTACCTTTTCTAAAATGAGGAAAAATTCTCAGAAGACGTTAAAGTTATGTCTGAATTTAAACTTTTGTTCCGACTTTACTAAACGACAGAAAGACCTTTTTGCAGGTAGTTAAACACTTAGCAACATCAACCATATTTAATTGCTTAAGCCAACATCGGTCGCCTCTTAATTTTAATTCTTTATTTTTTAAAAGGAATATTCAAGTAGCAAAAACGTATTTGGAGAGAAGTGCAAATATCATGAAGTCATAGCGTCAAGTAAATTAACATTGAACATAATTAACACTATTATACAAACAATACTAATTTAACATTTATTTCAAGTTATATAAACGTTAAATTATGGAACAAAACTCAAACAACAGGTGACTGTATTGATGATAGTTTAGAAATCAAGAAATAGGCATAGTACAAAAAAAAAACAAAAAAGTAACTCTAATAAAATAATGAGACATTAAAAAGGTATCCTTAAACTTGAAAGAATGACGAAAACGTAACGAAATGCCTAAGAATTTTCTGAATTCAGGCTTCACGATGGCTAAAATGGTGTGAAAATAATTACCGTATAATTATAACATATCCTTTTATTTCATAAACATCCCAGTGGTATAACATTGAAAGAGGCCGACTGGACGAAAAATGTGTGATGTGCATTATTGCACAAGTCGACTTTGACCTGGTTATATTACACCTTGTCCATAACCACGTTATGTATATCAACCGAGAATTTAATGAATACGTCCATTCATGTTTTATACATACAAATGATAATATTTAGTCATCTACCTTGCCTTCTCATGTTTCTGACAGCTTTCAACCTCGGCGAACGCTACTGAACGGGTTAATGATTGGCTAAATTCCGAATCTCCACAAATAAAATAAGTGCGGAGTAATCACGGAACAGAAAAACAGGGGAGTAACAGTAACCTTAAGCAGGAAGTTGTTAGACTTAGACCGAAAAACTACGCTAAACTTGACATAATTTTAGAAAGTAGCGACGTACGAATGAGATGCATTTTAAATAAATACCATCAAATATTTTTTTTAGTGGCTGCTTCTAATTGTCTTGAATGTGTGGATGTTTTACCCCAATCATAAAATGTCATTATTAAATTGATTAATTTCTTCAAAATTTTTATAAAAGTACTACTTACCTAGATAGCACCGAGATAAAGTGGAATAATATCAAGTTACATTGGAAAAATAGTGGATAGAAAACAAAGAGAACTCTTCAAAAGTGACTAGAAAAACTACTTTAAATATTTGTATAACTATCAGACTTTTCGTTCAAACCGTTCAAACTACAGTCAATCAAAAGATAGCACGCTATCGCAATCTTCTGGCTATCAAGGACAACTCAACGTATTGCTCACAGACCGTATAATGAGATCCATGGAGTTATAGGCCTAGTTGAGAAATATCCGTAACAATGACCGTTCAAACACCTACTTAAATAATATAGAACCAATGCTTAGAAGTATTAACAATGAAAACATTACACTGCTGTATATACAACTCTTTGAAGATCACTTGACATATTCAAGACAAGAGAAATGATTGGAAAATACCTGGAAAATAACCACATTCTGAGATAGTAATACGATAAAATACCATTCTTTGTTTTCCACAGGAAAATACCTGTAAAAGCAATAGACTTCTTTGGCAGTCGAGTAAATTTGTAAAACTAAGAAAAAAATCGGTCTTGTCTTTATAAAAGCCTCTAAAGATGTTGAATAGAAGAAAGAGTATCATATTCGGAAGTTTAACTACAACTTTGTAAAATACACTTAAATCTATGAATGTAAGACATTATTTTTTGCTGTATCGTCGTAAAAGTAACTAAAAATAAACCCCGACAAATAGAAAATTGCTGATAGCTTTTATGCTAAACAGATCTTCACTAATATAGCTAAGAAACATCACGATCACGTCAGTTTGAAGTATAACAAAATCCCCTTTTTGGATCGGGGATTAAAAAAACTGCCATTATTTTGCCTAGTGGTTCTAAGCGCGACTGCTACGCTAGAGGTTTTGTGTTCGATTCCAAAGTCGACCAAGGTGTTATTGGGTTTTACTATGAAATTCTCAGTAGCAGACCTAAGTTTGGATTAGTTCCCGGTTAGTGGCATTAGGCTCGCCCCCTATTACATTAGGACCTAAACATACCGGCGAACTGTGGGTGTACGTTATTACACCTCTGCCTAACCCTTCGGGGATACAGACGTGATGGTATGTTTTACATTCTTTTTATTTCATCTAGATAAACTTCTGGCTCATCTAACAATGTTGTTTTTCTGCTTCACTGGTCTATCAAATGGATAGATGTATGAGTCACATGGACGTAATGGTGAGTGCGATAAAGTTATTCAGCCGATAACATTTTTACTGTTGGCATCGAATTATTATCATTGAAAAAACAGGAATACAACATTTGCAAATATTTTAAGCTCTGTCAATAAGAAAATCAGCTATGTTGAATGTTGTCAACACTGTCTTCGTGACAAAAATTGCCAACAACTTCAGTGGTGCAGCACCTTTCATTCATAGCGTTATTTACCAAAATAGGAGAGGATGTACTTTAGGTTTCGAAAATCCCATATGTCAAACAAAGTCTCATTATTCTCCTAAATGCAGGTAGGTGTTATTTTTTTCTTTTCAATTTACAAACCGTTAGGTTTTATATGGGGCCCGACCCCCATTGTAGATACCCACAAAAGGTCGAAACCGGGACGAATTTCTGAGACAAAAGATGCCACTGTCTACGACAACAAAAGGCGATAATGAGTACTTTTCTGTAAAGGCCAGTATTTAGATGTTTTTGTTTTGTGCCTGCATTCTCAAAATCCCTCAAATAAAAGTCGCCGATTTTACTGGCCGAAGAGGTATCCGCATTTATCAGGACTACATAGACAAGATCCTATTGCATCCGAAACATACTGACTATAGCCAAAATGTCGTGATACGATCGTAGGCACGTAAACAGGAAGGAAGATATTTTAAAACATTAGTTATTCAAAACACGTGTATCGTGAGAACGATGGCACATAGCGGTGCTTACGTGATATACATCTAATCACCTCGTCGATATTAAGAACACACTCAAGTAGATTGAACCTGAAGGTTGATGATACAGGAACTAGGAACTAGGAGAAATTATTTCGAAGAGGAATAAAGAACGACTAATTAAAGTTTTAGTCAATTTTTTTTTCTAGTTTTTTTCATACGGATATTCAAATTCAGAAGACAAGGTCACATTTTTTTACCCCACATTAATTAAAATTTTAAGAACAGAAGTGATGCTAAAATTAATGATTCTTTGTGTGATACAAAACAGGTGATTGAATTTCCTTTGTGAAAGAATTGAGTTTTTATCAAGTCAATATCCGATAAAGGTATTACCTTGATAAGACCAAACAAATAACGAGCACTTGTAATTACCTAGGTTTGATGGAAAAGATAACTTTGTTTAGCTTCTCGAGTTACGTCAAATTTGTTGTTGTCTCAGTTTTGAAATGAATTCAAGAGGGTATGACAAATGTGCAAGAAGAAATACTTAGAGGTAATTTTAATTTATTAAATTATATAATTAAAGTTAGATTTCTGTCTTGGTAAATACCTTGTTAGTAGGCACGGTAGTTTTCTTATTGGCAGTATTAGCACTGATTTAAAAGTGAGGCACACGCTTACGGTTTCAATCAGTCCTTGACTTATGAGAAATTGCATTTTCAAAATTACTTGCATAAACATGTAGGTATAATAAAGATCCCTTCACAGTTAGTTTTCGCATCATAGGTAAAATGTTGAAGATCCGGACAATTTTAAAAGTCCAAAAAAAAATAATTTGTAAAGAATTTTATTAAGAGACAAAATCGTAAAATCTTCATGAACACATTAGCTCCATTAGTTAGGTACTAAACATTTGTCAATCAGGAAGGAAATGAAAAAAAAAAATATTGTGGATATGTTCATTCATTGGATTTCCTTTTTATAGTAATGTACCTGGTTGTATTTAAGAATAAATAAAATACTGTAAAATCATTTACCTTCGTAGCAATACCTATAAAGTTCATACTATTTTTGTTCACATCCCATGTTCACATTTTGCCATAAAAATACTTTATTGAATTAATTTTTCACATGCACAAAAACATTTTATTTTAGTCGATTTGCCAATAACTCTTTACACTAAGGTCAGTTTAATTTAAAACATACACACGCAAAGTGAATGCACTTCACAAGGATAAATTGAACGGACGTAAGCTCTCTCTCGCAGCGTAAAACGCACTAAATTATTTTACTGCGCTGATTCAAAGCCGAATCCGACTATACGTATTTGTCACAAACGTTTGGTCCAACATGATAATCGACTTAGTACAGAATGCCATCCTGCTGGTACTTTACTAGATATAATTTATAACTTCGCGATTCTGCTGCCTTAAAAACATATTAGAATCCTTTGTTATATACGGGCAGGCTTATGACCCGTATTTGGTGAGCACTCCATTGTTTAAATACTGAAGTGATAGTAAGGTGTTTTTTTACATCAATAATCACTTACCTACAATAAACATTATTTACAGCTTTATTCATTCTTGTTCCACTCATATTTTTAACTGTCTATATCAACGTAGTTTGATTATTGGTAAATAATAAAATATTGCGTGCTACTGGGGAGTTTGTTGCGCCGTTTCTTCTCCTCGGCCGAAGCACTTAGGAAGCGGTGAAGGGTGGGCGATTTAGGGTCGGTTCATCTCTGGCGGGAGACGCGTCGCGTATTGTCGGTCGCTTGGCGCTGGGGCGGGCGGATGCGTGGTGGGGCGTTCAGCCTTTCACACTCAACTGATGTTGCGTTAGCGCGTCAGGTGTGGGGGTTGGATGTCTCATTGCGTGTTTGTTTGTTCTGGCGTTGCGCGGCTGGTGGTGCGTGGTGCGCTTCCGCCGGATATGAACCGACCCTTAGGGTGCTGTCTATTTTTATTTGTATTGTTTGACGTTCGATAAGTGCTACTGTGTAGCCTATATTGAATAAAGAATTTTTGAATTTGAATTTGAATTTGAATATTTTTATCCCAATTTAAACAAAACTATAATACGAAGGCAACACTAGTTAATCTTGTCAAAATTTAAATCTGCAAAAAATAGTCAAACCGTACCAGATCTAAAACGTACCTTCCTAATTTAAATTGATTGCAAAGTATTTTCCAGGCTTACAAACATTTTCAAAGTGATCATGTTCAAAATAAACAGCTGTGAAGTGATTAATACATTGCAATTACTCGTCTGTAGTGCTGAGAAGGCGTCTAAATGTTTAAAGAAAACTTCATCGAGCTCATGCAGAAGTTTTTTTTTATGTAAATGATAATATTCCTACAAGTAGAGGCCAAACTTCCTCAGGTAAGTAAACTAAATTATACAACAGATTTTATACTGCAAGTTTTATGTAGCACTCAAAAACTTAATGTACAGTACCTACCTGACTTGTTAAGTTTTTGCAATATTTTATTAAAATGTTTATTAGCTTGTAACATTTACCTACATTATTTTGTAAGTTCAGGTAACGAAAAACTTTTCGTATATAGTTAATCAAAACTGGCGCCAATGATACTACAGCACAGTGACATCTGTCCGTAGAAATTGTACCTACGTGGTAAAGATAATCTATCCGTTCCACACTACAAGTGGCGCCATCTAGTATCAATCAAAGATACTTGTAAATTCCACAGACAGGTGTCGCTAGTCGTAAGATCTCACGAATTCCAAGGCTACGTTCATACAACTGGGTACTGCGTAAGTAAGCACCTAGGTATTTACGTACCGTTATCTCTATGCCGGATAGGTACATTATAAAAACTTACATTCGTCGATTTGCCCCTACCTAGGTAGAAATTGGTCTTTATCTAATTACCAAAGTTGGATGCCTATAGTATAATTAATGTATCTACCAAGAGTTACAGTAGGTAGGTACCTAATTCAATTTTTACATTTCTAGACGGCTGCGTATAAGTGGGTGTGAATTTCATCAGATCTCGATAGGATTGGGTCGTTGACCCTTCGATTTTTAGAAAAAGGAACATTTTCTCGACCTTTCGTTAGGACTTGACTTTTCGCCTAGGAAGAACAAAATTGATATCCTGAACTAAATGTTTGCATGCAAGTATGAACGCAGCCCAATTATCAACTGCGCTGTTAAGACGTGCGCCATATTTATTTTTATAACGCTATATGTATCCAGCGTCTTCATATCGGTTCTCGAAATTATGAATTTTCTTATTTGGGAATATTCAATCCGATACCGTGGGACAAATAAATAAGCTTAAAAACAAAATAACTTTTTACTTAAAATCGGTTGTATTTACATTTCGTCCATTGTAGAAAATCAATAGTGTTCAACATCACAAATAAATAAAATCGTACTAAGGTATTCACATAAGTCGTACATAGTACAAATATGCGACAGCTCATTCTTACCATAAAAAAAAATGAAAAGGCGGGACAATAAGATTTACTCATAAGATAATTTTATTGATTTCCATGTCAATTTTCTCTAATGAAAACATCTTTGCTCCCTTTGGTATTCGATCGCCAACGGAACAATTAGCTAAATGCTTCTCAAAACATCTCGCAGTCTCCGCCGGAGGTCGGCTGCGTGAAAATAAGTCATCGCAACTAAGTATCGGCACACCGACGCCCCGCGAACGACTGAACGGAGTGAAAACGGATTCAACAAGAAGTATTAAAACGATCATGTGACGATCGGCATCTAGGCGGGCAGCTTTAGCATACATCGCGCGCGGGTCGGCAGCGAGCCCGAGCAGCGATGTAAAGCGCACAACTGGTGATTTTCCACGCGAGAGAGCGTCGCCGCGGCGTGGTGCGGGGCGCGCCCGCCGCCGGCAAATCGAACGAGGCCACGCGCGGGACCACGCGCCCCGCCCCGCCCCGCCGGTGGCGTCCTTTCATAAAAAATGACGTACATCCTACATACTAAATCACTTTAACCTAGGAATCTCTTATTCCACACCGTGAGACACTGGAGTACCGTGCTGGAGGTTTTATCCTAATTAACAGTTATGGACAAAAATTACAGGCCGGTTTGATATATTTTTGTTATTTGCTATCGCAGCGTGCCGCGACCGTCGCGCTCTCTTTATCGGTCGTACAGAGAGCGGGCGGGCGGCCGGCGCGAGATAATGGCAAAATTGTGATGTTTTTCTAGTACTGACGTATGAAATACAACCGCGTGTTGGCCGGCGGCGGACGCCGGTCTAAGGTGGCGCCTCCTCGTTCCGACTCGGCAGCCCTGGACGTTACCGACCTGTACTGATTCTATCGCTACATGACTAATTTTCTAAGTTTTATTTCGTTATCATACTTTATCACTCGATCCAATTCGCGATCGAGTCGAACGAGGGGGCGATTGTGTAATCGAAACGCGATCGTGGATGTACTGTATAAAAGAATACGATTAACCTGAATGCAACGTTCATACTATGTTACATTACTGATTATAATAATCACAGGCTTCACTTACGCTAAATATGTACACACAAACTCTCATCGACAACAAGAAAATGAAGAATTGAGCTTTGTGACTTATAGCTTAATTACTAAACGCCAAACCTGGCTTACTTATATTTTATTAACGGATAGGTTCCTACTGCATAGAAAAATATCACAACTTCACCATTCAACGGGCTCACAGGTAGACCATACAGAGTGGGTTTCACTTAGAATAAAGTTTACTTCCGAAAAACACATTTGTACATTTCATGACAAAATTCAACAGCTTTCTACTAAGTCTTCATTATACGCTCATTAACGAGCCGAAAAAGTAAAGATACAGCTTTCAGTACCGAACTTAAACAATATAAAAAAAAAATTTAAATCTGCATTGAATTTGACTTAATTAATTACATTTGTCATTTAAATAGAACTGCACCCGTTTTAGGTGGGAGCGTTGTCGGCCCCGCGTGTTCCCAACTGTTGTTAGTGTCCTGTAGTTGGGGCTGTGGCTGAGTGTGGACAGTTGAGGCGAGGCGAGGCCGCGCCAGTCCGAGCGTCACGAGCACTAACACTTCACTGTGACATTGTCCATAATGAGGCGCGGGAGGTATTACGCGTCCTCCTCCTCCTCCTCGCCCAGTAGCTCCTCCTCTACTTCCTCGTCTGTAACTACGAAAATACCAAGTTAGCTCCGTAAACACGCGCCGAACACATTGACAAGCTTAATTAAATACACTTGTTAAAACAAAACAACCGTACAATCCATGAGAATTTATTTTGCAAGTGTGAAATATTAACAAATACTGTATTAATTTCCAAAAATTAAGTTATTCGTAAGGTTGTCGTATTAATTATCTTACAAGGAAAAATGATAGATTACTGCATGGATACATGATAACCTAACTAACTCGTGTAAGTTTGTTTTGTTTATGTTTACGTAAGGTTTAGCTAAAACATGATGCGACCAATGAAGCTGCTTAGCCGTGATAATCACGCGTCTAGTGGTAGTAATAATGAATGCAATGCGTTACTGACCGTCACCATCGAGATCGTCGTCCTCTCCCTCTCCTATTTCCTCGTCGTCCTCCTCGCCTTCCACTTCTTCGTCGTCATCCTCTTCTCCCTCGCCCTCTCCTTCTAGGTCTTCCTCTTCACTGTGTGGCTCGTCATCGCCACCACCACCGTTTTCTTCCTTTCGCGCCTTTTTCGCGTCTGTCGTTTTTTCCTAAAACCGTAACAAATTATTGGCGGGAACCTGTTTATAAATTGTTTACGTATCGCACACGACAGTATGCGGTGCGCCTTGACGTACTCAAGATCAAACAAGTAATAACTGGCCATTAGCCAATATTATTTACAATTTTGAATGCACTGTATGGTCTGTATATGGATTATTTTGTGGGAAAACGATGCAAGTTGGCTGCATAATAATGAGACGCAGGTGACAAAGATTCGTAACGATAAAGAAGCGTGGGTCATTAGTTGTTGTGTGGGGGAAAGAGCGACGTATAGAGCGGGGCCGGCGTCGTACGGCCCTTTTTCCCGTGGCAAAGTTTAGCGGAACGCGGTCACCGCGCATACCTACCCAACCGTTCGCAAAGCGACGCCGTATACACAAGAAACAACTAAAAACCGCCTAAATAATGATGATAGTCTCGTGGCGTCGTTCATTATCATACACGTTTTAGACAGATGAATTACGCAAAGGCTAACCTATACACACGATACATTCTGAAGTGTTAAACGCCATGCGTTTTATAACATGCACGATACCTCGAGAGAACAGGATGGAAGATATAAAGCATTCCCTTATTCAGTTGAATTATTAAATGTACATCTAGGATTCCCGCTCAAAATTTCGTATTGTTGAATGTATGAGTTGTAGTATGAACAATGTTAACAGAACCTAAGACAAAGGATACGTATACAACAATATACACCTACATGCTAATAATGCCGGGTCATTGACTACTTTTCTATGTAAGCGCCGAAATAATCTATCGGTTGTGCAAATGGCTATAGCGTGACTAACTCATGCCAGACTCATATATTGCATTGGATAATAATAAGAATATAGAGACGGCTTAGATAACGAGGCGAACGTTTGCGCGGCGGTTGTGACAGTCCACCCCACTCAAACACAGACATTCGCGCCGGCCATGTTACCCATCCATCTAGCGTCACGCTACAATGAACTTAAGCCCTGAGAAAGTCTAAAATAGCTATTATACACGTCTAATTTCATAATAAACGGTTACGAGCGTGCATTACAACAACTACATGTATACTATTTCTATAATAACCACATCAATGAGGACAGCGTACGTTCCCGCGCCATGTTTTTTTTTCTGCCAAGGTCATGCCTCCGTATCGAAAACGAGTAAACAAAAGCCAAAAACTACAGGCCAGTAAATATGAGACGCCTCACTTTAAAATTATAGTTACGTTATACCATTTACTGTTAGCACATCGATTTCCCCACACACGCTAAAATGCACATCTCGATAAAAATGACATCCAAAAATACGCCGGTTGGAGTCAGCATCGTTTCCGTGCCTACACGCTTAACACTTTATTTACCACGTGGAATTATGTATGAAGTCTTATAGATAAAAGAAATTAGTTTAATGCTGCCTATATTATAGCGTTCAATAAAATGGCGAGCGATTAAAACGAATACATTTGGTTGACATGTGGACTCACCTCTGCTGCCCTTTTGGCTCCTTTTAGGTCACTTTTCGCGTCTCCTTTCTTCTCATCGCCGACCTTGTCGACGGCCACTTCACTGTTATTTTCATTGGTGCTCATGATTGTTCTGATTTTGGTGTTAATTACTAGAATTAGTAAGTTAAGTTGTACGGCTGCCCGGATCCGACGCGCGACTGACTGAGCGAGTGAGCGAGCGGCCAGATGAGTTTGAAAACGAAGATGGCGCGGGCTTCTGCACGCCTCGACGCTGATTGGTCGAAAGTGTCCGCCATTAACAAGCTATGACTAGCATGTGGGTAAAAATGCTGAATTAAATTGACGATATTCAAGGATTTAAATACCTAGCGATCAGTTAAATTTGTGTTGAAACTCATTTTAAGTTTATAATCAACTTTGTTTTTACGTTAGATATTATAAGTTTAGAGACTCGTTTAAAAATAGGAGCGCGTCGGCGTCGATTGGTTCCAAATTTTGACACAACGTAGCGCTGCTATCTATAATAGTAAAGCGGGAAAATAAAAAGTTCATTGTGTGATAAAATAGTATAATGCACTTATCACTATTCTATTGCCTGCATTGAATTTGAATGTTTTGTTTGCGCATAGCGTAATTAACCAGGTGGCGAATTTTATTAATATTTGCCACATCATTGCTTCATCGTTCTATATGAAAATATACTTTCATCTATCAATTCAATTCCCATACTATTTATTGTCTTTATCCTGAAATGTTATTACAAAAACTTACTTCTATTCTATATTGTATTTCCATTTCTTACATGAGGATAATTGGATAGGTGATTATCTGGGTAAGACGAACGTCTAGAAAGTTTATTGTTTAATATATATAAATCAATTCATGGAAATAAAGAAGAATTATATTAAAATCATCATTTATTTACACATTGGGACTAACCTTACATTTTTTTCTCCACACACTTTGGAGGCGATAAAGATAAATAAAATACACTCGAACTAAAATATATCATATGACCTAGATGAGCGGTGGCAAATAAAAAAGAGAAAAAAAGAATTTATTTCTTAAAAAACAATATATATGTATTTATTTTAGACGTAACACACAAGATTATAATAGTATAATAAATAAGTGATTAGTTTTATTTACATTTTATGTATCCAGATCTGTCTTCACATTAGGTGATGCCTAATCATGTTTAGCCATAAAAAAAAACAATGCAATAAGGTTGGTTAACCATGTTATTATACGGCTCAACAGCACTGATAATATCGAGATGTGACGTCTAAATCAGATACTTCAATAATATAATACAATAATAAAACAAGAGAACATGTAAAGGGGTTAGGTATTTTTATTAATATGCTGATTATAACGAGATGCCGTGTTTTGTGCTAGTTTTCAGCCTCTGTTGCAATGATATTATAATAAACAGATATGTTGTTAGCGCTCAATCGTGAAGACTCGAAAACGTCCTAATGGAGACGTATTGCCTTAGTCTGCGTCACGCATCTCGACGAGTGACACACTCGAACGAAATTTACATAAAAGCTTTTAAATGTCATTGTGTGTATCCAGAAACTGTATCATTTATGATAACGAAGTAAATAAAATACAAGGAATCTCATACCACATGTAAATACGCAATATACTTCGATTTAATAACATTTTTTATTTATTTTCCTAATATTCTGATAATTGGAGGTTAGAAAAAAGAAAGAGACGGTAAATACATTTTTTGTCGTGAGGACGACAAGGACGCGTGATCGCACACATATAGAATAAAAGTACAGATGCGACTATTAGGCATTAAAGTCATCATTACCCCAGAGTTCTGTTTTCCTTTTTTCTAATGTTGGATTATTTAATCATTTGTTTTTTTGAAATAGTCGATATACTTAATTATAAATTAAACATGTCATGTGTGGGTAAAGAAAATATGAATAGCTTACCCTTATTACCTTAATACATCGCAGAAAATGTTAAAATAAAACTATTTCTATTTCCACTTTGTCGCTTTAACATCGTGATTTATTTCTCACCTACCTACCTTTAGTAGTGTTGCTTAGTTGTTATAGGCACAAACCGTGGATACAAATTTAGTAGACGCGGTTTGTACCTTCTGTCTCGTTAAATTTGTTAGTCTATGACGTTTGTTTAGATTGAAGCGTAATTGACAACACTAATTGTCTCTTTTTTTCTTATGGGTTTTATCGCGCTATCTCTTTTGTGTCATTTTGACATGTGAGCTGCCGCTGCTGCGCGGAACACTTTTTTCGGTTGTTTTGTATGGGTGTAACATATCTGTTTATTATAATATCATTGCTCTGTTGTGTATTTTTGTTATAGCTGCTATATCCGTACATTTTCAACACTGCTTCTATGTATCTACACTTTTTAATTAAGCAGACAGCTGCTTTTCTGCTTTTAAATATTTATAACGAGGTCGATACTGGCACAAAACAATGTAACTTGCGAATTTTAGTAGACCAGAGTGCACCTGTTACACAGGTATAATAAACTGTAAATTTTCATTTACATACTACTAAAGAAGTTATGCTAGAATTTGTTTACGGAACAAACAGTTAAATTAGCGGGAATCCTTTTGCATATGCAAACATCTGATCTTTACTATTACACAAAGATGTATTACTCAAAATCTGATACCAGGCCCTAGCATACTTTACGGCCTTTAGGATTTAGACACTATTTCTAGAACATTCCTTACGCATTAAGCTCTAAATCCTAGTCTATATTGGTGTTGTTCAAAGATTAAATGGTTTAGCTGGATCAATAATCTAAGATTATTTCGGATATGGTATATATTTATTTTTAATCACATAAAATGCGATATTAAGATGAACTATCCGTTACGTTTACTAATCTTATGATTTTCGAAACTAATTACAAATAAAGTCTAATTCATGAATGAAAATATCCATCAAATCAGTATATCACAGGCATATACATAATATTATTTTTATTAATATATAAAATTGTTTTACCGTTTACAATTTTACGACTAAAAAAACTACGGACTACACTTATGGTATTTAACATAATTTGTTTCATTTCTACTGAATGTGAATGTGAATTTGAATGAAAGTGCGTAGAGTTTAAACATTAATGATATTAGCTTACGTATCCCGTGATTGGCGCAAAATAAAAATGTTCTTATGTTGTATTTTCTTCAGTACGACCTGCTAGGACCAAACGTGTTTTTAGCGCTACCATATCAATATTTTATCATTTTACCGCTACTTAATAATTTGCATGTTCGAGGAGCGACAAATAATAATTGTATCGATATGAACACTAAAACAATATTTAAGACCACACCAGTTCTATACAGTAAAGAAAACTAAAATCACAATTTGAATTTCGCGCCAAACGGTGACCAAGCGCGACTAGAATATATACAGCTCACAATGAGAAACGAACGTGGACTGATCAAGTGCATAATACAGGTCATGTGTAAATAGATATTTAAAATACATTATGACTAACTCGGCGATAGTTGCGTCAGCGTGGCGTAATAAGTGCGAACAACATGCAAAACATACAATCATAATTTACTAATGATTTAAGCCAGCTTGGAATTTTTGGTGCTGGCAATGAATAGAACATGACTAGTACTTTGCACTTACATATATTTTAAGACCTGTGTAGTATATAAAAAAGATCAATTTTAAAGAAATGTTCATACAGAAATAATATTTATTGTCTATTAGAGTACAAAGTAACAACATTTGGTTAGAACTTTCATTTATACATTAAAAACCACAAGTGTAGCATAAGTTATTAAAAAAAACTAATATTAACATGTGTATGTTTGGCATTACATTTTACAGTAGTCAACTAAACCGCGAATGAAAAAAGTTGATAGAAGACAAAACTTTTAACTCCTAGTTATATTATCGAGTCTAGCTTCAAATGCAGCGTTGTATTTATGTTATACATGTTTATAAAGAAATTGCGGGATCAAACGACACATATTGACGATATAACTAAGTTTCTCGTATTTAAAAGCCACATTTATGTATGTTTATGCTGGCGCATATTTTTTGCTCACAAGGCTGCACTATAAATTTAAACAGTGTTCCTTCAAACTTTTATAAAACAAACCATTCTAAATCACACCACGAGTATGCCATCGTTTCCCGGACAGTATATACTCCTTTCATTACCCACTCTCTAGAATGTTCTTAGAAGTTAGATGTTGCAACAATAAGCTTATTAATGTTGCAGGCTCCTTTTTCCAACGCCACACATACTCGACATCTTAAACACATTCTATATTGTTCATTTCCAGCCACTTATTTCTAGCCTCACTCCAGTGACATACAATTTGTATGCCCACACAGTATGATCACGTTGTGATCACATTAATATCATTTTCTATACACACAGTATTTTTCGAAAACACTTTCCATACATTTCTATAGTCAAATTAATATTGACCAATGAGCTGAGAGCTCTAGAAAATCGAGCATTCACATTCTCTCTACCTCCATCTACTTACTACCCTACAACACTGACCAACTACACCAATAATCAACTAAACAAAAATAACAACAGAACATCTGATTAACGAAGCAATCGCCTCATTCGACATACCGTATTCGGCGTGAATTAGATGAAATCCCCAAAGAAAACGGGGTTACTATGTACATACATACAATTGAGAATAAATCGCTGCGTTTGGATCTAGTCTCGTGCGGTGGGCCCTAGAACGTGGTGCAGACGTTGCCGTCAAACTCGATGTTGCCGGCGTGCGGCGGCATGCTGTCGTCGTCCGAGAACAGTCTGTTCTCGCCGCGCCACGCGCTATATAGTGTAGGTAAAAAATCGTTGAACAGCGGACTCCGCAACTGTGACACGCTGTTTTCTCGCACCACCTGGAAATATCGAAAGTATTATAAGATTAGAATATATTACTTACACAGTAAATAAATAAGTCAATAACTGGATTACAACTTAATAGGTCACATAATACAGGAAAAAAAATATAAATTTTAAATCAGGTTTAAAATACAATATTGTAAACTATGTTTATTGTAACAATAACTACATTCTTTTGTAAATAATGATAGTGATAAATAAGAACTAAAACAAATATCTGTGTTTAGACGATAGTCAAAAAACTAGAGCGAAAAGTTCAATGCTCTAGATTGGAGTAACAGTCTTCTGATGCATTGTAATCTTATCTAAATCAAATTTGTGTATAAATTACAAGGAAAGTTAAAAAGGTTATGTATATGTGACTAAATATAAATTTCCTTGTTACCATAGGCAACATTACAAAATGAAAATTATAATTCTGTTTCAGGTTATCATGAAGTGTGTTAAGATAGACAAAGATAATTAACTAATTACTTTTATACAAAGTGCCGCAAATAACTTAAAGTAGGTTTCCATGTGTGTATTTTATCAGTTATTTATATGTTAGTTTATAGGCTTACAACTTTTAATAATTCAATGAAATATAATATTTTTATTTATTTTGGGTAGTTAATAATATACAAGTTGAAACAAGTTTATATCACCCATGTAACTATATATACAGGTTCGGCTACTTATGTCTAGATTATATTTATCGCAAGCCCATCATTATCTTATCAGCGTTTTATGATTGTTCAGATAACAATGTACTGAAGTATCTAACATTCACGCCTTTATATAAAGAGGTGCGGCAGAAATAGTAAGGTATTTTCTTTGATAAAGACTTCCGTTTTAATTAATTTATCAATTAATTTAAATTGAAACTATCTTATTGCAAATAAAACAGTCAATTATATTTAAATTTTAGGAGCCCAAGACGCCTTTGATTACACTTTGAGTGCCCTTTTTTTTAGATTGTCGCACATAGGGTTGTTATTGTGAAGCTTTAGTGATGTGACTTCTGCCATAGATAATAAAATCCGGCTGACAATACACAGTATTTGAGATAATACTAGTAACAGTCGACGGGTGTTCTTGGGACATGTGATTTTATTTATTTTTCGTCTGTTTATTTAATTACACGTGTAATGGGTGGACTAGTGGACAGTAAAGCGCACATTCTTCTATACACTTTGCTTAACTGTCCCACTGCAAGGTTAAAGGTCTTTCATAATACAAAACGCTTACTCACAGTGAGATTTCAAGATATCACATCGAAAAGGTTTAATGGATTGAACAGACTAGATAAAACGAATTTTTATACCGACTTGCGCAAGACAGGAAAAAAGAATCGAAGATAAACCGATTTGGACGGAATTCAACATGTAATCAGTTTTGTTTATCGCCAAGATTGGAGATTTGTTATTTAAAAGTTGGCAAATGTTTTGCAATGTGGGTCACTCATGAGTTCCGTTTCAAGAACACAATCTTTTGTAATTGTTAAAAAGTATATGGTTAATTTCGTGTAATGTGCTAGCCTCCTATTATGTGTCTTTAACAACGAAACTCTAGTGGTGTACAATAAATAGAACTCTATTTTATGGCGTTCTTTTATGAACTTATAGCCGTTTTAAGATCTTCCTTGTCAGTGTATATGTTTCAAAACAAAAATTTGACATTTTTGTTCTGATAACAAAAAAAAAACAGTCAAATCGGCTGACATATTATAGCCAAAGTACTTGAGTTATGGTATCAAGATAGTTAATAAAAGTACATCAACCCAGACCCCAGACAATCCATAGGATCGAACCTCGGACCTCATAGCTAGCGACACCTGTTTTAAACACTTAACCACGAAGCTTGTCAAATATGTGATGTATATTTGCCATACACAATAATTGTAATAAACACGTGTACTTACCCTTTCTAATCCATCGTAGTTAGGATCGCTCTGACTCTTCGGTATCCATATCTTGACGTCTTTGTCGAGCCCGCTCGTCGCCAGGACAGGACACCGCGGGTGAGCTTCTATACAATTCACCTGGAACATTATTAAACAATATGTTAGTAAAATAATCATAATAAAAGCTGATAAAGCTTCACTTGTTGAGAAAGCTTAGGTAATTTATCCCACTGAAGAAAACTACTACCGCAAGGCAATTTCATTACTGTCGTACTGTAACAGTGTAAATGGAACCCGCAGCACTTTACTCACTTCCAAAGCAACTCATAAGCAATCCATCATAAAAATTGGTCCTTTGGACATACTTTGTTTTATCTTGATATTTATAATTATTATTCTTCTGTATGTGTATTTTTCCTAACCTCGCATGACTCTGAAAATTTCAACGAAACGAAACGAACGAAATTTCAACAAATATTGGTTGAAATACTTGAAATTTCGTATGTGTATTCCAATAAGTTCCTCGAAGGTTTGAAAACAGCAACAATATCGATTCTACCCGGTAGGTGTCGCTACCTTCAGTATGCGCTACTTTTCTGGGCACGGTGACGTCTGCAGGGGCCACGAGTATATTTATTAACATATACTCACAACTCCATTAATATCTCCCGGCAGCCACTGCACGATAGCCTCAGTCTTCTTGTCCCACATGTAGATGTAGGAGCAGTCGGAGCCGGACACGACGAACTCGCTCTTGGGCCCGAAGAACGCCACGCCCTTGAACGTCGCGCTGTTCCTGTGCCCCGAGTACCGGTGCGTGAAACCTTCCTTTAACTCGTTTGTGTTGTCTCTGGAAGGTTCAAAGATTTATTTATAGTAAGAGGTGGCGTGCTTAAAAATTCCGGTAAAGCATTCACAGCCTGCGCCAGGCTAACTGCAAAGATCTCTACCAAAAAAAGGAGGTATGCTTAAAATGTGTCGCTTCCAAATCACATTATGATTTAAGGTTCCTTTTATGATCAAGATACAATAAGCTATCTTTAAACATTGTAATAGACTCGCAACTTCTCGCAGGTTTACTGGCGTAGTACCCGCCCGAAACTACCGAAATAAATTTCGTCTTTTCGTAATCTGTCATCCATCTGACTAATATTTACATTTCAGTATGTCTTTTGGCAAGCTGAAATGTACTTAAGTATTTTGTAATAAAAAATAATTACTAGATCCCAGCTGAAAGATGTTCCTTACAGAACATAATGTACTTATATGTTAAAATCTGGCAACAAGCTCTACGACTTCTCGGTATTAGATATAACCAACTGCAAGATTTGCCATTTACTATCACATGAACTGCATATTTTATACCAGCCTTACTGATATACTCAAGTCAAGAAAAAGCAATAATATAAGTGCATCTTACTTGTCATATACGTCATTTTTCGCATCAAATAAGTATATGTCTTCATCGTTGTAAGATCCCAGGATCTCCGTACCGTCGTGATTGTAAACTGCACAGGTGAGATGCATCATTGATAGCCGGACTTTTTTCTTTACGTTGCCCTGTAAATAAATGGATTTATTGTTAGTATTGTGAATCAGCAACTACTTTTTTGGGTTGTTTATTAAAGTTGTATAGGTTTTGTTATGTGCATTGAGTTGCTTTTAACTGTACAAAAATAAAATAAGGCTTTTGGAAAGCTGACTCAACAAACCATTTTCTTTGATACTTAAATAATATAAAAATTAATAGCTAAATGTGTTGCTAAGCGCAAATCTCAAGAGCAGCTGAACTGATTTCGGTTCTTTTTTTCATAATATCCCTTGAGAAACGAGGATGGTTCTTACGGAGATAAAAAAAATTGCTTGAAAAAGTCAGGCGGTTGAAAGCGCGAGGCGCAGCTAGTGTTTGATACATTTTCTTTGATTCGAAATTCTTTATTACTAGAGTGGGTATTTACTTGCAGTATATTTAGTTCAGGGATAAACCAGACTTTAATTAGGAGAAACCCTACTATGTAAAAAACTAAATATAAGCTTGTAAAAAATACAGTAGATTTTATATTTCAAGTCCTGCAGGTAAAGTAAAATAGACATGATATTCTCCAACAATAGTGATAATAAAAATGCATAAAAAAAAGTATTTATATGGTATGACGTTAGACACTTCTCTTAGTTATTGAAAAGCTGTTCAGTACAATATTAGTCAGAAATTAAATGTCATGTAATACAATCAGATAGTAATTTTTGATCAGTATTTAAAAAAAACGGTGTTAAATGTAAAGTGGTACACTCCAGGTCGAATCATATACTTTGAATAGGGTTGGTATGAATAAATGTAACTTAAAGGGATTGGCTTCGACTTTACATACAAAACATAGAAAATAAGGCATCAATGGTTTTTGTTCATACATTTTAGGAAGACGAGAGCGTAAGATTGAAGTTTTCAATAGCAAGTATTTTTTTATTTCAAGTAATAGTGGATTACTTGAACCGTAAAAACGGTTTATTTCTCTGCAAGACGTAACTCTATTCGCCGAGAAGAGAATGCATATTTTTACCCTTGCTCGAATCCAAAATCCCCGCTTCACTAATGGAGCTTCTATATCGCGACAACTAGTAGTCAATAGGGATAATTTCAGTCCGAAAAGCGTCTCCTAGCCATAAACATTTTTTTATCAGAAAACACTAGATTAAAAAGCTAAAAGAGAAGTAAAGCGTGAAGCCATCCCGTGGGTTTGTCTTACGGAGTGATCGTTGAAGAAGGCGGGACAGTACATGGCTCGCGGGCGGCTGGGCTTGCGCGTGTCGTACAGGCGCACGAACTTGTCGCGCCCCGCCACCACGAGTTCCCGCGGGTCGCGCGGGTGCCCCGACACGCTGTACAGGGGGATGATCACGCTGCGCTCCTTCACTTGGAACAACCTGGGTGATTGGTAAAGAAGAACAGGTTAAAAAGAGTATTTGTTTTGCATAATAATATCGTATTTATCCTGTAGTGCCCTATAATTTATTTATTATAGCTCACAATAATCAATAATCCCAAGCCTTTTCCCAACTATGTTGGTATTGGCTTCCAGTCTTAGCAACTTCCTATCTGACCTCCACATCCATAGACACATACTAGATTTTGAAATCGAAATTTTACGATTTGTATGCTGTACACAGAAAGAACATAAAATGAATCGAGATTCCCTCTTTTCCAATTTATGTAGTCTTCGATAGAACGGAATATATGTATAATGATAATTCATACAAATCGCTGGAGAAAACGAAACTGCGTTTTTTTCTGTAAATACGAAAATTTATGTTTATTAACAAAAATATAACAAATACAATTTAATCAACTTCTAAACAATTCGTAGCTTACCTGTAAATACGAAAAAACTACATTTAAAGCTCTTTCCAGGATTTGCTACTTTCTTACACAAATTACAAATTCAATATTTTCACAATGACAGTCATGCTTCTTTTAACAGATTAAATAAGCGGCCAATTTGCCACAGATAATTAAGAAAAGAGTTTATTTTCTTTACATCTCCCATCCTTCGAGAGAACAATTGCACGCAATTGTTCGATCAGGCGCTCTACACTGCTGGAGATAGCTTGGTAATATGGTAAAGATTGGATTCTGCCTTCCTATGTCCTGCATCAACTTCATAGATTGAGCTAGAAATCTTCTTTAAAATTTTGTACGGTCCTATCTTCAATTCGTCCATTTTCTTTCTGTTTAATCGATTCCCATTTTCGACATATACTCTGTCTCCCACTTCAAAATTATAATCTTCTCTACCAAAATCATAGATTTTTTTATTGTAGTTATGGGATTTTATTGAATTTTGTAGGGCTAGTTCTCTATCTCTTTTCAGATCTTCTTCTGTACGACTTGATTTTAATTCAAGTGGCAGAATATCCACATTTTTTCCTTCTAAAAGGTATTTTGGGGTAAATTTTGTGACTGTATGTTCTGTTTCATTATATTTTGCTACACATTGTTGTGCTATAGTTGTCCAGGCAGTTTTCTTATCACTTTCGTTTATTTTACATCTTATCCTGTTGACTAAAGTTTGATTTAGCCTTTCATTAAGCCCATTTGAAAATGGTGTATCCACCGCTGTAAATATTATTGTTATGTTTTTCTTTTTTAGGAAGTCTTTGAATTCTTTCGAATTTAAACCAGGGTATTGGTCTGTTAATACCATATCAATATTGTAGCTTTGTGTTACATTTTCCATAAGCTTAATAAAGTCACTGGAGCTCTGATTTCTGGACGTCAGTATATATGCATATCTTGTAAAATGATCAACCAGAAGATGTAAGTATTTCTTTGTAGACCGTGATCCTCCAAAACCTCCAATGGTATCAATTGATATAATTTGAAATGGGCGTGTTGCCGGACCTAAATGTGACATCAACCCAAACTTCGATTTCTTTCTGGATTTGTTCTTTATACAGATGTCACATTCATCGCAAGTTTTTTTTATATTTGCTATGATATTCTTCGCTGTGTAAAGAGGTGTTATTTTATTCATCATCTGGGTTCTTCCAATGTGACAGTAAGTTTCGTGGACATCTCTAATTAGTGCTTTGCTAAGTGCTTCTGACAATATGATTTTATTTCTTTTTTTATTCTTTTTGTAGTAAATTTCATTCTCTATTATAAACTTAGCTTTTCCATTCTGTAGATCCAGATTTGTGTGTTGGTCCTTTTTTATATCTTCCAAAGTAATTAAATTTACAACCTTTAAAAAGTCATTACCATTATCACAGGTATTCATGACTGGATTCCTGCTTAAGCAATCTGCTTCTTGGTTTGTTTCTCCCGGGTTATATTTTATTTTAAAATTATATTGGGATAAATAATAGGTCAAATCGCCCAGTTCTTCATCAGTTCTCGACTTGATGTTCAGGTTTTCTAACGGTTTATGATCTGAATATACTACAAATTCTTTGCCCATAAGCCAGTGCTGCCAATATTTTATCGCTTCTTTAATTGCCAGACATTCTAAATATATTGCTTTCTTTTTCTTTTGACTTTCTGTCAATTTTTTCGAGAAATAAGCTACAGGTTTGCTAACCCCGTTTTTATCTTCTTGTTTTAACACAGCTCCCATGCCTTTAATACTAGCATCTGTATAAATTTTTATCGGTTGATCTGGGTCAAATATTTTTAGAATTGGTTTCGAACATAGTAATTCCTTAATTTTATCAAATGATTCCTGACACTCCGTGGACCATATGAATTTTACGTCTTTCCGTAGTAAATTGTGTAATGGATTCAGAATAATTGCATTATGTGGTACAAATTTATGATAAAAATTTACTTTCCCAAGAAACTGGCGTATATTCTTCCTTGTTTCCGGAACTGGAAAGTCTTTAACAGCTGTTAAATTATCTTTGAGAGGTGTAACTGCATTATTTTCTATTATGTGACCTAAGAATTTGGCCTGACTATTGGCAAAAGAACATTTCGAAAATTTTAATCTGAATCCTTCCATTAATATTGCCTCAAGTAGTTTTGATACATGTAGTATGTGTTCCTTAAAAGACTTAGAATAGATTAAGATATCATCAATAAAATTTACTGCAAAATCCGACAGTTTGTGTTTCCTTATTATATTACTCAATATTCTTTGAAAAATTGCCGGAGATGTTTTTAAACCAAATGGGAGGCATGTCCATTGGAAATGGCCATCTTGTGTGACAAATGCAGTTTTGTATCTATCTTGAATTCTCAAAGGAATAGACCAAAATGCCGAATTTATGTCGAAAGTGGAAAAAAATTTACAGTTCACAGTCTTTCCCATTAAATCCTCAATCAAGGGGAATGGTTGTGACTGAGGAACGACGATTTTGTTCAATTCTCTAAAATCTATACATAGTCTTGTTTTCTTATGGTCTTCCTTTTTATAGGCCAGGGTAACTGGAGCAGCAAACGGGCTATAAGATTCCTCAATCATATTCTTCTCCAGTAGTTTTGATATTTGATATTCAATTTCTTTTCTATCATCAGCTGTGCATCTGTACGGACGTTTATAACAATATTTATCCACTATCAAATCTATATGCGCTTCATAATCACGTACTGTGCCGACGTCATATTTATCCTTAGCAAAGACTGCTTTGTATTTCTTTATAAGGTTATCAATTTCTATTTGTTGATGTACTTCTAAATGGTTCACAAAAAATTTAAATTTATCGATGTGTATATGTTCGTTAAAGTTCATTTCCCAACTGTTCGTATAATCAGTTTCTTGTTCCAGTACTTTATTGTATAAAGAGACCTCTTTTTTGTTTGTATCACCTAATGCATCAGGAACATTGACATCTGTTAACTTTAAATTGTTATTATTCACATTATCTTCATTTAGGAACTTCTTTTCTTCTGAATTTTTACATTGTATAATACTTAAGTCTTCATTTTGCAACAATTTGAACTTTTTTATGCAATCCAAGCCAATTAGAAAATCATAATTAAAATTTTCATTTTCTATGACAAAAATATCCATAATTCTCTCAATATTAAATATTTTAATTTTTAAAGTTACCATACCTTTTGTTTTCTTCTCACCATTAATAGTTTTTAAGTTTGCTGTTTGTGTAACACTTTTATCTTCTCTTTCCTGTATCTTCAATAATTTTGCATTAATTAATGACACATTTGAACCGGAATCATAAATTCCAGAAACTTGTAAAGTGTTATTTAATAGCAATGATACTCTTATTAATGGTGGTACTTCTAGTTTTTTGGATTCTCATTATTAAGTTCAACTTCCAATTCAGAGTTGTTTACACTTTTCACAACACCTTTTTGATTTTTCCCCTTAAACCAACAGTTTTCCTCCAGGTGGAAACGTTTCCCTTTTTTCTCAGAGACACAGATCTGGCACGGCTTTTTTCCTTCAACATCTTTTGTTTTTGTTTCAGAGTATGAGAAGGTTTTTTTTTCATATTTATTCTTTCCAACAAGGTGTTCTAGTCTTCCTAACTCATTGTACAGATCCTCGGTTTCTTGCAAAGTCTCTCGGTCAATTTTATCAGTCACATAATTAGGCAAACCTGCTGCTATAAGGTCTATAAGGGTTCCAATATCAATAGATTTCCTCACTTCCAGCAATAATTTTTCTTTTTTTAATGCATAATCAAGCAATGAGCCTGTTTGGTATTTAAAAGTAAGAGCATATCTGATAGGCGACCATCCTTTGTTTCCGAATGTATCGCTGAAATTTTTCTCCCATTTGTTCCACTCTGATTCGACTGTAAATTTTATTAACATACATGTATACCAATCCATACTGGAGTACTCCAAAAAGTTTTTTAATATCTCAATTTTCTTTTTGTCTTCATTAATATGGAAACGTTCACATTCTTTGTTGAAATTTTTTATCCATTGGTGAGCATTTGCATTTCTGCCATTGAATTTCTCAATCATAAAATCTTTTGCGATTATTCCTAAATTTAGAGTTTCAGATTTGGTTTGTTTTTCCTCAAGTAGTTTTTCTAATAATTTTTCTAATGTTGGGTTAGAGCTACTAGGTAATGATTTATAATCATTTATACTTTCCGTAATTTCCTCTAGGTAAAAATCATTGAATTGTATGTTTTGACCTTCATCTAAATATGTCTTAGATATCTCATCTGTTAAGGTTATCCATATCTTTCTCGTCTGGTGCCTTTTATTCAATGTTTTCCTCACCTTAGCATAGTTTGAAGTATTTATAATTACATGATGTAAGCTCGCCGGCTGGTATTCGTCCGGTATATTGAAAACTTGCCCCGTAGGTGTACCTATTGAGGTTATACAGATAATGTTTGACTTTCCATCTGCTGAACTTTTGACCGTAAAATCAAATCTCAACTTCTCCATAATTATTCAATTACTTGCAGAAAATGTAGTTTTATAATGATAATTCATACAAATCGCTGGAGAAAACGAAACTGCGTTTTTTTCTGTAAATACGAAAATTTATGTTTATTAACAAAAATATAACAAATACAATTTAATCAACTTCTAAACAAT
Organism: Autographa gamma; assembly: GCA_905146925.1. NCBI lineage: Eukaryota > Metazoa > Arthropoda > Insecta > Lepidoptera > Noctuidae > Autographa > Autographa gamma. The sequence continues at coordinate 11,487,308 of LR989856.1, read as the reverse complement.
TCGTAGCTTACCTGTAAATACGAAAAAACTACAATTAAAGCTCTTTCCAGGATTTGCTACTTTCTTACACAAATTACAAATTCAATATTTTCACAATGACAGTCATGCTTCTTTTAACAGATTAAATAAGCGGCCAATTTGCCACAGATAATTAAGAAAAGAGTTTATTTTCTTTACATATGTATAAGCTGTGTTTTATAACGTCGTATTTATTGGCGGCCGGAAAGAAAATAACAAAACAACGCGGCGACAGAGGCGTCGTCTGTACGAGTGCGTAGCGCTTTAGTTAGCTCGCTAGCTGTGACCGTTTGCGACGGGTTCCTGCTGTATTAGCTATCATATAAATGTTATCGTACCTGGAGGCATGTTCAGCGCGCACGTCGCACTGCATGACGAGTCCGTCCTCGCCGGCGGACACGACGAGGTGCGGCTCGGCCGCGCACACGTGCAGCTTGTGCGCCGCGCGCGAGTGCGACGCCAGCCGCCGCCGCGACACTGTCGACCCGCCGCTGGGGTGGCACTGCAGCAGCCGGACCTACGTCACAAGGAATAATATGTTATACGAGCAGCACAAACCAAGCCACGCGTACTAGCAGACTATATTATAAGGTGGCGAACAGTCACCAAGCAAGGCATCGACGCAACTAGACACGCCACTCAGCGTATACTCTGTGGCTTGAGTTATTGTGATCTGTGGCGTGTGCTACCTGGTGGTCGCGGCGCGTGTAATAACATCTTCTACCTATGCGTCAAAAGTGGCCAACATGCATTATAGTTCTGAATTCAATGAAAACTGAGCGTGTTCACGAAGTTGTTTTGCTTTTAAATTGTGACCGCAATACTAGTCGCCTGTTTAAAAAGGAAGTAATGAGGCAAAGAAAGAAGGAAAGAAAAAAGATTTTTTTTTTTTGAAACAGAGCTTTTTATCATAGAAGAAAACTAAAAAATGATTAAATAGCAACAAACGTTAAGTATAAAAATTACTGAACTTTTATGAATTAAACTTATATCAATGCTGCCAGCCTTTTGTGCACGTTTCCCGTCATTGACAAGGATGACGGTGAGTCTTTTGATGCTTGGTAATTTTATTTATTTATGTAAGATTTAATTTTAGTATAGTTAGAGTTTGTTCTTATATTAGACTTGTGTATTAATTAAACCAAATAAATATTAAACTTATTGCACGAAGTACTCACCTGTCCATCCCTGGCGCAGGTGACGATATTCAACTGGCTCTTAGCATTAAGGTATAGGAACTTGCTCTGAAACACGTTGGACTTGTGGCCCGTCTTGATCGTCTGTATGGCTGTGTTGCGGGCCCAGTCCCACACCACCACATTCGTGTCGTCCGACCCTGACGCTAGGAGGTGTCCTACAACAAACGATGTATGTTATCTTTGGCCTAATATCCTTGTAAATTATTTTTAATTATTGTTTGTATATCTGCTGATATCACACGTTTACCTTTTTAGGTGGTATGTATTTATTATTATAAAAAAAAAAATAGATGTATTTTGAAAGTGTTTTTTTTTTTGATAAATATTAGTAGTCACGAGAAGATTTCAAAGAAAAATATCTTACCTTCTGGGTGAAAATTTATGGAATTAACACAGCCTCTATGTTTGTTAAGATTATGTAGTTTCTTCATTCTGTATATCGCGTGCAGTGACCCGTAGAATCTTTGCTCGAACATGACATCGTTTTTCGCGGTCTTGCCGCAGGGAAATGTCAGCCCCATCTCACGGTTTATTATTTCTGTGAACGAGTAATTTATTTATTTACGTCCCCAATTTACGCATTTTACAGAATTGAATACCTAGCTGTAATAGCTAACAGCCAGCCTTCAATAGTCGAAGTGACAGAATTAAAAAAAAGGGTACATAATCGGGTAACAGAAATTAAACTAATGCAGATTATTATGGTATACTAATATCGTCGGTATAATCTAATTGCAAAAATAATAATAGAAGAAATTAGATTTTGGAAAACCCGGAAGGCGGAGGACCGCTCGATATGGCGCAACATTGAAGTGGTCATCTTAAGTTACAGTTCTTCACACTGTAAAGTTGCAACAAATAAATAGGTCCTATGGTTAAGTTACCTTTAACCTTTTAGGCGGTCGGCTACGAATCGGTGAAATAAAAGCTCCGATTTGTAAAATATCATGAGTATTATAAAAGTTATAAAAAGTATTCAATCTGTCTACATATATAAACAGAAAGGTATAGAATACATGCAACAAAATCGAAAAAACAAAACAGCAAAAAACCGTGAATATTCTCGCCTTAATACGACACGGCCGGTAGGGGCACGGAAATATTTGTAGCATATATACGACTCGAGCGGGTCAAGTGTTCAAGAATTAAAATAATGCCAACTTACCCCTAAGTAATAAATAGCTGTGTTTCGGGCGCGTCTTGAGCAGTACACTGGGTGGTTTCCCCTTCTCCTCGCACTCGGGGTTGTCTTCCGCGGACCTGTTGATGGTGGCCTCGTCGTCCGTGTCCGTGTCGCCGGAGTGGAGGTCTATCAGGTTGTCCGACTCGTAGCTGTCGTTGCCCTCTGATGAGCTTGATGATCTGTGGAACAAGAACATCATCACATACTGATAAATGACTGTCATACGTTGATCTTTGGCAGTCGTAAGTCAATTCTAACAACCAGTCTTAGTATGGGATGTTGTATTACCCAGTCAAATGGGTTGTGGAGATAAGATAGGCAGTCGCTCCATGTAAAATACAGCGAAATCCGGTAACACTTTAAGCCGACCCCAACACAGTTGGGAAAAGGCTGGTCAGATGATGATGTCACATAATGATAAATATTTTAGAATGAAATATAAATCAAATTAAAATGGATCTAAAATACGAATACCCAATATCCATTATTAAGAGGAATTTTCTTAACTTTATTAAAATAAAGTATGTTTGGTTTGGAAAGTAGACTCGCAACAGTTATGCGAGAAGGATAATACTGAAAAATTTGAGAAAAATACTATTTTTCATCTAGATAGGATGTTGGTTGTTAGTAAACATGAACTTTTACGTATACTATAAGGAATATTTTCATGATCACTAGCCGTCCGACTTCAACAATAAAACCGGGCAAAATTCTTCTAAAATTTGCTCACAACTAGGCCCACCTCGTAATTATTTTAACTATTCAGGCATGCCGTCAAGTTTGGCTCATATCCAAAACGGCCGATCCGATATCGACAAAACTTTGCAGAAAAATATTTCAGATGCGACATTATGGGAATGATTTCTGTAACTACTTTACGGTGGCGACGAGTACGCCCTAAATAAGTATCGAATCTCATTTTGAGGATAAACAAGCATTGTATGGTTCACAACACTCCCTTTATTCACCTGTTGGTTAAACGGGTAAAGTCCAGGTTTCATACTTGTTTTCCCTACATTGTTTCGGAACCTGTGATAAACGCCCACAACTAATAAAATAACTAAAAAAAATTGGCAAGCTAAAACGATTACTCAGAGGACATTATTACAAACTAACAAAATGAAGATCAAAAATTTTTTATTTAACTTAGGCTACAAAGTAGCACTAATAAAACGTCAAAATTATTACTAAGACAGCACCCTAGGGGTCGGTTCTTATCCGGCGGAAGCTTCCTAAGTGCTTTGGCTGAGGAGAAGAAACGGCGCAACAAACTCCCCAGTAGCACGCTGTCAAAATCCACACTTATGTTAAAACATTATGCAAATTAATTGTGAGTACTTATAATCTACTCATCCAATGTCCAATGGTCAATATGTGCATATCAGATCGCAAATATATTGATATGTTTAAGGAAAACAAAATTAGTCATCAGATAAAAGTTTTTCCCTGTTTCGTTATCAGTTTCATAATGGTAGGAAATATTGAAACTTTGAACTATTGGTAACAAAAAACTAGTATTATAGATTTTTCTCTATTATTTAAAAGCTCGTACAGTCGGCCGCAGAGCAGTGCTTACTAATGGGATGACGTCGGCCCTGCCTTATTACGAGGAGATAAGGTTGAATTTCGTAATTCGTAGAGATACATCTTATGGTGGTATGCTGTACCAAGGATGACTTTGCTAAACCGGAGTCCTTATCATGGGATCTTTATGTGCATTTCGAACTAAACTATCTACAGTATGTAGTTATTTTATATTTTTGTCTGAATTTATTTATTTTGAAATACACCATATAAACTTGTATGTATAGAATAATTAGATTAATTAGTATGTTGGTTACTGAATACAAAACACTCTTATTTAGAGTCTATTGAAGACTAGATTCATAGCTAGACTTAGTCCCTATTACATAGGTCTTAAACGATGTGGCGAAATGTGTTGCAATAGTAAGTCTTTGCTCACTCTCTCATAAAATATATTTTTTTTAAGTTGTTTTAAAAATATTACTATATATGTTATCAAAAATCGGAAATACCTATATTACTCAATATAATTTTTTGCTACAATGTGGGGTAAACACTTCCCTTTCTTCCTGTTACTTATCGCGATTGCAAATGTATTTCACAACTTATTTTGAGCTCTAATCTCTGACTTATGCACTACTCGTAGCTGCAAAAGCATTTATAACCATTCGGTGTGCGACCGAGCTAAGAAGCGGACGCATCCGACCGTCCACTTCAATATTCTATTTACTCGTAACTCCGCAGTAATAGCTACCGACTGTCACCATGGAATCCGGTAAACTCGTAGTTAGCGAGCTTCTGGCGTTCCTGCAGCACCAACTGGAGATCATGGACGAGGCTAGCATCACGCAAATCTGTTTGTCGAACTTCTCTGAGGAAGAAATACACGCTGCCTGGAAGCTGCTCTGTGACTCACTACACTTGACAGAGTTCGCGCTTTCTCACAAGCGAGGCACCATAGCAGAAAGGTCTTTGCAAGATATTATCATGCTGTTGAAGAACACTAATAGGAAGTACTTGCCGACGTTCGTCGCGAAGGAACTTCGGAAGCTACCTCCAGTCACATTCGACCATGTATACGTCACCAGGCTGCTGAAAGACTTGACCACGCTGAAGACGAGCCAGGCGGCACTGAACTTCAAGTTGGAATCCTCACAAAGAATCATCAATGATCTACATAAAGAAGTTGTTGACCTGCGCCAGAATCCTAAGGTATGTGAGTCAAAAGATGAAACTAACTATGATTTAAGTTACAAAGTAAGTTCATTGCATATCAATGAACAGGTAGTGTTACCAGAGCCTTCACAGACTGAAAAACTTTCCTGGGCAGAAGAATGCCAACCCATAACAACAACCGGAATCTCACCCTCTGAAAACACATCAATATCCCATACTGTGAATTATCAAAATGGCACAACTACAAAAACAATAACACCTGACAACAAAAGATCTGAATCTCATCTTAGTAACAATCAGAGTCAAACACCTGAACCAGAAATGCAGACTGCAGCTAAAAAGAAGCGATCAAGGAGAAATAAGAAGCCCAGCAGTAGTATCAGTCAGTCAGAACCATCAGGTCAGTCAGAACCAACACGCCAGCCTGACCCAGAGGGATTTGTCATGGTAGAAAAGAAGAAGAAACCTGCCCCTGTTGAGCGAACACAACGGCCTGTCAAAATTGTAGAACCAACTCCGCTCATACGTTATGTACCTCTGTATGTGGTGCGACTGCACCCCACCACAAATATTGAGCATGTAGTAGAATACCTGAGACTGAAGACTACCTGGATTCTCAAAGTAGAGAAATTAGAATCTAGAAATAATACCACTTTCAATACATTTAGGATATGGGTTCCATCCCAACATGTGTCACGCTTCTTGAAAGAAAATTACTGGCCAAAGGGATGCATATGTAGACGTGGCCGACAACAAGACACTGAAGAACAGTGGGACAAAACAATACCACCACCTGTGTTAAATGTGTTAGACAATAAGTTATAGTTTATGTATTTAATTAGCTTTTATTTATTTCAAGGCTTTAGGATTTAATAAAAAGAATTTTATAATCCCATGCAAGTGTTTTATCTGTCATATCATAGCACATCACAATTATTTAAAGGTCAGCTTTATCACAGGGTTATCATATACCGTGGGTCAGATGAGGTGGAAAATCTGTTCCTTTTACCATCTGGTAAAAGGAACAGATTTTCAAACAAAACATGATATTATTTAATTATTTATCTAAATAATTAAATAATATCATGTTTTTATTATGAAATATTTTGAAGTCTAATTATTGTGGTAGAAATAAAAGATTACTCACCCACTATGTGTATCATCAGATTCAGGATTTAGGAAGTCAGCCAGCCTCCTTAAGTCATCACTCTCAGTTTCAGAATTGCTGTCATTTCTCTCTGCGGTAGGGACAGTTTCTTCAGCTGATAGGTCATCAGAATCCCTCGACGAAGCATTGCTATCTGTATCCCTGTCGGGTGTCTTCCTTTTCCTGTAATTCCTGCCCCATTTAGGACGTCTGAGGTTCAAGAGAATAGTCCGAACGTTGCTGCCCGACGGTGCCGCATTAACGACCTCGTTGGAAGGACCCTCGGATGCCGTAACTCCTCGGTCGTCGCTACTCGTACTCTCAGACTTATCAGCAGACACTCCACTGTCGACATTTTCATCTTTACTCGCCGATCCAACTAAAAAAAACATCAAAATGGACACGAAGTTTTTACGTCACATTTTCTTTTTGTTAGCGAAACTAGGGCGAAGTTTTACCTGCTTCTTTGAAACTATCCTGCGAGCTTCCATCATTTAGTTTAAGTTTCTTTCCACCAAATTGGGGACTGGTAGGAGAATATGGAATTTCGTCATCGCTCGAAGAATTATCTTCCATCGCTGCTTACGTTGAAATTATATTCTACGGTAAAGCCCTGTAGAAATTGAAAGTGAAAATTGCTACGCAATAGAATTCCAGCAAATTTAAACACTTAATTTTTAAGAATAAACTGTTTCAATACGGATTCTGGGGATTCAATGGAGGATTTTTTCCTAAATTTTGGCGATTTTGGCAACAAGAACAAGGACACAAATAATGATGTTACTAGACTAAAAATACTAACACGTTTATTTTAAAGTTGAAATCGTTAATAAATGAGTGCTACTGTGTAGCTTTTAGATACCAAATTCAGGCTTATTTACAATGAAATTATTTTGTACAGGGTTTATGATTTATATGGAAATTGATCCCTGCAAATCATTAGATATTTAAATTCTTAAATACACTTAATTTTCTCCTGTGGTAACAAGAAAAATAATCGAATTGGCAAATATTGTTTTCCTCGACAGCTGTCGTCAGTCTTGTCAAATGTCAAGAAAAACAGAAATCTATTCCAATACGAAATTGTTGTAAATATAGCATGTAAACAGCTATGAAACGTACAGACTTATATAAAATACTCCAAGTGTGAGTGAAGTAACGAAGTTTCTGCGAAAAAATATATTAATATTACAGAATCTGTCATTCACATGCCTTGCGCATGCCGCGTTTGAAAAGTGATTCAATTGCAATCAATAACATTAATAACCTGAATTAAAATAATAAGTTTTAGTGTCACCTAAAATTAATTATGGATTCTCAAGAAGAGCTGCTATCCTTCCTTGATCTATTGGATTTGGACGAAGAATTAATAGATGCGCCTTTACGATATCTCATGGGAAGAAGTAAATATTCGATGAAACATTTAAAAAACGCGATTCAGCTACTGCAATATAAAGCGTTAATTAACTCACAAGAAGGTACACAATGTGAAAATGAGGATGAGTTTGACTTCGTTGTAAAATTGTTAAAGGATTTGGATACCACTAATATTGACTATGCCTGTAAAATAATTAATATTGTACTATGTCTTAACACAAGTTCCATTGTGTGTAAAGCCGAACATTTACTTCAGCAAATACTGTCTGAAATTGAATTTCGGTCAGAAACACCAACAACAGGCTTTCCCGAAACCGATAAGTACACAAAAATACTGCTCATCCTCAAAGCATCTGATAGTATTTTAAATGCTACCATTAAAAATGGTGAAAAGTTATGTATGACATTCCTGGAGACACCATTAGAAAAAGTACTTGATACCCCGGACGAAAAACTTAAAATATATTTTTTGTCTAACACTGTTCCAAGAGTCATGGAAGGAGTGGTTGGTTACAACATTCTCAGCAGAATATGGATGTATCTAAAATATTTAAAAAGGGTCAGAAAAGAGGATGCTTTGAAAACATTTGGCTGCCTCTCAGACTACTACCTCCCTTCCCCTGAAGGAAAAGGTGATATTAAATTTGTATCACAAATTGTATTTAAATATGATTTTTGGGACATTGTTTTATACGGTTTAACCTCAGATGACACATCACTAAGAAAAATATCAGTATATCTATCAAAAAAGGCTATAGACAATGTAATCTTTTCCAATACAGATCTTGATGTCAAGTTAAAGAACCACACAATATTTGAATGGAAAATAAATAATAGTAAAGCTTTAAAAAGCATGTGGGATAACTACTTTATACTTATTGACAGTTTAGAAGAAAAGCAAGGGAATATAGTGCTTCCTTCTCTAAAACTGTTTGAAAGTATACAGATAGGAGATTGCTGGCTGAATGCAGCATTTAATATTGGACTAAAACATGACAACACTCAAGTGAGATTGAAATGTATTGAATACAAATTAAAAACTGAAGTTGGGAATCAAGCAGATGCTGAAACATTACTAGTAGCTTTAAATGATATTAACATTTATGATTATAGCTTGTATAATGTAAACAGAATACTCAAAGAAGGCATGAAGGATTTGCTCCAAAACATGCAATCATTTATAAACATTTTCAGAGCCATACCAGATGTAAAGTGGTCACCTGTACCCTTCTACCATCTTACTGATATTCTGGCTAACCTTAATATTAATATATCAAAAGAGAATAAACCTGAAATTATTAAGATAATAACTGATATTTTGAAAGTACCATGTAACAGTGTGGTGTTAAGAAAAGCTGTACATCTCAACATAGCCCAGTTTGTTACCAGTTGCTGTGAGAACCTTGATCCTAAAGATTTAGCCAATATTTACGATGTTATTCAGTTGAAAACATCATCAGACATTAATAAGGAAAATCCATTCAATTCTGTAGTCAAACTAATTTCTCTTGAACAAGATGCCAAAGTTGATTACCTAAAATTGTGGTGTAAAAAGAATTCTTATATAGATCTCATATTAATGTATCTATACAATAATGAAGAAGATATTCCTATATTAATTGATATAATCAATGAAAAACTAAAGAAAGTAGAAGAAGGTTTAAATAGGCAGTATGCAGATAAAACAGATAATCTACAAGATGCAATATTTCTTATACACATGGCAAGCAAAACAAGAGACACAGATTGTACTTTACATTCCATTAATGAAGTAATTGCTAGTCAAAATAAGATAATACTCCAATACATATTAAGTCTATTTTCGAGTGATACAATCATAACAGTGGTAGATGCTATGGCATTGTTTGAGAAACACAATATTGGATTTGAAGATAAAGATTTGGGAGAAACCTTACTCCAGATCTACAAGACTTCTTTATTATTTTTAAATAACAATTCTGAACTAGACAAGGCAGTGTTCAGCATATTTGCCATTAAAATGTTACATAAGAATCCTGTAATGCTAAGCAATTATAAGCATGAAATGCTCAATTTAAAAAGATTCGTAAATTTAGTATCTACCCTACAATTTAAGGATTACCAAAATGACAGTGTTGGCAAGTCAAAGAATGTTGTGTATGAACAATCTTGTCAAATCATCTACAATTTAATTGAAGAAGATGAAATAGAATCATGTAAGGATGAAATAATCAATTTGATTGAAAAAGTATTGGAATGTGGTGGATATGGCTGTTTGAAATGGATATTAAAAATTATGAATAATATCATAAATCATATAGAAATCAATGATAATAGTAGTTTCAATATGACACAATTTGTGAACAGGGTTTGGAATGAAATTGAGGAGCTTAAATCCAACAACCAGTATTCACCATGCATTGAAGAGTTTGTTGAACTGATAACACAAGATGGGCTTATACAAAAGTCAATGTATAACAACATAATAATATCTTATTGCAACAAGCTCATAGAAAATGGCCCTGTTAAAACAAATCCTCTGTATTATTTAATTAAGAAACTGAAAACAAAAGATTTCAAAGATTATGGTCATTTAATTTATATTTTGTGTGAGATTTTACTTTACTGCCCAGTACCAAGAAAAGATCAAAGGTAAGTTTTCAGGACTACTCTACCATTTAATAATATGAATTTTAGGAATACTAATTAATATGAATTTCAGGATTACCGATAATTTAACTCTGGAAGTGATGGAAAATTTAAACTTCGGAGTTAACAAATACTGGTAAGAAATAATATTTTATATTATACTACTAAATTTTTTATTGTATATACTCTAATTTCAATCTACCATCGATACGAAAAGAAGAAGAATTACCGACGGCCTCCGTGGTTGAGTAGCGTACGCACCGGTTTCAAGGTGTCGCTAGCTCTGAGGTCCCGGGTTCGATCCCCAGACGGGTCAATGTAGAAACCAACTGTTCTACATTGTCCCGGGTCTGAGTGTTTGTGGTACCTTCGTTGTTTCTGAATGCCATAACACAAGTGCTTCAGCTACTTACTTTGGGTTCAGAGCAATGTATGTGATGTTGTCCGCATTTATTTATTATTTTATTATTATTATTAAAAAATACTTTCGAGTCTAATGGAAATTGTATAACATTATACAATTTCCTGAAATAAATATTCATATAAGTAATCACTAATTTCTTTCAGCAACGACGTCCACTTCAACTTCGAGATCCAATGGTTATCAATATCCACTCTCTGCAGCATCAGCGATGTTGAAACTCTCCAAATCATAACGAATTTCATCACTTCCCGAATAGATAACACCTTTAAAAATAAACAGAGGTACCACGGGAACTCGCAAATGCATCGGATGTTGCAGACTTGTTTACAGCATATATTAGTGTTGGTGTTAAAAGGGGTGGATGTTGGGAATATACTGTGCTGGTGTCTCAATCTGTTGGTGAAGCTACCACATCAGCCCAGTGTGAGGATCTGCTTGGATTGGATTATATCACTTCACTTTTATATTCAGGTGAGTTTCGTATTTTGTTTATCCGATTTTTTCATCCAATAAAAACGTAATAAAAGCATTGGTCACTGGTAAAGGGAAGGAATATAACAGAATGTATTGTTCTCTCGATCATTAAATCGATGGCTTTTCAGTATTCTATGGGTTTTTTTTTCATCACAAGTTGCTATTACATTTTTTTCCCGTTAAATATATAATAAGGAATATACGATCTCTTATACTTAGTTTTCGTTTTATTTGGTTCCGTACATGATACCTACATCTAAGTAATCGAAAACTTATGCCTTTCAGAAAATCGATCCTAATGAAGAAATGTTGCAGACGTTAAAATCGAACAATGTCCCACTTACCTCACAATTCTTTATCATGTACTGGATATTAAAGCACAAAATAACAAACAACACATACACTGAAGACGAATACAACTTCGTAATGGACTTTCTACTATCTCACACAATGGGACAGTTATTCAACTTACGTCTAAACGCTCAATACTTAGCTATAACACTTTATAAACTAGCTAACAAAACAACCAAATTCCAGTATACCATAGAAATTATTGAGAAGACCTTCGCTGAAAGCAGCAGCGATAAAAACTTTGCGAAGCTTGAAAGCGATTACTTCACAAACAAATTCGACATCGTCGCCAATTTAAGCCCATATTTCATTTACTATTTACTGCCTAAATATTGCGAGGTTGATAACAACGAAAAAGTTGACGTAAACTTCGTTAAAGATGTGATAAAAGACATCAATGGGATAATAGACCAAAGTGATATTAACAACGAGTTTATAAATGAATGGAAGACTTGTAGTAAGGTAGATGAGACGTTTACTGATTCAGATTTTGTTAGAAAGGATCATTTGAATGTTCTCGAAGACGCCGAAGGTTCTGGAACCATTCAGAAGAAGTACATTCCTTGGAAGAATATGAGTGATGTCAACTTATACGATATTGAGAAAAAGGTAGGTTTATTGTCGTTTAATTTCCGCAATTTTAAGACATAGGTTTCGTACTATTAGGAGGAAGGTACGATTCGATACGACACCACGTAGCATGTACTTCTAGTTATATAATGTTTTAAATGGAGCGTGATCTCGCAAGTATTTGCGAAGCGATACGATTCGATGCAAATTTGCATTGGATGTGTGGGAGCCCTGTGATGCTTCCAAAATACGCGGTCCTCAATCTTACCTTACCTTAGCGTAAAGGTGACCATTTTTATGTATTCGGCCTTTCTGCATCCATCTTTTTAGGTGTAAAAGATGGATCCAGGATAGAAGATGTAAATTTTATAAACACCTTTTATTTCACAGCGAGAAAGCCCAAGCGAGTTGATAGTAGTAGCATCTCTGATCGACAAGCTGCCGAACTTGGGTGGCATGGCCCGGACCAGCGAAGTGTTCGGCGTCAAGACCTACGTGGTCGACAGTCTGAGGCATCTCCAGGATAGGCAGTTTCAAGGACTCAGGTATTTTGGCTATTACCTTGTCCATATGATTACCAATATGATTTTAATTGCCATGTAAAAAGAAATTAATTGCGATCACCCTGTCAATTCGTAGCAACTACTTTTCGCAAGTTTACATACAGAAACTGAAGTTTTTGCTATATTATTTATGATGATTTCCACTTCATATCTAAAACTAACATTGCAACTGCAGAATATCTGCATCCCCTCGTATACCATGCAGTCAAGTGGAAAACTCAAGAAATTTTCAGACGTTTTCGGAAAATGTTTGTAGCAAAGTATGAAGAAGTTCCTAAAAGGCAGTTGTTTTCTTTGATAATGCTACATTCGTAATATATAAACGAATGTGTTGTTCAGTGTGTCAGCCGAACGCTGGATAAACGTGGAGGAGGTGCGTCCAGGGCGTCCGCTCAAGGAGTACCTCCTGCGGAAGAAGGAGGAGGGCTACTCCGTGGTGGCCGCGGAACAGACCTCCACCAGCTGCAAGCTGCAGACCTTCAAGTTCCCTAAGAAGACTATATTGTTGCTTGGGTAAGTCAAAGGTCTTTAATGTGAAAATGAATGGCGATCCGAGTCGATCGTAAAGGGGCCACTTCGACGTTACTACACACAAAGTTTTTGTTTTCGAAAAGGAAGTCATGGATATACTATTGGAATATTTTATTATGGATATTTAATACCGGACCATTTGGACCAGATTCTTAGACATTTGTGACCTAGCTATAGTTAAGATTTTTGGACTCGTACATCGGCAACTAATTCTGAGTAAATTCTTTGTTGCAGGCACGAGAAGGAAGGCGTGCCATGCGACTTGCTGCCCATAATGGACCACTGCGTTGAAATCCCGCAGCAAGGCTACGTCAGATCGTTAAATGTACACGTCACAGCCGCCATCTTTGTTTGGGAGTATGCGCGCCAAAATGTTTTATAGATTCAGATATTATTTGCCAATCCTTCGTGATCACTGCCTAACTAGGGAATATGTGTAGTTATATAATTATTGGCAAGTAACGTAAATAACGGCTGCAGTCGCGTATTAGTTAATTGCCGATAACTATTTTAGCGTAGGGTAAACGCCTAGTACATAGTATGTGGTTTAACTCTTAAGGATTTTACTAGAATGAATGTCTGTAACAGATTTAAATAAATTATTTATTAGAAAAAAAAAAATCATTTGTACATTTATTTTATATCTACAATTGTATTTTCCGTATCATTATGATAACAAACATATTCGATGGGTTGAAATATGGTGCATTAAAGTAAATCTGAGAACTGGGTAACAAAATACAGATTTCTACTCTGAATCCAATCAAAATGATTGAATTCAGATGATTATATAAGCAGTAATTAAAGAGAATTTCAGAATGAAACCTGGGATTTATTTTTTAGGACATAACATGGCCAGTTTTTGGTGAACCAATCACAAAATGCAGCCGAGAAACAATTTTGTAAAGTCTTGCACACAATTATGTACAACCTTCCGAGCGCACAATTTAAAAATATCATCGCAACATTTCCCAACAGTAACAACATTATCGATAGTTAATCATAAATGCTAGACATAAGTACTAGCTGTCGCCTATATAATAAAATGCAACTCCTAACATTTACTATTTATTCATTGGGGGCGCGGGCAAAACAGTCTGACTACTTTCGGCAATAGTGTTATCCTAATAGGCTTTGCTTCGTACTCTTCTTTATCGATCTCTATAACGGTTTCCTTGTCCGGGATCCTTGGAATCAGTTCCACTGACCTCGCCCGCAAAGCTTCCGGGAATTTGTTCTGAGTAACCCGATCCCATCCCTCAGACACAAACTCGGAGTAAGTGTAGTCCTTATTCCCTATCGCAATTAACAAGCCCGGCGGATCATTGTTATCCTGTTGTACATTCGGAGTTCTAATTCTGAAGTCTGATGTTTTGAATGACAGTTCCGTTTTAGTTTCACATGCCGAGTTCTCGATTAACGAAGGATCAGCTATCTGCACTTGAGGCAGAGTAGGCATGAAGAACGACCATTTTCTCTTGATCTCTGGTCGTTTCTTTAAACAGTTCCTGCAGCCGGCACATGGGGGGGAGAACTTGAGGTCCGCCATGCAGCGCCAGTTGAGCGTGTCCTTGTAGCCGTTGAAGATGAAGGACGCGTAGTCTCGTAGGGATCCGTATATCCAGTACTTGTCCCTTTTCGCAAACACGTCTCTAAATGCCCCCCATTCTAAGGAACACATCGCATATACCGGCTTGTTTGGTGAATCTTCATCAGGTTCCATCGGTTCTATTTTCATGGCATCCTTCCACACGGTATTTCCTCTGATAATAGCCATGGAAGCATTAATTAGCTGCTTAACTTTTTCCACACCTTTGCCTTCAGGAAACAAAGTGTTTCCAATGGTGTTGGTGCGGCCGAGCGGTAGAACTCCGATCGGGAAGCGGTTTGCAGCGTCGTTTCTGCGAAGTAACCCTGTAAAATATTTTTAATATTATTTACAAATAAATTTCCTATTGTGATTTGTTTTGGGCTGCAAAATTTGGGTTGCCTTGTGGTATTAAAATGTACTGTTTATTCATATCATACATGGTAAGGTAAAATAAAAATCCAGTTAAAAACAGAATATGCGTGCGCCGCGCGTCTATTTAACTGTCGATTTTACGACAATTTTAGATTCTAAATACAGAGTTTGGAGTTAAAAATGTTCAGTATCTATTAATTTGAATCTATTAAACCATGAAACTTAAAAAGTTTATACATTAATTTTGATAACAATAGAGCACTAAAAGGTAATCAACACCAATTCAATGCAGTGCCAGTTATCTTGTCTCCAAAAGTCGAACAATTTTAATAATAGCTTGAAGAAAAGATGTAATTATTGTCCTACAAGAGAGGCAGTTCTAAAATGAATGAAGATGCTCATGTAAAAGATATTTAACTCAACTTAAATAATACAAATAAAATATAAACTTAATAATTAACCTGTTATTGTCTCAGACAAGGTCCCATCTCCTCCAGCCACAATAATGGCTTCCGTCCCACTCAAAGTCTCCACGATTTCCTTAGCATTGCCTTCAGACGCCGTCTGTATCACATTTACTTGCAACCCTGCTAAATGCAGGAGAGGTTCGCAGTATTTCTCAAAGTCCTGCTTAGCTTTCCTCTTATTAGCCACTGGGTTGAGAATAACGGTGACTAGTGTGGGGTTCTGATCCATAGGTATTGTGTAGTCACCGTATTTCAATGCTTCCTTGCAAGCTGCTCGCATTAGTAAATGGATTCTGCAATTGAAGGATTTATATTTGTATGTTTATGTTTGAGTCTTAATATTTACAATTAATATATACAATATAATATTAATTAATATTTAAAAGACAGAGTACTGCAAAATTTGAAAATATTTTATTTAGAAAGTTTGCAGTAGTCTGTAATTATTTGTATAATGGATAGTGGTAGCACTAAAGAATTTTTCAATTCTCTGATAAAATATCGTCACTGTTTGCAATGACTTTAATTGCTTATTTATTTATTTATTTACTTAATTAGAACGGCCGCAGGCCAATTACACTAATTAAAAATATGACTATCACACTGACTTCTCGCAATACTTCAGACACTCAGACAATATTTTCTTCCATTCATCGGCAAAAATATCACAATCTGTACCGTCCAAGAGAGCGTTGAGCGTGGCAAGTGATCTCGGTAAAGGTGAATTAGCACGAGCCACAGTGCGACAAGCGGGAATGGCGAAAAGTTTGTGTTTCCTGCTACGACAGTAATTATTCGGGACGAATAGCCGAGTCAGTTTTTCGTGCAATTCTGGTGCGATGATTTTACCATGAAGGATTTTGCACATGGTTCCGATCTGATCAAAATGCCTCCTGACCTCCAAAGAATTATACCCAAGGATACCCAGAAGGAACTTTGTGGGGTACATGAATGGATAATATCCATGCATCTGCTTATACAGAAATCTCAGGAAAGCCTTCTGCACCTTTTCCAAAAGTAAAATGTATGTGCTTTCATACGGGTTCCATACCGCAGCACTGGTTTCGAGTTTACTGCGCACGAGTGCGTTATAGATGGTTTTCACTGCGCTATTATTGTGAAAGTCTTTTACATTTCTGAGGATGAAACCTAGTCTACGGAACGAGTCCTTAGCAGTTGCAAGGATGTGGTCGTGAAAAGTCAGTCCAGGATCAAATGTGACACCCAAATCTTTTACACTAACAGTTCTAGTAATATCGACACCGTCCAGTTGGTAGTTATAACAAATCGGTCGTCGCATTCGTCCAAAAGTTATTGCTTGGCATTTGGACGAGTTAAATTCCATTCTATTATCAACAGCCCAATTGGACAGTACATCAATATCCACTTGAAGAGCCTCACAGTCGCTTTGGGACTTAATTACCCGATATAACTTTAGGTCGTCTGCATAAAGAAGGCATTTGCTATGCTTAATGACTGCTGGAAGATCGTTAATCATGATTAAAAATAAAAGAGGGCCAAGAATAGAACCTTGACTCACTCCAGAACGCGTGTGATACGGTTGAGATTCATAAAAACCTAGTTTAACATATTGTTGCCGGTCCTTAAGATAATCAGCAAGGAGACTAAGTAGACCCGGATCGAATCCAATGAGGTTCAGTTTCATGAGAAGGACATCGTTATTAACTCTGTCAAATGCCTTTTTAAAGTCGAGATATACTACATCCACCTGGTCACGCTGGTCAAGACTTGCAGATATAAATTCAGCGAGAATCAATAAGTTTGTGTTAACTGATCTCTTTGGTCTAAAGCCATGTTGCTCATCACATAGATGTTTATCAATTTGTGAGTATATGAAGTTATGAAGAATGGTCTCAAAGACTTTAGCTGGTGTTGATAAAATAGCAATAGGGCGATATTCTTCAACTACGGCTTTTTGGGCGCTTTTAGGGATTGGCACAACTCTGGACACTTTCCATTGAGGCGGATACACACCCGTCTTTAGGGCCAAATTAAGGATATGATGTAACGGTTGGCATAAGTATTTCTTGCCACATTTAAATACTGCAGATGGAATCCCATCAGGCCCCATGGAGCTAGAAGCCTTTAGTTTGTTGATACCATATAAAACATTTTTGGAGGTAATGTTTACGATATTGATATGGTTGCTATTGTTATAATTTTTATTTCCAAGTACCTGTCCAGTGTCAAGTAGTGGAATATCTGGTAGAAAAACACTAGAGAAAAAACTTGCGAATGCCTCTGCTGCTTGGATGCCCGTAAGAGACTCACCTTTATGAGTTACAGTGGGCTCAAAACCACCTTTAGATCTAAGATTGGAGATGTGTCGCCAGAATCCACGTGGGTTTGTTTTGACTTCAGCACCAATTCTTTTCATATATATTTCATAACTACTCTTGACTCGGATTTTGAGGTCTGCCCTAATATCAGAGAAAAATCTGTAAGCCTCCACACAACCAGTGCGTTTCCAAGCGGAATGTAGCCTAGATTTACGACGTATGTCTTGTATAATCTCTTTGGTGAACCACACTGGATACAATCTGTTCTTACCCTTTTGTCGCCGAATTTTTGGTACACAAATGTCAAAGATTTTGTAGAGAGTGATATAAAAATATTGTGTTGCATTGTGAATGTTATCTGACATTGTTACACAATCCCATGATTGTTCAGCAAGTAAGGACAATAGCAAATCGTAGTCACATTTTTTGAAATTCCAGTCTCTCGAGGTATCTATATTACTAGGCTCAGTCAGATGGGAACCATGCACAGTGTCAATTCTTACCTGAATATCCAAGGGAGGATGGTAAGCGTCCGGGTAAACGATGCCATCGGTAGCAGTAATAATAACGTCTTGTACCTCTTCGCTCTCCCGGAACAGTGCAACATCTAACACTCCTCCATGCAAATTTTCCAGATTGTTCTTCTCATTCAAACCACAAAAAGACATAAAATAGCAAAAATAATTTCTTATTGTAAGGGACGAACTATTTAAGTTAAGATCACCTAAAATTAACACAATTCCTTTAACGCTATTAATGAACGCTTCAATTTTAGTAAACCACTGCATATAGTCAGCATCTTTAGCACTAGGCTTTATGTACACCACACAAACGCACACAACACGTCCATGCCATATAAAACTAGCCCATAGATCTTCCCCATCGGTAGTTTCAAACTCAGGACGACGGCGTAATAAGATTGGGGCGCGTGCCGCTATTAAGACACCTCCGCAAGGCGTGCCTCTGTCACGACGCAGCACTGACCAATCGTTAGACGAGACCTCCATGTCTCCCACTGATGAATCCAGGAAAGTTTCTGTAGCCGCAACGATGTGATGATCCAACAAAGAAAGGTTGTTACGCCACGTACTTAGCTTGGTTTTGATGCCACGAACGTTTTGATACAGGATATTAAGGTTTTTGCACTTCCTGATTTCTCCCGGTACCTTCGTCACGAAAGGGCTTTTGGGGATTATTACTTTCGCGAGGCAAGGTGCTTACTTGGTTATATTATGCTTGCTTATATTATGGAGTAAGGTATTATTGATAATAAAATTGCTAAATCATATTATTTCATTCAATTTAACTTATTTCTAACAAGAAAACAGAAAAAGAGTAGTACTTACTCATATCTTTCTTTAACCGTCGCTGCGCCATAGTACAATGCAATCACTCCACATACCGACTTTTTCCAGTTGTTCCGTACTACCTTTGAAAATTTTATAATTTTTTCCATGATTATTACAAGATAAATTTAGTTTTTGAAAAATATTTTTAGGTTATTCTGTGATCAGCTGTTATGTCGAGGTTTGACGTACAATGTCAGATTAAGTTTTGAAGGATGAACGTCGCGTTCAGTTTTTATTTAGTCAAGACTGATTTACTGAGATAAACAAGTTGCAAGAATACTTTATAATTATTAACAATGAATGTATCGTGATATCATAAAAGGAAGAAGTCTAATATGAATATATATACAAGCCCATTGTAAATAATGGCTCAAACATTGCCTAGATTTTCAAAGATGGTCTTAAACCGGTGCCAGATACAGCTTCAAACATTTTAACACATCAAAGAGGCCTTTGAAAAAAAAGAGGTTTGTGGTATGCTGGCTGTAACAGTGAAGATCGACAAGGATTTTGTGGGATTCTGTTCCCCTTATAGCAACTTTACAAATTCAAGGATTTACTTGTTTCAAAATAATCATTTTTAACTTGGACTGGACCCTCTTGATAATTGCGATTTTGAATTTGTATCCAGAATGATTTCAACCAAACTTCCTACCAAGCATCCTTTGGCTACGCCACCATCTCTCAAAACGCGTATGAGCGCAATGTGTGTCAAGCTACACAAACATTTGATTGCTTTGCCATTGAGATTTGCTTTTAAAAACAAAAACTTAAACAAACAAACCCATGCGTATTTGTACTCTGAACAGATATTCACAGGCCTGTGATTCACTTAACAATTAAAGAAAGTGTTAGAATCTCTGAAGCTGTGTGTGGCTCCGGCTGTCTCCGTTGATCATTAAAAAACTTTACACTGCGGGCTACTTACTTAAGTACATTGGCGATCTGAAATTATTTTCAACTGCGTGGTTAATCTACCTCTAATAAGGTACCTAGGTCACCTGCGGCCATAAAAGTTCCTGACGTACAATAGGTGACTAAATATCATTTTGGGCGTCTTCTGGAAACATATAATTGACTTATATATCTAAATAAAAATTGTGAACTATTAATTCAAAATTAGATACTAACGTATTTACGCAATCATAAATTCAAATAAATACTATACAGATTCCTTCCACGTCTTAATGTAGTCATCAGTTTTAAGGTCACTAAGTCACTTTAAAGATTTGAATTACAATTATATTTTAACTAACTAGAACTTAATAAAATGTAACTGTATTTTCCTTATCTATACAACATTATCAATTATTGCTGCTTTCGTTTTTCGAAACTTTTTATGGTTTCGAAAAATCTTGTTTTTCATTGACCATTTGTTTGATGAATAGAACAGCGCCTAAAATAAAATAAAAACGGGAGTTTGTTTGTGGTATCCCGTAGGATTCTGTTACTTAAAATTTCAAATGAAAATAATCTACATGCGAAGCACATACGGTGCAAAATTAGGTGAAAACAGTAACGTTTGGATTTTAAGTAATATCATAGACAATACTCAAGTCTCAAATTGATTTGTCAAATAAATATCTATATTTTCGTTTTGTGATGTGTTCATAAAATTATTTTATTTCTTCAGTAATTCATTATGAGTTCTGATAAAAAGGGAGCTGTTAAGCTAGCTGACGGTTGGATGCTATGTACGTCGAAATCAAATCCTGGCAGAAAGTATTATTTTAATAAAAGGACAGGTAAATCTTCGTGGACCCAACCACCACAGGTGAATTTCGTAATTTTTTTAATTCTGTTTGTAATTGTTTCGAAACTGGTTTATATTAATAAGGGATTTAAGAATTCTTGTAGTTGTTCGTTTTTAGGTATTGTTATTAATGTTGTTTTTATTATTTCATTTCAAGGCTAGCGAGCATAATGATAGGAAACATAAAAACAGGAAGGAGAAAGTAAACAGAGAAAAGAGTAGAAAAGAAGAAGCACAGAAGAAGAATTTAAAGAGGAAGAGTGATAGTCATGAGGGCCAGGGCTCCTCCAAGAAACAGAAACATAAAAAAGGTATGTTTTACAAGATTTAGGAAACATATCCTTATGTCTTTGTTGTTTATGTCGAATGTCTAAATTCATAAAATTTTAAACATTTTTCTTATTGTTTGTTTACATAAATTTAGACTAAATTACGTAAATTCTATAGTAAAGTAATATTTTGATGTGTAGGTACATGTAATATCTGAATGTTCAAGGTTATGTTATCCCAAGATTGCATTTCTATCAAATTCATATGTTATTTACATTGTGTTCTTATTTATATCAACATAGATTTATCCAATTATTGTAGGTAGAATTCTTATAAGAAATACTAATAAAAACAACTGCATTTATACTATAAGCAACATATAAAGTGGTATGGAATTAAGTTATTAAAGAACATTAACATTGAAAGGCTAGTAAAGGCTAAAATTTAACAAAACCATATCTATTAATCGGCTGCATTTTGTATAAAATGTGTCTTCTCTGAAAGGCAAAAAACAATTATTTAAAATGTTTAAACTCTCAATGACAATGAACAAATAATCTTATTATTTCTGTGTTTGTTATACCAAATGAATCAACCAATTTGGATATGATATATTCTATTTAAAAGCTGATGTGATTGAGGTATCTACCTCTTCTTTCTTAGATAATATTTATGAAGAACATTAATATTATCTAAGATCTAGTGTTATGTTATGAAATTTTGTTAAATGCCATAACATAACATGTCAGGACCTAAAATCTAAATATGAACTGCGAAAAAAAACGGTAAAAAGTAGTTTTATTTCAATGTCTAACATTCGCGTAAACCTAAGAAACCAATAATTGTGGTAGTTCTTTCTCAGTATAACAAATATGACTATGAGCAATAAAGGCTGATTGTTTCTTATAGTGCTTCTTTGTTATCCAATATACAAGCTTTTATCAGGTATTAAATGAACTATGTATCCTGTCCAGTATCACCTATAATAGAACCTTTATGTTCATTTCTCAGCAATAACTTCTCATTTTATACAAAGATGTAACATGAATCATTAATGTTGCTTTGTATAAAATGGTGTTTGGATAAAGAGAAAAAATCATCCTTTATTGAATTACATATAAGCAATAGTTGTTATATGATAACTTAAAATTGCTAATACAAACGCTTCTTTCAGTTTGTAGTGAAGAGTTACCTATACAATTTGCTTTCAATTTCTAATTCAATAGTAATCTTCTAGACCTAATTAAAATAGGAAATCTTAATACAATTATTTATTTACACAGAAACACCAAGCACATCAAAGCAAAAGCCTAAAAGGGAGTTCCCACCAAAACATTCCCCTGTACCTATACCAGCCCCTCTCAAAGAAACCCCAGAGAAACAGGCCACTCCAGTCAAAAACCTAGCAAATCAAAGACTCTCACAGTTAAGGGCCCGCCTATCCTCAGAAGCACAAGATGAAAGCAGCAACAGCAATGACAAGTCACCCGTTAAATCAAAACAGAAAATCAGCCCCAAACCAGTTCCTACAGAAACTAAGACCAGCACGGAGAAAGAGAGTCCAACAATCAATGAAACTAAATGCACCACATCGCAGTCACCAAGCAGTGACAGTCTACAATCAATGCCGTCACCCTCTCAGTTCTTTGCTGCAACTAAAATAATAACGTCAATGAAGGCACAGCTGCCTGAAAAATACTGTGATAAAACAAAGCCAAAAGACACATTTGCGGATATCGAACAGGGTATATGCAACCAGACATCTGAGTATCCGTATATGAAACACCCGGCGACTCCGCCTCAGTTTTCGGAAGCCAGCAAGTTGCTGTCTGCTATCAAATCGAAACTGACCAAAGCTGGTAAGGAAGGGGACGTTAAGACTTATTCATCGGCGAGTGAACGAATGGCGGTATTGAGGACTAGCTTGGAGAATGAGCTGATGGAGACAAATGAGAGTGAGCCTATAGTGTTAAGCGATAGTTTAAGCAAAGAGAATAAATGTACGAATGATGCAATGGAAGTGGATTTTAAGGAGGTTAGTTATCTTGTCTATTGTCTATTCAATTAGTCTCTATAGATCTCATAGATGTATGTTTCTGGCTTTATATGCGAATGTTTTCTAACATGGTTTAGGAACATTCCAGTTGTAATACATGGTATGATTCCATACAGTTGGATGTCACTTCTCTGCTAGTCCCTGATTATTAGTTTTTTGAAATATAAGCGACTCGCCCCGCCTTCGTGCGAGGAAACGAACGCTAGTGATTTATATACACAAACCTTCTCCTTGAACCATTCTATACATTTGTGAAAATATGGAGCTCTGTGATTAATTTTGACAAAAAATGATTAATTTTTTAATTTATAATACTTTTACCAAATAACTTTGTTTAATAGGAAACAAGCCTTCCTTACCATACATGGTTAAACTATTCAATATTATAATACAAAACTTCAGACTGATACAACATTTATCAGATCAGCATAATTTACAGACAAACAAGATGTAAAGTTAATATATTCCTAGCTATTTTTCCAGTGTAAAAGGAGATGGAGCTATCCGTCTGTATAGCTCTGTCCCGATCTGTCACTGGGACTGTTATGATTTTCATGTATCATAATACAGTTTCTTTGTTCAATCATAATAGTTGTTACAGTGTATGATGTCAAGGTATTTGACCTTTTATGCGTTTTGCAAGTTAATGTAGAGAGTTATATGGTTTGAAGATGTAGGACAGAAATATGAACTACACCTTATAATTTAAAAGATGTTGATAATTTTAATATAATTTGAAGCTCTTGGGAGTCTTACTTTGGAACCGTACGATAGAAGTTGTTCATGGTTTTTGATAGAACAGGAGGTTTTCACTGTTTAAGAGAAAAGGGTGGATAAGTTTAAAAGGGACACAGTTTACACTGCAGTCAGTTAAAAAGGGTATAAATGGTGATCAATTAGAGAGATTTTTTTATATTTCTGTTTTTTTATTAATTTAATTTTATGTTTCAGGTAAAGCAAGTAGCACCGCTAGTAAACTGTACAAAAGATAACATCAACAGTCAAGTTGTACTGGTTGTGGACACAAATATTTTTATACATGAGCTGGATATCATCAAGGATGTGCTCAACTCCAATATTAAAGGTAAGAAGTATTTTTAATACATTTTTATTAATGGTATTCTTGATCTCTGTCTGTGTCGTGTGGTGAATTTATTTAATTAGTTTTCTATAAAATAAGAATATGCCCATAATGCCAGCTTTCCGATTAGGAATTCCATTAATTTCAGACGGATTGTTTTAGAGATTCAATCAATCAATCAATCAGCCAATCATAGTCCACTGCTGGACATAGGCCTCTCCCAATTTGCGCCACAACACCCGTAGGTTTTAGAGATTAGCGTGTATAAATAAACAGAAAGCTCTTATTTATTTTTATGTAGTATGTATGTTCTTTTTACCATAATCTGATGTGTAAAAAAAATAGCTTTGTGTTTCTGAAATGATTGTAAAAAGGTTTTTTTTCTAGCCATGAACTGCATTGACCTTGGTTACAAATAGAACGTCGATATTACATCGATCTGCCTTCTGAATAACTTATGAACTACTGGGCTATGGCTAACATGCTAGAATTTCTAGATATATAGTGTGACTTGAAATATTTAGGACATGCATTACCCCTCTGACATTGAAATGCCCTTTGTTTTTAAGAGTATAGTCGTGAATAAGACTAACTAATGCTATACAGGACATTTATCAATTTAACCACATACTGAAGAATGAACTGCTACGTTAAATTAAAAGGATTCCAGAAATATTCGTTTCCATTTCACACTTGCAATAAGGTTTAAAATGACTAATCAACATACCAGCTTATAGTACCTGTATTAGAAAGTGTCTACGCCAATACTAGTTAGATATTTACTATGTGTCGGACTACATTTGTAAAACATTGCAATATTATGATTAAGTTTCCTAGTATTATTTTCATGGATTCATACAGCACACCAATTATCCTGCTTTCTTTGTAGGTTACACGGAGCAGCCGACCCTGCTCGTACCCTGGCGGGTGGTGAACGAGCTCGACCGGCTCAAAGACAACAACAACTGCAACGGTGCCGTCTGGAAGCGGGCTAGATCCGCCATGGACTATCTGTACAAGTCTATACCTGAAAACACCAGGATTAGAGGTAAGAAGGTTTCATCTATTTATTATCATTACTGGTCCTATGACGAGATGTTGCGTAGTAAATGAGTTGATCTGTTCTGATAGGTTGCCCAACTGCGAGACATGTCATGTCAAGATCATGTCATCATAATAATAATTATTATTTTTAGCCGTTATCGTCCCATTGCAGGGCAAAAGCCTTCCATTCCTTCTTCCAATTCTCCCGTTCCTGGGCTATTGTTGTCCATAATATGGAAAAAGATTCAAGCTCGTCATAAATAGTCAAATTCTGATAAAATCTTGTTCTTCCGAAAATTTAATAAGAGCATTTTTTATTACATGTATCATAATTATTTGTTGTTGTCAGGTCAACCGCTGCGCGATGCTAATTCTCACATATACCCTTGTGAATCGCCGGACGATGAGATCCTGAATTGTGCACTACAGCAGGCCGAAAGAGGGAAGTCTGTGGTAAGTGTCTTTCCTTGTTAGTTAACTTTTAATCATCACTTAATACGAGCACTATCATACAAATACATTAACTCTCACACCATTGACCAGTACATACACACCTTTATATATACTTTATTCTCTAAGGGTTCGTCCGTACCTCTGACGAACGAGTATTACACGAGCAGCTCGCGAGCATGCCGCGAATGCACTTGTGTCAATTTCGCCGTCCGACAGACGTGCGCGCACCGCGAGCCTCATGAGCCCCTGAGCCGCTTGTGTAATGCAGTAAATTGTTCTGCCTACCTAAAATGCAAAAATATTCAACCACAGATCCTTCTATCGAACGACAAGATCCTATGCAGCAAGGCTGGCATCAACAACATCCGCAGCATCGGGCTGTCGGAGCTGAAGGCTCTGCTGGAGTCCAAGCCGCAGGAGACCGACCCCGACCTGTACGACAACCTGAAGCATTACCAGGCCACTATATACCAGCTGCTCGCCAACATACTGGAGGTAGGTCTCACTACATGTAGGTCATGTAGGACAGATGCTATGCAGCAAGGCTGGCATCAACAACATCCGCAGCATCGGGCTGTCGGAGCTGAAGGCTCTGCTGGAGTCCAAGCCGCAGGAGACCGACCCCGACCTGTACGACAACCTGAAGCATTACCAGGCCACTATATACCAGCTGCTCGCCAACATACTGGAGGTAGGTCTCACTACATGTAGGTCATGTAGGACAGATGCTATGCAGCAAGGCTGGCATCAACAACATCCGCAGCATCGGGCTGTCGGAGCTGAAGGCTCTGCTGGAGTCCAAGCCGCAGGAGACCGACCCCGACCTGTACGACAACCTGAAGCATTACCAGGCCACTATATACCAGCTGCTCGCCAACATACTGGAGGTAGGTCTCACTACATGTAGGTCATGTAGGACAGATGCTATGCAGCAAGGCTGGCATCAACAACATCCGCAGCATCGGGCTGTCGGAGCTGAAGGCTCTGCTGGAGTCCAAGCCGCAGGAGACCGACCCCGACCTGTACGACAACCTGAAGCATTACCAGGCCACTATATACCAGCTGCTCGCCAACATACTGGAGGTAGGTCTCACTACATGTAGGTCATGTAGGACAGATGCTATGCAGCAAGGCTGGCATCAACAACATCCGCAGCATCGGGCTGTCGGAGCTGAAGGCTCTGCTGGAGTCCAAGCCGCAGGAGACCGACCCCGACCTGTACGACAACCTGAAGCATTACCAGGCCACTATATACCAGCTGCTCGCCAACATACTGGAGGTAGGTCTCACTACATGTAGGTCATGTAGGACAGATGCTATGCAGCAAGGCTGGCATCAACAACATCCGCAGCATCGGGCTGTCGGAGCTGAAGGCTCTGCTGGAGTCCAAGCCGCAGGAGACCGACCCCGACCTGTACGACAACCTGAAGCATTACCAGGCCACTATATACCAGCTGCTCGCCAACATACTGGAGGTAGGTCTCACTACATGTAGGTCATGTAGGACAGATGCTATGCAGCAAGGCTGGCATCAACAACATCCGCAGCATCGGGCTGTCGGAGCTGAAGGCTCTGCTGGAGTCCAAGCCGCAGGAGACCGACCCCGACCTGTACGACAACCTGAAGCATTACCAGGCCACTATATACCAGCTGCTCGCCAACATACTGGAGGTAGGTCTCACTACATGTAGGTCATGTAGGACAGATGCTATGCAGCAAGGCTGGCATCAACAACATCCGCAGCATCGGGCTGTCGGAGCTGAAGGCTCTGCTGGAGTCCAAGCCGCAGGAGACCGACCCCGACCTGTACGACAACCTGAAGCATTACCAGGCCACTATATACCAGCTGCTCGCCAACATACTGGAGGTAGGTCTCACTACATGTAGGTCATGTAGGACAGATGCTATGCAGCAAGGCTGGCATCAACAACATCCGCAGCATCGGGCTGTCGGAGCTGAAGGCTCTGCTGGAGTCCAAGCCGCAGGAGACCGACCCCGACCTGTACGACAACCTGAAGCATTACCAGGCCACTATATACCAGCTGCTCGCCAACATACTGGAGGTAGGTCTCACTACATGTAGGTCATGTAGGACAGATGCTATGCAGCAAGGCTGGCATCAACAACATCCGCAGCATCGGGCTGTCGGAGCTGAAGGCTCTGCTGGAGTCCAAGCCGCAGGAGACCGACCCCGACCTGTACGACAACCTGAAGCATTACCAGGCCACTATATACCAGCTGCTCGCCAACATACTGGAGGTAGGTCTCACTACATGTAGGTCATGTAGGACAGATGCTATGCAGCAAGGCTGGCATCAACAACATCCGCAGCATCGGGCTGTCGGAGCTGAAGGCTCTGCTGGAGTCCAAGCCGCAGGAGACCGACCCCGACCTGTACGACAACCTGAAGCATTACCAGGCCACTATATACCAGCTGCTCGCCAACATACTGGAGGTAGGTCTCACTACATGTAGGTCATGTAGGACAGATGCTATGCAGCAAGGCTGGCATCAACAACATCCGCAGCATCGGGCTGTCGGAGCTGAAGGCTCTGCTGGAGTCCAAGCCGCAGGCGACCGACCCCGACCTGTACGACAACCTGAAGCATTACCAGGCCACTATATACCAGCTGCTCGCCAACATACTGGAGGTAGGTCTCACTACATGTAGGTCATGTAGGACAGATGCTATGCAGCAAGGCTGGCATCAACAACATCCGCAGCATCGGGCTGTCGGAGCTGAAGGCTCTGCTGGAGTCCAAGCCGCAGGAGACCGACCCCGACCTGTACGACAACCTGAAGCATTACCAGGCCACTATATACCAGCTGCTCGCCAACATACTGGAGGTAGGTCTCACTACATGTAGGTCATGTAGGACAGATGCTATGCAGCAAGGCTGGCATCAACAACATCCGCAGCATCGGGCTGTCGGAGCTGAAGGCTCTGCTGGAGTCCAAGCCGCAGGAGACCGACCCCGACCTGTACGACAACCTGAAGCATTACCAGGCCACTATATACCAGCTGCTCGCCAACATACTGGAGGTAGGTCTCACTACATGTAGGTCATGTAGGACAGATGCTATGCAGCAAGGCTGGCATCAACAACATCCGCAGCATCGGGCTGTCGGAGCTGAAGGCTCTGCTGGAGTCCAAGCCGCAGGAGACCGACCCCGACCTGTACGACAACCTGAAGCATTACCAGGCCACTATATACCAGCTGCTCGCCAACATACTGGAGGTAGGTCTCACTACATGTAGGTCATGTAGGACAGATGCTATGCAGCAAGGCTGGCATCAACAACATCCGCAGCATCGGGCTGTCGGAGCTGAAGGCTCTGCTGGAGTCCAAGCCGCAGGAGACCGACCCCGACCTGTACGACAACCTGAAGCATTACCAGGCCACTATATACCAGCTGCTCGCCAACATACTGGAGGTAGGTATCGCCAATAAGAGCTCTCGCAATATGTAAATCCACCAATAAGAGATAAGCTACTGCGGATGACCTCCGTGATCGAGTGGCGTAATCACCGGTTTCAAGGTGTCGCTAGTTCTGAGGTCCCTGGTTCGGACCGGTCAATGTAGAAACCAACTTTTCTACATTGCTTCGGGTCTGGGTGCTTCTGGTACTTACGTTGTTTCTGAATTCCATAACACAAGTGCTTTCGCTAGTTACTGTGATTTCAAAGTAGTGTATTCGATGTTGTCCGCATTTACAGTCCCGTTATTGGTGCAGATTTGCAGATAGACCCCATGCGAGAATAGCACCATTTTTTTAATTTATTTTTTCGGGTTAAAATCTAACGATTGCGACCCACGTCGAGGGCACGACGCGCGACGTGGGATTATGTCAGACTTTCACCGACCAAAAACACCCCGGTCCCCTTCTCGCCTTTGTTGGAGCCGTGTGATCGCTAAGCATTCTCATTCAGTGCAGTTCGAGACTAGCGAACCTAGCAGAATTTCTAATCGCAATATCTCTCAATGAAGGAACTTTAATTGAAAAAAGTGTGGTATAGATTTCTGACGAAAAGGCGTTATTTAGTCCACTAACTTGAGATGTATAGACACCGGCAAAGATCTGGTATATTATAGTAAACATTTTATTTTCAGAACGAAATGCGAGCGAAATACAACAATCTATGGCAACACGTGCTGTTCAAAGCGCCGCCTTGGACGTTGGCGGATGTGCTCCAATGTTTGCTCAAACATTGGATAGCGGTGTTCAACGAGGTCTTCCCCAGGATTGAGCATCTGATCACCGACTTGAAGAATGCTTTGACTTCTGTTGATAGTAAAGGTATGTTTAAAATATTAATTTTATCTTTAAAAATATCTTGATGTTCAAATGTCTTTTATCAAAAAAATCAACTATGAACCTGCTATAATATTTTGAATAAGACCTCTATACGAGCTGTATGTTTGTACGTCTATTCGGGCTTAACTCGAAAACTGTTAAACAGATTTGGATGAAAAATTGCCGACTTGAAACGATTGTTATAAGTATTAGTGAAAAAACTTATTTATTTTACTTCTTCATTTCATATGCTGATTTCATTTGTAAAAATATCTTTCTTTCAGATTCAACATCCCTATCCGACTCAGAAGTATCGAACTTCAAGGACCTATGTCTAGACATAGCTCGCAAATGCCAGATAATACCGGAATACATGGAGCTGGCCAAGCTGACGGTAGACCGTCTGCTGAACGACCGCACGTGCGATGAGGAGGACGAGAAGAACGGAGAAATGCTGGTGATTGAAGCTTTCGAGAATGTCTGGACTGTTATGTCTAGTTTTTGGTGAGTTTTGAACTATGCTACTAATGAATTATACGTGTAATGTGGATACCTTGTCGACTGTTATAGTGCAACGTGCGAGTTTAAATCCCGTAAAGCAAAAAGTGTGGTATTTGTTGATGGAAGCGAGGTAGACGGAAAACAAAAAACAAAAATATTGGATAGATATTTTTTTCTTTATAATCAGATCCTTGTTTCGATACCTTGATTTGATATGTCACAAGACGACACAATTTTTTGTTTTTGTGTACAAGCATAACGGAAACTTCAGGAACGAGCGGGGCTACAACCCATAAGCAAACTGCCGTACTATTCATATTTTGTCTTTTCATCCGCAGTCTACCCTAATGTCCTGCTTTATGTAGAAAAATTTCCAAGTTGCCATAATATCTTGCACGTTTAGCACTTTCTCTTCATTTTCTGACATAATTTTGGAACAATTCCAGTGCCAAACTAGCTTCGCACGTGGGCGTGCCACACAACATCGAGGACAAGTTGTCAGGCGAGGAGCCGCTGGAGGCGCTGACCACCAAGCTCATGCTGTTCAGCAGCCAGATCTGCGCCTTCGCCAGCGCTCTTAAAGGGTGAGTCGCTTTATGTTACCTACATGGTGTAAGCTACGTGAAGTTGTCAGGCGAGGAGCCGCTGGAGGCGCTGACCACCAAGCTCATGCTGTTCAGCAGCCAGATCTGCGCCTTCGCCAGCGCTCTTAAAGGGTGAGTCGCTTTATGTTACCTACATGGTGTAAGCTACGTGAAGTTGTCAGGCGAGGAGCCGCTGGAGGCGCTGACCACCAAGCTCATGCTGTTCAGCAGCCAGATCTGCGCCTTCGCCAGCGCTCTTAAAGGGTGAGTCGCTTTATGTTACCTACATGGTGTAAGCTACGTGAAGTTGTCAGGCGAGGAGCCGCTGGAGGCGCTGACCACCAAGCTCATGCTGTTCAGCAGCCAGATCTGCGCCTTCGCCAGCGCTCTTAAAGGGTGAGTCGCTTTATGTTACCTACATGGTGTAAGCTACGTGAAGTTGTCAGGCGAGGAGCCGCTGGAGGCGCTGACCACCAAGCTCATGCTGTTCAGCAGCCAGATCTGCGCCTTCGCCAGCGCTCTTAAAGGGTGAGTCGCTTTATGTTACCTACATGGTGTAAGCTACGTGAAGTTGTCAGGCGAGGAGCCGCTGGAGGCGCTGACCACCAAGCTCATGCTGTTCAGCAGCCAGATCTGCGCCTTCGCCAGCGCTCTTAAAGGGTGAGTCGCTTTATGTTACCTACATGGTGTAAGCTACGTGAAGTTGTCAGGCGAGGAGCCGCTGGAGGCGCTGACCACCAAGCTCATGCTGTTCAGCAGCCAGATCTGCGCCTTCGCCAGCGCTCTTAAAGGGTGAGTCGCTTTATGTTACCTACATGGTGTAAGCTACGTGAAGTTGTCAGGCGAGGAGCCGCTGGAGGCGCTGACCACCAAGCTCATGCTGTTCAGCAGCCAGATCTGCGCCTTCGCCAGCGCTCTTAAAGGGTGAGTCGCTTTATGTTACCTACATGGTGTAAGCTACGTGAAGTTGTCAGGCGAGGAGCCGCTGGAGGCGCTGACCACCAAGCTCATGCTGTTCAGCAGCCAGATCTGCGCCTTCGCCAGCGCTCTTAAAGGGTGAGTCGCTTTATGTTACCTACATGGTGTAAGCTACGTGAAGTTGTCAGGCGAGGAGCCGCTGGAGGCGCTGACCACCAAGCTCATGCTGTTCAGCAGCCAGATCTGCGCCTTCGCCAGCGCTCTTAAAGGGTGAGTCGCTTTATGTTACCTACATGGTGTAAGCTACGTGAAGTTGTCAGGCGAGGAGCCGCTGGAGGCGCTGACCACCAAGCTCATGCTGTTCAGCAGCCAGATCTGCGCCTTCGCCAGCGCTCTTAAAGGGTGAGTCGCTTTATGTTACCTACATGGTGTAAGCTACGTGAAGTTGTCAGGCGAGGAGCCGCTGGAGGCGCTGACCACCAAGCTCATGCTGTTCAGCAGCCAGATCTGCGCCTTCGCCAGCGCTCTTAAAGGGTGAGTCGCTTTATGTTACCTACATGGTGTAAGCTACGTGAAGTTGTCAGGCGAGGAGCCGCTGGAGGCGCTGACCACCAAGCTCATGCTGTTCAGCAGCCAGATCTGCGCCTTCGCCAGCGCTCTTAAAGGGTGAGTCGCTTTATGTTACCTACATGGTGTAAGCTACGTGAAGTTGTCAGGCGAGGAGCCGCTGGAGGCGCTGACCACCAAGCTCATGCTGTTCAGCAGCCAGATCTGCGCCTTCGCCAGCGCTCTCAAAGGGTGAGTGCCTTTATTCTACCTACATGGAGTAAGCTACGTGACAGATAAGATATTCATCACCTGTCATTGACGGTTAATCCTCAGAAATGTAAATAAGCAACCCTGTGAAAGGCGCAACTAGTAGATCGTGTTACAAACACCACGCTTCGTTCTATAACTCAAGTGGCGGATGTGGTAGTCAAAACAGCCAAGCTTAAGTGGTAGCGGGCTGGCCACGTCGCGCGCATGTAGCCTGACCGATGGGCAAAGCTCGTCACCCACTGGACGCCGGAAGGACATCGCCTTCCAGGTCGTCCGCGGCGCAGGTGGTGTGATGATCTAGTCAGTTTGCGGGACGCACGTTATCGCACGATAATTAGTTAATAGCACTATTAAGAAAAGGATTAATTCCCTACATTAAGATACTCCGCGATGCTTTGCGATGCGATGTTTTGAAAAAACCTAACACTAAGGGACTAAAGACCCCTCCCTCCCTATTTTTTCTGACCCCTATTTCAGAAGTTGGGATGTACAAAATACATGAGTCACTTGGCCTGGTTTGCCCGGATATTGTATTTAACATTATTTTCCTTGTCTCCGTAGGGTGCTAACAACAGACATGTCAGAGTCCAGCATCGAGGAGTTGGAGCGGACGTTCCGCGACAGCCTGGCTATCATCTGCATCGACGCCGAGGTCATCACGCACAGCCGGCTCGCCGTCTTCTGTATCAAGTGCAGGTATAACTTATTTAAACAAAAACGAGACGAGCTTATAAAAAGTGTAATAAATAACACCAGTTCTTATATTATTATGTTTAGCATGAACCATCCCACTGCTGGGCAAAGACCTCTCTCCATTCTTTCCATTGATCCCGGTCTTTTGCTTCTTCCAGCCAATACTCAAGTTCTTGATATTAAATGTGTACTGCATATATCAAGACACATTTCTAGAAGTAATTTAGCAAGTTTTGTTTTCTAAATCTTCAGAATTAGGAAGCAATGGACATCGTATAAAATATCTTGAATTTATACTAAAGATATTATTTTCCTTTTCAGAAACATGCTTCAGGAAGCGTACACGAAGTTCTCACAGCTGACAGAATTAATCGAAGTATGTAAAAACACTCTTATAAGTAAATAAATATCCAATGTACAGCCGCGGTCACAAGCTTTGCGTTGTGTTTATATTTAAATGTATATTAGATCACGGTAATCCACAAGCATGTACCTAGAATTATTATTAAGTAATTATCATTTCTCATTTTGTATTTCAATAAAGGTAGGCACTCGGTGTTTTATTTAAGATTTAAATGTAGTATTCGAATGGCGTTCTAACTTGCTAAATCTATAACTAAAATATTAGAAACGCTTCTGACCGCAACTGTACTCGCGTCTAGTCCGTACTGTACAAAAGTGTACCTATTTAGATAAAAAAGATCTATCTTTCAATTTTTATGAGGAAGTTCCTTTCAATATCTTACTGAGTGAATTTAAAATTCGTTTTTGACTCAATCTACATTTAATTTAGATATTCCTTGATGTATAAATTTCCATATTTATCAAGATTTAATACAGCAAATAAAGTTTCACATCTAATATTGTTTCAATAGAAAAAAATAAAAAGACACAAACAGCTTCCACAATTTTCTTAACAACGACATATTAACAATTATTTTAAAAAAATATATATTCCTAACAATGGAGACTTCAAAGATGACTAGTTTCGGTCCTAATTAATTGGCCTTCAATCAGAACTGGCTCTACTTTCAGACACACCTGTTTTACCCACCGTCCTTTCTGGAAAGCTTAGAATGTAGATGACTATTAAATGTCAGTAAGCTAGCAAAAATGTATTAGATACGAATTGTTCTCTACTCCAAAAAAAAGATAAATCGGGTCAAGGTTCAGTTATAGGGGCCAGTGACGTCATACTTTTCTACAAAATGAAGTCTGAGGCCATGTTACATTCAAAGCAATGAATCTCTTTGTTTATGTAAAACAAGAAACAAGTTTCATATTGCCTAATAATCTGTGACGTATAATCTACAGCCCTTGTCCTCCCACTGCTAGGCATAGGCCTCTCCTTTTTCGTTGCATTTTCTACGGTCCTGTGCCAGCCTCATACAGACTCGGCCCGAGATTTTTACTATGCCTTGCCTTAGCCACCATTCTGTCACCGCCTTCATCTGGCCCAATGGCCTGCCCAGCTCCATGTCATTATGGCATCGCCGACGTCGCGAACTTTGGTTCGTTTTCGGAAATCTTGACTTGCTTTTGAACTTTGATGCCGTGCTGTGAAGAATATTATAAATAAATAGTCATCTACCCAATTATTGTGATTTAGATTAGATTGATTATCACACAGTTACAACATAAACACACTTTTTGATATCATGGAAGGAACTTCACTGTCTACGAAGACTGATTAATCGTTATATTTTGAACTTTTTTTAATAAACTTATAGTTTCTTTTTTATCAGTTTATTTCTGCATAATGAACCTCTTGAAGCTTGTGAAATCGTTAAATAAAAATATTACTATTTAGTATTTGAATTTTTAAGATCTTGTTGATGTTGTCTTGTTAGTAAATCTTCGTATTTGAGGTTCATATGTGTATGAAATTAAACTATGAGGTAAGTGTAAACGTTCAAGTCAAAATCTTATAAAACGAAGATAGGTTTCAATAATTTAAATTAGAATTAAAAAACGAACAACTACGTTAATTAGAGTCAATGAGAATTTTCGTGCTTAAACTATCATAGGGTCTTTTTGGAAAATTTCCACCAATGACGAGCCAGTAACTAGTATCTCATTGGAGGAAGTTGATAGATAGACCTCTTCACAGACTAGTGAACCTAGCTGATATAAAATCGCGAAAACTTTGACATGCAATATGTTTAAATATAACATTTACACTTACCACATGATTTTCTGGCGTAAAAATTAAAGCATTTTTTTCTATTTTCTTCGATTTGTTATAAAAAAAAGTAATTTCAGTGTTACGGGTATCTGTGTAGTTACATTTGTAAATAAATTATCTGTGTACACTAGCGGAAGTCAACTGTCACTTAAAAATGACGTTGACGTTTTGATATGACAGGTTTTACGCATAGAGAAAATAAAGATGGCTGCCCATAAAAACAAGGTATATATTTTTAAAATTATTTATCAAATTATCTCCAACGGTTAACTTACGCGTAGCTCTTGATTTGTACGTCTTATTGGGTCTGAATGTAGCCAGATCCCGAGAGCTACTTGTGATTAAACCGTTATTGATAAAATATAAAAATCCCACCTTCCGTAATTTATTATCCGAAGAATATCATTATATTAAAAAAAGAGAAGGCAAGATGTTCAGTCTCTTTCTTTGATTTTTTTTTATCAATAGGCAGTCGTTTTATTTTCTCTATGGGTAAACCAGATGAAATATTTTAAGTTTTAGCAATGGAAATAATTAAACTTGGTAATTAAGTAGATAAATATATGAAGACATAGATAGATACTTATTGAATAGTATTGCATATTGATGTCATTATTGTTTCTTATTAAATTATATCTTAGGTAAATGAATAGGCCTTTCGGATTTAAAACCATGCTAAAGTTGTCAAAATATAAAAGGTCCGTTTTGACATTTGAGAAAGAATGTAACTTGGAAAGAAACTTAAAGAAACAATAAAATGATAATCAATGTTTGAAACATTTTATGTAATTATTTATTATTTTATTGTTTCTTTCAGTTTCGTTCCAAGTTACATTCTAGGGTCTTTTTCAAATGTCAAAAAGGACCTTTTATATTTTGTCAACTTTAGTGTCCTATATCAGATAGAGGTGAAGGTATGTTGATAACCTTATCTCTTTTACCCAATCAAACATTCATGGAAATAATGAATTTAATTTAAAAGCTTCAAAATGGACGTCTCTATTGCATTAAAGGCTTATTTTTATTGGTCGTTAGCGTCCTAATCGGTGTGCAGGAGATTTTGATAAAGCACCAACCCATGACTTTCATAGGTGGCTAAGGCCGCATTTTGTGCCCTTGCATTACATGTTTTTATTATTCCGTATTTTTATATTGCTCGTATGTTGTATAACGACTAATAAAAACTAGCCTTTACGTTCTAAAATCTCAATATTCTTCCAATATTTCAATATTGTTACGTTTTATTGCCTATAGAATTGTACATTTGTTACAGCACTGTTTTGTAAATGAAGTATTTACATGTTGTCGACATTCATTCATTATCATAGCAGATTATAGTTTTAAATATTATTCAAAGTTATGCAACAAAGAATGATTTACGCAAAACGGTATTTACGTATGGGATACCCATAGTTTTATAGTTTTCAAAAGATCGTTTAAGATTCAGCCACATTTGCTTGGTATAAGATTGGATCTTTAAAAGCTATTATCTTCAATACTTACTTATACATTATAATGTGCTAGTACAATTTACTTTTGATGAATCCATATGTCATTTCTGCTAGCATCAGAAGTTTGAAAATAGAGTCTGTGCGGAAAGAGAACCGTTGCCGGATAGAGGGCGCTGCTGTGTTTAATTAACATATTTTGTTATGTTAAGGATACTGCTGCGTTGTTACAGTGCAAAATCTGAATATTTATAGAAATATGTTTGAAAATAACTTTTTCAGATGCCGTCTTCAATTTTCTTTTATGGAATGGTTATAAGGTCTCTTTTCGGACAGACTCTTCAAGCTTTATATTAATGATAGCAAATTCCTACAGTTTTCGAATAAACATTTTGTTTTCTTAAACGAAATGTAAAATATAGTGCTTATTTGTTGATATTTATTATTGGCTGATTTATTTTGGAAGACTTCAATTTTGGGGAGATTTAAGTCGGTTATTTCTCATTATATTATTCAATTGCTATCGTGCAAATTGATCACGTCAGTGCTGATTTATTTTAGAATCTGTCTACCAATGTCTGGAAAATCCGATAGCAATTGAAGTTCATATTTTTTCTACCTTTTCCAAGAAGATTGTAAAACATAAATTGTTGTTTGTTACTCGTAAACAATCAGGGGCCCGAGTCTGCTATTGACAATTGTTTGAATCGTCTGAGTGGGTGGCGTTAGTAGGTCCATTTTATGATAATTAGCATTCTACTAAATGTCAGAACAAAATCAAAATCAAAATCAAAATATTTTTATTTCTTGTAAACCAAAAAAAAAGGCGCTTAAGAAACGTTACGTTAAAACTACTGATTCTAGTTGCTCGGTTCCAAAGTGTCATTCCTATAGAGAAGAGCCGGCAAGAAACTCCATAGGTTACTCTTTTAAAAAAAAGGTTAACATCGTTGTTAAGATTACATTGCTTTAAAATATGCTACAACAACGTAAACAGCAGAATGTTTAGATTAATGTAAACTAAGACATCCAAAATGGAGGAGAAAATAGAATCGAACATTCAACTAAATTTACATTGCCGTCACATTAACAAGGGATGAACATATTAAAAATATAGAAAAAAATAAAAATATAGAAGAAAAAAATATAAAAGTATACTTTACATACAATTCATATGTAGTCCTACTAAAATCCCTAACAGAAATGTCAAGGCATGTCAAGAGCCTTCTTTGAATAGAGGCTATGGGGGCAGCTAACTGAAGTAAATAAGCTAATACAATATTATTAGCAGACCGCCAGGGAGGCCACATATGCAGATGATCTAATTCCACGCGCGCTTATCCTCTACGTAGTCCTTGACCGTATAATACGCCTTCTCTATTAGTTTAGATTTAATGCACGTCTTAAACTTTTTATTAGACAAACTCGTTATTTCTTCCGGTAATTTATTGTAAAATCGAATTGAATTTCCTAGAAAAGATTTAGTATTTGTTTTAGTTAGTCTAAATCTTGGCACTACTAGTTTATTTTTGTTCCTAGTATTTAAATTGTGGTGATCACTATTAACACTAAAACTCTGTATATTTTTACGAATGTACATTATATTTTCTAATATATAGAGAGCTGGCAAAGTTAGAATATTGATTTCCTTAAATGTATTCCTTAGCGACTCGCGAGGGCTCATGCAGTAGATTGCACGAATTGCTCGTTTTTGCAAAATAAATATAGACTCCACATCCGCTGCAGAGCCCCACAGCAGAATGCCGTATGACATTATGCTGTGAAAATACGCGTAATAAACTAATTTAGCAGTGGGAACGTCTGTTAATTGCCTAATTTTCCGAACTGCGAATGCAGCCGAACTAAGCCTTTTAGATAAAGTTGTTATGTGAGCACCCCACTGTAACTTCGAGTCTATTGTAATGCCCAGAAATACAGTATCGTTAATAAAATCGAGTTTTTCGCCGTCAAGCATGAGACTTAAATCTGACTGAGACCGCACATTCGGAAGTGAGAATTTAAGGCATTTTGTTTTGGACGTGTTTAAAAGTAGGTTATTCGTTGAAAACCAATCAGATAATTTATCAAGGCCACCATTTAAATAACTAAGATCCTTCGTTTTCCTATCTATTTTGAAAATAAGTGAGGTATCATCAGCAAATAAAATAATGTTAGTTAAGTCGTCCATCATATAGGGAAGATCATTGATATATGCTAAAAATAGAAAGGGGCCTAGAATTGAACCCTGAGGCACGCCCATTCTTATTAAAGAACCCGACGAAGTTACTCCGTTTATGCCTACTTTTTGCTGTCTAGTTGAGAGATATGACAATACAAGTTCTGATGATTGTCCTCGTAATCCATAATGTTTTAGTTTACGAATTAGAGTATCATGATCAACGCAATCAAAAGCCTTGGAGAGATCACAAAAAATGCCGATGGCGTCCTGTGAACCCTCCCAAGCTTCTAAAATGTGAGACACTAACTTGGCCCCGGCGTCGGTGGTGGACCTTCCCCTAGTGAAACCAAATTGACGATGGTGGAAAATCTTATGTTTACTGAAATGTGACATCATCTGGTCTAGTACCATTCTTTCAAATATTTTACTTAAAGCAGGAAGTACTGAAACTGGTCTGTAATTAGATGGATCATTCTTGCAACCAGATTTAAAAAGAGGAATAATTTTACTGTGTTTCATTAAATCCGGAAAGGTGCCACAGTCAACACAGTCATTAAATATCTTTGCAAGAATCGGGGCAATAGTGTCAATTATGGATTCAATTACTTTGACAGATATGCCCCATAAATCTTCTGTGGTCTTTACTTTAATACAATTAAATGATTTCTTAACAATGGTAGGAGATACATGATTAAAATTAAAATTTGGAATACTCCTATCAACGAATTTTTTAAGCAACATTTCTGCTCTTATGGAAGAAGAAGGAAGAGATTTCGTTACTTCCACAGGTATATTCGAAAAGAAATCTTCAAACGCTTTAGCAACTTCTGTCTTATTTGAAATGATTTTATTATTTATTTTCAAAGACAGGTCAGTATCTCTCTGTTTACTATTCCCAGTTTCAGAATTGATGATCTTCCATACTGTTTTTATTTTATTATCTGATTTATCTATACGCCTACTAATAAGTTTAGACTTGGCTGCTAAACAAACTTTTTTAAATATTTTTGAATAGTTTCTAACATAGTTATGAAAATCAGGATTAATGTTAAAAGATTTTTTATCATAAAGACTATAAAGTGTGTCTCTACTTATTCTAATGCCTTTAGTAGCCCACTCATTAAATTGTAATTTAAAATTTATTTTAATGTCCTTTAAAGGACACATTTTCTGAAATGAATTATGTATAATTAAAAACAATTGATTAAAATCCTTATTTGGGGCTCCAGAAAATGAGTATTTATTGCAAAGATTTAAAGTAGCATTATTTTTAAATGAATTTAATACATGGTTAGTTAAGGGCCTGATTGTAATAATTTTAGTTAAAGGCAATTTACTTTTAGCTTTGATTGATACTAATTGACCCATATGGTCAGATCTTACACCAGGAATCACATTAAAGTTAAGAACCCCACCATTTGTAAAAATATTGTCTATGCAAGTAAGAGAGGTTGAAGTTATTCTAATTGGCTCATTAAAAATATAATTCAAATTAAATGACCTAAATAAAGACAACAGTTTAGATTTATCAATAGAATCAACCAAAATATTAATATTAAAGTCACCACAAATATATATTGATTTGTTATTACTACATAATTTACTAAGTATTTCCTCCATAATATTTAAAAAAGTGAATAAGTGAGACGCGGGAGGTCTGTATACACAAAGAATAATAAGACTTTCTACCTCTGCACATGCTACCTCACATATGCGGTCAACAGAGAAAGAGGTTATGTCTTGACGTTCCTTAAATTTAAGATAGTTTTTACATAAAATCATAGACCCACCCCCCTCGGCTGATAATCTGTTGAACACACTGGCTACTGCAAAATTATTAACATGAAAATTCATCTTATCTGGTTTTAACCAAGTTTCACAAAAACAAAGAATATCAATTGAATATTTATCTACTAACAGTTCAGCATCTAGAATTTTGCCAGAAAAGCGATTAATATTCTGATGGTAAAGCAGAATGCTATCTGAATGCTTCTCTATTGTCGGCAGTGAAAGTTTAAACAATCTACATTGTTACTTAAATCTACACTTAACCTACTCTGTGTTATATCTCCTATAACTGAGTTAATATTAAAAGCTATTAAACTAGCAACTAAAAATTTATATCTTCTAGGAAGATACATAGTTTCATGGGTTAGTTGAAACCCAGTAATAAATTGGTTAGTGTCAAAAAACACTAATTTGTCACTATGACAACAAGTATACATATACAAAGTGTTATTTAAGTAATGTACATACTTATTGTGATCGTCACTTAATGTGTTTGCATAAGGCAAAGCACACAACATGATTTTACCTATATCTAAACCTAGCAAGGTGTCAATGCCATGAACAATGTCCCTTCTCTCTATGCCCAAACTGTTACCAATTAATAAAACAATGTTAGTGTTTTTATGTAATTTCATGTGTTTAATTTTAAGAATAAGATTATTGAAATTAGCCTTATGGTAGCAGTAATTTGTTACATTGTGAGTGTTGTTGTTATGTAACAATGACCCAAATTCTGCTCCTAATGTGTCTGAAACTACAATCCACTTGTTACAATGATAGTCACTGTCAGCTGATGGCTGCGAAACTGTAGGTAAAGAAGGGACCTGTATGGGCTCAGATGGTTTAACAGAGTTAGTACTATCGCAAGAGAGATTGTTTGTTAGTGACTCATATTTCTCTGCATTGCATTTTACTAGGTCTAAAAGTTCACTAGCCTCTACCATACGCTGACTGAGTTGTTCTTCATTTGAAACATATTTATGAAAGATATCTTTAAGCATATTCTCTTTGTACATTAAATCATTATATAACAATTGAGTGTCTGTGTCATATTTTGACCGACATTGATCCAATTCACTGGTATATAATTTTAATTGCGTTACCAAGTGAATATGTCTTTTGTGTATATTAATATTATTTAATTTTAAGTGTTTCATTTTTCTTAATGCAATATGGGCCTTCCTAATTAATTTCCTACATTTAATGTATTTTTTTAACTTGTTGTGACTAATTAAAGGACATTGTGCAATGACATCATCACCGGTAAGGTCTATAACTACAGGCTGACTAACAGCCGAGGCTGAGCATCCTACCAACTCATCATATAGGCTCTGGGTGTTCGAGACCTGTTCATAAGTTTTCACTGACTCTAATAACAATATTGAATTGTGGGCTTTACAAAGTTCATGCTCGAGTTCAGATATGCGACTCAAAGCGCTTTCATGTGTATCACTGCATTGTTGAAAAGACGACAGTACTTCTTGCAGGTGCTGGTGCCGGTCTAGTAGGTCCACATGTTCAATATGTAGTTCAGCCAGTTCGTTCTTGAGAGTGGTGTTCTTGTCGACAATGTTCTTCACTTCAACCTCGCTGTCATCTCTTTCCTGTAGCAGCTGCCTGCAGAGGGTTTTTGAAGACTCCAGTTCCTTTAAGGTAGCCCGAAGTTTGTCCTCCATGTCCCTTGCAGTTGCTCTGCGGGTCATCATACTGCTTCTCCTATGTTATCAGTTATCTGAAACTAGAAAAAGTAAAGCTAAATATCTAGACACTATAAATCTGGTGGCAGGGAAACTAAAAGCAAAATAGTAATTTAAAATGAAACAAACATAAATATTGAAATATAGATTAAGGGATAGTTTAGTAAATAGATTATTAATTTATTTTAAATTAAAATTAAAAGGGATACAAGATGGTTATTTAATTAATAGAAAAGGATTCTAAAATTATTTAAAGTTTTAAAAGTTAACTATTATAATAAGAAGGTAAGTAGGTAGGTAGTTTAAGGAAGAAAAAAAAAAAATTGCTTTAGTTTAACAATTACTATAACTTAATAACTATATGTGTTGTAACCTTGTATACAAGGTCCTTGTCAAGAAATAAATGCAGTGCGTGATGTCTGGGGCGATTGATTATGTCGTCGATTTTGCTTCCACAGTTTGTCAAACAAAAGGAGACACAATATAAGCCAGTGAGTAATGGACGTTGCTCATCGATGATGAGCTGTGTGATTAGATGGTGTGTTATGGTGTATAATGTCTGTAATTAACCACTAATACTTAAGATTGGGTACTTTCCTTGACTTATAAGTTTCAAATTTCTCCAGTGACCGTTGACAGCTGATTTCTTCGACGGACTTTTTGCGATAGACTTCTACCAAACACTGCACTTTATTAGATACATAACTTAATGACTATAATATGGATAACTGACAACAATTAACACAATAATATCAGTAAAAAACTATTAAAAACTATTTTTCTAAATTTAAATTACAAGAGGTCGATTTTTGACGACTAGTTGGCAGTGTTGCCAACAGTGAACCCCACGAACCCCCAGAACG
This sequence comes from Autographa gamma, assembly GCA_905146925.1. Classification (NCBI taxonomy): domain Eukaryota; kingdom Metazoa; phylum Arthropoda; class Insecta; order Lepidoptera; family Noctuidae; genus Autographa; species Autographa gamma. The sequence goes on along the minus strand of LR989856.1, from coordinate 11,443,436 downwards.
TCAAAGTTGGCCGTCCCAATGGCCAATTTTGACGTTAAAATGACGTTTTCCCTACGTAATTATCCTAAAATGGACCTACTAACGCCACCCACTCAGACGATTCAAACAATTGTCAATAGCAGACTCGGGCCCCTGTTAGAAAACAAGTTTATTTATTTTTATTGTTAAGATAATTTACTTAAAACCTAGGATAAGAGTAAATATTAACATTTCCAATATACATTAGCAGATGAAGTTTATTTAAATATTCGTATATAGGGGAATATTTATATAGTTATGTATTATTTTTGTACTTTACTTCAGAATCGTAACCTGTATCTGCCTGTTATTTCTAGCAATCATTGAATTACATATAATCACGATTTTCGTTAGGAATAAATAATTAATTTAAATAATAATTGGCCTGTACGTTATTAAAACACTATAGAGAAAAAACTATCTTTTTTTTGTCGAAATCGTGAAATACGAAAATTGGATTAACTTTGAATCTCGTTAAATTATCTTTTGTTTAGACACAAACAATTTCGAACCCATCATCATGCGTTAGTTTAGCAATTAGTTACTTATTAGTTTAGTTTTATTGATAAGTATGTAACTAATTTATTATTGCATTACATTCGTTTTAGTTGCCTAGTAATAGACCGCTCAAGTCTCATATACCCGACGATTTAGTATCCAAGCGACTGTCGCCATACAAACCACAGAGCTGCGTACATAGGTATACGTTGATCGCTAGCTATTGAAGAAACGCATCGCCTCATCTAAAATGGACTTAGTTTACAGGATATACATAGTTTTACAGTATATTGGTCAAAATAATTAACGAAAAACAATCTTATTGTTTAGGAAATAAGGGCGCTGTCAAAGTGTATCCATCTATGTTGCGTCCGTGAGAGGATAATATTTGAGTAGGTAGTGTAGATAGCTAAAATCTCTCATATTTTATTATATTGCCGTTCATAATTATATCAGTAACTTTAGCTCTGGATAGAAGCCCTAAGCTACTTGCTAAAATTCCTGTAAAGCGGCTAGGAAACTGAGTATATATTATTTTATAAATACGTTTTGTCATTTGTATGCTCTCGTTTATATGGATTTGATAAAAACATGCGAGGCCGTTTAATTAAGTTTTATTCAACTATCATTTCATCAACATCAATCGTAGTCACTGAAATAATTCATCAGACCTGAAATCGCTAGACAAATTACATAATATTTAAATTAAAATAATCCATTTCTTGTATCATTAATGAACAATAGACACTAACATCGATAAGATCTTTAGTCTAAGTTATCTTTATCCTTTTAATCCATTTTTTTTTTCATAATTTTAAAGGCATTGCGAACATAAGTATTATAATTTATAAAAGAAATCTGTGATTATATGTAATTCGTGATTATTTTTTCTGTAAGTTTATTTGTACATCTTGTAAATATTCTGTATAAACGATGTTAAATATTTTTACGTTAATGTTAGTTAAAGCTATAATTGTTGTAAGGCATTCAAATAAAAATAAATGTGGAAGCGGACGGTGGGAGTAAATATTCTTTTATTTAATCGCCACACTGGAAAATACAAGTAAATCAAAATTCAAAAATGTATAAAAGTTGTATAAATCTACAGACAGAAAACAACCAGTGAGTTTTTGTATTGCCCAAAGAGAATTAACAGCCAACAACTTCAATAAAATTTTAATTTTCCTCGAAATTTTGTATCATGATTTTTGTGTTCTGCTTGAAGCAACAATTTACTCCCAAATTACTCCCACGATCACAAAACTAACATCCAAACATTTCCGTACGTTTAAACTGCAATAATGCTTGCCTAAACCAGGTATAACGAGGGTTATGTAATTGTCACAAGAATTCCATAATCGATTTTTATCATATCAGTTGCTTTTTCAGCAATCATGACAACGGGCGCGTGTGTGTTCCCACTTGTAATTGAAGGCATTATACTAGCGTCCACAACCCTTAGTCCAGTTAATCCCCTTACTTTTAACCTTTCATCCACCACACCTTTACCAGCCACACCCATAGCACATGTCCCTGATGCATGGTAATGCGTGGTCGCCATATTCAAAACATAACACTTCCAATACTCATGACTTCCGAACACCAAATCAGCACATTGACTGACTTTCATGTCTACGATTTCAGACTTGATCTCTCTAAAATATGTCGTATTCAATACGCTCACATAATCTTCCACATACCTTGCGAAATTATCTATGTCGTTTTTATTAGAAAAATATCCAGAATAAATTAATGGAGAATCGTCTGGATTTGAACTACTTAGCAAAATTTTGCCTCTGGATTCTGGATGTAGATGCGTTATAAGGGCAAATAGTGTTTCCCTTTGCTTAGTAGCTTCGGCAAGAGCTATGCATGATGCATCGTTGTAGCCAAAGGAAGAGGAGCAGAGTAAAGGAGGTAGTATTGCAGCGGTTGGCGTGGGAACACCTGTGATCTGATAATCGGGGTAACCTTGTGACTTATTCAGAGCAACGAAGCCTAAAAAGGTCGGAGCTGGAAACCGATCAAGATACTTAAACGTATCAAAGTTTTCGAAGATTGAAGCCAAATTCCTCTTTCCCGAAAGGGGTAAGATAACTAAGGGATGATCATGTAAGTTTTTGCCGACGTTCGGTGAGTTTAATACTACGTTAATTCCCATTTCTTCCAAGTGCTCTTTAGGTCCGATTCCGGACAACATAAGTAATTGGGGACTATTCATAGTTCCGGCTGATAATAAAACTTCTTGTTTAGCATTTACTGTTATTACTTGCCCATCGGGAAGCTTAATTTCGACACCTTTTACTCTTTTGTTGTTTAATATAAGCTTTCTTACAACAGTGTTTTTCAGAACATGTAGATTTTTTCTGTCTTTTACCGGGTTTAAGAATGCGTTAGCTGTGCTTTGTCGAAAATTATATTCCGCGTTAAAACTCGGCGAGGAAAATCCTAACTGCTCATGTCTGTTGGTGTCAATATGAATTTTGTGTCCTTTTTCCTTGAAGGCGCTGAGGTATTCCCTCGTTTTGTGGTCCCAGTCTGGCCGCGTAATGCCCATATAACCTTTTGTGTTGTGCAGACTAGCTGTACTACTTGCCAAAATATCTTTGTCTAATAGTCGTTCGCTTTTTTTGAAGTATGATGTGACGTTATCCCAGTTCCATCCCTTATTTCCCGCTCCGTCCCAACCGTCATAGTCTTCTTTATTCCCTCTTACATAGTACATGTAATTAATGCTACCTGATCCTCCAACCATTTTGCCTCTTAAATTCTTAATTTTCTTTTCCTTAAGAGCTTGACTTGAGTATCCATCATTTACAGTATAATAATTCCAATCTGGTAAAGCTTCTGATACTAAAATTGATAAGCCTGGAATCTGAAACGAAATGTATAATCGTCAAAATGTTATGGGATTCAAATTTTACTGAAAACTTGCAGGCACCAGATACCTCGCTGATTCTAGTAACTATAAAATAATAAAGTACTAGTATGTACTTGTTGCACCCAGGAACTAAAGACGCCATTTATCCTTATTATTTGGAAGTTAGTTTTTACTCATCATCATTGCAATGGTTATGTAACGGGTAGCTTACATTAGTAGCTCCAGGCGGGTCGTCGCCAGCCTCAATAAGCAGCACTTGCCATTCAGGTACCTCTGTTAGTCTGTTTGCTAGCACGCATCCTGCGGTTCCCGCACCCACTATTACAAAGTCAAAACTTTGCCCATCTGCAATACCGTAAGAAAAGTATAAGGAGATTATGTTGTTCTGCTCACATAAATATTTATAAGAAACTGATTATATGCTAGTAGATGCTAGAATTATAAATAATGTATGTCATTTAGTATAACTTAACATAATAATATGCATGTAAGTAGGTACATGAGATGTAATCAGACGTGTTTAGAGTTTAAAGGTTGCCAAAGAGATGACAATACGTTAGCAGTCGTGGAAGATTACGTTAGATTAATCTCAGAATTTTAACATAGATAGAAGTATATTTCTATGCGGCGATCGTAGGTAGGTTTCTATTTGTCAAGCGCATGTGCATTTATGCTTGACGATCAAATATCAAGGGCTAATGCGCCGTGAGTTTCCGGAGCAGGCTAGACTAAAGAAACGTAATACGGGTTCAAGGTAGATACCGATCTGTTAAAAAATATGCAAAACAGATACAGAATTGGAACCGGAACCGGAAGCATGTCATCCTGTTAAAGATCACGTGGAAAAGGGGAGACTAAGACGCCAGACAGGACAGCGGATGCATTGGTAGACGGTCCGCTATCTGTCTTGTCTTAGTCTTACGTCCTTTCCGTCTTTGTTACTTTGAAGTTTACATGAAAATTTAGTAAATAGGTAATAAATATAAATCACAGCGGCATATCTCAAAGACAAGCCAACTACGCAAAATACAGTCATGAGCAGGTACTTGATAGTTCCACCTAGCTAGCTATTTATACTAACCTTGAACATTCGCATGTGAAGGATAGATGACCGATCTATTCAATGATGATAGACTGACGATCACCACTTGAATTATCCTCATCATTGGCGGCAAGAGCTTGATCTCCAATACAGAGATTATGTACAAAATATTTCTGTAAAAAAAGAGTAGTATGTTACTTCATGTTTTAGATTCGTCTTTTAGGGTTTTGATCAGTTTCAAATAGAGCTAATGTTTAAAATTTCGTGGCTTCTTCGCATATTTGTGAATAGGAGGGACAGTGAATAGGCATGCGGACAGATTGATTTGTTTACCTATGCAATTAAGTGGTACTTATAATTTTTTTAACATACTAAACACAGTAAGTAGCTATGCATAGATAGAGCAACTATTTAATTAATTCTGTCACATAGACTAAGATAATTAGAAACTAATCTACTTTTAAAAGCATCTACCTAACCAGTAATCAAATTACCATCCTATATAGTCATTATTACAATGAAAAAAAAAACTGGCTCTGCAATTAAACTAGTAAGAAGTACTTAATAAATCTTTCCTATTAATAGCCATTTATTATCATTGTATCGATCTACCTATAGCATTATGTTACGTCACTTTAAGGAATAGCCCACAAGTGCGTCTGGTATTAATTAACCTAGTCTTCGCCGTGTGCAAATGCGCACTTGTAGTTTTATTTTTCGGGGAAGTCCGCATTTAAAATTTAACATTTCTTTTCTCTGTATTCGGGGATTTTGTTTAATTTTTAATTAAGGTAGATTGAGATTGCTAATGATAACTGGAAGGTAATGTAAATAAGTTGGCATCTAATTTTGATTTGTAATTTAATTATGTCGCGATGGCTTAACGGAAGATTCTATAAAAACCTACTACATACACTTCTCCACTTATCGTGAGTAGTCTACATACCCCGCTAATGTAGCCCTCGCATTAGATAATTATTATAAGTGCCAATCGATATCCAATAAGATAATGACAGTTCTTAAGTGTTTCCAGCTAAAGGGTAAAAGAGCGAAACTATGTCGCAATTGTGTTATTGAAACTGAGTAAAATCATGAAAACGCGAAGGATCGATTACACAATATTATTTCAAAAAGTTTAAGGCAGAGGCGTAGAATCGGGGCGTAGACCATATGTAGTTTTCAAGAGGTTTCATTTCCAGAGTTTTTTTTTTTTTTTTGATGAAGCAAAAGATAATTGACGTTAATACCTAAGTAAAGTTGACAAGTAACATTAAATACGCATTTAACGCTCAACAGTAATTATGTAAAATGCAAACCTAGCTATGGTTACGAAACGAAGGCTAATTGCTACATTAGTTACATTATGGGTATGTGCCTACTTAGATCAGCACATCGACTCCTTATAAGCATGTCAATTTTGAGGTTTGTTAACACCTACCATACTTATCATCTTATTAATTGTATTATTGCTCTACTATTCAAAATTTATTGTTATTTTATGTTAATGCGTAACCTTGACTACTTTTTGTCTCTCCTAATTACCTACATTGTATAAACTGCTGAGCATTCCCATCTAAGCGTAAATAAATAAAGTTCTCGATCTATACTATTTTGTTTTAATACACGTAGAAGCTGCTTAAATCCTCAAAAATCTATTTTATTTTGTGGGCCTAAAGCTCCAGTCGTCTGGTTCGGTAACTACGACGGCAAGACTTATTGAGGCTCTACATAAGCCTCTGCAGACTCTCCTTACGAATTTTGGCACAAAACACACATCGTCTGCCTACAATAACATCATCGCAGTGAAAGTGCCATTAGACACTGACGGGAGCTTTTAATCTTTCCAGGTTTAATATTCGGAAGATTAAATAACGTACGAGCAAAAATGTCTTGGAGAAGATAGAAGGCAAATAATATTCCTCTATAAGAATTTATTGCAGCCGCGTCTAACTCTTACGAACGAATACTACCTACCTAATAGTTTGTAATTTTATTTTAATTTTGAGATCGTATTTTGACAGCCAAGTCAGGTTTTTCAAATTTTTCTTATTATTTTATTATATCTTTGTTCTCGTCTCTTCGACTTATCCGACTTATCCAGTTCATTGATCGAGGGGAGGTATGGCATTGAACTAACAGTGCGAAGTCACTGATTGATCAGTATTGAGCAGATTGTTAGTGTTCACTGCTACGATAAAGGACCTAGGTACCTATGTCTTGTTACGCCTGCTAAGCAATTTTGTGCCCTCAAACGATGTTAAGGACACTTAAGTTCGAGTTACAGCACCATATGAAAATAAGGATTTAGGATTTAAAAATTTCTTATCTTCCTAAAAGGAACAAATTTACATTTAAAAAATATAAGGAAACCTAGTCTACCTACTTATTAAGTAGAGTAGTTACCATCAGCTAAATTACGCGGATAAGGAAAAGAGAAGGTAGGTATGTCTGTATACTTAGCTAATCAAGATAGAATATCAGTAATGTAAATACCTACCAAGTAAGTAAATAAACAAGACTTACATAATTTGATTCCATATAATAGCGATTCCGATTCCACACACGGCTGCATTTATTTTAAAGCGCGGGAAATTAAACATTATTTTTGTTTTTTTTTTTTTACCGGGCGAGCTCTTATTCAGCCTTGTTCAATACGAGTTGTTCTGAAGCTGATCCGATACAGACTACTGAGCTTACTAAATATTAATACCTCTTTTGTTAGACTGTACCGACTGTACAATGAGATGAGAAATATTGATAAATATCTTTTTCTTATTAGTTGTTTGTATTGCTGTTTCGTAGACTATAATCCTTTAAAAGGTTATTAGGAGATTATTTATTACAATACTTGCATTTATTTACACACACATAAATATTACAAAAATAACAATGTGGTTGTCGTATATCTATTGATCTATTTCACACATCAATTACCCAAGGAACAGTAGCAGAAGCATAGGTATACCTAAGTACCTTGCTTACTTAATGAGAAGTCTAATGGTAGGTAATTTTATAAGACTACCAAGCTTTCTCGTTAATATTGTTTTAGTTTTTATATATAGGCCCTTCAACGTCGAGTGCAGCAGTAGCTCTGCCCCCATTCGGAGCCCAAGGTAAAGGCGTTCAACATGTTTCGTAATGTGAAATTACTTTCTCCGACATAGTAATCCTACTAAGATAGGAACTAACCAGTTAACTTCTATTTAAGTACCTTAATACCAATCTAGACATATTCTGCAATAATAGTAATAATTATTGCATGAAATTGGGTAACATCATAATTTAAATACTTTCCTCATGATGAACAAACAGGGTAAGGGTAATTCAAATCGTGTTAAATAGGTACTAAATATGTACTACAAATAATAGTTTAGTAACTATACCTGGCGCTTACGGAAAAATATGAATAGAAAAAGCATTTAACCTGATGAAAGAAAATTTAAAAATAAATTGAATCCTTATATAGCGGGGGTTTTTAAATCATTGACACCCACATAGAGCGTGAGGTAAGTAGTAATGCGCAATTCAAAATTTTCTTATTGTTAGATTTATTCCTATCTTATTTTTTGTTTATTAAGGCCATAGAAGGTAGAAATAACCAACTAGAATCAAGTTTGTTTATAATTTTTATCGTTTACAGAAACCGAACAATGTAAATTGCAATACCTATAGGTACCTAATCAAACGTTTTATTTTTGTGCTCTCTGTGACTGTTTGCTGTCAAGTGTCAACAATGTCAAATAATTTCAAAACTTCAAACTTGTGCGAAGTTTGGTATTTCATCATGCGTTTATAAATAATGACTGTAAAAATGTCGAAATTACGACAAATATTAAATTTTACATATTGCCGGTACTATAGTGTACAACAGGCGAAGAAAAAGTTGCCAATAATATCTTGTAAACGGCCGGAATTTAATCATTTTGAGGGCAAGACTTATAGTAAGTTTGAACCTATTCCCCTGGCTTCTAAAGGCTGGCTGCATAACAAGTCGAAAAACGATTACTTTATCGTCTACGGAAATGCAAATAAAAAGGAGGAAAAGCCAGTTTACAAGAAGAGTTTCGAGGAAATCGGCTTGTGTCAAAGTTTAATTGAGGTTATGTCGGAGCAAGGGATTACTTTGCCGACTGCTATCCAAGCTAAGGGGATCCCGGCTATTCTGAATGGCCACAACACTGTTATAACCGCGGAGACCGGCTGCGGGAAGACGCTGGCGTACCTGCTGCCGATATTCCAACATATTCTGGAATGGAAGCCAAGTATCAAAGAGGATTTTAACAGTCCCTTGGCTGTTGTTATAACACCTAGCAGAGAATTAGGTAAGATTAATTATTTACATCTGGAAACATAAAATATGTATCCTGTTCGCCTTCGAAAATTAATTACCTATTGTTATAATTAATGTTATAAAAATGACTATTTTATCTATTTATTAGTATGCTCATTTTTTAGAATGCATTGTTATTTAATTTGATGTTATCTGGGTAAAAAATAACTATTTATGAGTACACTGTTGACCTACACATTTGTCTTTTTATAATACACGCTATGTAAAAATATAATCAATAATAATATCTATTATATTTTTTCAGCAACACAAGTAGGGGAAGTGGCCCAAAACATAGCTCAACGTTTAAACTTGAACGTAACTACATTAGTTGGTGGACGGACGAAACAAAAGATGTTGAACCCACCTATAGAATACTGTGACCTCCTCGTCACTACATTAGGAGCATACAGTAAACTCGTAACTACCGGGATATTCAAGGTCAATAATGTTCATCATGTGGTCCTGGATGAAGCAGATACGCTACTAGATGATAGTTTTATTGATAAGTTAGCTAACCTGTTGAAGAAGTTTGCGGTAAGTAAATTTTTCATTATTAATCTAATTTATTTTTATTGCATTTTTCGATCCACATCCAAACATAGTTTACTAGAGATAGTGATTTAACATCATTTGAAAAATATTTTCTAGACGTTAATACTTGTAGTTGGCTCACCATTGTATTTAGGTGGATGTCTTCCATAATTTTGTATTATGTAAAATATCCATGCATACATTATTCTAATTAGCCATAAGTCTTTAACTGCACTAGTCACAGCATATACTTGAGTAACGTCTATATAATCTATGTTTTAAAAGCGTTACTGCTTCCTTGGCCTAGTGGTGCTAAGCGCGCCTGCTACGCTAGAGGTCTTGGGTTCGATTCCCGAGTCGACCAAAGTGTTATTGGGTTTTTCAATGAAATTCTCAGTGGCAGGTCGGCGTTTGGATTTGTGCCCGGTTAGTCGCAATAGGCTCGCCCCCTATTAGATGGGACCTAAACATATCGGCGAATTGTGGGTGTACATTGGTACACCTCTACCCCTTCGGGGATACAGGCATGATGATATGTTATGTTTTATGTAAAAGCGTTATTATCGTTACAGATACAACATAAAGTAAATATTCAATCGCCGCCATCAGGATGTCAGGTCACCCTAGCTAGTGCCACAATGCCTCATGAGTTGCCAGCGGCTGTGAGTGCGTTCTTAGATCCGGAGTCACTAAAGACTGTCACTACTGGAAATATACATAAATTGTTACCGCATGTGCCTCAAAAGTGAGTCGAATTAAATATCTATTGAGATCAGATATTTATTTATTTATTTAAAAAATATGGAGGACTAACAGCTAATAAAAACAGGATAATAATGGAAGAACAAACAAAAAACAAACCTATATTATTTTGTAAGATTTATCATATATTCAGGAATTAATTCATATTCATTGGCAAAAGATATTATTTTGGTGACATCTTGAATTATTGACTGGGCCTTTTAAATAATGATAAAAAAATGATATTTTTATTAACAATATTTTATCTATTTATTTGCATAAGTGAAATTAATCAATATGTAATTTTCCTCATAGAAATATCTAAAAATTAAATATACAGACATTCTTTCACTTATGTTTATTCTGTATCTCCAGATTCATCCGCCTCGGTAAAGCACACAAACCAGTGGAGCTACTCAAACTAGTCCAAGCCGATGTGAACCTCAAGCGTCCAGTCATGATATTCTCCAACCAAACATCAACCTGCGACTTCGTATCAATGTTCCTGAACGAGAATAAGGTCGAATGCATTAACATTAACGGGAAGATGGCCGTGCCGCTCAAGTTGGGCAAGTTTGAAATGTTCAGGACTGGGAAGGTTAATGTTCTGTCTTGTACTGATATTGCGTCGAGAGGACTTGACACCATAAGGGTGAGTTTGAACTTTGTCTTCTTATGTAAAATGTATGAGCTTAACTCTTTTTCCATATTATGAAAACGGAAGCCTTGGCCTGCAGTGGGACGATTTTGGCTAAAAATAATAATATAAAATTGTTGTTGCATCCTGCTCATATTTGAGTTAATAAACATAAGTATTTAGTTGAAACATTTTGACTAGTCTAAAAGCACCTAGCTTTTAGACTAGTCAAAATGTTTCTTTCTTTTCTAATTTGTATGAACTGAAGAGAGTCCACATCTAAATGATTTAATGCTTTTTATAAAAAGTGGTGACCTTATCAAACATCCTTGTTGATTTGCCAATCTGTGCTGAGACTGGCCTGTTCTTATGCCGTGAAAACGTCATGTTTTTACACTTAACTACTTGTATTTTTATATTCATATCTTGACGAACACAGGGAAAGAGAAGTATTACAAACAGCGCGTCTGATATTAGTCTTCTCCAACTTCAGGTACAACACATAATAAACTACGACTTCCCGCTCTACACGGCCGACTACATCCACCGCTGCGGGCGCACTGGCCGCATCGGCTCGCCTTCCGACTGCTCCGTTACCAACTTCGTGGCGTGGCCGCGTGAGGTGGAAGTTGTTCAGCAGATAGAACTGTCCATTAGGAAGCATAGCGAACTGCCTCGTGTTAATGCTAATATCAGACGGCAGATCGAAGAGAGGATTGTTAAGATGGCGGGCGGTGCTTAGTTTTAGTTCTAGACGAACTGATCACTATAGAATTGTTACTAAAGGCAGAAACATACTTACGTGTCGTGGCATATCGGTTTCATACATTTAATATGGTTAGGGATAAACGTGTTATGTAGTGTCGACATGCAAATATGTCCCTAACCATGTCCCCATCATGCGCCTTGCGATACATTTTGGGTTCGCGCGGTTATTGTGCTACAAGCTACTGATCGTAGGCGGCAATGTACTACAACTTACTCGATATTTTTCGTAACGTCTAAATCAGGCCTAACTGTTTAGAAAGCAAAATCAGTTGTAGTTAGGAGAGATTTGTTATACCGTGTGACTTATACTAGAGCCATTGGAGCGTGGCCATATTATGGTCTTTTTAAACTGTGAATTGTTCCAGTGAAAAGATATGGAGCTTACGAACAAATATATCTTTTACAAAAGAAAATGTGCCTAAAACTTGAATAAATGGCATCTAGTCTTTAAAAAACAATATGGCAAAATGTAAAATTTTGCAATCAGTTTAGTTGCCAAATTAATGGTTTGGCAGTTAATAGATTTAGTTTTAATGTAAATATGAATGTAAATCTAGCTTTACTACAAGAAAATCGAATAAATTGTTGAAATAAATAATCTATTTTATTATTCCTTAAATCGAGCAAGTTTCCACATTGTAAAAAAAAACCTATTTTTTATTGCACCTCAAAGGAAAATAAAATACTTTTAAAGTTTAAAACCAATAAAATTTTATTACACTTAGGCCCGGTTTCACCAACATAGAATAAGTCTTAGTACTAGAATAAATCGTTAATTACTCCCAAGTATATCCATTTTACGTTTCACCAACATTTAAACTAAGAATAAAACCTCTATACTAGAATTAAGTCATATACCACTGTTTTCGGCCATGTAAGCTGCTATTCTTTGGTTAGTAGTGTCAAAGTCAAGTCAGTTCATAGTATTTAAAAAATGACGCGCCGTTTGTATGCATTAATAAAAGAAACCGATAGCGAAGATGACGATTATTTTTGTCCTCATCCATGGTGGTTTAAGGAAAGGCCTAATTATTTTGAAGAGTACGACGAACACGATTTCGTGATAAGATTTCGTTTATCCATGAAGGCAGCATTACACAAACGCACACAGAATTATTCACCCAAGTCAGTGCAGTAATAGTGTCGGCGACAGAAATGTATAAGAGATACCATTAGAATAGTTTAGATGATAAGGGTGAATTTCCCAAATGCCTTATTTTTTTGTCTTCGTTGAAATTAGTATTTGAAAAAAGGAATATAGTTGTGAATTATTTTTTTTAGTATTCAATAGGTAGTTATTGGGTTGTGGCAAAAATATGATTTGCCTAGGACTATTACAAAGGTAGAAATAAAATACATAAACCTCTATTTTTTTGCAAATCGGTGCTGTCCCACTACTTTTTTTGTAAACAAAACAGCTTATACACTAATAAAAATAAATAAATTAGGCGTATAACTTATTCTATTTCATAGAATATTAGTTTGTTAATTAATATATAGCATATTTTATTACATAATTAACGATTATTATTACTGAGAGGCACAAACGTACTTGTCCTGAAAAATATTCTCATATCGCTGGACAAAAGTAATTCAAACATAACTTTACATCGTAGAGTCGGACAGCATCCCCACCCCAATTGTATTTCCCTCGTTGGTGTGTGATAGTGGGCAGTCAGGATAGAAGTGTGTTAAATTGCTGCATATGCCCATCAAAACTGTAAGAACGTCATTTCAGTGACTTCCGGACAATTATTTTATATAATCGGTGGTTGCATTTTTCTAGTGTAATGAGTTGCTTTTTTATTGTTATTTGGTTCTAACAGAGGTAGTCAGTGAATTAGCTTCATTTTCTGTTATTGAATTTATCCTAGATATTATGCTTTTTTTATAATTTTCTAAAAAGTGTGTATTTTCTCATGTCGCTGTTCTCATATCGCTGTAATCGGTGGTCTTTTTTACCACCGATGTGATAATTTACACCGAAATGATAAGAAAAAATCAATCGGTGGCATATATCTAATATCGGTGTCTGGATTCATGATGAACAGACAGTTTTGTCACATCGGTGGATCATTTTATCATCTCGGTGGGTCGTTCTATCATCTCGGTGAGTCGTTATATCATATCGGTAGATCCCGTGTCATTTCGTTAAGTATACAAAGAAACAATGGCACATACAAACATACATACAGACACATACATACAAACATTCGAACATACATACATACAAGGTAAGTTTACCTACATAGACTGCCAAAATCATTACCACGATACTACTGGGTAGTAGAAGATGGATAAATAAATATATCATTAAGGGAGGTCTGTATTCGGTAATACGTCCATAGGCTGAGATGATGATGGTGAGGTGGAGCAATTGAACGCATTAAAAGTCTCTATGGCAAAAAAAAAATTGTAAAAAAAAAATAGTAAGTACGTAATAATAAATAACAAAATAATTAATAGCTAAAAAGAAAACATAATAGTAGCTTAATTTTGTTTAAGAATGCCGAGGCCAAAACTAAAAGATGAGGAGAAAAACAGGTGGAATAGGTTGCTGGAAAGAATAAGCAAAGCTTAAATCAAAAGTGATTCTGTGTTAAGAGAGGAGGCATTTAAGAGAACGTTTAGTTAGACTTACATATGAGATTTTTGTATTTTTTTTTTCATATTTCATTTAATAAAGACAATGATAATAAAAATAATCATAATTTTTTTAATTTGAATTCCCCGTAGAAAACGTAAAAAATAGGTACATAATTTCGAAAATACATTTTTATTTTATATCTAAGAACTTAAGTTCTCTTTGGATGTGATCTACCCTAAGTTCAGATCTTCATTTCTAAGTCACCTTTAAGTACCTACTAACTATTTCCTTTTCGATGTTCAAAGGTGAATAGATTATCATATCGCTGGATATGTACATCATTTCGGTGCATACACTTATCATATCGGTGTACAAAAAAAATATCGGTGCCGGTTTTTCACATCGGTGGAAACCAAAATTCAAACTGAATTTCCTCCTCAGTCTTAAATGATACGTTGATGATATTAAATTTGGGGACATTTTGTATCCTAAAGATAACATAAAACCTGAAAAATCTACAAAAAAATAAAAATTGTAAAAGTTCACCGATATGATAAGAAAAATGGCATTTGTTGAAATTCACCCATAAGTTTACATATTTTACTAATAAAGTTAACTTAATGCGAGGTATCGCGCTAAACGCCGAACCAGATTGTAATGTAAGGTGCTAACGCAGTGTGGGGTACCCCGCTGGCCCACCTATTAGCAATAATTGTTTATTTTATTATTAGTTATTATTATTGTTTTTTATTTTTTATTTATTGAGTTTAGTCTCTTTTTATTATTCTCTTTCTTTCGCACACGCGACCTTTGTAAATGTGACAACAATGTAAATTTTGTTGCTTAACCTATTAAATTTTTCTTCCATTTTGGATGTTATCTTTTACATTGCTATTTACGCTGTTGTCGCATATTTGTAGATATTTATAATTAATTGTATTGGTATCATTGATGTTAACCTTTTTTTTAAAGAGTAACCTCTGGAGTTTCTTGCCGGTTCTTCTCCATTGGAATGACATTTTGGAACCTGCAGTAGAGTCAGTAAATTTAACGTTTTAAAAGAGCCTTAACAAGGCCTACTTGAAATAAAAACATTTTGATTTTGTTTTTTTTTTTTTTTTTTTTTATGACATCTCACACACGGTTGTCTGATCCCAAGCTAAGCAGAGCTTGTGTTATGGTAACCAGACAACTGATAAACATACTTATATATTTCTAAATACATACATATTATAGATAAATTACACCCTTTTAGATTGATTTTGATTTTATTAATTCTTTAAATTTTGATTGTTTATATATTGTTTTATATTATATTTAGACTTAGTAGTATATTATTGGGCATTCTGTCCCACTTGTTCGCTCATGCTTGCGCATTCGCGACGTGGGACAGAATGCCCAATAATATTTCTGGTAATTAAATTGTACACGACGTTGGATGGAATACGTAATAACGTTTTATAACGGCAAAACGACTTGTTGTATTGCGTTCCAACGGTGATACACCATCGAAACGACTTGATTCATTGAATTGCGCTAAAATGATATTAAACCATTAAAACGACTTGTTGTATTGCGTTCCAACGGTGATACACCATCGAAACGACTTGATTCATTGAATTGCGCTAAAATGATATTAAACCATTAAAACGACTTGTTGTATTGCGTTCCAACGGTGATACACCATCGAAACGACTTGATTCATTGAATTGCGCTAAAATGATATTAAACCATTAAAACGACTTGTTGTATTGCGTTCCAACGGTGATACACCATCGAAACGACTTAATTCATTGAATTGCGCTAAAATGATATTAAACCATTAAAGCGACTTGTTGTATTGCGTTCCAACGGTGATACACCATCGAAACGACTTGATTCATTGAATTGCGCTAAAATGATATTAAACCATTAAAACGACTTGTTGTATTGCGTTCCAACGGTGATACACCATCGAAACGACTTGATTCATTGAATTGCGCTAAAATGATATTAAACCATTAAAACGACTTGTTGTATTGCGTTCCAACGGTGATACACCATCGAAACGACTTGATTCATTGAATTGCGCTAAAATGATATTAAACCATTAAAACGACTTGTTGTATTGCGTTCCAACGGTGATACACCATCGAAACGACTTAATTCATTGAATTGCGCTAAAATGATATTAAACCATTAAAGCGACTTGTTGTATTGCGTTCCAACGGTGATACACCATCGAAACGACTTGATTCATTGAATTGCGCTAAAATGATATTAAACCATTAAAGCGACTTGTTGTATTGCGTTCCAACGGTGATACACCATCGAAACGACTTGATTCATTGAATTGCGGTATGCGTTTTCATCGCAATAACGATAGAAACCAAAAGGCATTGTTTGTCTTTATAATATGCTATTGCGCGCTCACAACTGATACAATCGTCTGTGATGCAGACTGGTGTACGCAGTATGCTTTTTCATCGCAAAGCACGTAATAAAAAACAAACAAAAGGTATTAAGATATATATTAAATTTAAAACATAACAGGTTATTGAGACTAGATCGAATTGAACAATGGAGGCTTCACGAACAGCTCATCTGCGGACTGCACGAACGCTTGGAGCTTACGCCACTGGCTGGTGTCACCCTCAGTCTGGAATTTTATTCGAAGTAGCGCTTTCTTCCATAGCTCTTGAGAGTCTGTTTCACGAGCGTCATTTGTTTGATACACCTTGAGGTCAATGTAGTACTGGCCGGAGGTGTTTGCAGTCCGGCGTTCGCTACCGTTTGCTATTCTTGTAACGAAGAACGTGGACAACACAGGCGCTGATGTGCCATCACATTCATCGTCTCGTTCATGTCGGAGCCCGAATATATCAAGCTTATCTTTTTTGCTGGAACAAAGAGTAAACAATAATGTTAACAAATACTTGTAAACTAACGATAATTTTAAGAACACCTTTGAATTTACGTACATGTTTCGTTAAGATTAGGGGATTCACAAAAGTTAAAACATTGTATTAGTTACCTTATAGTAGCGGATTTTGTAGTTGGAGTAGCCTTGCGTTTGCCTGTAAATGTTGTTCGTTTTTGATAGCTTTCTGTGTTGTGGTCATTGTTGAAGGAAATGATGTCACTGTCAGACCTGAAAGTTTAACAAATCAATTGGTTAAAATTATTTATTGAACGTAATATCAGTAACACACTAATTTTAAATTAAATAAAATGTGTGTATTGTATTCGAAGGCTCGACCACATATCATACACTCTACAATCTAGAAATAAATTAATCACGTAATTAAGACAGTAACTACTTACATTTTAACTGGTGTGTTCTAGCAAACTGGACAGCGGTGATGTACGAGTATAGTTTATTTACACAAAGATACTCAGAATTGAAACTGTGTTGATGCACGGTTTACTTTCTAGATTTTAGCTGAAAACCAGTAGCTGGGGTATGGTATGGTACCAAATATTATATCAGCACTAGAAAGTAAACTAATGATCGCTAACAAACATGCCTTTGCTTATAAGCAAATGTGATGTGATTCCTTGGATAATTTAAAATGTTCATAATCAAAGCAAACATACTAAGCGACACTACCATTTCTCGGGTTCGTATTATATTCGTGTAAACGCAAAAAGTATCGACTAAGGGATTCATTCATTGTCATGTAATGACTTCATATATTGCTTTATGTGATCACGTTACATCGTACGATTTCATACCATTGCTAATTTAGCATAATTCATAAGGGCTATCATTTTTATAGATATAAAATTGGATTAAAATTAATAGTCTGACAGGAGGTTTTTTGAAGTATATAAAATATTTGAAAACATGAGACCTACTGTAGGATTTTTTTTATTAGAGTGATAATGTTTTAATTTTTAACCAAACAAATTAAAGATTATAATACGCTACCAATAAATAATTTTAATTTGTATTAGTACTGAACTTTGGTAATTATCTCTAATCGTTTTAACTTAACAAATGAGACGCTTTGTTATTTCTGAAATTATAATATGATTACTAAATTCTATGAGTGACAACCCTACATATAATATTTGAATCAACAATACAAGAAATTTGAAACTTAGTTACATTCATAATTTCGTAATGGTCGCAGCATGGTAGACCTAAGTAATAATAAATAATTTTTATTCACAGTTTACTTATGTACTAAACTGAAATTAATAAATATTATAATGTACCTGTAAATCGAAGAAACTCTATTCTCAACATTGAAAGGTAAGTCCTTAACTATTTAACTATTGTTTCATGGCTTTGTCTACTGATAATTAAGTTCAGGTGTATTTTATTTTTTTCAGCAATCTCAACGATTTAAATACGTTTATGCCTTTACGGCAACAGTGATCGTCGCACAGTATAGAAGATTGTGAAATTTAAGATTTTAAATATCTACAACGATCATCTGAGACTACACTATTAAAAAGGTAGGTAATGGTTATTATCATTCAGTTTTAGAGATTTAAATATTCTCCCCTAATAGTATTATATTCAGATATTTTTTTATGATAATGATCTTATGTATAGTTTTGTATTTTTTTGATGGCTTGTTTTAGGTTTATTTAGTTTATAATTCTTCTTATTTCTTGTTAGGCTTAGTTTTATAATATTGTAAATATTTAAAGTTTGATTTCTGAAATACACAATTAGAAGTTTATAAAGTATCGAGATAAAAAGGTTCTTGAAACCGCGAGCGTAAGTCAGAATTATCTTTTTTGTACGTAGACTATCCTAATCCAAGTTTCATGTTTTTTTCAGAAGCAGAACAGAGCAGTTACTATGGTAAATGTGATGAAAATATAACAAAGTCTAATCGCAGCAGTCAACGGATCTAGTGGTTAAGTTTGAGCTTTTAAAAGTAGTACCTATATAACTTGTAAGTGGCGATTATTTTGTAAGATTCAATTTTTTTTTTTTTTTTTGGTAAAAAATGCCTTTCTGTTCTGTATGCAAAATTAATGTTAGTTCTGGCAATTGGTTTACGCATTTACGTACTAATAAACATAAAAATAATAGCATTATACCCCTCGATGACAAAATTGAAATTATAGATACTTGTTTTAAAGGACGTATTGTAAGTTATCGTATTAAAGCGTACGAAAATAATATTAATGACTATCCAGAATCTTTTTTAAATAGTATTAAAAAAGAAGTAAATTCTTTAATAGACAATTCACTTCAAAAACATACTTCGGTTAAGGTTAACTTTGATTATTACGGTATTTTTTTGATGTACAAAAACGATGTTCAAGAACTAAAATCTTTTGCAACAAAAAACATCATTGTTCATTGTAATTATAATTTTGATTTGATGTTTCAAAACTTTTCAGTTCAGCTTTTAAAAAAAATTGAGGAATTCCAAGAAAGAGATAGTGGATGGTCATTTTTACATAATTCCCATTTAGAAATTAACATTAATAAATATCAACCACTTAGGGGATCAAAATTTTTAGATTTACCTAAATTCATAAAGAGCAAAAAAGCTTGTTTGAACATTCAAAACAATGATGATTATTGTTTTTTATGGTGCATTGTTGCTGCCTTATACCCCGCTACGCATCATTCGGAGAGAGTAACTTCTTATCCACATTTTCGCGACGTCTTAAACATTAATGGCATTGGTTTTCCTATCTCTTTTTCAGACATCAATATTTTTGAAAGACACAATCCCATGATACAAATTTACGTTTATGGTCTAAAAAATAATAAAACTATAACAGGTCCACTGTATAGACCAACGAAGTTAAACGAGGGGTCCAAAATTATTCATTTGCTGTATATAGAAAATGATAATTCATCTCATTATTGTCTCATAAAAGATTTACCTCGTCTTGTAAAAAATCAAATCACAAAACACCATGGTAAA
The DNA here is from genome assembly GCA_905146925.1 of Autographa gamma. NCBI lineage: Eukaryota > Metazoa > Arthropoda > Insecta > Lepidoptera > Noctuidae > Autographa > Autographa gamma. Next base: position 11,423,518 of record LR989856.1, on the reverse strand, counting down.
TTGTATTTTTGTGAAACTTGTTTATTGTTTTTTCCTGATCAAGAAAAAATTAATAAACATCAATGTGAAGGGATCGTTACTGTTTTACCAAATAAGGGTTCGGTTATACAATTTAAAAACTATCAAAGAAAACAAAATGTTCCGTTTGCGATATATGCTGATTTTGAAACATTACTTGAACAGGTTTGTAACCATGAACATGACACCGCGAATACGCTCCGTTTACAACGGCACGTTCCTACTGCATTCGCATATAACATTGTTTCTTCGATAGATGATAATTTTAATGAATTTAAATCGTATCGTGGTATTGACTGCGTTTCAAAATTTATTGATTTTCTTACTGAAGACGTTAGGAGGATTCATAAGATATTATCCGAAAACGTTAGGATGAAATTTTCTCAAAAAGATGAGTTCGATTACATTCAAGCATGGCAGTGTCACATATGTGATTTTCCCTTATGGAATAACAAAGTTAGAGATCATTGTCATATCACAGGTCGTTATCGTGGCGCCGCACATAAACATTGTAATTTACAGTATAAAGTACCCATATTTGTACCAATTTTCTTCCACAATTTATCAGGCTACGACTGTCATTTATTCATTAAAAAATTAGGGGAAATTCCGGGCAAGTTAACTATAATTCCAAAAAGTAAAGAAAAATACATTTCGTTTTCTAAATTCATATTGATCAACGATAGTGAATACGTTCATGTTAGATTTTTAGATTCATTTCATTTTTTAGGTACTAGTTTAGACAAACTTGCAAAAACTATGGCCATTGAAGACTTTAAAAATATGCGTTATCATTTTCCAAGTTATGATCACTTTCGATTGCTTACACGCAAAGGTGTATATCCTTATGATTACATCAGGGACTGGAAATGCTATGACGAAACTGTCTTGCCATCACAGCGTTTCTTTTTTAATTCTTTAACTAATGAAAGTATTTCCTCGCAGGACTATGAACACGCTAAGTTAGTGTGGAATGCATTTAACATAAACAATTTAGGTGAATATACTGACTTATATTTAAAAACAGATGTACTTCTACTTACCGATATATTTGAAAAGTTCCGGAAAACTTGCAAGTTACATTATAAGCTCGATCCCGCATTTTATATTACAGCACCGAGTTTATCTTTTGATGCCATGCTTTTAAAAACTGGTGTCCGATTAGAGCTCATAGATGATCTGGCTATTGTGCGAATGATTCAAAATGGTATAAGAGGAGGGTTATGTGTGTGCTCACACCGTTATGCTAAAGCTAATCATAAGTACATGTCTTCTTATGATTCAACAAAACCATCGTGCTTTATAGTTTATTTGGATTGCAATAACCTTTATGGTTTTAGTATGTGTCAATACTTACCCTACTCGGATTTTAGATTTTTGAATGAAACTGAAATAGAACAATTACATAATAATATTAACACTCTAAAGGATGAGGCAGAATGGGGTTTCATATTGGAAGTAGATCTGTTGTATCCGGAATCCTTACATACTTTGCATAATGATTTACCATTTTGTCCTGAAAAATGCATTCCACCTGGTGGTAAAACGAAAAAACTTATTTCCAACCTTTACAATAAGTACAACTATGTAATTCATTATGTTCACTTAAAAAAGTGTTTGGAGCATGGATTAATATTACGTAAGATTCATAAAGTTATCACATTTAGGCAAAGTGCATACCTGAAAGAGTATATTGAATTAAATACGCAACTACGACAAAAGGCAAATAATGTATTCGAACAAGATTTTTTCAAGCTTTTAAATAACAGCGTGTTTGGGAAAACACTGGAAAACACAGAGAATAGAGTGAATGTTCATTTAGTTAATACTTGGAATGATTCTAATAATGTTACTAAAAAATGTCACACTGCTGAAAAACTTATTAGTAATCCTTATTTTCATAGTGCCTCAGTTTTCTCAGAAAATTTAGTAGCGATACAAATGAAACCTGATCAAATAATTTTAGACAAACCTATTTATATTGGCTTTACCGTTTTAGAATTATCTAAATCGCATATGTATAATTTTCATTACAATATCATCAAACCCTTTTATAAAAATAAAGTAAAATTATGTTATACGGATACAGATTCCTTAGTGTATGAGATATTTACATCAAACTTTTATCAAGATTTGAATTTTAAGTTTTTAGAATATTTTGATACTAGTAATTACTGTACCGATAACGAATTTAAAATTCCTCAAATTAATAAAAAAATCCCTGGATTATTCAAAGATGAGATGGGAGGAAAAGTCATCACAGAATTTGTTGGTTTGAGGTCAAAATTGTATTCTATTAAAACTCCTGATTATGTTATTAAGAAAGCTAAAGGGATACAATCTAGTGTAGTACGTGATTTAACAATTAACGATTATGTGAATGTTTTGGTCAATAAAGGAGTCATTCGAAGCAAAAATACATTGTTCAAATCAATTAAGCACGAGATATTCACGCAAAGTGTAAATAAAATTGCACTCTCTGGAAATGATGATAAACGAGTATTATCTTCAGATAACATTACAACGCGTGCATGGGGTCACTTTGCAATTTTTAAAGAAATGTATTAATGAATAAGATTTTGTCACATTAAAATATTATATTTAAATTAGAGTTAGTTGAAAGTGTTTATGTGAATATCGTAAGTTAATTTATAAGTTATTATAATTTTAGTGTGTAAGATTAAAATTTATCATAATATAAATAAATGGGATATTGTGAGAAACCTTGATTGTTTTATTTATTCAGCTCTACAATATTTGTTGATCATGAATATAATAACCCTTTTTTTTGCTTCATCGCTGTCGGGTAAACATCAAGTTGCGACATGTAGCAGGAATGTTATTACTAACAATGTTTATGACGATGTAATATGAGCGTATATGTATTTCATCACTCGGATACATGTAATGCTTAGTTAACAACTTTCGGTAGTCAAAGGGCACAAGCAAAAATACAATCATTTGAAACTAACCACTGTAAATTGTTTTTTAGTGTTTTTACATTACGATTGATTGTCTTATGCACCAATATGTATTTATTACATAAAGGTTAGAAGATATTGCATTCGATACTTATTGCACTGCATAAGAAATTCATTACATTAAATCATTTACCAAATATAGTTCACTTGAAGTACTTGTACGTGGACTTTATATTCAATATGACATCGGTAAGTAATTATTTTATATTTTCATACAAATTTTGGTGTTTTATGCAATCTAAATATTTAACGATTTGTTATGTTTATTGTTTTAGCGATCGGGATCAGACATAGTTTTTAGCCAATATGCGCAAGATCCTTACGAAGAATTCAATGAGATGCTACGATGCGATCGTGAAAACACCAATCGAATGGTGAAAGAAAAAAAGACGAGACCAAGGCGTAAAGACACCGTGAACAAGCCCAACTCTACTCAGTCATTCGTGATGAGCAGGCACCAGCGGCGAGGCATTAAACTGATCAAAATATCAGTAATTGACTTGTGCAATAACTCGCTAGGCAGCGACAGTGATAATGAAACTGAAAATGTAATTATAAGTGCGCAGTACATAGTTAAAGAGGTGGTGGACCCTATAGTGGATGAAACTGAATCATTAGTTAGGAAAATATCTAAATCGTTAATAGAATATAGTGATTAATAATATTTGCATTATTTGTAAGTTTTAGTATGTATGATAATAAAGGTACGTAAGTGTTTTGTGTTTTTATATTTAGAATAGGAATAAACGTAACTGTAAATAGTATAGGGTTATTATAAAATAAACGCAATATTATCATTTAAAAATGTTTTATTTTTCCATCTTAAAACTAATAAACACCGTTAGTTATTCCTCTAAATACTTTTTTATACATAATACGTTTTTAAGAGCACACTGTTTGGAATGTTTATTACAACACAAGTTAAGTTTTCCATCGCAGGAGTATTTTTTATGCAACTTGGATAAATTAGGACACAATTTCTCATCAAGTTCCGATACATTACAATTCATACATAGATCCTTAACCCATTTCACCTTCTCAGAACCTTTAACTATAATATTCTTATCTTTTAAATATGGTACGATCATACGATGGAATTCTCTGTAGTCGATGTGTCCTTCACTCCAATAAATGCCTCGGTTTTTTTCTATCCATTTAACTTGAATCTTTTCTTCGCTTGTTAGATGTCTAAATAAGTATGGAGGTTTTATTAAAAACGACTGCGTATAGTTTTGAGTAGCAAATGCCAATTCTTTTATTATAAAATTATTGTAAAGATCCTTGAATCCTTGTACATCCAATATGAGAGTATCCGATTTCATGATATTTTCTTAACAGTGCTGCTTAGCGGCTTGTACTCTATTATGCAGTCGTTTAATATAAGACAATATGCCGATGTTTGATCAGGTATCTCTAAATCACTTTCGATTTCCACTCTGACGTCCACAACAGGTCCTCCTTTTAGATTATCAGCTTGTCTGGAGCAATCGATAACGAATAGTGGCGCTAAGTCTTTGAATTGTTTTTCACTTAATAAGGGTTCCGCGCGACGTCCATAGTATGACTGTTGAAATCGAGTATACTGTTCGTATAATAAAGCTATGTTATTGTTTGCAAAATTAACGTTTAAATTTTCATATGGAAAGTATGTTGAATTGAGGTATACTTTAACGTCTCGTATATGACAGTGATCAAACTGAGACATGTCAGAACTTGCACTATTTTTTCTGTTTGTTTGTAACCCAATTATAATATATCTGGGTTTTTCTATTTGCGATGATGTTTTGATAGACCAGGTATGTTTTGTAGTCCTAGGTAAAGCAGGATACTCGTAAAGATCCCAATTTCGGAATACCATCTGCAGTGGACGATCTTTTTCTAACAATTTAATTAAACTTAGTTTTTCTTTATCGGATACTTTAACGTGAGGTACGCGCCATATTATTTTATTTATAATAACGTCTTCTAAAATTTCACCAGTATTTAATTTCACAGCGTTCAAGTTTGTATTGCTACGTAACAATATCAATTCGTGCCTACTATTTATTACAATCTTTTTAAAATCCTCTGCAAAACCGAGTATGTTGCAAAGTGGTATAGATACAGAAAATTTACCACTGTTTATATTTTTTATGCCTTCGATATTCCAGCCCCATGAATTAGATATTTTTGATTCGGTCTCATTCATTGAAATTAATGACTTCATCGTGGTAGTTATACCAACATTTTTTATTTTATCAATTTCGACTCCATTTAGCTCGTACCTTATATCTTGAAATAGATAGAGTAGAGCATTATTGGTAAAATGAACACTGCTCGCAGTTTCTTTTGCATCCTTTTTCTTAACAACTATGGTTCCTTCCAAATACAAGGTGCTTGCTGACGGTAGTACATACAAGTCCTGTTGGTTAATGGGTATGCGTATCTCGTCATTCCTGTTAAAACTGGTGACGTACGGTTTATATGAATGGTATTCGATGCCTTCAACAGTATTGTCGTAGGTTGGTGCGGATAAAACATCTAAGATATTCATTTTAGGAGACCGATAGCTTTAAGAAATGCTTTATTTTCTCTCGTTAATTTTATTCGTTTCTTCGAGCTAGTTCTTATATGACTGGGAGCTTTATATAAACTGATGGTTTTTTTTGGTTGATGCGTATATTTATTATAGTCAATCATTTTTTCTTCTTAGATGTAAATAAAGCTGTACTTCTTCACCACGTAAATTTATCAGTTGATTGTTTATGTCCAATAACCGTATATGTATGCAGCTTATGTTGTTTTGATTAATCGGAAAGTATATTGCGTTTTTAGGAATTTCTATGATTCTATATCCTGGTGGCACATTGAGTGCAAATTCGTGGATAATGTGACTGGGCTCTCCGTTTACGTACGAACCACTGACAATATCACATTCAATCCTGATCACGGTCGTTGGCAAAATGTTAACTGGGAACTGTGAGACATGCAATTTATTAGCTTTTAAGATCTGCTTATCATATCCTAATAGGTTACGAAAGGTGTCTTCCTTCTCGAAGTTTATATTTTTAGAACAGATTATAGTAGTTTTTAGAGTATTGTTATTGCACAGTAGTTTTATCGAAGCGTTTTGTATTTTGGACTTTATATAATCGCTGATATCTTGAAGTTCATAAGTTCCTTCAGGTATTTCAATTACTTCCTCCGATCCATAGTAGAACCTATTGTTCTTTTTATCAATATTAGGAATAGAATTAAACGTTGAGAAATGCAATAATGCGCACTCGTACTGACCGTTTAGTTGTAATGTGTTAGGATAGTAAGTACACAAATCTGATGATTTTCCAGTTATTGACAAAGTGAGGGACATCTTGAGAATGATAAAATGAAAGAACAACATATAAATTTATACATTTTTTATTTTACCAAAAATTTCTTAGATATTCTAAGCATAAGTGTCCACAATTCACAGTATTGAATTGTTGGTACCTTGTGTAGTTATAAAATATATTACAGTTTTTTAGGTACCGTATCAATTCGAGAGGCGGTTTCAAATCACCAAAGCTGTCAAAATATTCACAATAATTATTAAATTTAACATAAGCCACCCAATGAGTGCCCTCATTTTTTGAATCGTCCAAATTCACGATTGCACATTCAATTTGTTTTGGTTTTCTCGGCAACCGATCTTTCATGTAAACTCCTCGAAAGTATGGCAAGTCGCGCGCGTGCTTTTTGATGTCAACATCAGTTAATGGACGATTAGGTAGCTTACTCATCAGTTTTTTGACGAATTTATAAACAAACCTTTACCATTTTTATGCGGTTTAATGTACAACCCCTTTCCTATAGCTAATGTTTCCATAGTTTTATTGTGCCGCTCAGTTTCTTGTAATTTTTTTTGAGCTGTTTTATAGTCGTTAACTGTTTTTGCGATACCAGCAGCTCCACCCGCTAAAGATCCTAACGCCGATAAACCAGCGAAAATTGGGATCAAAGGCAGAACTCCACCAGACTTCGGTATAGGTATGACACGAGGAACTCGTACTTTCTGTATGCACGGAAATATTTTTCTAGCAGCCAAGTAAGCAGCGTTTATAAGAGCCTTACTGTCCATGTGTTTGAGTTTCCTAATTTTTGATCTTATTTTTGAGACAAAACTGTTAAACGTTTTAATCCCTGCACCAGACTTTATTTTGGCTTTCATGACTTTGCTCACCAGCCACGAACTTAGTTTTTCCCCTTTTCCTGCGTCCTTGGATCTAAGTCTTTGTTTAGCCATGTTTAACAGTTGTAAATCCGCTTTGTGACGATTAGGTAAATCAGTATGGTTTTGATAGGCGATATCGTGATGCATACAAGCTTCGTCTAACTTGTTTACGCCTCGATCTCCACGTAGTAACCGTTTTTGAAGTTTAGTACCCGGTCCGCAATAATTATAACCAGGCAAATGAAGTTCAAAGGGTAAATTATTAATCACACTATTGACTAGTCCACCACCTTGCATTGTTCAAAGTAAAATGAAATACATGTAAGAAATAATAATGTTTATATTATATGAATAATATCTAATTTTATCAATTCACTATCGCAGCTTTGTTGATCCAACTATTTTCTGAGTTACTTAAACCTAACCATTTCACAAACAATTTATTTCCTTTACTTTTTAAAACTTTTTCTATCAAATAAACGTTTGGAAAATATGTTTTTTGAAGTTCCGGTTCATAAAAGGTGCCCAAAATAGCTTGTTTGCGCTGGTCCTCTATATGATACGTCTTTGGATTGGTATTGTTTACTTTTTTTATGGTAAATATTTCAGTTGACCAATTAGGAGTATAGCCCTTTTTAAAAACATGCTTGTATTTACTAATGCGAACACTGTCACCAACTTTGAACTTAGATACGCGAAAATTAACTTGCTTATGTGTTTTTTTTATATTTTCTTTTATGTTTAACTCATTGCATTCATTTACTTCAACAGGTTTACATTGAATAGTACGATGCTTTGTGTTGTTATACATTTTCAATGTATCTTGTAACACTGTTTCATACCATTTGTAGTTTCCATTCATACTGAAACACTTATACAATTTATTTTTAATAGTTTTTATCAATCGCTCAACAATTGAAGCCTTCTTTGTAGAAAAAGTTGAGTAATGGTTAATATTAAACCTTTTCATGAGCATCTGGAATGATGTATTATAAAACTCTGTTCCCGAATCTGTTTGTAAATTAACTGGTTTGCGTTTAATTTTATTGAGTATGTTCTCAAATGCAGTAGTAACATCAATTTTATTTTTCGATTTGAGCGGTTCTGCCCAGGCGTATTTTGAGAAACAATCAATAACCAATAAAATGTAATTGTAACCTTTGTTGTATTTTCTTAAATTTTGCATGTCCATTAGATCAGCTTGCCACAAATCATCAATCCCTTTCAAAATGACAGGACGTCGATTAAAATTTTTTCTTGCTGCTTTATGGATTTCATTTACAATTTCTTGTTTGGACATTATGATGACTTTTTAGGTGCTAATAAGTTATCTACGGCTGTTTTTGTGTAAAACTTATCTTCTAAATGAATGGAAACTTCAGATATCTTTGCTTTTAAAGTATTTTGTACATCATTCATAATTTGAGTTCGCATTAACAGCATGGATTTATATAAATCTTTCGTTATGTTTGTCATGAACTGATCTACATAATCCTTATTTACAGCATCATCTGGTTCTACAGGAGTTCTGATACCTCTCAACGTCGAAGCTTTCAAATCAAATTCACCATTTTCTGTTTTCGTTAATGCATTATCATTACACTCGAATAATTCTGACAATCGCATTCTCTTATGAATATAATGCCCAAATTTGTCTATATTCATGTTGAATGTGCTTTGTATTGAAGGGTTAACAATAAAATGAAACGTATGCAGTGAATAAAAGATATTTATTAATTAATAACTTTACTTTCACGTAATTCTTCGATGATGGATATTATTTCATTGTCCAGCCCAGTGTTGCCAGCGTCTCGTGAAGCAATCAATAGTTTTAATCTATCCACTAGTTCGTTTGGATTATCCCAATAGACATAATCTACGTTTTTTCTCCACATTTTTTTCAACGGTAGTCCATTTCCCTTTGGTTGATTGTGGATCTGATTTGTACTTTGTAATTTGAAAAGAGGTTTAATAATTTGTAAATATTTTTGCCCTTTGCTACTTTTGATGGGTTTGCTTGGTTCAAAATCTCGACGATGTGCATTTGTATCGAGCAGCATTGACTTATAATGTTGCATATCATTATCTGTCACTAAACTTAAGTCTACATCTTTTTTTAGCAACAACTGTTTCAAACCCGGTGTATTTCGATATTTGCGACCTGTTAGTGTAATAAAATCATCACCAATCGTAATGCTAGCTGAACCTAACATTAGTTTTCCACGCTCTATCCGAACACCAAATGGTACATCATGTAAAGCTTCAGGAGATAGAGACCAAGTTGATGTATCGCATTCTTCGTTTTTATCACCCAACGATTGAAATGAAGATTCACTGTCGATTTCATTTTCATCACTGCTTTCCGTGTACTCTTGGCTAATAGGACCTTCGTTGTTTAATCTTTGTTTGCTTTCCAAGACTTTTTCATTTTCATCAGCAGAAGTTCCATTACTGTGGTTGGTTAGTAAATTAAGTGATTCGGTTATAGGTTTAAAAACCGTTTCTAATGCTTCCTTATTCCCAGTCTCAAGTTCTCTCATGGTACGTACTTTTTTCTTTACAGCAGCTGAGGCATCTACGATTTGTTGTTTCAATGATTTTTCCATAGTCGATAAATATATAGTTATCGCTTAAGAGTTGTTTAAAGAATAAAAACGTAACGATGTCAACGGTCTTAAATATAGAATCATTTACTTATTCAAAGACAACAAATGTGTCAAATTTATTTCTGTAACATCCATTATTTTTAGAGCAATCTTTATTTATTACCACAAAGTTGTAAGGCTCGTTCCAAATTTTTGAACACATTTCACGAAACTGGGTCCAAGTCAAATCTGTATTGACATGTTCTTCATAAATATGCTTGAGATTAATATCATCCTGCTTAAAAAGTACGATAAGGTTAGCGTTGTCTCGTACTAACTGTTTTGGCACTTTGGTATATGTTTGATTGAGATAAAAACAATCGATATTTTTGTGTCTACCCATTGCAAAGTAATCTCGCATGTTACTTTGATTTTCACATGCAACGTCATCAAATATTATTACAGAGTTGGGTTTAGCATCCTGAACACTCAAAACGTCTTCATTTCCATGATATTTCTGAAATGAAATACCTGGAACTCGTTGTAAAACTCTTTCCAGAAATATATATTTAGGTTGGTGCAAAGTTTTTGAATAAACGTAAACATTTTGAAATTTTAAACCGTTTTCATGTATAAGAAGACCAATGAGCAAATTTGTTTTTCCACAATTTGACGGACCGCAAATAATGCAACGTACTATATTAGGTAATAATTCACCGTGACGAACACGAGTCTTAGGAACATCATCACAGATAGTGTTTACATTCAACGATTGGGGCTGTTTAATGAACTTCATGATAAGTATGTTATAGAGTTGATCTAAGAATGACAATATATGTTCAAAGCGGTCACATTTAAACTTTCTGATCAACAAATGAAACATGATATGAGTTGTGAGCGCGCAATACAAGGGTGGGACAGAATGCCCAAGACCTAATTACCAGAAATATTATTGGGTATTCTGTCCCACGTCGCGAATGCGCAAGCATGAGCGAACAAGTGGGACAGAATGCCCAATAATATACTACTAGACTTTGTAATGATAAGTAAAGTTAGGAATAGTAAGTAAAGTATAAGGAAACACAATCTCGTAGAAAACACAGATTTGTAAAATTGACACAAAAATTACGTAACTTGAAAATCAAGTTTTTTAATTGTATAGGAAAAATGTTATCATGGTGTCTATCATATGGGAAATCGCCCAGAAATGCCAAATCCGTTTAAATCATAACAATCGGTTCACGGGTTTAGAAGATATTAACATATTTAGTTAGTAAACAAATATAAGGATACAAGTTTGGCATTTCTGGGGTGATAATTAAATAAATAGACAAGAAAGGGTGGTTATCAGATCGCTTTCTTTTATTGTTGACCATCATTCAATTATCGGCAATAAAACTAATAACTAAATAGGATGAAAGTATAAGTCAAGACGGTCGCTGTTTTAAGGTTATTCTAAACGTCAGGTTTACGTATTATCCAAACAATTTTAGGAAATAGGAAGCGCCATTGCTGAGGCACGGAACAACCTGACTATTTGACTTGGGAGCGTTCTAATGTCATTCCATACATTCGTTCACGGTTACAGAGTAGCTATATGAGATTAAGATATTCGCAGACTAGCATGGTGAAATGAAATTGAAGTTAACCAAAGAGTAAATCGTTAGAATAAATTAGTACTAGGGTAGCTCCTCTCGCATTAATTCAAAGTTGGTGAAATCGAGTCTTATTCACACAAATTCAATGATATTCTAATATACAGATATGTTGTACACATACAAAACAATTGAAAAAAAGTGTTCCGCGCAGCAGCGGCAGCTTACATACATGTCAAAATTATACAAAAGAGATAGCGCGATAAACCCATAAGAAAAAAAGAGACAAATAGTGTTGTTGTTAATGGCAATACGTCCCAATTAGGACGTTTTCGAGTCTTCACGATTGCACGCTTATAACATATCTGTTTATTAGAATATCATTGTTCATAACACAAAAAAGTTTCCACATTGTAAAAAAAAAACTATTTTTTATTGCACCCCAAAGGAAAATAAAATACTTTTAAAGTTTAAAACCAATAAAATTTTATTACACTTATTCACACAAATTACAATCTATATCTACTTACAGTAAGTACACACATATAAGATCCCTTTATAAACAATTGAACACTTTGGGACCGTCCCTAAATATAAGGGCAAGTACTTGAGTACACTTTTTTCTAAAAATAAAGTGCCTTTGGACTTTAGTAAGTCTTTCACATAATTCTAAAGTATTGCTTATAATGAAGACTACATAAGTATTATTTTATATTTATTTTATTATTTAATAGGCTATAGCCACAATTCCACAGGTAAATGTATCGTCGAAAATGTTGCCATTAAAGTTTGAATTAAACATCTCAGAATTCTTTTTTAAAACTTGTTTGTAAATAGGTAATTCATCATTATGCCAGACAAATAGGTACACTTGATATTTAATTTATAGATGTATAGATAATGGTATATTTTATTTTATGAAAGTTTATAATTAAATAATTAAAAAAATAAGACGCTACATTTAACTGATTGAGTCAAGTCTTTTAACAAAATCATATTTTAGTTCAAAATAAGATACCATTTACTAAATAAAAAAAAGAAGACTGGTTCGTTTTTCAAATGTTTCAATTTCATTAGGCAATTGTTTAATTATCAAAGTTTAAAATTATTTACACATGTATGCAGTTAATTTGGTTATTATCATCTTATAACAGTGTAATACATTGGGTAAGTTATTTTTTCTATATATTTCTACAAAATACGCTAAGATTAGTAACACAGATGTTCACACATATAAAAATTGAATATTACATTATATCTAAGATACTTTGATTATATAATGTCTAGATGGACTGCCAGGTGCGCGCAGACGTGTCAAAAAATAACAACCAAAAGTGGTTGTTAAGTACTTTCCCGCCACCAGTACAGATCGTGCCGCTTTCGTGACACTACGTTTTACGCGCTCTAAGGAATAACCACATAACAGCGATAAAATGATAGTATGTGCTTCTAAAGTGTGCTGGAATAAAAAGAAAGGCTAAAAAATACCAACACACATCACCTATCACTAAAACTACTACACACTATTTAAAGAAACTTTATAATTAATTTTATTTTTATGATTGTTAAAATCACGCCATATTTTATCAGTGTTGCCAGTTTCTGTTTTTGATTCTCCCATTTTTGTGGGTAATTTTGTTTGTTTATCGTTACGTTTATAAAATAGCGCTGATGTACTTTTTCAAATAAAAAAATAAATAAAAAGTAAAAAAATAAATATCTCAATGTTAAAGTATATATACCTACACCTCATTATGTTTTAATATTGTACCAAATACTAACTTAGTTGATTTAATACTCGATTCAAATACACAACTCCAAATTTCTTTTTTTTATTGATTTAAAAAGTAAATACTTAATAAAAATATTTTTTATTATTATTAAAATACACTTAAACTGAATAATACCGCATAAGTACCAACATATAACTAAAATAAGTAAATATTTTATTATAATTAATTCGTCTTTATTTAATGTGATTTATGGGAGAATTTGTAATAGCTGGTATCACTATTTACGCACACAGAGACATTGACGTATAGTGTAAAACGACGCCTGCACGCACACATACACAAATGGCGTCCTAGTTTTCTTTGGTATGAATGTAGGGCCACGCTCCATCTAGACATTATATAATCAAAGCTAAGATAATACTAGATTGAAATAGTCCGAAGATCTTTTAAACATTGGTTTATTTATGCAAAAATCTAGTCAATTGGGAATATTGTATATTTGTTATAATATCTTCATCCTAAGTAAAGTGTAGTTTGTGATGTTATTAAATAGGTAGGTATTTCATATCTGTTTATATTTTTATAAACAAATAAATCTACTAATATTCTTATTATACTATTAATATTTCTTAGAAGTCAGTGATATTTTTTATAAACTGTATTCTTTCAATATTTAAAAGACCTCCAGACAGCCATTTGGCACTTGACATTTATCAGCCATAAAGACCTTAAATAATACTGCAGGCGTTACTACCGCCCGAGCCAAACTATATTCTACTCTTTGGTGTTAAAGTCCTTTTTTCATTATATTATACAAAATTTGATATCTACACATATACAGTAATGACTAGGTACACACTTAATTGTTAAATGGTTTGAATTAAGATTGATTATGAAGGAATTATGCAATTGTGATTGGTTACCTAATATTTTTCTATCAATATTTATTTACAGAAGTGCAGTGACCTGAAAATGGTAGCTGCGTCGGACTGGGTGTGGAAGGCGGAGAATCTTTCTTTTTTCCGCGGTTTGAGAAAGGTTTTACATCCTTTATTTTATATATAGTATAGAAATAGGTCAGTTAGTATAGGCCGTATGGAGCTTACATCATGTTATTTAAAAGACTATATTATGAAGGGGTATGTTGTTGACCGTAATATAAAACTTTAGTTAACCTTAAAACAACTACGTAATTTGGTAACATAAAATCTTTATCACTATATTAAAACTAAATATCTTACAATGAGCAGAGTTCAAAATATTTGGCAACAGATTTCATTTTAGTCAGTTGACCTGCCAAATTAAATAGTGCCTTGATTTAAATACAGTACAAAATGTTAAATCATCTACAAAATGTTTGGAAAAAATTGGCACGTGTGTTGGCACATCTTTCTTCTAATTCCGTGACGAAGGACCGGGTCTTGCGTCCTCCGTAGATTTCCACCTACTCTCTAACACAGCTTTTCCTTTAACATCTTGGTTGACATTCTGATGGCTGTACCTGCGCTGCTCCTCAAAAACCCTATTAGTTATGTTGAATACACTATCAGCACTCGTTTTTCTTCGCGTATCTAAAGTCGTCAAACTATTGCCAGCAGATGGTGCTATTTTATGCGGAAAGCGAGGCGATCCTTTGATCCTCTCACAGGAACTTTCGTGCGACGCTGGTTTTTTATGTGTAGCTGGTAAAACGAAGTTCACCTTGGTCTCAGGTTCTGCAATGTACCTTTGTGGAGGTTGTCTTGGTAGGTCTGGGTCGTAGGAACAGGACGGTTCATCATCCGTCACGCGGATAATAGGACCACTTTTAGCGTATGATTCTCTTCTTAACTTAAGCTCGGGGTGTGGAACGTGTAGAGTATTGCAGGATAGAACCATGGAGTGTTTTCTGTTTCCGGGAACTAGTCCTGCTATCATCCCCACGTGCATTTTTAATGCTGCTGCTATACTTTGACCTGTAGGGTCTGCTATTGACATGGTTGAGGCTTTCCTACTTGAGGGTCTACTGCCGAAAAAGCTTTTGATTCTGCTGAGAAATCCTGTATGTTCTTCTCTTTTATTAAGACAGAGGTTGTACAGGTCTATCGCTGGTTGGGATTTTCTGTAGTTGAGTTTTGGTTGGGAACTGAAGCTGACGGAGTTTCTGCCTCTGAAGGCGTCTGTTGACGGCCAGCTTGCGCGGGGGATGACTGGTGGAAGGACGGACAGCAGTAGCATAGGCAGGCCACCGCTGATGCTTGGAGTGCGGCGGTCAATGTCCGCATGAGCTAAGCCCTCTTCATCCACCGTGTTCAGTTCCGTCTGAAAAAGAAACATGGTTTAATGAAATAGTTCTTATCTGCATATTAATAAGGTGCTCTTTGGAAGAACGCTCACCCGTTTATGTAAGGACAATGATACATCGGATCCGGTGCCTGAATCCAAGGGTTCCGCCAACAGTTTCTCCAGTCTTCCTATCTCCTTGTCTAACGCTGCCACTTCTCTCTTGTACACTCTGTTCTGTATCTCTATCCTGAAGTGGAGCTCTTGCGTTTCATCCGTCACGAATCTTCGCGTTTTACATTCTAATCTTAGGCCCATGCTTTGTATTACGGGGTCTTCTTCGGCTGAAAATAAAAGGTTTTTTTACATGTGTTTTGAAAAATAATTATGTATTTTAATGTTTTTTGTTGTAGTTGGTACTGTAAATTCAAATCTAAACCTAAAATTTGCATCTTTCTAAGTATTTAATTTTATCCAATATTCCCTACATTTGCCAACCAATCAAGTCCGACATTTTGAAATTGTTTGAATTATACCAAAACTTACCATTACTCCTAATAGCGACAATCTTCGGCAAAAATAGCAAACACAAAGTAGAAGTCGTTGTTATTAGAATAAGACTTGTTATAGAGATGTAGGCTAGCGTAGCTCTTTCAGATATGATGGTTCCAATAACTACTACACTGGCACTGGTTATCACGACCGAGTACACACTGATCCCGATGTACTTGGAGTCGTTGAGGGCTGAAATCTTCACGTTCCTGGTCTCCCAAGCCATGTAGACTCCCACGATGAGGAGTAGTCCCTTGTAGGCGTAGAGGGCGCATAGCCAGCCGGTCGTGTTTTGGGATTTGCAGACTTCTATCTGTAACCACAAAGTAAAACAACATAGTTACGTATGGTGTGTGTATGTATTGGATTTACTATAGATGTGTACATAGATATAAACGGGAGAGTGTAAATTGAATTCACTAGATACACTAGCTTCTGCTTATCGTGTCGATCAATGGTTAAATATTCCCGACCAGTATTTAGCCATGCACACACAGCATTTTCCGTCGCCTCATATAGGTCCTCGCGTGTGCAGGTGGCAGGGAACGCCGTGCAACTCATTAAGTAAGCCATCTTTTGAAGGAGCTAGATACACTTCATCTAAAGACCTTCTTACCTGAGGTTGATATATAACGCTTCTATCCGTCGTGCTGATCTCAATAGTCAAGTTCTTCAGGTGTCTCTCCATGGGGTCCAGCATAGCCCATAGTGTGACTATCATACCATCGATAACGAGTAGCGCACAGACCAGGGAAATTAATGGAGTGTCTTGCAGAAGCTTAGTCTTGCAGACTCCACTGCGATTGCTGAAACACATTGTAATTTCATAAGTAAGGGTGAAAATATTATTACAGGAAAAACGTATATTAAGAAAATGTGGTAAATTGTGTATCTGAATTTGTGATTCTTCTAGAAGCAATTTTTTCATATTAATATATTTTAGTTAAATTAAAAAAAAAAATATTTACCTGATAAATATCCTGTGAACTCGATAGGTTTTTGCAAACATGGATCCAAACGCTAGGGAGAATCCAGCGGAGAGAATGTACACCCTTCCCTGAAACATAAATGTAGGTAATTTTGTATTTTCTAATGGCAAGTTGATGATTACTTTTGAAGGAGCACTGATTTATAACAAAATACCCTCAACCACTAAAAGTGTTAACTCATTTAGTGTGTTCAAAAAGAGACTTGCTCAGTATGTTATTGCTAATTAAGTGTTAAATATTGTTTGATAATTGTGAATGTGCATTGTTTTGTTAGTGTGACGACGAACTGAATTGTTTTTGGGTAACTACGTTTTAATGTAAGAGACCGTGTTGTTCTTGAATCAAAG
Organism: Autographa gamma; assembly: GCA_905146925.1. Classification (NCBI taxonomy): domain Eukaryota; kingdom Metazoa; phylum Arthropoda; class Insecta; order Lepidoptera; family Noctuidae; genus Autographa; species Autographa gamma. Next base: position 11,406,267 of record LR989856.1, on the reverse strand, counting down.
AATGAATTTCTTTAAAACTTATGACAGTCGCAGTTGGCAGATAGGACAGAATTTTGTTTAAACAAAGTCTGCTGAGGCGACGATTTAAAAAGATGAAAACTCATTTGTTTTTAAGAGTTAAATACTCGTATATACATTTTTTTTAGGTTTACGAGCTCACTGTCCATCAAAATTACGTTTAGTATCACTGCGTTGTCTATATGCTATATCTATTAAATAAATAGTACTCACAGTGCACATAGCGGAGAAGGGCACGTAAGACGGCAGCGTAGCGTTGTCTACTCCCAGTAAAGCCACTGCGGTGTAGACCAGCACACAGCCGATCAGCGTCATGTTGTTCAGACGGGGTGATGACAGCTTTATTGATCTGGAATGTAGAAAAAAAAAAACCTTGTATTTGGTATCTTAATCTGCATTGCGGTAGTTTGCTATGATTTCATAACAAGGCAGACGCAGACAAGAGGTTTTAGCGGTAAGAGTACCACGTACCCCCTTCGTTTTCCTCAAGTCCAAGAGGATATTCCGCAAGAAAAAGAAAGACGATATCTTCATGTATCCCCCCTACCCCCTACCCCCTACCCCCTATCTATCCCCTACTATTTGGTCCCTGTTTAATCATATGCCACCTCATATGCAGACAACTCTGCGCGAAACTAGTCCAAGCACGACATTGCTTCATGTCGTGGTTACAGCTGTTTTAAACCATGCCAAGTAAGTGGCAACCTCACCTCCTCTTACTATAATGCAGGTTGAAGACTAGGAACGCCAGCGCCAGTGCCACGCCGGCAGCCGCTAGCGTGGCCACGGCCAGCCTGGCGGGCGCCCACACGGAGTCCACGCGCAGCACCAGCACGCGCCGCGCCGCGGGCACGCCGCCGGCCCACTGCGGTCGCGCGCACTCCGAGCACGACATCTCGCGCCCGTGCGTGTATAACGCCACGGTTTTTGGTCTTCCTCCTGAAAAGAAGAGGTATGTAGTTCTAAATAATTATGATGTTTGATTATGATCTTTACATAATGAGTTTTCGTAACGCGTATTGAAAATTTGTGTTCTCTCTTGCACGTCCGTCATCCAGATGGTTTCCATTACCTTGGCTATGTCATCAACCTATTGTGCTCTCGGTCGTTCCTGACTTCTTCACCCTGTCCATGGTCACCATTCAGTCAGAATTTTACTCCATCGACTATGATGGAGTGCGCGAATGAGGGACGCGCAAGACAAAAAACAATGGCAGAAAAAAGGAGGCCTATCCCCAGCAGTGGGTGATTCCGGGCTGATATCATGATGATGATTGAAAATTTGTCGTTAAGAGTTTTATTTGTTAAATGATGCAATGATATATTACGGTCCTTAGACCGTAATATATCATTGCATCATTTAATTCAAGATACTTGTACTTGTCTATAAGGTAAGAAAGACGCATTAAATTCTCGTAACATAAAATTTAAAACTTAGTTTATTCGTTCAGGTACACTTGCACCCAACTTAAACATTTTATGGATTTTATATTTCATTGAATTTTTATATTTTGTTTCATAAAATACTTGTTTAAGACCCAATAATCATAAAAATATATGTTTGTAACAACAATAACACGGAAATATGTAGCTTTATATGTTTTAAGAGTGATCGCGTGAGATTTTATCATAAAAGTTTCAAAACCTTTGTGTTTCCCCACGTCTACTCTATATTGCATCCCCTATAATCACGACAGATGCTATTATTATAAACTATGATTGAACAATTATTTTGTTATCAAACAAAATTCTATTAGGTGTCCGTACAAAACGAAAAAATTTAAAACTCGTCAAACTTTTTATAGTACGACCCATTAGGTATATTTATTTTATAGATAATAGCAAAACAAATAGCTATGTGTCTCTCAACTATCATAAAAAGACTGCACATAAAGAATAACGTTTACGGTGCAAGTATTATGGCCGGCAGAACATTCGTGGTGGTATAATGAGATCATTAAACACGTTAGTCTCATGCCATTCGGAAGGTAGAACTAGGTACATGGAAAAATATATTATATGCTATAAGATAGTGCAAGACGAATTCATAGGTTTAATGGATCGACCATTAAACCTATGTATTCTTCTGTAAAAAAAAGTAGTAAAAGTGTATTTTAACCATTGCTGTTTTGACGCGTATTTATTAAATCATGTTTTTTTAAGAAAAACTGTCATCCTAATAATTGGTTTTATTTGTCGAAGCCTCCTCGAAAAAGTCAACTAGTCCACAAATTCCAAAAAGTCCACGTGCCTTAACAAAGTCATTCTAAAATTGTTGAATAAATGTCGTCTCATGTTAGTCTTACTTACCTTGGATTTGATAAAACGCCGACGTGCCTATTCTGTCTGCCCCGTTAAAAGACACAGGACCCTGGAAAATAGAACAAATAAGTTGCTGTTAACATGTTGACCGTTAGAAATTGTGCTGATTACCTACAGAGCAACTTTTTGAATAATACATTATGAAGGTAATGGTACTACCAATACCTTCAGATAATTCAGGCGAAATAATTCACGTACATGTGTCTCCAGGGATTTATTCCTAGGTTCCGCAGATACTAGTTGGATCAATAGGACCGAGCGTGGGCGCCACAGATTAAATATTCCAGCCGTCAATTATTTACCATTTCTAGGTAATATCGAAACGACATAAGTTGTATTATACCAACTGTACTGTACATTTGGTGATGAATATTCAAAACTATGCTAATTTAATCCTACCCACTTACGTTAATAATGTTTTGTTAGGGCCTATATTTGGACTGTGACACGAATTGCGGCTTTATTGATGTCCAATAACAAAGGTATATTGGCCTATTCTAAAATATAGGTAATACATCGATAAAACTATAAATAGAAACGTAAAGGTCAGTCTAGTTAGCTTTAAAGCTGAACTGAAGGATTGCAATTTAATTTATTAACGCTAATGGAGTCGAAATTAATTAGTAAATTAGATAGGATCAAGATGTTTGCAGTATGATTTCAACAGCATTAAATATTTAGGGAATACCTAATTTACCTAATAATGTACGAATTAATACCTAATACAAACCCAAGAGCTATACTACATCCACTTATCCTAAAGGACCAAAAAATATTGGTCCAAACCCCGCAGGGGTGCCCTTTGTGGACGTTGCTGACATAGTTGTTTTTTCCTATTGCTCTGGCTGGAGGCCTTAAGGTCCTCGCCAAAAGTCCGGTGAAGCAGTCAAAGCCTGCGCTTAGGCTAACTGCAAAGACCTCTACCAAAAAAGAAAAAAATATATCACAAGGACCAAAATTTACCGACACTCCAACAAAGCTGAGATTCGCGAGTTGATCAAGGAACTCCTTTGCCATATCTTGTCTATCATAATCAAAATGGCTGAGTCCATATTTCGTGTTGTTTGTTCCGTTGTTCTTCCTGTTGCCAAGTGATCTCCAGAGCTGTTCTGCTTTGCTAAGAGCTAAAGCTATGGCCCAGACTGCGTCGTAGGTTTGAGGGGCGAATGGGGACACGGCCACGCCAGCTGCTTCCATTTCTCGATAGAACATCTCATTAGTCTGTAGAGAAAAGACCAATGATTTTATTGAGGTGATGGTTGTGTGTAAATTTTCGTTTGATCATCTTTTACTTGTAAAGTTTCTTATTTATGTAAATCTCGAAAACATAATGTATAGGATGGCGATTGTAAAATGAAAGTAAAGTAATGCATTAAGATTCTCACAGTACTTTGCATTGAATGAAGCTAGCAGTTGGTCAACTTTGGTTACTTATATTCAATACGTCATAAGCATCATACATACGAGTATCTTCATTTTCTGTGGGAATATGATTAATATCTGCACCCATATTTTTTTTTTACCGTGATAACATATTAAAATTTATTAATACACAATTAAATCTAATATAAGAACTAACTCTAACTATACTAAAATTAATAATACTAAAAATAATACTAATATAAAATATGACGGTTCCCGCCTTACGTCAATGGACCTCTCTGTACATTTTATTGGGCGCATTCGGCAAGCAATGAATAAAGCATCAGCGTGGCAGATACGAGTCAATGTGGCATCGATATATCTTGACGCCTATATTACGATCATACATAATACATGAAGCCTTAGTACTGCTATTTTTGGTGGTACTTCAATGGTACTAAAAAGGTTTTCTATTTTCGAACATTTTCAGAATATAAATTCTGAAAATGTTTTTTTTTTACATCTTGAATGTTACTCCAAAACTCGAAATAAAACCAGACAAAATGTGCTGTCTAAACTATTTATATTCCTATCGCTATTAGCAATAAGACCGCCATTGAACTCTCCCACTATTCTATATTATTTAATGCGATATCTCTACTATCTATCTGTCCAACGCTGCTCTTTCCACACTGCCATTATTAATTGTCGTCCAGCACACAGACAAACCGATATAGCACAGGACAGCAATCACTTAGCTTTCCTATCGGATCGTTAACTATTGATAAGATTCTAGAGTACCGTGTAATATCTACCTTGATCTCTAAATCCCAAGTGATGTCGGTGCACCACAGTAATATGGAGGACAGTTCAGGATTAGATAGGATACGCGTTAAGTAGATAATGGGACGTGTAAGTGAAGAAATAAAGGACATTATTTTACAGTTAAAGGGTATTTGAAATGTAAAGGGATGGTGATATATATTGTATTACACGAAATATATCATATATTTTCAGTAAGCGTAAGTAGTTGACAGCAAACTATCTTCTTTTTCATGATAAAAAGAAGATAGTTTGCTGTCGACTATTGTAAAATAACTTATTTTTTTTCATAGAATTGTAATTGTATATGTATGTAAGGACATTACAAAAGGGCTGCGGAAAACTTTACAAACAACGATTAAAGCCTCAAGCGAAATCGAATTTCACATTAAAAACTTAACTCATTTTCTGTTTTCTGGGTGAATAAATAATGAACGGGCATTTAATTATATTGGCGTATGCAAAAGAGCCTTCAGTTTTTATCGAACAGGGCTTTTTATTGTGCAATGGATTGTATACTTTGCGTATACATGTACAAAGCAATGACGAAAAGGTGGTTCCCACAATTCTTCCAAAGCTTTATTTTACTGCATTACTAAAATATGGCCAAAACTGTAACAAATGTGTCTTACATTTGGAAACTGAAATACTATGTAAGTCTCCTTATATGAGATGGTAAGAATGGCCAATTTACACGAGCATAACATACTAAGCTTCCCTAAAGCTATCTTCATTTAGACGGATACTTGGAATACAAGGATGTCTTTTCCTTGTCATTTTACTGATGATAAGACTACTTCAAATTATGGAAATACTTACCAGTCCAGAAAACGACGCCGCATCTCCCACAATTCCTCGATGCGCAGTCACAGTGACTAATCCCTCAAGCGCGCGCGCAAGCTGCGGCCGCGCACACGGCGGAGCGCCTCGGATGCGCGGCGGCATGCCTGACACCAGCCACGCGTACTCCGCGCCGAACATGCCCAGTCTGAACGCCTGCGATCTCACAAACACCGCGCACTTACTACAATATCATAGATGGTGACTATTTAAAGAGAACTGCTCAAATTTGCCTGGCTCGCGCCTGGCTAGTGGATTGCCACTAGCGAGCCTATTGAGGCTCGCTCCCTATTACATGGCACCCAAAACATACGGGCGGACTGTGAGTGTACATTGGTACACCTCTGCCTAACACTTCGGGGATGTGTCATCGTCAAGAGAATAGCAGATTTTGTCATGTTTAATATAAATATGACCTCAAATGTATGACTGTAAAATCACTACCCTGATAAGGTTTTCAAATTAACCTTAAAGCCAACTCACCTCGCAAAATATCTTGGGGATCATTTCTTGTGAGAAACTGCCAATTATGATGCGGGTGTCCAGTTCCTGAAACCAAATATACATAGGTAACACTTTTTCAGGTATAACGACTCTATTTCCAGTCAGTAAAATCATTTTTGTGATTCCTCACTTGTACTCCTCTTTAAAGAATCAGTATGAATTAGAAACGATGTGCATAAAAATAAGGAACTTCGTTCCAAAAATCAGAAAGGGGGTGCCAAGTGTATACGTTTCTTAAAAGTCTTTCTCGATTGGTCTCAAGGGCCACTTTTACTGCTTCACTGGACAGTAGCTAATATTAATACTAGGAAATAAACCACAACACGTCTCTGTCGTTGCCCGAGAGAAATGAGTTAACTTACATTGTGGCTCACATTTTTCATTGTCAACATAAAGTGTGGAAGCTGGACACTGTCTTTGTTTTATATTTATTATGAGTTTTACTCTTGACTTCATGAGATATGGCGCATCTCTGCCAATTACTGTGTCGTGTCACTAGCTTTATTATAAACTGTGCTCTACGGGATGACCCGCCTTTTGTTCAGTTCGTAAGGGTCGTAAGGTATCTTTTTTATTAATTTTCAGCCCTACAAAAAAACCGCATAATTATAAACCAGACTTCTATTTCTAACTCCTAGTGAGCCTGGAGCTCATTGTCTAAATTTTTTTGTTTTGTTAATTATGAATTAAAGTTACATTTATTTTTGCGTTATAAAAAGTTACAACTAAACAATTTACATCATCATTATCTGGCTGGGTATTTTCTCTACGTTATAACTTCACAAAAATACGTGGGCGTACACTAATTTGACGTACTCGGCTTAGGTTCGTTACGTTTAATTAGTTTACATACTAGGTACTACATACCTAACAAAACTTTGTACACTTATTATAAGGAAGTTTGATGTTCACTGCTTATTATGTAAATTGATATTAAGATAATTCTAAAACTAAGTCAAGATTAACACCCACATTCTTAGTCGTAAACTCACGTTTTCCTTGACTCAATCACGGTTGCCAGCGTATTCGTATGTCATTGCAGCTGTAATTTTTATCGACACCTCAAATTCTTAACATGTTACTTCGAGTCCCACCTCTTTTAGACACACCATATAATTAATATTATGACAACGAGCTTCTGATTGATATGAGTGTAAGGAAATCTTGAGTTACAACAGAGAATGTTTGTCAGTTTTACTTGAGTCTGGATAAATGAATTTAAAATCTTTTTACTTACCCAAAATAATTATAATTATGCTAAGTATAACTAAGTTAAATCTGAAAGTACAACTTTGTGTCTAAGCCAGCAACATTTAATAAATTAATTTGGATTTATTAATTCTTTGGAATGCTTTTAGAAGTAATTTTAAAGTGGGTATTGTGAGTCGCGGTTACTGTGTACAATGGCTGGCTAAAGTTGTAACAACTTTTGCTTTGAGGTTAAAATAACAGTGTTCGTTGAACGGAGATATTAATTTTATGTTATCTTTTCTATTATTTGTTTGGTGACTCAATAGAGAAGTAATTGGTTCCGGGCTCAATGACGACCTCCGTGGTCGAGTGGCGTACGCACCGGTTTACAAGGTGTCGCTAGCTCTGAGGTCCCGGGTTCGATCCCCGGACGGGCCAATGTAGAAAGTCACTTTTCTACATTGTCTCGGGCCTTGGCGTTTTTGGTACCTTCGTTGTTTCTGAATTCCATAACACAAGTGCTTAATAGCTACTTTGGGTTCAGAGCAATGTATGTGATGTTGTCTGCATTTTTTTTTATTTATTTATAATGCGGATTAATAATCATAAGAATAGCGGACTGGAAACAGTGGCAGCAGCGCTCTTTATCACCAAGGAGTAAAGTTTATTTAAGTAACGGTCCATCGTAATTTATAATACATGGCTATCGTGTTAAAAAGTGTAGATAAGGCGGTAAAAAGACGGGACTAGTGGACAGACGAACAAAAATTAAATATTTGTGGAGATAATATAGTAATATAGAAAAAGGTACTAATCTTATTTCGTGGACAAGTAAAAATAATAAAATGGATATGTTTGAATGATACGAGTATTACATATTATTATAATAGAGTCCTGATTGTGATAAGAACCCCCGCTGACAACTCTTTCCGTATACCGTATGTTTATAACTTAAATACAATCTTATGTGATCGTAATTTGTAATTTAGTTGCAATGACATGAGTATTATAATAATAAATTATTTAGGAAAGCACGGTTTAAAGAGAAAACTTCAAGGAACTGACCAGTAAGTGGTGACCGTTAAAGGTAGGAAAACATAAAAAACCTACTCATTCATCATCATTTTTAAAAGCTTAAAAGAAGAATCTCGAACAAAAAAATGACAATGCCAATATTTTGGAATTTAGAAAAATGGCTACACAGCTTTAACTACAATGGAACGCTTTCAAGAAACCTTCACAATAAAAACTGTTCAGTATGAGAGGCTTTCGTTTGATTTATTGTGAGCCTATTTAAATGACGAGCCTTTTTGAAATACCTTTTTTACCTATTTTCCCCGAAACAATTTTTTTATCAACAAATATTAATATTTTTATTTCAATTACTTTGGGTCGCTTCTTGAATTAATTTTTATATTGGTTCGGGGATAAAAAAGACAGTTTTTGTAGACAGCTTATTGGTTTATTTTAGGAATTGTAATAGCCTTAATTCCTTTGTGGTAAATGTAAAGGTTTTCTCGAGAAGCTTTATGAGAAAGGAACAATTTTCAAAGGTAAAATTGATTATGGTTGATGGTGGGTGTTTTTTATAGTTGATAGAAAGTTCATTTTAGTTCAAAGGTAGCATTTATTTATTATTATTATTTATTATTATTTATTGAATTTTAAAACATTACATAGTTGGAGATACAATACAATATCCCACAAAACCAGTTCAGTGGTTTGACTGGAACTGGAACTGGAACTTTATGGAAGCCTTTCGTTTATTGTTTCGCAAGAAAGTTTAAAAACAGAGTTAAAAAAATCGCGAGTTCACATTCCTTAAATTCTATCCTATTATTTATCTGGAGGAATATATTTCAAATAAGAACTAATTTATTGTTGAACACGTAAAAAACGTTAACACTGTTGTTTGTATGGTTGTGTTATTCATATGCCAACAATAAAAAAATCTACCCCTTTGGGAAATACAGGTATGGTTATTAAAAAGACAGTGTACCGCCTGCTTTATTATTCAAAGGTAGTATAAAGTTTCTAATATCAGTATTGTACTAACACGGACTGAGCTAAGCGAACTTCAGAACTTGTTCCATAGAAATAAGTAATTTTAAACTTTCGCATTCCCATCAATGTAAAACCAATATTGTGGCTCGAGAGCTCGCTTTTTTCCAATAATCCATTTATGAATTTAGTTTAGGTGTTTCAAATTCAAATGAATAAAAAAGGCTTTATTTTTGAAATTATTAGTGCTAATAATATTAAACCTTTTTTGAACATAACCTCAAAATCTTTCTACATGGTTTCCAGCCATACACTCATTCCTTAAATAAATAAAAATAGATAAGTGCCAAAATTTAAACGTTGTCGTACTTTTCAATTATTCATTACACAAACTATCGTGGAACCAAGAACTGTATGAAACACTAAACAAATAACTGCGACATGCTTAGAAGGCTATGTAGAAAAGTCTTTCAATCTAAACCAAACGTTTATCCAAAACAAACTTCGACAAAGCTCTAGATCACCTACAGATTCTACCCTGTCTCTTAAACTAAGTGGCTTGAAGTCAATATAATTTATCAAACTTAGTTCATTACACGCTCGGCGAGGCTGCGAGAGAATCAATCACCTGCCAAGCTTCGCGTATTATGTCACAAATTGCTTCCAACTACTATTTAAAGTATGGTTGGCTCAAACACCAGAGTAATTTGAATTAACTGCTTTTGTATATTTTCGAAATAGATTGTGGCTCCATTTACTTCTAAAATAGGTACTGAAAATTTTTGTATTTATCTAAGTTCATATTATCTTTACATTCCACATTTGTTTTAGACGACCTCCGTGGTCGAGTGGCGTACGCACCGGTTTCAAGGTGTCGTAGCTCTGAGGTCCCAGGTTCCAGCCCCGGACAGGTCAATGTAGAAACCAACTATTCTACATTTTCCCGGGTCTGGGTGTTTGTGGTACCTTCGTTGTTTCTGGATTCCATAACACAAGTGCTTCAGCTACTTACTTTGGGTTCAGAGCAATGTATGTGATGTTGTCCACATTTTTTTTTTTTTTTTTTTCAAATAAAATAGTAAATAACAGATAACACAAAGATCAAGCATATCACTACTGTTTGTAATTTATACTTAACTGATTTTAGTTTAATCTTGTTCAACTGCATGCATTCAGTTGAGTTGATGCCAGTAGGTCATAGTTAATCATGCGTGAAGACTCGATACATAATACTTTACGGTTGCAGACATGAGCGGGTTTCATGGTGATGTGATGGTCAAACGACGTAAATGTGATATGATAATGATGAATATGAAATATAGTTCCCAAGCATGGATCAAAGCATAGCAGTTCAATGTATGAATGAAATAACGGCCAATCTTCGAACTGGACACGACCTCGAACAAATTACTTATAAATGTAGCTAATAAGATACTCTGTCTAAAAAGATGCTGTTAATAGTAATAAGTTGTTTTTACTACTATAAGAAATAATAATAATAAAACAGAACAATGGCTAAAATTGAGGTCTGGCAATGCTGCATTAATATAATATTAGGAAATTTTATACAACAGTTATAAATCATTATTTAGATTTAAGTATTTTCGGAATTATAGATTAATGAAATAAAAAGATAACACCAGTTTCTCTCAAAAAGGACTCATCATTATTTAATTATCTCTAACAAAAGCCGGAGAATAGCAAATTCGGAGCCATGGTTGGCCCACTCAATTAGCTGTATCTGCGTTTGCTTAGCCCGCGCTGAATCGAATCACCTCGACGTAGCCATGTTGTCACTATCAATCTGAATTCATTGATTCAGTGTAGCACGGAATTTTGGTAAACTTGCCTTGCTTCGATTGATTGGGGACGAAGTTGCAGTTTTGGGTTGCATGTGTTATGCATTTATTCTTTGAAATATCATTATTTTGATGATGCTAAAGCTGTTAAAAAAATAGGAAAATCATGATATTTATTTTGCATAATATATGGAAAATGATGATCACGATTATGAAAAAGTTTTGGTGTCTTCAATGCGCAGAGTGCGATCCCATTTATCCTTCAATACATATCGATTCCTGATTTGATATGAGCAACCGACAAGAATTTCACCTGGTGTTAAATATAATCATAAAATCAAGGATTATAATTTTTACAATTCCGGAAGTTAGAAGAATGGAAAATAAAAAAATCCACATACCTTGAGTTGTTGGAGCTGTTCCTTGAAATCAGACTCCGCGAAGGTGATGGAGGCAGCACACGTGATGTTGGCTGCCTCCAGCTGTGTGACCAGCTCGTTGACAGCCAGAGAGTAAATCTCCTCGTTTTGCGAGAATGCCGTCACTGTGTCCCAGCCGAATTGTCTGGTGGAAGAAATATAAGATTTTATGATGCTGCTCTACACAATAAAATAAAATAAAAACAGGATAATAATTTAGTATTGTTTCATAACAGAAACAATAGCATCGAATCATTTATGGATCTGATAATAAAAAAATACAGAGGACATTAATATGCACTTATATTACACAGCATAAATAATAGTTTAAGGAATTACGATGTTTTTCATCACTGTTTAAAAATGTTTGTCAACTTGTAAGATCATATAAAAATCTTTCGAAAACAGAAACCAGTCAAAATGTATTGTTTGAATTAAACCTTTTAATAATTCGCGAAACAACAAAAAAAACTTTGAAAACAAGTTTCGATTGTAAACTTTAAAATTTCACAACTTAATTAACTTGTTTCTGATACAGTTTTATATTTTTACGGTTTCTTCATTTCACTTTTGACATTTACGCACGCGGTAGCTACAACTACTCTACTCCAATAACAGACATAACACGTTTCTTTAGGATGCCTTACGAACCCTTAATATCTGGAAAGGATCTAACACTTGACAGTACTTGAACGTGAAGCAACCTTCATCCCTTTATCAGATAGAATTCAAGTCTCACACAGGATGTAAGTACTTCTGCACCAGTAGACTTCGTGTAGTCAATTCCACCCGCCCTCAACGTGACAATGAAAAGGAAATTATTAGTTACTCACTTCAGTTATTGGGGAGTTTTCTTAGGAATTTTAGGGCTTGGTTGAAGAGATTTGGGGAAAAGTGTTGAGTATGAAGACTATATTTTGAAGTTAATAATTTTAAATATTGTAAAAGCTAAAATGTTGCCTCTAAAGTAAATATTACTTAATTAATGATTGTAATTATAGTTTTGTGTGAGATAGCTCGCTAACTTGCGTTGAAAAAATAATGTTTATTGCCCACAAAACACAGGTAAAATATTTGTGTTCTTTATGTTATACAACACAAAGCAGCTCACTGACACACGTGAAAAAAAAAGAATTTGAATACCAAATACTTAGTATAAACGCAAAGATATTGTAACTGAAAAAGTACCAGTAACAATTTTCCCAGCAATAAAGGTGCAACGATATAAAAACTAATACCATAAAATACTCGTAACTTCATAAAGAATCTAAATAAAATATGAACCAGACAGTACTTTATACAACTCTCTGCGGGAACTTACTAGACGGATAAGATTTAAAGTTTGTCTAACTTTGAAGATATTATTATCTTCATGGTTTTTCTGATGTCCTAGTATATTTCGATCCAATTAGATTGCAAGGCTGTGGTTATGTTAGTTTTGAATTATAAATTAGTTACGTCACGTTACATATGTATGTGCAAAATTGAATGATAATTATGTACTGCCTTTTAATGTTATTTATTTTGTCAATTTCTTTGCGTGTAGTCCACATGTCAAGACTCTTGCTAGTTGGTTAAGACGATGTTCAAGTCGTAAGGTAACGCGTTTTACATACATTTATTGTTATAAGAGCAACAATAAACCCACAAAAATATCCTTATTGTAGGCTGACAATCCCAACATTTGCAATAAACAAATAGGTAACGATTAAATAATAAATATATTAAATAGGTAAAGTTGTATGAAAGCCTACCTCTCATTACATCTATGTTCAGCCATTATACCGCGTTTGAGAACACTCCGTACACAGAATAATGAGACCAATTATATAAGTTTGAAGTGGTTGCGTACGAGCTGTAATAAAACTGTTGTCGTAATTATGTTTAGGAACATATTCTATACCAACATACAAATATCCGTGCAAACACTATTCAATTTCGTTATAGTGTCAGGAAATTATTGATTTCTGCATTCATCTATGAATTTATTCTTCACTAGCTGTACCCCGCGGTTTCACCCGCGTAAAGACGCTTTATTTTAGACAATTCACATACTATTTTTACAAATTATAGTGAATGTGTTATTCTGATACATAAACTGTACTATTGCCAAGTTTCTTTAAAATCCATTTCATAGTTGTTGCGTGAAAAAGTAACAAACATCCATCCGACAAAACTTTCGTATTTATAGAGAAAGTAAGGATTGTTAATGATATATTATTTATGCATTTAGGGAAATAAGTTTATATATAAAGTAGGTATTTAAACTAAACCAAACTTAGTTAACATATAAGTCGATTTTCAGACTCAAATTGAGGATCAACATTGCTAGTTTCTTACGTCCAAGTGTTTTATAAGTCTTGTGTCTGGTCGTATCTAGAACTGTGTAATTGACACGAGAACATAAAAGTTTTAATTTGTTATAAAAACTATAGACAGTTTATAAATAAGCACCTGTTCATTACAGGTTCGTATAAAATGTTACTTAAGTTACAAAGGAAAGAAAAAACTTATTGTTTATTCTTTCTTCTTGCTTGCTCTTAGAAGAAATACAAATACGAATAAATTTTACATTGCTAATTGAAGTATAAGAAAACAAAGAGACTGTTTCAATACAAAAGATCGCTGAAGCATAATAAAGTGCAGTGGTCGTAGCAAGTGTATCGTAGAACAAGAAATGCTCGTAGCTCGTAGTAGCTCGTAGTACCTCGTAGCACCTCGTAGCACCTCGTAGCCTTTTTATTCTTTACACGGAAATGCAAGTACAGCTATACTGCAGTACTTACTTAAGTTATGATCAAAGGCTTCGTTTAAACTCTCAACTAGTTTTATGCTCACAAAATATGCATATGTGTAAAGTAGAGCCTTCGTTGACGAAGCCAAAGTTTAAGTTGACATTCTCAAACTCCTGAATTTTCAGGCAAATTAAATCTTAAGGATTCAAAGGTTAAGAAATAAATTTCAACAATTTAAATCGTTTTTGCCTCTAGAACTTTAAGCTCCTTCATACACATATCTTGTAAATTTTAAATCTCAAAAGTGTAATTACGTCACATGCATATAATATACACATAAATACAGATACGTGAAATAAAAGTGTGGAAGATATAGGAAATATGTAAATGTTTATTTTTTAGAGCGGAGTCATGACACCGCATCTCCAGTCTGCTTGCGACCACGGCGGGTATAACCCGGTCGAAACGTCAAGCCTTAAAGGTATTTAAGCATGTACGCACTAATTTTCGTTATATAACAACACTGTCTATAATTTTGTCTTACCTGATGAATGCGATCCTGGCAGGGTTGTGTGAGGAGTCAGGGGCGACGGTGCGGCAGAACAGAGGGAACTCCGTGCGGTCGCTCAGGGCGGGAGACGTGGACCCGAAGGATACCTGGTGAGTGAACATACGACTATCATACACCTATTTTATAACACGAACATAAACAAATCAGAATATTTAAGTTAAAGAGTTCTTAAAATAAATTATTTATTTAATCACATCGCCCATTGTGCAGCCCATAATTGCTGCATTGGCAGTAAAAGTTATGTGAGTAAAAAGCTTTTAATATACGTATAAGTAGGTATTTTTTGAATATATTTTTAGGGGATTTGTGTGAGGATATTTTTAGGGGATAGAGAAGTCTGCAGTCGGATGGGGGATGTCTTTGCCCAGTTGTGGGACTAAATCAATGATAATAATAACATATTTTTTTAGTACTCATTCTGTGTAAAGTAATTCATAATTTGAGCATTGTTATCAAGCACAAGTTTTTGCTAATCCGACAGTTTTTCGAAATATCTCTTGATACTACTTTACTCTTCAATCTTTACGATTCTACCGAAAACTTAAAACATAGTTTATTTTACGAGGGCACGTAACATCGGTAACTTTGAAGAACAATTGTTTGTCAGTCCCGCGACAAATAAACGTTCGTCTCAGCTCTAGGGATAAATTCAGTTAGAACAACTACCATTCTTTTGATTCAAACATCTAAATAAGTTAAGTAAACAAAGTATTTCTGACTTTGATTTAAAGATTTCGACTTCAGTTTTTATTGATAGGTGTCAACAAAGGTAACAAAGTTATATCTAAGCAATGGTAGCAATGTTTATACAAAGTAAGTTGAGATTGTCTGAGAAACTCGAAATATTTTGAAATAAATAATGCGGACATCATCACATACATTGCTCTGAACCCAAAGTAAGCTGCTAAAGCACTTGTGTTATGGAATTCAGAAACAACGAAGATACCATAAACACTTAGACCCGGGACAATGTAAAAAGTTTGTTTCTTTTTACCCGTCCGGGGATCGAAACCGGGACCTCAGAGTTAGAAACACCTTGAAAATCAGTGCGGACGCCACTCGACTATGGAGGTCTTAAAATATATATTCACACAATAGACATGTTCCTATGTACAAACTTTATACAGATAACTTCTGACGTTGCTTGATCTTCACTCGTATTGTATGTTACCGAATGGGGTAAAAAACTCACGATATCAGTAAAAACATATCTCACACATCTTTAAATACCTGATAGAATAGTTGCATAGCACAGTATAGGTCAATAAACTAAATGAAGTCAAAGTGAATTGCAACATAAATTAATTTCTATGAAACAAAGGTTTAACCTGAATTAGACACGCACACATACGTGTAACAACCTAATTAAGCTGCGATCATTAATAATCGGCACATAATGATAACATAACAATGAACGAGAACCGATGTGTGAAATTAACTACAATGATTGATAATATTACGGTAGGGTTGACACTCCAATTTAGAATTAATTATTTAATTTTTCTGGATCTAATAATATGTAGGTTCGTGAGGCTATTGCAAGAACAATTGCAGAATTACGTAATGTAATATGTTTTCTTCGTCTGATGACACATAAAAGTGTCGAATACAGCTTACATCATCATCTCCCGAGCCATTTCCCAACTATGTTGGGGTCGATTTCCAGTCTTACCGGATTCAGCTGAATACCGTATATTGCATTGAGCGACTGCCTATCTGGCCTCTACAACCCATTTTACTGGAAAACACTGTATCCCATGGTAAGACTGGTTGTCCGAAATGACTTAACGACCAACAAAGATCAACGTATGACAGTCTGCATGACTACTGCTTACAGTCTGCTTAGTCAAATGCAAAAGAAAAATAAAAACGATTATCAATAGTTTTTTTAACTAAGTATACTGCCAACTGCACGATGTTCGTGGCTAAAACAAGACTTATACTATATGGTACTGAGATAAGATAAATCTATTATCTCATTAAAGGTGACTTCATATTTCTAGATGTCTTTTGTTAATTATATAGGTAATATCGTAACTAATCGTAAGTAATTAGAATTGGAGCAATGATTAAATCTATTACTGCGTTAATATGGCTTTGTCATCATATATAGGCTACTCACAATGAAGGATAATTTAGATCAATTATTGAAAGTAGAGGCATTTTAGTAACTGTGGTAAGAAAAATAGCCTTCTATGGCTTCCTACCCCTATAGTGAAAAAGCATACTAAATGTGATAGAAATAAATATAGCGATGTTTTATATGTCAACTGTCTAAAAGAGGATATCAATTCATGCGCATTGACTCCTTATAACATTTCATAGGCTCACTTCATCCTAACACAATTACAAACAAAACAAACGCAGCTCAAAATTCAAATATTGGATTTACATCATCCACAAATCAACGAACATTCCGCCATTTAATATTCAACCTTATTTCAGGACCCTAAGGTTGATTTCAGTTTGGGGTGGGTTTCAGTCTGAGATGCTTCCTATGGAACCGAAATCGAGTTGTCTATCTAGGCTACGGTCGTTTGTTATAGCCTGAGCTAGTTTGACGCCGGTAGCGGCCAGGTAAGTACCGGATTGAACTGGTTTATACTGGTTTAAAGTGGCTACAGCTAGTTCGTGACTAATTTGAGGAGGACGTCGATTTTGATGACTGGGATTTATTCCGTGGTTTCGTATGCAAAGACAATTTGGTAGTTCGTTAATATTCAAATGTTAAGTTATGGATCTACATTTGGGTTATTTTAAAAGTAAATTAGAAAGAAAGGTAAAGTAAAACTTAATCTAAAGATTACCGGATTTCTTAGGCGAAATTACTAAAGGTTTTCTGCCACCTTCATTGGTCTGGAGGTCTGGTACTGCGATCTGTCTGCGTCCATATTGTCCCTTCAATATCTCATAAGTCCCTTATAGCGACCTCAGATTACTCTACGTGCAAGATACCGGCTTAGCAAAACCACAGTTGCGTGCTGACGTGCAGAATATTAACACGTAACGGATCAAAGAAAACTAAACGAATTCGTCTTATTGCAGTCATGGTAATCTTGGTGTCGTTTGACTAGTAATAAGCATGTTATTTGCACATAAACGTTTCCATAGTATGTTGTTTAAAAAAAACTGGAATGTGCTCAAATAATAACTGTGTAGTGTTGCAAGTTTTTAACCGACTTCAAAAGGTGGATATTATCATATCGTCTGTATTTGTTACGCGACAGCTCTGGCATTTGTTAATCAATTTCAAATATTTTGCTCTGATAGAGTTTGCCCTTGAGTTCAAAATCGTTGATGTCTTTTTTACATTAATGTATATTCATTTATTTCATAGATAGAAATAAACAAAAATTACTGAGCTTACTCAGACTATAGACGTCTTTATACTAAACACTAGCGGCCCGCCCCGGCTTTGCTCGGGTGCAACGCTGATACCTACACTATATATCTGTCGCAGACAAATAGTATAATATGGCATTTTACATACGGGGTCGTCAGTTTAAAAACGTTTGCGGTTATGTAATATGCCGAAGGCAAAATGTCAAATCATTCAATCGTTATAATGCGACGTTAATGTTATTTTAGGGTGACTATGCTCATTAAAATCTCGAGAAAAACTTTGAATGACATACGTCGTCGCTCGCTTCGCTCGCTCTGTTGCAAGGTCACAATATCTAACCTAACCTAACCTATTGATCTCTGTCACAAAGTCGAACCTAATCAAGCAATGAATTTCTGAGCCTATGAATATGTGAATATTCGATCAAATACATGGTTTTTTGACCAAAAATACTCTGCAGGAGTCCTTCACGACCCAGGGTCTATGGATACCTTAGCATTTTTGACGTGCTGGATAACCTCAAAAACTAAATACTGCAATTTGCCTCGGCATTATGTATATGGTGTTAAAATTTTCGATGAAATGTTGAGGCATATTATAAAGTGTCACGGCAATCTACATTTTGCCTTGGGCATATTACATAACCGCAAACGTTTTTAAACTGACGATGCCGTATGTAAAATGCCAAATTATACTATTTGTCTGCGACATATCTACACAATCATAAAGTTCTGTAGTGCGAAGCACAGCCTTCGACGCACTACTTGGTATAGGCACGCGCCCCCCGGCCCCCCGGCCGTTACCGCCGCAACCGCGATGTCCCTGCATTTTCAATTTGTAATATCTAAGAAAATATTTATTTAAATTACATGCTGTAAAGGGCAATATTGATCTATATTACATGCACAATTTATTAAAGGAACTTAATTGGATAAGGATTAATACTGTATAGCTTAAAATGGCTTTTTCGTAAATAAGTAATAAATAAACGATAAAAAATGGTTATTGTGGGTTATCCTCAAGAGATAGATATATGACATCGCGGACTTTTTTGTAGATCTTTTTAAGGTGCACAATACTGTAGTACATTATTTTGATCTATCTCGTAGGGTTCAGCCAGCGTTTGCAATGTAAGCGCAAAAAAATTGTTCATTTACTTAAATCTCTAAGATTATCCGTGTTCCTCTACTATATTATGCATGTATTATACATATAAACCTTCCTCGTGAATAACTCTATCTATTAAAAAAAACCGCATCAAAATCCGTTGCGTAGTTTTAAAGATTTAAGCATACATAGGGACAGACAGCGGGAAGCGACTTTATTTTATACTATGTAGTGATAAGTCAGTGGTGTCTTTGAATAACTAAGAAAGTATGTTACATCTAATTACATGGATTAAAACTCGCATCTTGTAATATGGAAAGAGGTCACCGCTAACATGTAATATTCATTATTAAACATCATTTCATTGTTTATTTGATTAGCGGCTTATTAGGGCCGGAGTACATGCATATAAGGCGCAGTGCAAATACTAAGAAATGCGGTAACAGCTTCAGCTATTATCATTTATTTTATTAAACATGCTCGCAATATGACAGCTATTTATCAAGAGGTTTTAAAAATAAACCATAGGGATGTAGATACATGTATCGCAAATTGTATTTTTTTATTTTTGGGACCTAATGACGTACAGTGCACGTCAGTCCCATCGTAACCTAAAAAAATATAAAAAACAAAAGGAGATCAATGCATAAGTCCCATGAAGGTAAACAACTTTTGTGCATCATCCGATTATTGTTGTTTATTTGTCAAATTTGTCTAAATAACACTAAAGACTACTAGTAGCATTTCTTCAAGTGTTGACGCTGATCGAATCGCTATTAAGAAACTGTGTACTACTGTGTTAATCTGTGTATCAATGTTATTTTATGTCATCGTCGTATCACAATAATTCTAAACTGGTGTACAATACAAGTCATAAAGTTATCCTTCCCAACTCGTAACAAATACTTGATTCTTTCCCACATCCTTTTATTCATACTACACACAATAAGATTTAAAATTGTGTAAACTCTTGTGTGGGAGGAGTTACAATTTGTTTGACGTCCGCTACACGCGTTCGCAGTAAATAGAATTCATATCCGTTTACAATGAGAATGGAAATGGTCGAGTCAGTCTAGCTATTTTATTTTAAATTGTAATGCTGTTTAGATTTTGAAGTGTTTTAGTAGTATCTAGGTTTGATAGCTCTATGAAAATAATGACAGAAACTCCTGTTTCACTTAAAAATGGTTTTGTATCTGCCATATTGTGTGTATGAAATGGCATGAAGGAATAAGATAATAACGAGAATTCTGATACAGTACCAATGAATCTCATATTTTTTCATATGTTTTGAGATGCACCTTTTCACTTACGCATCTTGTACAGTGCGTAGACGGTTCAGTAAACAGTTACCCCTCACACTGTGATGTACAGGATGTTAGGGGACCTCTTCCTACCCTGGGGTCACACTGTGTGTATGAGCTCACCTGCACGATGTTCCAGTAGGGCACGATCTTGGCGATGCTCTCGGTGACCTCCGAGCAGGCGGTGCCCAGCAGCATCACCATGCGGGACTCGCGCTCCGTGTACAGCGCGTGGAAGAAGCGGTCTACGCCGACCCCGGGGTCACACTGGGCAGAAAAAAGTTAGTACATTTTTTTGACAATAATGATTGCGGTGATTATTGGCAAAATGTAGGAGACACGCGACATGTACTGTTTAATTTTAGGACTTCCATTTTCTATTCATAATTATGCCAGTTTACCTCCAATCGTCTTTAGGCATCTGTTCTGTTAATAAATACTACATTTTACGAGCACACACCTGTATAAACCTGATATAATTTGACACTGAATTTGTGAATAGCAAATAAATAAAGTCTACGTTGCTACGACGTAGCACCGCTACGCAAGTTACGTGTCGTTTGCAGCCGCTACGCAGCTACGAGTCACGTCTTCAACTTTCTTGTTTATAAGACGTGTTTCGACTTCAGCTGTCTTGTTTTAATATTAACTGTCAATTAAGGGTTTAAAATGTTATTAAACTGTACATGGGTTGGGTATATCGCAATTTGATTATTGTGCGGGTATAAAAAGTTTATGGATAGACTTAAAAATGTTTTCGATATGAAATACAAAGTTGTTGTAACCTTGTAGATTCAGATACCTTACAGGTCATAACTGCAATGCTAGGAAGCTTTTATATAAGCTTAGGTAAATTTAACTAATGCATCATGGTTTCTAATGATAAGCGTAACTTTTTTTACAAAGAACTAATTTTATGTTATGTTATAAAAATATTACTCGTTATCAAAACAAAGTACTCAAGTGAATAATATTAAAACCTTCAATATTTAATTTTAATTACAAAAGGCCAGCTTTAAATGAATAAATAAACAAACAACCAACAACTAATGCGATACCGAACATTATTGAACTTTATTGAAATTGTGTAAAACAAGCAATGCCGCGGCAACAGGTGTTATGGTAATCAGATAACTGTCTCTGGATTAATCATAGAGTCAAACTTGAGTTGCGTGAAATGTATAGGAATAAATAATAGTTCGTATTTCTTGAAACTATGGTGTTATTTACGAAGTTAGTACTATATGGCTTAAATATTAATTCTCAACTTAATTTTCATTTGCATTTAATTATATAGGGTATACCAGAAAGTACGAATGGGTGTCTAGAGGTTAAGGGCACTTAGTGGTAGCTAAATAAAGATATATAGATAGGTACCCAATAGGTATATTATTTGGATACTTTAGAAAAAATATGGTCCATGCAATGCGGCTCATCACAGCATTATAAGCAGACATAAAATAAAATTCAGAATTTGGGTGAAAATCTCGACCTGGTCATCTATACTTTTTGGGACACCTAGCTAGTGAAACAGTTAATACATTGAAATAAAACTACTTTTGACGGATTTTGTAGGTATCATCTTCACGAGCAGACTGACCGAGTCTGAAACCTGCAAAGTCGGTACCTAAAATCTAAAATTAAACCGCTAAACATAATCCGTAAAAAGTAGTTCTATTTCAATGTCTAATATTCGGGTAAACCTAAGAAACCCATATTTCTTTATTAAGGCATACCAACAAAAAAATCACAAATACATTTCTAATAAATCTCACAGTTAATTTCTATACCATAGTAAGCTTGTCACATAGGTGTGCACAGCACTAGAAAAATACAGACATTACTTAAAACTAATAATAATGCAATTGAGAGACAAAGAAGTGAAAAACGACGGAACGGAACTAGTACACAAATATAGGTAATACCTTAGTATCATTAGTGATAAGATGCAGTTTATATCCCGGCAGCAAGCCTCTCTTGTTGACGTGGTCCACTGCCAGCTTGGCGGCCGCGAGCTCCGACACGCCGTCAGCTCGCGGCGAGTCGCCCACCGACAGCTCGAATAGACCGAGGATGGAGACTATGCGGTTTGATCTGGTTTTTGGGAGGTCTGTGGAAGAAAATAAGGTTTTTTAGTTAATCAGATAAGGCAACCGTAAGGTTTTACGCCCGCCCGCCAGGTGGACTGATGTGATGACCTGAAAAAGGTCGCTGGATGCGGAGGGCGGAGGACCGGGTGTTGTGGCGCAAATTGGGAGAGGCCTGTGTGCAGCAGTGGACTATGATTGGCTGAATGATGATGAAATCAGATAATATGATGTATCTAAGAAAACATTGGTAACTACTGTAATACGCAAATGTTGAGCGAGTAATAATATTTCCAAGTCATCTTCGTGTCTACCGTGATAGCAAGCTGATTTAGATAAGGAATCTTTTTCTTCGCAGGAAGTTGGACAGTTTAGACTGTGATAAACTTTTGGTACAGTTGTTAATGTTTTATACCGTTCTGTTTAATAAATATATGCCTATTACGGAAATTAACAAAGATAACTTATGTCTTATGATACAATATGTCCTTAATTTTCAAGCAATATCAAGTCAAATATTAATAAAAGAAAACCATAAAATAATAATAGGTACCACTATCTTAACAAACAAAAACATACTCTCAAAAGGGTACTTTTACAGTAGGTTGAGAGAAAAACAGCTGTTTAGTAGATTAACATAGGTAGGTATTACATACAGACATACATAAAAGTATACACACGTATCCTTGTGTGGGTTGAAGGGTAGGCATAAATCGTATCAAATATGAATGTGTTATGTTTTACGTAAGTAATTGCTCGGCGGCACGCTACTGAAAATATTCTTATTTATCTTACAGAGAATGTTGTTTATTTTAAGGTTTCGTGCTAATATGATTGAAGTACTAACTCTGTTGTGTGATTTTAATGTCAACTTTTGAATATTTATTTAGTTACCTTGTGTTTGTTGTCTAACGATTTAATAACAACCTTTTTTATGAGGACCTTCACTGAAAATAGTGGTCGCGATAAAAAGTGGCCAGATTTTTTGTATACTTACTTATAAATTGAAAAAGTAGCATAAAATACTCCATTTTAAAGCAAAAGAGTTCCTTAAAGCATTAAAAAAGTCTCATTTAATTAAATTCTTCCAAGTGATCACAGTGTCAATCGAACAATCCCAACAGCTATATCTACCTAGGTAGAGACAGTCGTTAAAAAAACTCCGCGTACATGTAAGTCCACCGGCGCGAGAGGGCGCCACCTGTTCCCAGCTCAAAATACAGACAGTTCAATTTTACCTCGGGGAAATTGTATACCCACAAAGAATTCTGGAAACTAGTTGAATATTGCATAGAAGAAAGGTAACACGAAAAAAGGTTCGAAGTCGAGTTCTTAAAACTTTATAAGTTCATCTTTTAATTATTAAGTTAGTTGCAGTGAGCTTTTACTTCTTATTTTATATTGGTAATAAACCAACACATCAACGTTGAATGTCTATTTATCAAAATGGCTATCAATATTGACAACTGTACGATAACCCTTCAAAAACGCTAAGGGTGATCTGAGTTGAACGTACCAATCATAAGCACAAACAAGTTAATATAGTAAATCTACACAACCTATTATTGTTACAATTATGTTCATCTCGCATTGGCGTTATGTATATGTCGCAGACAAATAGTATAATTTGGCATTTTACATACGGCGTCGTCAGTTTAAAAACGTTTGCGGTTATGTAATATGCCGAAGGCAAAATGTAGATTGCCGTGTCACTTTATAATGTGCCTCAACATTTCATCGAAAATTTAAACACCATATACATAATGCCTAGGCAAATTGAAGTATTAGAGGTTATGCGGCACGTCAAAAATGCTAAGGTATCCATAGACTCTGGGTCGTGAAGGACTCCTGCAGAGTATTTTTGGTCAAAAAAACGTATATTTGATCATATAGTCATATATTCTTAGGCCAAAATCCATTGCTTGATTAGGTTCGACTTTGTGACAGAGATCAATAGGTTAGGTTAGATATTGTGACCTTGCAACAGAGCGAGCGAAGCGAGCGACGAAGTATGTAATTTAAAATTTGTTTTGAGATTCTAATGAGCATGGTCACCCTAAAATAACACAAACGATATAAATTATATAATATGATTATAACGATTCAATGAGTTGTCATTTTGCCTTCGGCATATTACATAACCGCAAACGTTTTTAAACTGACGACGCCGTATGTAAAATGCCAAATTATACAATCCGGAAATAACATCCAAGCCAAATAACAAATTGTAGTAAATGTACTTTCTTAATTATGCTGATGTTATGTTGCCGTTTAAACTGAAAAAATATTTAGTTTTTAGCCGAGCTATATATCGTACCGAAATCTATTGCAATTAAACAATAACAGCTTAAATCAAAATTAGCCCTTCGTTCGTCTGGTAACGAAAGACCAATTTAGAATTTAGCTGTAATTGTACATTGGGTTATCGCAACATCCCTAGGCGTCGTCCGTGACTCAATATACCGTCGAGTTTGGTTTTAATCGAACCTTTGCTTATTATTGTAAGGGGTAATGAAGGCTATACCAACACCGGATTTAATGGTTTTATCACCCACTAGTTATCAAATGATGTGTTTGTTGCGAAGTGACGAAAATACAGTTGTGTTGATTTCTCCCCTTATTTATAAATAGTATGTTGTATTATGCTTTAGAATTTAATGTGGTATTCCCTATAAGTAAACAAGTATAGTACTTTATCATCATACAAGTATAGCTTTTCCTTTTTTTTTGAAGGATTTCATGAGAAGGACTTAGGGAAAACTCTATTTTTTTTTTCAAGATTTTAGATTACATTCATAGTTTTTAAATAGGACTTATTTTTATAATATGTCTGCTTACTTTACAGAAGGTAAATAAGATATGTAATTATTAAAAGCATAATAATACTCATTTTTGATGTTCTAAAATAAGATAACATTACAAACAAAAGAGCAGTCAGCGTATCGTATTTCGTTTTCGACAGCTACACAAAAGCTCACATCGTTCGTAATCTATCACATCCGACATGCGGGCCGAGCTATCCGGCTAATCCGACAAATAGCTGATGCACTCACTGCTCACGATCCGCCTTTGTGCACTTTTGTGACTGCAGCCTTGGAAGGCAGTTTTATGTTAAGTGAATGTTTTAAATGTAGATTGCGAAGCAAACAGTTTAAAAAAATAATGATTACATATACATTTTTTTAAAGACTTAGAAAGGTATAATTTTAACGTGTCTGTCTCTTTGTTTGTCGGTTTGTGTCATCATAGCGTTTAAAGAAATGGACCGATTTTGATTTTTGCTAGAAAAATTTACGTCTTAGATATAATTTATGAATATCAGTTCAATATTTTAAAAGTTATGAGCAACAAAAAACAATTGTGTAGATTTTCTTAAATATTCAATTTATAGAGTTACATCTATTTCTTGACAGCCTCGTTGGCCTAGTGGTGTTAAGTGCGACTGCTACGCTGGAGGTCTTGGGTTCGATTCCCGAGTCGACCAAGGTGTTATTGGGTTTTTCTATGAAATTCTCAGTAGCAGGTCGGAGTATGGATTTGTGCCCGGTTAGTGGCAATAGGCTCGCCCCCTATTACATGGGACCTAAACATATCGGCGAACTGTGGGTGTACATTGGCACCTCTGCCTACCCTTTCGGGGATACAGGCGTGATGATATGTTACATGTATTTCTTTAAAGTAATAAAAACTTCAAAGAATTCTACTTTTCCTTTCTACAGACTCCAAGTTATTGTATCCAATTTTCTATTCCGTTTACAGAGGCACATCGTAGCTGGTTGTTTCAATGGTCTACCAAGTGTGTACTAAAAGATAATATTGTTGGCGTTTAGATATTGGCATTGGAAAAGAATAAAGTTCTCTGCAATTCGTGTGATGATCCTATTTTCTTATAATACATGATTAGAAGCCTTTTTATTGAGATTGTTTCTTTAGATATTGAGAGTGTTATTATTATTGTGTTCTTTTATATCTGTCTGTGTTGTCTATCGTAATTTTGGTGCATTTGTTTTAGGTTATTTTGTTACATGGTGTTTTTTTTCTTTCTTTGGCAGAGCACTGAGTTATAAGTACGAGTATCAATCTTGCTATTAAATAAGAATAAAAAAGCCAACAACATCTCATACATTGCTCTGAACCCAAAATAAGTAGCTAAAGCACTTATGGAATTTAGTAACAACGAAGGTACCACAAGCAACCAGACCCGAGACAATGTAGAAAATAAGGTTTCTCTATTGACCAGCCTGGGGATTGAACCCGGGACCTCAGAGCTAGGGACAACTTGAAAACCGATGCGTACGCCACTCGACCACTGAGGTCGTCTTATAAGTATGTTTTAACTCCTATTTAAATGTGAAGTTTTAAAGTAACCCACTACGCATTCACATTTGCTGGCATTTAAAGTATATTCAACTCCATTGTCCGTGTAATCCAAGTTTATTTTAATGTTGAATGAAAATGCACAACTATTTGGTATAAAAAGCACGTATTTTTATGCTCGAGCTTCGTTGAAAGAGAAATAACGAGCTGTATGGAACGGCCAATAAGGCAGTCACGACCGAATTAAATCCTTTTTAATATCATATTTTATTTAATTGGAACCTTTTCAGTTTTATAAAATATCTGTAGATTACGAATTGTACTTTTACAATGCGAATTGTATTATTCATCTTTGTTATGACTTTTTAATATTTATTCTGTGGGTTAGAGGAAGCAGTATTGTATATTTGTAATCAAGCATTTATGTACACAATCATTAATTTACAAACTGGTTTTCAAATTTATATCGAAAAAAAATAAGATTTGTGCCAGGCAAAGCGTTTTAAACTACATATTTTATATTGCTGGTAACAGGTTTGACTCTAGACTAATTACGTTATTTTTTATGGTAATTATAATTTCGACCCCGTGCCCTCAAAGGCTTTTCAACTCCTTTTTTACGTTCATTAAATCTATCAGTAATATGTTCTTTCATAAAATTACTTAACTGTCCTTTAATATTACATATTGCCTTTTAGCGGTGCATATACAACAAGTATATTATTATGCACCGCTAAAAGGCAAAACTCTGGTCCTTTAGCTCCCCGCGTTCCGGAAAAACAAACCGCTGTCAGGCAGTTGTCTAATAAGCCGAGTTATCTGAGGTTAACGTTGATTACAGCGGCACGTATATTCCCTTATTTCTTAAGCCACCATTTTAAATCTTTCCTCTCTTGATAACAATTATTATTAGCACGTAAAATGTACTGTGAGAATAATTTATTAAAGTGTTTTTATTTATTTTGACATATTGTTGTTGTATTAAATTCTAATTTGCTTTGTTTTTTTTTACAGTTCATCTATTATATGATCGTTTTTTTTATATAGCTAATTGAAGTATGTTTAGTTAATGTATATAATATTCTCGCCCTCTATTATATGGGACCTAAACATATCGCCGAATTTTGTGTGTAAATTGGTACACTTCTGCCTAACCCTTCGGGGATACAGGCGTGATGATATGTTATGTTATGTTTAAGAAAATGTAATTGGTGTAAACCAGTTGTAATTAAAGTAACTAAATAAATTCTGCTTTATTCATATTTCAGTTTAAATCGGACAGTCTCTTTAACAAAGCGTGTTCATAATAGATAGTCTTGTACTAAAATGCAGCTTTTAGACATTTGTATGTAAGGACCATCTATCAATGGTAATGACCTGTCGTACGATCCTCGTCTTTTGAATCGCAATGTCCGGGGCATCTTGTTTTAACACTCACTATTTATAAAAGAAAGATTTTAATAGTAGATCCAAGAAAAGAAATAAAATATCGGATCATAAAATCAATAATTAATCATTTAAGAAAATATTTTGCTAGAACTATTTTGGCATCTACAACAACAATCTAAGTTACAAATTTAACCTATGCAATAACCTTTAATTTAACAAATAAATAAATAGTTTGTAAAACCATGTTCATTTTCAAGTCAATTTATCTACATTTTAACATGAATAAAAGTGAAGAGGGTATTTATGAAAAGGTTCCGTCGGTATGACACGATTCTCATGCGGACATTAGGACCATATGTGAATTTATGACGATGGATATTAAAAGATCATCACGCTATCGCTTTACGGGATATGTATTTTATGGTTATATTCCTGCGGACCGTAGCCCTAATTATTATTATAGTGGACGCTTTTGAGATTTGTAAAAGCGAATGATTTATCATATTTGATCTAAGGAGTTGGTAGTGGTAGGTTTGGTAACTTATTATTTTGTACGTACGTCGTACACAAACTTACAAAATATTATAGTCAGGTGCAATCTAATTACGAATTTACAAGGAAAACTGCTTATCAGTGTATAGTCCTTATAGACCAAGTATGTGTGCTAAGTCGAGCATTAGCTGAGATTATACAATTCTAGGAATGCTTTTATTGAATCAATATGTATACATCTACTGTAAAATTTTATCATTTTCTCTACACGAGACGATTAATGATGCGTTAAAAATTATTACCTAATGACTTTGCTAAGATTCTCGAGGGAATTGATTTGAAAAAGTTTCAAAGGACTCGCGTGGGATAATTAGAAGGTAATCGTATTTTTCTTTCGCTTCATTAAAGTACACATTTTCTAGTTCTCGAAATTACATTCTTGAAAACTTTTTAATACGGGATAATAGCTTAAGTTTTTGACGTCTCTGTCGAAAGTAATCTCTCTGGAAATGGTCCTTTATACTTGAGAAAATGTTGGTCCTTTGCTACGTAATTTACGAAAAGGAGGCGAGACAAGAAGGTAGAAGGCAATTAACTTATATAAAATATAATACTTCATTTTAGAAATTTAATTGCGATGAAGTATTTTGATTGATCGTACTAATGAAACAGTTGGGTGCTAAAAGGTTAACTCCTTATTTACGCCTTTCTAAAATAACGGTTTCGTTATTCGTTTCCATGGCAATAAAATACAAAATTAAATGTCTTTGCCTACAAACAAGGGCGCTTCAAGTTAAGTGTAAAGCATTTTTACAACGCTATAAATCGTAAGGCTGCGCGGTATTTCAATTAATAGGGAGACAAAATTAGCATTCGGAAATATTATGGCATCTTAGCCCATTCACGCCTATACTATTTTGTAGTAAAATGTCTGCAATAAATTCTAAGATTGCAATTTTATTGGCCACTCGTAAATCCTCGGGCTTTCTTATAAATCTAATAAATCGCGTTTCATCCACTCCAACATTGTAAAGATCGCTTAAAAAGTTAATTTCCTTAAAAGTTTTAAAATCTCTGCCTACATTTTCGGAGTGAACGGCAAAGTAGGGATTTACGCGAAGATTTTCTGAATTTTCTTCTGCCAATAATTCGCTGACGATGGTTTGATTAGCTGAGTAATGAAGTAATCATTTTGAAATTATGTTATTGATGATCTGGGCTGATTCTTCAATATCTTTTTCTTTGGGAATGGACTCCTATTACAATAACATATACATATTTAGATAGCACCGATATTTCAGCATCGGTAAGTTAACTATTCCTTTCCGGTAATCGTATGTTTTACTCTAAAAACACTTTACACATTTAACAGCCTTAAATTCCTACTGGTTTAAATTCTCTCACCAAATATATTAAATGATTTACCTTTAAATAATTATGTGCAGTCGCGGTAAAAACGATGAGTAACCACACACTTGGGACAGCCCGAGAGGCTGGACGAGGACACAAACGATGTTCAGGAAGTGCAGCAGTAACAAACTAAAACACGTGCACGTACCTTGGTCTGCTATATCTGCTGCCGATGACCCGCCTGCGTTCTGATTTCACCACAGTTGTTGCTGAAGGTCACGAACTGCTCGGAATAGGGATTCCTAGCAGAATATCGATCGAGTTGACGCGTTTAAAGGGTTTTCTTGAGATAGATCGCGGAGCGCGCGCGCGTGCAAGATGGTGAGAATACGAATGTAGTTAGTTAGTGGGGCGGCGGTTCGTCCGTTAGCGGTTGTGACGTCATGACAGTTGCAGCAGGAGCACCAATCGGGTAACGAGTACGGCACGTATGACAACCGTCAAAACAGTTGTGATTGCCACTGCTGAAAATCGATAAGAACATCGTGTGTGTCCGTGGTACATTCTAAACGATCTGATTTTAAGAATCTGTATAATGACGAAACATTCCGCCCACCAAAATACCTATGGTATTTTCGAAAATACGAAATATAAATAGAAAAGTTAGGAAGAAAACGTTAAACCTTAATAGCTACTGAACTATGAATCTAATCATCCTAACCTACGGTGCTTATAATACGTTAATCCTCTATAGGTAGAGGACAGAGTTTAACTAGTGGTCGCTTAACAGAATTGCTGGTAGCGGTCTTAAGAATTGCAACTCTAACTACTCCGTCAGCGCCAGGAAGAAGATCAGTAACCCTACCGAGTGACCATGCAAGAGGAGGTCGATTGTCATCCTTGATGATCACAAGCGAGCCCACCCTTAATGGTTTTGAGTTCTTGGTCCATTTGGCGCGTTGAGTAAGTGAATTTAAGTGCTCGTGTTTCCATCTTGACCAAAAATGTTGTTGGAAAGCCTGCAACAACTGCCACCGATGAAGACGATGAATATTGACGTTGGAGTGATCATCATCGGGGACAGCAGCCAAAGGCTCCAATGTAAGGAAATGACCCGGTGTTAACGCTAACAAGTCATTAGGGTCCGAACTGACAGGGCACATGGGCCGTGAATTTAAAAACGCCTCGATTTGTACGAATAATGTAGTAAGTTCTTCAAATGATAGAACCTGATCACCGACTATGCGATACAAATGATGACGTTCTGAATTGTTAAGAAACGCACTACGATTAGCAATAGTCGGGTTTCGAGAATTTTGAAGAAAACGATAGATGTACGCAAGGGTACGAACGATTTTTTCGAAAGATGAAAAACGATTTAATAAATCGTCGATAATTGAAACTTGTTGTTCCCGAGGATGCACAGTCGATACTAACACAGGGGATTTACGAGTCTCGGCCTCAACAACCTTCTGCTCGTCATTAGTAACGCTGTCAATACAAGATGGCCATGTCTCGTGCGGTTCGGATAACCATCGTGGCCCCGCCCACCATAACGAGTTGTGAAGAAGTTCACTTGGAAATTGGCCTCGCGAACAAACATCTGCAGGATTGTCTGCAGAGGACACGTGATGCCAATATTCAATAGCTGTTATTTCTTGAATATGACTCACGCGATTGGCAACGAAGGTAGACCAACGACATGAGGGTGAACGCAACCAAGAGAGTGTAACGGTGGAATCGGACCACAAAAAGACAGCTGAAATAGGAATACGAGACAGATAAGTTTCTGTAACGAATTTGTACAGATCTGAAAGCAAAACTGCAGCGCAGAGTTCGAGACGTGGCAATGACGTACGTTTTAATGGCACCACGCGAGCTTTCGAACAAACGAAATGAACATAAGAATTGTTATCTACGTCTGTTACTCGTAAATAAATGACCGCGCCATATGCAGTTTCCGAACTGTCGCAGAACTCGTATAGCTCGTAGGATTGTGAATCAGTACGAGTGATTCTACGCGAAATTTTTAGATGTTGCAACTGAGAAAGTTGCTCCTGATATTTGTTCCATGTACTGATGACCTCGTTAGGGGGAACATCATCCCACCCGGCACCGATAATCCAAAGCTTTTGGATTAAGCTTTTAACTTGTATTGTCAGGGGAGATAAGAATCCTAACGGGTCGAAGATTCTAGCGAGTTCACTAGGAATAGACCGTTTAGTACATGGCCGATGTGAAGATTGAACTTCAAAAAGAAACGAATCAGTTGATGGATCCCATTTGAGTCCCAACACTTTGAAAGAAGCCGGTTCAACTTGATCTGACGATACAGAATCAGTGAGGCAATCTTCAGGTTGAAGATCCGATAGAAGACGATTGTCATTTGACACCCACTTCCGAAGATGAAAACCTCCCTTTTTGAAAAGAGCGATAAGTTGTGTTTGTGTTCTTCGTGCAGTGGCGAAGTCCTGACTACCGGTGACGACGTTATCGATGTAGGTGTCCGACAAGATTACACTCTTGGCGAGCGGGTAAGAATCCCCCTCATCATCAGCAAGCTGTCGCAAAGTACGGCAAGCGAGATAGGGGGATGAAGAGATGCCATACGTGACTGTGTTCAGACGAAACTCTGAAAGAGGTTCGCCAGGCGAAGCTCTCCAGAGGATTCGCTGACAGTCACGATGGTCGCCGAAGAGTATAATCTGTCGGTACATCTGACGAACATCTGCCATGAAAACGACGTCGTGATCACGAAAGCGTAAGAGAATTTCCAAAATGTTTGAATGTAATTTTGGACCGATGTGTTGACTTTCGTTTAACGATCGAGAACGTGCATCTTTCGCAGAGGCGTCAAATACGACACGAAGGCGAGTCGTGGTGCTATCAGGACGTATGACGCAGTGATGGGGAATATAGTATTTCCCATTCCTCACGTCATCTGGAGAGACTAATGACATATGGCCCGCAGTTAGATAGTCGGACATAAAATCGCAAGATTGACGATGACATTCGGGGTTACGTGACAGTCGACGTTCAATCGCATGGAAGCGACGCAAAGCAATGTCACGTGAACCAGTGAACATAGGCTCGGACTCGTCCCTGAATGGCAACTGCACGATGTACCTCCCAGATGAGTCACGAGAATGAGTTGTGATAAAGTGTTGTTCACATGCTATCTCATCTGGGGTAAGGGATGCTGCGGGTGGTAATACATCTAATTCCCAAAAACGTTGAACTAGTGAGTTTAGTTCCCTATCACTTTGCATTGAACAGTTCAGTAGGGAACCAAGCGAATGAGTAGCTAAACGAGTTTTACCGAGCAATAGCCATCCAAAGACTGAGTCGAAGGCGGAAGGTTGATGCGATTTTCCTTTAATAGTGCGATTACGAAGCGATTCCGCGAATACATCCGCACCGAACAGTAGGTCAATCCGGCCAGGAATGTCAAAACCGGGATCGGCTAACGATAGTGAATTGATGTGAGACCAACCCGATGTATTTAATTGAGCTATTGGTTGGTCCCCGCAAATTTTTGACATTACGTGCATATTTAAATTAAATAAAACTTGATCACCAGTCCCAATGGAGCAATTAATGTCTCCTAAGATTGAAGCTGGGGCTTCACCGATTCCACTTATAGTTGTGGTAGGACTGGATAGTTTTAAATTTAATTGTTTTACAGCTGAGTCAGTTATCAGATTAATCTGACTCCCTGAATCGAAAAGAGCGCGAAAAGATACGAACTTGCCATCCGCATCCCGTACCTGCACAATGGCAGTTGCTAATAAAACAGTTGTGTCACCATTATTAGAAAACAATGAAGAGGTTGGGTTCGACTCGACCGGTTTATCTTTATGAAGTAAAGTGTGATGTTTACGGTTACACTTACGACATTTAAAAATAGAAGTACAACTTTTTAATTGATGTGAGGCTCGAAGACAATTGAAACACCAATTACTTTTGCTAGCGATAGATATCCGCTCATCTACTGGTTTATTAATAAAATTTTGACATGAAGATATTGAGTGAGTGTCACCACAAAACGCGCACCTAACTGGTTGTGACGTAAGAGGCTCACGGCTTGTAGTACTAGCTGTGGCAACTTGAGGTTTATCAGGACTGCCCACAAGCGCATGAGACACGTTTGCCCGTTTATGTGTTTGGTAAGATTTTACAGATCGTTGTTGTGGTTTACTCGAAGGTTTATTATTAGCTTCACAAAAATGAGAATCACGTAAAAGCGCTTCACATTTCAAGTGTAAGAAAGACTTCAACTGTGCATATGGAGGAAACTCAATATCAGGATATTTTTCCTCGAAATCGCAACGCAAGTCTGAGTCTATCTTAGAGAGAAGGTGGTAGACTAATACAAAATCCCATCGGTCCTCAGGTAAAATAATTTTCTTTAAAATAATTAAATTTTCCTCAAACAGGTCCAATGATTTTCTAAACTCATTACCGTCAGTAGTATTAAAATTAATATTTAAAAGGTCCTTCCATGATGTAAAAGCTAAAGGTCGTTTATTTTGATAGCGAGTAACAAGGGCCTGGTAGGCATCATTGTAATGCTCACAAGTTAATGGGAATGCCTTGATAACTGATAATGCATCGCCGGTCAACGATGAGAATAAATAATGAAATTTTTCCGTATCGGTAAGATTACTAGAATTATGAATCAATGCATTAAAAGTGTCGTGATATTCAGGCCATTTCTTGATGTCACCACTGAAAGTTGGAAGAACAATTTTCGGTAAACGGATATTCGACGATGAAGAACTTTGTTTATTGTTGAATTGAGGTTCACTTTTAGTTAAAGTACGATGAATAGATAATATTTCAAAATATTTATCGTCAAATGTATCCTGGAGCGAATTATCTGCATGATCCGGATCATCTAAAAGCTCCAAAATAATCTGGTGAGCACTCTCAAAGCTATCTAAAATATGTTTAAGTTCCTGATAATAAGAAAGAAATAAATTCCGTTGTGAGTCATCACTTATTGCTAATGAACCTATTTCCAATGCCTTATCCAACCGCTTCATAGCTATAGTACGCTTTCTACGTAACTGTGATAAATCTTGAACTGTATATTCATCGTCCGTAGAGTGAGATTTCGATTTCTTAAAGCTACTTTGTTTACGAGACGAATGTTTACCTAACAATAATGACATGATGAAAACTA
Source organism: Autographa gamma (assembly GCA_905146925.1). Taxonomy (NCBI): domain Eukaryota; kingdom Metazoa; phylum Arthropoda; class Insecta; order Lepidoptera; family Noctuidae; genus Autographa; species Autographa gamma. Next base: position 11,371,109 of record LR989856.1, on the reverse strand, counting down.
TTTTATTAAACGATTAGCAAGATCGGTAACTGATAACGAATAGTCGGCGATACAAGGTTCCAACAGATGAGCGCTACCTGCTTATAAAGATGTAAACACGATAAGAACACGAGTACTTACGCCAACCGGTAGTATTGTTAACGTGTATGTGTATATATATTATATATACAGATTATAGACTGAGTAAAACGCGCAACATAAATCCTTTGTTCAATGTAATTTGTTAAGTTGATTAGGTTTTGAAGTTAAACGGATGTAGGCTTCGTAATACCTATTGACACAATTTTTCTTTTATGTAATAGGAAAGAATGTAGCTAAAATAGTCTTGCCTTGGTTTTACGATAATCTCACGAAGAGTATTATCGCGTTTCCCGAAGGCGGAACGTGTTGGTTGCGTTTCCGAACGCAAGCCGCTGATAACTCGAGACTACTAGCGCGGTACGTTACGATAATTTATTTAAACCTACCTACGAATTAAAATGTCACACGAACAAAGGATTTTTATGATCGATATTTTACGATACGATATACCTAAAATAGCTAATGTAGGCCGAAAATGATAATACTAAGCACCGAAGGGAGATAGATTGCCTAATATTGAGATCCTACAGTAACTATTAAGGTTCAACTGGGTGAAAATGAAGTCGTATAATGGCGGGTCCCGGGTTTCGGCACCATAAAAATGTGCAGTCGCGGTAAAAACGATGAGTAACCACACACTTGGGACAGCCCGAGAGGCTGGACGAGGACACAAACGATGTTCAGGAAGTGCAGCAGTAACAAACTAAAACACGTGCACGTACCTTGGTCTGCTATATCTGCTGCCGATGACCCGCCTGCGTTCTGATTTCACCACAGTTGTTGCTGAAGGTCACGAACTGCTCGGAATAGGGATTCCTAGCAGAATATCGATCGAGTTGACGCGTTTAAAGGGTTTTCTTGAGATAGATCGCGGAGCGCGCGCGCGTGCAAGATGGTGAGAATACGAATGTAGTTAGTTAGTGGGGCGGCGGTTCGTCCGTTAGCGGTTGTGACGTCATGACAGTTGCAGCAGGAGCACCAATCGGGTAACGAGTACGGCACGTATGACAACCGTCAAAACAGTTGTGATTGCCACTGCTGAAAATCGATAAGAACATCGTGTGTGTCCGTGGTACATTCTAAACGATCTGATTTTAAGAATCTGTATAATGACGAAACAAATTACGAGTAATATATTATGCATAATATAACAACACAAAGCAAGGATTTCAGCGCAAGTGTTCAGCAATTGTGTGCGCCTACAATGCTACGATCAAGGGGAATTATCGTAGCATATCGTAGCGTCGTAGCACCGTAGCATTACCGTAGCGCCATTGTTGCATTATTAAAGTTATACACCTGCTTATAATATCGCTTACTCACACATGGCACGTAATAATAGTTATATGTATTATGTAAGAAAAAATATTAAGTTTTGATGCGCCAGGAAGTTAAAACACCAAAATCATAATATCGAACCTTGATATGGATAGAAACCGTTGTTTTTTTAATGTAAATATCGCAATCATATCATTTATAGAAATACATTCCCATACAAAAATCCCAGTTTCTTTAGTTATATTCCAGTGTGTAAAACGACTGCAAAGATCAACCAGAGGTATGAAACTTAAATGCCAACGCAGGTCAACTATTGATTTACACGCTACAGGTCAATAGGGGTATTCACGGTCTTCAACAAGTTATTCCACATTCATAAGTGGTTGTTTCTGAGTTAAATATAGACAATCTCTTTTTCATTTAATATAATTTAATTTTATGTTTTTGGGGACGTATGACGTCAGGAAATGTGACATATGACGATTAAGTTCGATAACAGTTTTAAGATGTAAGATTTTAATGACAAGTTTACAGGAAAAAGTTGCGGGTGTTGTAGGCTTTTTAGATGTAGCGTATTCTCGCGCAATTAAATATATTATTCAAAATACTATTATTATATATTAGAAATTCGGGCGTACGTACATGCTTAAATAACTACCACAGCATGTGTAACCCGGTCGAAACGTCAAGGCCTAAAGCATGTTCGCGCTAATTCCCGTGACATAATATTACTGTAAACGTCCAGCGCTACAGTTTAAAAGTTGGAATGATTCAAAATACACAGTTTTTACTATTGCTTCCTATATAAAAAAAGGTAAGATACAAAATCAGTCCTAAAAAGGTTCCCTCATTGACTCAGTAATCTTGCAGGTATAGCGACAAAGGTAAGCAGCATACGGCGAGCGCACAATACGTGGGCCCCGGGTCAGATCGACCATTGTTACCGCTAATGTTTCAGCCAAATGAGGGTTGGATTAAGGTCAATTCATTAGAGGGTTAACGGTGAATTTGAAAAATAAATTGTTCTGTGGGTTTCGGGGTAATGCGCGGTTCTGTTTGACTTTGTTTTGAATGATTTGAGTAATGTTTGTGTTGCAGTGTTTTTTGTTTGGATGTTTTAGAGTAGATTAATTGCCTAAACTAATGTATAAACAAAAGCACATGTTTAAAAAAATCGTAATAGATTAATATAGGATTTGTATTGCGTTCCCGTCGGATTCCCAGTAAAGTGAGACGATATCTGATGGTTTTACCCCGTAAGACTGTTGTACGTATAGTTTTCCGCATTCCTCTACATAGAAGTCGTCCATACGATTTATACGAGTAAGAAAAATAAGTCAGCAAAAGTTGGTTCAATAAAAAAACAGACCTACAATAATATATTATTATTCCTTTTATTTAAACCAGTTTGATTACTAAAATAATCAAATTAGTATTTCCTAAAATTTGGAGTGGACTTGTTTACAATTTTAATTAAGGGGACGTATTGCGGGTTCAGAATTTAAAGCCCCTATCGAAATGTAAAGTTAGAAAGTTTAGAGCGACAGCAGCGGACGAACGGAATTTTGGTGACGTCACAACATGGCGTTTGACGAAAAGGTTTTGGATTTTTTATTACTGTGGCTTTGAATATTGGTGAAATTATTTTTACGTAAGCCTTGCTCCCCAGGATATTGAAGTGTGAGGTAAAATACAAGCACTGTTTTTTAATAAATGTTTTCTTTTTTTGTGAAATATCAATACAATTAATTTACTTTCATCAAAAATCGCATTTCTTATCCATTTTTGCTTTTGAACATATTTTTATTGACATTTATTTTTATTCACATACGACATTCAACAACCCAACATATCCTAAACGTGCAATCATTCCAGTCTTTAATAAAGGCGAACCCATTTATCGAGTACAAATTGAAATGTGGGTCTGATCAAACGGTTCTTTCAGTTACAAAATATTGTCCAATTTGTATTCCAGCGATGTAATGTTAACGTTAAACGAAAACGTCTGGTTTCCGCGAAATGTCGAACATTGTCCTTTGTCCAAATATTTTGTCCTTGACCTTGAACTGACTCTGTTTTAACGTTTTATTTTTAGATGACAGATTGGTATCTTTTTGAGTGTCGGATAAGATTTTGTGACCTTTTATTAAATTTTATTTGGGAGAATGTTTATGGGAAATGTTTTGTGAAAGTATTGTGTCACTTTATACATGAAACAGGTAAATATCTGTAAATATGTTTAAGTAAAATAGCGGACATTAAAAAGTAAAAAGCAATCTCAATTTATCCAATCATACATAATTTACGAGGGCCATGATATAAAAAATTAAAATGCTCAAATGACAGAAAATTGTTACAATCATTTTCAGAATATAAAACAAACAGTTTATTGAATCCGGGCTCCATTTATGAAGTGTTAGTTCTGGTATCACGGAGGCTTCGCGGCTGAACGCACATGCTCTGATAGGTTACACACGACTTCACCCCTAATAGCCTATCGAATAGCCTCCTCTATTAGGGGTGCAAACTACCCGCTAATTGAATAGGTAGCTAACGTTAGGTAGTTAGTATAACGGATATGCTTTTCCAAAAGGACTGGAAACTATCATTTACATCGATTCCTAGAAGTACTGTTTGATTGGGTTTTTTACTCAAGAACAACAGGAAAAGTTTATCTTAATATAATTACCGAATAACAAATTTAACACTTTTTACTCAAGTATAACACGAAAAATTAAGCTAATATAAGTACTCTATATACCCCAATGAAAATAATATTTATTAACGTTTCTGAATTGTTGTAACTTTTGAAAATGAAAATATTATTTTTTTAAGTGGCGTACATAAAACAATTACAAAAAGCAGAGTTGGTATTCTTCAAATCAACACATTCAAGCAGTCAAAGCCATTTATTCCATATACATTACATTCAATTCTCACTTTTAACAGTCAGCAAAGAATAAAAAAAACATCAAAAGAGCCAAGATTAAAGTCACAGCAAAAAGTTCTTTAATTAGCAAGTAACAAGTCACAATACTGATTGTCTCCGACTTTCGTTACAGAGTAGTGTCCTCGAAAATCAATTACAGACTTGCACTTCTTTGAAGTCTCTCTGAATAGTATATTGCGTTACTTTCGGAGTTAAGTAACGTTTAATTGCTATTGAAACGTTTGACACTGAACTTTACAATGATTGAACAAAGGTTGATGAAAGGATATGAAACTTTAAAATTACGGAAAATTTTAGCCGTTTTCATTTTGTAGACTGATTTCTATTACACCTACGTATTTATGTGTATATTTTAGACAGTATTCAAATATTTTATAGTTATAGGTGTGTAAACAAGTGGAGGATAATATTGTTTAAGCTTAAAATAATAATAAACTTGGTAGCTTTAAACTACAGAAAAAGCGGGTAGGAAAATGAAACCTTTTAACCAAAAGGATTTTCACTTTGGAACATCCAACAGTTTTTTGCTGTGTACAAAAATTTAATACATAAAAATATTTTATTAACTTAAATCCTGAATGTATCCTCACTCCCTATACCCAGATCAAAAGCACACAACCGACACAATTTATCAACAGCACAGGTCCTGTGCGGCCATCCGTGCGATCCATACCACTGAGCACACGAGCCGAAGTGCAGTAAGACCGAATATAAACAATAGACAATCAACGAAACCATATTCCGTAGGACTAACTGTTTCCCAGCTTGTATTGTTGCGATTTCAGAGGAGAGTTGCTCTGCTTTATGCTGCCCTGGTATTTTAAGTTGGTGAATTTTAGGTATCGCTCGTTTTAAGCAATTTATATATCATTTTTTCTTTTATAAAATTTTATTTTATTTTAGTAAACTTATTATATACTAAATAGCCAATATAATTAATACACAATTTAATCTAATATAAGAACAAACTCTAACTATACTAAAATTAAAACTTACATAAATAAAAACTAAACGGCGTCAAAAAACTCATCGTCATCCTTGTCAATGTCTTTTATAAATAGATATGTATTATATATGTTTTTTTGTCAGTTCAGAGTAGTACCGCGATAGATAACGATAGCAATTTTGGTTAACACTAAGTACTTTTATCTAACGCGTTAGAGGGTGGTAAGGTTATTGATTTGCAATTAAGTTCTATGAAATACTAATAACAGTCGTTAGCTTTGATTTATATAACCGTATCGCTCTTTACGTCATTTAGGTAAGGTCTAAAGTTAACTTATATTCCTATTCTTGTTGAGACTGCTCGTCAACAAAACTTATATAAGATACATAACCACACATAAACCTATCAAACCGTATCTGTGTGCGTGTAAGATTAATGTTACAAAAAAAAACAAAAGCAGTTTACGCAAAATAACACAGGATTTTCTTTACAATTCTCTATTTATAGTCCACAAAGAAAATGCCACATGAATACTTAAACGCGTATCCCTAAATAATGTATTACAAAGGTAATTGAATTAAATTTCTATTACAAAGCTGCGGGATCGCATAATTTCGTGCTATTTACGTTAAATGCTAAGATTAACTTATTACCGTGATGTAGCGAGCGGGGTTATACGGGACTGTTTTGTGTATTAAATATTCTTTTGTCACACTATCTGATCAGGGTAGTTAATAAAAATATTAAACCAAGTTTGATAAGTTTTAGTGACAGAAATGATATGACATGACATCTATGACAAAAATATATATTTTCCATAGATGAAATAAAAATACAACTTTTTTACGAAAATAAGTTGCAAAATTAGACTATTCATTTTAAAATCATGTTATAAGACATGTATCTACGTAAGGTGGGTCATAGCAATGGTAAAAACGAAGATTTTTTTTTTATACTTATATATATTTTACAATAACGGTGCTGTCAGTGTATTGTTTATAATGAGCAATTATGCAGAATCGGTGCATGTGAGATAGGTACTATATTTTTTTATTCTGTGTAATAATATGCGGCAAACATTTTAAACGATGTAATTTACCCAGTAACGGAGATGGTGGGACGAACTGGACTCCTTTGATAAGGAGTGGATGACCACGGCCCTAGATAGAGACAGATGGAAGGAGGGTAGAGAGGCCTTTGCCCTGCAGTGGGAGAAAAGGCTAGGAAAAAAAAATACCCAGTACCAGTACCAGTACCCGGAATCATATTCTATCCATGCATAATGTTATTAGTATTCATAGATTTTTTTTCCTATTTCACAAATTAATCATAATCAAACTACAAGACAACATTTATTGTAACAGACATAAAAAATATCCATTTTTATTCACCACTTTTAGTCACCGTTCCAAATCCCTCCCCGTATATTCCGACACCCGCGAATCTAACTAGCTAGATTACAGCATATTACCAGCTCGGTACATTACCAGGCTGTATTCAGGTAACATACCAAGTGCTTTACACGAAGCCAAGTGTAATCGTTGTTCAAAATATGGTACAAACAAATAATAGTCGTGTTGGAAATACAGAGCAATCGATGTTAAATAAACACAAAAATAGTTATAGTAATATTTTGGGTTGTTTAGGGATGAAAGAAAATGTAAGTAAAAGTCGTTGGGCTTGAAGTGCTTTTCTTTCATCGTTCAGTTAGGAAAAGCAGGTGCTGTGCCTTTTCAACATTATGTCTAAGCTAAATGACTGTTTTGTTCCAAGCTATATAACGAATGCATGGTATAGCTGAATTTTTAGATAAAATTTTGAAAGCCACTACCGTCAATATTGCGCTCCATCTAGAGTTTTTTTTTTTCAAGATAGTCATTTAGTTTCCAATCAAAGAAAAAAGTAGAATCTATAAGAAACGTAGAGAAAAATATAGTTGCGAATAAACAATTCATGAAAATCCATTCCGATTGAAGTAATTTCATCCATTCAGTCCGTAACCCTATACTACCTGCTGAAAAATAAACGAAACGAAAATATATTTAAAAACGTTTTTTAAACGCAAATCCAGGAATTTTGTATTCATTTTTGAAATAGCTTTCTTGTTTTGGATGCGAATTTATTTTTCTGTGAAGTTTAAATGCGCCAGACATTGTAAGCTAGGCTTAAGCTAGTGAGATACGTTCACATTGTTTTCACATGTTATAAAAGAAATGTGAAACATTATTTATGTAAATTATTCCAGACTTTTCTGAGTGTCATTTTCATGTGAAACGTGTTAAGGGTTTGAGAATCTTTTGAATAAAAATGGTTTTATTTATTTAGTTGTGGTATCTTTTGTACTTTTAAGGTGAGATAAGAAGCAAAGAAATTGTACTTGTTCGGGCTACCATTTTACGAAGCACTGTTGACTCCTACATGGTAGTCAGTCAGTCAATTATAATGACTTAACGACTATCAAAGATTTTTCATGACAGTCACAGTCGGCAGCTATTCATGCTTGGCCACGACATATATAAAGCAAACTTCTCTTTCAAATCTTTTTACTCACAATACTGGTTGTACAGTACCTCTATAGCATTAAACATATTAGTTGGTAAAACACAAGCGGTGTAGCGATCCCTCAGGCGACGCAGTCTATCGTGCTAATGGGCTGTGACGTCAAGCGCGAACGCGTGAAATATGCGCCACGGGTAACGGCGGTGTGCCACTAGTCTTGACTGTACCACTGATATGTGTGAAAAATGTATTTAAGTAGCTTAAAAAAAACACGGTCTATGAATTTTTGTATGTCATAAGAAGAGTAAATACAAAAAAAAAACCACAAAAGCTTGTTATTTTATACTTATCTAGGTATATGGACTTAGAACATAACAATTAAGAAAAACCCTGGTAAACGCTTGACACAAACATTGAAAGAACGTGATAGATCGGAGTTCGAACATTGAAACAATCAATCGTTCACTAATTAAACATCAGGTTCTATCTTATTATATCCTAACCTAATGACGAAATACACATTTCAGTTAACTAAATATCAGTACTTGAAGTCAAAGTTGAGCTATGATCTTACTTAATGAGCACCAAGTTATCTATCTATCGTTGAAACCTTTGAATTTTTTATACATATCCTTGCTAAAGAATCGAATAAAATATAAATTCGAAAAAAGGCCATAAAAATAATCCTTAAAACCTCGAAAATACCTCCTGTTTGGAATATTTTAAAACAAAACATATATTATTTACTTGCGACGAGTGTGAAGCCACCTTAATGTAGAGTGAAAAAGAATGATGTGGGGAGGTTTTGTTTTATTGGGTACAAGGCTTCGCTTCTGTTCAGAGGGATTTGTGTTAATATAGTGATAAGACGGTGGCTTTAATATAAGGCTACTTCTAACAAACAATAAGTATTTATAACATTGAAGCGTATTCATTCGATTATCTTTACGGCTTTAAAGTCAAAACACAATTTTAATAGGTATATTCCACTCTGTTCACTTGGGTGATATCACCCTGGTGAACATGGTGGAATATACCTTATAATATTGGGTTTATAAGAACATAAATGTTTTAATTTATCTATGGCTGATAAAAATAAAACCGACTACCTTATATGATACAAACTGTCTGTATATTGCCTTTTGTAATACATACTATGAATTGAATAGTATGAATTTCAGATAGAATAGATCTGTATATTTCTGCAAATCCAATTGGATTTGCAGAAACTAAAGTAAATTCTACAGCGAGGTTTAATTTATAACTGCAAGTTTATTATAGCGTAAGTTCTGTTCTCTTAACAAATTAGATACCTTGAAACCGCATTGAAAGCCAACCCTAAAATGCTCAAGTTTACCCCTCACGTAGGAATGCAATAAATCAAACGTAACTTAACCCTAAACCGCCAATTGCAGACGACCATTTAATACCCAACTTGGTCTATTTGTTGCTCGTTTGTGTCGATTATAGTTATATTTATCTTAATGGTTTACACAATTTAGAAATATTTTTTAAATTGATTTTGTAAATTTTGTAAATTCATCATCAATTCACCTGTCAGGCTTTTTTCTTAAACTGTGTTATTGGTCCTGTCTTGCCGGATTCAGATGAATACCATATTTACGTGGAGCGACTGCCTATTTAAACTCCACGAATGTTCATGTTTACCGTTAATAAAAGCTGCAGACATTGTACTTGTACGGTATTTATTTTCTGAGTAACGATTTTTTATTGTAATAGTATTTGGTGTGTATCGTCCATCTAATTACAATAAAAGCGCACTAATGTCACATAAGTCTTCCTGTGTTAGGAATGATTTTTATTTGATGTTATGATTTTGTTTATAATATTGAACTGTAGTATTTACTACGCGTAAAGTTAAAAGACTTTCCTAATAAATTAACTGTCCCAGTTGCATTGTGAATCCGACGATAAATGCAACTGAAATCATATTATTGAATAAGTGCACAACGATGCACGTACCTATAATAATATCTGAAATCCAATAACCTCGTCTGTATTTACAATAAGCTGCCGTCTGCATTTGGTGATGTGACTTGACTTTATTTACTTCGACAAATGTTTGCATTTTACGTTGAAGTGAATGACATTATATGCTCTTCAGCAGTTTTCAAATTGATTTATATTTGTAATAGATGACGCATTCTGATTTTTTCTCTTATATTTATATACATACTAACTTACTTACTTACATACTTTATATATATACTTCAGCAGTAGACTTTTATGAAAATCATATTATAACATAAAATTTCAGATTTCTTACGCATTCATGTTATTATTATATACAACATGTTGTTATATAAAAAATATCTGCCTCGTTGGCCTAGTGGCGCTAAGCGCAGCTGCTACGCTATGAAATTCTCAGAAGCAGGTCGGAGTTTGGATTTGTGCCCGGTTAGTGGCAATAGGCTCGCCCCCTATTACATGGGACCTAAACATGTCGGCGAACTGTGGGTGTACATTGGTACACCTCTGCCTACCCCTTCGGGGATGCAGGCGTGATGATATGTATGTATTTATATAAAAAAATGCATGTCTGTTGAGTAGTAAATGTTATAGTTATTTTCATCAAAAACACTTCAATTTCACTTCACTTTAAAATCCTTTTGAACATGGCATTTGTAAGTTTTCAGAAGGCGGTAGTGGGCCAAATCTAATATCCTGTGAAGAAGCTCTCGACTGACTCTTGAACTGCCAACAAATAACGGAACGGCTATGGAAAGAGGTTCTATAACTTTCAACTTTTATTTCTAAGGATTTTTAAATGTCAACAATTTTTGGACAAAAATAAAAAAGGCGGAAATTAAATTAAAGATCCACTTTTTTTTGTTAATGCCAAAAACAAGATTTTTTTAAAAGTATGTAGGTACTGAAATACGCAGTAGGTAAATATATTTGTTAATCTTCTTATGTGAATGACCTCATAATCCAATGATAGCAATACTACGGGCCTGGGAAATGAATCACAGAACCCTAAGCGTTAAGTGATATTCGTAGAACGGAGAGACATATAGATAAGCTAGTTGATCAAATTAAGTCCTCCTGTATATATTTATATAAACAAAGAACATATTTTGATTCACTTGACAACTACATCAGATTGCACTCAAAAGCAAAAAATAAATATCAGGCATTTTTTATTCCCATTCAAACAACTTTATAAATGATGACTGATGACTGATTTCAAAATGGCAGCCATACTTGACAAATTAATTAAATCGTAGCAGTTTAGTAACAGAGTATTTTTTCTCAGTCAAATATTTACTAATATATGTATAATAAAGCTAAAGAGTTTGATTGGTTGTTGGTTTGAAGGTACTAATCCCAAGAACTACTAGTTCAAATTGAAAACCTATTTTTGCGTTGCATAGTCCATTTATCGAGGAAGGCTCTAAGATATATAACATCACGCTGCGACTAATAAGAGCGAAGCAGCAGTGAAAATCGCGATCATAATAACAGAAATTGACGCGACGAAGTCGCAGGGAACAGCTAGTCGTTATAATAAGCTCAGCCCCAATATCCCGCTAATATCATTATTAGCGAAATAGAATAGTGGTCTCCATAAACCGCTCCGTAATACATGCAAATTAAAATCCATTACACTGTGTAATTAAATTACCAATCTATTCAACGTTATTAATTTAACAATATCAATTAATGTGTATATGCAATATTATTTAGCTGGCTTTAGTATTGCATAGTAATTGAATTCTCAATTTATTATTTTGTATGTATATGGTAGAGACTTGAACTCGCTCGCTTCCTATAATGAACGATACGTGCACTTTGCAGCGGGATTTCTATCTAATGATTTGTGCAATTTATGTACTAACTAACTATGGACGTAATGCCTTGTTGTTTTAGGTTGCTTTTTGTGTAATTTGAGAGCTCGCGAAACTCGCTGTGTAGTTATTTAAATATCTATGATTCAGAGTAATATAATTCACGGGAATAAGCACATACGATGTATATGCACAAATACCGTTTTTGGGCTTGACGTTTCGATCGGGTTACAAGGTCCGTGGTCGCTAGCAGACTGTCAAACGAGTCTGCGAAAAACTAAAGCCAAAAAAAGGGATATTACTATAAACATGCAGCGCGATAGTTAAAAAGTGAATATCTATGATTTATTATTTACACTTATTAGAGAGACGTATTACTTAAATCGGTAAAGTAATAATATTTTTCTCGTTAAATGTTAACATTTCCTTGCCTTATTTTCAGGTTGTTTTAGTATACTGCAGGTCAGTTAATAAGTAAATACGTAGCATATTTCTTGGCGCTAAGAACTAACCTAGTTTCTTAAGTAAGTAGCTTCTGCGTATCTTAGGAAGATTCTTAATATTAAAGATATTTTAAAATTCTCGTATACTCTGTTTGGGGTTAGCGAAACGTTTCTTTTATTTATTTCTATTTAATTATTTTTTTTTAAAGTTAAAATGTCCGCCGTGTTAGCTCTCGATTGGGTGATTTTCTTGGAAAAACATTAGATCTATGCATTGTTTTTTTTCGACTTTGCTTTGTTTTTTAACCGACTTCAAAAAAGAAGGAGGTAGTCAATTTGATTGTACTTTTTTATGTTCATTACCGTAGAGATTTTAACTGGGTGAACCGGTTTTGATTTTTTATTTGAAAGCTGTTGCTCCCAGTGCGGTCCCATTAATTTGATCCAGTTTTGACAACGGGATTCATAAATAAATATAAGATTTATTTTGAAATCTTTTTTTTTTTGTAAGAATTATATAAATATAACAAGAGTAATATGATACAATAAAAATCCTGTATAATTAAGTAGCCTCCTAACTTCCTGTAGACCTAGCAGTGGTTTTATAAATATAGGTAAGCAATAACACATTCCTGATTATATCCGGGAGTGATATAGGAAGGAAGATACGATACAATGGGGAATAGAATAGGATTGCTTCGATATCTTCGTGTTTATACACTTCTTTGCAAAATAACGGACTCCTGACTAAATTGTTTGTATCGTAGTCGATACATTTCGAAATGCGTTATGAATGATATTTTTTTGATTCGCTTTTGGATGAGAGTTTAAAAGTAATTAATTATTTAAACAGAAGAAAGATTGAACAAAGTACCTTTTCATGAAATTGTTTGTGATTATTGAATCTGACCGTAATCAAAGGATTACGGAATTCGAAAATTAGCAACAAAATTAGTGTTAAATTAAGTGTTATTAAAAAACCGAGAGTGTATCACTATTAAAAAAAACACATATTTTATTTTACTGTTAGTGTTCATTACATTCTTTATCACACACAAAAGAACAAACATAAATAGGCACTAGTGATGTTTGTGTTTTTTTTGCACAGAGGTGTATGTTGTATCGTATTTACTGAGGAAAACGGTTAGCTTTGTGAAAAGTCTGCATAGGAGTATCATTTTATTGGATATAACACGACACATCTTTCTTTAATTGTTTTAGAGTAAGCAATACTTGTATTTCATAGGACAAGTGTTTACTTTCGTATACAAATATGGTATTTATAAAGTTAGATTTTTAAGTAACAATCAATTAAAACAAAGTATTAGTAGGCAGCCTGTTGCTGGGGAGTTTGTTGCACCGTTTCTTTTCCACGCAAAGCACTTAGCACGTACAAAGCACGTAAGTGGTGAAGGGTGGACGAATTAAGGTCGGTTCATCTCCGGCGGGAGCCGCGTCGCGTGTTGTTGGGTACTAGACGGGTTTCACACTCAACTGATGATACTAATGATGATGTGTGAGGGGTTGGATGTCTCATTGCGTGTTTGGCGTTGCGTGAATGCGGATATGAACCGACCCTTAGAGTGCTGTCTATTTATTTTGTGTCTGACGGTCGATAACTGCCATTGTGTAGTCAGTATATTGAATGAGAAATATTTGATTTCGAATTTGAATTTATTATCCCTTGGAAGGCGTAGTCTTTATTTGTATTTTGGTTGAAAATAATCCCCTAAAAGGCAGAATAGATTCCGATTAAACTTCGTTGATACTTAAGGGATTACGATTACTTTTTCATTGTTTGTTATTTACTTGCAAATATTTTCACAACACAATTCTGATTTTCTAAACGTAACGATTCAATCATTTATCGCAAATTACATCGAATTATGGCCCATTTAACAAATATAGTTGTAGCTGTCTCGATTTTATGTCTTACAGACGTTTGTCATTTCCGTTCTATTTTATTACAACTATAATAAAAATAAAATTCTAGAAACGGATATTCCATTAAAGTTTTCATGACCCAATTGGCGCTTTGGGTTGACCTTTAACGGTGAGGACGTTTGAACACGATATGATGAAAGGAAGTAACAACTGCTTTCACAACGGTAGCATGACATGACAAAATTGGAAGGACGTAGACTGGCAGGTATTTTTATGGTGTTATTGTTTGTTGAATAGGAAAATGGTTTCTTGGAATAGGGCTCACTGTTTGTTGTATCTCGTGAGTTCACGGAGGATGCAAGTATCCTGTACCTTCTTTCACACAATACAGGGTGTTAAGAAAACCCTGTCCGATCTGTTAAAGTGTTGATAGGTATCGATATCTGATTCCATTAATGTGAAAGAAAATAGCGGCAAAAAATGGTTATTTTAAACTGTATTATTATTTTTACTATCATGAATATTGGAAATATAATAAGTTATCTGGGAATGTGGGTGTGAACCCTAAACCACTCATTCGGTTCGGACAGGGTTTTCTTAACACCCTGTATAGGTCAATAGTAGCTGAAATTCGATGTTATATTATTTACAATTGAATTGCATTTTTCAATTGTGATTTTAATCTAAACCTTATAACGAGCATTTAAGATTGAACTTAGATTGATTAAATATATTCGTGTTTAAACATACTACATGCGGTGTGGAGGCAGCTTTAGGACACAGATACCTAGGTCTTATTTCATGTCTAAAGATATCTTTATTCTATTTTCTAGTAGATCCGTCTTAGTGTCAGAGGGATGAATGAAGACTTTTCTAGAAATGGTAACCTAAGGCTTATCTTTTCAATCTTTCTCTATTTAACGCCTTAAGACTTTGATCTAGGTATAATATATAGAAAATATAAATTCTAGTCTGTATCTTTTTTGACTAGGTGTATGTCTTGTCTTTTAACTTATTTTTAGAGTAGTTTCGAGCAGAACTGCTTTATAATTGAACTAAATTACACATTTTGAATGCAAACCTGCCCAAGGGATGCTATTTGTCAATTGTTGGATCGCTTTAGTATAATAAAGTAATTTTTAAGTTAAGTTCAGTGCCAACATGATCGACATTCATAATAAATTAAAATCTTAAATCGTCAAAAATCACAAATCATAATCGATCAAGTTTAGCGCTGCAAGTTTGGTTGGTCTGTGGTTGGCAGCAGACGCGACATGTAACTTTATTATTTAGTTTGTTCCTCTCCGGCGGTTGCTCACCTCGCTTGCTCTTATCTATTGACTTCAGAGTAAGGTGATCTTATTAAACCGAGCACATACGTATAATGTAGAAGCAAAGGCTTTTTTTTTAACCGTTATAATTATGATTAAACTTGAGAGATTAGACTGCCTCGTTGGCCTAGTGGTGCTAAGCGCGACCGCTACGCTAGAGGTCTTGGGTTCGAGTCCCGAGTCGACCAAGGTTTTATTAGGTTTTTCTATGAAATTCTCAGTAGCAGGTCGGAGTTTGGATTTGTGCCCGGTAAGTGGCAATAGGCTCGCCCCCTATTACATGGGACCTAAACATATCGGCGAACTGTGGGTGTGCATTGGTACACCCCTACCCCTTCGGCGATACAGGCGTGATGATATGTTATGTTATGTTAAATAATTACGAATCGACACAGTCCAATCCTAAAATGACAACTTGCTACAAGTGTGGTCGGTCTGCGGTTGGAATCAAACGGGATATATAACTTTATTACTTAGTTTGTTCTTGCTCTTCGGGCTCTGGCAGTTCAGTGCTCACCTCGCTTGCTCTCTTATCTATTAACTTGAGAGTTAGTTGATCTTATTAGCTGGGAGAGCCTCTTCTGGTTTATTGCAATTCTTTCCGTTTGTTTTGTGTGTTTATTCATTGACTTACATACGCTATGCGTTTTTTTTTTATTGATAACTTACATTTTACCATAGTTGTCTACAACAATGACTTTGAAAAAATCTGCAAGAAGTTTTAATTAAACCTGTATGGTTAGTCGAGGGCTCCGCGGTTTAACCTGCGTGAATATGCTACATTTGGATAATTTACACACTATCTTTACAAACTATAGTCTATGTGCTATTCTGATGTAGAAGTTGCATTACTGAAAAGTTTTATTAGAATATAATGATCACTGTATGCATAGCCAAATTTATCAAACACTTTAAGGCATTAATCGATTTAATCCGTCGCAAAAATAGCCTCTACTAAAAATACCTTACTAAAAGGCATAAAACAGTCAATTTACCCGTCCAATACTATTATCTGAAGTAGGAACAGGTTATTTCAAACCTATTCCGTTTACAGCTAGACTAACAATAGTATCCAATCAGTCGGCACTGAATGCCAGGGTTTCTTTCCGATGCCTTTACAAAGGCCCACAAAGGCAAGGCAAGGCAAGGTTATGGCTCTACTTAATACTGTTTCTTTATGCTTTCGACGTAAATAGGAAGGTTGTAGGGTGATTCAAATGAAACTGTTTAGAATGAAATGCTGTTTGGTTGACTGTTTTACAGAAGATTTGGTAGTTTTATTTGATTGTTTGAATCACAGAAAATGCAACGGAAAAAGTACTGATCTTGTTATGTTTTTTCTTCACTAATATAATAAAGATGACAGTTATATTTGCCGAAATCGTATCAACCACTAGATGAATAATAGCATTACAAGGCTGCAGCCAATGTAATGCTATTTTTTACATTGTTTTACATGCTTCATAGATTTTATCATAAATTCAGTCATTAATGGAAGCACTTTTTCGCAAGTTACAAGCACGTGTATCTTTTACAAATATCAGTAATACTACTAGCTATTAGGGTATTAAATGTATTAATAATAAATAGAGGCTGTCACTCCGTTTACACAGTGGTAACCACAAGCCAACGTGAAACCGTCATGTGATATGAACCAAGAATTAACGTGAGGTTACATTTCAAATGTAAGTTAGTATTATCTGTCTGCCTTATTAGGTCGGTAGATCTTTGTTTTTAAACTGAGCTTTGTAAATCTTAGCTAAGGATCACATCCTTTTTTTTGGTCTATGTTATTTCCCACAGAAAAGGCAGAAAGGGCAGCTCTTTTTCGAAACCTCTGTTTAACATAATTTATGAAAAAAAGTCATCAAAATCAGTACACTCGATTAGGAGCCACGGACAGACACGCAGTTTCACGGATAGTTCTCAGTTCATAATACCTCTCTTTATGCGTAGGACCTTAAAAATATATTTAGATATCCGTAGAATATAATACTTAGATATTTCTAAAATACCTAACAATATTGTTGTTTATTACTATCGAGCCAATTCTGAGATATCAATTCAGGTTTTAGCTATGACCTCAATTCTGCCCGGATTTCAGGAGATTAGTATTTCATAGACAAATATTTGTATGCCTGCAGATGCAACGTATAAACGGTTCAAGAGAAATTCCTAGTATTGTGCTAGTAATAGTCAAAGCCTATTACTGCGTTTATGGTGAAGACTAATAACTATGGTAGTTGTATGATAGTTGTATTAAATACTTGGCTAAAATATGGTGATCAGTAGTCAAATAAATTTTGAAGGGAAAAATACGTTAAGAAAAAAGTATTTTTTTTTACAGAGTTTTTATTCTGAATACTCGATATATTTTCGAATAATATTTTTTTTATTTCTTATATTAATACAATAAAGCTTAAAAAAATAATTATTTTATATGTAGCATTATATTGATGCTTTATAATTAGAGGCTTACGTACAAGCTGTTACGTCTAAGAGTTGTGAACGACGATAATGAAATTATCAAAGGTCAAAGTCAAGTCTATTCTACTTAAAACGAAAAATTACAGGATCAAGTAAGCACAACTTTCTAAAGAAATTTCACTACATTACCGTACATTTACTTACAAAAGAATATAAAAGCAGTAAATTAAAGTTTTTAAGATTAAGGACGTCGATCGCTCACTCAATTTGGTAGCTTTTGTTGTCAAAACCAACGAAAATCATTAAACTGAAGAATGGTATGAAAACTCGTCGCGGACTTCGTTTTGTGGGTCCTTGAAAGGTTTTAAGTAGCAGACGTATCCGGGAAAAGTTCTTAGTTTTGAGATGAAAAGTCGGTATCAATGGCATTGCGTTCATATTTCTAAAGAAGTGGGCAGTGTCTGGAAATTTCGACTCTGAAATAGACAGCTCAATGATTTCAAGTGTGTTATTTGATGTCTTCCAACCACCCAGACATTTTTTGTCCTTTCTATGATGAAGACGGATATCTAAAGAAGAGGTTTTTAGGTTTCTTGCAATATGTCTACAACCTATCTGTCAGTGCTAGTTCCATCTGGGAGATAATCGTTTTGATCGACGATCGTCATTTGTTTGATTGGATTATTGATGACTGATATAAGGTACACGAATAGAGACAAATGGATCATCATTTTGGTATTAGTGTAGCCGTAAATCGTAGAATGGATTCTTATAAAATGATGACAGGTTAATGCTTAATGGGCTCGAAAGTGTTTATGAAACATTTATGTTAAGTTTATCATTTATCAAGGAATAAACAGTTTTTTCCAATGAAACAAACCTTTGTAAATTTAAAGCAAAAAATTTACTGCTTAAGCCTTAATCCACTGTTGATATATCTATCCTATACATCTCTTAATGATTCAACGCACGGCTCGTAATGAAAGGCTCAGCTAAGTACACCCATCTATGATCATTATCGTCGTACATACGAATATCATTAACAAAAGTTGAAGCACACATCGCCTGCATATAATTTAATAAACCAGGGTGGCAAGCGCGAAAATCCAAACTCCCCAGCATATCTAAAATAATTGTTTGTTTTGTACAACTCCAAGGCAAGTTGAAATAACAATGAAATAATACCCGAAAGTTACAACCTCATTAAAACTGGCAAGTTGGTACAAAACTAGGGAGGCGTTATTATTAGCTGGTAACACTGAAGTAGGTTACGATGTGAATGGAAACGTTTCTGTTATTTGTGTTTTAACTTACGTATGTCCGCGATAGTTTGGTACACACGAGCAGATGTTGTGGTGCTGTATTTGCGTCTATCAGACTCCGTTGTAGTCGTAAGGGGTAGACTTAAGCTGCTGAACACACTTACAAGCACGAACTGTAATACCAGCTTTAAATGACAACGACCTTTGCTATGTGAAAGTGGGAATATTCTTTGCATTTATCGTATAATGATGAACATTTACTAGTACAAAATCAACATATAGATGTAAGTGTGAAACTCTGGAATAAATTTGTTGTTTTTTCCTAATAAATTAGATTGCCTTGTAAAATAAAGTGTTCATAAATAAAATTGCAAGTTAATTTCGTAAATTTCCCGATCTCCATGGACGCTGGCAACCAATTTGTCTCAATCATGATTTTTGAGATATTAGTTTAGCCGAAACGATTTCGGCTTTACCTAACCGAATGGGGAAGTCGGTTTTCCCCGCATTATTTTGCGAGTGCACCTGATTTACCCTTAATCGCTTTTTACGACCCTTAAGGGACCAAATGGGTTACCTTTCTTGCTTGCGAACGACAAGCCAGAAAATAAGTTAATATGCGCGCCTTTATAAAAAGTTATTTCACATGTAAAGGAAAAAGGATTTTGGTTTTGTAGGAAAATAAAGGTTGTAAAGAAATTTGATTTAATTATACATGTGTAAGATTGTGTTATACCCTTAGGGGCACGAGTGTTTCTTGGCGGGTTCAAACAATAAGATATATTTTCTACCGCTATAATAAAGTATTATGGAAGTAATCTAACTTGCTAAGTAAGTAACCTTGAGAGAATGAATACTTATAACATCATTTGTAAGTCGCGACGACCTTTGACGCTTTGTTTTACTCTCTAATTCGTGCTAAGATATAACATATTTTCTGCAAAGTTTTTTTTTACATTGTATACTCAATTGCTTTTATGCAATATAACAGTATACCAACACTGCTAGTGATATAAAAGTGTTTAGAAAAACATAAAATAAGTACCAAACTTGATAAATTGTTCAACATTAAAAATTCTCGTGCATTTTCTGCATAGTGACAATAAGCCTTAAAACCCTACTTTGAGCAGTAAGACGCCTCAAAGTTGTGGTTGCTGCGAGGCATAATTAGTATTCAAAATACAGTATAATATACAATGAAGATACATGCAGGAGGATGCACTGAACGTCGTGCAAATTGGCTTTACCATGATTAAGCGCTCAGTTTCTCACTGCACCGTGTATGCGGGATCAATCATACAAATAATGATAAACTTTATATTATTATAGGAACTTGTTTATAAGACCCTAATAGATAAATGTAAACTAAAATATTTATTTAATTGTAGGTATGTCGGTTAAGTTAAGTTAAAAGATTGGAGTGCATTTAATCATAGTAACTTTATACAGTTCTGTTTTTAATGCTGTATTTTAAGGTTATTAAGGCTGTTATTCTCCTGGCATAATTTAAATGAATTTGAGTCTAATATTCTTACTGCAAAAATCTCTTATATCAATGTGGAAATTGTGATTAAAACTCTCATTGTTTGATTTTGGCAATGCTTTATACATTTGATTAAAATTGCTTTACACCATGGTCTAATAAGAAATCCTCAAGATGAAATCTGGATTGAATACTCTGAATACATGCAATAAAGCAGTGCGATGATCAATGTTCCTTTCTATATAAGAAATAAAACGAGATATTTTTTTATTTCCTTTTTATGTGGACTACGCGGGCGGAATGAAAACCGTGATTTGATTCGTAGCATAAAGATATGGGTAGAGGAATCTAGATGTTATCCGTTCATAGGAATGACGGGAAATTTAATCTTCTGGCGCATTGTAACGCCAAGACTACGATAGTTATTATTTGCAAAAAAAAAATCCTTGTGAATATGATCAGCTATGCGATTTCCTGAAAATGGGGTACAACTCAGTTCAAAAAATACATTGGGCAGAGCTGAATGTAGAGAGAAAATTTAGTTTATATAAAGCTCATTATAAAATTGGTTAAATAAAATATATACAGCCAACAACAGCACGAAACTGAACATTGATTTTATAAACAAAATGTCGTCAATATTTGTTTTCCAAATTCATAGTATGATGATGTAAACTGTCCAAAAACATTCATTGCTTATTTATCACACGCTTCACGGGTCACTCGTTTTGATTAAATAACAAACGTCATATGAATTTCAGTTATCAAAACACTGCGAATAATAACAATTCTAAACACAGGTGTTTTGTTTCAAACAACAAAACAAAACCGACGATTTGACAGCAGAGTTTGTGAACATCGCTTTGTAAAGAGATGGCATTTTTAGATAAAAGAGCAATATTTTAAGCTCAATTTGAAATATCTTTATTCAAAAGTATAAAGGGACTTTTATTTGGAAAATAGCAAAAGTTTTTGTGTTTCAGTACTAAAATCACAGGTCCCGAGACACTTTTAAAGCTTTAAAGAACTATTTGAATATAAAATTAGTTCATCAGCCATGAGTCAGTGAATAGTTTAAAATATTAATAACAATCTTTATCCAATACATTAATTAAAGAAGAAGAATATATTAATTAAAACACTAATTCTAAAATCGCAAATCATACAGCTTATAAAAGTTCTGCTCTTATATAGAGAAGGCACAAGTATTGATCACCACGCTTGCTCACTGCGGATTTGCAATTTCAGATACCAAATTTTGGAATCAAGGTGTGATGTAAATGTATTTAGTTCTCGATGCACTAAACTTCATAGATAATAATACTCTCAGAAACTTAACTTGTACAGAACATTTCGTCACACGAGTAAGTTCCTAGTGACTTAGTTAGCAACCTATGCATCGGTCATCGTTTTGCATGTTTGAGTAGTTCTGCATACATCTCTCACACTCGGATTGAGAGTTCACACCTGTTAGCATTTACGACATATAACGAAGTTACACCTCGAATCAAGTCCTGAGAATTATGATGCTATGGTTCTGTTAGATTAAGATAATTCGCAATTTGACCAACGCAAGCAAGTAAATTAATTCACCACTGCTTCGTTGCTATAAATAGCATCAATTAAACATTCTCAAACCCTTAATCAAGAACGAAATTCCTTCAAATCTCCAACTCTCCTAAGCTTATACAAACGTGACGTTTGATTTTGTAGTAATACTCCACCAAATCCTTCACGGCCCTAAACAAATAAACACATTCCATAATCAGTCTACATTTAATAGTCATAGAGTTCAATTTGGCTTACCTTCTATGAATCCTGGCCGGGGCGTATGTTGAACATCGGTAATTGAAGGAACATGATAGGATGTGGGAACCCGTGTGGGGAATCCTAATGATCCATTCGTGACCCTCTTTACATCTTTGCGATCTACTGTTTTCATATCGACACTATCCATGGGTCTGACAGTTTTATCTACTGGGATTTTAGATTGGTTCTTGTAAATTTTCACAGTTTTCGAGAAGTCGTTGAATATTTTAGTTCTAGTTGCGTCATCTACTCGTAGTTTCTCCATTGAATTGTTGTCGAGTCCGTCGGTGTGATTGTCATCTTCTAATTCAAGATATATTTGGTATTCCTCATCAATGTCAACGGTGCTATTTGCTAGGGTTGTGCTCTCTGTTGTGTCATTATTTTTTCTCCTAAACCTGTCGATTAGTGTTTGGTAATTTATGCTACTTACATTATTAATAAGCTCGTTATCATCATTAGTTTTTGGTGTAATTGTATATTCTTCTACATTTGTATAATTAGGAATAATATCGCGTGTGATATTTTTTGTTTTTGTGATAGTTGTGTTTGGAGAATTCATTTGTGTGTTTGTTGGTAGGAGGAGGAAGGAGAGGAAGAGGAGTGTTAAGTTCAAGGTTGGGCCGCAGAGGGGTAAGTAGAGGTGTAGGGGGGAGGGACGGGTTGTGCGCGTCATGCCAGGCCGGCGTCAACGCCGACTATCCTGTAACAAAAGAAACCATTAATATCCACGATTTTCACTCCATTTTTAGTACATTTATTTTCTAAATAACTTTTTTGAGCAAAATTATGTGCGCAACTTAAAGAATATTTCTTAGAAAAAATGTTTCATTTATATCCCACCGAGGTTTTTTTGTTTAGGGTTTAGCATGATTTATTATAACTTAGCTAAGAGTTTCGGTATGTTTGGTAATATAACAACGCTCCAGGGAAGCAAACCAAAACTTCGTTATGTATTAGGTTCTTTCAGCTTGCCGAGTTTTAATGTGTAAGTAAGTATCATATATTAAAACATACTATATGGTAAGGCTAAAACAAAGCCTTCTTAGTATCTTGGAACTGTTTAATGCTTTTTTATACACTTTCAGGTAATAATTTATCAAATTAATGTAATCTAAGACTGTTACCATTTTAGTTATTAAATGTGTCTGATGGTGATAAATACCTGATGCCGTAGAATTACTTACAATAAGGTTCTATCAATCAACCTCATGTAAATTTAATTCGAAGGATCGATGTTAACTGGAGACCCTTCACAATTTTGATTCATTTACGAACATTGACACAGTGTAGTGCGAGGTTAGTTAATTAAATTCACGTCTCGTATGGCTTTACTAAGGGCCCCGGTATTCGGGAATACCAATATTTGAGTGTTATGTATGTTGCTGATCCGTGTTAGTCCATTTGTAATTATGTCAACAACTGTGACTATCATAGACTAAACATACACATAGACTGCTACTATCGCTAGTTTCCCCTTGTGCCAAGCGAGAGCAGTTTTTAGTCTGTATCCAGTACATTCGTTTACTGATTTAAGTTCATTTTCGCGCAACGAGAAACTTATAAACGAAAATATCGATGGTTTTGACATTGTGAGGATAACATTACTGGTTTAGATAGATTTTTCAAAATGGCAAACTCCATCTTCATACATAATTCACGACAAAACTAGTTCACACTAGTGCTTATGGTTCAAACTCTGATAGGCTCCCTCTTTAGTTTCTTATGTATACTCTAAGGGAACTATGTATGCGGTAATTGTACACATTGTCAAATGTACTACATGTTGTTGGTTTGTAGTTCGATCGATGATTAATGTTAAGCTATGCTTGTTGAAGTTAGTTGGAGGAGGGTCGAATGTTCAGGATTTTCGTGCCAAGTCCCCTCTTTGCCTCTGAAAGCCGTTGATCCTCCGCCTGATCTCTCTCCGGTCGTTTTGTTTTGCTGTCCCTTCGGACTATGAGACTAAGGAAATATAGACCAATCTGTCTTTTCATTCATTCTCTATCATTTTAATGGAAATTAATGTCATTATATTACGTGAAATCTACTTCAAAATCCCAAAAGGTTTTCAACACGTTCATCTAAATTGAAACATGTGCTTAACTTGTTTTACCCCAGCACCCGCTGAGCGTGTCACAGAGCTGCACCATTGTCATAAACAGATTCAATTTCAGCAGCTACGGTTTAAACCTAGCGAGAATTGCACTCAGATTCAATTACTTTGCACGTTTTACACTGATATTCTTTGTATTTCACTTCCCCAAGATTATGTTCTATTCGCTCTCAAAAATCCCTTTCTTATACAAAATCCAGGCTATTGTTAACTCGATCACAATTAACGGTGTCCTATTTCGAGCTGACAAAAGTAACAATCATTCGCAAGTCTTTCGAACCCAACTGTAGTCAATTTCAAACCTTTTGTTGGTGTATAGAAGATTCAATTTTGATTAATAGATAGACTTTATTTTCATTGTAAGTTAAGAAAGATACCTTTGCTTGATTTTAGGTTTAGTTGCGAAAGTGCTACGTAAAGTACTGTTAAAAATTACTTTTCCATACTTTAACCTCTCGTATGCCGCAATAAATAAGACAATAGAATTCAATTGTGTCTCGCGTGGATCCGCGCTTCCGGCATACAACGGGTTAATGACTGAAGGTAAATAGTATTAACTACTACTTAAAACAGATACAAGATATTAAAAATATTTTATTTTCTCAACACACGATACATTTACACATCACACTCATTCATTCATTCATGACAGCATCATAATAAGACAATACTTTAAGCACAATTATATTTCATTCATCCTAATACCAGTGACATATCCCATATTGATGTTTGTAAATCCAGGAAAGCGAGGAACTTTTCCAATTCCAGTTGCATATTTCTGTAAGTCCAGCGTCATAAACTCGCTACCCCAGTGGATAGTGATCGGCTAATTTCCTGAGGCGATGCGTCTGTGACTGCAGTGGACCACAAATCCTATGCAACGTATTTTAAAGTGACAATTAAGGCACTATATTTGAAATGATGTATTTAAAATACAGAATAGCGTGAAGTTATAAGCGGCGTGTGTTTATCATTTCAGGAGCATTTTATTTTATAAGGTTCATACAGTATGCCGTGAGTATAGAAAAAAAAACATCATATAAGAATGCAATACATATTCAAGAATATAATACATACACATTACATAGTACATAGTTAAACATAGGTACATTCCTATGAATGCGCAGGTCGTCAATTTCTTGAGGACTTTGTAAATGAGATCCAGGTTTTTGTATAAGGGTTTACTGCTTCGGAATTACAATAGATAAACGAAAACTGAAATATTGTACGAAGTGATGTTGATCGTCCTGTCGCTCATTACGCACTGATTCTTCGTCCCGAATGTCACACGCAAGCCTTGTTTGTCCGTTGAGTTATTGCTCTTCTAATTATGACAGGCATTATGCTGATCGGCCTAAACATCTTCCCCCCCCTCGAAGTCGTTGGACCTTCGAGTTGTAGTTGCTGTGGTTTCCAGCGGGCAGAGGTTGTGCACGGCTCTGCGGAAGACGCCCTTTGAAGTGAAGAGATCAGCGACTCTGACGGTTCCGTCAGCACCGGGATAAAGTTTTTGGATACGTGCCATTCGCCATTTCAGTGGAGGTGTGTTTGGTTCCTTGATCACGACCAAGTCGCCTTCCTGAAATCCCCGTTGCTGTATTCTCCATTTAGATTTTTGTTGCAGCTCGCACAGGTATTCATGTCGCCATCGATCCCAAAAATGTTGTCGCATTTTCTCCAGAAGTCGGTATCGGTCTAGTCGATTGGGGTTCAAGTCCATCAAATCATTTGAAGGCAGTGATGTAAGTGGTTTGCCGATCAGGAAGTGCGCGGGGGTCAAGGGATCGAGGTCACTTGGATCTGATGAGAGAGGAGTGAGGGGTCTGGAATTTAGGATAGCTTCAACCTGCGAAAATAAAGTTGATAGTTCCTCGAACGTAAAGTGTCTATCGCGTAATATTCGAGTTATGTGGTGTTTCGCGGATTTTATTCCCGATTCCCAAAGACCACCAAAGTGGGGAGAATAAGCCGGTGAAAATTTAAATTTTATCCCTTCGTCAGCCGCAAATCCCGTAATGCAGTCACTGTTGTGACGTAAAAAATTGGTGAGTTCATTGTTTGCACCGACAAAATTAGTACCATTATCACAGCAAAGTTCCAATGGTTTGCCTCTACGAGCTATGAAGCGTCGCAGACATAAAATAAAACAGTCGGTAGTCATATCGCTGACAACTTCTAGATGTACGGCCTTTGTGCTAAAGCAGATAAATAAACACATATAGCACTTTGTAATTCGACAACCACGTCCCTTGCGATCAGTGATGAGAAATGGACCGGCGAAGTCGACACCGCTTATATGAAATGGATTACTTGGAGTGATTCTACTAGAAGGTAAGTTGCCCATTATGGGGTTAACACATTTAGCCTTAAAGATTTTACATATTTTGCAATTGTTAACTGTAGTTCGTGCTAAAACTCTGCCTCTTAGAGGCCAAAAACTATTTCTTATATCATTCATTAAAAGTTGAGGTCCACAATGTAAAAGTTTTAAATGATAATAAACAAAAAGCAATTTAGTAAAAATATGGTTAGTGTCTAGTAACATCGGGTGCTTCTTTTTATAAGATTCCTTAGAGTTTTGTAATCTGCCACCTACACAGAGAACCTCTTCGTCATTAATGAATGGGCTTAAAGATAGAATACGAGACTTATTTGGTAGAACTTGGTTGCTTCTAAGTACCTTTAATTCACTTGAGAAGCATTCATTTTGATGTTGTTTAACTAGTATAATTAAAGATGCATTTAACTCGTCAGTACTGAAAGGGCCAATTAATTTAGAATTCTTATTTCGTAAGTTGTGAATAAATCGCATGGCATAAGCCACAGCTCTCTGCAAGCGTGTAAACTTTGAGAACCTGCTAAAATCAATGATGTTCATAGATGCGTTAGTAATTTGTAATGTAGTAATGATATTTGTATTTTTAGAAACCTTCATTTCAGGTAGTTGCTCGCGATTATGAACTACTATGTTCTGAGGCCAGTCAGAAACTTCTTCAGTCAGGAATGGGGGTCCATTCCACCATAGATTAGCTGACTGAATGGACTTAGGCGAAACACCTCTAGATGCCAAATCGGCTGGATTCGTATCTCCTGATACGTGTCTCCAGATGGCCTTAGCTGTCAGTTCGTGGATCTCGCTGACACGGTTCGCTACAAAAGGTTTTAAATCATGAGACTGATGAGAAAGCCAACTCAAAACTATTGTTGAGTCAGTCCAGCAATAGACCTTGTAAATCTTGCAACGAAGTGCCTTCATGACTTTTACAATAAGACGAGCTGACAGTAAGGCCCCGCAAAGTTCGAGTCGAGGTATAGTGGTAGTCTTAACTGGAGCAACTTTAGTTTT
The DNA here is from genome assembly GCA_905146925.1 of Autographa gamma. Lineage (NCBI taxonomy): Eukaryota > Metazoa > Arthropoda > Insecta > Lepidoptera > Noctuidae > Autographa > Autographa gamma. Next base: position 11,343,445 of record LR989856.1, on the reverse strand, counting down.
GGCACAGAGAAGCCTCACGAGAACGTGACCTGATTCATTCACCGATCTAAGATAGACGGCAGATGCGTATGCTAACTGTGATGAATCAGAAAATGCATGAAGTTCAATTGTCATAGCCCCGGGTATTAGAGCACATCTCGGTATTTGAAAATTGGATATAGAATTTAAGTTAGACGCAAATCCCTTCCATTGCTTTAGTATAGTTTCATCCACTGGGTCATCCCAGTTTAATTTTGATAGCCATAAACTTTGTAGAATCATTTTAGGAACAATGGTGCATGGACTAAGCAAGCCCAGAGGATCAAACAGCTTAGCCGAATTGGATAAGATTGTCCTTTTCGTAACTGTCTGATTTAATTCCATGTGAACAGAAATTTGTAATGTATCCTTAGACGGATCCCAATTTAGACCCAAGACAGTTGCGTGAGACTGACGATCTAAAGTTTTGGGTTGAGAAGTACTTAGTTCACATTGAAAAGGTGATGATAGATTTGTACGCCACTTACGCAATGGAAGGCAAGCGGAGTTAAGAACTGAAGTAACTGAATAGGCTAAGTTTCGCAAATCATTTTCGGTTTCAGCTCCCGAAAGAAAATCGTCGACGTAAAAGTCCTCTTTGATGATATGAGCTAGCGTATCATCACATTCTTTAGATAGTTGGAGTAAGCATCTAGTACTCAGAAATGGGGCCGAGGCTGTTCCGTAAGTAATTGTATTTAGCTGAAATGTTTTAATTGGATGTGTCGGTTCATCGCGCCACAAAATCATTTGCAAGTTACGTTGCTTTGGATCGACCATTATCTGGCGGTACATTTTCTCGACGTCTGCTGTCACTACGAATTTGTGCTGTCTAAATCGTAAGAGGATCGAAAATAAATCGTCTTGTACCACAGGGCCGACGTACTGGATGTCATTGAATGAGACCCCGGTAGTAGTTTTCGAAGAAGCATCGAAGACAACACGAAGCTTTGTAGTTTCACTTGATTCCCTTATGACGGCGTGATGGGGCAGGTAGCAACCAAATACGGGTCGAGCAATCTCTGTCATGTGACCTAAAGACTCATATTCATTAATGAAGTCGCGATATTTTTGTTTAAGTACTGGATTGTTTTTTAAGCTTTTCTCTAGCCGAAGCAATCTTTTCTCGGCTATATTGTATGAGTCACCCAAACTTTGAGTAGATTCCTTGAGGGGAATTTGCACGCAAAATCGACCATCGCTATCTCGGTAAGTAGTACTAGTAAACAATTTTTCGCAATAATCATTAGTATTAAATTCAACAGATGCAGGTACCTCTTCAAGTTCCCAAAACCGGCACAGCTGCTGACTTAGATCCTGAGATAAATGACAATGCAGCCTCCGATCTTCTTGGTCGTTATAAAGCGCTGTGGGACCAGCTACAATCCACCCTAACTGCGTTTCCTGCAAGATCGGCCTTTGCGGGCCTAACTTAATTCTGCCTGGACCCAACAAATCCCAAAATGTATCGGCGCCCAATAGAAGGTCAATATTAGAAGGCTCATAGAACTTGGGATCAGCTAGTTGGACATAATGAGGAATGTCTAAAGTTTGCATACGCACTGCAACATGGGGCAGTTTATCAGTAATGTAAGGTAGCACAAAACATTTGACACGCATACTGTATGAGCTATTCAATGAACTAAGTTCCAAATAGCAATGTTCTGTGACACTCAGCACAGTACTACCTATACCCGATACGCGATGATAGTCGTGATTGTATTTATCAATACCTACTTCCCTTTGAGCCTTGTCACTGATGAAGGAAGACTGGCTACCACAGTCTAGTAATGCTCGAAGAATAAACGTATTTCCGTTCTTTGTCACCTTGACTAGCGCTGTAGAAAGAAGAGCCTTATTGCTGGACGTTGCAGCCATGGACACGGAAGCGGAACAACCTGGTGCAGCAGAGTCAATGGTAGGACTAGGTAAGTTCTCAGTTTTATTTGTATTAGTTGGACCTTGAGTATTAGACGTATTGCATTGTACAGAAGTTTGCTTATGTATTAAAGTATTATGTTTTTTGTGACATATTCGGCAGCCACCCAGCTTACACTGATGTGACTGATGGCCCTTGCGTAAGCAATTGTTGCATAATTTTAATAATGTAATTTTGGTAATCTTATCAGGCACGGACATTGATTTAAAAGTATCACATTCGTATAATCTATGATTTTGTTTACAGACAGGGCACTGACTAGAAGGTGAATAATCGGCAGATGAACTTAGAAACGAATTCAAATTGGGCAAACTATGACGCTTATCATGTTTGTTGATTTTGCTAACATTCATAGTTTCTAATACCATAGCACGTTTACGAAGGAAGGTGTAAAAATCGTCTAACGTGGGCGACTCCTTTGTGCTTCTATGTTCCTCCCAATTTCTAGAGGTGACGCTGTCCAACTTCGCCGAGGCCATATAAACAATCAAAGTATCCCACTGGTCAGTGGGTTCGCCTAAGGACTTCAAGGCATTTAAATTTTTAGATAATGTGTCAACTAAGTTACGAATTCCATTGTGAGATTCCTTACTCAACGGTTCGACCGAAAACAAGCACTTAATGTGTTCATTTATCAGCAGGCGCCTATTATCAAAACGTTCGCAAAGTAACTTCCACGCTATTGCATAATTATCAGACGATACCGTAACAGAGTTAATGACAGCGCTAGCGGACCCTTCCAAGTATGTCTTAAGGTAGTGAAATTTGTTAATGTCTGCGATTGAATCATTTTCATGTATTAACGACAAATACGTATCTCTAAATGACAGCCATTTATTGGCATCTCCATTAAAAATAGGTATTTTAATGGGAGGCAACTTTAAATGAGTGCTCTTGTGACTTACGTTAGATGAAGATTCCATTTTTAACAAGCTTTCAGAATATTCTATTAACGACTGAGCCTCGGCTAATAAATGAAAAAACGAATTTTCAGTAACTTCACGCTCGTCCATTTGTTTAGTGATATCTTCATCCAACATTTCTATCTGAGACTGAATCTCTTCAAAATTGCACGAAAGATCGCGTATTTTACTCGAGCGTAACCGTAACTCATTCAATGTCACTGTATTTATTACTTTATTTTCTATTAAAGGCTGTAAATATTTTTCAAACATCGTTAATCGACCTTTTATATGGCCTCTTTGTCTAATAAGGTCCTTTAAGTTACTCATTCTGTCGATGCAACAATGAACTTTGCAATATAATTTACTAATTACTCAATGTGTAAATAAAATAAACTTAATAGTTATAGAAAGGGAACAAAGAAAACAGTGAATACGATACGTTTGAAGCCGGGCGAAGCGATAACAAACCGGTCTTGTACCGGCCGGCCGGCCGCTGCTCGTTGCACGATGACTCGACAGAGAGTACACTGTGTCGCCTTGTTGGAATGCACGGCACCGGTTCACACTGATTTAACTCGCACTTCGTCAAGTATTTGCCGAAATTCAACTGAAATTGTATTTAATGTAAACGTTAATCACTTTGTTTAATCACTGAGTACGGGTAAAACCTAAGGAAATATTTTTTTTAATGTATAATCATCAATCCCTTAAAGGTTGTGAAACACAGTGTCTCAGGTGAAATATTTTTGCAAATTAACGATTTATTCCTTGAAGAATTACTATAATTTTATATTATTATGAATTGCGAAACACCAAATAACGTATTTTATAAGTAGAATGAAAGAATTAATAGGAAATTCTTTAAATTGTATGAATAAATTTTATCTTGTGGGTAAGTTAATATCAACTTTACTTAGGCAAATCAAGTAGAAAGGATGATTGTAAAGAAAGGATTAATGCACCTCCCTCGGAAATAGTTGCTGCAGCTTGACTGGCACGTTCCTGAGGGATGAGTCCTTGTCCCAATATTGCACTGCGTGACGACCGTTGGCGATTTTTCAAAGCCACGTCGATCTTGATCACGTCGGGGTCACCAAATGAATGCGCAGGTCGTCAATTTCTTGAGGACTTTGTAAATGAGATCCAGGTTTTTGTATAAGGGTTTACTGCTTCGGAATTACAATAGATAAACGAAAACTGAAATATTGTACGAAGTGATGTTGATCGTCCTGTCGCTCATTACGCACTGATTCTTCGTCCCGAATGTCACACGCAAGCCTTGTTTGTCCGTTGAGTTATTGCTCTTCTAATTATGACAGGCATTATGCTGATCGGCCTAAACACCTATGTTTAACTATTGTGACTACTGGCGGGACAGTAAATCCGTTCCCTGTTAATCCGTTCCCCGTTCCCTGTTTAAGGAGTCACACATTATGTGACTCCTTAAACAGGGAACGGGTTAATCATCACCCAATATCCTCCATAGTTCTCTATCTCGCATTACCTCAAAACATCCCTTACAGGATGATTGTATTTCGTTCTGCCACCTCTTCTTGGGCGGATATTATAAATATCAAAAACAGAAAAAAAAAATACCCCACTTTACCATTCAGATTTTACATTACAATTCACAAACATCGAAATCTTATTCTTAGAATACAAAGTAAGCCACTTTACAATAATATTCCATAACGCATAAGAGATGGTTTAATATTTAAAATCGTTTAAGGTTAGGTACGAATAGTATTCCCAAATGACGATACCTTTGGTCGACTCACTCTAAGCTTTAGTACGAAGTTAGTAACTTGCTCACTTCTGCAAATAGCTTTAGTCAATACGACTTTATAGAGTTATATTTGAATTATTTTACCTGTTATGTATTAAGCTGTATAGTAAGATTACCAATACATAGAAAATATAGTATGGTCCGGCCAGTGAAAGAATGTGTCCCTGACAGCTTGTGGTCATCAGGAAAATATAAAATGAATGTGGCGAACAATTTGCTTAACGTAATTCATTATTACTTGTTTGTCCAGTAAAGGAATACTATTATTCCAAAATATACAAACCAACTGACAGATGGCAGGCACGTATTCTCTCAGCGGCCAGACTATAATTTTCAAATTATGTTGCAAAACGAGCTTTTACCATAGTATGGTAGCTTATATTTCTACAAAATATCTTGATACGATCGGACGAGTGTATTAGGTGGTCTACTTACAATCTACCTTGTGAGTACTATTAAACTGATACAACAATTTATAAGTGTGAAGTATAAATAAATTATCCATTAAAGAATTAATTACATTCCATAATAATCCCGTTATCATTAAATTTTGTTCGTCAAATCCAATTTATGTGTGGCGGTGTGTATTAATTGGCGATATTAGGGTCAACCGCACTTCAGTGGTACTGAATTTGTAAAATAAAAATAACTCGTTTGAGAGAAAAGTATATTTACTAATGTCAGTCAGCAGTAAAAAAATACATTGGACATACAAAAGCCTCTGCAAAATCAGAATTTGGCTAAATAAAATCGTTATATTAACAAAAAAAAAAATACCTTCGTAAAAGTAATTTAGACTTAGTAGGTATTTTTTGAAAATGTATTTATTGTAGGCATCAAAAATTTTGTATTAAAAGCACAGGTTACATACAACATATTATTATTATCATAAAAAAAATAAAACGAATCTCGAGTCTGGCCGCCAAGACAAGTCAAATGTAAAACTTTTGAAAATGGAACATTATAAAGATTGTCACGTCAACGTGTAGCTGTCATTTCGTGACAAACTACCAACACGAAGTTAATATACGCGGGGGTAATACGTAATCTGTCTCCTTTTGTAGGGATGGCACTTTCTATTCATGCTATTATAATTTTTAATTAAGTATTTAAGGTTAAAATTTTGTAATTGCAATAAATTCTCTCAAATTATAAAATTTCCTGCAATATCAGCCTTTTCAATATTCTTTAAAGTTGTACATAAACGCTTAGGTATATAAACAAGTTCCAAATCTTACAATCCATTGCTTGAGAATGTCTATTTAAATATTCGTAGCAAAAAGTATGCTTTCTGACTGGAAAATAAAATTCAACCCTATAAGTAGTACTATGACATGCATCATTACATTAAAAATGTGGTACCATTACCAAAAAAAAAATTTAAGACGCATAATTACAAAGAACACTCACAAAAAAGTCGCACATCTGCCAACCCTGTGACCTTTACTTTTTTTAAAGCCTCGAACCCACCGCCACAGGTCGCCCAATAAAATATTTACATGACGGATTTAATCGTCTCGTTTCGCACGGCATCGTTAATTATTCCACGAGAAGGGAAATTGGGAGTTAACCGTTATGATGTGTACATACCCTTAAGTTAAGATTCCCTTCGTAAATTATTCGATTCCGATGAGAATTCAATTGGGTTTTTATTGATGTTACGATTATTCTATTTCGAGATTTTTGCGATCGAAATGTGTAATGTTATACTAGGGAAATCATTTGCTCGGGATGAGATAATTCTTGATATATTTTAACAAACATTAGGTATAGGGTATTAGGTATAAGGTACTATATATACATTTAATGCAAAATAACAAAGAAATATGACACAGAAAATATTTTTTATATATTACAAGTATAATCTGTTATCCCGCGACTATGACACCTCCAAAGGCGTCGAACGTCGGGAACTAAAACATAAATACATGTTGCTTTAAAATTAGTAGGTAAATAGATTTTCGAAATTAAAAAAAAAACAATGTTTTAATAGTAAGACTTTTTTGTTGTACAAAACTACTATATAAATTAGTGTGAACACACTTTACACCGTTTTACTTCTAGTTGTATAATCAACCTATCGTCTCGAAAAATATCCTTTTAAAATTTACGTGCTTGCCTATTCACTATAACACCTGTTGAAGAATTAAACAACCTTGATAAGGTTTAATACCACACTATGAATTAGGGTTAAATGTGCTGCCTTCGCGCATGCGCCTCACTAACCTAGTTAAAGAGGCTTCTACCTTATTTAATTACTATAAGGTGTGTGAAACCAGACATTTTGGAATTTATTTATTTCTATCCGTGAGAAGATATATTTTACTTTTGATTTCTAGAAGTATACTTAAAGACCACAGGTTTTGACTTATTGCGATTAGATACAAATGGTATCTATGATATTATGTAACTCGTTTACCAAAATTTAAACCAATGAATCCCTTTAACCGAATTATGTAAGCCGTGTCAGACTTTTGAGATTAGACTTACTAAATCGTTGATAAGAAATCTCTTAAGTAACCATTCCTGTCTCTGAGTTCGGTGGTTTCTGAATCAAGAAAAAGCTTCGTAAAGCAACCAAAGCCGGTAGTAGACTACATCAACAAGACATTAAAAGCAAGATAATAAAATTTAAGTGAGTTCGACACTGATTTTAAAGCAAAAATGCTAACTATTCTATTCTTAATATAATTATTTCATTAAATCAGTTTCACCTGAACATGTTTCAAGTTGTTACGAAAGAGGTTCTACAATATTCTAAGTGTGGTGGGAGGCAAATGACGTCACACGTTAGGTTTACACGCCTACACAGCGAGCACTTGAGCTTATGTAATTGATGGTTATAACACTGAATAAAACAGAATTTGAAACATGTTAGGAAAGCAATATAAATATTTTTATTTATTTATTTATTTATTTATTTATTGGATCGCCAACAGAGGCTACACAATTACATACATATTAACATAAGAACACGTACAATACTAGTGTGCGCTTCCAATTATAGGCGGCCACATCATTTACTAATAACTAGGTTGGTACAACCAGTCTGATAGACCGTAATTTAATCTAATATGACTTTAAGTACAATAAAAAATAAAAAAATAACAACAAAAAATTAAAATAAGAAAATAAAATAAAATAAAATAAAATAAAAAATGAAACCATACAACAAAAAACACAGCAATCAAAGTGACAAAAATATTATAACTTAGGTAACTTAGACAATATAAGTTTTATGTCTCCCTGGAATTTTGGTAATTTGCTTGTTATATCAAGATCATTGTGCTTCGATAACGTGTTGTATTGCCTACAGAGCCTTGGCAAAATGGCGAAGTGTCCAATGTTTGTTTTGGATCCCTTCACATGGAAAAGGTTATAGCTACATTTTCGCGGTAAACGAGATGGTGCGTTTATTTGTAGCTTCCCAAGAAGCTCGCCACAGTCAACTGCCCCGTTGAACAGTTTGTGGAGAAATGTGAGGTCTACAACTTGCCTTCTATCTGCCAATGAGGACATTTTGTAATGTTGTAGTCTCAGGTCGTAGCTTCTAATTTTTTTTGCCATCCGTTCCTTATAGCAAAGATGGTATAGAAAACGTCTCTGTATGCTTTCCAGTCGTTTAATGTATACATCATAGTGTGGATTCCAAACAGTGCTATTATATTCTAATATAGGACGGACCAATGTGTTATATAACTGAATCCTAGTTGAGGTTTCAGAAAACTCTTTACTATTACGCAGTACAAATCCGAGGACCTTAAACGCTTTAGAGGTGATATTCATTATATGCCTGTCGAATTTCAGCTTGCTATCAAATACAATTCCCAGGTCACGAACTTCCACTACTTCTTGTAGTGTTTGCTGATTCAATGTGTATTTGTTGCTTTGCGCTGTTTTATTTCGGGAGAATTTCATACAGTGACATTTAGCAACGTTCAGCGACATTTTATTTATTCTACACCACTCCACCATTCTGTCAAGATCGGCCTGTAAGAGTGCAGAATCTAAGTTGGTCACTATTGGTTTCATAATTTTTACGTCATCAGCAAATAAATAGAAATTAGAATGCTTAAAACATGACGTAATGTCGTTAATGAAGATGTTAAAGAGAATAGGACTTAAGTGCGATCCTTGCGGCACTCCGGATGTAGCTGGAAAAGCGTCAGAGTGGTGACCATTAATTACCACTTTTGAATTCCTACCGACAAGGTAAGAATGAAACCACTTTAATAATGACCCCCCTATTCCTAGCTGATTCAGTTTTTTTAGTAGGATATTATGATCAACCTTATCAAATGCCTTACTGAAGTCTGTGTATATAGTGTCTACCGGTACCCTTTTATCAAGAGATTCTGATATAGCTGTGATGTAATTCATGAGGTTTGTGGAAGTTGACCTTGAGCTCATAAAACCATGTTGATGTGGAGTGATATATTGTTTAACGTGTGCATTAAGACGTTTAGTTACTAACTTTTCAAGTATTTTACCAAATATGTTTAAGATAGAGATGGGCCGGTAGTTAGACACTTGCTGCTTTTCACCGGATTTGAAAATAGGGACCACTAATGCTTCCTTCCACCTCCCAGGAAATTCACCGGTTAACGCTGACTTGTTGAAGATGATAATAAGAGGTCTAGTTAGTGGCTTTGCACATCGTTTTATAAATACTGGTGGTATACCGTCACTACCAGCACCTTTACGCTCATCCAAGGCTTTTAGGGATAGGAATATTTCGTCAGCACCAAATTCTAGATTACTGAATCCGGACGGGGCTAAATCGCTATCCTCTTGGTTTGACGCCTTAATATTCGACGAGGTACCGTAGACTTGTGCAAAGTTCTCGGCAAACAAGTTACAGATTTCAGGTCCATTCGACGCTGTCTTGTCCATAAGGCACATTTCTGCAGGGTAGGTACTCTTAGCCTTCTTTTTATTTTTAATATATGACCAGAACATTTTTGGATCCTTTTTAAGAGCTTCTTCCATTCTGATTATATAACTTTTGTAACAGACTTCCATAAGCTTACCACATCTAGCACGTAGTATCTCAAATGATACAGTATCTAAAGGATTTTTGTACTTTTTAACTTTATTGCGGTATTTATTTTTTTCTTTAAGGAGTCGCATCAATTCTCTAGAATACCACTGTGGATATTTATTGCCTAATATTTTTTTCATAGGAACGTTTTGTTTGATGACGTCATGCAGTATGTTGTAGAATATATCCATCATTTCGTCTGTTGTGGGGACACCTTCGAGTTCTTTTTCCCAGTCTATCAAATTAAGTGTTGCCGTGATGTTATTATAGTCAGCCTTAAAGAAGTCTGGTTTTATTGTAGGTTTGGCCTGAAGGTTAATTGATTTAAAGTTAAGAGTTATAGAGAACTCTAATGTTGGGTGTAGGGGATCTTCTGAAACCAAGTGGCTGGTGCAGCGACCAAAGTCGTGCAACGCAACATTACAAAGGGCTAGATCCAATATTTTATATTTAGTGTTGAGCAAGTAATTATACTGTTCCAATTCATTTATAGATACAAAATCTAGGAAACATTTATTCACCTCACTATTATTGTTAGGGTATGGTTGTGCTTGGCCTGTGTTTTGCTCATTTTTCCATGTTATGTTACTGAGATTAAAGTCTCCCAATAAAAGCGTGTGGTCGCCTTGGTCGAGAGCATTCTGGGCGGAATTGAAAAATACTTGTATAGTCTCAGGGGTCACAGGCGGGGGTAAGTAGACGCCACAGATACGGAATTTATGTGATTTTGTGCCATGCGGGGCAGTTTCAATGTTGATCCATAAATCTTCACATGAACTTTCCAGGTGTGGCAGTCGACACGACTTTAATCTTCTGGAAACCGCTATCAAGACACCCCCACCGTCCTGGCGCGCACTATAACGACTGGATTCACGGTCTCGTCTATAAATATCGTACCTGTCGTCAAATAATTCAGCATCGTAAACACTGCCATTCAGCCAAGTCTCCGTAAGCACTATTATATCATAATCTTGTAAGGACATGTTTTGATAAAAAATATTAAGTTTCGTTTTAAGGCCGCGTACATTTTGATAATAAACCCGAAGTGAAATATTGAATGAAGCTAATTATAACTCAAAAAACGTTCAAAATTTGCTAATATTTGACCTAGTAACTATAATTTTACATTAATGACTTTAGTTGCTCCTGGTTTGTGATAACAATACGTTCAGATTGTTCATCTTTCTTCATGAATATTCTTCCGTTGCGCACCCAGACGAATTTATACCCGAGTGATTTGCCACGAATTCGAGTTGCTGCGTGTAATGCCTTATTTTCTGCCGATAAATGTTCTGACACGTAAATGGGGGCTGGGATCTCCGAGGCAATACCAAGGTGGCTTGTATTCAGCTTGTTATTAGCATTGTTCTTGTTGTACTTGATAGTGGCAGCGAAGAATGTGTCTCGAATACGTGGGGTGTTGAATTTTACTAGAATAGATCTAGGTCGGGTAGTTTGAGTATCCTTTTTTGCGATCCTGGTACAGTGAGCTATGTCGGCTTCCACAACTCCACTATTGGTGGTATTGCCTAGTTGCAGGACCGTGGTAAGCAGGTTTTCTGAGCGGTTTTCGGGCACATTCTGAATTTCGAGGTTTGTAGCTCTAGAGTTCTGTTCTAGAAGGTTAAGGCGTCGACTTACATCCTGGATCGATGTTTGTAACTGTAATTTATCCTTCTCAAGTGCCTGAATTCTGGACAACTTTTCATCTGATAATAATTTCATTTCATCATACTTTTCATTAAAGAAATCAAGGGAATTCCTAAAGCCTGCTATTAACTCGTTAATTTGCTTAAACTGGTCGGCTACAACATCTTTTAGCGCACTGGCAATTTCTTGCTTTATAATGTCTCTGAGAGAACCTTTTGAAATTTGTAAGATGGTGTCGTCATTAATTGGACTCTCAGGGGGGCTGCGCTGTTTATTTTGCTTATTGCGAATAGTTACGTTGGATTCAGTAGGTGAGCTATGTAGTAGCTGAGCTGTAGTATTGTTGGAGCAATCGCCACGTGCTGCTGGTCGGACTGGCGTATCGGTATTATTCGTTTTTGGTAGTTTGCTCTGGCAGTCTGGACATTTCCAAGACGCTTTCTTTGCTATACCCATAGTTTTGAATTGGTTCTCTGGCACGTTAGAACATAGCAAGTCGTACCGTTGTTTACAAGTACAACATTGTAAATAGTCTTTACTTTGGATTGTATTCATGCAACCCGCACATATTTTGTTAGCCATTATCGTAGGAATTCGTTCCTTAGAATTCAACAAATTACAAAAATTGTAGCCGACCGCTGGGCTCGAACTTGCGATCTATCATTACCGACCAGTTATTTCCACTACGCAAACCAACGCGCTACTTGATCATTAGAAAATACGTTGAAATTTGCGATCGTATTGGTCTAGTTATAGAATTCTAATATTAAAGATCGTTACAATGGAGATTCATTTGTCACATACCCCCCAATTTTTTCCACTGTTGACGTTTAATTTAACTTGCTATTATGACACTGTTTTTAAGATTTACTTGCAGCTAGTCGTTTTTATTATTGTACTTTTAAAATTTTGTTGATGTTTTAGTTCTTTTAAGCTTTAAATACCTTGTAACTTCACTTAAGTAACGTGGTTTAACTTCACTTGGTCTGGTGATTTTATGATCGATTTTTGCTTAGATGTCCGTTGATGATAGCCTGGATAACACTTTCACCTGGTATTTGTATCAGCACCTTCACTTTAGTCACAAATTTAGGCGAGAATTCACAGTATTTATATTTTAATAGAAATATTTAACACGGAGCTTATCAAACTTAGGTGTTCACCTAGTGGCGCCATCTAGTTGCCCTATTTTTGATTTGATTTCGATAGAGAAGAAATCTTTATGTAAACTTTGTGATATTTTTAACTCTGTTTAGTAATGTAATGTTAATGGTGTCTGTATATAATATTATTTTGTTGTATATACCAAATATAAAAAATAGGAGGGAATCACATCATGTGTAGAAGACGAAAAAGGCTTTTGAGCTTTTGCTCCCTCGACAAGCAATTATACTCACGTGCAGAATGAAAACAATATAATTTATAAAATGGCGTAAAAATAAGACAAAAAAAAATTAAGTTTACTAAATACATAGATTGTAATTGAAGAAAGTCAAATTTTATTTTTTATTTTATAAATAAATAATAAATAAATAATAAAAATGTTTATTTTCTCATCATCACATAATATTACACAGTTAGTAAATATTTTATATTATTACCTATATTTCCCAACACCTTAGAGACCGACTTTATCATAGCGGTAATTATTAGCATAACTTATTCCTCTGGCCTGAGAAGCTTAAAGTAAGCTGTTTGACCTTACAATCGCCGGAAGCCAGCCAGACCAGACTAAGATGTCTGCCTAAAATGTACAAATACTGAGAAAAATAAATGATAATCTATTAAAGATACTTAATTTACATAACGTAGCATTAGCTGTTTGGAATTTCACTTTGAAATTATCAATACAACTCTAGATTAATACGTCCTTCATCACACAATAATAGTTAACACTATATAAATATCTAAGTTAACAAATTACGCTATGACAATGCTGAACTTTTTATTAGTGGCAAGTGTTTGAGTCAGTATTAATATTTTGTGAAAAGGCGGCCTCCTCAAACAATTTATCATTTAATAAAACCAGCACATTTAACAATATAAAGACAGGATTACACTCGAGTAAAGCACACGGTTCACTTGTCTCAGTGCGATGAATCGACAGCCAAAGAGATATAAAGGATTCCTCAGACATAAGTGTCTGTTCGAGCGTTAAACTGGAAAATGTATGCCTAAGCTGTCATACGATCAGATTTGCCCCGATCGCAGACTTACATATTTTAGAATTTGATTATATCAGCACTTGAGTGGTTTCGTTGTTGCAAATTCGACTTTAAAACAGTTGATTAAGTTTGAAAGTTGGTTTATAAATGCTTTTCGTTTACGTGTTGTTAATCCGATAATTCTGTATGCTTTTGTTTTTAGGGTCAAATCGATGAAGCTATTTTAATAGTGTTTGGCATATTTTGGTCCTAGAATATTTTATTTTTTCTTATAAATTTCCTAGAATTTACGACAATTTCAGGTAGCAAAATAGGGAACGAACCTTCGTAAAAATCGTGAGAAACGAAGTCCAAGAAAAACTATCTAAAAACAAACTAAACCCCTATTTCTTTGGACAAATCTCATTCATTACAACGTCCACACGCGGCTCGTAAATCTTAGAATAAAAATTACTTATCACCCTGTTGGAGCCTCTTCGTTGGTATTCCGCCCGAGTACTGCTATATGCCCGTTATTATATTACAGAATCGACGACAGATAGATAAGGATATTTATCCGGATATGTGAAGTCGAGGCTATTATTTCAATGAAATTTTATGTACCTACTATGATTTTGAGAAAATTTCTATGTTTTTTTATTCTCAGTTCTTTGTTTGAGCAGCAAAGCCTTGCCTCCCAGTCCATAGTCCAGTCCCAGTCCAGTGCATATTAGCTCCAAGTCCAACACTACTGCATAGACCTATGCTCTACGCAAAAAAAAATCTTTCTACTCACATGCAGTTTAACTTCTGAATTAAAAGACGAGGATATGAGAAGGTAAATATAGTATGAAGAAATCTTATAGAAGTTTTGCAGTAACGTAGAAAATATTATGTCCGAATTTTGAATTAATCGTTGAACCACCCTTTTGTGTTTCATAACCGATATTTGATAACCGATACCCAACCCGTCTGTAAGATAATATTATGTACCGAAAGTCCTTCGCACATGTTATCGATCCGACATAAATTCAACATTTTCTTCATTTTCTTGACACAACTGGGCACTACTAGAGTTCGTCCTAAATAAACTTTGGTGTAACAAGTAGCGATTCTTTAGTGTCAAAATAAAGGACAACCGGGAGACGAGAGACGAATATTAATGTTGCCAACCTTTAGAAGTTTCGTGTGTGTAACTCGAGATATTTCCAAAATAGGACAGTGTTGTGTTTGAACACAAGTTTTTTATTTTATTAGAGGGCGGGAGCTGGTTGCTGGACTTATTCTTTATTTTTCTTAGGACTTTCTAGTGTGTCATTCGACTATATTTAGAAATATTAGTTTTAGTGTTTTGTGTTAGATATCACTTACTCTATAACTTTAAAATGGTATAACTCACGAAGCTTTATGAATAGCCTTTACACCCCCCAACAGGCCAAAGGCCTTTTTCCGTACCTTTTCATTTTCCTTGGGAATATAAGTGATAAAAACTAAGATTGCCAAACTTCGGTGCAGTCCTAAAAAGATCCAGGTTCACATGAATATATAAAGAGCTAAAAGGACATTCCCAACAATTTTTAGCCATAGAGCTAAAAAAAGAGTATAGAGTACGCATTCCGCTAAAAGCCCATTAGTTGTGCCGAGCGTTAGCATATTTTAGGTTGTATGTGCCGTATGTGGTTCATTTGTCAACTGATTGAAGTTACTTGCCATGTAACTACAGATTTCTAGGAGAATATATTGAATGGTTCCGAATTAAAGGTAATATTAGGTTTTGAGACAGTTTTGTCGAAACTCGCCCTCTGTTTTGATACTATTTTACGGCAAAACTTGTTCATACCTACCTCACGGTTCATATTCTGACGTGCACTCTGTAGTTTATCTATCCTCTAAGATTTCAACCGTCACTTAATGAGATTTGGGGAATGGGATTTGTGAGGACCGTACAGCTAATGAAGAACAAGGAAACTGTTGCGTAATGAATCTAGTTATGGTTTGGGGTCAGCAGAAATGTTCGGAAGATGGAGAAATTATCTTAAATAGCCTTACGTACATAAATAACTATGTATAAGTTTTAAAGAGATCAGGCTAGGAATTTAAGAAAAATCTGAATTTGTGACAGTTAAGTCCAATGTCGTGATATTTAAAGGTCTACCGCAATCAGCCTTAGCAAAAGCTTTGGCTGTTTCCCCGGACTATAATGTAGTATAACCTTCGCATATAATATTTGTCCTATATAGATTCGTCTGTTTTGTACATAGAGAAATAACCGTTTAAAATTTAAGATCGTTTTGCTCCCATGATTTTAACAAAATGCTGTTTCGTAACTGTTTGCGAATTCTTAGCTATTCTGTTTTGGGTTCTAAATAGTAAATGACCATGTACACAGCAAGTCAGAGTTTTCCTTGAAAGTGAAGGCACTTTTCGTTTGACTCTGCAAATAAGATTTTTTCCGTACGAGAGTCAAGAAAGTTCGCTTCGGATGCGGAAATTAGGTTCCTGTTCATCTCCTTTCGCATTTAGCGTTAATATAACACACATTTACTTTCATGTTATTCTAAAAGATAAAGAGAATTGGTTGAGAAAATCTTTGTTATGAACAAAGTGCAAAGACATTTTTTTTTGAATTGCTTAAGTCTATTAAATCATAGTAATATACTTACAGAGAATCCACCAATAGCTGTATTAAGATTAAGCAGTATGCCTTGCATCAGTTTGTTTTTTGTTTTTACGTTCTTTACTTTATTGTTTATGTTTTAAAAAAAATGAAATTTCATTGTAATAGAGAGCTGTGAACCTATTTTCAATCATCAATACCTATTTTCTATATATTTTCTATACAAATCCTACAAATACAATTAGTAATTATACGTCAGGAACTTATATTTCGCAAACATTGTACTTGCATTTGTGCACACCTTTTGTCTTTGACTGCACTTGTGCAGGGTAAGACGTTGATGCATTGAAAAGCCGCGCCGTCTGCTGCTTGATAAGAATAAGCTGTATTACATGTTCTCATGCTCATACGTAAGACAACAGGAGTGTACATAATTCAGGCTTAAACTACAAGCACATATAAATACTATGAAGTATGTAACTATGTCACTATACAATTTGAAATGTAGCATGACGTCACGATCTCGTTTAGTGCTAGATTGGGACGTCAACAGCCACTCTTCACCTTTTGATTCAAGCACTCTAAACACTCTTCACCTTTTGAGAAAAAGCTTAAATACCTGCATAATACATTACACTTTTTTATTATCTAATTCACGGACTAAATAGCCTTTTACATGTATACCCTTCAACATCTCTATTTTTATGTAGTATAATTGGAACTTCCTTATCAAAGTAACGAAGGGTTTCATGGGACAGGAAGACAGGAAAAAGGTTGTAAAAATAAACATACTCTTATTATAACATCAACAGTAACATCAAGATACAGGCCGAAAATGTTACCATTTCAAAAAAATATGTAAATACAGATTTACATACGAAAGGAAACGGACGCACGTTCGCGAATTATTTGAATTTAAAATTTAAATTTGGATTCTGTGACGTATTGTGGGATCACACATTTATGTTGCCATATTTATAAATCTTTTAGTCAGAAGATCAATGGAATTATTATAAAAATATAAAATGTATGTTGATAAAACTTGATACTTCAAAAACATTGTCAATTTATTGTTATAATATCTACAATGAAAACGTTTAAGCCTATTGATTTGAACTCGAAATGGGATCCGAGAAAATCATTTTGGAAGGAGTTTTAATAAGTGCCCTCATTATGTAAATGCCAATTAGCAAGCGATTGCCTCGCTTTCAGTTTATATCTTAGTAATGAAAAGAGTGAAATATTTTTCTCTGAGACAATTACGTTTGGAGTTTCGCCTTTGAATTTTGACAATTGTGTCTGAATTTAGAGGTGCCATTTTGTTAACGCCAACATCAAAAAGGAGATGATTTTGTATAAGGAGTTTTAAGGGCGTTTTTTTAACGCGAGTGGCTGCAGTCATCTGCTTTGTTGGTTTGATATACCTAATTATTTTTGATAAGTATAAGATGGAAGGAGGGTAGAGAGGCCTTTGCCCTGCAGTGGGACAGAAACGGCTAGGAAAAAAAAGTATCGCACGATTGATTTAATAGAGCTTGGGACTAATTTCAAGTGCTATTAAAAGTTATGTTTTTCAAGATTTTTTCGGTTTATCATTTTGATATATTCTTCGTATGATTTTGCATTAAAAATTCATTACCTAAGCCCACTTAGTACCTAGAACAGGAGTTAAACTACCGTTAAAACTATGACTAAAGTAACAAACAAGTCTGTCGGTTATTTTCCATTCTACTCACCCGTAATGGTTAGTTGATTGTGTAATTCAGACGAGTAATGGATGCGCGGTAATTGCGCGATTACTTCGGATTGCTTCCTCACAAACTTGGAAATACGAACGGTTCCCAACTTTCGAGACTAATTAAAAAGAGAATCGATCAAGATTGTATAGATTCTTCAAAGCATATTTAATTCATGGAGGCAAGTGATTGGTAAATGTCAGTGAAATAAATTGGAGACGAAACTTTGGTTTTGAGATGAATTTTAACTCTTTAGATGGTTATTTTAACATTTTTATGCGAATGATAATTAAGAAATCAAATATATGGATGGTTAAAAAGGATAAGACAACACAAATAATTTTGTAAATAAATGAAAATTACTCAATTAAATTTTCAATGAAAATGATAATTTATTTATTTAGATAGTTCTTCCTAGTTTGAGAACTGATGGCCATGTATGTTGTCCCGAGACATAATTATAATTACATCTAAAGATAAATTAGCACATACCACATCCACTTATACTTTAATTCGCTCTTCTCTGTGGGGATTTGGTACAATTTCAGTTGGCCATAACATAAGGTCTCGGCGGTAAATGTTCCCTGCGCCGGTGATGCGAGCATTTGAGCGTAATTGTTATGTAACAGTCAATATTCTTACTTTTATATAGAGTACTTAGGGATGCTGTGTTTTTAGAAAGTAGATAGAGGATATTCTTTTTCTCTTTTTAACCCTTTTGGATGTTGGTTTTCAAAAGGTTTGTGGAGGTCAGATACTCGATATATTAGTATATAATAATATATTCTTGTTTCGTAGAATCTGATAAGAGTAAAAGCTAAAGATAAGTAAAAGTGGGAGTTGGCTAAGCGGAAAAAGAAGTATAGGTTCTGAATACAGAGCTGGTTACTCATGAAATTTTGCTCAATGACGATTATGACGTAAACTATGAAAGGATTGTGTATAATTTTTGATTCGCATTAAGATAAAAGCATGTATTTTAAAATTACTGATATCTCATGCCGATACAAAACATGCCATACATTATAATTATGTTTAAATAGAATTTATTACACTATTTTTGTCACAATACATTTGAAAATAAATGTCTATTTATTTGCTCTTTATTCCTTTACAAGAATTCTTATTCTGAGTACTACATGGGTTCCCAGTAATATTCACTTGTATAACATGTGTACAGAGTGCAGGATTCACGCGTAGGTGTACACGTGTCCAATATTAAGGCTTGCGTTACACTCGAGAGCGTCGAAATGAATGGACTTATTTGACAAATAGATTCAAGGAAATACATCGTTCGGTGTTAGTCTGTTTGTTATAAGGGTAAACAAAATGTTTGTACTCAAACGAGACCGTTGTCTTATAACAAAATATTTTTTTTGCGATTAAATCTAATATAAGAACAAACTCTAACTGTACTTAAATTAAAACTTATATAAATAAAAACTAACAGGCGTCAAAGAACTCATCGTCATCCTTGTCAATGGCGGGGAACGTGCCCAGAAGGCTGGCAGCATTGCCACGTTGAATGGCTATGCCGATTCTCTGTGCAAGGAACAAATCAGCCCTCTGATCTTTTGCGATTTTTTTGTTGTAGGTGAAAATATTAAATTTGAACAACAAATAAATTACAGCTGTAACATCTTCTTAAACGGATATATATCAATGACGATGGTTAAAATTTATGTGATGAACATTTAATAGATTGCATGTATTGAGTTCTAGCATAACTTTTACATGAAAACGTAAGGGATGCATAATAATATTTAAATCAACTCTGGGCATTCTTGTTTCGCGCCAGTTAATACACTGTATTCTGTTAATTTAACTGAAAGTTAATTGCATATGGTATGTCAGAATGCTGAATAATATGCCTATTTTAATTAGCCCTGAGTTGAAATACAGTGGAATTCAAATTCTATACTAGTTACATTTCAGTTAGGCGTTCTAACATAAAAATATGGGATTCGATCACTTAAATAAGTATTACGAGTATAATAGAGAAGTAACATACTCATTTACCAATGGATATTTAATTAGTCAAGCCCAGTGAGCACAGATAGGTGGTCGCTTAATTTAGTATTCTGGTATTCAACTGAACCCTATGAGACTGGAAGGCAACCACCCCGACGTAATTTGGGAAAAGGCTAGATCATGGCAGATTGATTTACAGATATATAACATAGAACAATCGATTCTTTAGAAATCTGTATATCTACATAACATATCATCGCGCCTGTATCCCCGAAGGGGTAGGCAGAGGCGTACCAATGTACAACCCACAGTTCGCCGATATGTTTTAGGTCCCATGTAATAGGGGGCGAGCCTATTGCCACTAACCGGGCACAAATCCAAACTTCGACCTGCTACTAAGAATTTCATAGAAAAACCCAATAACACCTTGGTCGACTCGGGAATCGAACCCAAGACCTCTAGCGTAGTACTAGATTGGGACGTCAACAGCCACTCTTCACCTTTTGATTCAAGCACTCTAAACACTCTTCACCTTTTGAGAAAAAGCTTAAATACTTGCAAAATACCCTATACTTTTTTTATCATCAAATTTACGGACTAAATAGACTTTTACATTTTTTTATGTTGTATAATTGGAGCTTCCTTATCAAAGTTACGAAGGGTTTCATGGGACAGGAAGACAGGAAAAAGGTTGTAAAAATAAACAAACTCTTATTATAACATCAACAGTAACATCAAGATACAGGCCGAAAATGTTACCATTTCAAAAAAATATGTAAATACAGATTTACATACGAAAGGTAACGGACACACGTTCGCGAATTATTTGAATTTAAAATTTAAATTTGGATTCTGTGACGTATTGTGGGATCACACATTTATGTTGCCATATTTATAAATCTTTTAGTCAGAAGATCAATGGAATTACTATAAAACTGTATAATGTATGTTGGAACCTTAGAGTATAATTAAGAAACTAGAGTGAGCCTATCAGAATTTGAACGTAAGCACTAGTGTGAAATGGTTTTGTCGTGAATTATGTACGAAGATGGAGCTTGCCGTTTTAAAAAACTATCTAAAACACTAATATTATACTAACAATGTCAAAACCATGGATATTTTCTTATGTAAGTTTCTCGTTGCGCGAAAATTATCTCAAATCAGTAAACGAATGTACTAGGTTCATACTAAAAACTTCTCTCGCTTAGCACATGGAGAAACTAGCGATAGTAGCAGTCTATGTATATAGTACGTCAATGGTTGGAACTGATAAAAATTTATACTTCAAAAACAATGTCAATTTATTGTTATAATATCTACAATGAAAACGTTTAAGCCTATTGATTTGAACTCGAAATGGGATCCGAGCAAAATAATTTTGGAAGGAGTTTTAATAAGTGCCCTCATTATGTAAATGCCAATTAGCAAGCGATTGCCTCGCTTCCAGTTTATATCTTAGTAATGAAAAGAGTGAAATATTTTTCTCCGAGACAATTACGTTTGGAGTTTCGTCTTTGAATTTTGACAATTGTGTCTGAATTTAGAGGTGCCATTTTGTTAACGCTAACGTCAAAAAGGAGATGATTTTGTATAAGGACTTTTTTGGGTTTTGTTTATTTATGCGAGTGTTTATAGTCATGTGCTTTGTTGGTTTGATGTACCTAATTATTTTTGATAAGTATAAGATGAAAGGAGGGTAGAGAGGCCTTTGCCCTGCAGTGGGACAGAAACGGCTAGGAAAAAAAAAGTATCGGACGATTGATTTAATAGAGCTTGGGGTCTAATTTCAAGTGCTATTAAAAGTTATGTTTTTCAAGATTTTTTCGGTTTATCAATTTGATATATTCTTCGTATGATTTTGCATAAAAAAAATCATTAACTAAGCCCACTTAGTACGAGTTAAGGAACCTTTAAAACTATGACTAAAGTAACAAACTAGTCCGTCAGTTATTTTCCATTCTACTCACCCGTAATGGTTAGTTGATTGTGTAATTCAGACGAGTAATGGATGCGCGGTAATTGCACGATTACTTCGGATTGCTTCCTCACAAACTTGGAAATACGAACGGTTCCCAACTTTCGAGACTAATTAAAAAGAGAATCGATGAAGATTGTATAGATTCTTCAAAGCATATTTAATTCATGGAGGCAAGTGATTGGTAAATGTCAGTGAAATAAATTGGAGAAGAAAATTTGGTTTTGAGATGAATTTTAAAATAACTCTTTAGATGGTTATTTTAACATTATAGTAATATTATAACGGGGATTAGCGCGTACATGCATAAATACCTTTAGGGCTTGACGTTTCGACCGGGCTACACCGGCCGTGGTCGCAAGCAGACTGTTCAGAAAGTTTATATTTTAACATTTTTATACAAATGATAATTAACAAATCAAATATATGGATGGTTAAAAAGGGATAAAACAATTCAAATAAGTGTCTAAATAAATGAAAGCTGCTCAATTAAATTTTCAATGACAATGATAATTTATTTATTTATTATTTAGATAGTTCCTCCTAGTTTCAGAACAGATGGCCATGTATGTTGTCCCAAGACATAATTATTATTACATCTAAAGATAAATTAGTATGTATACCACATCCACTTGTACATATACCCATTTACTTTAATTCGCTCTTCTCCGTGGGGATTTGGTACAATTTCAGTTGGCCATAACATAAGGTCCCGGCGGTAAACGTTCCCTGAGCCGGTGATGCGAGCATTTGAGCGTAATTGTTATGTAACAGTCAATATTTTTACTTTTATATAGAGTACTTAGGGATGCTGTGTTTATAGTAAGTAGATAGGATATTCTTTTTCTCTTTGTAACCCTTTTCGGATGTTGGTTTTCAAAAGGTTTGTGGAGGTCAGATACTTGATATATTAGTATGTAATAATAAATTCTTGTTAGGTAGAATCTGATAAGAGTAAAAGCTAAAGAAAAGTAGAAGTGGTAGTTGGCTAAGCGGAAAAAGAAGTATAGGTTCAGAATACAGAGCTGGTTACTCATGAAATTTTGCTCAATGACGATTATGACGTAAACTATGAAAGGATTGTGTATAATTTTTGATTCGCATTAAGATAAAAGCATGTATTTTAAAAATTACTGATATCTCATGCCAATATAAAACACATCACACATAATAATTATGTTTAAATAGAATTTATTACACTATTTTTATCACAATACATTTGAGAATTAATATCTATTTATCTGCTCTTTATTCCTTTACAAGAATTCTTATTCTGAGTACTACATGGGTTCCCAGTAATATTCACTTATATAACATGTGTACAGAGTGCAGGATTCACGCGTAGGTGTACACGTGTCCAATATTAAGGCTTGCGTTACACTCGAGAGCGTCGAAATGAATGGACTTATTTGACAAATAGATTCAAGGAAATAAATCGTTCGGTGTTAGTCTGTTTGTTATAAGGGTAAACAAAATGTTTGTACTCAAACGAGACCGTTGTCTTATAACAAAATATTTTTTTTGCGATTAAATCTAATATAAGAACAAATTCTAACTATACTAAAATTAAACCTTACATAAATAAAAACTAAATGGCGTCAAACAACTCATCGTCATCCTTGTCAATGGCGGGGAACGTGCCCAGAAGATTGGCAGCATTGCCACGTTGAATGGCTATGCCGATTCTCTGTGCAAGGAACAAACCTGCAGCCCTCTGATCTTTTGCGATTATTTAGTTGTAGGTGAAAATATTAAATTTGAACAAAAAGTAAATTACAGCTATTACATCATCTTAAACGGATATGTATCAGTGACGATGATTAAATTTTATGTGATGAACATTGCATGTATTGAGTTCTAGCATAACTTTTACATGAAAATGTAAGGGATGCATAATAATTAATAATATTTAAATCAAGTCTGGGCATTCTTGTTTCGCGCCAGTTAATACACTGTATTCTGTTAATTTAACTGAAAGTTAATTGCATATGGTATGTCAGAATGCTGAATAATATGCCTATTTTAATTAGCCCTGAGTTGAAATACAGTGGAATTCAAATTCTATACTAGTTACATTTCAGTTAGGCGTTCTAACATAAAAATATGGGATTCGATCACTTAAATAAGTATTACGAGTATAATAGAGAAGTAACATACTCATTTACCAATGGATATTTAATTAGTCAAGCCCAGTGAGCACAGATAGGTGGTCGCTTAATTTAGTATTCTGGTATTCAACTGAACCCTATGAGACTGGAAGGCAACCACCCCGACGTAATTTGGGAAAAGGCTAGATCATGGCAGATTGATTTACAGATATATAACATAGAACAATCGATTCTTTAGAAATCTGTATATCTACATAACATATCATCGCGCCTGTATCCCCGAAGGGGTAGGCAGAGGCGTACCAATGTACAACCCACAGTTCGCCGATATGTTTTAGGTCCCATGTAATAGGGGGCGAGCCTATTGCCACTAACCGGGCACAAATCCAAACTTCGACCTGCTACTAAGAATTTCATAGAAAAACCCAATAACACCTTGGTCGACTCGGGAATCGAACCCAAGACCTCTAGCGTAGCAGGCGCGCTTAGCACCACTAGGCCAACGAGGCAGTCCATCTAAAGGTATGTAATATAATTTTTCTGGCTCTCTGTCTGTCTGTCTGCCTGACAAAGTTCATAACTACCAAACGTATTTCATATGGTTTTCACCTATAAATAGAGTGATTCAAGAGGAAGGTTTGTGAATATAATTAATTGATTGTCAACCCGTGCGAACTCGCTAGTTCACAATAAAGTAAAATAATAGTATAATACTATTAGCGCGTACATTGTATTTATTTAAGCGAAGCACGGGAGTGTTAAAAGTGTAATTCCGTTCTGAAGTTACAGAATAAATTAAATTTTGTGTCGCCGTTTTAACGAACCTGATTCACTGTGTATTGTGTTCTTTTAAGCAATGTTTTTCACAAGAATTTAGTTTTAAATTTAATGAACAATGGTTTTTGTCCCACTTTTTAGTTTTCCTAAGACACTTTACTGTGAAATGATATAGTTTTACATCCTTTTGTATATTATATAAGAAGTGCAAAAACTTCATACTAATATTTCGCTTACTTTATTCAATTAGGGACGCGTGTCACTTTTTCTTCTATTCATTCTAGTCATTCTTAAATAAAATGGTACAAATAAAGTAAAGTAAAACAAAGTAAAATGGTATTTATATAAAATACGTATAAATTACCAAGCTACTTTAAAATGAGTTTTGTTTTCGATAACATAATATTATATCGAAACAGTAACTTCCCTTTTTTTAAAATACACAAAAACTTGAAATCTTAATTTTTAAGCTTTTGTAGATTATCAATATTAGTAACTTGTTTAAGCGACGCATGCCATATAGTAGTTGATCTAAGTCCACATTAGCGGAGTACATGTAGCTGGGCACTCGGAACAATCTTACAATGGCGGCAATCGCACATATCTGTAATGGATATAACTTGTGAGAACAAAAAGGGCGCGGACGTGGCTGCTCCGTTCCCGATGGGTGTGTGGTGCAAGATACAAGAAGCTGACATTTCAAACATTAGTCTAGCTTTTAAGATAATATCAAAGCTTCCATTATTCAAATACATATATATTTTAATAATTCAGGCAAATTTCTGTAATAACGTTGGTTTTACTATCTCCGTTCCAATATTTCAAAGGAAATCCGATAGTTTTAATTTATTCTCTGTCTGCCTTTCACGCATTTTTAGCGTCGTCTCTAAAGCACTGAATAAATAACCAACAATTTTTTTTTTGCAAGATCTTATTTAATAAAAATCCGTCCGCACTCCAGAAAATCAGAAAATTTTAATATTTCTTTTAGAATGAATATATAAGAATTAAATAATATTTACTTATGGAAGAAATTTCGATGTTCAATATTTGATTTTCGTTCCGCTGCCTCTTGTCACTTAACCAGTCACCCATTCAGCGCAAGATACCTTTTATTGTGTTCCATCCAGCAGGATTACGGTTAGGGTTCCGCAAGAACACTTAAAACTCATCTATTAGAAGATCTGTTAGGATGCCCTTTGGCTCACAGTTATCGTTAAATCTAGAATTTTGGGGTTCGGATACCAGTTTACTTCTCACTTTACGGCTAATGAATGGATTGTCTTTTAAACAGTTTATTTTTTTTTATTACCATAAGCTTATTGTACGATATAGATTTTTGTCTGAGATTATTTAATAATGCACTGTAATAATAGGTGATAAAGTATAAAAAAACTTCTTATATATTAGGTTGATGGATGTGTTATGATTTTTGATAAATTACGAAATAAATTAAAATGTTTTGTTGATTTGTTGTGGATTAAGATTGTGGATTATGTTTTTAATTCCTTGATTTGTATATGTTTGTAAAAAAAGAATAAGAAGTTAAAAAATATACAAAACTTTTTGATGAGCTGGTCTAACAAAACATACTTTTAAATGATATAGATTGTAGACTATAACTAATACAAATTGCGTAGATATCAAATGGTGGTATAAAACTACCTATAAATAGAGTATTGCAGACTCGGCACCTGAAGGTGTCAGAGTGACATGTGTTATGCCTGTCTAACACAGAGCGGGGGCTAGTGTAGCCACTTTGCGGGGAACTAAATATAGCCAGTGACGAAAATAGAAAAGACCAAAAATTAAAGTTTAATCTTATGTTTTTTTTTTCATTTACGCTGTATTCTATTTTGCACATAAAGGATTGGTTTCGAAAAATCATTTAATCATCAATTGAGTATTATATTAGAGGTGATCCAATAAAAAAATCATAGAAATTGGTTTGATTTTTATTCGAATACAACTACTAGAAAACTGTAATTTTGTTACTTTGAAAGAAAATTCTACATAACATATGTATTGATAATTGTATTTTTCTGTAGGATTATCTTAAGTAAGAGTTGTAGATATACGAAATATAGTATATTGTATCATACCAGTATAATGAATACTTAAATAGTAGAGTATCAAAGCTAACTCTTTTTATATGACTGTTGCCGGTTACAGTGTTCTGGTAGAATCGTGGATTAAAAAGGTTATTAAACAATATCGCTCAGACAGCTCTAAAATGGAGATAATCTTCGATATTAACAGTTAAGGGGAAGCTTTATTGTTAATTACAGAAGATACATTATATACCACACCGCACCACATCATAATATGGCTGTATTATGTGTTTTACGTCATGCATTTTGTTCTGATTAAGAGTAAAATGTTTACAAAAATGACGTTTATTGGGCTAACTGTTGTCAGTTTTGTGTCATAATATTTTTTACACTCTAAGTAAATTATGTATATGGAACTTGTCCATAAACTAGAAGGACGTGGTTTATTCGATAATAGCAACCGAGAGTAAAAAATGCAATGGTCATGGCACGTCTATTACTCGTTTTCCATGAATGACAGGCCACTGGGGCAGGTCTCTCATTGCTAGAGAATGACAGATACACCTGATACTAATAGATTTTTCATTCCTGCAAATCTGCACTGGCTGCCCTCAACTAGAAACCGTATTCATGAGGTTAAACCCTTTTAGAAGTGGTAAAATAAAATGGAACTAACTTACAGGGTGTTAAGAAAACCCTGTCCAACCTGAAAGGGCGACATAGATTTCATCACAAGCCCAAATAAAATATAAAATATGAAATATTAATTATAGTAACAAATAATTACTAATTTTGAAATAAACATTTACACCCTGTATAACGTTATGCATGAAACAGAACATCATCCCCTTAACGAAAAAATTAAACACAACGCGGTTTTTATGACGCACTTAAACGCTGAGTTAACGGAAACATAAAATGGCGGCGAACGATCGCTTTTTATGAAACACTACATCGTTACATCAGCATTTTTAATTAATTAAGCTTTTATTCATATCAGCTTAATAGTTATCGGGTTTGAGGATTCATTTTGATTTTAATGTATAATGCTGGATGTGAAAAAATTACGTAATTGCTCATTTGTTATTTAATAATGAGGTACTTATTTATTGTATTGTATTACACTCGTATTATATTTGGAGTCGTTTATAAATAGCAAAATATGACACATACCGTTATTTTTCTAGCTAAATTTAATTAAGGGAGATATACAAGCATAAGCTATTTCATTCTAACATAAATGTTGACAGCGACTTCTTTCAAAGCAATTCACCATTTGCAAATCGGGACATTTTTGTACCTTTACTTTTGATCGAATCTATCTAACTTTCACATCATCTGCCAAACATGAGCTTCCACTTCAATAACTCATGTTCTAAGAAGGTCAGTTTTTAGTTGGGTCCCTATGACAGTCGGACCCTACCAGCAGTTAGCAACAGTTTCCAGGCCAGTGGGCCGCTCGCGAGCGCTCACACAAAAATACTCCGCTCTTCATTACACATGGACGGATGTATGCGGAATCGGAGGTGACGCAGAATTATATGAGATGTTGTATCTAAGTATACTTGTGTGTATTGATATGAAGGATAGGATTTGGTACCGACTTGTGAAGTTCTATGTAATAAAGTTAGTTATATTTACTGGTAGATGGTGAAATATTTGTGCTTTTGGAGGTAGAATAGAATAGAATAGAATAGAGAATAGAATTTATTTATTTGCTCGAAATATGGTGTTTACAGATCTTACAAATTAATACAGTTCTTCATATTTCGCCTACTTTGTTCGGCATGCAAATTTATAACAACATTATTATTAGTTGAGTTACAAAACAATTAAAATTATAACAACATTATTATTAGTTAAGACGTTACAAAACAATAAACATACACTTTAATGTACTTAAAAATAAGTTTTTTTTTATTATCTTTTAGCTAAGTACATTAAATATATTATTATAATGTTACATTATTGGAAACAAAAAAAAAATCTAACTAGGAATCTTAAAACATAATATATAAAAACTAAATCCTAAAAAAATTAAATAGTAGCTATATCAATTAAATTCTAACTTTTTACTTATTGTATAATTCAAAAAATCATTTAGTAAATGATTTTATGCGCATCACAAAAAGGGTTATAATGTTGTGACTGCATATAAGTTGAAACTGAACTTAGCAGAACGGTACTGTCGCTAAGCGATAAAGTTATAATATATAAAAAAATAAAGACTTTATTTTTTCCAAATGTGTGTGTATTACCTTATCACGCCACTCACAGGCTTCCAATCGTTTCGTCCAATCAAAAAACGTATTAATCTTAACACAAAAACAAAAGCCGAAACCTTCCTCATTACCTACAGAAATAGCGAAGTAAATACTCAATTCGGAAGCAAGATAGGATTAGGTCACATTGGAGCGATGCGATCAAACGACTTTACGAGTCTTATTTGGAAGTCAAACGTGTATGGGACCCTGGGAGCGATTCAAAGGGGCCTGATACCGGTGGGAGCGATACACACGTAATGGCTAAATCTAGTTTTCTGATGGTTCGTTGGACACGATGCCGAAGTTACTTTCATCACGAATGTTTTATGTAGCTACGACATTTTTTTGACCACAATTTAGTATTTTAGATCGAGACGGATTAACTTTTTTCTCTGTTACATATAGAATTACTAAACGAATGTTATTGCTTAGCAAATATTTTTAAAAGTTAAAAGATAGATATTTATGCAATCGTAGCACATTGAGTCCCAGATTACAGAGTACCCTAGATTTATACACCTTGTCAGCAACGTAAAATACAGAATCGAAATTTTAGAAAATATAGAAAAAATATTTTACGAGATCGGGAACTACATACTTACGCAGGTGTCTACGAAACACAGGTATTCAAAATTATCTTAATGTAACTTCTGTTGCCTACCAAACTGGTAAGACCAAACAAATCGGTCACTCCATAGCGGGTATACTCTTATTAATGTGTCCGATTTCGGAGTGATTGCGATTGGGCCCTCGATAATAGCCTATTGGCCGTATCAGGAGTTCATTTGACAAGGTTCTGACGGTGTGTCCTATGCAGGAATGTAATTAAGATTAGCCGAAGATATGGGACACTGGATACAATACAAGCCTGAGTTGAGTCTGGTATTGACTTTCAGTCGATTAGTTTACTAAATTACTTGGTTAAGATATTTATTGCTATATATGGGGTTATTGTTTACTTTAAATTAGGCACTTAAAAATCAAACATTTTAGGAAAAAAATAGATTATCGTTTTTTTAAGTTATTTTGTATAAAGACTACTTTAGCATAGAAAAAAAAACAGTACTTCATATGACATTTAAGAACAAATTTAAATTTATTTATCTTCCAACACTTCTACCAAATAAAATTCCGACAATATCTAAACTGAAACTCCAGCCATGTTTACCGGCATTTTCAAAATTGAAAAACCACTAAATCTCATTGAGATAGTAAAAACAACACAAGAATCTCCATATTGAGGGTCTGGTAATGGCGCCTGGCCTCGGCCCTACTCAAGCCCTGATGTTAGTAAATATCTGACAAGACTCTGTTCTGTTTAGCATGGGTAGTATGAAACTGTTCATATCAGAAGAATGGGGTATACTGTAGATAGATAATAGGTATACTGCTTAAAGTTTTATAGAGTTTACCTAATAAGGTTTTAAACCTTTTTTTTTTATTTGTCCTGCCCCGCTTCTGGGCAGCCACACAAGTATTTCCATATAAAAATAAGAATATATTTTTTTTTGGGTTTTTGAATCTGTTTAATTTGAAATATGGTATAAAGGCTTGTGTTCTTAAAAAAAATATATTATTTTACCTACAATTAATCCAAACATAGACCATGTTTGGATAGTTGGCAATATGAGTATTACAAAATGAATTGATTTACAACATAATAGTGTATACTGTGGTCTACACACTATCATATAGTAAAAAAAACAGTTTATATCAAACATATTAGATACAGGTATCACATGTGCAACTACACTCCGTCCATTGAAAATTAAACGGCTTAAATCTTATTTCTAGTAACTTCAAAGCTTTAATTATCCATCGCTAAACAATACCTCTTTACAGTTAAAACACAAAAGTACAGGCACGAAATAAAGGAAGCCTACATTTTTAAAAACCTTTTATTACCCTCCAAAATTACAGGATGGGTACTACTTACCGCTTAACCTCTGAGAGAGTATTAAATTGCAGGATTTAAAGAACCTCTTTGGTAGACACTTTGACGATTAATTGCTGCAAGGTTTATCCTGTTAATTACATGGTAATCTTATTCAAACGATAAAGTTTTTATGAGAAAAAATATAGACAACGTTTTTGAAAGACAAATTTAAAACGACGTGGTTAAATAAATGGAAGCAAAAGAAGGTTTTTTTTCATTCTTTAAAACGATATGTCTAATGAACGTGCCTTAAAACCGAAGTACTATATCAATAGACTTTATTTTTCCTCCCGTCGTAAGATAAATTACCTTTTTCTAGATAAAAAAAAAACTCAAACATGTCCTAGATCTTTTAATCGGTTTTACATCCACTTGTGGTTTAAACTAACGAACGCCTGATTGCCAATCTACACTAGAAATATATCATGTAGAGTTTATACTGTAAAGCGAAATACGATGTGGGGAATTAAATTAACAGCTTCGATATTTACTATTATGTTGGTCATTTAACATTTTATGCATTTACTTATGTAATCCTCTGTAGATTCTTCAATGATGTATTTTTAAATGTTTGCTTAGATATGTGAAACTCATTGGAATAAGTAAGACATAGTAATAGATTTTTTCAGGCAGATAAGACTTGATTTTCAATTATATAATCATCGTTCGATGTAGTTAAAATCCAAAATCTCATTCACAAGTCTTGTCATCCTATTACTGGGCATAGACTTCTCTTTTAATGTTCCGTTCTTGCACATCCTGTGCCTCTCTTATCTTTTACCAACTAGAAACTTTCAAGACCGATACTTATCTAACATGTTTTGGCTAATCCACAATTAATTCTCCATTAAGTCTCAACGGCAACTAAATAAACTGAAAACAATACGAACCGAAGGCTAAAACGAGGGCAATTTACTAAATAATCTAGTTGTTAATCGAACCCGACAATGCTTTCGTTTCAACTAGTAATGGAGCAATTTAAATGCAGTTGGAACATGGACATGAAACTAGCGGATAATGACCGTTCCCTAATGGTGCAAGTCAGCAAAAACTTAACAAGAAATAACTGCAGGAAAACCTCTTAAAATGTTCCAAACTGTTTTAGTTTTTCACTCTTCAGAATTTACTGGTAGACTGCCATTTATTTACTGAGTTTTCAGCCTATGCCCGTACTACAGATAATAAAACTAATAATATCCTGGGACAGCTCACACACGGTCATCTGATCCCAAACTAAGCAGAGCTTGTGTTATTGTAACCAGACAACTGATAAATATACTTACATATTTCTAAATACATACATATTATAGATAAAATACACCCCAACACAGAAGAAATGATCATGCTCATCACTCAAACGTTTGTCCTTCTTCTCGAGATCGTTAATAAATTGTAGAAAATTTATGAGTTTTAATTCGTGTTTGTTATACATCGTTAGTTTTGGAAGTGCACGATGCCGATGTCGCCATCAAAGTGCAGCCTTATATAGAAACATGCGGTGAAGCATCTCTCACCTTACACCGACGTAAAGTGGTTCCGCCTTTGTGTTTTTTCACTTTGTGCTAGACATAAAACCCTATTTTATTCAGGTGTTGAAGAAACTTTTTATTGAGCAGGTTTTCTTAACATCAGATTCTATACCTAAGTTTGGTCATTAATTTCTCGAATACCTCAGGAAAGCCTCAAATATTTAATACTAAAATGTAGAATATAATTTTCAAGATGTACATTAAATTTCACTTGTGATTGATATTTAGCTAAATAGCATATAGGGTAACGTGTCTCGATCAAAAGTTCTGCAATATTGGGTCAGTTTGGTCGACGATAATTTATTAGGAGTCTCGTATAGAACCTGTGGAGTTGGCACACAAGCTGTAAGTTAGAAACGCTTGGATAGAGTACCTGTAGTGTTAAAGCAATCGGTAACGTCGGTTGGGAAAACTTAAGAAATGTGCCTATGTTTTAAAAATTAACAAATATACGAATGTTAATAAATACGAAATAAACAAAACATTTTTTATTTGTAAAAAATTCGGAAATCTGACTTGAAAAAACATAAGCCAATACATAAATTTAACGAATGCGTATTATAAAACTCGAATTTTACATACTTTCGATTTTACATTTGTTTTTCATGCTTTTAAATTTCACACATGCTACTCTAAACTATCTTGCGTCGGACAAAATCAACACTTTCTTCCTCTTTCCAACAAAAATATCTCCATTAAATAATATCCCAGTTCACAACGGATCCAACCTGAATGCAAAATACAAAGGCTTCTAAAATAGGCTCCAACGAAGATTGAATCGTATCGTAAGGGGATTAGGTCGAGATTGATTTGTTTGCCATCAAGCAATGGATTTGGCTGACAAAGGCACTACACTGATTTTACAGCTCAATAGATCTATCGATTTTGGTCTTATCATTTATTTTCTCGCTTATTTCTTGGGTGTTGATGAAGACGGAAGCTGTGGTGTTTTTAATAACTACAGAAAATCTAGGCCACAGAGAATTACGGACTTGCAATACCTATATTTTAAAGGCTGTACAGCATTCGTCTTCTTCGACAGATACTTAAGTATCTTTACAGTTTTAACTCGAAATGTTATTCAGTTTATTTTTGTTTAACTTATTTGCTAGCACAACAATAGGGTAGATGACTAGGTATGAAAAGTCAACATTTATTTAGTCCGTCAACAGACACGTATTTTTTCTTTTATGAAGTCAATAAAAATAGTATCAGAAGATAAACCGCTTTAAAGTTCAGTAGTGGAGGTATGTGAAGTCACGGCTGAGTACAATTTATGCTTAAACGTGACGTCACGCAAGAATTGAAATCGCTGTATCTTCGTCATTCTTTGTCTACGGTACAAAACAAAAAAATGGTGTTTAATATTTTTTTTTATCTAAAAGAAAAGTGTTAATTAGTCATCATATCTATTATCTGATTTTGTATTACGATTTTAATACCCCACGCTGGTCATTAGTCCCGCGCAGTCTCTGGCAGAGTTCAATTGAAAATCATTTTAAATTCATGTTCCATTTCATAAAATACTATTTTAAATGTTTAATGATTTTCATTTTTAGTTTCAGCTTCAGGTACAAAATGTTTCCGCATTTGTTATTTGCGAATTGTATCTTTATTTGCTTTTATTTCATGCTTTGTATCGTCTCTTCGGCTTTGTGGTTTCCAAACGGTTTCATGCATTGAATTCGGCTTTCAGTTGAACTGAAAAATAAATTATTTGTTGTGCATTGAAATTATTAAATACGTTTATGTTCATTTTATTTTCAATTTTACATTGTATTTGAATTAATATTAATGGTTTTGTATTTATGGTGCTTATTTTTTATTTTTTTTTTGTAGGAACGAGACATTTTGCGACAGTCATGTTTTAGTTAATGTTCACCAACATCACTTAATTTAAAACAACAGTAAAAATCTTCACTTATATAAAATGTTCTATCTAACAGTCTCCCAAAATTGAAAGCGCAAAAATCTTTTCGTAATATATTTTCGAAAGCCGGAGCTGACACGCAACAGATTTTTGATTTAGTTGGAAACATTTTTCAAGATTTCCATCCAGATTGGAGCAAAACGACGATGTTGATATTGGCGTACAGAATACTGTTATGATTGGTTATTCCAGGTCGCAGGATGCTCGACTGGATTTCAAAGGAGTTATGTTAGTCTATGAACTACGAAATAGATTTCTGATTTCAAAGTATTTGAATAGTTTGAGGGTAAACGTCAGTGGTAAATTTAAAATGCATATAGAGAAGGAAAAATTGACAAACACCAGTCTAGCCTTATTTATTTTCTTTGGCATCTTTGAAGTAGTCTAGGCAAGAGCAATGGTCCTTGCATGGACCAATTATAAGCAATATAAAGTGATCAGTCATATAATCCATATTTTATGTGAACTCCGTTATTAACCCAACTACAATATAAATAATCCATTTTGGATCAAAGACATTGTTCAAATAAATTAACGTTTACGATATTTTTTTACGTTATTTATTATTTCTGCTATAGCCAAAATGAGGTGCAAATAGTCACAGCTAAAACTATTTCTACCCATTCTAGCGAATGATTGCAGAGTAATCCTATATTCTGAATCGCAAATATTCAAAATCCGTTAAATTTTCAAACTGTGGTTGAAATTTCAAAGCGAATCGAAATCTCTGTGAATGCAATTCTTGTCAAATACAAATCTGATCAAATTCAACTCTGACTAACCGCAAATAAATCCTATAAAACTGGTTTAATCTAAATAGAAATGGAATTTTCGTTTATTCGTGTGATAGTAGGATGAGATCTAGTTAAATTCTAGTGGGACATCAATATCAAGAAAAGTAAGTAGTTACTAGGAAACCTACATCATTGAAATTATGTACGTCCACACCTAGTCGGTAAGGTTTTTGCTGAGTAATCGTTAGTAAATTGCTGGTCATGGTAGGTCCTTACGCCACGTCAGCAATATTTAGGGATCAAAGTATTCCACTCCTTAAAAGACCGTACTTATTTCACTATAGTTATGATAATGTTAAATAACCTGTTTGAGTTATTAAATAAAGATTTATTTATGTAGGATTTTCAAAAGCTATCAGTAAATTTATATCAATCAGGGGTTAGTGGCTTTTCTCCGATTTTATCAGAATGATAGAATCAGATATCCTACTTATTACTTAGCTCTTTGATGACAGATGCGACGTTAAATATTTTTATTTGTAATAAGCGAAAGAGCAAAAGTTGGCATGAAAATAAAACTACCTATGTCAAGCTTTCTATTAAACGTTCCCCCTAAATTACATTTTCCTTACAGATATGAAATTACGTGCACAAACGGCCAACAAAGAGCCGTGTCCGGTGTGCTTTTAAACTGCAGCATGCAACAATGAAATCAAGGTAGCCTGTAGGTAAACCTTTCTATTTTGCTCCTCCGCTTTCAAACAAGCCTAACAGTTATTCTTGATACCCGAAGCCCGCGGGAAATCGCCGGAAAAGTGCCTCTCTGCTATTCATGCTGACGGGTTTATACTATATCAATGAGTAGTTTTGAATGTATAGTCAGAAATTTTGAGTGTTATGTTTGTTATAATAAATTGTTCTTGTACTGTTCATGTATTTTAATTGTTGTGTGCTGTAGAGTAAAGTATGTATAATAATAATAAGAACCTAAAAGTTGCATTTAAGTATACATTATATAGACACAATCACATAGTTAAAACCACATATACTTTTTAACTTCATTCCACACTATAATAAAATTACCTTATTATGTGTGCTAATTTAATTCAACTAATACTAACTAATTCATAAATAAATACGAGTATAAGTAAACTTCACAAAGTCTTTCTCATGCATGTGACATCCTAAACAAAATACAAGTTTGTTTTCCGTACGTTTCTTAAATAAAATATCTCCGAGGAAAAATATTCAGTTGTTCTGAGAAACGAATTTTTTAGCTTAAATTCGTTTTCAGTTCGCTCGAAATAGGCAATTTATTTTTCTCTTGTTTTTGTCGTTTCGTTTAGCATTACCATTTTGAAGTGTATTTTTAAATTGAAATAAATATCCACTTATTCGCAGGGGTATCAGTATATTTCGGTGTCTCCTATTGTTGGATTTAATAAGTATTGTTATGAGATAGAATATCTGATGGCCTTCTTTGAGATACAAATTGAATTTTGCTGTTAGTAAATTGGTTTCCGGCGAAAATAGATTTGCTACTATAATGTATTGTGGTCTGCAAGATTGGTACATTCGATTGCTGGTTTATTGTAATTATTCTAAGCAGGAAATTTCTCTTGAAAATTAGATTCCTAATGCGATATTACTGAGTATTGAATCGTGATAACGTACTTTATAACAATAATTAATTAATATTATATCAAAACACGGTAACTATGGTTGGTAGAAGTAAAGAACATCTATATTTGAGAACTGTACCCCAAATTTTTAGTACTATTTTTGTAATTGTTCAAATTTTGTGACGGCCTTTTAGGGTTTGTGTATTGTTTAGTGTACTCAACCTAATATTAACTATTGTTATTTGATTAACCATTTACCTGGTCTCATTCATCCGTATAAATAAAATAAAAACATAGGCAACAGAGCTAAACTAAAAACGTATAAGCCAAGAAAATACGCGAGTATCGTACTTAATAATTCACAGGGGAATATACTAGACCTTCGGCGAACTCCAGGTGTAAGTTATTTAAACACACGAACCTCCTAACTTTGCATAGTCTGGAACTAAGATGTGCAGGGGCGCTTCTTTTATTAATATCAGTGGTAGAGTTGTCCGTGTGTTTTTTAGGGTTACCTACCTTGAAAGGGTAAAGGAACCTTTGATGGATAATTTTACGATTTTATGCATATTGTTTGTGGGATGTTTTTACCGTCGTTTTATTGCTGTTATATTGATTTCGTAACACAAAAAATTCAGAACATCATAAATGTTTTAAAGTTTCAACGTTTGGGAGGAAAATGTTTTTAGTATGTGTTTTTAAGATTTACGCCAATGGTACATTGAAATGAAACCTTTTACTTTTAACGAACTTTATCGCAATTTATTTAAGTTTTAGTTACTCTTAGGTAGACTGATTGCGATACAATCAGTTCAAAAGTAGGTTTATTCAAAATTCTAATTAGTAAATAACCTTACAGTTCATCATATTCTATTAATTCATAATAATCTCGTTACATAATGTTTGTACACAACCCCAACAGGTTAACCAAAAGTTAAAAAATCACATTAGAATTCAACAAACTTTTGTTCCGGACTGTACGCTAAAGTTTGCCGGCTTGCTTATGTTGCGGCTTACGGTCTAATGTCTTTTGTTTAGTCGATAAGGAAAAGAAACGTAGAACAAAAGGGAACAAGGAAATTCGCGAATTCTTTGAAGTTACCACCTTTGTTCCGTGTAAGGGTAGGTTTTGACCGCGCTGTGCAATTTTTTGCTAACGGCATGTGTTGCTAGGCTAGTTTAGTATAGTGGGAGTTTTGATGGTGTTAAATAATGCTTTATAAAATAATACATAGCAATACTCTGAAAGAGGAATACAGTAAAATGTTTCGTGAAATAATAAGGAAAAATAATTTATTTTCACTTCTACTACTTTCATGAGAATAACTATGTCTTATGTGTCATACAATTGGACAAAAAACTTCGAATAAATTAGACGATTAAAAAAAAAAACACTTACCTAATTGTCAAGAAAAAAGTAAGTATTACATCGCTATAAAGGAAGATAAAAAGAAAACTTGTAAAATAAAATTGACAGAGTGTTAAAAAATATTTAAAACCGTACTTCAAAATGATCTTCCCTTATTTCACAAGAAAAGGGTTGGAGCAGCCTTATCAGGGCTCCGCACAATTCTGTTAGGCCTGAAGCCTAGTAACAACCTGATTTACGGCCGCCTAAACCTTAGTTATGGCTGCAAGGTCCCAAGGACACACAAATAACCTTGCATACTAATGTGTCCCAAAAATACAGCTAATATTTGCTGTATCAATTTTTTTTAGCCTGGAGTTTTCGTGTTTTCAGTAAGAAATATATTTTTTTTGTAGCCAAAATTTTTCTTATTTTTTACATACAATACAAAACATTATGAAATCATTGTTTTGTCTACACTTAAATGGCGTTTCCTCCGTTTTTTTACCATGAGCATTTGACCAGATAAGGACTGATAATATTTTTCATGAAAACTTATGTTGATACTATTAAATTAACAATGTAACTTTTTTTAAGCCTAAAAAATAAAGAAAATGATACAGTTAGATAATGTCACTTTAATAATGTATGTTCATTTATTCTTTTGTCAATATTAAAAAGAAGGGTATACGTTTTTCGTGGCGGGTAAAAAGAATTTCAAGTGGTAGTGACATGGGTACCTTCATACGCCTCTGTGGTTCTATACTTCGTTATTTACCCCATATTTTGCAATAAAATAAACAGACGAAAAACTTCGACATTATAAGGTGTGGTATAGACATGTTATGAGGAAAAGATGTCACAACAATTGTTTTCAAAGAAATGTGGATGAAAGGATGAAAAAGACAAATGAACGCCAGGTAATGTTTTAGAATTGTGTAGAAAATTATCTTCAAAAGTTTAATCAACCGCGTAAAACTGTCGTAAATAATGTCTTTAGTACAAAAGATTATTTTCGTGTGCACAATTGGCAAAAAAAGAAATACTTTTATTAAATGTAGCCACATCAAATGCCTTTTTTATCCACTATTAGGCTTTTCACTACCTTTGTCTTACTTTATTTTAGTTGCCAAAAAAGAATTTAAAGACCTTTTTTTTTAAGAAAACTGTCGAAATATTATTTATTATGAATTAAACTTAAAAAAAATTAAATATTCCAAAAACTAAGCCATATGTAAACCACTAGAAAAATAAAAAAAAACATCCACATTGCTGTCAACTGGGAGTGTGCCTAAAGGGCTGACAGCATTGGCATATGACAATGCTTATTCGCTTAAGTAGCTATCTACTAACTTTAACAAATTCATTACTTTCCTGATCCTGCAATTAAACATACCCATTCCTTACTATAGAAGTAACCTGTATGTTGAGTGTGTGAAGCGAAGCCTTTCCAGAGATATACGAGCCAACTTCACGGGGATTAGCACTGAGCATGGAGGTATGAGGGCGCAGGGCCGGACTGACGGGGAATATATAATGAAAAGTTGTTGTTTTGTTTGTAGCGACCAAGAAGGGTTCGTGCGGTCAGAAGGCAGTGTATCAATGCTATTTGCAGCATGTTTAAGTGGTAGGTACGAGTAATTTGACATGCAGAACCAAATTAAAATCTCATCTGCCTAGCCTTTTCCCAACTTTGTGGTTGTCGGCTTCCAGTCTTAGCGGATTCAGAGGAATACGAAGAGCTGAGAGCTTGGAGTCTATACGTACTGGTTATAAATGAATATTAAATGAATATAATAAAAAACTTCTTGAGAATGAAATTCGGTAAAAGGATCTACTAACAGTTCAAATAATCGAAAGTTACATAGCGTTGCAACGGAAAGTTTTTATGTCACTATAAAATAGACACTAACCCAGTTAAAAATATATTTTATCTATTGATGTAAGGAGCAAACGTGGGATCCTCCTTCTTTCTCTATATGGCAGTGGGCTAGCAGTGGTACGTTTATAAGATGGTATTATAAGATAATGTATTAACCTACATGTCTGAATACGTCCCTGCCCCCGCGTGTTACCCTCCCATTGAGCGTCGGAGCATCCATCGTAAACGCAGCGCGACCTTACATTGTGGCGAGCGCTAAGTAGCTGTTAAGTGACTCGTAAATGTAAGGGAATGTCAATATGTGTGAGTTCGTTTGTATAGATAGAGGTGAAAGCTTTCTATTATGTTGCAAAGTTTCTGAATGCTGAATGAAAAACTTGCAAAAAAATGCGTACTTTCCCGTGTAATGAAATGAGATGAGATGAGGTATTTGGCGTGGATATTTATTAAGAAAAGAAATACGTTAGATGGAGATTTTTGCTCTTATGAAAAACCAGTGAGCTTAAAGTTATTTTTAATTAATTTTTGTTAAGATTAATACCAATGAATTTATTCAGTTCTACTTCGCATAAATTATTTAACGTAAATTACGTTTAAAATTTAGAATAGGCTAGGTTAAAATTATCCCCCGGAACCACAGGAAAGGAGTCTACTGTGGACAGGGGTTACTGGGCCCCTACCGGGCGCGTCCCTAGGTCGTGGATAAGGGAATGCTGTACAGATATGTGCGGTACCGGGTTTACCCGGCGCGAACGACGCCAGTAAAGCGGGATTGCTCCTCGAAAGAGGACGCGATTGGTTGCAGCAGTCCTGGTCAGTACCTATGGCTGGCTGGACGCTGTTGCTGCGGTGTGGGTGACCTTTAAGGTTGCGGTTCGGTGGCGTCTCGGAATTATTTTGAGTAGCGGCATCGGGTGAATTTTCTGCTCACTTTTAGTAAGTCGGAAATGGCGCGGTCTGGTGCTATCTAGACCGCCGTGGTGTGCGACCATTAAAGTCGCGGCCCGCTGGCATCCTGGACTTATTCCGGTTAGTGGCAGTGGGCGTTAGGTTCTCTCTCCTACCTTTTTGGTCTAAAAGGAAAGGATAGAGGAGTGCGGTTCGACGGGTTTTGCCAGCATTATATCTGCTGATAGAACATGACTTCGGTCATCGTTGGACAAATTGTGGAGAGCCTGTTTACGGGCGGCGCGATTACATGGTGTCCTAGTTATAGATCACTGTGCTTGAGCGCGAATGCGGGTCCGGAGTGCATTCACACTGCATCCGTACACGGCCTTGAATAAGGCCACCGCAGTCATACCGTAGCCCCCAACGAGGGTCTGGGACCTTAGGGGAGCGGGGGTCTTGCCTTCACCGGCTGGGCCACGTGGAAGATAACCACTGTAAAAAATTCCTCGAATCCTAAGTTTGCTCGTGATGAGGGGATTTTCATTTCTTTGTTACCGTTGTTTCGTAACAAAGGATGAATGGCTGACGAGACTATCAGTCGCTAGCGAGCACCTCCACAGAACCGGCGGACCCTGTTGGAGTATTACGCTTAGTCGGGTATAGGGGGCTCTACTCGACTGGACTTTTTATTTCCCCTGCACTCGTGGGATTAAAATATGAATTTAAACCAAAATAAAAATAAAAATGATGAAAGGGTGGGTGCAGTATCAGGTTCTGATACCGCATCGAGTTTGATGAGTGTGGAGAGCTTGAGGAGCAAGCTCTTCAGGAAGAGGTCGCGATCAGCAAAGAATACTGGTTCTGAGCAGATATCGTCGGATGAAGACATGCCGTCACCAAAGGTGGGCACGACTGTGAAAAGAGGAAGAGGACGACCTCCAACTACTGGAGAGTATGTAGGTCTAGCAAATCCCAAAGCACTTCTTACTGCAAAAAAAGGAAGGGAGACATTCCTTAAGGCTGACGACGAAGTGGCTGAATTGGCTGAATGTGCTCGAGTCGCAAAGGCACGTATGACGGAGGTTCTAGATAAAGAGGGAAAATGTGAGACTGAAAAGTCTAGTTCATCTATTCTTGAAGCAGTCTCGACAAGTCTGGATGTGGTTCTGAAGGTTGCCACGAAGTCCGGAAATCTAAAGGGCACGTTTCAGAGAGCCTTGAAGGACGCAGTCTCTTCTATCAAAGAAGCGGTCGAAACGCTGGGCACATGGACGGTGACGGAGGAAACCGCCGCACTGCAGAGCAAGACCACTAAATTAGAGTCGGAAAATGCGCGATTACAGGGAGAGCTTCTGGATTTGCGCAAGGACCTTGAGGAAATCCGAGCGCAGGTATCGCCAAAGAAAATTGTTTCCCCTGCTCCTGTTCCTCTTGATGATGCCACAGCCAGTACTATTCCACAGGAGGAGCTCATTCGTGCCATCATGATCCAGGTCGGGACTATGATAAGTGCGCGATTCGAAGGTTTGGAGGAGCGATTGCTGCCCGAAAAGCGTCTGCGACCGCCGCTGGCCGCTGATGCAAAGAGAGCAGCTCCGGTAGTCAAGACTGCACCGTCGCTGGCGGGGCCGTCTCCTGCACAACCTTGTGCAGGAAAATCTGGCATAGGTAAGGGCAAAAAACCTAAAGAATCAATCAACAATCCTCCCGTTGTCGCTGCTTCCTCCACCTTGGACCCTGTGGCGTCGACCAGTGCCGCCAATGAAAGTTGGACAACGGTTAGCAGAAGAAAGGGTAGCAAAGCTTCCAAGGCGCCTAAGACGGCCAATGCTCAGAAAGAGTTTAAAAAACCTAAAACTAAAAGTGGCCAAAAACAATTGCGAGTACCTAGTTCGGCAGCCGTGGTTCTGCAGCTGCAACCGTCTGCGGAATTGCAAGGTGTAACGTATGCATCTGTGTTGGCCGATCTTAGAAATAAGGTTGATGGTGCCGGTCTTGGAATTAAGTTTAGGAAGGCGGCAACCGGCGCGCGCATCCTGCAGTTACCGGGGGCTTCGAGTGGATCGAGGGCTGATGC
Organism: Autographa gamma; assembly: GCA_905146925.1. NCBI lineage: Eukaryota > Metazoa > Arthropoda > Insecta > Lepidoptera > Noctuidae > Autographa > Autographa gamma. Next base: position 11,300,514 of record LR989856.1, on the reverse strand, counting down.
CCTGGCAGATCAGATCCGCAATGCGATCAGTCCTGATGTTTTAAAGGTCTCCAGACCTATCAAAAGTGCTGATCTGTGCATTTCAGGTCTGGACGACTCTATGACTTCCATGGAGGTTGCTGCAACAGTCGCTTGCTTGAGTGGGTGCCCAGTGGATTATGTAAAGGCTGGTAACATCCGTGAACATGGTATGAGCGGTGGTTCCGTGATTGTGAAATGTCCTGTTTCCGCAGCCAAAAAATTGGCGAGAGCGGAGCTACAGATCGGGCTAGTGTCTGTGCGGGCCCGACTCCTTGAGTCTCGACCAACCCGCTGTTTTCGTTGTTTGCGGAACGGACACGTTGCGGCTCTTTGTGGGGATGAGGTTGACCGTTCTGGTTCCTGTTTCAGGTGTGGACAAATGGGCCACTTATCGAGAGATTGCAGTGCGTTACCACATTGCCCTATATGCGCCGCAGATGGGAAAGATGCGGCGCATAAAATAGGTGCAAAAAAATGCAAGGAAACTGCCCTTAAAAATAAAAAGGTGGTCAAGGGGTCGCAACCAAAACTGCTTCCTCCTGTGTCACTGGCTGGCACAGCAGCGGATGAGGTGTGCATGTCTTCTTAATATGGCTCATCGTTTCTTACAGGCCAATTTAAACCACTGCGCTAGAGCGCAGGACCTTCTAGTCCAGAGCATGGTGCAGTGGTCTATAGATGTTGCTGTGATTTCCGAGCCCTACTTCGTCCCGCCCAGTGACAGCTGGCTTGGGGATACAAAGGGTTTGGTGGCCATAGTGTCAAGGGCACCGCTTAGGGTCGTTGCACAGCGCCCCTGCTTCGCTGCAGCCTTGGTGGAAGGAGTGTTGATTGTAGGGGTGTATTTTTCACCGAACAGGGTTCTTTCTGAGTTTGAGGCTTTTCTCAGCGATCTTGGGGCTCTAGTTGAGCAAAATCGCCCCTATCCAGTGCTCATCCTAGGGGACTTCAATGCCAAGTCTATGACTTGGGGATCTCCCTCCACAGATGCACGTGGAGCCCTAGTAGAGGAATGGCTTATGGAATCTGGCCTATGCCTTCTCAACAGAGGCTCGGTACAGACGTGTGTGCGGCAACAGGGGGGATCTATTGTAGACCTCTCTCTAGCCAGCCCGACTGTAGCACACAAGGTACTTAATTGGAGAGTTCTCGATGGCGTGGAAACACTGTCAGACCACCGATATATACGGTTTGAGTTTTCTGACCCATCAACACTGGCCCCGACGACCAGAGGGCACTCTTCAGTGTTTCCGCGGTGGGTACTCAGCAAGCTAGATGCCGAAAGCCTTAAAGAAGCAGCGATTGTTCAAGCCTGGATTGCTCCATCGACCGGGCCCACTACGGTTAATGACGAAGCGGCTTGGTTTCGACAGGCAATGACGCAAATTTGTGACGCGGCTATGCCTCGTTCCAGACCGTTACCTCCGAGACGACAGGTCTATTGGTGGTCTCAGGAGCTGGCGGTGTTGCGCATTGTGTGTATAGCTGCGAGGCGGGATTACACGCGGCAGCGGAGAAGGAGGGTCACCAACCGCGACATTGAAGCCCGTCTCTACGAGGCATACAGAGGGGCAAAGGCCAGCCTCCAGGTAGCTATTGGTCAGGCCAAGAATGCGGCTAGGGAGGAACTGCTAGCGTCCTTAGATAGAGATCCATGGGGGCGTCCTTACAAGATGGTTCGAGGAAAGCTTCGCCGGTGGACTCCCCCACTTACACAAACATTGGAGCCACAGTTCTTGGAGTGTGTTACTGCTACCCTCTTCCCTTCTAGGGTCCACACTCCTCCTTCTATGCGGTCTAGGTTAGAAAGTTCGGATAGAATGAGCACTGAGGTGCCTGTGATCACTGACTCAGAGATGGGTGTGGCTGAACTGCGCCTTAAAAGAAAATGCACTGCTCCTGGCCCTGATGGAGTACCTGGTCGTGTGTTAGCCTTGGCACTCGGAGTCATGGGGCCTCAACTTAGAAACACCCTAGATAAATGTCTGCAGCAAGGGGTATTTCCACAGTTGTGGAAAGAGGGTAGACTCGTGTTGCTCCGCAAAGAAGGACGGCCCGTGGATGCTCCATCCGCGTATCGGCCCATTGTTTTGCTTGACGATGTGGGGAAATTCTTTGAGCGAATCATTGCTGCGCGCATCGTCAAGCATTTATCGAGGGTAGGGCCCGATCTCTCTGATAACCAATTTGGATTCCGAGAGGGTCGCTCGACTATCGACGCGATTCAGCGCGTCAAAACCCTCTCCGACCAGGCAGTATCAGGAGGTGAGGTTTTGCTGGCAGTATCCTTGGATATTGCCAACGCTTTCAACACTTTACCTTGGAGTGTTATCTTGGAGGCTCTACGATACCACGATGCGCCGATGTATCTTCAAAAAATAATCGGAGCCTATTTGGAAGACAGAGCGGTGATCTACGAGAGTCGCAGCGGTGTTGCGACACGGCAAATGTCTTGCGGAGTCCCACAGGGGTCAGTACTGGGTCCGCTCCTGTGGAACATTGGCTATGACTGGGTCCTCCGAGGTGCCACCCTGCCAGGCGTCAGTATTGTCTGCTATGCTGATGACACACTGGTACTCTCCCGGGGGTGTTTATTCCGTGAAGCGGCCCGTCTAGCCACGGCAGGGGTAGCGCAGGTCGTCGGACGAATAAAAATGCTGGGCCTGGACGTGGCCCTAGAAAAATCCGAGGCCCTTGTCTTTCACGGGCCTCGAAAAGCGCCACCAGCGGGGTCCCACATCACCGTTAGTGGGGTTCGCATAGAGGTGGGGTCCACAATGCGTTATTTAGGGCTGGTACTCGATAGCAGATGGACCTTTGACTCCCACTTCGAAAAATTGGGGCCTCGAGTTGTGAAGGCTTCGATCGCACTCAGTCGCCTGCTGCCTAATGTGGGAGGTCCGGGGACAAGCTGCCGCCGACTCTTCTTGGGGGTGGTTCGCTCCATGATGCTGTATGGGGCTCCCGTGTGGGCGGAGAAACTGACACGGCGAGGTTTAGCTCTTTTGTGCCGCCCGCAGAGGGCTATGGCAGTCCGGGTCATTCGCGGCTACCGTACAATATCCTGTGTGGCCGCGTGCCTTCTAGCAGGTACACTTCCCTGGGACCTGGATGCCAGAGTCCTCGCGAGTGCATATGAGTGGCGAAAGGAGCTACTCAGTTGCGGCGAAAGGCCTCCACCTCGAGCTGTAGAGGTATTGTTAAGGGAGCTCCGTTTTGCCTTCTTGGAGGTATGGGCAGAGCGTTTAATTGTGCCTGGAGCAGGCCTCAGGACTGTGGAGGCGGTTCGTCCCGTCCTCGAAGACTGGGTCAGCAGACGCCACGGAGCACTCTCCTTCCGGACGGCACAGGTGCTGTCGGGACACGGATGTTTTGGCAGTTACCTGTTTCGTATAGCGCGGAGGGAACCCAGCCCCCGGTGCCACCACTGCAGCGATATCGAGGACACGGCGCAGCATACACTCGAGCACTGTCTAGCTTGGGCGGTACAGCGCCGGTTCCTCGCTGCGGTAATAGGTGATGATCTCTCGCTACCGGCCGTAGTAGCTTCGATGCTTAGGAGCGAGGAAGCTTGGAGCGCCGTTACCGTCTTTTGTGACGAGGTAATGGCGCTCAAAGAGGGCGCGGAAAGGGAGCGAGAGATTATATCTAACCTCCCGATCCGCGCTAGGCGCACAAGGGCTAGAAGAAGGGCTGACAATGCCCTCCTTCAGCCACCATAAATGGCTTACGGCGGCAGACGTGGGGACGTCTGCTGCTTTAAATTAAAGGCCAAAGATGGCGCGCGCGGTGCTTCCGCGCGCCTTCTCATCAGTGTAAAGGGGAAGTTATCCCCCACTGTCTCATCGTAGTAGCTCCGGGAAGGAGCCTCCCTGCTGGAGATCGCGGTAGTTTGCACTGCTTTCCCGCCTGGTCTCCAGCAGAAGGGAAGGGTGAAGCACTCCGGTGGTTTTAGCCGGTAAGAGTCCGGCATACCCCTCCGCATTCCCCAGGGCGGAGGAAGTCCATGAGGATTTCCCCGGGTAAAAAAAAAAAAAAAAAAAAAAAAAAGGTTAAAATTATCCAACAGAATAAACTGTTTATAAAATTTAACACACACCTTTAACGACACCTTTATAAAATTTAAATGAAACAATACACTATGCCGCCAAGAATATAAATGAAGCTTAAAAATATTGTAGAAAAGGATAAAAGGATTATAGTCGAGCAAGAGAATTAATATAATTTTCTATTTTTAGATTGTTCTATCTTTAATTTAAAATGAAATAATCTCAGCAATATTTCTTCTTACACTTCTTAAAATAAAATAATAATTCTTACAAAAAAAAAAAAAAATGGGACCACACTGATGGCACTAAAATTCAAATAAAAAAAACAGTCGAATTAAAAACCTCCTTTTTGAAGTTGGTTAAAAACATTAAACTTTCTGACCGACAATTAAAATTGTTAAATATTTTCGAAGAGTTTCTTTTACTTTTATTTTGAGACAGCTCGTCAATACCTGTACATCACTTTCATTGCGCCCCTTAAACATATTACCTACTTATAGCCTCCTGAAAAATGTATGAGATAAACTGGCTTTAGATCGAACGAGAATACGTTTTCTTGAGACTCTTGATAGTGAACTATTAGTTATTGTGAACTATTAGAGAAGCATCTGAGTTCTGAAGTTACTTTTCACATGACGACGGGCAAGTAAAATGTATGAATTTTGCTAATCCGATAATGTGAAAATAGTCTGAGAGTGGCAAGTGTTAACAAACATTTAAGAAAATGTTTTTTTTACTAGACTTTCTAAGTATTTTGTAAAACTTTGTATGCACATTCTTGGAAATGTAGTTATTCCGATTTGATTCCTGTTTTTATAATAAAGTTAAGCTATCATAGAATGCATACGGGAAGGAGGGCAGAGAACAATAGAGACTTGTAGAAGGAGGAAAGAGAGGCCTTTGCCCTGTAGTGGGACAGTTCGGGCTTTAAATATTAATAATAATCATAGACTGAAACAATAAATATATATAAAGGAAAAACGTTAATACACACTGTAAACAACCTTTAAAAAGAAATTTCTCCTTAGAAAAGGCTTTATTAACGATGACATCACAACAATCCTTGTTTCCTTACTGTATGAGTACTTATGTCTGTTTTCGTATATTTTTGGCAACAGATGGGCCTAAATCTTAATATCCTGACAGAGAAACCAGATGTTTTTAATAAAAGCCTAATATTACGTTATATTAAGTTTTGTGTATTTTTGTATGTTGTTAATCGTATAAGGATGATAGATGATGTTATAATAGTAAATGGTTATGTAATAATATTGTGATGGTTTTTTACGATAGTGTTTTCAGATGTACTCTACATTTATATTTCTATAAGTGTGTAGCTAAGTTCTCTTGGTGAATTGTGTGTAACAAACTCATATTTAAACTCTAGAATGCTTTATGATTCGTGACAAGCTTTGCTCTGACTTAAAAGCGAATATTTGAATATTTTTTTCTACGGAAAGGCTTGAGTACTGTACACAAATAAAGCCAAAGTTTAAAATAAGTAATTTAAAATCGCAAAATATCCATGTCCGAATTGAACCCAAGCACGACGCACATTTTGTGCCTTTATGTTAACTATTTGCCACTCCACCATTCGTGCAGCACAAAACTTTTGTCCTACATCTAACAATAGGTCAAAAATAATCACGTAGATACTGAAAACTTTTACATTCAGTTCTGCCCTCAAAGAATAAAAGTGCGCTCTCAAACACCTTTGATCCACACCCTTAGCCGTCAAATACAGTCCTCCACATGAGACCATGTAACAACGAAAATCAACCTTACAGCTAGGATATAAGGTCGATTATTTTTTTGTGTTAGTATTGTGTGGTTGATTGTATAGGGGAGGAATTAGAACTAGTTTAACGAGCTCTTGAAAAAAGTTTTTATGCCTTTTTGATGGTTTCTTTTGTTCGGCGTGAAATGATCACGTAATTAGGAGAGTTTGATGTTAGAAGGTAGGGAAGCGTGACATTTTAATTGTTATTAAGGTAAAAGAAAGTTTGGCCTTCTAAATATAACTTTTGCGGAAGGAAAAAGGTTAAAGCAACTTTTTGACAAAATTTTGTGTTTGTTGTAGACAAATTAATTGAAACAATTATGAAGCTAAAAAAGCTTCTAAAGGGTGTAGGTGTTTAAGGTAAATAATTCTTACAAAAAAAAATACTTTAAAATACTTAAGTCTTATTTATTTATTATGGATGGCACTGTCTTAACTAGACCGAAATGGGACCACACGGGAGGCCATCAGTCAAATAAAAAAAAGAATTACCCAAAACGGTTCACACAGTCAATAATTCTCAAGTAACAAACATAAAAAAAATACAGTCAAATTGAGGACCTCCCCCTTTATGAAGACGGTTAAAAAAGAAAACCAACCCTATTAGACATCTTTATTATAGCATAAATCCATCTCAAACCACTACATTACCTAATCAAGAAAAAACAAAGGCTTAATAAAATCGCCTCTATCATTAACTAGATCCTGAGCTTGACAGACAAGTGTTGTTAATATGTGTCGTAATATAAACCAGCGATAATGGCCGCCATTGTCTTGTCTCCTAAAAATATCTCTCACAATATTTCCCTCCAAATACAACCATTTTGTCAGCTGCGATCGATTTTCGTTATCTCACGAGTAGGGTTGCCAAGCATTGGTATGAAATATTGAATTAATATGAATATTTATCTTTTTTATTGCAAGATATTTTATGCGTCTAAAGACATAATATGCAATATTGACAACTGAGTAGGCTAAAAAAATATTGTAATGTTTTTTACTTGGTTAACTTATAAAAACATCTGTAGGAAAGCTGAATTCCAAACCTGGGATCAGAAATTCGCAAATGAGCAAGCCTGTTGATTAATGCTCGTGCCTTCTCTATATGGGAAGAGGCCTGTGGCCCAGCAGTGGAACGTTTATAGGCTGGTAATATTATTATTATTATAACTTACGAAACAAACGTTCGATGAGCAACTTAAACAATTGCTATCCAGTAACCAAGTTAGTTTTTCATTCAAGTAATTTTATTATGAAAACTTCATGAGGCGAATTGAATCCCACTCAAGTTTGAATCTAGCCAGACGTTCAAAAGAATGCGCGTGACTAAATCGTAATACATACAAATAATGATTTAAGTACGACCAAAAAAACATTACTTCTTTTTACTTTTGTTAAAGTGCGCTGAGGCATTACCTTTTCAATTTGTTGGGCCCGACTTGCCAACTTGTTACATTACAGACGAGTGCCAACCCTAGTGACGTCACGATTGCGTCATCACTCTACCGTCAGTACCGTTGTGTATTTTCACTAAGCCCAGAACTCTTTTTGAATATTTATATACTTAAATGTTTTTGAACGATCGAATGAGACGTTCGGAAGATATGTTATTGCAAATGGAGGAGTCAATCATTCTGTCTGATGGCTTTATTCACTGACAAATTGCGGATCACATTTCTTTAAACAAAAATGTTTTGTTCCAAATATTTATTTCCAGCCATAAAATACATAACGCCTAGGCCAGTAACTTGACTGTGAGGGATTTTTGTTTATTTAAAAATCTTTTTTCATAAGCCTGTTCATACACAGGTTAATTCCAATAAATCCAATTAATGGATTGAAAGGTTATATCAATAAACTTTATTGACACCTTTCGTTTGATGTCAATTGATTAAAAATGCTCAATCAACGTAATCTTTTGAAAAAACACTGTTTTGACACATATTTCGGCGATAGGATACCATGGCAATTCATTCAACTCACATAAAAGTTTATTATTCAAATATGTGCTTTATACGACATGTATTTAAAGTTCAGTTTTCAAGGTATATCCTACTTGCAAGCATAGTTCCGGGAGTCGTATATCGATTGAAAAATGAACTTTATGACCAAAGTTTTAGAGTACAAAACTAAATGCAAGGTATCATAGGTCAGTTCTGTATGCTGTGACCTTTAATCGGACATCTGAAACCCTTTGCCATTTCTCTACTATTTGTATCAATTATTTCAATGCGAAGTGCAAACACGTGTGAAAGTTTTAATACCAATTTTGTTCGACGAATTTTCCAATAGAATTATTTGTACTGATATTTATATTCGATAACAAAATTTCATCAATTTGTTGATTTTTATTTGACGCTGAAAGACTGCTTTTAGGGTAAGCCGATTATGTTTTTCATTTGAATAAAGTTTTCTGTTTTGTGACCTGATTGGCGTATTGTTTGGCTTTATGTCTAAAACTTATATGTATGAAAACAGAAATAGCTGATTTGCAGATATTTTGATCAGTTTAAGTTCAATTATGAACTTTGTAGTTCCTGTGGTAAGGATAGAAATTTGTCACTCTCCGGCAAACAGATTAAGAGCAATATCTTTTACTATAATTTAACCAATAAAAAAAATAAAAAGAGTTTATACAGAAAGACTAGAACCACTTACGGACACTCACTTTTAAAAGTAAGCCAGTAAACTTGATTTCATAAAGCGATTATAAAACCTGGAGTTAAAAGTGTCGCCTATCAATGAAGCTTGAGTAGCGCTTGAGAGCGTCTCAAAAAACCCATGACTCACATTTATAGAGTATACCCTTCACCCCCGATGTTAGCTGCCTCTTATAACACACAAGTATACTCGAATCGTGGCCTATTTTATTAGACCTCGGAATTTCCAATCGATTCCAAACCTTAAGTTGCTCACACATGGTCGGTTTTACAATGGACATGTGGGTTTGTTAGCAAGACGGGAAGTAAGGAGTGAAAAATGTTGAGCGCTTGTTTAATTATAGTAGAAATTAAAGCCGTTTCGAGTTAGTGGTTGGTCATATAGTGGGCATGAGTGACCTCCACGTTTAACACACCAAAAAGACTGTATATTAGTATGCATTTTATATTTTTTTCTATAAAAATACTACAATACTACCATGCATTTGTTGTCGTATGTTAAATGCTATGGTTCATTGAATTAATTAGTTTACATGTTTACACCCTACACTTAATAAAAAGACACAAGCTATAAGCTTTTCGAGAACTAGAATTTTCCTTTTTTTTGAAGCGTTTTATGTACTAATAATAAAAACAAAATGTGGTCCTTAAGCAAAATCTACCAGGATTGTAATTTATCTATTTATTCGAGAAGAAAGGCTTAATAATATTCAAATAATAATATCCCGAGCATGTAACATCAATTCAAGTACGAAATAAATAACAAACATGCAAAATTCACTGCCTGACAACACCTGTTTTCTCTCTTTCCTCTGTACCAACCAATGTTTCACAAAAAATTAATGCGAGCATTATTTTTACGACGGTACAATGGTACCGACAGAATTGTGTCGTAAAACACGTTGCATGAGACGTCATCATGTTATATAAAGACATCCCCTAGATAACGGTGTTTTAGTAGAGATATAGACATAGATAGTGTGTTTCCGAAAGCACGTTAAACAGTAGATCCCGGCTATCATACATAGATCTTTGGCATTCGTTACGTCAATATTCTGACAACCAGTCTCACTATGGATGGATACTGTGTTTCCCAGTAAAATGCGTTGTGGAGGTCAGATAGACAGTCGCTCCATGTAAAATACGGTATTCAGCATAATCCGGTATGACTGGTAGCCGACCCCAACATACTTGGGAAAAGGTTTGGGAGATGATGAGATTTGACATAGATAGGTAGTTTTTGTGCTATATTAATTCACAATAGTAAATAGCAATATTAATTAACTTACGGTAATAAAGGAATGGGAGTTGATAACTTTTCTTTTGTCAAAATCATAATTCGCATTCCCGAACGTCCCGAAAATACAAAAATCTGCACTCATTGTAAAAAAAATACTGTCAAATCCTCGAAATTAGTTGTGAATTTCTAATTTTAGTAATTCCACTGTCAATTTCCTATCCTATATTTTGTATTTCGCAAATATTTAATTCAATCTTACAGCAGTGTTTGTTTTTGTTCGGACCGAAAATTGATAATTATCTTCTACTCAAAAAGTAAACTGCAAGGTTTGTTAACATTTTTAATTATTTGAAACACTACCATAGTAACAAAATACACAATGAGTAGAAGAATTATAATTTTATTTGTGAACTAGGTTACATAATCTTTTTACTAGCTTAAAGTAATGTTATATAAAATCCTCTTTACATTTTTCTCTTAGTAAAATCCTACACACACGCTGACCTTTTAAAATTGAAAAATAAAATATGACGCAACGTGATATTCAACCCTTTACTCACTGCTTTATGAAACTTTTATTAAATGGTACCTTTTACTTTTTGACTAGGTATACACTCTGAAACAATGTTTATCTAAATAAATAAATATCCAGAATAATGTTAGTAGAACTGTGTTTTTTTGTATTTGAAAAATGATGTTGGTCTTACTTTTAGGAATTCTGTATGCATAAGAGCTTTTGTTTGGTCTTTAATTTTATGTCAAAAACATTCATCAGTCATTATTTTCAAATTTTGTGATCACTTGAAAACAGGTATTTCTATATTTTAATTATACGGTCCCTTGCGCAATAACATTATTTTGTCGACCACAATTAGATAACCGAAGAGCAGAAGAAACTAATCTCTCAACTCGAATTGCTAAAAACCTATAAAAGTCATATCTATCTACATGCTCAAAACTTGTGCATAGTTGGCAATAATATTAACCCGATCACTACCCTAGAGACTCAAAAAGTTTCTAAGTTTCTGAAACATACGGATTATAAGAATCTATATAGAAAGCATATTCCATAAAAGTTCCCCTTTATGACCGTTATAACCGGGTGCACAATAGATAAAGTTCCATGGAGTGTGCCCGGATTATCCGGACCAAATTACCCGGATATTATTGTGGAAGTGTTTGGTAACGAGTAATCATGCTCGTTTCCCGAAGGAATATTGTTTTACGGTAGCTATTAATATAAATTTGAATGAAGTAGTTTTTATCAGGCTGAATGTTGAAAAAAGACGTGTTTTTTGGTATAGTCAATCAAGCTAAGAAGGCAATTTCTTCATAATAATAAATAAATAATACAAAAAACCGGAAATTACTGAGACTTCCTGAGAACTAATAAGAATACCTATAAGGTTCTCAAAATTAACAGTATTTCACGGAAACAAAACCATCGCTTGAGTCCTTTACATAGGCTCTTATTTATAATTCATACTTTTTAGCCTGATCTCGTATAGTATTCGAACACTGATTTTTATTTATATTAATTGTTAAGGCATCTATTTTCTCACTTCGCAAAAAATTTAAAAATCTTTTTAAAAGACGTTATGTAACCTGAAACTCAGGATTTAACTTCCACTATCTGTGACGTCACGAGCCTGACAACTGTCTTAGAAAGCCTTTTATTATTAAGCTTTTAGAGAGAAGCCACGTGGATCGTTCCCACAAGTAAGAGGGTTAGATACTGCACTCTCATTTTAAGAAGATTTGAGGGTACATTTACTTGGGATGGGCAGCTTTGTTTGTTCAACTGAACAACTAAAAATGTAAATTGTTAAAAATCTGAGAGAGAAAATTAAACCGCGAAAAAAACCCTAAAAAGTAGTTTTTTTTTTCTAAAATATGAGAATCAAAAAACCACAGAATTTTGCCATTTATTTAATTAAATTGTTGATTTGTGAAAATCGGACTTAATTTTTTTCTTCAACTTCAACTTAAAGTTGAACTTCGGCTTAAAGATAATAAAGTACGACCGATTATTACATGGATTACTTAGTAATATTTAGAAAACGGAAATGTACAAAATAGAAATCTTGCTTTGAAAAAAGAAAGTAAACTATCTTTGTTTTACTTTTAACTAAACAACGAGGTACTATTGCTTACAAACACAAACCTAATTTATTTCACCGACCAAAACTCATAACATTATCAAACAGATTGAATATTATTTCGCAACTACCTCACTTTCCCAGAAGCGAAAAACACGTTTTTACGGAGCGTTACACGGAAACAAATGTGTTTTACTGCATGAAAATGAACAAAGTTCACTTCAGGGAATTTGCATATGTAATAACAATCACGAAACTGGCATTCCTGGCAATAGGCAGTTATAAAATTATTTGAAGTGCTAATTTTGAATGACATCCCTCTGTGCTCGAAGTTGGGACAACACTTGAAGTGTCCTTGTAACTTGACGGTGAGAATAATGTGAAATGTCAGATGTGCTGTCTATTCAAACTGTATTTTAAGTCCTTAAACCAAACTATAAATAAAAATGTTCGTGGTAAAGTATTTTGTTTTAGTTTTAGTGTTTGTCAATTAATGTGAGTAAAACGTTTTGCGACACGAACAAAAAAAAGCAGGCTAGACTAAACTAAGTAATTCGGTCTAGCCCAGATCTATAAAAAATATAAAATACTTAAACACGCCTACTGCTCCCCTGACTCTGATGCTATCTATTTGTTATGTGTTTTAACACTAAGCCTTAAGTACTAAAACAAGTCCTACAAAACTGTTTTCATCGTTTGATTGTGGATGAGAAGAGACGCATAATAAAACCGCTAAAATAAATCTTACTTAAATACTAACGAAAACTTAAAACACGCGAAAAAATTAGTCATTTAATTGACTAAATTTGTAATCTGAAATTGACGTCTAATTCATTATTTGTACTTCAGACTTTTAATTACCAAAAATAAATTGTATCTAATAGTTAGTTTTATCTAATCCTGTCGTCCAAAATAGACGAACTAACTCGCAATATAATTTAGGACGAGAATTTTTATATTTAAAAATCCGAATAAATTACTTTTAAAGTGAGCAATTATTTCTAGCCATTATTGGCTTCGTTATAAATGCGGCGATTAATGGAAAGGTCGCTCAAAAAAGGTGGTATATTTTTTGCTCAGCCTTTTAATATTTCTGTATAGTATAGTATTTAGGTACTAAGGCTTAAAGGTTTTACTTGAGCTTTCATGTGTCACTTGATTTGAGTACCATTAGATGGACTTCGGTACTTAACTTTGGCTTTAAAAAGCTAGGTATAATTATTTCCATTTAAAAGGTTCCTTTTAGTTTCTCTAATTATTCGTCTTCGGATTTTAATCTCGCCGTCATTAAATATATATTCATATTAAATTGAATTCTTATTTTGTAAAACTGTCTCTCTCTCTTAATCAGCATCAAAACTGTTTATATAGTGATAACCGAAATTAAAATTGACTAATACTACACTAGTTAGCAATATGTCATGGCGGAGCGTGCGATTCTTGTTGTAGTAGTGTCTTGCATTATATAAATTAATAATAATCATTATGGCTTCGCTGGCTTTTAAAAGTATTGTAATTGTTACGCTGTTTCTTATGATAATATATTGTAAGGTTTAAAGGATCAGTGAAAGACTCAGGTAGTAACACAACTATGGATACAAAGTTTACTGTGAGGATTACTGATGACTCTTAATTAAGTAGTTACAATGTAGGTATGTATTCTAGTGGCATCTATATTACTTGTTATGTGTCCCACCTAAAATAGATTGCTACAAAGTTCAACAAAACATTTCGTTACAGAACCCCTTTGTGCATGTGTGAGGTATTGAAATTCCATTCACCATTCCAATCCACGCTTTTTTGTTAGAAATAGTTTAACACCCAAAAAAGTTTTTACTCATTACGCGTTATAACCAACTTTTACAAATAGTTAGGCCTTTTCTAAAGCAACCGTGTTACTATTAGTTTTACTTTTGTATCTGTAAATTGAATCGTCAGTTTTCGAGGGAAAATGATTTTCTTTTCTTTAGATAATTAGAGACTGAATACTGTAGAAGTTATCAGTAGTAATCAGTTGATGAGTTGAAAGATACAACAAAAAAGGTATACTTTTTAAAGAGAGGAATAAATTGTGTGTTTTATGTCATAGAATGAACAACTGCGTTATTTAAACTAAGACTACTTGAAGCAATCAGGATTGGCTGTTTCAAGCTGTGACTGCATAGAAGAATATATATTTTTATTTCCTCGTCTGCATCGTCAATCGACCATTATCGATATATATAAATGAATTGCTGTTCGTTAGTCTCGCTAAAACTCAAAAACGGCTGGACCGATTTGGCTATATTTGGTTTTGAATTATTTGTGGATGCCCAGGGAAGGTGAAAAAATGTTTGAATAAATTTGAAAAAGTTCAAAAATAAATAATCACTTAAGTATCGTTTGGGGCAGTACGAAGTCTGCCGGGACAGCTAGTACTTTAATATAAGTTTTAATTTTAGTTTAATTGTAAGCGTTTGTTGTTATATTAGATTCGAGTATTAAAAAACAATTGGTTGAAAAGTAGTAGTCCAAATGTGATCACTGGCTAACTGCTGGATCACTACTCATTACTGCAATTTAAAATAGAATATGTTTCAAATCTCACTGTTTCTTGCTAAAATGAAAAATAAAATTCTTTCTTGAAGAGATATTTACAAGCATTTTTAAATAACTTCATAACTTTCACAACTTTATTTAGGTAACATCGATACACGTCTACTGAGGCGGATCGTGATCAGCAATCTAAACATGTACAGTCAACCGCTTATCTTATCAACTTCAAAGAAAAAACAGCTTTATTACCAAGGATTATGGCTGAATTTCGTAATTCAATGTCATCACTAAAAAGCGGTCGACTGTATATCGATAAACCCTACAAATTTAGGTTCTACTACCATAAATAGTGTTTGGGTATGATAGTAATCTTTGCGTTATACAATATCTTAACAAAAAAGATAGAGGTTTTGCCTTGTTTCTTTTTACCTACAAGAAAAGGTTGTGTACCTGCCTCTGAAATTATTGTGAGTAGGTATCATTTATTATTATGTTGCTGACCAAATAAAACTGGGATATTATGTTGCAAAGAGATACCTAAATTTTTAATCATAATACATAATATAAGTTCATATTCTTACGCTAACATTTAACACATTTTTATTCACATTTTAGACTCTTTATTTTCTCATTAACAGACACATACAAAGGCTTTATAAATAGGGGTTTATTATATGTATTTAAATGCCCAACGGTACTAATTTTTTTTCAGAATTGTAAGCTCATCAATGAGGCAAAAAATAAAACTGTTTTTAAATCTATGAATGTCAAAGTTACGTTCTTTAAACCGTTTTCAGTACACCAACACAATATACATATAAGTACTAAGTTTTAATTTTAGTATAGTTAGAGTTTGTTCTTATATTAGATAATATAGTGCTAAGCATATATTTTATTTTAGCCATTTATATCTTAAATACTATTAGCGATTTATCTCAGCCCCCGATATATGATATTGTCCGGCAATGGGGATGTGATCCATACTACCTAATAGATTAGCTGTCGGTACACGTCTCTCACAAATGTACAGAGATAATACACATTTTCTTAAATGTACATATAAGAATAAGCTGTTTCAACCAAAGTAGGTTAATGAAGAAACTTCTTATAAATAATGGAACTAACCACTAACCAGGAAACGTATAATTCTAACAAAAAAAAAAGACTTCTAAATGAGTCTTATATTTATTAAGGATCCTGTCAAAACTGGACCAACATAAATGGGAACACACAGAAGGGACCTCCTCCTTTTTGGAGTCGGTTAAAAATAATAAGTAAAGTAAAACATGTAAATTCCAAAGAAATGTCTAAGATTAGTAAATACTTTATTGAGTTGTCTCTCTTTTATACCGGGTTGTAACTGAGTACCTTGGGACAAAACCTACTTTTGTAAAAGAAAGGGGATATAATAATTACGCATTCCTTCCGTATAATATATATAATATTTAATCCAGCCTATAAACATCCTATCTCGCCCCCTATTACATGGGACCTGTTGAGGTCCCAAGTAATAGGGGGCGAACTGTGGGTGTACATTGGTACACCTCTGCCTACCCCTTCGGGGATACAGGCGTGATGATATGTTATAAGCGTCCCCAGCTGGGCACAGGTCTCTTCTCATATAGAGAAGGCACGAGCATTGATGAACACGCTTGCTCTCTGCGGATACGTTTATGTTTTGTACATGTTTTTTAAATTTATATATTTTATAAAGCTACTTCCCCTAAGTTATAATTGATTCTCTTTACACACATAGTTTCGCTTTTCATGACTCCACACTATTCGCGACCTTTGATCTTTGACCCGACGCAACGTTTAAAGTTATTTTGTGCGAGCTTTTAGCTGCAGTTTTATTAAATGTTTTTTTTTTTTAACAGTTACTACGTGTAACAGAATATTCCCGCTGCAAAACAATTAATATGGGATCGAAAAATGAGATTTATTGTCATTCTTCTAGTAACTCTATCGTCTTTATTTCAACGCATTAAGGTTCATTATTGTAATCTTGTTGTACAAACTACCTGTTTAAATTGAGTCACACATATTCTGTATTTGTTTTTTTTTTTGTGGCTATTAATAGATCGGCTATCATGTGTTATCGGGACTGATAATACAATTTATAACAATAACATAAATAAACAACCAATCAGCTATGAATCATTTTCATTATTTTAATGTTGTGAAAAACTAGGCCAAGTTATTGTAATAAAGAATGATAAAAATGGTTCTAAAATTAGAAACAGTGATAGCAAAAGTTTATTGTTTTTATTGAAATAATTTTAAATGTCAGGGTTGTGTATGTTACTTCTCTATTCTTAAAACGGTAAATGCATTGAAAATCAAGCTAGTAGTATTGAACTAGTAGTATAAAAATGTTTTTTATCCGAGTAATAACCTAACATAACATAGCATATCATCACGCCTGTACCCCCGAAGGGTTAGGCAGAGGTGTACTAATGTACACCTACAGTTCGCCGATATGTTCAGGTCCCATGTAATAGGTGGCGAGCCTATTGCCACTTACCGGGCACAAATCCAAACTCCGACCTGCTACTGAGAATCCGAATACACGAATACGAATCCGAGTGTAGTAACCAAACTACTAACAAAAACGGATAATATACTTAACAGATTATGTAAAGTTAAAACAACCTTACTTCTCTGTAATCCATAATTATAACGGTACTCTTTTCCATTAAAATACCTATCACTCCTTTATAAATATACAGTGATTTGCATTCTCTAATCCGTGTCGCGTAAGACAAAAGTTAAGAGGATAATCTCTTACTTTACATAAATTGCTTTCATGAATCAGCTCTTAAAAAGATTACGAAAGGATAATCGCGAAAATGTTACATGATGATATTTACAAACTGCTTTATTTTGCGAAAAATTATTAGCCAATCCTTCATTGTTTTATTACAGGAATTATCAAATTATATCAATTTAGATAGACCGAGCTTCTGAAAGAAAATAAAAAGAGGTGTGACATCATGTGGCACTAAGAGAGTCCTGTTAATGGGTATTTTCTGAACCTCTTTGATTAGAAAGATCACTATCACCTTATTTATTAAATCATGCTAATTATACTATGTAATTATGTTATAATGTTTAGTACTTTCGAAGTGTAATCGCAGTATGAAACATGCTATCATTATCAGTTACTATCAGTCCGCCGTATTGATAAAGCACAGCAGAGCTCAACAATAACCACAACTATAAAAATGTCGGGCAGTATAGTCGACAAAAATAATCAAGAGAGAAAACTGTGACTAAAATATAGGAATAAACTCTAATAACATGGGAATCTTCAGTGAAATAACGATGGCCAAACCATCGGATGGAACGTTCCATAGTGGTGAACTTGTGTCAGGAGTAATAAAATATGCAGTGGATGAACCTACAGCGTTAGAGCAGATTACTGTATCTTTAAAAGGCATTGGACAGGTTGAAGTTGTGGAAAAAAGTTCATCGGAAGATAGTAGCGATTGGACCTACCACAACAGTGAAGTTTATATAGATGTGGACGAGTATTTACTAAAAGAACAATCTGTTTTACCCGTTGGATCGTATGAAAAAGAGTTCGCTTTCCGACTGCCTCAGAATATACCGTCAACATTTAACTTCTACCATAGCGATTTAGACATCCGAATTTCATGCCGTATTAAATATTACGTGAGAATCAAGTTTGATAAAACAGGCATGTTATCTTTTGCCAAACATTTCAGAAAAGAAATTCCAGTTGTCTCATCGATAACTCCAAAGCTGTCAACGGAGCCCATCTTCCACGGAGATTAAAAGAAATTGACTCAACTATTTGCACGAAAACCTAGCATTGTGCATATTAGAGCTCGTATGCTTGATTCAATTCTACCCATCGGTGGCACAGTAAGATTTCAATATGAAGTTGTTAATGATACAAATGTTAACATAAAAAGTGTTATAAGTAGACTGGTGGAAATGCACACGTTCGTGACAGAAAAAGGTACGAAATTTAGAACATACGAGGACATTGAAGGCACTGATGCTAAAACAACTTCTGTGAAGCCTGGTGAAACTAAAACAATAGACGTGGAATTCACATTGCCATCCTTCGTTGTGTCTCTAGACCACGCATCGATAATGTCAAGACAATACCAAGTTGTAGTGACTGCTAAAATGCCGATACCTCATAGGGATGTGAACCTCCTGATACCGGTGCAAGTAGGAGATGCAGTGGTGCGAGAAGACATCACCGCGCCTCCTCCGAGTTATTGGGAAGCTATGGGCGAGGTCAGCAAGGATGACGATGCTGCCGATGATGAGCCGTTCGAAGATAGAAAAAGAAATTTGAAGTTCAAATTGTAATAGTCTGAGGTAGATAATAATAAAAAAAAGACATGAGGAGTGATTACTATATCTTCATTATATCAGCTTAATACTACAATCTTTGATAGCATGTAGATAATTATATTTTTTCAGTACATTTATTGTATTTATTTTATAAACAGTCGGCATTGCACTAGATATAAAAATTTTAAATTCTGATGTTTATACTGTTGTTTTTTTTATTATTCTTAAACGAATTTTATTGAAAGTCAGTATCGTTTCTGCAATAATACAGGACAAATTTGATTTACATTCCAAATTAATATGTGATTCCATTATCATGGTAAGTATAAATTTTCAAAATAAAAAAGTATCATCATCATAACTATGATGGACCTATACATACAATGATTTTGAGTTTGTATTTACTATTTTTTTCGTAGGTATGTTTGTTGCTCTTTTGCAGATCAAGCATACCATATACCGTAAAGTGGGAATGAATCTATGTCCAGAACATTTACCTTAGATATACGACTTTAGATAAAATTCATTTGATATTCATATAAAAAAAACAACAGTATTTAAAAAATTACTCTATTTTAATTTGAGTGAGTGTTCCGTGCTGTGTTTTAGTCGCGCACGAACCCTGAGCCATTACCGATACATTATGGATAGGGCGCCGTTGCAGCGTGTGACAGAGGTTCGGGACTTCGGTATTCGCTTCACTGCTGACCTACAGTTCCGGCAGCATGTCGTTGACGTGTGTAGGAAAGCTTACCGGAATCTGGGACTAGCATTGCGTCAAGCAAATAACTTCACGAACATCGGAGCTCTGAAAGCGTTGTATGAGACACTCGTTGACTAAGTTGTTTTTGCTTGATCCTTTTACATCTAATCAGACCACCACCGATACCGGCAAAATAATGTTTTTTTACGGTTTTTGTACGTATTAGATTAGAAACATAATAAGCTATTAACGCTTTATGAAAACAGTTTTAAATATTGTTAAAAATCTACTGATCATATTATTATATAATAATGTTGGGGTCCGTCCAAATATTTCGAACACGCACCGAACAAGTTTACACGAACAGCTGCTCAAGAGCCGCTCGCGAGCATGCCGCGAACGCTGTAGTGACAATAATGCCGTCCGCCAGATCCCAAGACCCGCATAATGTTTTGTAATCGTATAAAAAAAAACATCGAATAGATAATTTCGATGAGTAATCACACTATGACACATGTAAGGATATCGAAATTGAAAATAACACTATCAGTTACTATCAGTTCACATAAAAGATAAAGCACAGCAGAGCTGAACAACTGCCACAATCATAAAACTTTCGGGCTGTGTAGTCGACAATTTAATATAGAAAAAAAAACCGTGACTAAAATCTAGTTATAAACTCTAATAACATGGGAATCTTCAGTGAAATAACGATGGTCAAACCATCAGATGGAACGTTCCATAGTGGTGAACTTGTGTCAGGATTAATAAAATATGCAGTGGATGAACCTACAGCGTTAGAGCAGATTACTGTATCTTTAAAAGGCATTGGACATGTCCACATTGTGGAAAGGAGTACATCGAAAAATAGAACCGATCGGCATTATAACAACAGTGAAGTTTATATAGATGTGGACGAGTTTATACTGAAAGAAAAAACTGTTTTGCCCGTTGGATCATATGAAAAAGAGTTTGCTTTCCGACTGCCTCAGAATATACCGTCATCATTTAAATTCTACCACCATGAATTAAACCTCCGAATTTCGTGTCGTATTAAATATTACGTTAGAATCAAGTTCGATAGAACGGGAATGTTTTCTTTTGCCAAACATTTCAGAAAAGAAATTCCAGTTGTCTCATCAATAACTCCAAAGCTATCAACAGAGCCCATCTTCCACGGAGAGCAAAAGAAATTGACTCAACTATTTACACGAAAACCAAGCATTGTGCATATTAGAGCTCGTATGCTTGATTCCATTCTACCCATCGGTGGCACAGTACGGTTTCAATATGAAGTTGTTAATGATACGAATGTTAATATAAAAAGTGTTATAAGTAGACTGGTAGAAATGCATACGTTCGTGACAGTTAGTAAATTTAAAACATACGAGGACATTGAAGGCACTGATGCTAAAACAACTTCTCTGAAGCCTGGTGAAACTAAAACAATAGACGTGGAATTCACATTGCCATCGTTTGTTATGTCTCTAGACCACGCTACGATAATGTCAAGACAGTACCAGGTTGTAGTGACTGCTAAATTGCCGATCCCTCATAGGAATGTGAACCTCCTGATACCGGTGCAAGTAGGAGATGCAGTTGTGCGAGAAGACATCACCGCGCCTCCTCCAAGTTATTGGGAAGCTATGGGCGAGGTCAGTAAGGATGATGATGCAGATGATGATGAGCCGTTCGAAGATA
Source organism: Autographa gamma (assembly GCA_905146925.1). Lineage (NCBI taxonomy): Eukaryota > Metazoa > Arthropoda > Insecta > Lepidoptera > Noctuidae > Autographa > Autographa gamma. Next base: position 11,279,394 of record LR989856.1, on the reverse strand, counting down.
GAGAAAGAAATTTGAAGTTTACATTGTGATAGTCTAAAGTAGATAGTAACAATAAGATATGAAAGAGGATAATAGTTTTTACTGTACATTTACTGTATTTATTCTGTAGAAAATAGGTTTACATATTTTACGTTAATTTTCTTCGTGTTGAAAAAATTACATTGATTTCATTACAAATGTTGTCGGTATTGTATTTAATTTTAATAATATGTTAAAATATATATGAAAGTTTGGTGTTCATACTGTTGTTTTATTAATATATTTTTTTATAATTAGCCTTATATCACGTCAGTGTAATTTCCCGCATAATGCAGGAATCTTAAATTATTTCGAATTGTTATCGGATATTTATCACAATCACTATGTGAATTACTTTGTTTATCAAAATTGATACGTTTTTATGCATCGTTCTCATCACCTTCAGTACGTAGGTACCATTAAAAGGATAAACTCTGAGTTCACAGATATCAAGAACTTAAATAACATGCTATTTCAAAATAGTTTAGATGTTCTTCGAAAGAAGGAAGAAGCAACATTAACTGTAGAATTAGGAAATTAGCAATATTTATTTGTGTATATATTTTTCTTCTTAAATATTTATTGCACCCAACAAAGCACTAGATGTTTTTATTTATTGTAACAATTTCCTTAATACTAGTTATTCAACAAAGTTGTGTTAAATCTACCTGGAGGTGATAAATTTCTTGGTTTGAAATGTTAATGTTAAGAATCACAATCAGGCATATTTAATTATGGCTTCGTTTAGTTTTTAAACCTTATTTATGTCGAATCTTGTCCAAAGCTCCCGATAGTTCCTTCCATTAGCTCCGAAGCATCTTTGTATTTTTCTTCGCTCATAACCTGCCAATAGGATGGTGGCTTATCTTCAGTTTCATAATGTATCTTATCGACAACCACAGGCAGCTCTATTGTAGCATTCTTATGGGGAAAAGGAAGTTTGAATGTTAATTTCACTTTATAATCCTTGGCTATTATTTTTGAATTTTGTATCGAAAATAAATCTGTTACAGTAGGCACTACATATGTAACTGTTGATTCCGTCTTTTCTTTAATTCCGGGATGATATTTTGTAGTTTCTTTAACAGTCTTAGTTATAGGCCATTCTTGGTTCATATTCGATATATAAGTCATATGGCAAACTAACTCTGTTCTTACACCAGTTATAGGCATTTCAGTTTCTTTATTAGTAATCAAGGTAACCCCTATATTTTCCCCTGCGTTTACAAATGTCGATCCAATTTCGGCTTTTAAATTTTAAATTTCTTGCGTGCCAAGAACTTGTATTCTTTATTCAGTCCAGCCATTAGCGGTTGGGGAATATTGGGTTTGACGTCACCGTACACTTGAATTACCGTATTAAACTTCTTGGAATGTTTGACGAATCCTGATTTTATGAATCGGAGTTCCACTTTGTAGGTTATGTTGCCGACGTCATTCTTATGAGAAGACGGTGCATTCTCTGGAAGTACGAAATGGAATGGATGTTCATATGACCCAGGTTGAATAGTCACTATTTCACCTTGCTTTGCTTGTAAAAGATCTATATGTAGCACAACATAGTCTTCGTTGCCATTATGTATTATTATCCCGTTCGCGAGCTGCGTTTGCCACTGGCAGAATCCTGAGCCGATGAGTGAGAGTGTGGCACTTGTGAACTCTGTGGGTTTATCAAACTCATATTTGACAGTCCCTGTTACTGATTGTCCTGCTTTGTAGTAAGACACACTTTCGTTAGCCTTTCTAAGTAACAATTGACACTTTATACCCATTTCGACAGTCGCAACTTTTTATTCTTCTTTTCTGTACGATCAACCGGTAGAGACTAATATTTAAAAATAAATTCATTACCTGTATCTACTTAATTTTAGATTACTTATCAGTGATAACTTTCTACAATCAAAAGTAACTTCATTAGTTAATTATTTTAAAATATTATTCATTAAATATCTAAAGAATTTACTTCGTTGGGTGGAATAAAGTTATTTGATTAGATATGAGAGATTATTAATTGAACGCAAATCCAGCTTTGTCATCTTTTGGCAGTAAATATAGTAACTGGGTTTCTATTAGATTGTTTAGAGGCATTGTTGTTCATATTAATTGGATGGAAACAAGCATTTGTCAAATATGTATATATATATAATATGTATATATATATATATATATATATATATATACACATCATATAAAACAAAAAAAAAACATAGTATTTAAAAGCATTTATTTGTATCATATAATATACATATCTCTATGTAATAATAGTTCACTATTATTGTAGCAAAAACATTAAACATTACTCCTAAAAAAACTATATCACATTGTTTTCTTAAATCTATGATCATAGCTACAATCGTTTATTATTCTGTAGAACAATGATCAAACTAACTTTGGATATTATAATAAACACTATTTGTACTATAATATTCTCAACCGTGTAACTGTCACGTTTAGCCATCTATCACCATCATTGACATAATCTGTCATCGCACTGTTGAGTATTTCAGTTTTTTGCTTATGTCCAATAACTGCTTTAGCCTTCTCTCTGATGATTTCTACCTTTTAGCTTTACTTGAATGAGGTTTCGGTTCCAAATCTTTATATTTATTTTCGTTACTTGAATATTTTGCTTCTTCTTCTTCAACTTCATCATCGCTTTTATTATTATCTTCATTCATAACTTGCCAATAAGATGGCGGTTGATCATTTCTTACTGTTTGCACAGGTTCACTTTTAACCAGATTTATTACCACTGGTAACTCTAATGAAGCATCCACATGAGGAAAGGGAAGCTTAGCGGTTATTTTCGCTTTATATTCTTTTGCAATTATACGTGAGTTTTGTATTGTAAATAAATTGTTTGTTGAAAATGTTGGTATAATATACCTGAATGTCGACTCACTGTTTTTATCGATGCCTGGATACTCCCTTGCTGTTCCATTTATAGGAATAGAACGGCGATATGTATTTTTACAATTAGATGTATACGTCATAATGTTTACTAACTCTGTTCGTATTCCACTTATAGGTATGTCTGATTTTGTGTAAACTGTTACTGTTAGCACAATGTCTTCTCCTGCTTTAATGAATGTCCTTTCAATTGCACCTTTTATATACACGAATTTGCTTTTGCTCCGAAATGAGAATTCCTTCTTAAATCCCGCTATTAAAGGTTCTGGAAAACATGGTTTGGGATCATTGTAAACGCCAATCGTAGTACTGAATTTTTTCGAAGATTTGATGAAGCCTGATTTCTTGAACTTGAGTACTACTTTATACTGGATTCTTCCAGTCGTGTCTTCATGAGAACACGGTACACCTTCAGGGATTATAAATTGAAATGGAAATTCATATGATCCTGGTTGAATTGTCGCTATTGCATGTTTCTTTGTTTCCAACATTTGATAATGTTGCGCAACATAATCTTCAGTGCCGGTGTAAGATCTTCTAGATTTAGAACTTCCTTCCTCCCAGTAGCACCTTCCAGAGCCGATCAGTGAGACTGTCGCACTCACTAGCTCTATTGGTTTATCGATATGATAGTTCACTATCCCTGCCACATATTGTCCACCTCTATACAGAGAAAAGCCCTCGTTTTTTAGTAACAATTGACACGTCAGTCCCATTTCGTATTCACATAAAATAACTCGACAAGCGAACTGATTGCGCCGATGACGATAGCGCACTGGCGCTGCTTATATAAAGGACACATATACATATCGATATCTTATCTAGATGATACGATATTCATAATGGATCGTGGAGGCCATTGTGGAAAGGAACAACTGCGTTTCCAAGCAAAGTTTTTATGAAATAGTTACATCAATGTGCTTCTGTCGGGGTCAATGACGGTTTACTACTAAATTCATGAAAATTTTCAAAATAAAGGAACTATCGCAAAACATCCTGATTGCTTATCTATATATGTTATCGATGGATGATTAATATTTGTGTCTCAACTTTAAATAACAAAATTGCTTGTAGGAATTGTTGTGCAATATAATGTGAGTCATTCTATGTAGTTTGGAATGTAAGATAGTACTGAAAGAGCAAAGGTTGTTGTTATAAAATGAAGAAAGGTACTTTAAAAGATAATTACTTAAATTATCAGTTAGATAAGAATCATTAGAATATTAACCACCAGTTTCTGAAGGCTAATCTTCTTAGTCTGTTGTCTTATCAACTCTTCACGACTGTGATTTAATGACCAAAGTTAACAACCAATCGCAGCGCTTAACATGAGATTCGTCAGGTTGATGGATTGAGGAGGTTGACGTTTCACAAATTGGAGGTCATTGATACAAGAATTGACTGGTAGATGTTTTGGGATTAGCCCAGCTAGGGTGGTTTTATCCTCTTTGGTAGTAGCCGACATACACAATCTTCTTCTTATCGTGTCGATGACAATCTAAACCCTTCGATGTTAAAAGAAAAGCCGACTTCATGGTAAGACTTGGGATTGCCATCGTGGTGAAAGGATTAGCCAATCAGAGAGGTGATTTTTGATTGCTCAGGCTGCGCCGGACGCACAGTTTGATGTAGGTACGTCGCTCGGGGAGGCTCATACACTGTGAAAATGGTGCATCACACACCATGCCTACTAGCTGAATCTGATAATACTAAATAAAGCGATAGTATGTTATCACTAAAACAAATATTATGGTCGGTGTATGGAAGTAATATCGACTTAGGAAATGGGCGTGTTCTAATGGAACATGTGGTTAGAATAACGTAATCTTATCAGTAACTTTCTTATATCAAGGTCTTCTTACCTATGTTATCGATAAATGTCTTTCTATGTAGAACGACGCAATAAAAATATTGAGTCATTTATTTACATTAATAAATCCAGATTAGTTTTGATTAAACAGGTCATTATATCCGCTTGCCAAAGTAGATTTGTTAATCATCATGACTAAACAGAAAATCATGATATAAAACTAAATTTTACATAAAAAGCAGAATTAGAATAGAAATAGACTATTAACAGGGACCCAATAAAATTCCTCTCGCACACTTCTAGCATACCTAATAGACTTGGGACAAATGTTTGTGAATCTCACACAAATATTTGTCCAACACTCAGCAAATCACTCTTTATGTACGAGTTCGGGCCGTGAACACCATATTTATATTATGTATTTAATACAGTGAAAAACCATATTAATTATTTGTATTATAACTCATAACAATGATAAGATTACGTTATTTAAAAAGATCACATCAGAGAAATATAATTGGCTCTACGTCAATCAATTTATCAAGCGTACATTCCAATTAATTGACATAAATTATGTATTGAATGCTTGAGGAAATACCATGTCACTGTAATGAGAAACTATAAAACAGAAACGTAGTACAGATTGCCAGTAATATGTGAACATTGACGGAACGTTGACGCATTGTAAAAAACTGTATCAAAATGGTTGTGTTGTGCAGAATATTGGTGAAAAAACCTGAGTATGGAGCATACAGAGCTGGTGATATAGTAGATGGAACAGTTAAATACCATATAGACAAACCAATGACATTCGAAGATATCAGTGTGTCGTTAATCGGTGAAGGTTTCGCCAGCTGGCCTACGTCAGACGAAGATTGTGCATATGATAAACAAGAATACCTATCATTAAACAGGAACATTCTACAAGCATCACAAAACGACACAGTGCTACTCGACCAAGGGAGCTACTCGTCACCTTTTAACTTCGTCATCCCAGACAACATACCGTCAACATTCAAACATACTTCCTGCCACATTACATACAGAATCCTCGTCAACTTCAAAACGACGAACCTTTTTAACAGATTCAAAAGTTTCGATATAGAGATACCAGTATTTGGGAGCATAAGTCCAAACTCACCAGAACCGATGACATTAACACTAAATAAGGAAATATTCTCTTTTGGACTTGGACCTAATAAAGTGAAAATACTAGTTGAAATGGAAAGGACATTCCTAATCGCAGGTGAAAATATAAACTTATTTCTCGTAATAAATAACGATTCTAGTATAAAAATATCTACGATAAAGACTGAATTGGTGCGTCAATTTAGTTTGGTGTATAAGAACATTAAACAGCCGTTCCATATTGAGCCGTTGAAAGGCAGTGAGAATCGGACTGCTAGTGTGAACAAGTGTGGTGTGATACATATGAGCTGTACGGTACCTACGTCACCAGATTGGTACTCAGTACAGCATACACGGAAAGTGGAAATAGATTACAAAGTGAAAGTCACCGCCAAGTTTCCCTTTCCTCACAAAAACGTGTTCCTTGAGATCCCAGTTGTGATTGGTAGGAGTGAAGACGTCAAAATGTATCGTAAAATTCAAGATTTTTATTAAAGACTGTTTGCTTTGACTGAAATTGTAATGTAACTCAAAGATCTCCCTACTCTATTGTAATATAAGAATGTGTATAATAAATATCGAGTTGTGCAATGTCGTGTTCTTATATATAATTGTACTTATACTTTGTTTTGCTGCGTAATTGCGTTGCAAAGATGATGTCATGATGTCTGAAGACGATGTCTAATCTTATTCTCAAACCTTTTGTTAATATATTTTCCTATATGTTATATAGACTATGCAAGGTAGTAGACAAACAATGAAAAGAAGGCTAAATGCATAGCGCATGACTCTATATATTATTTTTTTATTACGCATACCAATAAACAAATACATCGTTACGTAACCGAACGCATTTGTTATCGGAACTATTTTGTAATTGTAATTGTATGCTAATTTAGTTTTATGTAATCGTTGTTGATTCACAGTATGATTTTCCTTGTTACTTGTTTTCGTATTAAAGACTTATGTATCTATTATAATATATATAACTAGCTGACCCGGCAGACTTTGTACTGGCTCAATCGATATATAATATAATAAGATAAACAACTGAAGTTAGCTATAATTATGTTTATTTTTAATTTTCTGAGGATAAGTATGTGGATAGAAAATAAAAATTCTAATTATTATTCATTTCAAACTATTCTTTCAATTTGCTTTCTGAATGACGGAGGACACATCAAATTAAGAAAAAAAATGATGTTTTTTTTTATTTCGAGTATTTTCATATTTATTCACCTTTTAAACCTTCTCTGGACTTCCACAAATAATACAATACCAAAATTAGCCAAATCAATCCACATGTTCTCGAGTTTTGGCGAGACTAACGAACAGCAATTCATTTTTATGTATATAAAACATATAGCTTTACAAACAGACTGCTATTGCCAAGGATGTTACGTAAAGTTATCAGCAATCAATAAATTTTAATTGTCAATCAACACTGCCTATGTTACTGCTCCCAAACTTTTGGCAACTTTATTTATTTTTTTGTTAACAATATTGGAATTTTATCATAATCTGATAAGTGTGATAGACTGTATGTCATCGATATTTAGATGAGACAAGTTTAGAAAGATACGGTAAAACGTATTTCATCTTAGTATTCAATATCAGTGCAAGGCGAAAACACGCTTGAATTTATTATATAATCCATCGATTTTATCAAAATGGTCGTGACATGTTTAGTATTATTCGAAAAAACAAACGAAGAGATATACAAAGCGGGCCAGTCAGTTACAGGAATTTTGAAGTACACTGTAGAAAAACCAACAGAATTCGCAGTTATTAACATTTCTTTGGTGGGAAAGGGAAAGTGCTCCTGGACAGAACTGAACACAAATCCAAATGTCCCACCAATCACAAACATGAGTAAGAAACACTATGTATATTTAAACAAGAAATTGGTGGATGAATCAAATAACAAAGGACCTCAAAACGGTAATTACGAATTTCCATTTGATTTCATATTACCTTCAGATATACCTTCGACATACAAAGACAAATATTGCACTATAGCCTACAAAGTTGTCGTGAAATTTGAGATCAGAAGTATCGTCAACAGTATCGAAAAGTTTAAGAATGAAATAAACGTATGTGGCAACGTAAACCCAAGTTCTCCCGAGCCCTTTACAGTGGAATTTGATAAAAAGGTGTTCGCAGTAACTAAAAGAAAACGTGTGGATATGGAAGCAAGCATAGAAAAGACATTTTTGGCTCCAGGTGAAGACATAACACTATCAATTCTAGTAAACAACGATTCTAAAGTACCGTTAACGATAAAAACAGAGTTATTCGAGCATTTGACGTACGAAGCATCAGGAAGATACTACAGGTTTAAAAATCCCATAAAAACTACAGCTAGACACTCATCAAGTATTAAAAAGAAGAATGCTTCAAAAATTAATTGTACTATCCCAACGTTGCCGAAACTATACTCGATACAACATGCAGATATATTTACACTAGAATATAAGCTTCATATCACAGCTATATTCCCTTTTCCACATAGGAATACTAGTGTAGACATACCTGTAGTAATTGGGGAGAGGGAAAATTTACTTGATTTCCATATTTTGGATAACGAGGAACCAAGGATTTCCAAAATATTTGGAAAAGAGGAGAATGAAGACAGGATAGAGAAGGATTCAAGATATAATAGTGAGGGAGTAGAATTCAGATTTAAGGAGAGAATGATATAGTGATGTAATGTAGTGATTCACACAAACTGTTTGTTTAGGTATTATCATTTTGTTATCGGTGAAAAACCGGAATTGACAGTTTCAAAGATAGTATTGTGAAGAACTATTTTAATGCAAGTAACTATTGTACTGCATGTTTAAAATGTGTTACGAAACTGGAAATTACTCGAACTATTCCTTATTATATTAAAAAATACGGATTAACACTCGTTTTTTTAATTAATTCGGTATTTTAACAGATATGAAATATGTTAAGTATCTATATGATACATTTTAATGGTCTTTTTCTACCTGTCCTTTATCGTTGATTAATCAAATAATAATAAACCCCATACTTTTAACGTCATTATACTTGTCATCTCAAAACGCAGATATTACAATTTTTGTAGGCCCTGTATCTGTGATTCAATGGTCTGTGTTGTAATATATTTCTCTATGATATGTATGTATTTAGAAATATATAAGTATGTTTATCAGTTGTCTGGTTACCATAACACAAGCTCTGCTTGGCTTGGGATCAGATAACCGTGTGTGAGATGTTCCAGAATATTATATTATTGTACTAGTACTCGTGGTGTTTACCTGAGTTTATTATTAATGGGCCTATTAGCCTGGTCTCACGCGTAATGTAAAGTCATTGTAAGACCCCACACGTATCGTAACTTCACTGTTGAGTCTTTAAAATATAGGATAAGTTTGTGAATGTTGGTAAATATAAACTTTCCAATGAATGTGTGTACATAAGTTCAATTATTCTGTCCCAGACGGCAAAATGCGTTAAAACTTTTATTTATTATTACTACATTTTACTTTGATTCTATTGTGTTGTCAATTTTAAATATTTTATTTTTATTTTTTTCCAACAATATAGTGTTTTTAATTATTCTCTTGGTAAGCAGATATATTATTAATTGAGTGCATGAGACCGTTTTTAAAAAAGGAAAGGAAAATTATTACATTTATTGCATCATTATGCAATTATTAATTAACCACATTATGATAATTATGTAGGTCAATAGGTAATATGTACTGCAATTAATTCATACCATGTAGATCGTGATAAAGGTCTATTTTGCTCGCTTTTAATTAAATCATATCCTTATTTAGCTCAAATACATATGGTTATTTTAATGTATGTCGACTCCAGCTAGATAAAAAATACATTATTTATTTAGCAAAGAGTAATAAAAATGATATGATTACTTTTTAGTACTCTTTGCTAAATAAACGATTTTAGTTACTTTCATCATGTTTTGGGCTGGTCAAATCCAAAAAAAAGGCAAAACCATCGACATAAAAGAAGAAGTACATTTCTTTTTCTTCCATTCGTTTAACTCTAGCAGTGTTTATGCAAGCCAAACATAAACAACGGTATTGCCGGATGAGTGTATTCCGGCGAAGACGGCCACAAATTGGAGCCACTTACCGTGAACGTGCTGGGTTAACCCAATCATTATCTGACTTAGGACGCGTGCACTTTATCAAGCAATACATAATAATATAAATAATTTATTTTACAATGAAATGGGTTTACTGTGAAGGGTTAAACTAATGATTTATTAATCTGAGTTCAAATAAGGTCACATTATCTAATCTAAACTTCTAGTTTTACATATTAATTATATAATGCAACTACTTATGTAAATGTTTTTTTTTAAGCCTGTGGTTTAAATGATCACTCAATTATCAAGGCAAATATTCAGTACAATAAACAATTAATAAAAAATTGAACAAATATTATTTATTAAGTTAAAAAAAATATTTACATCTTTTAAAAAAAAACATATTATATATAATAAAGGCACATCTTATAATCACCTATTTTGCGTCGTAAATTCTGTCCAGTTTTTTTCCATTTTTTTATACAAAGGCGGCAAATTGTTTATTGTTAAAGGAATACTTTGTATGCTCAAAGACTTTCCAAAGCATTATCTTATGGATTACTTATAAACGGTCGAGCGAAGAAAATGTACTCAATTTTATCAGGAAAAAGGAAATGTGTGTTCAATTGACTATAAAAGAAAAAATATTGAGAATGCAAAAAAACATGTTCCAACTCGTAAAAAAGGGTTTTAATTTTCTTTTGTTCTTGTTTTTGTAATAAAAAAGAAATATAAATAAAATTAATAAAGAAAGAAAGCAGCAACTATACGAATTGTAAAAACATTTTGTTTGGTATTTAAGTATTATCAACTCTTTTAGGTGAACGAATTCATCGTATGTTATGGCATCTATTAATCAAGCGTTCCGTTCCGTTCTATAAACCATTCCCGCTACGAGTTTAGAGTACAATATCATACAATATTAACATTTAAATGTTTAAGATATTTGATATCTAGATCCATAGTTCATGTACGGAATAAATAATTCAGGGTGTAGTAAAGTACCTTTACGCAAAGTGGTTGACTAAGATTAAAACAAAAATTCAGTTCAGTAGTTCTAATATAAAAGTAAAATATAATAAATTCGTAAACAAAAACACTCTTGGAACCGAATAAAGTCAATACATTTTAACCGACATAAGTTACTTAACAATTCCCTAGACATGTCTCGGTTACAGGTTTACCTTCGCGTGGCAATTTTATCTTTTTCCCAATATTGATTCATGAAATATTTATATTACTATGTTATTACCGCGACTCCGTTCGCTTAATAGTCGGAGGTCCCGTAGGAATGTACGGATAAAAGTAATTTGTATTTCGATACATTGGTCATTATTTATTTCAAAATTCATTTCCTTCGCGGTTCATGCATAATAGTTAGAACGGTGTAACATATTGACTCGAAATATTTGCTACAAAGAACAGAATAGAAAGCCCCAGAAATAAAGTCGAAAGTGCAGCTGTTCATCTTCATAAGTTATATTCATTACCTAAGTAAGGTTTAAAATCAAACTGCTTCAGATTTGGTCCATTCGTTCAGGAGCTACGTCACCTCAAACAGACAGGTACGAATTTATAAAATCCTTTTTAAGCGTCAGAGTTTAAAGCAAAGCAGATATCAATGTACATGATAAACGCAAATAGCATTATCATAACAACCATAGTTGCATGAGCTCTCATTCATACTCGTTCACATAATCCTCTCCCATTGGCTAAACTCATTCATCCCTTGCTATACGTCCATAATCGTCCATACAACACTATGCTCCCCTGCTTCACCCGTATTATTGCCCATACCATATGCTAAGCTTCAAGTATCAAGTACATGATAATATCCCTAACTGCGGTCAGAGACATTTGTATGGTAAATAAATCGTTTTTCTATAGTTAGAGCTTCGTTTAGTGTTGTTGCTTTTATAGTACTCTCATTTAGAGTAAATCTTTCAAGTGTTTTGCTTCATAGTAGCTATAAGTAGGGAGAATAATAATAACAATAATATTCCTGGACAATTCACACACGGTAATCTGATCCCAAGCTAAGCTCTAAGAGAGCTTGTGTTATGGTAACCAGACAACTGATATACATACTTATACATATATTTCTAAATACATACATATTATACATAATTACACCCAGACCAGAACAAATGATCGTGCTCATCACACAAACATTTGTGCTGAGTGGGAATCGAACCCACGACCTCCGGTACAGCAGTCAGGGTCACTAACCACTAGACCAACAGGCCCGTCAAATAGATAGATATAAAAAATAATTTAGAAAAAAAGATTTTACCTCCATCCAAATCTAAATCAGTCAGTAACTCTGACTGTTAACATTTTACTTCTAAACTGCTGAACCTAACTTGGTATGGGGTTTTTCTTGAAAAGGAGAACTTCAGACTTTTAAGAAATTTCCCTTAAGTTTCCAATAACATATATCATTAAGGCAGACACTTCGTAACACCTGTTTACTACTATTCATTGTTCATTGTTCATTCACATAAATCCGGATCTTATCAAGCATTATCGAACTCTATCAGATAATATTGTTTGCTGAAATTCATAATCTTATATATAAAAATGAATTGCTAAATGTGTTGGTAAGCGCATAACTCAATAACGCCTGGGCCGATTCCACTAATTCTTTTTTTGTTGTGTTAGTTATTATCAGGAGAAGGTTCTTATGCAAAAAAATGGAAAATTGCGCGGAAAAAAAAATAAGTCATCACCGGCCAAACATAAAGGCACCGGGAACGGGACCTAGATATTCATGCGGGTGAAACCGCAGGGCACAGCTAGTAGATAATAAATTCTGATAAGGCTACCTCAGATTATTCTGCACCACTCATCGATTTATTTTGCGTGTCTACGCTACTGATTTAAAACTAAACTAACATCAACCAGCAGTTAGATAGTTACAGGATGGTTTTATAATATCCACATTAATTACTTTAGGATAGCTTAAGCAAATAGTGTTGGTGAAGATGGAAAATGTATTATTTCTAAAAGCTTTTTACAATTAAGCTAGGACCACTGTATTATGTAGTTAACTTATATTGACATTTCCAGACCCAATTTTGATTAAAAAGATATATGAAAATTTGTATTTTCTAAACATTATTATTATTTTTAGCTATTATCGTCCCAGTAGCAGGGTAAAGGCCTCCCTTTCTTCCAATTCTCCCGGTCCTGGGCTATTGGTGTCCATAACATGGAATAGCAGTCAAGCTCTTTTAACCATATTCACGACAATCTTTTCAAAGGTAAAATATTCTAGCCGAAAACAATTAAATCATAGCCTATTAATAGCTTTTGTATATAAAAATAATAATAGGTAACAGTTTTCATGTGAACAGCGATAACAGAATCATGTATAGAGCATAAGTTTCCCGGATAAAAGCAATTATTTCCGCCCTTGATGCACAACAGACGAGGCGGATGCATCGACCTTTACCATCCTGTATACAAAATCAATTACTTCGAATGCATATCAGCACATTTGAAATTAACCCATATTGATCATAGTTATAAGGTTACTTTTGGTGAATCAGTAGCTTGTTAATAGTATAGGGCTTAATTTGGTAACAATTATTAGGTCTCTCGATTTTGATCACCAATATTGTTGTTGTAACAATGTGTTTTGTGAAAGTGTCCTGAATTTCTTGAAGTAATTATATATAAAAAAATAGTATACCTATTTTAGGTTTTACCACGATTTAAATTTTGGTTTTATTTATCGACGTTTCGACGCCTTTGCAGGTGTCGTGATCAAATATACACCGCAAAAAAAAATGAAAAAAAAAAAAAATATTTCAATGTCTAAAATTCGCGTAAACCTTAGTAAGTTTGGTTAGAAAAACACCAATTTTTCAATCCTATTAAAAAAAAACAATATTTACAAACATTAAGCATACAACAAAACTGTTATAAGTGCAGTTCCTAACAATAGTAAACATACATGTAACATTACCAATGACGTCAGAGAATTGCGCGCTCAACAAATCTATTAGTCAAATACCTCCTATACAGTGGCGTACAATTCTGCAATATAGTTAACTCAATCAGCCGATAGATGGTGCTTACCGCGTTCCAATACTGTCACCTAGAATTAATTACTTTATGAGTGGGCTGTGGCTTTATATGGACGATGCGATGTAATTTAATGGGCTGAGTGTATGAAATGGTACTAGTGGTATACTCAAGTGTAAAACTAGAACTTGGACGTACTTGTTAATTTAGATTGAAATTCTAAATATCGTTATAAAATACATAGTATCGTTGAACCTATATACAACGTTTAGAAAATCCGACTAATGTAAGAAGAAAAAAAAAACTGAATCCGCTAAGACTGGAAACCAACCCTAACAAAGTTGGGAAAAGGCTTGGCAGATGAAGTAAACGAAAAAAATATATTGAAGTATCTTTTATGTTTTCTTTATTCACAGTTAAAAATTTAACATAAAGTTAGTTAAATAATTAAATATTTATAGTTTTTTCCTTATTTTGTAAAGGTTTAATAAACAGAAAATGTTTGGCTATAAGATTACCTGTAACTTTTTAACAATGAAATAATATTACAAAAAACCCTAACAAACAATTCAGCCCACAAAATGAGATCAAAGTAAAACATCCCGCTAAGAGTGATGAAAACAAACAAAAAGCATTTTTAAGCCGATAATCAATTTCTTAGCTCTTCTTGAAACAGATTACTATCCAGTATTAGGTACTAAACCGACTGAAGTTTACTAAATCCCTGTATTCCAAGGCCTTTTACTAAATTTATTTTAATTAATTTACATATAATTTAAATGTCGGAGTGGCTGACGGGTTTTTTTAACGGATTTGTATTTTGTACGCACAAGGATGCTGGTTCGAACCCAAGCAAGTACCAAAGTGGCTTTTTTAAAGTTCACGTAAGTTTAGTACTGACAAACGGTGAAGGAAAACATCGTGAGGAAACCTGGATTCCAAAATTGGAGTCTGATATCGCCATTCTCCAGGGAGCAAGCTTGGTGATCAGTGCTCGTGCCTTCTCTATATGGAAAGGCGCTTGTGGCCATCAGTAGGACGTTTATAGGCTGGTATTATAATTACCATATTTGATTGAATTCACAATGGCCGGTCTGCGAGTGACAGGTTACAGTTTCTACAAGACGCATATTATACTAGGTCTAAGTGATTACCAGTTAGGTTTAGTACAATTCAGTTAATTAACAATAGAATTCTGGTTCAGAGCTTCACGGTTGGGATTTATTTGAGAGCTATTTAAGCCATTTAAAGTGATAAAATATTATTGTTGAACTTTAAAAAATAATAAAATGTATTTAAAAAATATATTTAACTTACTTTGATGTATTTTAATGTAATACATAAACTGTTTTTTTCTTAAAATCTGACTACAATTTTCTTAATGCTGGCTTATATAATTTTTATTCTATGAAGAAGACAATTCTACAATTTCAAAACATAGCCTGAATTTAAAATTATCTATATGCGATTTTTGTACTGTAGTTATACAATTAGACGGGCCTGTTGGTCTAGTGGTTAGAGACCCTGACTGCTATACCGGAGGTCGTGGGTTCGATTCCCACCCGGCACAAATGTTTGTGTGATGAGCACGATCATTTGTTCGGTGTCTGGGTGTAATTTATCTATAATATGTATTTATTTAGAAATATATAAGTATGTTTATCAGTTGTCTGGTTACCATAACACAAGCTCTGCTTAGCTTGGGATCAGACAACCGTGTGTGAAGATGTCCGGGAATATTATTATTATTATTACAATTACTTAAGTACCAAATGCTTAAATTCTTGACATGACAGCAACCTATATTATAAAATCGTTAACGATTTATAAACTATTACCATAAATACATTAAATATTCAAGTCAAAAGCCCTGACCATCGTATCTTAAGATTTCTCGTCCATTTCCCAGCCACAAATTACGAGCTGACAAATTATAATATTGTAATAGGCAGTATAACAGATTCACGACACCATTAATAGCGGTATTCTAAGGCACCGTCAGTTAGGTAGGCAGACAGGGACCTATTACGATTAAATAGGCACCCACGTATAACTTGCAATATGCCTAATGTAGTTATTTGATAAATAATTAATGAAATATTTTTGTTAAGTATAGTTTTTGTGGAAAAAAAATAGATTTTACCGTAAAAATAGGCTATACAAAAGAAACTAAAAACAACTGGTAGTTTTCTTTCAATGGGTAGGAAAATAACAGACTGCATATTGTGAGTTTGGTGCAGCTGTAACTTATACTAAT
Organism: Autographa gamma; assembly: GCA_905146925.1. NCBI lineage: Eukaryota > Metazoa > Arthropoda > Insecta > Lepidoptera > Noctuidae > Autographa > Autographa gamma. The sequence goes on along the minus strand of LR989856.1, from coordinate 11,263,158 downwards.
TTTAGTTTTTTCATATTATTATTTGTTGTGTTTTTACTCAGGGAAAATTTTCAAAGCGTCCATCTAGTCAAACTCATACAGAATTCTTAAACATGTGCTTATTGCAGTCAAAAATTGTCAGGCGCTCCTGAAAAATGTGTTTGAATGAGCTGTGACGCAATTAAATAATTATAATACGCCTGATGCTAAAAAAGCTATCTGTGTATAGTAATTTAAGGCTTTTTCTGAAGACTTCTCTCTCTCATTTTACACTCTTTAAACCTTTTATTTATCGATTATTAGTAGAAAACTTAAGAACAAAAGTCTCCTAATATTTACAACAAAAAATTGTCTACAGCTCTCTTCGTGTGTTGTTGAATTTTCTATGACTTTTCTTGACATCCAAGCTTAAACCCATATAAGTTTCGTCAGAATCGGTTTAACTGTGAAAAGGTAAACGACATCAGACAGATAGACTAAGTTACTTTCACAAGGTATACATTCTGTGTACTAAATATCGGGAATTTGTTAATAAAACAAAAAATACAAATTATTCATCTAAATTTATTTTATCGCCTTCAAAGTAGGCCCCATCGCTTGCAATACGACATCTCCAACGCTTCACCCAGTCTTCCATACATTTTTCATAGGATATTTGCGGTATGGCCTTTAGGTCATTCAGCGAATTTTCTTTTATGGCTTCTATCGACTCAAAACGTTTTCCTCGAAGTGGTAATTTTAACTTGGGAATTTTAAAAAAGTCAGACGGAGCCATATCAGGTGAATACGGGGCTTGGTCGGGAACTTTTGTTAAATTTTTCACTAAAAACTCTTTCACTATAATGGCTGTGTGTGATGGTGCATTATCATGGTGCAGCATCCATGAGTTGTGTTGCCACAAATCTGGACGTTTTCGGCGGATACTCTCACGTAAACGCTTCATGACGTCTAAATAATATTCTTTATTCACTGTTTCTCCCTCTGGAAGGAATTCGGAGTGAACCACACCACGGTAGTAAAAAAAAACTGTCAACATCACCTTGATTTTGGAGCGACTTTGCCGCGATTTTTGGGTTTCGGCTCGTTTTCGAGACGCCATTCTGAAGACTGTTGGCTTGTTTGCATGTTGTACTCATAAACCCATGTCTCGTCGCCAGTTATTATACGTTTCATAAAGGTCGGATCCGTAGAAGCTTAGGAAACTATGTCTTCAGTGACATGCTTTCGCTGCGCTTTTTGAACAAAATTGAGCTCTTTTGGAACTAGTCGAGCGGCGACGCGTTTCAGGCCTAAAATGTCAATGATAATGTTGTGGACGGACTTAAAAGATATGTTCACCTCACTAGCCAACTCTCTCAGACTCATACGTCCATTTTCGAGCACTAGCTTCTTGATTCTGTCGATGTTTTCTTTGGTCGAAGCGGTTGAAGGTCTACCAGAACGAGGCAAGTCTACTACTACTTCTCGGCCTTCTTTAAAAGCCTTATACCATTCATAAGCCCTTGTTTTCGATATAAACGTATCGCCGTAGGTATTTTGCAACATTTTTAGTGATTCACCACATGAAATATCATTCGAAACACAAAATTTAAGGCACACTCTTTGTTCAACAATAATTTCCATTGTAAAAATTGCCGAGAACTCAAAACTATGACCAACAAAAAGTGTTGTTTCAAACAAATTAAATGACAGATCCCGCTCAAACTTTGCGCGCTAAATCAGTTTAGTGCTACCAACATGCAGTAAAAAAAATAGAACGACTTCTTTTACGCAGGTCTTTTTATTGACATATTCCCGATACTTTTTACACAGAGTAGTATAATAAATAAATAAATAAATAAATAAATTCCGGGACATCTCACACACGGTTGTTTGATCCCAAGCTAAGCAGAGCTTGTGTTATGGTAACCAGACAACTCATAAGCATACTTATATATTTCTAAATACATACATATTATAGATAAATTACACCCAGACACTGAACAAATGATCATGCTCATCACACAAACATTTGTCCCGGGTGGGAATCGAACCCACGACCTCCGGTTTAGCAGTCAGGGTCTCTAACCACTAGACCAACAGGCCCGTCATATTAGTACACATATTAATTTTAAGTTATTAATTCCGCCCACATTAGCATAACAATTTAACATACTAACCCTACGACACAGGTGACATAATAACGAACTTAATGACCACAAACCGCGTTAAGTGTTCACCTCTCGAGAACAACCTTTTAATTACAAAACCCATTATTTTGGGGCATCGCAGTAGATAATCTCTTAAGCTCAGACTAGACTAGTAATAAAGTTTAAGCTTCGTTGCCGATACTTTTATGGCTTTCAAGATATAATTGGATAACGCTTTCTTTAAGCGATGCGATAGATAAAGTTGTTGGGTCCGAAATGTTGGTAATTTAACAACTTTGTTTCAACTTTGTATTGATTTAATACTTTTAATGTACTTGTAACTTTTTTATTTAGGCTCATGATATTAATTTGGGATGAATTTAGAAGAAATTAAGCATACAGATCGTTTGTAAGCTGTATTTATATTTTTATGGTTATCAGTTAGAGTTATAATGAAATAAAATAAATTAGTTGAGTGTAATTGATACACCTATGCATAAATCTTGGAATTTCAATACTCGGTATTGAAATTGAACCCAAAATAAAAGTCTCATCACTGTGTCACTGCTCAAATTCAATATCACACGTAGTTCCAAATTTACGTAAAGAATCAACTTCACTTTATTTATAATCTGGTCTTGACGTCAATAAGATATTTATTTATAACTTCAGTTGGCACATAAATAAGTTTCTTAGAATTTTCCTAATTAATCTTTATAGTTTTCGTCACGAACAAAAGAATAGGAAAGTTAAGACTTCAAGTAATTAATATCAAAAGTGACTAATTAAAGATATAAATAGAACATTATTACCGGTATTAAAATCACTATGGGTATTTAGTAACTATCTTCGCTACCTTGCTTTTTTTTACATTTCATGCATTTATTTAATTGTGTAATTTCTCCAGTTTATGGTTGGCTAGTATTTATAGAATTGAGAATAGTTATATGAATGTTTATTTACTTATAGATGTTTTTCAATTTTGCGTTATGTATGACGTGTTAGTATTTGTTTAGTTAGGGGTACAAATAATGTCTCAGATGAATACATAATGCCTCAGAATAGTCGAAAAATCTTTTATCCTTTGTTTGGCATTTTCCTATATGTTGTAAAAATGTGCTCAAAAAATATTTTGTTAAATATTAAACGCATCTATTGTTTCATTTGTAATGTTTGTTATTAGTTTTGCATGCCTTAAGGTAAGGATATGGTTAATACACATTTGTTAATTTATACATATAAGATCCCTATGTACCCATATTCGCAAACAAATAAATAAATTTGAAATTCGAAATCTAAATTATTCTAGTATCCATATCCTACGATACAAAGGGCTGTAAATCTACATCCCACATTGAGCCCAGTCCGTTTATATTACATCGACCATTAATCAATTTACTTGAATCTAGTCCTTTATAAATCTTAATCATTTATCAGTCGTCTAACTGCCTCGTTGGCCTAGTGGCGCTAAGCGCGACTGCTACGCTAGAGGACTTTGGTTCAATTCCCAAGTCGACCAAGGTGTTATTGGGTTTTTATATGAAATTCTCAGTAGCAGGTCGGAGTTTGGATTTGTGCCCAGTTAGTGGCAATAGGCTCGCCCCCTATTACATGGGACGTAGACATACCGGCGAACTGTGGGTGTATATTGGTGCACCTCTGCCTAACCCTTCAGGGATACAAGCGTGATGGTATATTATGTTTATGTTATGTTTTTAATCAATTTAGTTGACTCTAGTCCTTCATAAATCTTAATCATTTATCAGTCGAAGCTCTATTAAAATGCCTTGTGACGTCACAATTAATATCAAGCATTGCTCGGTTATAATTAAAAATTCCCTTTTGCATTCCATTTGGGAATTATTTAGATGCCAGATTATGTCTAAAAAGATTTTATCATTTAATTGGTGTTATTTGTCCAGTTTATGGTTTGCACTGGTATTTAAAGAATTTAAAATATTTGTATAAATGTTTATTTAGATATAGATGTTTTTATTTTTGCATTATGGACTTGGCATTAGCATTTGTTTAGCTAGGAGTACAACAACAGAAGTTTTAGGAAAATTCGGAAGGACGTCATTTCACAGTTGCATTGCTTTGAGTCAACAGAACGACTCTAGAAAAGTTAAAGAATAGGAATTTAAATATATGACTTTCTTTTGCATTACCTAGGTTTAAAAATGATTGTATGCAAATTATTATATTATTTATGTATCTCGAAAATCCTTGAAAAAACTTCGATAAATCGGTGTCTCGTTTTAATTCTTGTATTTTGTACAAAGTACCCGTTATAAATGTTACGCACTTAATAGTTTGTATTTGATTGTATAGTTAAAAAAAAAACTATTTACTCTTAGTTCCTCTTGGCACTAACTCAGATATTTACAAAACAAAACAAATACGTTTATTCCGCAGCATAAAACGTCAGTCCTTTTGGCTCTATCTCCTACAAATATGTTTTAAAAAGTTTTTCTTTAGCATCAGAAAGTTAAATAAATTGAAAGGGCAGGAAACTGTGGCGATTGCTCTTCGCAACATCAAAGCACTTTGATTAAACTGGGTGATAAGGCTTGCTGGGGAAGGCTTTTTTCGTTTTTTTTTTGTATGCAAGTGGGTTCTCGGAAAATGATGATGATTAAACCTTCATTTGTTGGAAGAGACAGTAGAGAATGTGATAATTTGTCTCAGAATGAAATGTTTGGATAAATATAAAGAAGTAAGAAATATTTTTGTGAGCCGAATATATTTAAAAAAAAAATCTTAGCTTTTTAGACTTCTGAATAGTTCAGTCAGTGAAAGTCACACAAATGCACGCATGAAGCTTAATAAGAAAGTATGAGTGTAACTGTAGTCTTTATTGTAAGAGTAAATATATGTTGATATTGTTATTCATAACTGCTATATTTAATATATATTTATACAAATAATCATAAAAAAATTATGCATCGTTATTTTATATACCAAATACTAAATTGTCATAAACAATCTTGAACTCATTTTTACAAACAATAGTATGTTATACAGGTGTAATACAACAGAATTTGTATTTTAGCGGCTTACCAGTAACCAGCCAATGCGTGTATGATATACAATACTATGCCGCTTAAGTCATTGAATGATGAATTAATAGATAAAAACACTAATTATTAGATAATTAATAAAGACGTAAACATACCATTCTCCCACAAAAAAAAATCACATGTCACTTTGTTTTTGTCATTGTACACACACTATTTCATTACATTTTAATAATGCTCTAATTTTAATTGTTAATTACTTTGATTACTTTTAAACGACTAAAAACTGTCTTGTTTTGGTTGAAAACCCACAAGAACACAACTAGAACTACATTTTTCAAGAAAAATATTTAACTAATATTAATTGCAAACATACCACTCAATTCATACAAAAATACCATAGGAGAAGAAAATTTTATCAATTTCACTGTAGCCTGAAAGTTTTCGCGTAGCCCGTAGCGCGTAGGCGGCGTAGCGTTCGCCCGCTACGAACTCTGCCAACCGACTGACTGATATAGACGCCGGTACAACTGGACCAGGTTACAGCCGGTATTAAAAACATAAGCCGTTTAAGTCGCAATAAGATAACCTTACTTAATGTACTATGGAACTAAAGCCTTCTAAAAGGTTCTATGATATTATTTGAGTAGCTTTCTTTTGCAGTATACATTTTGTACCGAGTAATGATTTGGCAAGCCCTAATCCCTAACTTTAATTTATTTATCTGAGTAGTTCTTTTTTACTTTGAAAAAGCTAAATATATGTGTTTGTTTTTGTAACTGACTACGTACTAAATCAATTTTACCGTTCCATACCTTGTTTTAAACGATGTTGGAATTCTATATTTTATCAAAAATTGTTATATGTATGTCAAAAGGCCGAAAAAAAAGTGCACATACCTTATACATAATACAACGGTAGCTTGCTATGACGTCACGAAATCCTGCATCGCGCAAGCAAAGTTCGCATGACCTTTCGTGATAATTGTTGTAGGTGACGTTAACGGGTTGTGGTCTGTGTTACGTCAGTGCGTGGTTGCTGAAGTAGGCTTCAGCAAGGCTCTGTGTTCCTCTGAAGGTAAGGTGAATTATGTTATGTAGTATAAGGTGCGTTGATTATAGTGGTAAAGGGCTTTGTAGTTAGAAAAGTTATTCTGTCATATTATGATCTTTGGCAGTCGTTTAGTCAATTCTGACAACCAGTCTTATTATGGGTATACATACTGTGTCAGTACCCAGTAACAATGGATTGTGGAAGACAGATAGGCAGTCTCCATGTATAATACGGTATTCAGCTGAATCCGGTGAGACTGGAAGCAGAACATAGTTGAGAGATGAATAGGCAAAGATATTTCTTTTTATTAGATTTAAAATGACACAGTCTTTAAGTTATTTATTTGTAAAAACTCAAAGCTTTTCCTACAACTTACACTATGCCTGAAAATACCCCTGGAAAATACTCTAAAGGATTAGACCTTAGACCTTAGCCCCTGAAATATAATACCAAGGATCTAATTAATAAATAAAACTAATATAAAAACAAACTCTAACTATACTAAAATTAAAACTTACATAAATAAAAACTAACAGGCGTCAAAGAACTCATCGTCATCCTTGTCAATGGCGGGGAACGTGCCCAGAAGGCTGGCAGCATTGCCACGTTGAATGGCTATGCCGATTCTCTGTGCAAGGAACAAACCAGCCCTCTGATCACGAGTAGATTCTACCAAACGTTTGGAAAGTTCTTTGAATAGATTTCGTGCGCTCGGACCCCATGACCCGAGCGTTTCAACCCCAAACGGCTCGAAAATATAATCACCCACAATGTTATTATACTTCCGCCGCTTAAGGGTCTCCGCAGCTCCAGCAGCAGCGCCAGGAGAGGCTGCTGAACTTAGAACGTGGGACGGCGCAAGGGTGTCGACGCACGTTGCGTCCCACACCAAAGGCCGACCCAATTTCCAAGGCAGCAATGACATACCGTCAGGTCTCTTGCCATCGCCGCGCACCAAACCATTGGGTTCCAAAACAGCTGGTACACCGGCGGTGACAAGAGCACGGCGAATTATGTCATTCAAATTTGAGTGGCGAGATATACGCCCTGCGCTCCTGCTGCAGGACAGGCCATGGTGACCGAGGTTGTCGACTGTCTCACCGCACTTAGTTTTTATTTATGTAAGTTTTAATTTTAGTATAGTTAGAGTTTGTTTTTATATTAGATTTAATTGTGTATTAATAAACATCTAAATCTGAACAAAAAAAAAAAATAATAATAAATCAGACAAATACTAAAATATTAACGTTTCATTATTAAATAATTGTTTTCAGATTATTTAATGAAGGCAACGAAAGATACCCGTTGCAAGTATATTATGGATTCGGGAACTTTTTGTTTTATCTATAAATATTAAAATGGGTCTGGAATAAATTTAATGTTTGGCCGAAGTATTTTATAGATCAAAACGCTATTCTGTAACATTATTTTCGTATCTCGACAGAGGAATCCGCGGTGAGATGTCAAAAACGTATTCTCAAATTTGAATTCTAAATCAAGGTCAACTGGGTTCACTTTTGAAATGAGCTTTATAATCACTCAGGTGAAGCTCGATATCGAAATTATTTACAGAATAGACATACAGGTATTAAGGAAGTAAGATTTCTGGGAAAGTAACCATCCATGATGAATAATTTGAAGCCTATTTACCGCTAAAGAAGAAACATAAGATAGGATGTTAACTAAAAAGTTATTATTTCATGCTATTGTAGACAAGAAGTTAATACAAAGAATTGTTAAGTTTTGTACACCAATATACCGCAAAAGTTTGTTATAACCTGTGGGTTTTACTGCTATAGATAAAAACAGACATACCGTAGAGATGTGGGTTTGATTTTTGATAGGTACATGTTTAAGTATCATTTACTTTATTTTAACCGACTTCAAAATGGAGGGTACTGAACTCGAAAGTATTTTTTTTATGTTGTTACGTCAGAACTTTCGACTGGGTGAACTGATTTTGAAGATTATTTTTTTATGAAAGGTCGTGCTTTCCGTGTTGTCCCTTTTTATTTTGGTTTACTTATGAGAGTGGGATCCATAAGAAAAATATATTATAAGAGTTATTTATAAAACGTTTTTTTTTTCGTAATCATTATTAATGATATCTGTCTGGAACTTATGGCAATGGTATTTTGAAGACTAACATCTTAAAGTACTTTGAATAAATGACCAATAGCATTCTCTCGCTTTTGAAAGAAAATCAAATGACAAGTTTTTTGTGAGTAACTTAAAAAAAGATACCTAGTTAAAATCAAAAGATTTTTAATAAAGAGGGTTTTACATTTCTTAATAAAAGCTACATCGTTACTTATAAATTTTCTTGTACCATAGTGCAGGTAGAGCTAAAGGTTAAGAGAGCGCGGAACCAATGAGGTGACCCAATTAAATGAACGTAACGCTGTCTTTTTATCCGGACTTAAGAAAAGGTCAAATGTCATTCAATTAACCGTGTAAAATGTAATCTAGAGTTAATAAGCTTAGTAGTATTAAAGTATCTGTATGTAGACATATATTTTGTGAGAGAGTTGGAGCTCAGAGTTAAAATTTGTTAAGGTATTATTTTATTTGAGACAAAATGAAATAGGTTCGGTTATCTTATGGTTTGAAAAATGCTTGGCCTTATTTGGAAAATGTACAAAACCGACTTACTACGGCCGACTTGTCAGGGCAGTAACTTTGAACTCTGTTTATTTGCTCATGACTTTTTATATGTTAGCACAACCTTCAAATAAATACTATGTCTAAAAAATATGTTTTAACAAAATATCTTTAATAGTAAGTTATATACAGACTTAAGTAAGTCTTGCAGACGACAGTTTTGTAACGAGAATCACTCGTGCTTACACATCTGTTCTAGACATTTACTTTTAACATTTATATTGCAAAAAGATAATAGTTTGCATCATTAAATATTTACTTTTATTACGTAATAAAAATATTTTTTTGCTTTCAATGCATTTTTTGAAATTCTCAGAAAAACTAACCTGCTCTTAAAATATGCCTTTCTATCCGAAGAAATATAAAAGTTTAATTATGGCACACTGTGTTACCCAGTAAAATGGACTATGCAGGCGCTTCATGTAAAACACAATGTTTAGCTAAATCCGGAGATGAGATTGGAAGCCAAGCTCGCCATAGCTTGGGAAAAGGTTAGGTAGACGATTCTGATAATTAAAACACTCTTAAATCTATTTAAACAATATCACGAAACCCTCGCAATAGATGTTTAAAACACTGATTTGATTTTTCAAGGGGTTGTCAAGTCTCAAAATTGAAATTAAAATGGCGGCCGTGACCTTGACATTTAGAAAGGTTCTATCTGTTGAGGACAGCCTTCGCCTGTTTCATTACTGGTCCTGATAATAAATGATTAAATTATTGAATACTATTAACTGTTACGATCTATTTCGGAAAGTATCTTGTTCATTTATTGTTACGGTCTATTACTGAAATTGGTTAGTATATTTATTAGGGACATTGTCGATAAGATCCTTGTAGTTTTTTGGATGGTGATATTGATAAGTAATAAATAACCTACAAAAAATAGAATACTGATAGTTTGGGAAATAAAAGGCTGTGGTTCCATTGCATATACATATTTACTTTATTTTTTTACTATTTCGTATTGTATGTTATGTAGTCGTATCATATGAGATAATCATATTGTGTAATTCAAACGACTTCTTTTTTTCTAAATACTGGTCTTTATTATAAATTGAACTGTCTGCGTTAGTGTGTACCAAATATTGTACTGTAAAAAGTTTTCACCTAAAAATCTTAACGTCAATATTATAACACTCTTACTAGCGACACTAGAGCACAAAAAAATAAACCTTTAAAAATTAAACCTACATAGTCTAGTCGATTTTAAAACGGTTTCGTGCCATCTAAGGGTACTTCGTCAAAGATTTAGATACAAATTGAACGCTGAGCAAAGCCACCGACAAGCCGGTAATTACGATGCAAATGACAAAGTTCCCTTCAGTACCTGCCCTTTGGCATTCCCTGTTATTAGACCACAGATATGATGGTATAAGTTTAGGAGGTATCGCTGATTATTATGTGACTGTAAATAATACCGTGAGTGAAAATTAAAAGTTTGTAGTAGCCAAAGTTGTAGAAGCCAGTATTTTTTGGAAACATGTTATTTATCTAAAAAAGAAATTTTACGATTACGTAATAAGATTTCATGTACACTACCACCTGTTCTTTGTTTTTTTTTTTTATTACCGCAACAACATTAAATAAATATTCTATTCTACAATACATTCCATTCTGAGCATCAAATTTAGTAAAAATATTATTCAGTATTTTGCATACAATTAGTATTTTTGGCCTCCAAAACTTTTGTTACATTTTTTATTCCACTAAAGCACAGGTAATTATGTATTTACGTTCTAACCTACAGTAATAAAGCTAAAACGATATATTTATAGAAACTAGCAGATTTAGAATGGACCTGACCTTTGCAATCAACTACGTTTGATCTCTGAGAACACGTCAGCTCACCTCAAAGTAGCTCTCAAAATAACATACCGGTATTGTAAAACCACTTAGGTAATAATATTATATGTTACACACGGAATACAAAAACTAAAAAATCCAAAAAAAAAAATACTTTACTTTGGCCTATTGTGATTAAAATTTGATGAAGTGGTCTACGCCTACCTCTACGGGAAACATGGCGTGATTATATAAATATGTATGTAATGTTCAACCGTACAAAATCGTTCTTTATAAACTTTTCTTGATTTATTTTTTTATCGTAAAAGAAACATTATTAATGACACCGAAAATAATTGCATTATATTTACATGCTAATGTTTAATTCTGAATTAATTAATCTTAATTTGAATGCTAAACATGCCAAATTAAAGTAACATTTTTTTCAATTAGGATTTGATCCAAATAAGCATTTTAATAACAAAACTTATGTTATTACTTTTGGAACACGAGTATTTTATTTGAAAGCTCCTATAAAATTCAACAAACCAGCGAAGTAGCGCTGCATGTGAAAGTGGAAGGAACCACGAAAGTTATGACACTAGCTCCGAAAGGAAAATATAGAGGTAAACACAGGTATGAAGGTAATAGATAAAATGGAAAGAAAACCTTTATATTATTATTTCGCTTTGAATATTGTATTTATGTCATGTTGAGGCATAATTTCTATGAAATTACAATAATTATTAGGTAAAGAGTTTAACAAAGAGTTTTATGATATTTTGTGCAGGACTATGTTTCTACGCAGAACGTTTTTTTTAAATTGTTTAATATGTGTTATATAAAAATAGGTACAAACTACTTTAGTTGAAACTAAATCTTAACTAAATACACATTTGATTCGTCTCAGACGTAGACAAATTTCAGACATAAATTTTGTCAAAAACTGTCAAAAGATTGGTTCAATAATTGATGGCCAAGCTTCAAAAACAAGGTGTACCTATGTCAAAAGTTTCTTGAACAATTCATAGTGTCGGTTCTAAATTATAACTTTGATTCGAGCCTTAGGCTGTGCACAAAACACAATACCCGATGGAGTTTTTTGCCGGCTCTTCTCCATAGGAAGGTCACTCTGGAAGCGAGCAACTAGAGTCAGTAGTTTTTAACGTATCGTTTCTAGACCGCCTTTATTTTGGTTAATGAGGAATAAAAACATTTTAATTATGATTTTTCACACGGAGTGCTGGAAGCAGTTAAACTGTTTTGAGCGCTCGAGAAAACAAAAAACAAGCGGTCGGAAGGCGCTCGTGACGTGCAAGAGTGGTCGATAGCTCACACAGCCCGTGTACGTACGTTGGACTGACCAAATCAAGTCTGCCATTGGAGGAGCCATTAATGAGTGCAGCAGGATGAAACTTCGTGAAGCACATCTGCCCATTCCGACACGAGCACATAGCGATCACGACCACTCTGTCAAGAGCGTACTGGATAAGTAGAAGAAGGTGTACATTGATCACTAATTGCTCGAGCAGTTCGTGTACAGGCGGCCTAAAGTGCCCCAAGAATTTGCTGGTTCTATATCAAATTAAGTGGGTACTTACATATTTATTGGCACTCACTTCTCACTGTTTCTAAATCATAATTTACTTAAGAATATTTTTATACTGGCAACACGTGGGATTAAATGGCGTAATTTGATTTATAGCAACATTGGCTAGGGTGACGAAGTAATAACGCCAAAATGTTTTTCGAATCAAAGAGTCGTTAGCATTTTTATGACTCTTATAAAATAAACAATATTTATTTCTAACCTTAGGTTTTATATATCTTAATTGAAAGGTCCTAGGGAAATTAAATCAGAAAAGCTTCAATCCACAGGAAATTAATTGTTTTGTGACCACTTTCCTATTGTGACATTCTGGCCTCATCATGAGACCAGCTCAAACAAACCAACATACACTAATCACAAGTTCAACAAAAGTTCACAAAAAAGGCGTATTGATACAATTGTTTGTCAACAATATAGATAATAAATAAATAAACCTGGGGGTAGACGCGGGCGGACGTTTCGAGACCAAATCGGAGACGTCTTGAATAACGGCCAGGTCAAGAGTACCCGAAACCGAAGAGCATGTATGAAGGAAATAATGAAAGTGGACCAATGTGAGGATCGTGGCAAGTGGAAAAAAGTGGTCTCTGCCTACCCCTACGGGAAATTGCTGATTGTTTGTATATATGTATTATAAGTATTATTTGTCAGGTTTTTTTTATTGTAGTAGTTATTAAAGTGGTATATAATTAATATTAATTCATTAGGCTTTTCTTTTCACAACGCCCTATATATTCTTATATATATATATATTCTTTATTATATGCTGAAAGGGAATCAAGGAAGAATAAAGGCTCACCCAATTTAATTATGTCGCTTTCGCCTCGTCAAAGCAAATTAATTCTGATTAATTTTAACAAACTAATTTTGAAAAGTTTTTTGTCTCTCTCTATTAGAGGCCTGAGATTGACAGGTAATATAATTATTATAATTACTTTAAGACATCTTTTAATAAAGAACTTTGTGTTAATTTTCCTGGTTCATTATTTTTATGAAAACTTATTAAAAATAATGGGGCTTTGTCGGTTTATAGTATACCTTGAGGCAATGAAAAAATTGCTTGCATTCTTTTTGAATAAGAGAGAGTTTTTATGTGAATTTTCGAGAAGGAAAAAGCCTCTTTCATTGAACAAGTGAAAAAGGTTTCAGAGTGAAATTACAAAACTTCTTTATTAAAACGAAATCTAAGGTCTAATTCATTATTTGATTTATGACAATATGGGAACGAACTAATGTTTTTTTTTTACATTTCTTTTTCTTCAATCATTTATGCATCCCTACTCTTCAAGTAGCGGAACACGCCATGACAGTAGTCCCTCATATACTCCGGCCACTGTATGTGCGAGGGGTCGCAGGGGAACAGCTCCTTGTCCTCAGCAGACAGCGAGGAGATCAGCTGTCTGCTCCGCTCTGACCTCATAGGCCAGGGGCGAGACGTGAAGTAGTCGACTCCGTTGCGGATTGCGATCACGTTGTACATTAGTTTTGCGTATCTGTCAAAGAAACGATATGACTTTTATGTAATATTGTGCTTTTGGAAACCAAGTTTATATTAGATTTTGGCTGAGGGTTCACATCCCTTTTAGACTAGGCAAGACGGCCAGATCGATCGAAGCTTAGTAAAAGGGTTAAATTGATTTATTATTTATAATAATATTAGGGCTAAAGAAGAATTGTTATTGTTCATAGTTAAAAACTATAACCTGACTAAGTCAAATATAATTAAAATGCAGTCAATAATTGTAATTTAAATGGAAATCAAGAAATGCATAGATACTAAAATGGTCAATGTAGAGCCGTGGTCATAATTTTGACAATTAAATAAAACTAGTACATTATCTTATTTATCGTACTTAGGTTCTTGTCCCGTCATTTTCAGCCACCAATCAGCAGCGTGCGCGGGAGCAATCTGACACAATATGCTCCAAGCGTGAACTATCGCCCATGACTTGGTGAAGAACACACCTGGATATGGCAGATCATCTGAAAACATATTTATTATGTGAAACTCATCAAAACTTGTTGAAAGACAGTGGTGCCTGATTAAAAAAATATATTCTTTAATTTTTGGATTGTGACTTGTGACTGTTTCTGTTTGTAATTCGTGGGGATAATTCGATTCTTATCTACCGACTACAAAAGGAGAAAGTATGTTATTTGTAATTCCTAATTCATTTTAGGCCATTTTCTAAATAGGTGGTTTTAAATACTTACTTTTACCACTCTTCACAGTTTCATCGATGAAGTATTTATAAGTTTCTTTCCATGTCATAGGGTTCTCATCAGATGAGATGGAATTGAAAACTTTGACTTCACGTGAACTGGAAAAAAATGTAATATCTACATAACTTGCGCCTTTGTGTAACATTTGTAGCTTAGCAGATGTGCGATAGTGTGGCAGTAGCGAAACGTGAGTTCATTCAAAGTAAATTAAGGCATTAGAGAAAAAAATAAATTCCTTTGAATCAAACATTAAATATCAGGTTTTTGGAGGTATCTTTGATATTTCCCCGTAGTTATATGGATCAAATAGGCAGTAGCTTCCAATGCGAATTAGAAGTTGATCGCAACTTAGTTCGTAAAAAAGGCAAAAACATAGAAAACTACTTACTCCTTAGCCCTAGAAGCAGCAATAAGACTGAGATTCGACACATAATCAACAGGTATGAACTCGACGTAATTCTCTCCGCTAGCTCTGACCACTCTGTTCCAGCCCTTAGCAGCGTTGTACAGTATAGGAGTGATGCCGAACCAATTGTCCACCCAGCCTTTGGCGTGACCGTCTTTGACTGATGTTACTGTAAATATAATAGTATTGTGGTAAAAATACAAGCAATTTTAAGTTAAATGACCCTGATGTGATCTAGTTTCAAAGAGTTTCACTTGTTAAAAGTGTCAATTGAACGTATTCACATAGCAAAATGTTATAATTATTCACCCAACAGCGTAGCCTAATACAAATGAATACTTTACAAATCCCGTTCCAATTTCACTCCTAGGCCAATTAAAAAAAAATTGAATTCTTCATTCAGATACAGACGGAAAAGTAATACATGAAATTAGTATCCTAAGGGTGTTACCACACCAATCGATCGATAGTCGATCGATGCCATCGATCGACATCGGTCGACGTTGATCGATTAGTGTGGTACGTTAGAAACTATCGATCGACGTCGATTAATCCATTCTACCATCGATCGATGGCATCGATCGATGGCATCGATCGACTATCGATCGATTGGTGTGGTAACAACCTAACACAATCAACTAATCGATAGCTATTTTCCAGATTGGCAGGAGTTAACTCCAGACAGAAGAGTCACCCAGAAAAGGTTACACAAAAAAGAAACATAAATAATAATGAGTCGTCTGTGTTTTATTACCAACTGAAGGTCTGATGATGACAGCTGGTACTTTTCCATGGTTCTTCGCAATGTAGGCTTCGGATAAAGCCTTTGTAAATATGTATGTGTTAGGTCTGGGATCTGAAACAAACGAAAAAAATGAGTATAGAACTAACAGTCTACTTCAATGACTGAAAAAAAACGCAGTATTGAGCATAAAACTAGAAGTAGCAATTATTTATTAACTGAATGTCGTACATCTAAAAATAATCCGGATAAGGTTCACAATCCCAAGATCTAATTATGTGATTTTATTCGCTAAGATAACTTGAACCTCATAAAGCCTGTAAGCCCATAAGACTTTAACTCAAAAAACCTTACCTAAAAACTTTTCAGTTTCCTTCTTGTCTCCTCCGTTCCTTTCAATGAACTTGTACACTTCCTCCACAGGTTTTGGTGATGGGTAGACTGTCTCCATAAGTATCCTCTTGCCAACGTGAGCGAAAGCAGTTGATATGTAGACGAAAGCCTGCGCATAGTTATTAAAAGGATGCATGCGATTTTTTTAGACGAAGTTGGCACTTATTTAAATACTGAAAAATAATGCTTGGAAAACGTATACTTCTTATTGACTCCTTATAATTATTGTTAGGTAATGGTTTGTGGAAATGAGATTGATTCCGGGTTTTTTTTAATATTGCTGAAAACTGATAACAAATAGATTTTTTTAAAACTAGGCAGTGAATTATGTTTAAAAAAAATCATAGAAATGCTTTAAAATGATCTTCGATCATTTTCGATCGTCGAAAACAATCGCCAACTTGCGTTTTATAAGCGCGCTTAATGTTTTTTTTATTTTCCAATGTGAATGAAGCCTTTGGTTCCCAGCGAAAAATTAACAGGCTGTTATAATCAAAATTATAAAAATTACCTCAACATTTTTCATTCGCTGACAAAGGTCTAATATTGTCCTGGTGCCCTCAAAGTTAATGCGCATGGCGACTGGTAAGGGCTCGTTGAATTTTATCGTCGCTCCGGCGTGGAACACCACTGACACCTGAAACGAACCATTATATTATTAGTTATTTGTTATAGTACTAAAGGCTGTCATTATTACATCTTTGGAGTAGTTAAGTCAATTCTGACAACCAGTCTTACTATAGAATTTGGAGGTCAGATAGGCAGTCGCTCCATGTAAAATACGGTATTCAGTTGCATTCGGTAAGACTGGTAGCCGATCCCAACATAGTGGGGAAAGGGCTCGGAAGATAGTGATGATGTTACAGTACTAAAGAATGGGTAAGTCTCCTATTCGTATCAAGTTCTGATATAGTCATTCCTGTATTATGTTAAGAAACTAGGTTTCTTAACACTTACCAGCATTATGAAGTAGTTAGTTTTGATTATGTCTCGCCAACAAGCACACAATTGCAGTATATGATATAGTGAGGTAAACCATTTTTACCCAACTGCGATGACGCCAAAAAAGAAGGGGTTGTGAACTGGCAACGCATCTTAAATTATCCTATGCTACATAGGATGCAAAAGTGTACATGTGCAGGAAAAGTCGAGGATCAACGGAGGCAACATAATCACAAATCATCATGAACATTAGTTTTTTCATCGGTGAAAATTCTCACCAATTTTTAGCTTTTGGAGAAGAGGACCATACCAAGCCATATTTTACCAGTGAGAATGACCGCATCGTTTGAGCTATCCCAAGGCCGATGTTAAAAAAATTCTTCTGTTTTTTTTTAACTTCCATGGTATATGTTAGTACTTACATTATCTATCAAAGCCTGTTCATCTTCTGGCTTCAGTCCAAAGTTCGGCAACATGAGGTCCCCGGTCACCGGGACTATCTTGTTCAGAAGCTTAGGGTTCGTTTCCTTTATCTTCGAGAATAACTGTAATTAGGAAGTACATGTTAATAATGAGTAAATACTGATGGAATTGATATTTACTCAGTTTGATATGTTACAGCAGCCATAATATAGTTTTCTTTCATCAATATTAATTTTTAATTTTTCACGGTTGTTTACCGAAAAGTAGACATTAAAAATCTCAATATATGTATATTTTATAATTATTTTAGAACTATTATTACAGACCATGTTTAGTTTGTTAAACAAAATGAAATAATAATGTACTTACTGGATTATTAAACACGGATTTCATTCGTTCATTTACTTTCTGCCCCTTCTTGTCTCGAATAAGGATGTAGATTTTATCTAATTTGGAACAAGAATCTAGAAGCTTCTCAATGAACACCTGAAATCATGAAATAATATTTATTATTAAACATATTGCTCTTTTTAACCTCATACAAAAAAAAAAATGCCGACTACATTATAGAGCCAATTCTAAAAACAAGACATTATTTAAATATATATATATACTAGCGGCCCGCCCCGGCTTTGCTCGGGTGCAACGCTGATACCAAATATAACTACGCAATCATAAAGTTCTGTAGGCCGAAGCACAGTCTTAGAAGCATTTTTTGGTATAGGTACGCGCCCCCCGGCCCCCGCGCGGCCCCCCGGCCTGTACCGCCGCAACCGCTATGTCCCTGCATTTTAAATCTGTAATATCTTCGACAATATTCATTTAAATTACATGCTGTAAAGGGCAATATTGATCTATATTACATCCACAATTTTTTGAAGGTACTTAATTGGATAAGGATTAATGCTGTATTGCTTAAAATCGTCTTTTCGTGAATAAGTAATAAATAAAGGATAAAAAATGGTTATTGTGGGTTACAAGAGATAGACATATACCATCGCGGACTTTTTTGTAGATCTTTTTAAGGTGCACAATACTGTAGTACATTGTTTTGATCTATCTCGTAGGGTTCAGCCAGCGTTTGCAATGAAAGCGCAAAAAATGTGTTGATTTACGACCTGACGTCAAAAATCTCTAAGATTATCCGTGTTTCTCTACTATATTATGCATATATTATACATATAAACCTTCCTCTTGAATCACTCTATCTATTAAAAAAAACCGCATGAAAATCCGTTGCGTAGTTTTAAAGATTTAAGCATACATAGGGACAGACAGCGGAAAGCGACTTTGTTTTATACTATGTAGTGATGATAGTGATTCCGGGACAATTCACACACAGTTATCTGATCCCAAGCTAAGCAGAGCTTGTTTTATGGTAACCAGACAACTGATAAACATACTTATATATTACTAAATACATATTATAGATATATTTACAAACTTTAACTTTAAATTTTAAAACATGATTTTTGAATTAATAATTTGTACATAATTAGCATTGATATTGAGTTTTTTATATGTGAATAAACATTATGCACTTCAATACAGACCTTTCCCAGGAATCCAGTACCTCCAGTAATGAAAACTGATTTTCCCGCGTAAAATTCTGATACTGGCTGATAATTAGACTGGACATTTTTGTCTTTCGAATAGATGCTGAAATTAAAACAAATGTTTCATATCTCATAACCAACCGACGAATTCGGAAATTTAGTGCTTGTTCACGTTGGAACGCGCGGGCGCGGTAGCGGGCGCGGTCGCGGAGACGTGGCGGATTCGTGTTCACATTGGCCGCCAGGCGTTTTCGCGGGGGTGACGTGTTGTCAGAGATTGTAAACATGGACGACGATCTTTTATTTTTAACCGAAACTAAATACCTAGAGTGGGAGATGATAAAAATTTGAATTGGTGTGCGCGAAATTAATAAAGAAAGAGATATTTCTGTTCAAATGATGACTGTGTTTGCTTTGCCAAATCGGAGTTCTAGCCTGAACAGCACTAAAAACTATTCCGTATTAAAAGACATTTAACAGTTATATTTCTTAATATATATATGTAATACCTATAGTTTTATAAATAAAACCGATATCTGACTCAGGTGTTTTTTTTCGTCACCATGACAATCAGTGAAAATAAATATTTTAGGAAGAAGGTTTGTAGGAGTACGCCACAGAATACTGGTTGAACTTACCTGACGTCGCGAGTGAATCGCGCGCTCCGCCGCTAGTTCGACGTGAACACACTCAAACATCCCTCGCGTTTGATATTGCCGCGAGCGGCGCGCGCGCGCCAGTCGCTAGCTTGCCCGCTACTTCGCCCGCTGGTGCGTTTCGTACATGAACACTTTGACATTACGCCATATGTTTGATATTTCGTGACCGCGCCCGCTACCGCGCCCGCGAGTCAACGTGAACAAGCACTTATACATAACTTACATAACGTTTTTTGATGTAATATTTAAATAAAAAAAACACATATTTGTCGAGGTATTTTTAAATATTTATAAGACGCAATTACAGCCGTAAAAGTTGTCATATTTCAAATAACTTGTTTTTCAGTAGTGGAAGGTCTCATAAATTATACCAAAAGCAGATTTTACTTGTGGATAATAAACGTTATCAGTTGCAGCTAATCAAGACTTAATTGAGTCAAACTCAGACAAGACAGTGTTTAAACATTATATGAATATGAATAACTAAATAAATCTCTCGTTAAAGATAACACAAACACAAAAATACTATTTTTAAAACTAGCTTTAAATCATTTCTCAAAATTTGCATACACTATATAAAAATAAGCTAGACAGGTTTACCTTCAAAATTAGTCATTATTTATAAAACAAAAAAACAATACTTACCTAGATACGGCAGTTGTAGAAAATCCTCTATTGTATTCAGATTTCACATTTTTAAAAACGACCACTCCACATCTACTAAGTAATAAACGTCCAGTAGACATTATAATATATTTATTTTTATTTAAATATAAAAAAAAAAAAAATTAATATTATTTTATAAATCTAAAATATGAAAATTTAATTCACACAATTACATTCCATTTTAGAATAGTCAACTGAGTAATTTTTAGTGTGAATTTATTTAAATAAAAAATGGTTTGGCATTAGCCTACACAATTTGAGAAATAATGTAATTCAAGACTTACCGTCATTTATATTATTTATTTGAACTTGTTTGTCGCAGTTTTACAATATTATCAGGATTTTGTTAAAAAGTCTGGATTTCGTTCATACTTTTTATATTGTAACTGTCTTACAGGTTTCACCTACTACAGACACCAGTCTCTATTTAACGTGTATAAAAATTATGTATATGTAAGAAATTATGAGAAAATAAAGACTTTTTATTTGTTATTTTGTTGCTTAAAACTACAATACGCAATGCTATATTAATTAAATATATTATATATCAAAGTTAAAGTTTAGATAAATGTTTTTAGTGAGATAGTTATAGGGACTAAAAGATAGTAACTTAGGTGAAATGTAGAATTCTAGTTAAAATCTATTGACAAATTTAATTGTGTTAAAAAAGTAGACATACATTTCAACTGCAACATGTTACAGTTTTTATTAAATACGTCAGTAAGACCGGTTTCTATGCTATTATTTTTGTAAACGTAATATACATAAATGATTTTTATTCACATCGTTTAACTTTTCTGATAAACATGAATATTAAAAACCAGTACCTACTGCGATGATAAGGATGTGTTGATTGTTAAGGAAATACCTAAAACCTCGAAAATTTTAAATTTAAAAGATTGCCTTGTTGGCCTAGTTGTACTAAGCGCGACTGCTACGCTAGAGGTCTTGGGTTCGATTCCCAAGTCGACTAAGGTGTTATTGGGTTTTTCTATGAAATTCTCAGTAGCAGGTCGGAGTTTGGATTTGTGTCCGGTTAGTGGCAATAGGCTCACCCCCTATTAAATGGGACCTAAACATATCGGCGAACTGTGGGTGGAACCCTTCATGGTTACAGGCGTGATGATATGTTATGTTATGAAAATTTTAAAAATATAATTTTATAATAATCTTTTATACACTAGCTACAACTTTTAGGTAAAAATTAACTATTTCTATAAGTACCTAACTTGTTCTCTCGCTGCGACATTAAAAAACAACGATGACATTGCTAAGTAATTATGACGCGTATATTACATTCAACGTCACACAACTTAAATCTGATTTAAACTTCGTGACATTAATAGGTTTAAATGTTTATATATACCTAATTAGTCTTTATAACTCGTGATGTATGGTACCTAGTGGCAAGATTAACGATTTAAATTAATTATAATAATACCAGACTATTAACGTCTCGAGAAGGCACGAGTATTAGATTTACGCCTAAATATGAATATTATTGACAGCATAATTATTTATTATTCAAATGAACTAATCGCCAATTCAGATTAAATTTTTCTACTTATTGTTTTTTTTTGTTAATTTGTTTTTATCCCATTACAAGACACGAGCCTTTTTTCTATTTTTCCACTTTATATGTTACTATGCCGAAATTAAAGAAATATACTTAGATAAAATGGTATTTATCAAAATGTCCAATAAAAATAATAATTTAGCCTGCCCATATACAGGTGATTAGAACACAACTAGCTGAAGAACCCTTATGGGTTAAATGGGGTACACAACTATTGGCGTCTGATCCACGACTTTTGAGCCACCCTGTAGAGAAGACACGAGCATTGATCACCACGCTTGCTCAATTGCGGATTGGCGATTTCAGATCCCAAATTTTGGATTTACTCACTGAATCTTAGTAATATATGTGACGTTATATTATGTAATATCTCTTATTCTTAAATTTTCTTTTCTTAGAACTAAAATAAAATCTCCTTTACATATTATTTCCTATAAACCCCTGCTATCGGAATGACATCTATTAACTGTAGAACTCTTTGGTAGAACTAATCGTGGTCTATCCATAGAAAACCGCAGAGCACAGAATGAAACCGAACGGTTCGAAACTGTCAAAGAATAAGGTAGCTTAAAACTAATTATAAAATAACATTCGTATAGCAAATGTCATTTCTATTTTGGATAATGAGGAAGGAAATGGAAGTTTTTCTAGTTAGATAACAACAATAAAAGTAAGCTTAATACCTAATAATTAAAAAAAAAAGTATTTTTTGAAAAAAAAAGTGTTTTTTAGATCCCTTAAATGAATTTCTTGTAGATCCCACTATCAAGGTGACGAAATTGGAGCATAGGGCAACAACAGTTAAAAAAAAGAGACTTCATAATCGATTTACCTAGTATAAAGGTGTGCGGTAACAAACAAAAAGAATAATACAGCCGAATTGAGTGTCTCCTCCTTTTCCGAAGGTGATTATAAAAAAAAGCCTTATTAGGCTTATAATTTAAATCTTTGATAAAATAATCGTATTGGTCCTCTAAACTAATACTAGCTAGAAAATGCTTATAAGCACTTTTTGATAGGTTTGCTTATTTTTCATTACTTCGTTTTCACATCAATATTATTCAATAAATTAATAAACAATGTTTGGATATCGTTGAGTGTGTTTTGTCAGATTACAAAATCTCTTATAATTTTTGGGCTGTGATATTTTGCGCTGAAAGTGAAGGAACGCTAATGAAAAACAAACAAGCGTCGGCTTACTGTTATTATCACTGAAAGTAAATCTCTTTTGTAATTGTATACTAGTATCTTTATTCACTGATGTTAGGTAGACAACCTCTTTTCAACTTACAATCAAATGGCAGTCATTGACGCTGTTGCCGTGCTATCTCTGATAAATTAATGTGTTACAGCCTACAGTCAAGGTCAAGGGAAATTTGCAACTATAGTAAGAGGGCCCAAAAACAAAAACGCAAGGAAAATCTTGGAACTTGTCTGTATGTCGCTCATTAATAAAAATATCCTGGTACAACTCACATGCCTTTAATTAATCCTAAATTAGGTTGTGCCTGAAATACGGCAATCAGACAACCGATAAACACATACAATTTATAGATAAATAACACCCAGAAACTGAACAAAAATTTGTACTAGGTGGGAATCAAAACCGTGACCTTCTACTTAGCAGTCTCTTTTGCTGCGTCGACAATCAGCTTAAGTCGTCTGTAAAATGAAGGTTAGGGAAAAAAAATTGCCTGGTACGAGTGCAATCTGTAGATAGACACAAAAACTGTGGAATGCAGTGGTGATAAAATAAATAGTTTCTAGTAAATATTTTAATGTAGGTAAGTTAAAACATCTCAAAAATAATCCTTCCAAGATTTTCTCTGAGAATTAAATTTTTTTCTTGCAATCTGAAGAAACAAGCAGTGAACACTGAGCTTACTAAATCAAGGCTCAGATCAATAGAATTTAATGCAAACAAAACAAACATATTCACTGTCAGAGACAACGAACAACGATGTTCTATAAAGGTGTACAAAGATTAGACATTTAACTGTAAATACCAACGAGAAAAATTGTTTCTTGATTTCAGCATCCTTTTATTTATTATTTTTGCATGTCAATGGAATTGAAAGACGTACAACAAAGACTTGTTTTATATAAATTGGAGCAAGAAAAGAAAGCTTTTGAATATTTTGTATTGTAACCTTTTTTACAGCGTTTTCTGCAATTTGTAGTCTACAGGTTTCTGTGAAGGCAAAGAAACGGAGGTAAAGACGATTTCATTGAGTTATAGTTTAAAATAAAAATAACGAAGAATAATTAAAAAATTATACATCTTCCCAAATCCTATAACCTCTTAAATCAATTAATTGGTCGGAACCGCACATAAATTAAATTGTGTGTCTATTTATTGAGCTTACTGATTTAAGTATTACCAAAAACGTTTTAAAATTTATTGCAATATTTGAAAATATCGTTGATAATTTACTCCTCCTGCCTATCCCTCCTAATCTATGTTGGCTCGTCTTCCAGTCGTAGGTACTGGATTCAGTTGAATACGAGAATACTAGTCTTAATCAGGGATACTGGAAATCCCTGTGAAAATGGGTTGTGGAGATCAGATAACCTACAAAGCCTGTTTTTCCCAAATTTTGACACCGCATTCGCTCGCTTATGTGTGATTCAACTGAATCCAATGAGTCTTTAAGTTGAGCCCACACACTTATTAAAAGAGTAGACAGACGATATATTTAGCAATTTAACTAAGGATATTAAAATTATCTTCAAATTTTATAGCTGAAAATTTACTTATAAGAAAAGTATTTCCTAAACGTATTACAAGCTGTCTCGTGATGACTAATTAGATTTATTGTTTTGTTTCATTGTTTCTAAACGTTGCAGTTAGAGTGTGAATTAGTCCAAGATATATCATTTCTACATTTACTCATATGTATGTTTGATCTTGATTGTTTTGGGTCCCAGAGCAGGGAATGGGTTTTCTAGATTTTACGAGCGAAAAGGTGATACACTAATGCTCTTTTTCTGAACAGCGTTTTCCAAGCTATTTTGATATCGACTTCCAGACTTAAGGGATTCAGCTGAATACCGTGTATGACTTAAATCATAAAGCACAATTTTATCGGAATGATTAAATTTTGGTTTCACTTTTAGAATTGGTCTATGTGACTATTATGAAATAACAGACATGCAATTTAAGATTGAGTATGGCTGATAATAACAAATGGGCAAAGTACAAATAGTAAAGAGTATTTATGTATAAGACAATGCCCATAAAGCCTTGAGCTGTAGCGATCTTTAAACTGTAGGTTAAACTATAAATTTTCCTCCGCAATTGTTGCAGTTATGAAAAGAGATACAGACAATTTAAGAAGCAGACGACTATGCAATTACTTTAAAATTAAAAAATATTAAAATATTCCATGAAAAAAACAGAATTATTAATTACATTTAATAATTACGTCTTAAATTGTTATTTTTTCCTCATTTTCTTTAACAAAACGCCATAGATTATAATATAGGCACATCATAAAAATACCTACCACATAAATTGACTGACTAGGAAAATTGTAATCATCCTATATTCGCAATACCACTGCAACATATAAACAAAGTGATGTTATAAATATTTACAATAAGGATCTTCAGTCAATACCGCATTGTTGTCTGAATAGTTTCTAAACGTGTTTTATCATATTAATCTGATCACTCGTTGCAAACTGTGAATAAGTAGGCTTTCTAAATAATCGTGATGACGTCACAAGAAAATGAGGCTTCGGTCGTGGATTATTATTCGGGAAAATCGGTTTTTGTAACTGGAGGGACTGGATTTCTTGGAAAGGTAAAGTGAGAACTAGGCCTTTGACTTTATTTTAATACAGTGTTAATTCTGGCAAATATAATAAGGCATACATAAAATAACCATCAATATGAGTTCAGAAGAACTGCTCAAATATATAAAAAAGAAAATATGTATACTCATATTTTGAATGGTACCGACACTGATACCTAAAAAATGGTGCCTTTGTCATCGTAGCAAAATGTATTTTGTCTAAGATACTGAAACATTTATGTAATAAAATGGAAAAAAAAAACACATTCTTCTGATGAACTTGACCCCGACGTGATTTGAACACGCAACCTTCTGATCTGGAGTCAGACGCGCTACCGTTGCGCCACGGAGTCACTTGACAAAAACACATAATACATTATTGACCGCTTGGTGTTTTTAACGCTGTGTATTATTGCAGGTTTTTATTGAAAAGCTACTGTACAGCTGTCCTGGTTTAATTAAAATGTATATGCTTATACGAGAAAAGAAAGGGCTTACAGTCAAAGAAAGGATTGACAAATTCCTTGATGATCCAGTAAGTTACATTAATGTTTGGATTATTTTTTTATTTGAAAATTCATTTATTTAAAATAAAAATAAAAAAAACAATCATTGTTTAATTTCTGTTGCATCGCTGTTCTCTCGCGCTATTAAAGTTTCATAATAACTCAATTATTATTTATCTTCTCGATAACTGCTTTATTCTGAAGGAGATTTTGTTTACAGCTCTTTGAAAGACTAAAGAACCAAAGACCCACAGATTTAGAGAAAATAGTTTTAATACCTGGTGACCTCAAGTCTCCCGATTTAGGTATTAGTCCGGAAAATGAAAAGATTCTGATAGAAGAGGTAAGTAGTGCTCAAATTACTAATATTTCCGCAGTAGGAATTCCGAGAAAGATTTTTCTTTTATGGTGTATTCAACGTAAATGTTGTTTGGATATATATTCAACTTAAATGAAGTGAAACCTAAATTGTATTTACCGAAAGAAAATCCATAAAGTGTAGTTTTACTTCAACGTCAATGTTCTCAACAAAACAATTCTGTAAGCTCTGTGAAATTTATCTCAACTCAACACTGCAAAATTCTTATCTACTGAATTTAATTTTTTTTTTTGACGTGATGGTCATTGTGAAGTTATTTTGTATTGACATACTACTTTTATGACTTTATTCTTGAATTCTTGGTGACCTTCAGGTATCAGTGATAATTCATTCAGCGGCGACCATAAAGTTCAACGCCCCCCTCGATGAGGCGTGGTCCATCAATGTTGACGGTACGAGGAGAATGCTGGCTCTGTGCCGGAAAATGAAGAAAGCTGAAGTAAGTGTGAATGGAAAATAATAGGACAACAAACTAGATAATGACATGAAACTTAATTTACTTAAGGTTAGAACCTAGCCAAGCTATTTTTACACTTGTTATAAACCACACTAGAGTGTGGTTTATAACAAGTGTTCGTTTTCGTGGCTAACACAAACACATGACGTTTTCGTGGCTTTTGCTTTAATAATTAAAAAAAAAATTTGATGTAAATAAAAACAATGCTAATTATAAAAAATACAGTTCTGCCTGCACCTTTGAGATATAACCTGTCGATGACAAAAGTATTCTTGAATTCGATCCATAAATGCTAGAATGAAAACAAATACTCTCATCAAATTGAGAATCTTCTCCTTTTGATGTTGTTGAAAAATCTAAAAATATTAGTATTTTTTCTACAGGTCTTCATACACATATCTACTGCATACACGAACACAAATAGAAAAGTTATAGACGAGATTCTCTACCCTCCACCGGCTGACATCAACGAAATAGACCAATTAGACAAGCAAGGAGTTACGGAGAAGCAAACTATGAAAATACTGAGTAAGGAAATCTTCCTAATATTATTAAGGAATGTCTCAAACAAACTATAAGTTTTCTGAGTAAGGAAGTGAAACCAGTAAATAAACCGTTGCCAATTTTCAGTTCGCATAAAATGGATATTTAGATTATGATCCATTTTTTTCCATCGTTATCTCAATTACTCTTAAATGCTTAACTACACAATTTTACAGACGGACGCCCAAATACTTACACGTTTACCAAATCTTTGACGGAGCATTTGGTGGCTGAGAACTGTTCCTACATGCCCACAATCATCGTCAGACCTTCAGTAGGTAAGTATTCATTAAAAGTAAAACAAAAATCTATTCTATTTTTTCAGCGACTTCAAAAAAGGAGGAGGTACCCCCACGGGTTAAAACGGGAAATGACTCCCATTTCATTGAGGGCCAGTTTTGACAACGGGATTATTCTGAAATCGTTTTTTCTTTTGGTAGAATTATTTTGTCAGTCATTATCGTCTCACTGCAGGGCAAAGACCTCCTTTTCTTTGTTCCAATTTTCCCGGTCTGCACTAAGGCGATTTACTATAGAAGCTAGACATGCCCATAATTTTCTAAAATGTCATCAACGTTTTTTCAGTGGCGCCTATTCTATCGGATCCTATTAAAGGCTGGCTTGAGAACTGGTTTGGAGCGACTGGGATCACCGCCTTCACCGCTAAGGGTCTGAACAGGGTCATCTGTGGTCACAGCAGTAATATCGTTGACATCATACCAGTCGATTACGTCACCAACTTGGTGATTGTTGCTGGTGCGAGGAATAGCAAGTATGGGTTTTTTTTACTTTGTATTTTATTCAAGCTTCTCTTTGACCATGGGTCCAAACGTTGGCCCCAACGCTTCTGAAAATTTTATGCGGTAGCCACGCTTTGAATTTAGTACCAGATCTGTCCCATCACAGGCAACAAGATGTTTCACATTACTATAGGAGGAGCTTGACTCAATTCTATGTTATCAATCATTGTTATGGGTATTCCACTAACAAACAATTTCCTTAGAGTGTGTCTAGATCTAGTGAATGCGCATGTGCAGGTCCTTAGAAGAATAAATATAAAAATTGCAATCATTGACATCCGTAAACTGACTTCCAGATCAAAAGAACTGAAGGTCTACAATTGCTGCAGCAGCTCGTGCAATCCTCTTACTATTGGAAAACTTATGCAGTGGTTCATTGAAGATACCATCATACATAAAACTTGTAAGTTTAAGTTCTACAGAGAGAATATTGTTTGAGACGTCTTAATAAATTTTAATAAATTCTTGCCATTTTTAGTCTTATTCAACGTCAATATCTTTTCCGTTTTCTGCAGATTGTATGCCGTTGCCCGGTTGGTTCATCTTTACCAGATTCAAGTGGTTGGCGGTACTAATAGCATTTGTATTTCAAATGGTACCAGCGTACCTCGCTGACATCTGCCGGCGGATCATAGGTAAAAAGCCAAAGTAAGTTACACTATTTTATTACTTTTATAGGTCTGTAAGCAATATCGTCTAGTAATGTAGGTTAGAATGATAGGAACTCGTCATTATTTTTATGACCCATTGCTGGGCAAAGGCCTCCCTTTGTTAATGCCACTCTCTACTGTGTCTTGCCTGTCGCATACATCTTAAATAAGACATAAGGTAACTGAGCTTTCCGAGAGAGGATCACTGTCTATGACAGGACCATCCTGTATACAGTGTGTTATCAAAAGGGTATATCTATCCAAAAGGGGCGAAGAGCGAATGTGGTAAAAAGTCAATTTACAAAATTTCAGCTCAAAATGAGTTTATTGAATACCTGATAATATGCCAATTTTTCACATCAATAATTGATAAAAGACTGAAGGTAATTTATTTTATTTACATTTACTACAATACCCTGTATATCGTATGTGATAAGTTCATTAGCTGCTTATCCCTTCATGAAAAAACTACATTAGTCATCACATTTATTACAGGTACGCAAAACTCCAATCCCTAGTCATTCAAACTCGCCTCGCGCTGGACTTCTTCTCGTCCCATTCCTGGGTGATGAAGGCAGACAGAGTGAGAGAGCTATATGCATCTCTTTCGAACGAGGAAAAGCGCTTGTTTCCGTGCGACCCCACTGATATTAACTGGTTTGATTTTATAAAGGACTATGGTGCAGGGGTTAGACGATTTCTAGAGAAAAGAATTTAAATTATAATTGCTGTTTTAGTTTATTATCTTAACAGGTGAAAATAATAATTGACTTTATAATAATTATAATATATAATAATTCATTTTATTTTATTGTAAAATTGATCAATATTATATTATCGTGTCAATAATATAATTAGTTTATTAAAATAATGTTTTTGCAATAATTCCTGTGTAAATTCAGTCGTTAATTCTTAGTCGTCGTAGTGAGTATGTATTATTTTTATAAATATGATATATCCTCATAATTATTTATTTTTAGAAAAGCTTGCAACTAGTCATATAAATAAAGGAGACGGGGATTTCTGGGCCAAATTGTAATAAGTTAAGACATGGCTGAAAAAAAAGGCTATATTTTTCTATTTCAAAGTGTGAAAAATCAACTCAATTTACAATCTGGAAAATGAAATATCCAATAATTAAGTTTGGGTTACGAAGTAAATAGTCTAAGTAAATACTCTGTTGATGATGACATTTCAATGTCATCATCAACAGAGTTCATACTATTTACGAAAATGCTTTCACTAGATGATACAATTAATTAAAATAATTAAATATATTAGAATTAGAGTATTGAGAGATTAAGTTTTACATAATTAAGATAAATCGATTCACATTTACTAATCGATTATTGTATTCTTTAATCTGTGCTAACTCTGACTGGACATGCATGACATTGACATCGATCGACATTTGACACTAAACGAGTGTCGAATTATCTACCTTAGAGTATATATTATACAAGAAACTAAAGAGTGAGCCTATCTGGGTATGAATCGTAAGCACTAGTATGAACTAGTTTTGTCGTGATTTTTTTATAAAGATGGAACGCGTCGTTTTAATAAATCTACCTTAAACACTAATATTATCATAACAATGTCAAAACCATGGATATTTTCGTATATACGTCGGTCGTAGGGAAGCAATATTAAAATATTATTATAACTGCATCGTAGGCAAACGGACTGTGGGCTGCTGCGCCCATGTGATGTCAATAATATGGTACCTTAGTTAGGCTAAGTACCTCTACTAGATAACATAGTACCACCTGCACAATTCTTAGATGACGTTCTTGTAATAATAGAAGATGAATAAAAATACTAATAAAATTCGATTTCCATTTTTGTACATCATCTCCTTCCCACTCTACAGAAATATTAAAAATCCTGTCTAAATTATATAAAAAAAAAACAAAACCATCATAAACCTTGACTGCTAAGCGGACTAAACAAACCATGATAAATTCACTCTTTAGTTTCTTATCTATACTCTAAGGCAGTTAAGTATAGTTTTTTACTTAAACTTAATCTCTTTTATCTCAGCTCTCAGATTGCCAAAATCTGCCATATTTTCAGTGATTGTTTGTTAATATAGTATCTATCAATTCACACCAATTTCAACTTTTTACATTCTGGCCCAAAGTTGTATGAAAGCGTATCTGTCTCCTTTATGATTTCAGTGTTTATTTTGAATATGGATATGAGAATGCATACTATAATTAATCAATATACTAAGTTAAGTATTTGTAACTGTATACACAACCATTTCTCAAATTTTATATTTTAATAAATAACTTTTAAATATCACTTCCATATTTTGCCTATTATTTTAATAGCATTCCTATTTGCTAAGTAGTAGGTACTGTTTTCTTTACCTTGAAGTGACAAAAACAGAGACTTAATATTACCATAAAATTCCTCGAAATTTGTAAATGAACTCTAAATCCTTCGTTCGTACCAACCCATTATAGTCACAACTAATTAGTTTGAAATGCACTCGACATGAAAATATTGTTGGAAGAACTTCTTTGAGGTATTTCCAAAGGATTCCGAAGAAACTTGGTATGAAATAACTTGCCATTTGCAGCTCCTTTTAAATGTCTTAACGCTGTTTGTGACTATTAAAGTTATAACTTTATTCTAGCATGAAATGAGCTCCAATTTGACATTACGTGGAAAAATGACGTCACTGTTTTGTCTTGATTTATTGATAGAACAAAAATTGCTGGGTCAGTTACATATTTTATTTTTATTTTTTTATTTTATTTTCTTCGGGAAACAAACAGATACTATAAATAAACAATTAAAATCATAATAAACGACACATCCAAAACAGTTTATAAAAAAATATAAAAAACTATGATAGTTGTCGCAGGTAGTTTATATATTTTCCCGCCTGGTCTCCAACATAAGGGAAGGGTGAAGCACTCCGGTGGTTTTAGCGGGTAAGAGTCCGACATACCCCTCCACCTTTCCCAGGCGAAAGTCTATGAGGACTTACCCGGGTAAAAAAAGAGGTAGTCCACATATTTACAACGAACAAATGAATTGGTGACGAGTCAAGGGCTAATTTCTCATAATTCCACAAGTCAGCAATATTTCAGTATTAATTTTACTTGTTTACCATTTCTATTTAACAGCTCCTTGACATAATAATAACTTAAGTATCTACAATAAGTAAAAACATGAGTAACGGCTTACAAGTTATAAATATAAAATATTTAATAAGTTTCCATTCGAGTTCTTAAAATAGATAGTAATCTTTCAAAATCAGCTTATTTAGAAAAAACATTTGAAGTTTATTACTTTATCGCTATATTTGATGAAAATTTTTATTTCGACATTCAAATAAGATTTAATAAAATATAATACCTAAAAATTAATCAGCTCAAACGGGTTTTTACAAAAATTCTAGAATAATAAATATATTTTTATTATTGTTTTGATTCTGAAAACATTTAATTCTAAATTTATTTTTCGCCATATGTAAATAACGTTATTTACATAACTTTGCTTCTTCTTTCTTTCATACTTTTTTTCCATAACTATTAAGTAGTTATCAGGTACTTTACATGAATATAAATGGTGGGAAGGTAAAATTTTCCGGTACATATTTGATTTATATTTATGTGTCACTTAAAAACAGCAATTTCATGTATTTAGATGAAACCAGTCCAATCCAATTCCAAAGGCACTGTGTTATTTCTGTTTTATATTTTTTGTTTAAATTCATGTTTATGTGAGCATTAAATAGATCAGATCATTGAAAAATATAATAAGTTAAACCCCAAAATTTTGTGAATTTTCCATAGACTCCGTTTTTGGATAGTCGTGTAAAAATATAATTACAAACCTCCCAGTACAAACAGTTATAACAAGCTGTTATTTCTAACTATAAAATATATACACCTTGTAAAAGTAATACGCAACTTTAATGAAGTCGGCTAAACTCGTGGGCAAAGTAGCTAATTATAATATAAGGCCGCGATTTATTGTTAAGAGGTAGCGTTATTGAACATATTTGTAATAGTCATTTCAGTCATAAGTGTATTGTACCTACGTGATATTTCAATAAGAATAGGTAGTTAGTTGCTAGTATACCTACTTATTTTTATTCAAGAAGAAGTGCGTTTCAGATTTCAGTACTTTACATAACATAACATACCATCACGCCTGTATTCCCCAAAGCGTGAGGCAGAGGTGTACCAATGCCCACCCACAGTTTGCGCCGGCAAACTGTGGGTGGATATTGTGACATGTTACGAGTAGGTCCCATGTAATAGGGGCGAGCCTATTGCCACCTATTGCCACATACGCAATACCTTTTTTTAGTTTTTAATCCGTTTCCTAGTTCATATTCCAAAGTAATAATAAAATTTCTCGAGGTTATTTTAAATCTAGAGAAAATGACTAAAATACATATTTACGAATATTGTTTCTAAACATTTTAGTTAGTACAAAGACGCTTATGACGCGGAAATCGCCTCCGCTTATGCACTGTGAGCGCGTCCTTAGAATCACGATTTTATTATTTTCTGTGATGTTATCTTTTACAGCAAGTTTACTAAGCCATGCACTCTTATAGTAATAGACTTATGGATTTACAGGGATCCTACAGTTTGCACTGCGATTTCAAAGCAAGAAAAAAACCAAAGCTATTTTCCAAGTAAAATAGACAGGAATAAAAAAATACTGTGTTATCTAACAATTAAATTATTATTATATGACATATGAGATTCTGAATTTTGATGCTATTTTTTATTGAAAATAGATAGATTTTTCCATCTTTCCCTCATAAGTATTGCCTAAGTGCAATAGAGGAATCTTACTTCCATGCTACAGTCAAAGAAAAAATATTATTGGTTGTTAACTATAGTTTTATTATAGAAATATTTTGAAATCATTTATTTGATGAGCATCATCAATATTAACACGGCAAATTTAATCACATATCCAATCCATCAGTTATAGACTTGAACAATGAAATGCTGCGCGGGCGCAACGCTGAGCGTGACAGTATCGCCGCGGCATGCGCCGGCGACGCGCCGCACTACACCAGCCACATTGGAATTCACTGTTACACATTTCATGTTTGGTAAAGATAGGCCGATCTGAAAAAGACAAAATATTTCAACTATTGTTAGAGTCAAAGAAAACAAAATTGCTTATTACATAACCTACTGGTACAGGGCTTTTACAAATGCCTATTGGATTCGTTTAAGGCCATTTGCACCCAGTTGTTAATTCTTATTGCAGCAAAAATAATAAAAATGCATTGGCAAACGTCTGATATTAATTATATTTCAAAAATACATACATACTCATCGGTATATTTTTGAAATATTCTTATACAATTAGGTATATAATACTAATATACTTAGATAATGATTAGGCAAAACTTTCATTACAGTAACTAGTTATTTAAGTTTATATTATGATTAACATTTTAAGTAGGTATCTTCGGTTTCACGAAAGTAAGAAAATTGATTATTATTTTATTATTTCAAACCTGTATATCCACGGACTCGTCGGTCATCATTTCATTGTCAACATCGTTAACTTCAGAGTACACAAGATTCGACGTTTCTAAGTCATCACATAGCCCGCATTTCCAGATGCCACCAGCTAAGACTGGTTCTTCATCTGTAAACATGTTTTAATAATAATAAATGCGGACAACTTCACATACATTGTTCTGCACCCAAAGTAACTAGCTAAAGCGCTTGTGTTATGGAATTCAGATACAACGAAGGTACCACAAACACCCAGACCCGAGACAATGTAGAAAAGTGATTTTCTACATTGCCCCGTCCGGGAATCGAACCCGGGACCTCAGAGCTAGCGACACCTTGAAACCGGTGCGTACGCCATTCGACCACGGAGGTCGTCGTTTTGACATTATAAATCTGTGCACTATAGACTGAGGTGAAATACACCAATAGGAGCTATCTCCTATTGGTGTATTTCCTGTACCGCACCTGTACTGAAAGACCAAGGCCTCTAAATGTGCAATAAAATATTCAGCATTAATCGGTTTCAGTTGTATATTAAAATAGCTGAGCAGAAAAGATGTTCAAAAGGCACATTTTATTCTTGTTCTCTGGTTTTGATCATAAAACTAACTATTGTGCTAAAAACTACGCGAAAGATATTGAAATTAAACATTCAAGGTGCACATAAAATAACTGATATGTCTTAAATGAAATCGCATTTTTTTTAACTTATTTAAAGCATTGAAGCAAATAAGTATCAAACAAAAACATAATATTTTTGTGTTTTGTGTTTGCCAAATTCAATATTTATCTTAGTTAAAGGTCCCACATTTAATATTTTTTACCATTGAAAGATTGTTTTATGTAACTTTATTTATTGTGCACACCCTGCTAGCCTGTCAAATAATAACAAGAAGACCGACATAAAAATAACCCAACTAAATCTTTACCATTATCAATTTCACTGGACATCTCAAACTCCTTACTAACTCCATTCAACAGCATATCGATCACCGCATCTACATAATCTTCATCAGTCACATATTCACCAACAGACACAGTAACACACACACAGACAAACACCACGACACACAAAACTCTTGCCAACATAGTATCAAGAAGTACCAAGAAGTACCAACTTGTATCACATTATTTTACAATCGTCGAGACGGTCAGTGTAGTTTGCTAATGTAATATTTAAAAGTAAAGACGGCGAGTTGAGGCAGCATCCATGAATCACGTCAAGATACTACATTACACAAATCAAATTGTGTGTCTGCTTATTTATCCTTATCAAATTAACTTTATAAAAAAAAAAGGATCGTTTATTCTAAGCAGAAAATTGATTGGCCAATAGACCTAAAAAGACCTGTGACGTCGCATGGATTTGTTCTGGATCTGCTTGCTGTTGTAACGAATATAACAAAACAAAAAAAAACAGACGTAGTTAATGGCAGCCCCCTACCACAAGAATAAAAGTATTTTATCTGGTATCATTGACCCCGCCGCGATAAATGCTAACATACGATCGAGTTCAAGAATTAATTGAGTAACATTATACAATAGGTATAATTTAATAATTGCAAACATTTTAGTGTTTCCTTTGTTACTTCGTCATCAGCCGTTTTATCTTCAAGAAATATATAAATATGTATGCATATAGTTAGAGCAATAAATAATAAAGTGTGACCATGAACTGGTATGTAACTTTATCAGTATCTTCAACCTTATAATGTTGTCTGTCGCATTTGCTTCTTGCTAATAATAAATAAATAATTAAATAAACAAATGCGGACAACATCACATACATTGCTCTGAACCCAAAGTCAGTAGCTATTAAGCACTTGTGTTATGGAATTCAGAAACAACGAAGGTACCACAAACACCTAGACCCAGGACAATGAAGAAAAGTGAATTTCTACATTGATACGTCCGGGGATCGAACCCGAGAACTCAGAGCTAGCAACACCTAAAAACCGGTGCGTACGCCACTCGACCACGGAGGGAGACAAATAATCATATATCTTGGTTTATTAATATAAGTCCACCAACAGCCCCATAGTTAGTGTATGGAAATGTCACTTTTCATGACGGTATTAGACTTCATTTTACATTCATTTGAGGTATTCGACCATTGTCAAGGATTGCATAAATGTCTAATCGTAAATTTCATGTGAAAACAAAAACTTACGAAGTCTATTATTGACGACCTCCGTGGTTGAGTGGCGTACGCACCGGTTTCAAGGTGTCGCTAGCTCTGCGGTCCCCGGTTCGATCCCCGGACGGGTCAATGTAGAAAGTCACTTTTCTACATTGTCTCGGGTCTGGATGTTTGTGGTACCTTCGTTGTATCTGAATTCCATAACACAAGTGCTTTAGCAACTTACTTTGGGTTCAGAACAATGTATGTTATGTTGTCCGCATTTATTTATTTATTATATTATTATATCAACAAATCTTGACAGCTTCCTGTAAACTCTAATAAAATATTTTAGGTTCAGTTTAGCTGCTTTTACACAAACCAATTTCTCTATGAAATGAATTATTCAAACTAGAATCCGTATCCGACTTAGTTTGTGAAGCCGTTTCCCAGGAGGCCTATAAGAAAACCTGTAAAGGTCGGGATCTCACCTATATATTACGAAAGACAATAGTTTTAGGTAAAGGGAATAGATAAAATAAATTTAATATGAATACTGAATTTTCAAGTAGGGATTTGGTTAGGCATACACAAAATGTTTTACCTAGAAGTGATATTGTCCTAACTTTAGTAATATTATATCGAGAGACAAACATAGATCTTAATTGCTTGCTTTTTGAAACTCATCTACATCTAAGTGCAAAAAAAAAAAAACCGCTTCAATTAGTTTAATATTTATCCAAAAAAAGTGCTAAATTACATCAACGTCTTTCAGAGAAAATTCTTTGAATCCCACTTAACGGAATGTGTCCACAATTTATAAAACAGGCCATAAGCTAATGCCTGAAATGAGATCAGTTTACCATCCCTAACAGAAGTTCAAACAAATTTAGCTTTTAACTCATGTTGTTAAGGTCCAGGTGAACCGCAATTTATAACTTTGCACAATAACCTTAATGCAGATTGGTTTTCTAAACAAATCCTTTGATCCAGAATAAAAATAATCCGGCTATTCTTTTAAGATGAGAGGGTATTTTTTAGTCATCATTTTATACGAGCGGCCTAATTCTCTATCTCGTATGAAGCTTAAAATATATCAGAATGGTTGTATTTTTGGAAAATCTGAATATCAGAACAACTTTTTAAATCACATCGTTTAATTTCTTGATCAAAAGGTCTATAAATAATATAATCAAGGTTTACGTGGAAAATAAATCTACGCAGGATGTTATCAAAATAGAATGTCAATCTAAAAGGGGTGAAGAGTACTCCTGGTATAGAGTTAGTTTACAAAATGTTAGCTTAGAATAAGTTTGATAAATAATTGTTTTTTTTTAATCAATTATTTGATACCGAAAATCATATAAAAACCGTTGTATAGCAAAACGATGAACTATTAAAACGATTATAGTGTACTTAGCAGAACGCCTAATTAGTGAATCGTGTTAAAATTGTTGGAATATCCTGAAGATACTAGGTGCGAATATGTCGATGAACCAAAGAAAAAAATCCTTTTGTCTTAAATTAAAATATGAGTAAAGTGCTGTATTTAAATTATAATATGATGATGGACTTATCTTTTAATTTAGCTGTAATATGATAGAGTACGAATAATACTAATAAACGTTGTTTTAGATGACTATCGGAATCGTGTTTTTCTAATCCATCATCAAAGGTATCATTAGTACTATCTTCTGTCTTTCCTTTTCCTAAGTCCCTGTATAGATAGTAATATTCTTAATCATTATAGAATTCAGTATCGAAGACCGATTTATTTTATTTGAGAAACTCATTTAAGCTTAGTAAACTAAGGGCTTAGTTTTCTTTGATGTCAGTCGGTGTATCATTTGAACCATCTTAAAGAAATGCAATTTAGTTGGTCGTTTAATTTTAAATACAAACTTAATGATTTAGCTGTATTAATTGAGATATTAAAGATTTTTTGGGTAGAAAGATACTTTTAAACATGGGTTATGAAAAAGTTTACCAGTAGGTGCAGTTATGCCGGCACCTACGAGTTATATTGTTTTCTTATTTTCCATTTAAATGGTAAAATAAGACAAAAACTGGTAGATTTTAAACCAGACAATTATCAGCAATTTTACTACCTGTTAATAAGTCTTAACAAAATTCAAGTCGGCAACCACTATTCCGTGTCCCCTTGTTTTGTTTCAAATATCAGTGAGCACATTATCTCAGTCCTCGTTTACTGTTGAATATTTTAAATTTACTTCTCTCAACACTTAATCTTCTTAAGAGTAATGTTGAATAGACTCCGGTGTGACATTTTCTGCTTTATCTAAGCGTTTAACGTCAAAGATATTATCCTAACAAGGCCTTTACGGAGACTTGATAAATTTATAGTACCAGACGGTGTTTTAAAATGTTCAATTGTTTTTTTTTTGTATGTAGTTTTAGACGAAACGTTTATTTAATTAAAGGCATCTTGAAAAAAGATAGACATGAATGAAAACAGATATTAAATCCAGAGAAGAAAATTTTGAGGAATATTTTGTTTACTTATTTCCCAAATTCTTTGAATTTGGTAGAACAATGTTGTATAAGTTTGGGTTAGTATACATGTCGTTTTAAACTAATGGACTAATTTTTAGATGCTGGTTTTGATGTTTTTTAGGTTATCTAATCAAGGTAGTGTTCCATCATTTCCAAAGTGTTACTTTTTTACTTTCTTCCGCATAGCTTTCTCATCATCTCTCGAACCTTTTCCCAATCTGTTGGGGTCGGCCTCCAGTCTCACCAAATTCAGCTGATTACCGTAGCGACTGCCTATCTGACCTCCACAACCCATTTTTACTGAAAAACACAGTATCCAACACAGTACGGATTACTTCCGCATAGCTGACTACTGACTAGTCTCCAATAATATCGGACTCCGTAATCAATATTCGGTCAGAAGAGCATTGGATTTTAGTAATATATTCAATAGTATCAAGACATTTATTCTATCTACTCTCACGTCACACCCTTGTCTATTTGAGACCCCTAATAACATACGAAGGTGGACTAACATAGATATATTACGATGATTTTTAATGTACAGTTGAGCGCACATTAGTTTTATGGAAAAAGCGACTTTATTTCGAAGGATTAAGGTCGGTTTTCTTTTAACGTTATTTTTTATTTTGTGAAGGTTTTAATTTATAGCATCGTCACCATCATAGTTTCTCGTGCTGTAATGAGGAGACACTTACTTATAACTAAATAAATATGATTAAATTATCGAAAGAAAAATTTTCATAATGTTGATTTAAAATTTCTAATTCTTTTTCATTTATGTACATTTCTTAATTTCAAAAGAGCGCTTTTAATAATATGAAATCCGCATATACTTGTCTTTCATTTTCAGAAACATTCACTTCTGCCCATACCCTACATCTTACAAGGTTGATAACATAAACGGCTTACCAACAGACTAACGTATTAATGTCACATAAGATTTATCTCCGATCCTTATAATAAATCTTATATAAGATCTCGAAGATGTTGTATTACTCATTAACGTCAGATAATAGCTCCCCATTGACACTGTGACGTAATAACGAGGTAACGACGTCATTGAGAGTTAAGTGCGTAGAGACTATTTATATAGTTTTGTTGTGGGTTTGGAAACTAGTTTTCCGTATGAACTGGTAAGGACTGGTGACAGGTTGACTTACTTGAAGCATGGCAGTAGATATACATAGGTCTTGGCCATAAATAGGGTATGGCCATTATATAATAAAAGGGAAATCGAGAGCAACACTCATCTTTTATAGACATATATAACGTATCTTAAGTTTTTAAGTAATTTTACGCCAATATGAAAGTGTTTTATATTATTATTATTTGATTTTTAAAGTCGTTTATTTTATGTTTTGTGTAATCAATTATGTTTAGCGTTTTCTCTTTGTATGAATTTTTTTTTTAAGATATACCGTTGCATACTAGTTTGTTTTACTTTACTTGTAAATTTAAAAATATTTTAACGTTTAAGAACTTCTTATATGGTAAGAGGCCTGTGCCCAGCAGTGGGACGTTTATTGGCTGGATTGTTATTTTAAAAACTTTATAGCAAAATCTACAGTAATAAACATACTCCTAAAAAACCCTAAGTTTTAAATAACCCTATTTTACCTAAACCTCTAAATCTCCACAAAAAAACATGTACCGACAAATCCTTTTATTTATTCACACACGAAAAGTACTCCGTATTAGCTTTAAAGGTTCTTTCAAAGAACATTAAGGTTCTCAATAGCATTTGTTTTGTACCATTAGGTACCAACTGACGGGTACTCGAGAAGCTCTTAAATTGTGAGAGGCTAAGGAATTATCTTTTGTATATAAACAATATAATTATTGGGACTTGTGTTTAAGTTTTTTTGCTGTATTAATTCGTTTTGTGAGAAACAATTTAATATGGGAACCGCCTGGATGACAGACGCGCAAGACAGAGAACAATGGTAAAAAAGGGGAGGGAATCACCCACTGCTGGGTATACGCTAAATGGGTATACCCAGCAGTGGGTGATTCCGGGCTGATATGATGATAATGAGAAACAATGATATCAGTTTGTAAAATATACTGAAAGTTTTTAGATGGCTAACATTATAACAAAAATTTTCAGGATAAAGAATCTTGAACTAAAAATGATGTAAATAATACTAAATATCATGTGGGCTAAAAATAACTGCTTCTTGTAATGTTAAGAAAATTAACAAAGCATCATAGTCTAAAAATACTTAAAAAAGGTATAGGGGTCTGTATGTTGTTTGAAAATAAGTAAGGACTTTCAAACTTTTCTTCAGTTTTTATAGACATATTTTCAGCTCAGATAAACGTTGTCAAACCTTCTTACCAAACCAGTAGTTTACTTAAATCCAGATCCCAAGACATAATTAGGCCCACAAATGGCTCTCAGACATCTAAAGCGTACTTAAACTCCTACAGAGAAATTAATAGCAACCACACAGCTATGATCATTGGCCCTTGATATTCGTGCAGGTTTACGCCAATTATGCTTGAGGTAAGGCAATCGTTGACACATCAGTGATCTCATAAGTACGGATGGCTTTAGAGAGATGATTATTAGGATAAGCAGTATACTAGAGCTAGTAAAGGTTTTCTAAGAAATAAATGGCAAAGAAGTATAAAAAGACTTTTTTCTGTAAGCTAGCAAGCCTTCTTGGCTTACAAAAAAATATAAATTGTATTTACAAACCATCCTCTTGAATCACTCTATCCAGTGATGGTCACTATGCATATAAAAACCGTTAAGTTGTTTTCGATTTTTCAGACAGACGCGGCAGGGAATAAAAGCTACATATACTACTTAACATAAATGTCAATTAATTAAAAACCAAAAATAACACTACTTATTACAAGAAAAAATAAACTAAAACTTTATTTCTAAAATAAATGCTGAGCTAATCGCAGATATTATAAATTATAATTCAATATTTCCCCTCTGAC
Organism: Autographa gamma; assembly: GCA_905146925.1. Classification (NCBI taxonomy): domain Eukaryota; kingdom Metazoa; phylum Arthropoda; class Insecta; order Lepidoptera; family Noctuidae; genus Autographa; species Autographa gamma. The sequence continues at coordinate 11,221,110 of LR989856.1, read as the reverse complement.
CTAAATAACCAAACGTGGTCAATAAAGGAGAGCTCCTCTATTCAGGAGCATACAAGCGCTAATTCGATTTGAATTGGTGCGTTAATAATTCATTTCGCTTTAAGTACTTAGTAGTTGGACTAAGGGTATGAATACACTGCCTTCGACCGCGATAGTTTGTGAAAGGGTTGTGGTCATCGGCAAAAAAATATAGTATGTGCTCTGGCGGTTTAAGCCGATTTTAGTCTCTTCGTTTTCCTCGGACTATGCCTATCGATTGCTTAATGATGTAATATTATCGACTGATCGAATGGCAGGAACGGAGGGAGGCCTTGCCCAGCTGTGGGACAACACGGATCGACTGATCGATCACTATAGATTGAATATCTGAAATGGAATGGAATGATATCGATCGCTGAATGAATAGTCAATCGAATATCGTTTCGGGTAGATGTTCCACATTTACTGCCAAATCTAAGTGTTGAGTGATCTGGTGAGCTTTAGAGGGTTAGTACAGACTGCAACAAATAGTAGTTAAGGTATTTAGCTTTCCTTGTTAAGTCCCAGTATGTCGATTAAAGGTTCTCAATTATACTACTTACATTTTTTTGTACGTTTGTTTCGCAATTTTACCTGTAATAACAGAGTAATATCAAAAATAAAAAAGTTGTACTTATTTACTGAAGGCCTTATACATTTGTTAATAAATTATCAAATATTCTTGTTAGTATAAAATAACGCCAGTATTTAATATTTTAAAATGGACTACAACTTCCAACATCCAATAGTGTAGTGTTGCTACATAACCAACCGTTGATAGACCATCCACAGCTCGTCACAGGCTGTCCGCAGCCTAAACCGTTCGTCCTCACAGATTTCCGCAGCAAATGGGATGTCACGAACATTGTGGGATAACTGAGGCAGATCCGACGCATCCAATTCATTATGCCATCCTTATTCTGATTTAGTGAGAAAATTCATTAAAATTACAGGTGCGTTTTAGATATCAGAACTAATTCACTGTGCGGTACATTTTGATACGTGTAGAGTAAAGTTTTGATTCCTAAACAAACACATTGAGAGAGAAAATTGTGAACTCTTACTTGTTGATACACTGCTGCTTAAGACGTTACGCAGTAGTTAGTCTTCTTTTCTAACAAAATGAACGTTATATCAATCGTTACTTACAATAATTAGATAGTGTGTTTTAATAGAAGTAAAAAAATGGACCACTATTACGGATACACATATCAAAATTATTGTATAACTTCATGTTAGTTATGTAATGGTTTTAATGGGGCATGATTGAATGTTCGCATACCCAATGTGAATGCGGTGCCCCAACTCAAGACGCGCATCTTCTGACCTGTCCGTTCTGCACCACCACCGCCACCCTCCAGGACTTAATGGAGGCCAACGACAAAGCCATTCAAGTTGCAACTTTTTGTTCAAACAGAGTTTAGTGATCATTGACTCGAGAAGAATATGAATAATTTATGTATAAGTTATATAAAACTACAAATTATTATTAATTACCATTTGCGATCCCATACTCATTATTTATCATCAAGTTTCAAAGTTTCGACCAGAATACGGCCGTACGAACCCTTTGAATAAACACGTCGACATTCAGTGAGCTCGCGACTACCCTCGAAATGTGATCGGTCACAAAACAGATACGAACATAGTTTGTTCATGTCGAAATGTATAACATTTGTAAGCAGGTATTATACATGCAACATTTAATCCTCGTACGTATTTGAAACTATTCGCTCATTGAACAAATTGTGTATACGTAATTGAGTTAGTGAATAATACTTCAATTTTGGCGGTTGGTGGAGCAGTGGACGTGTTGGCGATTGATGGCGCAGTGCAATAGCCGAATGGTGGTTGAGGGCTGGTCACCTTTTACAATGACCAAAATATGGACTGGCAAGATAAAAATGATGTTCAGAATGGATGGGACTTGAAAGAGACAGAGGTGAGTTGCATATTTTAAGGAAGTCAGCTATTTTACTAACAGTGTAAAGGCTGTACAGTTAATTCCTGTTTAATTAATGAACGGTATTATGGTCGAGTCTGATGACAGGTGATGGAGCAGTGCTATGCCGAATGGTAGTAAAGATTTGATCGTCTTTGACAATGACTCTTAAAGTATTTAAAAATAATACAGGTTTTAAATTGGACAGAAGAGAGACAGAGGAGAGACGCACATTCAAAGGTTGCTGTTAATTTTAAAACGCAGTATTGTTATTAACACATTTATTATGATAATGAAAATAATAATATATTTTTATTAAAATTATTTTTATATAGGCACATTGAACCCAAAAAATATTTTACTCGTACATGCAACTAACCCTGTTTTTTTTTCTCTTGCCAAGGATACCTACCAAAATTAAATGAATAGACATATTTATTTAAAGCGGTATTTATCCAGACTTGCCTCAGGCTGACACAGGACGAGCACTGAAGTGGTGGCAGACCCTCGAGCCCTTTCTAATTTGCTGACCGCAGACCGAGCGTATTTAGTTGGTAAAAGTTCCACATTACCATTTGCGAAACCGTAAATCCATTAGGATCTATATAACTCAATTTTGAGAAGATATATTTTTTTAATACATAATTTTTATCAGGATAGATGAATGAACATTTATTTAGAGTATTAAAGTACTGGTACCTATGAAATGAACAGGATCTTATTTTTCTTACAGCTACGAAAAAATATTACCTATGCTTGAATTGGAAAGGGGTTGATTACAACCAGCTTTTAAATTTAAGCGAAGCGGTATCAAAATTGATCAATAGTTATTAATATTATGTTCTTTGAGCTGTATTTTTGTAGTATGTACGTTGAATGCCAGAGCAGGCTTTACATTGATCAGCACGGTGTATATTTTTTGGAAAGATTTGTTAATGTTGGGTTGGTAAGTTTAAACATACTCTACTAATGAATCCCGATGCCTCTAATTCACCGATTCCCGTGAAGGTTTTACACAGAATACTAATTTGATATACTTCCGAAATAGTGATGTAATTGAATATCCGTAAAAACTTTTGCTGATATGAACGTTTTTAAATTCGAATAAATAAAAAACAAGATTCTATTTTTTTGTTTTTCTTACTTACTTTAGCTCTTCAATTTTTTGCAAATAGATCAGTGTGATAGTAGTGGTCCATATAATTTAAAATATGAGTATAATTTGTTTCAGGAGTATTTATGAGTAGTAAGTACCGATGACGAACTTTACGTACCTACATAAAATATATTATAAATTACCTATAATATTATATGTATCAGCCTCTACAATCGCGGATATTATCGATGAAGCTACATCTCTATTCGGAACCACAATAGCGTTGCTGGCGGTGCGCTGAACTTATCCGCTTAGGATAATATTTGCCGAACGTGATTAGTTCAGTATTCTAACATTACCCACTCAATTTCAGTACCTACCTAGTAGGTTGTGAATTTTGATACCTTTTTATATATAAACTGCTGTCTGCCTCATTGGCCTAGTGGTGCTAAGCGCGACTGCTACGCTAGAGGTCTTGGGTTCGATTCCCGAGTCGACTAAGGTGTTATTGGGTTTTTCTATGAAATTCTAGCAGGTCGGAGTTTGGATTTGTGCCCGGTAAGTGGTAATAGGCTCGCCCCTATTACATGGGACTTAAACATATCGGCGAACTGTGGGTGTACATTATTACACCTCTGCCTACCCCTTCGGGGAAACAGGCGTGATGATATGTTATTTTATATACATACACTAACGACCCACCCCTGCTTCATACGGTTGTAATATAGAAATATGGAGCAGTGTAGAGTGATTAATAATCTTCTGATATGTCTATATAACCAACAAACGGCGAAAGCGACTTTATATTATACTATGCAAAGATTTTATCGTTCATAAGTATACTTGAAGTTTAAAGGTGGGCCATTTGGTATTGTTCCAAATGACTTAAGTCCGATGGAAGAATGCCAATCAAGTAGCTCATTTATGGGCATGGCGATATCCTTCTCATTTACCTTTATGTATGTCCTTATGATCAGACCATTGGTCTGGCGAGATTTCGTGACGGGCGCGCGCGGGCTTAAAATCAAAGTCATTGTTTCAAATCTTGGTTTTATTCCTCTTAATTTTCGGGGTAGCTTGACCGTGAAAGCACCCTTGATTCAATCAAAGAAGGCAAGTCCTGTGAAAGGTTTCTTTCTTTCGCTGTGCTTGTAATTTACATTCAAAATTACTTAGTAGATCACACAAATGTTTGCATCGAATAAGGATCGAACCCGCAGCAGGAAAAAGTCCGGTGAAGCAGTCAAAGCCTGCGCTCACGCTAACTGCATAGATCTCTACCAAAAAAAAAACACCCACAGCAGGACGCCTATTTCAATTAAGACTTCCTATATTTCCTATATATAATATCGAGCTATTGTAATCGCAACTTGGACTTTACTACATCTTATCTGATTCACTAATTATTGCATTGTTAACATGTATTGTCTTTAATAATCTGTAGTCAAATAGGAATACTAATGACTCCATTTCTTTGTTTCATTTACGATACAAAGATCTTTTGAGTCATAATTCTGGCAACTAGATGGTTGTCAGAATTAGTCCCATTTATGTGAATCTTTTACATCATATTATTATGACAGTTGTGTAAAAAAGGTGAATAATCGATGATTCAAGTGTTCATCTGCCCACGTACACGAAATGTACAGTCGAACGCACGTTACGCACAAAGATACAAAAAGGAACCTTAGTGCATCAAGACAAGGCGTGGTAATTAACAAATTGTGACAATTAATATGCAGTTGATTGTACTGTTCGACTTTTATCTCGGTGAACAGGAAACGCATTATCATTTATTATAAACATTAAGGGCTATTTTTCCTACGATGTTTGTTTGTAACGACTCTAAAAAGATGTCAACAGAAATATGATATATTTACTATATTTTTAAAGATTTCAATATTTATGTTTAGCAACAAGAGCCAAAAAGATTAGTCAACAAATTTTAGGTATTTGTTTACAATAATTGCCCTAAATTATTGCTTGTTGTTGTCCATCTATTATAAGTAGAATTATCATAATATTTGAGGTTTTATTTCGTAATTACTTAGTTAATAAATTATTTTGTTTAAATTTTATTTAATTTTATATAATTATACTCTTTTACACGAAACAAAACATTAAATTGAGAAAAATAATATATTTACAACAAAATTGTTACAATTTGTATCTATTTTATTACCCAGTAGTATTGGTCCCGATAACAGTTGTAATTTGTTTACAGGAAAACCAACTCTTTGTTTTTAAGAATAGAGTTTAATATGCATTAACATAGTGTTATGTTTATAAAAAATACAGTAGCTTTGTATGTGTCGGGTTCATAAAGCGTTTTGACACCGAGTTTAGAGCATCACTGCATAAAATGCATAATTATTGTGTTAATTAAAATATTAATTTAAATGGAATTATATTTAGTGCAATAAATATTATAAGTGTGTGTGTAATGAGTGAATTGTGAATATTGTGAGTGACAATTTTGATTTTGGTGTCATCTTGACAGGTAATGTAAAAATATTTACATTTAACGAAAATAATGATTATTATAAACTGCTTTGAAGACAAGGGGTGGGAAATATACGTAACGCGCAAGAATGGTCGAAAACTCGTGCATTTTATTATTACTAAATAGATGATTTTTTATTAGCCCCATATGATGTAATGACTTGTTTTCAAGAAATCGCAAAATAAGATAAAATGGATATGTACTATATAGAATTCTCTATCATAATTTCTGGCATTTGCTCAATAATATTGGTGCCGGCATAAAGTTTTGCCGGATGTATCCAAATGCCAGCATTTTACCTATTATACTGGGTTATACACATTCGTAAGCTATTTGGTAGATATTTGCTGCGGATATTGATAATCACAATGTTTGTGTGAAAGGGTAAAACTGTAGACTGCCTCGTTGGCCTAGTGGTGCTAAGTGCGACTGTTACGCTAGAGGTCTTGAGTTCGATTCCCAAGTCGACCAAGGTGTTTTTGGGTTTTTCTATGAAATTCTCAGTAGCAGGTCGGAGTTTAGATTTGTGCCCGGTTAGTGGCAATAGGCTCGCCCCCTATTACATTTGACCTAAACATACCGGCGAACTGTGGGTGTACATTGTTACAACTCTGCCTTACCCTTCGGGGATACAGGCGTGATGATAAGTTAAAAATGAAGATAGTGTCAATCATTTCAATAACTTTAGCTATCCATATTATTTTTTCAGATAAAGTTATCATCATGGCAAAAGTCACAGTGTATTGTATTTTATTTATTTTAAATACAATACTAACACAGTCAAGTTTCGTATTCCATGAGAATACGAATATAATATTTCAACCGGGATATTCTGCTGAGTATTTTGGATATACTACTTTGTTGAACACTGATGGGTTAGTATCTTATAATTAACTAGTAATGCAAAGCGGGTTTACCTGCGACAGGACTTAATAAAAACTGATATAAAAGAAGCCTAAGTTGCAGCTTATAATGTAAGCTATCTGCGAGTGAAATTCCAAGCAAAATCGGTTGAGCTGTTTCAAAGATTATCTGGAATAAACAGACAGTAACGTTTATAAACTTTCATATGCATTTAGTCAAAAGCTCTAAATGCAAAATTACAAACACTTCAATGTGAAAAGCTGTCAAATCGAAATTACAGACAGACACTTAAATTTTATTAATTTGTGTAGTTTTGCAACATTTTTTTTAACTTAAGGGCGATAAAATTAGCAATACATTTCCTTCTTTATATTATTAAAAAGACAAAAAAAAAGAAGTCTTAGTCTTTGGGATAACAACAGAAATTATGTCACCAAATAATTATAATAATAATAAATATTGTTAGTTTATCGTCTTCCTTGGAAAATTGATTTGATGACTAATAAATTTTAAAGTGATTCAGAAGTTTTGATACAAGGTCTAAGATTCAGTAAAGTAGAGAAAGAAACTTTGAACCTAAGCTACTGGACGACTCAGAGTGTGCAATCGAAAGACTGTAAAATAATCCGACTTGTCGACAGTTTTATTTTAAGCCCAATCATTTAATGATGTAAATACAAAAATATGATTATATAGATGCTTTTATTTACAGAATATTGGTAGGAGCCCCAAAAGCTCACCATCCTGATATACTGAAAAATATCAACCCTGGTGTGGTTTTCTATTGTCCGTTAAATGATTTAACCGAAAAACATGTAAACTGTACGCCTTTTAAAAGAATGAGTACATTCAGACGTAAGTAAACAAGTTTACGTTAATTTTACCATCTTTAAGTTATAAAGAAGGGCCTGTTGGCCTAGTGGTTAGTAACCCTGACTGCTATACCAGAAGTCGTGGGTTCGATTCCCACCTAGGTCAAATCTTTGATAACTGAGCACGATCATTTGTTCTGTGTTGGGTGTAATTTATCTATAATATGTATGTATTTAGAAATTTATAAGTATGTTTATCCTGATAAACACACTTACTACTAGGCAACTGTGTCTGGTTACCATAACACAAGCACTGTCTAGCTTGGGATCAAATAACCATGTGTGAGATGTCCCAGAATATTATATTATAATATTGAAGACAATTGCCGGAGACATCGAGTTACAAATATATAATTTAAAACATACAATGAATTGAGAACCTCATCTTTTTAATCGGTCTAATGGCTAAAACAACCAAAAAAGACAAATTGCAATTATTGCGGAAAATAAGTTATAATTAATAAATCTGAGCAAAAGAAAATAAACTGCACATCATTTGTGGTTACTTATCTACAATTTAAAGTCCCTCTTTAAAGGGGGATAACCTAACATAATAGGGAATCTATTTATACATTATTATAACTAAACTTATTATAAAACAAAGTCCCTAACTGCATAACGCGATAAACTCAAAAACTACATTATTCATTTCAAATTGTTTTTCACTAAATGTTGATTTAAGGAATGTTTGTGTGTATGAACGAACTGCCTCGTTGGCCTAGTGACGCTAAGCGCGGACTGTTACGCTAGAGGTCTTGGGTTCGATTCCCAAGTCGACCAAGGTGTTATTGGGTTTTTCTATGAAATTCTCATTAGCAGGTCGGAGTTTGTATTTGTGCCCGGTTTGTGGCAATAGGCTTGCCCCCTATTACATGGGACCTAAACATATCGGCAAACTGTGGGTGTACATTAGTACACCTCTGCCTAACCATTCGGGGATACAAGCGTGATGATATGTTATGTTGTGTGTATGATTCATTTATGTTTTGTCTACCTAATAAATACACCATCATAATATTATAGTTATCAGTATAACTATGCAATTATTAAAACAATTAATTGTAATGTTGCAGTATGACGAAGCTGTGATTCACAGATACTTTTAATAGGTAATTTAAATTCCCTACGTATTGTAATAATAGTTCCTTTTGTGAATACTAGCAATTATGTACGAAAGATAATGTTTACATGGAGGTTCAATGTGATTCAGAGGTTATTTGGACTTGCTTGTTATTTTATCTTTGTAAAATCGAAGACACATTTATACAGCAAACATTTATAATCTGGTTAAAGAATATAAGGACATATAAAAGAAGGTTTTGCAAACGAAAAACATTATGAAAGACATTTTTCTTTTTACAAATATGATAAAAACTTAAACTGCAAATAAGATAGCTATTATTGTAAATGAAAAATCATAATCATCATCATCATTAGCCTATAGCAGTCCGCTGCTGGACTCGTCTTCTCGCTCCTGCCAGCCGTCTTGCACAAATTGACACTCCACGAATGAAGAATGAAATTGTTGAAATTTTTTATTCGACATCTATCCTGCTTGTAATTTACCATGAATGATGAGCAAAATACTATCATATTATTTTTATTTATCTTTACACTTTTAGCTTCAGATTCAAGAGATCTATTCAGGTTGATGCCTGGAGAACTTATAAAAGACGATGTCTGGTTTGGAGCATCTATGGTCACACTGCCTAACCAAAGATTACTGGTATGGTATGAAATTTTGTACAACTAGCACAGCTTTATTTATTAGCCTAAATTAGATAACACTGCTGGGCAAAGGCCTCCCTAACTTCTTCCAAACCTGTCTGTTCTTGGCGATTTCTGTCCACGTGCGCCCCGCTTAACTGACTTAATCATCACACCAACTTCGCCGCGGACGACCTCGATATCTTTATTTGAAAGCACTTAAAAAAAAAACAAGAAGAATCATAAAAAAACATAATCAATCAATCATACAAAGAAAAAAATAGAATAAATTTGAATGAAAACTGACAAAATATTCGGCATTTTAATTTCCTGATTGACACAAACTTTTGTAATTTTAGATAAATGCTCCAAGATGGACATCGCCGTATGGCAAGAAACATCTGCTCATGAATGGCGCTAGCTTTCTACATACAACGCGAGGTGGCAGGGTTATATATCCCCTTCGAGAGATAAGTAAGTATTTAGGTAACCCACTACTGCATTATAAACCTAACCAATCCAATAGGCATTGCTTGAACATGATTATGGATTTGTATTATCAAAAGCGAGCCTAAGTTGTAAAATGTGGGTAAATTTGAGTCATTTTATGTAAAAAAGTTCAATTACGTATAAGTGTTAATCTCAGCTTCTTTAGAAGTGGTGTTGGCATTCTGCTACCAGCCTGTATTTCTGGATATTATTGAAATAACTTAAAATTACGCTTGTACCCTTAAAATATGAGCTCGATAAAACCGTGGGGTAAAGCTAATACATTTATAATCTGATTCAAAATTAAAGAGAAGAGCATTCCCCAAATGTCCTTTCAGAAGTAAAGTCCGGTGAAGCAGTCAAAGCCTGCGCTCAGGCTAACTGCATAGATCTCAAGCTTTCATAATTGTTTAATCTCTAGATCGCCAAGCATACGTAACGAACGGCGAGAGGCGTGAGTACGGGGAGTACGGCACCCACCTCAACTTCTACGCTTACGGCCAGGCCGGGATATCGGCAGCCGTCACTAAAGCTAATACTGTGATACTAGGAGCACCTGGACTTCTGCAATGGACTGGTAAGCGAAAAACTAAAGATTTTACGATGATTTAAAGAACAAATGTACAGGAGAAAAGTAAAAAAAATCGTAATGTCTACTTATAATGGACTTCTCTTCTCTTCATTTTGAAGTGGGTTCGTAAGACATGAATCAATCACGGGACTATTTTGTTGTTTTTGTAACTTGTTCTTTGTGTAATAGATTTTAGTACTATAATTATTTGTATCTACAAAAATTTGTACGCCGGAAGCAGAAGATTGTGGATCAAAATATTTGTTACATTTTACTGCAATATATTCTTATAAATAAATATTTAGCTTATCACATTTTTTGCCTAAAATGGATAGAGCACTTGTGTTATGGAAACGGAGAAAAAATTACTAGAAATACACAGACCCGTACTGAGACAATACGGTCTGGAGATCAAACCCTGAACCTCAAAGCTAGCATACCTCGAAACTGATATGTATGCCATTTGACCATAAAGATTGTCAATATGGAACTTCAATAAAATTTCTACCTTTAATAAGGACCGTGGAAGGACAGGTTAATATTATGAACTAATAGAAATAATATACTTTAAAATTCCAGGTGGCATTGTAACTCTATCGTTTGACCCCAACGATTCATATGCATCAATGAATAAGTTAGTTACCGCCAATCCTTATAATACTAAAGATTTGGGGCCTGACGATTATTTCGGTAAGATTCTCCCTTTAAAAGCTTAATAGGTGACTAACATCCATTCATATTCTTAGTTGTAGCTTATGATTTTTTATCATAACTCTTGAACACTCATTACTCACAAATAAGCTTTTATTTAATGATTTGAAGCAGCCTAAATATCGGATTCAGATACTTTTAAAGTCTTGATTAAGAACGTTACATTATTCATTATTATTTTTTTAGGATACAGCGTAGGATCTGGAAAATTTGACAACAGTAATAATACGCTTTACGTAGCCGGAGCACCACGTAACAACATAGCTACTGGTCAGGTAAATAATAAAATATATCCATCACATTAGGGTGCATCCACATCTGACGAACGAGCATTACACGAGCAGCTCGCGAACATGCCGTGAATGCACTAGTGTGAATATCGCCGTCCGCCAAACGTAGAATATTCTTTATTGTACACCATTAAAGTTACATATATTCATATCAAGTACAGTAAAGCGTACAATGGCGGTCTTGGGCCCAAGTCTGCTATTTACACTCGGTTCAATGTCTTCATAGTGGCGTGCCAGCAGAGCCATTTTCGGAAAATTGGTATTCTACTAAACGTCAAAACGTCAAAATTGCGCATTACAATTTGTACCAAATGTATGAACTATTGGTCACAGTCGTTGAACATTGAACCGAATCGTTCCAATGCGCAATTTTGACGTTTTGACGTTTAGTAGAATACCAATTTTCCGAAAATGGCTCTGCTGGCACGCCACTATGAAGACATTGAACCGAGTGTAAATAGCAGACTTGGGCCCCTTATCGCTAATAGCGATATCTTCCAGACAACCTTTGGATGCCCAGATGACCAGTGAGATGAAAGTAATGTTACGTAATGTAAGAAGTGTAATTCTCATTCGTCGGATGTTGACGCACCCTTACAGTAAAGCAAAGTACTCCTCTAATAATACAGCCTTAATTTGCATTAAAATCATATTGTTGTTACTATCACAAAACGTTTATAAATGTTATCATTCATTTCCGATACATCATTTAGCATGCAATCAAACTCATTATGTGTAAACATGCAAATGTTTATGGTAATAAGTTGTTTATACACACTCTCCCCTTTTGAAATAATGGCTAGATAATAAGTATAATAGTTCATTGTGTAATAATGAATTGTGTAGTAATAATGAAAATACTTTTTACTATTCTTCATTCAAGTTTTAGTTTCATCATATAAAAATTACTACGCAACTTTCATGTTATGACAAAGAAGTCAACCTCATACAACTTGTTTAAATAATGCGTTTTGAATCATGAGACAAGTGCATTTTTTTTTATTTGATGAAGAACTTTTCGATAGCACCATTATATGTAAACAACAAGAATATACACAAAACAAAGAAAAAACTTGAACGTAAAATAAAAAGGAACCAAGCTGTCTACCTATGGCTATAACAAGTAATTTGTACAAAATTTTACCCTTTCTGGAGAAAGGAAAGGCTAAAATGCTCTTTACAAAGCCCACATTAGAACTATTATTTATATGTAACCGGCTAAAAGCATCGTTTCGGACACGTTCTGTCAAAATGTGGAGCACATCTTCCACTGCGTCACAGTCAGGAATTTGTTCGACTTACGCCTTACGTGAAGTTACACATGTCCTTGAGACACATATACAGTTTCGTTGTATAAACCTAATAATTTCCTCAGGTATTAATTTTCAAGCCGCCATTACTAGAAATGGAAAGCCTTAAAATTCTGGCGAAGGTCAAAGGTCCTCAGAGTGGGTCATACTTCGGAGCCACTGTGTCCTGCCCAGACCTTAATGGGGATGGTCTTGATGACCTCCTGGTTGGAGCGCCGACCTTCGTGAAGACTGGTGATTGGCTACCGTATGATCAGGGAGCTGTTTTCGTTTACTTAACGAAGGAAGAGGTAAGATCTTGTTATGTAATTTCAAACAATTTGTCAAAGTTAAGATGGGCTTTGGGAGTCAACTCCTTTAACCTCTCGTATGCCGCAATAAATAAGACAATAGAATTCAATTGTGTCTCGCGTGGATCCGCGCTTCCGGCATACAACGGGTTAATAGTGACTTTTCTCTTGCCTAGTGTATCGGCAAATGAATGTGCACTGAAAAAAAGCAGATGCTGCATCTGCTTCTGCTTTGTGTATTTTAGAAAATAAAGACATACCCAAAGGCCCTTTGGGTTAGCTACAGGAAACGAAATTTTCAATATTTAAAGTATGAAAATTTCGTTGGTTGGTTTCTAAGGTATGAAAATAATATCACTTTTTGCAGGAATCTGGATTTGTTTTGGAAGAAGCCGGTTATGTTACAGGCTCTAGTACCAATGGAGCTTGGTTCGGTAACGCCATTGCTGAGCTCGGTGACATTGACGGCGATGGATTTCAAGGTAATAAACAATATAAGGATAAATTAATGAAGGGCTGTTATATCAGCATCTCTAGTACTAAAAGCATTAGGAAGACCGAGAGCTGTGGACCTTTTACGAGACGTTTGTTATATGGCTAGCAGTGGTTTGCAATAGGCTGACCTACAGCAATGTGATCCAGCCTAAGGATGACAATATAATTATAAAAAAAAAACTTTTCATGCTATTGCTTTATAATTCAGGGAACATTATCAGTCTGATATTCTTTCAGATGTTGCAATAGGAGCACCATGGGAAGACAATGGGATTGGTGCAGTTTATATCTATAGAGGAAGTATTAAAGGATTATCAGATAAGAATGTTCAGCGAATACAGCCTGAAGGCGCTAGAGGGTTCGGTTGGTCGATAGCTAAAGGAGTTGATGTGGATAACAATAATTGTAACGGTGAGTGTTACGTATTTATAAACTTTAACTTAAATGGCTAGTATGGCTATCTTTCACCATTGAATACATTATGTTTTTAGGTTTTTGTTTAACAATAACTATTAGAATTGCTTGTCTGACAGTAGACACGACACAATAGAATAAAATTTAAGTTAAACAATTTTATTGATACTAAAGGAATCTTAGTTGGTAATTATTTTAGAATAATACTATCAAATAAGTCATAAGTTAAGCTATTTTAAATAATAACTAAACTGAAAAGATTTGGATAAAAATAGTTCCAACGTAAATTTGTTGTGATAAACTTGTTATAAACACAAAAATATTTATTTATTTCTTATACTTTTAGACAGCTAATAAATAATTTGATAAAAATATTCCAACGAAATTTGTTACCACAAACTCGTAACAAACACAAAAATATTTATTATTTCTATATTTCTAGACCTGGCAATCGGAGCACATAACAGCCAAACCACCTACCTATACAGGTGCGTTCCTACAATGCAAGTGGACGCTGTCATAAGAGTGCCAGACGCCATCAACTTGCCACACAACACCACGAGTTTCACCGCTGTGTTCTGTGTGTCAGCCCCAGTCACACAACTGTGGAGGAATGTTGAAATAAGTTGGTATAGTTCTATTCTTACTAAAAGATGATCAAACTTGTTTATGTTGAAATGCTGGTTCAAAAAGAATGGTTGTTGAATGTTTAATTCTTAGTTACGTTTTTTTTTCATAAATGGCTTGCTGAGGACGCATTGACAAAACATGGTGCGTTAGAATCTGCAGCAACATTATTTAATACTTCTTGAACTTTTATCGGTATTACGTGATATTATGCTTGTCTACTGACATACTCGTATTATGCACATAGTTGCATATCATTGTTGCATGTATAGTATTAGTTCTTCTGAATAATCCCATGTTCGTATGTTTGACATTTTGATTCCGATCATAAAATCTTTAAATTAAGTTACTGCTAAATAAATATTCTATTTCTTCCTCGGAAAATTATTCAAGCATCTAATTCGAATTAACTTCAAGTTACTTACTATATTTGCCCCAAAGACATCAATTTCTACAAAAATCTTTTAACATTTACTACGCTATATTTTCTCGTTCCTTTACAAAGCGTTATATACCGCTTGTCAATACAGAACTACCCTTAATTGGCTTAAAAGAAGCTTATTTGAGAGCAGGGGTCGTACCATGAGCTCTTAAAGCAAGACTGTTGCGATTGAGTAAGCGGGACAGAGCTATGCGCAGTGTAGCGCCGTCTCGTTCTATCATGGTACGGCCCTAGTTCGCTGTCTTGTTATTTTCTTGTTAATACCTTATGAGAGAGGTTATTTCAGATATTATTGGCAATATTGAGGTGGATCCAGAGAGTAATAGAGCAATGATATCTGGGGACGCTGAACATACTTTTCATTTGACGCCCGGAAAAGAAATATGTGATGAGCAGACGATTGAAATTAATGTACGTATTTAAGTAAACATATATATATGCTTAAGTTTATTTACTGAAATTGACGTATTATGTGTACTCATGTTTAAATGTGGTGTGATTCTTTTTACATTATATTTTCCAGCCCATTGCAGACTTATCAAAACCAATATCATTGATATTTCGATTGGAACCAGATGAATTGATGAAAGGTATCGCGTTTTAAAGCTTATTAAAAATGTATTTTTATTAAGTTCAAATAAAAATTACAATCTTAGATCAGACCAATTACCCTACCTAGGAATCAAATCCCAAGACTTAATTTACATCATTGTAAAAATTTACCAACTTGTTTCGTTCGAGTTAATGTTTTTTAAAATATATTTTATTAATAATCTTGAAAATATTAAGTAGGCAGTGTTTATTTCTTTATCTGTTTATGTTGTAGAAAATTCCACTACATTTCTTATGAACGCTGCAAGATTATCTGAAAACTCAACGTTAAAAACTTCATTCCTAATACAGTTAGTCAAGGATTGCGGAGAAGACTTGATTTGTACTCCTTGGCTTATCATGACTCTAAATGCTTTACATTCGTAAGTATAGCTCTCTTTCACTCGTATAACAAAAACATAAGACGAACATAAAAGCAGGTGTTTCAAGATTTTTTATTATTTGTAATTAATATAATTGTTAAATATGTAAAGAAAAAATTTAGGAACTCGATGGTGTCAAATAATTGAAACAAAAACTTGGATGTAAACTATGTAACGCGTTTTAGGTTGAGAATTTATAAACTAACTCTATACGAAGCGTAATTTTTACTCCTTTTGGATAAACTATATGGGTGTATCCCCTTTCGGTAACACCCTACATATCATCATTCGAAAAATAAATTAAAAGTTAGCTGTCTTTACGTTGCAATGGACTAAAGTCCGGTGAAGCAGTCAAAGCCTGCGCTCAGGCTAACTGCAAAGATCTCTACCAAAAAAATCCCAATGGACTGCATTTATTATATAGTTTAACTAACAGGCACTTTATACTGTTTTCAGCCCCCACATCCCCGGATCCAACACTACCCTTGGCTTCAGAGTAACAGTCACCAACAAAGCTGAACCAGCCTACGGCGCCAAAGTCATCATCAGTCAAGCGTTACCTCTGAAAAGAATACCTAGCGAATGCACTCTAAAAGGCTTAGACCTAACTTGTGAGATAAATAACTTACTAAGAGATGAAGTTATTGCTTGGGATCTGGAACTAGATGATACTAATGAGAAATATCAAGTGGATGCTGCGTTGTTTGTTGTTCGGGCGGAATTGCAAGATCCTTTGTTGAGAAATGTTACAGAAGAAGCTAATAAACAGTTGACGCTTAGAGTTATTCCGCAATCTAATTTTAGTGTTACGGGGTGAGAGAACATATTATTATTTCGTATCGATGTACTTTGATAAGTGATTACTAAATTAGATAACGTGAAAAGCAGCGTCGCTTTTATTTAATTTTTACAAAGTGTACCAATTTACACCCACAGTTCGCCGATATGTTTAGGTCCCATGTAATAGGGGGCGAGCCTATTGCCACTAACCGGGCACAAATCAGAACTCCGACCTGCTACTGAGAATTTTATAGAAAAACCCAATAAAACCTTGCTTGACTCGGGAATCGAACCTAAGACCTCCAGCGTAGCAGTCGCGCTTAGCACCACTAGGCGAACGAGGCAGTTTTAAAATTCAGATATTAATTATGTTTTATGATTGAATACTTAATTTTTTTTATAAATCTTTTATTGAATAGTAACCATTTTTTATTTCAGTAAGCCGATGCCTAACGCTTCCCTAGCTGTTTCGAGGGAGAGTCTCGAAGCTAATGCCAATATTTCCTTCAAGCACTATTTTGAGGTAAAATCGTAACAAATTAGACAAAACACATTAACATTGCCATTGTGTCTTATTTTTGTTTTGCCAAAAATCTGCCAACGGCTAAGAGGGGTTATGTTTTTACTTGATGTATGACTTACTCTATAATACCTTTCAGATCACCAATCTTGGACCATCCGATGCTCCAATTTTGACTGTCGTCATTATGCCACCAAACAGGGTGAGTAAAAAATATTTACTTGATAATTGAATACATATGAATAAATATAAAAAAGACAATAAAATTTATGAAATCTAAAACCTTTTCTGACAAAATCTGCTTTTGAAATCGATCCATAATTACAGGACTTACTGCTTTACAAAAAAAATCTTAAATAAAAATGGTCGAATAGAAAAACTTTAAATGCCGACTAAAAATGCTCTGTACATTATTACTTGCAATGAAAGCTCATAGAAAAATAATATTGTAAAATACTAATTTGCCATGACAGCTCGTTAAAAATCTATTGTAAAATTAAAAACAAACCATTTAATGTTTTCCAGACCCATATTTCTGCAAACATCAGCGGTTGCGTACGAGACAACTCCACAGATGGAGAGGTCTATACTTGTGTTTGGAAGATACCCGCCAAAGTTTCTTACCCAGTCTATGTTCCATTGCAAATGGATTTAAGTGTAGAAGGTAAGAATATTTCTTTAATATCCTCTAGATTAGGTTTTGAAAGAAATCGCTTACATGAAATAAAATTTACCTATAGAAAGGCTCGTGGCTAAGTAAGTAAGTAAGTAAGTAAGTCCTTGGATGGGTGACCACTTCCAAACATACTGCAACCCCTACGTGCCTCGGATAGCACGGTAAGCCGTTAATCCCGTCTGCCATACTATGATCTTTGGCAGTCGTGGAGTCAATTCTGTCGGCCAGTCTTACCATGAGATGTTATTATTGTGCCTTCAAATTGTTTTTTATGGTATTTTTCGTAACTTATATTTCCTTTATAAGCTTTAAAGAGCCAGCTGTGCATGTATTTTCTATATTTACAGGAGATTTTCTAAGAGAAAACAACACGTACAATGCAACAACGGTTATAGTCGTTCATAAGAAAATTCATGGGTTTCCTAACTACATGTAAGTGTTGATATTTCTACTGCCAATGTCCTTCCGATCATTTTAGTTTCTTCTTATGTTAGGTATAATAATATATTCTATAATTAATTTATCTTGCTGAATCTTTTTCTGATCCTAATATTATTTTTTAGTTTTAAGTAAATTGACTGGCCTTTTGATCAAGTTGTTAGTGATCCTCACTGCTAAACCGGGTTTGATTCCCACGCACGTTAAATATTATTTTTTTCTGTGACTTATTGTAACCTATTTATAGTGAAATGTATGTATTTTAAATATAAAAGTATGTTTATCAACTGTCTGGTGTAAGTTGACTGGAGATGTTAATAATAATGTGTCTTTTTTAGATATTACAAAGTGAATACAACGTTGATTCTGGAACCAGAAAGTTATATTTGGAAGTTAGTAGTCGTGTGCGTTTTACTTGGATTACTCTTACTGGGTATTATTGTCTACATACTGTATAAGGTAACTTTTAATTTTAATCTCAATTACTTGCACTATACTTAGATATGGTGCTGGTGATGATCCTTAAAGTATCCTTGTAGCATATTTCTACTAAATTAAATTACTGTGTCTAGTAGAATATATTCAATCATTCCTCATTTAGAAAAATATTTAGGTATATCGGCCTTTTTAAATAATTTTACAAACCTATAATTACTATGACTGTATACAATATTCGTCTACATCTGTTAGATAATGAATAATGAAGTAAAAAACACTTATTAATCCTTCCTACTTCCACAAACATATTATTAAAATTCTTCGATCAATAGAATGATTAGAAATCAAAAAGTTCGAAATTATTTTTACCTTATACTTAACTTAAGTCTTCTTATTATTTGCAGCGAGGCTTCTTCCAACGCACCACACACAGGATGCTGCAGCTCCAGAAAGACAAGGACCAGCAACTGATACAAGAGAGCGAGTCTTCTTCCTCCCACTATGAGACCGAAGAAGAAACGCAACGAACAGAAGACCATGAGGACGACTACGAGTAGGGGATAGGCAGGATACTCTGTAGGCTAAAAACCTGGAAATATAGTATTAAATGTATAGTCAAATAAATGTAATATATTAAATGAATTTAGAAGGATTATCAATTAATTTAGTAAATATTTTTTTCTTAGTCACTGCTGGGTAAATGCCTCCCCCAAATCGTTCTATATGTCCTTATTCCGCACCACCATTTTTTCTTTAACATTTTTTTATAACAATTTTTGCACTAATGTGTGTAAACCTTCTGTTGTGGGCTATCAAAAACATTCAAATCACATGCTTATGCATTGGTTTTTTTACATCTTTATCGGTTTCAAAATAAAACCATTTTGTTTAGAGATCTGTTTTTGGTTCATTTTATGGATAACCATTAGTAAACCCTTCTTCTTAATTGAGCTTTTTTTAATTATGTTAGAAGAAATCAAGTTACCTAACCCTATAGGACCATTTAGAGACCATTAACCTAGCTATTTTCTTAAACACACACTTACAGCAAATAGCTGTAAAATAAGCGACCACTTAACTATTTTCCAGAAACCTGTTTCTATTTATTAACATCTCTAGTCTCTATCACATCTGAGCAGAATATTTCCCATTTAACTTCTAACAGACGTTTAGTACTTCACAACTAGCCGCCATGAATTCAGTTTGAACATAATCTGCACCATATTACCATGTACGAGAATGTTCAACAAATCACGTAAAGGTTTGGATATACCAGCTACATGATATTAAAATTTTAATATTCCACGTCTTTCAGTTTTTGAAGTAAAATTACATAAAGATCATTTTTACCAGTTTCACAGAAGAAATTAGTTATACACTGAAATGGAATCTTTCTTTAAAAAATATTATTTATTATTATTATTTTGAGCCTGTCACACTGCAAGGCTTTCCTTCCTCCTTCTCACGTTTCTATTTAAGGTAAGATGTGACCACTCTTTTAAAAAATATGTTCTGGTTTAAATCACTATAAGCCTCGGAGGTGCTGAGTGGAAACGTAAAAATGTGGGTAAAACCTAATAAAATTAGAAGGTATCTGTATATTTAATTACTTATTTTTTCATGATTATGAAAAGTGCAAAGGATATTTTGCAAATCCTATGACACATTTTGTACAAGTTGACATTTATAGGTGACAAGTAACAATCGATATTGAAGCACCTAATTCTAATAACTCTTCAAGCATACAAAAATATTCCTTACATCAATCAGATACGTTTCAAATTACATTGACATTACAGGCTTATCCTATTCAGTATGCTTCCCCCCTAACTATGCCCGCTTTCAGTTTCAGGTAAGTACTCTTCACATCGAGTTAGCATAGTTTAACTGGAACTTGTTAATTGCACATGCAGTTAACAGTAAACAATTTTGTAGATACTAGAGCCACTTTACTGAAGCCGTTTTAACTTTTAGCTATAGTTTAGTGACGGTAGTTGTTTTGTAATATATTTTTGTAATAATAATAAGAATAATTCTAGCCTTCAAACGTCCCACTGCTGGGCACAGTTTAGTATCGAAAATATTTCAACAGACTAAGGCCTAAATTTGAAACGTCGATCATCACAAAAATTTGTAAATCGCCTCAAATCATCATCAAATATCATGTTAAGTATGATTGGCTGTTAGTCTTTTGGTTAACCTATCAAAATCCTGATCTCTTGATTTTAAAACAGCTTGAGTTGATCAGTCTTTAAAAACCGTGGGTGATATCTATACTTAATGATACTTATAGTTATCCCAAAAAGTTTGAAAGAATCAATCTCTCAAAATCTTTTGGCAGAGCCAAATTTTTTACCAGGCACTTTCTCATCATTCCGCAGCCTTTATATGCCTATGCATATAAAGGCTGCTGAATGAGAACCAGTACCTATGTACTGGTTCAAAGTTACTAAATAATGACGTTAAACATTTGTATAAACTAGCCAACAAAACCAGTAGAAACTATCCACTATAAGTCCAACTATACACAGATTGGAGTAACTAGCATCAAATCACTCGCTGAGCATCCATTCTCCTCGAGTATGAAGCCAATAACTTTTCCATTCAGAAGTTGGAGCTGGTATCCAATTTATCCGCCATATCTAGTTCTATTAACACGTTTAAAACTTACAGAGTTTCGAATTCAGAACACATTCGTGATCAATTTAACTTTGTCGAGAATTTCATTTAATTTTGCAGTTTTGAATTTTGTGGCTGATTTCCTTTTGTCTTGGATAATACAGTGTATAGTTATCGTAATAGACAGATTAAATTATTGACCCATGTAAAGAATTTTATGAGAATTTTATTCAAAAATATTTATGGCATATAAAAGTTCGACATAAGTACAAGAAGTTGTTGAAAAACAAAAAATATATTATGAAAAAAGATCTGAGGACTAAAACAGAACAGGTACAATAGTAAAGTATGAATCTACCTGATTTCTTAAGTGTTGGATTACTGCGATTTATATTTTTTTCATTTTCTACGACTATTTGTCTCCATGGTAAGATTTGCATCGTTGATGTTGAAGTTGTACAATTGATAATAAATGTTCGAGCATAATATTAAGAGCCATACATAAAAAAACCCCCAAAATGGTAGAAATTATTAAGATGGATTATTTCAAATGACCCGTATAATTTCTGACCCTCATTTTCACGCCAGCTTATTTTACCGGTAGAAACAATAAAAAATGGAGGTCATCAGTTCCTTGTGTATGTACCTAATGATTGTAATGAGTGTTATGTAGTGTAATAAGTCTTGCGATTTGGTTCATATGGAACAACATACAAAAATGCTAGCAATTCGAGATTAAAATAGAATTTATTTAAAGCTAACTAAAATTATTTCATATAGAATGCTCCATAAATTTAAAAGCCAATTACAAAATATAAATCCCGAATCCCCGTAATCGTTTTCCCGACACTTGAAAATTATACTTTGAGTAATACAATATAATTTTATTTTGCTGTTGGAACAGGTAATCTGTAATTACAGGGAAAATGACCTCGTTTCAGACGAGAAGCGAATAAGGGGTAACGAAGCGTGAAATTTGAGATAAGGGCTGTTATCACCTTGTATCGTCTCGAGTAGCTATAACGACAACATAATTGTAAAGTAATTAATTTATATCTTCAAGTGCCTTAATTAAAATATAGAAACGGGAAGGCTTGGTAGCAAAATGGTAGTAAATGGTGGATTGTAAACAAAGCTTTCTGATTGACAAACCTCAAAAAGGTTTATTAAGTTCATTTGTTGTAAGAGTTAATGCCAAATTTAATGTTACGAACAATACCTGACTTGAGTGTTGATAGATGGCCCATTCAGAAATCGAGAAAAGCTTTAAAAGTCTTTAACCTAAAACTTACATGCTGTCAAAAAGGTATCGCTCCTACATTATCTGGATAACTTGATAACAATGTTGCAGTATCTGAGATTCCTTACGTAACTTCAACTATCTACGCAAGAAATTCGAGTACTCTAGATAGAAGCGTTCAATTTTCTGTATGAAAGCACAAAGGTATCATCCTTACATTCTAGTACTGCTAGATTCCTTACAAATTTCCATAAACTACTCTATCACCTAGTAATGTATCTAAAAGTGTCTTAAAATAGCTACTTTGAAACTGTTGCAAACTTTTGTGGTTTACTTTGTACCTTAAAAACTTGTTAAAGAAATAATATCAAAAATAGGACAAAAATGATTCCGTGTTGTATTTTACACCTTTGTCACTGAAATCTGCGGAAAATGTTAAATAAATGCTACTGTACTTGTTGCATAAAAAAGATGTAATGTCATCTTATAACTACATAATCTTGCTTCCATCTGATTGGAATTACCCTTTCTCTATCCACCAGAAGAAAAATCTTCTCCAAATCTCCTCTAGTGAAAATTTACTACTACTTCAAAAAGATCATCATTATTCCATAACCCAAAATAAAATTGGGTTATTGAATACTTTGATATCCTAGTATAATTTGGCATCCCAATTAGGAGTTCGCTATCGAAGTAAGGGTAACTGTTGATATATTTTAGTATTTCCATATGGTACCACGGTCTCATATGGAACAATGCACGAGCGTCGAGTGGACCACCCATTGTACCAGAGCCATTGTATTTTTAGAACAGTACCCCTTTTGTGGGCAAGTAATACACTAGTTTGTTATTTGTTAGTTCTGTATTCTATTTATTTATTGTGTTTTAGCCGCTACATCGCTCTGTTGTGGATTTTGCACCTGTATTCACTTTTTGTTTTTGAACTGAGTCTATACGTAGTACAGATATTTCTTTTAAATGTGGAACGGATATTTCTTTAAAATATATATATCCTTTTGTTAGTTTTGTAAGCGGTCATTCAAAAATCTAACCATCGAACTGCTTGAGATCACTGATAAGCGCTCTTCTCTTCAAGGACTTATTTGACAATTATGTTTTGTTCTCTATTTCTTAGATTCCCATTCAACGCTCTATGATATCTAAAAAAAGCAGAATACCAGACTGATTATATTGTCACAGTAAAGTAAAAGGCAAGATTTATATGGCCACCATACATGACTAAGTGGTGTTACTTCAAAAACCGTGATTCGTTCTAGCATGTTCAGTCTATGCTTGTTTGTTCTGGTGTTTTTTATATGATTTACTTTCTTTGTGCTCTTCCATTCCTAAATTGTTCTGCAAGTGATTTTCATTTTCTAAAATAATTTCTGCAAATAGACACACGAAGTTCTTTCTAATTTCTGCGACGATTCCATGGTTTTTAATTACAGTAGTATTTGAGTCTGCAGCTAAATATCCGCAGCTAAGCCGTGTACAACGGAACCTCGGCGGTTATTGCGGACCATTATTACAGCTGCATCTCAAGCTGTTTCATGAAGAATGACATCAGCATTTTAAAGTTTTTTTTTTGGTCCGTTTTCTTGTTTCATATTTATACTTTTCTTCTCATAAAAAACAGCAGAGCTGTCTCCTTTTGTCTGATTGCAAAAATATATAATTATTACCTTTAGCTCGTGACTGGTTCCATTTAAAAAAAAAGAATATTTTTTTTTTTACTAAGCAGATATCTACAAGACAAAAACAAGTTTTTTTTGACCCAAAAGGGTTAAGAAAATAATTTTATCTTGAAACCTTCTTACAATACTTGTCGTAAATTGAGCAAAGTACTAAGAACAGAGAGACCATCCAGTAGAATAATTTAAAAGTAAATGCATATCACTTTTTGCTACACAAAATTCAAGTATCTCAAACAGAACGTTCCAAAATTCAGATATCTCCGTAACAGTTCCAAATGACGTCCGCATATCAAGTGGATAGCGACGACTATTTGTCGCAACGGAATCCGTTTTGGCAGTCGTGTCGCAGTTGTGACGTCACTGCTCCGATGAGGGCCTGGCAACGAATTTAGATGCACTGATGTAATGTTGGTACATACGTCAGAATATTGTTGTTCCATTTTAAGAGATAAGTTTTCTTTTGTAAATTGCCAGGTTTTGATTTTGGCGGTGAAACTATATTATTTCCCTCTAAGAGGGTATTTTCCCCGAAAAGTACGATAATAATCTGAACCAAGGAGCGATAAGAGTTCACACTTTATTTTTATAACGGAAAAATGTATTTCGTCGATTACTACCTACATGGAAAAAAATATTACTGTCCAAAGTGTTTATTTCATTTTGTGTTAGAATGTACTGTAATAATTAATTAATTGAACTTGTTTTATAGCTAGTTTGCTGCCAGTGGTCACAATTAAATTGTTTTGCTTTATAAAAGATATCCCTTGATTTTTTAAAACTCCAGATACAATGCATAGTGCATACAAGAAAAAGAAATTTTAATCTTTTTGCATGACTTTCAAGCCCACTCTGGAGCATTGTTCCGACCTAATTATAAGGATGCATATACAATACATGTTGCAAGTATTGGGAACAAGTAAGGGGGACACAATTTGAAGAAGGGCTATTCTGAAAATGAAAACGTACAATAAAAGTTTTAAATATGATGTTTTTTTGATGTAAGTAGTATTTTTTTGTATTATTGTCGTGAATTAAGATTTCATTTAGAGCTGGAACTGTCCCACTGCAGGGCGAAGGCCTCTCTTTCTTTTCTTTCCACAGGTTCCTATTGATTGCTGTTTGAGTTAAGCACGTCAGGGCCACGTTCGCTATTGATTCTACTTGGAGCGCAGTAGGGAGTTCCTTACATGATCTGTGAGCCGAAGTCTGAGGATGCTGCGCTCGAATACCGAGGCGGGATTTTTGAACGTTGTTGAGAGACCAATTTTGCGCACCATACCTTAGAAAAGAAAAATTAAATTAACATGTTAAGAAAATGTATTTAAAATAATGGTCATTTGTTTACATAAAGAAGGTGCTAGGAACGCCTAAGCTATGACTAGTGATAACTAAACCACCATGTTTGCACAGCTAAACCTTTGTTCCCATCTACAATGTTTGGCAAACATAGTTCTTTATCACAGCTGTTTAGAACATTTTGTAACTACATTATGTTAGTGATAGTAAACATTGGGATAAATTATTTAAGCGTTGATTTATTGCAGAATGGAACTAAACGGTCCCCCAGTCACAATAGTGGTGTGAGGTATCATTGACGACCTCATACTCTAAATGCGATTTGTTGCTTTAACATCCATTTTGCAAGTTATTTTTTTTTAAGTTATAAAAAGAAAATTATATTTTACGAAATTTAATTAATATTTTTTTGAAAATAAAATAATCTCTAAAATAAATTATTTACCTTTATATAATTCAAGTTAAATAGCAATAAGAAAAGGTTTGTGATCGAAAATTTGTTTAGTGATTGGAAATGTGGGGAGTAATTACTTAGTGATATTTATTTGTTTCAAGAAAAAGAAGGCTCGGTAAGTTGATTGCAAACATTATTATTATAGAACGATTATTATTTTTTGAACTCAAAAGTAAATTTTTGCAAAGATTTTGTTCACTACAATAATTGACAACTTTTCGATGTTCAAAAGTGATGTTACCTCAAAAATTAGTTTTATTCTAACCTGTGACCACGTAGGTACTTAGATAAATTTCGTAAATAAGAAAAAACTTTGTATAGATAGATACCTTAGTATCGTTACTAAATACCGTGATAGGTACACTAAGTTCCTCTCGATAGGCTTATGTCACGACCATGAATCCTTACGAGCGATGAGTGAAGGTTTTCGATAAGAGGCCTTCTAAATATTACCTTACATAAATATGTAATGAAAATACATGGTTATAGGGCCTATGAGTCTATAGGCCTTATAACCATTGGAGCCATTAACATCTTTTTACAGACCTGAAGACAGTTTGTAAAATAAAATGAGACACATGTCGCGTATTAGGAAAAACTACTCCTTTGCTTTAAAATGAACAATAATAAACTTACCTTTGTCTACCTTTTATATATTCTGAATATTATTGTGAAATAATGCTAAATTAACTAATATTAACACATTATAATAATCTGACTCAAAAGCTAATTTCAAACGAAATATGTAAATATGTAAATAATAAGCACAAACAATATGCAATGTAACACGATCAAATAATTAGAATGATTCGTTAGGTTTATACCAACAATGCAAAACCAGGACTTTGCTGAATGTACAAAAATGTTTTACCTGCTAACAACCTGAAAATCGCTGAAATCTAAATGCACCGGTGACACACGGTCTGATAAAATTAACAATTAACTACTTTCGATATAATTAAGCATAATATTTTGTCACAATACATAGAAATTCGAATTATAATTTCTATGTATTGTAACATTGTAAGGTTAAGATTAGATGATAGACGACAAACTACACACAGCGTAGATATTTATCAGAGTATGAACCGTGAACATTAGTATGAACTGGTTTCGTCGTATAAAATAGTATCGAATCAATCGATATTTTGTTACACTGTGTTCAACGTATGTCGTTGCACGGAAGATATCTTAAATCATTAGATAAATAATTTACTACATAAGTACTACCAAAAATGTAATTACCCTCGGTGTGACTTTAACGCGCATTCGATTACCAACAACCTCAATAAATGAGAAAATCAAAATTAAATGTTTAAACAAAAAAAAAATTAAATCAAATGTGTAAACAAAAAAAAAAAGTTTTCAATTCCAGAAGAAAATACAATTTTAGAATGGAACGAAGAATTCTTTGAACATTTTGGAGAAATCTCTCTGCACCCGTATGCCACTGTTGTTAGCTCGGCAAATGCATTTCGGCGTCTGCTCGGCATCCCGGTATTTTACGGATTTGCCTCAAGAGGCGGGAAAACCGGATTCCGGAGATTTAAATGTTCAGCGAAGATATTTGCGGTGATCGTTTAAATGTCGTACCTATTTGTTTTTGTCGGAATGCAGGTAACAAATATCCAGGGTACCTACCTATAGGTAGGGGCGTAACTGCGTTGAAAAGAATGGATTTTTAATCATTACTATTATTTAAGAAGATTATTGTTTTATTATAAACTAGTTAGAGAATGAGATTATGTCATGCATTCCTATGAAATACCAGTTCAAAGTAATCCATTATCAATTTTCCAAGTCACAATTTTTGTAGTATACTTATTTAACTGAACGCTACTGGTATTGCTGTACAAACCCTCATTTTAAGTTTCTGTGTACCAATGGTTTTCAATTCTTTTTTTCCTCGGTGAGCCATCCAGCCTCCATCTTTAGGTAGTTGTGAGTACTAATCACACAGACAGTCGCGCAGTCTGCCAATTGGCGGGTTGAAAACTTAATACCACAAAGTTATAATAGATGGCGTGGAATTAGATTCAGTAAAAATGCAGTAATTTTGAAAATGTTCAAAATAATATTTTATCATTTATAAAGCTCATAAGTAAATTGTTATTAGCTAAAATCCCATTTAAGTTAAGTGACTTTTTTTAAATAATTCTTAGAATAAAATATCGGCTTCCTCACTTTCCAGTTTGCTTGTTTCAATCACGTACAAAACTGTAACTTATTAATTTATGATTCATAAAACTAAGTTCGGTTGTTCAGTAGGCCCATAAGAAGAGGCAAGTCAATAATAATTGTCCCTACAATAAAAGTTCAATAAGTAATGGCGGACGATTAAAATAACCTTGATGCAGATGCAACGATTTAGTTGCCAAGAAAAGTCGGAAGACAGAGCTTGCTTTAGATTTAACACCCATACTGTCGGCCAAGTATTACTTAAACTTCACCATAAAATAGGGACAGTTACAAAAATCCGCCATTTTAGTTTATAGTGCCAAGGACCGTTCAAGTGATTCCTTTGCCTATGCGTTTGTACATTCTTTCGCGCGTTCGATTCGTTCAACATTCCAAATTCAAAAGTGTTCTTAGACATTCAAATAATTATTTTTTAAATTTTTTATGTTTTTGTTTGGCGGGAGAGAAGTGTAAATTGTTAGTTTTGTTTCGGTGGGTTAAAATTTTCCAAAATTAAGCAAATTAAAGGTAAGTCCTATGATGTACCTATATTATAGACTAGCTGTGCCCCGCGGTTTCACCCGCGATAATACCTATATCCTATGGATTCCTAACTTTTTTGAAAATTTAATATAGCTTAGGTTAACCGCAGATAGTGTAGCTTCCCAACAGTGAAAGAATTTTTCAAATCGGTCAAGTAGTTTCTGACCCTATTCAATTAAAGAAAACAATGAAATCTTTCCTCTTTATAATCTATGTATAGATGTTTAAGTAAGTAGTGTGTTTTATTTTAATTACTGATAGTTATAGGTTTATTAATGAGGTAACTAAAAGAAACAATAATCCGTGCGTTTAACATTATAATAAAACGTAAGATTTTTACATATTCAACTAGTTTTCAATCCTTAATGTAACAATAAATATTATCTAAATACACGCTTAATTCTATCTTCTAAGATAGGTAGGTAAATGTTGCAAAAAGGTTGCAAATTGGCATAGGTTATTCATTTAGTGTAATAGTGTATTTTCTAAGCGTACCCGTAGATTCAAGAGTAGTTATTTAATACCATTATCACTATCAACGACAGAGACAAATTTATATGTACACAGCATAGTAAATGTAGTAGCTCTGATTCAAAATACAAACTCGTGAATCAATTTGAACTCGGCTCAGTCACTATATTGGCTTTTTTTTTTTTTTTTTTTGGTAGAGATCTTTGCAGTTAGCCTGAGCGCAGGCTTTGACTGCTTCACCGGACTTTTGGCGAGGACCTTAAGGCCTCCAGCCAGAGCAATAGGAAAAACTAACTACGTTAGCAACGTCTACTAAGGGCACCCCCTGCGGGGTTCGGACCTCGACTTAGTGCGTTGCTAACAATATTAATAAAGCAAAACAGCAAGAGATGGCTGGATCAAAATTTTTATTATTTAGGGACATTTTTATTGCTAGTTTGGCCGGCTCGGGCCAGCTTGATCTAGGGACGGGAGGATAACATTTACGTTATTATTAATTATAATACGCGACGGGCCTCGCCGGCGAGGACGTAATATACGGCGGTTGTGTTTTGTATTGCTACTGCTAGCTAAATCGAATGCTTCTTGGAGAAGCGTTGTTTTATCATCGGGGTAGGAGAGAGTATGTCTGGGGCGTTTAATCTTAGATATTACGGAAGGTACGTATCGCGCGGCCGCTACGATTAGCGGGTTACGGTGGGTTTCGGAGGAGTCGAAGAATCGAATCGCGGCGCGTTTCATGAACTGCTTGATTGTTGGCAGCTTTAAGTCACAGTGCAACTGCAAGTTACGGACGTAACCTGGAGCGCCTGTGGCTCTACGCATGAAACGGTTTTGGAGAGTTTGCATTCGTTTGAGTCGATAATCGGGTACGTGAGAGAATACGACGCTGCCGTAAGTCATGATAGGTCTCACGCACGCAGTGTAAATTCTCTTCTTACAAGTAAGAGAGAGTTTACTGCGCTTGTTCAACATACAATGAAGTCGGCCGAGAGCGAAGGCGGCTCGCGCGCGTGCCGCTTTAATATGAGCTATGAAGGTAAGCTTCCGATCAAGGATTATACCCAGGTATTTGGCTTGCTGTTCCCAAGGGATAGACTTGCCGAAGAGGGTTATAGGTGGAGGGGGAGCGGGAGGCTGCCGTTTCTTGCTAAAGAGCACGGCTGCGCTCTTGGTAGGGTTGACTTCGATTCTCCATTTCGTGAACCACTTCCCGAGGGTCGTGACCGCGGTCTGGAGAGTTCGACCTATCGCTAAGGGGCTGGTGCCTGAATAATAGATGGCCGTATCGTCGGCGTACATAGCTACTTGGGGTTTGCCACCGCGAGGAATATCGCTAGCGTATAGCGTGAAGAGGAGTGGAGAGAGTACGGAGCCTTGAGGGACTCCGGCCCGGATCGGGTGAGGGGAAGAGAGGGTGCCCTCAACGCGATAGCGAAAGGACCGATTCGACAAAAAGTTTCGGATGATGAGCACGAGACGATCTGGCACCTCGAGTTGGTATAACTTGAAGATCAAGCCATTGTGCCAGACCTTGTCGAAGGCCTTTGCTATATCGAAGAAGAGCACGCCAGTGAGCCTTCCACGCTGAAAACCAGCGCTTATATGCTCGACTATGCGGTGGACTTGTTGGACGCACGAGTGTTGGGTTCTAAAACCGAACTGCTCGTCTGGTATGAGACTCCTGGACTCGGCATAGTCCATAAGACGGGAGTAAATAATTCGCTCGTATAGCTTCCCAAGAACCTTGAGTAAGCTAATTGGGCGATAGCTAGTGGGCTCAGACTTCGGTTTACCGGGTTTGTGGATGCCGATGACTATCGCTTCTTTCCACTGCTGTGGGAAGAGATTGTTGCCTAATGCTGCATTGAAGATGCCTGTCAAGAGGATTACTAATGCTGGGGGGAAGAGTTTGATCACCTTATTGGTGAGTCCGTCTGAGCCAGGGGCTTTACGTGGATGTAGTTCCTTGATCAGAGAGCGTACCTCGTCTACAGTTACCGGCGCGAGTGGGTGTTCCGGATCCTCGGAAGGAGGGAGCGAGGCCTTACGTTCGACTTCAGCGTCAACTCTGGCGAGGTGAGCTTGATCGACCGGAAGGTCGCTAGGCGTACACTGGGCCTCTAAGCTGTCTGCTAGGCATTCCGCTTTCTCGTCGTCTTCGAAGGCAGGGCTCTGATTCGGACGGTTCAGCGGGGGCATAGTAACTTCGGTACAACTACGTAGTTTACGTTGGAGATTCCAAAACGCGTGATGGTTGGGCTCTAATTGGTCGAGAAACTTATCCCAGCGTTCGTCACGCAGTATCCTTATGCGTTTTCTAAAAGCACGCTGTAGAGAGCGCATGCGGACGCGATTGGAGTCGCAGGGATAAGCGTCGTAGGCGCGTATAGCCGCGTTCTTCTCCGTCAGTAGGGCACGGGCGTCGTCCGGAAGGAGCCAGCGAGCGTCTTCTGTCAAAGGTACCGACCGTGAACACTCGTTCACCAGGGACTGCACGTGCTCAGTGAGGGAGTCGATCGCGCTTATAGCGTCCATCGCGGATTTTACGTGGTCTGGGATTGAATCGAGATGCGCGGAGTGGACTGACTTAAGGCGAGTCCCAAGCTTCGTCCAGTTCGTAACTATCTTGGTGGGGATGGGCTGACCAGCGTCTGGGGGACCTACACGCGGACCGAAAGACATGATCACTGGTCGATGGTCAGAATCTAATTCCTGAATAACTTCAATGGACCGAAGCGCTAGGTTAACGTTATTAAGCAAAGCTATATCTAAGATGTCGGGGCGGTGATTTACGTTAGCGGGAAAGTGCGTAGGATTCATAGGCGCGATGATGTCAAAGTTTAACTCGGAGCTAAGAAGGTCTAGGTGTCTACCGCGGATATTACGAGTGTGGCTATTCCACGCTTCGTGTTTTGCATTCAGGTCTCCCGCCAGAAGGACGGAGTCGCCGAGAGCAAGAAGAGCTTGCAGGTCAGGTCGTAAGTCGACCCCCTGAGGTGACGGAGGGATATAAACTGATACTAAGAACAAAGGTCTATGACCGGTCATGCCTAGCCTACAGACAGAGGCTTCAATGTGCGACAGCGTAGGTGGGTCCATCGGAACACAGTACAGGGACCTTTTGAAGTAAATGAGCGTGCCGCCGCCTGCGGCTCTGGTTCGATCGTTACGGACTAGGTTATAATTCGCGATTCGCGGGTTTCTATGAGACGGTTTAAGAAAGGTCTCCTGTACAAGAAAAACGTCGAGTTGGTGGTCGCGGAGAAACGTTGCGATTTCATCGCGTTTATTATTAATGCTTTGCGCGTTAAAGAAACCTAATTTAAGGGAACGGGGTTTGAGTTTACCGGCGGATGTAGCCATTAGAACGCGGCGGCTTTGTATGCGGCGAATACGTCGCTGAACTGCTCCCTAATGAAAGGTGCGTGCAGAGGCGAGGGGTTGGCTCTAATCGCCTCAGCCATAAGGCGGATACGATTAAAGTCAAACGACTCGTACACCTCGATATAGTTTTTTACCGACGCGGTGATGTCGGCCGAGAACGTCGGGGCCATAAGGGCCGCGGCCGACGGTGATGCGTGCGCGGGTTTCGGTACAGGCGCAGGTTTGAACGCGGCGAGAGGTATGCGTGGGACAGAGGGTCCTTGGAGCGCGGTAATCGATGCTGTCTCCTTCGGAGGAGAGGCGAGGGCCGGGAACGCACGGAGATGCATTTCTCTATTCCAACAAGCCCCGGTTGGGCGTTGCGGACTAAGACGCGGCAGAGCGGTCGCGGGTTTTTGTGCGGGGGCCAGTGCACGGGCGACAGGCCGTTTCGCGACGGTTTTTGGAGCCTTTGGACAGCCTCGGTAGTTTGCTGGGTGACCCTTTTCGCCGCAGAGAACGCAGCTAGGGGGCTCAGCGCACTGGGTGCGGTCCTTGGGCCGGGGACAATCAGGCGTTCCGTGCTCGCCGAGGCACTTCACACAACCACTATATTGGCATCCCAAAGACTGCTTACTCTTCTTTTTCTCGTAGAACCGTCTTATAGGAGCAAACGTTCGCTTTCTTTACACATTAAAGAATATATTTAGCAGAAAATTACTTTTAAAGAATAATAGATACTAACCCTGCATATCATTTTAAACTTTGCGTAAATGTTATGTAAAACATAAGTTTATGAGTAAGAATTTTGGTCTTTTCCAAATCAGGTTATGGAAAACGCCTATAGGTAATTAATTTAAAAGTAAAGTCGAAAAAACTACCATCGTAAGCACTAGTTTGCCCAGAAAAAAACAACAATTATTATTTTCGTTGGGTGTGTAGGTATATTTCCGTTCAAAGCTACTTTTGTAACCACTAAAATCAAATGTAGTGATTTTCTCTGCCATGGCTCTAACTGTAACATAATCTGCCATTTTAGACCAGGCTTTTCTTTTCGCTGCACCACGCACCGGGACCAAAACAGAACCCATTTGTAAGCCCTTGGTATGAGTACTTTCAAAATAGGGAACAATAAAACTAACGACATACCTTACAAAACCAACCTTTTTCTGCAACTGGTCGTAAAGATCCAATGTCAAGTACTTACTGACACAGAAATAGGCTATTGATTGTCTTACAAGTGTTCCGTGCTAAGACGTACCAGAACGCATACTAACCATAAACCTTGGAAGTAATATGTCTAACTATTGAGCTATGAAATTATCGATTTACTTTGACTTTTCAAATTAAAGTTAAAAATATTTTTTGTAACAATTGGTGCTCACTTCTGCTATCCTTATTATCAGAATCGAGTTCAAGTTTTCTAAATATTTTCATTTTGAATAAACATTCATCTGGCTGTCCCAAAATTCTCTTTAATTTAAGTTATGTAAATGTTATTTAATATATATCTGCTTGTTCTAATATAACAGCCAAAACCGAAAATCTTTATAATCTTTACACTGTATAGTAACTATCGGTAGCTACAAGCCATATGTTCGTAAATACAAAAGTATTTAAGTTTCATACAATTCTTCTTCTAAATACATTTATTTCTATTCTGTGTACAACAACAACAATAATATTGTGAACTTCAATCATTATAAAAAACAACTACTAGCCTAATAAAAGGCAATGAGGAAGAATTAACTGCAGTTACATGGTTCGAAAGATTTAACCTTATAAATGAACAATACTTTGTAACACGGAATCTGCTTCGTTACAATTTTAACCTTACTATTAAAAGAAACAATCTAAATGTTATAAAACCTTAATGTTATAAAGGTTTGATTTTTCAGGCCCGATTTCGCAAGGTTCTTTAAAACGCTTTCAAAAAGCTAATGGATATGAGTTTATAAAATGTCAAACCGAAATATCAAACATTATCTGCCTAGCCTCTTCCCAAGTATCTAAGGGTCGGCTCCCAGTTTTATTGGATTCAGCTAAATACCGTATTTTACATGAAGCGACAGCCTATCTGACCTCCTACCAGACCTAAAGTAATTACTCGACACAATGTTGAAAAGTTGTTTACTTATTGACCCATCTAGGGCTCAAAACCATACTTCTTCAGACAGCCAGTCTTACTATAGAATCATAGTAAAACTGGCTGTCAGAATTGACCTAACGACTTACAAAGACCAACGGAAGACGTCAAACATATTATTATCAACAAATTTTGAAGGGCAACAAATCTTATAGCTCGAAGTCACATGTTAAGCCAATCAGGAGCTGTCGCAGTTAATGAAAGACGATGAAACTTATAATCGATGACACTTTGTATTAAGTACTGTACGGAAAAATATAATCTCCTCTGAAGTGCATGTAACAAGATATTTATAAAATGCACGTGATTTATATAAGATCTGTTGGAATTAAGACAATTGTGATGTCTAATTGTTTTATCTTAGTGTTTTGTACTTTGGACTATCCGTACGAATAACTGTTTTTCAGATAAGCTTTTAAGGCGAATTTAGTAAACAATTTTAGATTAATTAATTTGAGCTCACACAAGGGCACACCTTTCTTATTGCCATAAAAATAATATATATATCAGAATACAGATGGTTATAAGAACACAGAAAAAAAAAAACTAATAATTGGAATCATCTGAACTATCAACATCTGTCTAATTAGGATAATAAGCCAATTTTAAAGTTAAAAACTAAAATTAGTTCTTATATTAGATTTAATTGTGTATTAATAAAGATATATCATAGTATAGTAAATTTATTGAATAGAAATTATATTTGATTCTGCAAAAAAAAAACTAAAATTTTCAAACAAATCAAAGTAATTATTTAGAAATCATATTAAATACTGAAGTCCGTAGTTTGACCTTCTTATATCGATCGTTTTCAATAAATAAGTAATGCGGTGGTATCATTAAGGCGACGATTTTTATAATCAGAAAGTGAAGACACATTTAAAACTACTACTTACTCCATTTTAATATGAGAGGAGATCAAGACTGACGAAGAAATACATACGGCTTAAGGGATGCTATAGAAATAAATGATTGAACGCTAAGATGACGAGTAGACGAAAACAATAGATGCAAAATTCACATCGCACCTACGACAAATGATTGAAAAAGGGCAAGAAGAAAAGTTTCATTAAAGTCAATTTGTTATGTTTGTGAAAGTTTAGATTAAGTGAGGAAAAATTTTAAATTAGTAAACCAATCAGTAAAATGTTCACAAAATTGACTACTGGAAAGTAACCATATACTGACAAAATTCAAAGTTTTTATTTTAAGTGCTCCTGCTATCTTTGAGAGATTTAAGAACCTTCATTTTTTTCAGCTTTGGTTTTAGCATTTTGGTTACCTTGTAATAAATCTTACCGTGTGAAGGCAGAAGTAATACAGTTATTACGACAATTCACGACAAGTATTGGGTTAACTTGAATTTCATCGTTAAGTCCATGTTTCAATACAGTTACCATAGACATAGCATATACAAAGACTGCTACTATCGCTAGTTTCCGCTTGTGCGAGAGCAGTTTTTAGTCTGAACCTAGTACATTCGTTTACTGATTTAAGTTAATTTTCGCGCAACGAGAAACTTATATACGAAAATATGGATGGTTTTGACATTGTTAGAATAATATTAGTGTTTTAGATAGATTTTTAAAAAAAAGGCAAGCTCCATCTTCATACATAATTCACGACAAAACTAGTTCACACTAGTGCTTACGTTCAAACTCTGATAGGCTCACTCTAGTTTCTTATGTATACTCTAAGACAGTTACTGTCTACTTTGATGTGACTTAGCGTTATCAACCTTCTATCGACTTTGATGTTTATTATTTTACGATCGCATGTTAAGGATGTTTCGAGTAGGTTCAATATCAAGGACTTGCTTGATAGAAGTTCAAAGTCAAGACCTTCATTGATGGATATTATTGAATATTCCATAGATAGAAGAAATTACTTTAAAAATAATAAAATTAGCTTTTAGGTTTGTACTTAATATTTGTTTGATTTTATTTATTGACTAGCTGTGCCACACGGTTTCGCCCGCGTGACTTTTTCAGGCAATTTTTTTCTCCGTATTTTCAATCCGCGTACTTCAAGAAATATTACATTTAAAGAATTAGCGAAATCGGTTCTGCTGCTCTCGAGATTTGCGCAAACATTCAGCGATTCACATTTATAAAATAGATTAATTAAGATACAAGGTATCTCTTGGAAATTATACAATGTCTAACCAAACTGTATTTGACATATCGCTCGTGTCTATGACGAAAGTAATTACTTAAGGTCTAAAGTAACGTCTGTGATTCACATGTAATTTAATTATTGTTCTACAACTGGTTGGAGGTGGTTTAGTGGATGTAGTAACGCTGACTGCGATACTGGAGGTCGTGGCTTCGATTCCCACCCAGGATAACTGGTGATGCATGATAATTTGTTGTGTCTGAGATTGATTTATCTATTACCTATATGTATGTATTTAGAAATATACAAGTATATTTTCAGTTGTCTGGTTACCATTCACAAACTCTGCTTAGCATGGGTTCAGGTGACCGGTCCTGTGTCAGTTGTTCCAGGGTATTATATAATAAAAAAATGTATACACCTTTATATTTTAACTGATTTATAATGGAGTTTTTTTTTATTTTAATTTAGTCATTGCTAAAGCAGCTGATGATTGTAAAAACTAAAAATATCTCAAATATACAAAAATATTATGATACTTTCTTATCTTATAGTTCATTAAATGTATAAGTTAAGGGTCACATCATTTGACTACTAATTAAGTATCTATCATGTTTTTAAGCATAGCAATTTAACGGATCGGGGGTCTCAGTCGCAAATGTTTATTGACCTATTGCTGCATACGACGATTTTTAACCGACTTTAAAAAGTGGAGGTTCTCAATTTAACGGTACGTTTTTTTTTTTGTTTTTATTCTTCAATATCTCCAGCAATTTCGGATGGATTTGATCAATTATAATTATTTTAGTCGTAGACATAGTTTACAGGTAGCCCCATAGTTTTTTTATTGAAGTCAAATATTTTTTACATTTATGAAAACCTAATCAATTATTTTCGATAGTTTTTTTCCAGAATCAATTTAAAATAGATTTTGTAAAGTTACACCTATATTGAAAACCTTTGCTAAAAAATTAGATTTACAGCGACTGATAAGTAATCTGTAATTAATGTTTACACACGTGATTAAGCTATTAATAAAACGATGCATATTGTTTCTACGTTGTTATGCCATTCAAATATTTACATGGCATATCAGTAGTTGTTCGGTGTTGCATAGAGATACCGAGGCCTTTGCCAAGGCAGGAGAAACATTCAGTGGAACTATATTAAGGGAATTATAAAGAATACTAATCTTTTAAGGAAATGTAAGTTTTACTTTGTAGCTGTCACATTGATTTGTTATCATATTGATCTTATCAATACGGTAAGAATGTTCGTGTAAATGCATTTCACGTCATTTCTCGCATCATTTGTTCAAAAACATGCAGTTTTATCGTTCTATAACTTAGCAAACATTTCATTGCATACATTCAATTCACCTAAACTTCACGTTGAAAGTCTTTCCATACGAAAATCTTCAATATCACACGATTTAAATCTCAGCATCGGCAATCTAAGCTGTTTATACACAAGGCGACGCAAGGCTCCGGTACCCGACGACTTTAGTGTCCAACGACGCGTGCCAATGTACGAACAACTGGGGCCCGATGCCGCTATGTTAAGTCAGTGATTGGCGGCTTAACAATATTCCAGTGTACTTGTTTTTGTTGTTGTACTTGAAAACTACGCACAATAACAAGTACACTGGATGGCTTATTAACCCGCCACTCACTGACTTAAAATAGCGGCATCGGGCCCCTGGTTCAATGGCGGTATTTGCTTCGATACTAAAATCGGGTATCCTAGACTTGCGTCGCATCGCGTACGAAAGTGCTAAGATTTGTGCTAGATTTTGTTTAATCCTCGCTTCTCCGGTAGCTACTAGCAGCACCCACATTATTAATTTTGCTTCGGTTTTTATTAAGTTTACATTATATTTCCTTATCCACCAATATGACTATGTTCCATTATTTCTTATCGGAATTTTTAATTTGTTTTTAATTCTTATTCTATTATTTGAGTATGTTTTATTAATTGTTCTGTATGTACTGTTTAATTTTTCCAATGACGTTTTTATGTCTTCAACAACCAAAATACTGGTTTAGAAAGTTATTTATTACAATTTCTATCATCACCTTTTAGTTTTTAATCATTTAGTTAACAACTTTTTGGCTATTCGTGCCTTTATTGGCTTTTAATTTTGAATCGTTTACCAAACGTTTAATCCGGTCTTTAGTTTATTCAACTGCACCTAGAACTTCACAATTATCTTTACCGAAGTGAAATTCAAATAATAAGATCATTGATCTTGTAATGAGTTTCAACCTGCACGAAAGACTGTTCTTCGTCTATTATTGGCACATTCGAACGTTGGCACGTGCTCTTAATAATAGCCGTGTGAAGCGTGTTCAATATTTCATTTGGGTGGACACTGACCGAATGCAGCGTAGTCGTATGTGTAATCATTTGACTGAGAGTTTCTTTCAACTACAGTTGTTGCCCAATCACGTGTCTCTGACGGTCTCTATAAACTTTTAAACTATCGCGCTGCATGTTTATAAGAACATAATTCACGGGAATAAGCGCGTATATGCATCAATACCTTTTTTGAGCTCGAAGTTTTGACCGGGTTACACCGGCCGTGGTCGCAAGCAGACTTGAGTCTTGAATTATATTACTATCTGACGGTCTCTGACGTTATTTCTTTTATTTTTTCGGCAACCTACTGCAACCTCACGGTCACAGGTATTTCAGCCAGTGTCATGTAGTGACCACACATGGATAATTTATAATTTAACGGCGACGTTATTTCCTAATACTACGTTAAAATACTCCTTAAATTAAATAACTGTTTATAGAAAATAGAAATGATTAAGTGGGTATAGTGATTTTATCTCTTGTGTACATAAACATTGCCATGGTTACCAAATAGAATCTCTTCTAATTTTCCTTGTAGTGGTTGATCGTACAAGTTGTCAGAATTATAATAACTGAAAGACTGTTAAAAATTGTGTATAACATTCGGGACCTTAGCTAAACTGCTTTCAATATTTTCAAAAAGATAGATGTCATGTTACCTTTAGGATTGGTCGAACCTTATGATTTGTAAGCTTCCAAAATCAAGCCCTAATCCCGACACAGTATATTCCCCGTCTATAGTTATAGTATGTATGTATATATAACTGCAACATAGGTATAACATTGTCATACATTTCCACGGTACGATGCACAGATAATTGGCAAAAGAAAGAACTTCGGCCGATTTTGTCCGCTTAACCGCATTCGTCGCCAAATGTTACTATGTATTTATATATTTTGTATACATCTAAATAATAAATAATCCAGCCTATAAACGTCCCACTGCTGGGCGCTTTTCCCATTTAGAGAATGTGTACAACTAATAAAGAAAAATTTAAATAAGTTTTAAATGACCCCTCCAGACATTATTGTACCAAAGTTCTTTTAAAACCAATTAGTACTTTCTTTGAGTAAAAGACAAACTAACATCCATTCATACTAACAAACGTGAGTGCTCATAAATTATTATTAAGTTCGTCTGTACACGTGGCGACACATGTTTCCAATACCCGACGATTTTAGTATCCATGCAACTACCGCCATACAATTTTTAGAAGTTCGTATATGGTCACGATTGAAAGGACTGAGTTACTGTTCATTGCGGAGCCGCGCGGCTATTGTGTCATAAGACATCAATCATAAACGGCAATGAATTGCAACTCGAGAGATAATTCTCTTGCTTCTAAACAGGGTTTAAACTATGTAAATATTTTTCTTGAACCCGATATGTAGCCTTCTTCATTCTTTATCTTATTTAATACTATTTCCAAAAAAAAATATATAATGAGTATTAAATTACCCTTAATGTATACGCATATCAGCTGATTATTTTGGCATGCTATCTATCATAAATTTTACGGAAATCAAGAATGATTTACTTTGGTATTTGAGTGCAATAGACCGTACACAATAAACATGACTCGTTACACATGTGTTAACATGATTTAAATCTTTAATTTTTCTCATGAATTAATGTTATGATGAATGGTGATGCTTTTAAAAGAATTATAATATTTAAGTAATTTTGACATTTACAATTTAGTATGTCATGTACCTATTCTGGTATATTATTTGATATGCAAACGGTTGTTTCCATACTTCATAATATCATCATCTCCCTGCCCTGTTCACAAATATTTGTGATCGGTGCAATGCGTATTCAGCTTCCATTCATTTTTTTTACTTGTCTCCTCAGCCTCAACTTCATCCGTATCTTTCGGTCTTCCTCTGCATGTAATACCCACTTGTCATAATATACCGATCGGAAATCATAAAGTCATCTGTATCATAACATAACATACCATCACGCCTGTATCCCCGAAGGGTTAGGCAAAGGTGTACCAATGTACACCCACAGTTCGCCGGTATGTTTAGATCCCATGCAATAGGGGGCGAGCCTATTGCCGCTAACCGGGCACAAATCTAAACTCCGACCTGCTACTGAGAATTTCATAGAAAAATCCAATAAAACCTTGGTCGACTTGGGAATTGAACCCAAGACCTCTAGCGTAGCAGTCGCGCTTAGCACCACTAGGCCAACGAGGCAGTCATCTGTGTCGGTAACTGAAAACAGTTGACGGTTGAAAATACAAGCAACAAATGTGCCCGTCGACACCATTTCTGTACGCTGTATGTTGTGCGCTGTCCTGCGGCGAAGTGAATCAGCAAAAAAAAGATTGTCGGCGCCTGCCTTAAAATACATAGTCGCTTTAGTAACTTGGTCTAAAAATATACTACTTTTGTACTAGACTTGAGGCAGTTAGGCCTTGGAATAAACAGTTTCAATCCAAGGTCTGAGAATGAAGTTCACGACTTACTAATCAATACTAGATTTAACAAGATTTATTAAACTTATATAGAATTTACTTACTTATTAATTATATTTAAGAACATGCTAAGGAGTATTTAGTACCTGACAAATATTTAAACAGGAACCATTACGGCACTATAGCTAAAGGGCCTTGTAGTTTTGGTAAGGCTCCTCAAGACCTCTTACAAAAAAATACCATAATCTATATTTGCTTAATTAAACGAGACAGATAAAATGTAATAAACCTGGTTTATACATACTATGACTCTTTTTGCTTAAAGTACAAGCTGTAGTCATTACTGCCATTGTGTCAGTCAGATTGGATCAGTGTCGACTTTAATAGTCCGGCCCAATATTTTTCAGTCTGGTCTGATTCCACGACATACCTTTTAATGACTTAATGTATATTATATTATAAATTAACTCCAAGACAAAATGTCTACTTACAAATTTTCGTGACGTTAACGACGTCACAAAAATTTCTAAGTCTTGCTCCCCTTTTCAAGACCGCTCTGTTTAATTTCATTGAGATTAAGTTAAAAAAAATGTTTATTGCTTACGTGAAGATAACATAATTTATAATGCTTCTACATAACTTTATCATCCTTTCTTACCACATAAAAGTAGCAATCATTAACTTGGTGGTATAGGTACTCACATTGTTTTATATATTATTCATATTCTACCTACTTTCATTGATAAATCGTTGTTCGGTAATCATCGTTCATGTGTGAAATCCGTTTTTTCCGTCTCGCTGACAACTTTGGAACCTGAATCGAGCGATATTCATTCATGTTTACATACCATACATGTTTAGTATTATTATAGGTATGGTTAAGTAATTGTATGGTGTTCGACAGTCGATCAATCAAAAGATTTCTGTGAAACTAATAGCCTGTTGACGAAGGGCAGTAATCAAGTTAAATTATATATTTGGCTTAAATCCGCAAGATATTGTTAGATATATTGATTAGCAAAGCTAAGCAATTTAGTTATTTTGCAATTAAAAATATAATAACTTGAAGTTTTTTTTTAGCTTTTTGGCGATTCTTCCTATTTATTTTACTCATTTAGGTGTGTTCCTCAACTTATATTTTTTTTTTTAAGAAAAATATTCATATATTATGTAGCACCATACATAGTGTCATATAGGTAGGAACATAACTTCTATACGTAAATTCCTATTTTGATTAGAGTAGTTCAAACTTCGTTTGTTAAGTAAATACAATAATCGACATAATGTCAATATTTTTCTAATTAAAATACTCGTAGCCTTTGCTTGCTCATGTAATGTTATTTTCTAAAATGTTTACTTTCTTACGTCCAGACCTACAATACCTTAGTAAAACTATAATTCCCGCAATTTAATAATCTATTTATAGTGTTTTAATATAACTAAGTGAATGGAAGTGCAATCGATGGGTGCGCGCGCATCCGTAAACATGGCTTCTTGCGTCAATTCCAAAGACTCGAAACCTTTCCATGTCAATTTACATTGCCGCGTTCATACGCCCAAACAATAATTGATATGACTCAAAGCGCGCAACGGAATTTGCAAACAGCGATATGCGCAATTTTAAATCGATGGTGGTATAAAGTAGTAAGAGTCTAGGGAATACTGTGGGTTAGTGTACCACCCGAAGTTCGTGACAGCGCACCGCAAGGAAAACACGTGTCGTGCCGTTCTCTGCGCTAAAATAAAACAAAAAGATGCATTAGCCGTCTTTATAACTGAGCCAGTCAACTCTTTTAATACAATACTTTGATCCAAGACCTAACTAATTCATGTAGCTAAAAAAAAGAAGAAACCATGCAATAAAAAAACAAAAAAACACGCTTGATAGTTATCGATAAAAAATATTACTTTACAAATACTGAGTCAAGTGAACGGGAATTATTAGAAAAACCAGGTCCTAAGGATCTGGGCTCCAAAGTCCAACTTCACCTGTAATGGAGAAAGGTGAACGGTTTTCAGAATATCTGTTCGCGAAGATGGGCCCAGGAGACAGGGGGCCGAAGACCACCGAG
This sequence comes from Autographa gamma, assembly GCA_905146925.1. NCBI lineage: Eukaryota > Metazoa > Arthropoda > Insecta > Lepidoptera > Noctuidae > Autographa > Autographa gamma. The sequence goes on along the minus strand of LR989856.1, from coordinate 11,177,662 downwards.
GACCGGTCAGCTCCGGTCGAGAGGACTGGGGTGCGGAAGGTCCTTGAGGAGAATGTTATGCTGGTCGTGACACTCGTGGGGGTCCTCACGGGAATTGGACTCGGTAAGTACCATGGTCCTTTGAGACACGCGTTTTTGTTTAACCGTCAATGGATTTTATTTTGTTTTTTGTAGTCATGTGGTCAATCGAAAGAATTAATTTCCATTCTCAATCTCATATGTGTAAAATTTTTGGACGACGCGGCGACGTGGTCAATTTTCTATCCGCTTAATAGGAAATACTGCTTAGGAACTAGTAGGTAGATAGATGCCTTTATTTAACGATTAAGAAAGTTCGGTTTCAATTAGTGACTAAAAATATTAGTAATCATAATAAGTTTGTTATTAAAGTCTTTATACATTTTGATTGTAATTCAAATGTTCCCTGAAAATGTTGTCCCATTGTTTCGCTGACGTCAAATTTAAACCGGCTTTGTCTATTTGAAGAAATTCATATTAGAATTTTAAATGGTTTTTATGCATGCTAATTAACAACATAAAACCATTTATTTGATAACGTGATAACGGTTTAATTAACACGAAGAATAGGTACTTAATGGGGTTATGCAACTATCAACGATAAACGCTTGTTTTTCTTGCGTTCCTACTAAGTAAATTATACTTTCTTTTAGCCTTGACAACTTTGAAGGTATTATGTCTAATTGGAACCAGCTGTTTTTTTTCAGACGAACTTAAAAAAAAATGCTACTTAGTAAAGAAAAAATTGTAATGTTTATGCATGGCCTTATCGTAAATTTAAGCCGAAAATGCTTCTAATTTTTTTCTCTTATTTGACTATCATTGACATTCCTGTTTTAATTATTTTCTAGTAAGCCTCAACGTAACACAACGGCTTACACACAACTTACTACACTGGCATTTTGCCAGAATAGTAAGTGACAAAGCGTAGTTTTGTAGTATACTAGACTGAAAAATGTGGCTTGAAAGAATATAGTAGGTATAATATATATTGCCAATTCCATTTCCGAAATACACTTATTTAGGAGTATACAAACACAAACAACTTTAACAAAAAACCACATGGCCACTACAACTTTCATTTCTTTTTCATTTATACAGTGCAGTTTCTGTAAAATTCTAAGGCCTGTCATTTATATTACATCCCACTTCTTCTTTGACTAGAATACAAAAACTCTTGTATGGGGAAAGCCCATTTTTCTACTTCAAATAGCTAACTAGCTTAGCCAGGCTAGCTCATAGCGGAAAATACTCCCAAAAATACAAAAATATGATATTGAAAGCTATTCCTTCTTATAATTACATCATTATCTACTTTCCTCTTTCGTGATTTTAATATTTCCCTATTTATAGATAACTTCCCTTTGTATTCCAGGTCTCGGTCTGCGCCCTTACCACTTAGGTCCTGACGCGTTAATGATAATCTCTTACCCCGGAGAACTGTTCATGAGGCTACTAAAACTGATGATCTTGCCCCTGATAATAGCAAGTCTCATCGCAGGCTCAGCAAGTTTGAATGCTAAGATGAGTGGGAAGATAGCTGTGAGAACCCTACTATACTTTATCCTTACTTCAATGTTTAACGCATTCCTGGGGATTCTGCTGGCCACGGTCATTCATCCCGGAGTGCCAGAGCTTAGATTGTTAGGCCATTTTGCTGAGCAAAAGAAAGAACATAAAATATTGGACAGTATTCTAGATATTGGCCGGTAAGTTCTTTGATGATTATTGTTTTGGTAGATCAGAGTAATTTTTCGAATTAGAAAATCGAATAAGTTTCGTATGGAATTGTAGAAAAAAAACATTAATATGCATTATGCATACGCCAAAGAAACTTATCTAAAAGAAAGAAAGTGGTAAATAATTACTTATTATCGCTGACTAGCTCCTAATTTATTTTATCAATCGACGTATAATTGAAAAATGCAAAACTAGTTTCTGGCATAACTTTAACAAGGGTTATTTAAAAGCAATGAATATTTTTTTCTTTAAGAATTTTGTATAGCAAATTTTTGAACAAAAGTTTTGTATAAAAGACTGCACAAAATGTGCCGTTTTAAATCAGTGCAACCTTCATAAGAAAAGATTACATCTGAATTCGTCAACCCTTATGTGAGCAGTGATCAATGCTCCTTCTCAACATGAGAAAATGTCTTTATCCCACACTTATACATTATTATTATTACATAGCTCTTAGTCTCTTTTCATCCTTTGCAGGAACATATTCCCGGACAACATAGTCCAGGCTGCCTTCCAGCAAGCTCACACAGTGTACACGGAAGCACCGGCCGTGTTCGGCAGGAATATGACCGACAATGACACTGTGCCTGAAATGGTTCGAGTGGTCGCTTATCGGTGAGCTAAAGTTACAAGGTTATATTAATGAGTTTTAGGGTAATATTTGGTGGGTAGTATTAACTTAATAGAAAAATCTCTTCGTGTCCTTATTTTTGCTAAATATCATTAGCAATTAAGGGAACAGTTTTCGATCTCGAAAAGTAATTTTTCGATAAAAAAAATATATATATTATATAAGTTTTGTCCATTCATCAGATTAGAATCACCAGATTTTCTGGAATCTTGTAGGAATTCTGGCTCTCAAACTGCCAGTACAGACTAATACATAAAATATCTCTATGTCACAATTAACTTTTTTGAAATTTTCCCTTTTTACAGGTCAGGTACCAATACCTTAGGCTTAGTATTCTTCTGCCTGGTCTTCGGCAGTCTTCTGGGGACCTTAGGGGCCAAAGGTCAAGTGGTGATCGACTTCTTCCAAGCGATCTTTGAGGTCATCATGAAGATGGTGACTGGGGTCATGTGGTTCACCCCCATAGGAGTCAGCAGCGTCATAGCTGGGAAGATCTTGGGAGTTAATGATGTTGGTAAGTTATACTTACTTATAAACTAATTCAACTCCCTTGTGACCACGGCCAGTGTACGTGGTCGAAACGTCAAGCCCAAAACGGTGATTCCCTTGAAATTATATATTAATTATAAGAGATATTATTGGTATATTTAAGTCAATTATATATGTCAAATTTAAACAAAATAACTTTTGACGGATTCTATCGTGGTTTTTCTAGATTTTTGTTCAAGACGTTTCCGTGTCTAACATTCGTGTAAACCTGAAAAAGCAACAAAAATATCGAAATCGTTTTCATTTGTAGATTTTATTACACAACGTCAAACTTTTAAAGGTTAATTGCCGTTACGTAATTTTGAAAAAAAGTTTGTTTTCTACTGTTTGTTTTGATTTATTATGTTTGTAACTTTTGGGTGTGTTTTTGTGCTCTAAATTTACAAGTAAGAGCATCTGAGTTAATGCTTTTACGCTGAATCTTTGCAGTCGAACAACCTACATCCTGGAAAGTAGGATCCTGCCATACAAATATACGTATGAGAACATGCTTATCTGAGTTTATTCCAAAAAACCAGACGCTCCCCAAACAGAACAAGCGCCACAATGTAAACCACCAACAAAAATGTGTCTTGACGACCTCCGTGGTCGAGTGGCATACGCACTGGTTCCAAGGTGTTGCTAGCTCTGAGATCCCGGGTTCGATCCCCGGACGGGTCAATGTAGAAACCAACTTTTCTACATTGTTCCGGGTCTGGGTGTTTGTGGTACCTTCGTTGTTTCTGAATTCCATAACACAAGTGCTTCAGCTACTTACGTTGGGTTCAGAGCAATGTATGTGATTTTGTCCGCATTTATGTATCCAACACGTGCTGTAAAGGAAGCTTTAAATACATTAACATGTCGGATGTTTCTTTTTCAGCTTCGGTGATGTCTCAGCTAGCTTGGTTCATCGCTACAGTGGCACTCGGTGTATTCTTCTACCAGTTAATCGTCATGCAGTTAATTTACTTCCTCTTCCTTCGACGGAACCCTTACAAGTTCTACTGGGGGCTGTCACATGCTATGCTGACCGCAGCTGCTACCGCGTCTACGTAAGTAGGAATTAAGACCTTATTTTTAGTCACGTAAAGTACAAACTTCTTTGGCCAATACCAAAGTTAACTCAGTCATTCCAAGTAACATTTATTCGCACGAAACTGAAAATTCCTACAAGTCTCGATTACGAAAGTTTTGTACAGGTTTGTAATGATGACTAACAAACAAAAATTTAAAATTCCCGAATTTTGTGTTCGCAAAAAAAAAAGAGCTTTTAAATAATGTTAGGAACTGTGTTACCGAGAAACAATGTTGTAGGTACTAAGTTATAGATTATTTGTGTGAGTGCATTGTATGAGTATTCTTATACTTAGAGCAGAAGCCGTAGCAGTGGGGATTATCACCTGCAGCGCTTGCATGCTATTACGTCAATGTAGGTGTTGAATGACGTATTCAGACTGTATAAATAGAGCTGGGCTGTGACTTATTATTTTCTACGATATTTTTTGTTCTTTCTAAAGAATACAAATCAGAAATATTAAAAGATAGCGTTTAAATAATTAAAATTACTGGACATTTGGCTTGATGAAAGCCTTGGCTGCCTTCTATACTTATTGGCGTCACTGAGTAAATATATTTGTTTATTTTACAACCGCACCTATAGTAAAAAATCAGGATTTTTTTTTTACTGAGCAACCCGAATATTAAATAAAAATTTTTTTGAAACCTTTTAAAGATTCATAATTATCGAAAAACCTAGCTAAAAATAGTACAATCAATCTAATAGTAACGCTTACATACAACCATTTCTGAATGAACCTATTGCGGCCCATTGAGTTTAATAGAGGCAATAATATCAAAGTACTTCTAATGATGTTACACAACTGGTTGTGGCCTTTTGATTGATGTCAATGAGCTGTATGAACAATAAATATTATAAGAGCACTCTCACTGAATTGCTCACGTGATTTTATGATGTGCAACACGCATGTAACATCACATGGCTATTTAAGGATGGATATGTTTTCAAAATTTTGCTTAGAATTTCGATTCATGGAATATTGGAATAATTGGACGATTGGTGCGACAATTTTTTTTGGGGGGAGACCTTTTACCAGCAATAGGACACAAAAGATTATTAAAAAAAGTACTAAATTTAACGCGAAAGTGCTTGTGTTCCAGTGCGGCGGCGCTGCCGGTGACGTTCCGCGCGATGGAGGGTCCGCTGCAGGTGGACGCGCGCGTGACGCGCTTCGTGCTGCCCATCGGCTGCAACATCAACATGGACGGCACCGCGCTCTTCCTCGCCGTCGCCAGCGTCTTCGTCTGCCAGATGAATAACCTGCATCTCGGGTTTGCTCAGCTGGCGACTATATTGTGAGCGGACCTCTTAGTTATTCTTGTATTTTAGCCTCCTATTCCATTAAATCGGAGAGGAGCCGAATAGAGCTGAGTTGATAAGTTTTTTTTTTAAACTAATGGGAAAATGTTATTCCAACTTCCGGAATAACCAGGCCTAAATAACGAATTCCCTGCATCTCGGTTTTGCTCAGATGGCGACTATATTGTGAGTAGACCTTTTTGTTATATTTACATTTTAGCCCGTACTCTATCGAAACGGAGACGAGCAGGGCAGGGCAGAGGTTAACAGCGAAGTTTTTTAAGTAACCAATGAATCAAACTTCGCTGTGTAGCCGGGCCTGAATATCGAATTTGTAACTACTTAAAAACTCCTCCGCTCAATATTACTCGTTTGGTGCAACCCAGCTCTAAGGATTTCCACCGACATGCTTTTAGAATAGGTGATTTGGTATCTGGCGGCGTTCCAGTGAAGCGTTGAGCATTTAACTTCTATGAGACGACCAAATCGCTGATAGCCGCTGATGCTAAAAGTAGCATGTCTGCGGTAGTCTGTCGTCACGTCAATATCAAACATATGTTAAAACCACAATATTTATACCAAACTTTATCCTTATTTATACTGTATTTGGGCGAAAGTAAGTGGGAGTCAATTCAATATGAGCAATTGAATAAATTTTACAAAAAATTCGAAATATAAAAATATATTTTCACTGCATCAAGATCTTTAAATACCTTGTTTTGAAAAAAAAAACGAGCATCATGCTTCTAGCCCATTTCACAATTTTGTTTGGTTATTATCTTTGGGTATATCTCCTTGCAGCCTAACATCTACAGCGGCGTCCGTATCGTCAGCGTCGGTACCGTCGGCGGCGATGGTGTTGCTGCTGGTGGTGCTGGCGGCGGTGGACGCGCCCACGCACGACGTGTCGCTACTCTTCGCAGTCGACTGGCTCGTGTGAGTACCTTCTTAACCGACTTCAAGAAAACAAGGGGTCCTCAGGGGCTACTAATTATACCGTTTCCGTTATTCTTTCGATTGATTATTGCATTTAACATGGTCGATGCTATTGAAAAGACAGAATTCGATAACCTAAAATAGAAGGGTAATCTTAGATGAAAGATTATTTATTATATATATATATATGTATGTATGTGTCTCGAGACTAATCATTCATCTAAGTGGGTACGCTGATATTTCTTATCACCACATTCAGTGACGGTAATGGTTATAGCTATTAAGGGAAAGAAAACGAGCATTTTTTTTTGAATTTTATATTAAAAAAGTAGCTAAAAGAAATAGCTCAGTTAACATTGTTAAAGCGGTTTTTCCTAGTCATCCTTGTGAAGGTCTAAATATGTTTGTTCCTCTTCTTTTGGAACAACTTTAGCTATAAAACCCAGTTCCCCCCAGTCCCTCAATTATTCTGCAAATAAAATCGTCGAGATTATGAAAAGTAGGAATGTAAATAACGAGTTCTTACGAGCCCCTGCTGCTTCTATATAATATAATGGGGTTTTAAAACTAGTTCGACAATAGTGTCAAACTAGCTTTAACCCCATTATATTGTACTAACACCTTTCAATAAAGTTTCAAAATATCATCTCAACTGGATGTCTAGTAGCACAGTCATTTGCTCAAGAATGGGTTACCCAAACATTGTAGGTTAATTTAAAGCTTGTTGTAGATGTGTATATTATTTTTATCTTGTATCTCTTCTAGTTCACGGGTTATCCTTAGTATGAGAATACCCGGTCCTTTGGAAGACAAACTAGCATGGGCTATTGATTGGGATGTGTTAGGGGCGTGCGGACCAGTTCTATTTTAAGGAAGCGGCTTTGAATCCATCATCCGTGATTTGTGTTTTGGAGCGCATGTATTATCTGTATTCCTGATTCGGTCGGATAACTGAATGCTACGCTCCATTGCCCGCTGGCAAACTCCGACTTTGGACTTTTGCAGAGCCGTTAAAGACCAGGTCTGAGCTCCGTAGGTGATAACATTAAATATTACTTACCCCTTAAAGGTGCCTGAAACAATAATATTGAGAAATTATTCATGTGACACAGTTTATTTTTTCTTAAGATTATCTCGTTAATCTGAAATTCAGTTCCAGCTCACCTTCTAACTACCTCGATGAAGTTAGTCATAAATTAAGATACTACTAGATGATGATACTATTAAATGCATAAATGTACGTACGTCAGCTCTCGTAAAGACGTCTGGTTCCACAACAAGAGATCCTTCGTCAGCCGTGACAATAATGGCCACTTTCCCAGATTTATAATCTTCCTCTAATTTATCTGCAAAAAGAAAAAACTCATAACTTTAATATGTTATGTACTTTTCAGTGAAAGTTTTATGGGAAGTATATTTACCTATAGCGTCTTTAGTATAAGCCAGTGCTACCTGTAACAATAAAGATATTTAAATGAATTAATAATAAAACGGAAGGAAATTCTCAAACATTCAGTGGAACCATTTTATCGCTATACGCTGAATCAACCGAGTCGCAATGGACGAAGAATACCCAGAGCTGCAAATCATTTCTGTAAATCTGAGTTTTTGCTATTTTGTGAGGGTACACTTCTTATCAAATGTTTTCGTATTATTAAATTGACAGAGCTACCGTTGAACTTAGGTAATGGCTAATTATAATTCACACGTTGCAATAAGTAAGATTTCCCAACTAACCTTTAAACAAAATCAAGATTTTTCGCCCCAATACCAATACGTCGAGTTTTGCAGCCGCAAAATTAGTACTACTCAAACATGTTCTGACAACTCAAAAAGTGCGACAGGCGATACTCGCTCGACTCGCTCGGGTCATTCTATACTACTATAAAGGAAAAGAGCTAAAGATAGAACATTAAAACTCTAAGTCGGACAACTGCATTAAACGATATAAACTTAAAAACTAAAATTCTACACAAATAGTATATTTCATGCTGAATTTCACTGGTTAGTCCTCTGCAAGTGTTTTGTACACCAAGCGAGTGTCGCTCAGCGAGTATAATATTATTTTCATAGTTCTATTCGCCGCAAAAAACAAATCCTGAGAGAGTTCTCTCCAGTTATTAATATGTGAACAGTCGGCGAGTAACTAATTATATATGCATCTCCTTCATTTACACGGGATCTATATCTTGTTGTACGTTTCTTGAGCGATTTTATAGTTGACAGTTACTCGCTTCTCGTCCGTACGTCCCTTAGCGAGTGGTCTAAATAGGAATAACTTTAAATTATATCAAAGAAATGCTGACTCAGTACTCAGCATTTATTTGAAGCAGCGGGTACAGGAATGGCTCCTGTACCCTGTACCATGGCGGTGGTGGTACGAAACTAAATCCAGTTTCTTTCTGAAAATCCAATGACTCCAATCTACTACGTGGTGATATGTCGGACTTGCACTGACCAAAATAACACCCGCCTCGGATCGCTAAGCATTCTCAGCGCAGCTTTGGCAGGGACCCTCAATCCCAACAAAATGTTCTACTGAAGAGCCAATACCCAGAACAAATTCACTTAGTCTTATCATCGATATAACAAAATCAAAACTACTTACGAATGCAAGAACAAATATCAGCGCGGTCTTCATCTTCATTTGTTCTAATCCAAGATCTGTCTGTCTGGATATCTCAACTAATATGGCGTCTAACATTTTTCGACGTTTTATATAAACTTCTATAATTGGTCACATTTCTGAATAATTATTGGGTACCTATAAATAGATTTTAAATCGGAACATTTAAATAATACGGTAATAATTATATCGTGGCTGGTAACCTGACCCGGTTTATTTAGCTAAAAAACATATTGAAGGTTAAAATAGTGTATTAATGGCAAAATACCTCTCAACTGCATTTTTTTAACGGATTCAAAACTTAAAAAAAATATAATTACGTATTTAAATGGTCGTAACGAGCGCAGACAAACTATGAATAAAGGACGACTTTTAGTTTGTGAGGTAAATAACACAAATCCTTAGTAATTAATAAAAAATCATCAAAATGAATTTCGTGATACTCACACAATCCGATAAATAAAAATGTAGTGTTAAGTGAAAAGTAGTGTATCTTTACATAATAATAATATATTATGACCAAAGAATTTAAAATTAGTAGTATTGATTAATTTTCTTCTTCCATAATTCCTTATCTATCGAATTCATTACCTGGTTGAACAAAAAACAATATAATTTCTAAAAATATAAGTTATTTAACGAGCTTAATTATTATTTTGTACATGTGGAAACGTTTGCTCGTTTAATATATTTTTTAAGTTCAAGGTAATTCCAGACTTAAAAATAGCTTAATGAGCAGAGTTGTCTTAAAAGTAATAGTAATTATAATACGGCTGAACCAGGATGTTACCGAAAAGGTGTATCGAAAAGGGGCGAAGAGTACATCTGTTATGGAGTCAGTTTGAAACAGCCTGAAACACAGGATTACCTAGTTCAGGCACCCATGTAACGTAGGCTGTATGTATTAAGATTTTATGTACCTTAGTATTAATTGTAACATTTTAATTTAAATAAAGTTATTATTATTATCATATCATTATTAGTTTACACAGCTCAAAATGATTTAATGTAATAACTTATATCCAATAGTTGTGTCAATTATTTAACACCGAAAATCATAATAAACTTTGTCGCCGCACTGCAAGGGTCTATATTTTATAACGTCACAACCCAAATATTAACAATACATCGCTTCAGTGGTCTAGTTAACATTTTTGGTATCAAATAAAATGCGAAAAATTGGCTCAAATAGTTATTAAACTAACTCATTTTCATTTCATTATAGAGTTAGTAAACATTTTTTTTAAATCTCAGGACTATTATTTTCCGCTTAATTATGGATATACCCTTTCGGTAACACCCTGATCAACATAAAAAAGTACTATCTCTAGTTGTCGTCGATTTGCAATTGACTGGTCCTTTTGTCCCCAGTGACCGCATCCGGACCACGAACAACATGCTGGGAGACTGCTACGCGGCCGCTGTGGTCGAACACCTCTCCAAGAACGAGCTGATGGCGTGCGACGCTTTAACTGCGGTAAATACATTTTAAAAATACCGACCACCTGAAAATCGACGACACGAAATGTACCTGGGTGAGGTATTTTTGGTCGTTAGGGCCTGAATTCGTCGTAAGGGAGATTTTGGGTAGACATGCTACAGGGACCGCATGTGGGTACCGTTTTTATTAGTCAATTGCACCAGTACTAGGAACGCGGGGAATTCCGTTTAACACCAAGTTTGAGGATGGAGGAATTGATCTGTTTCTTTGGCGAAAAACTATTTTTTTTTGCGCTCAGACTCTTTGTTTAGTTTGATATTTGCGGATGGGATCAGGAATTCGAGGGTTTCCGTGGAGCCATATATACTTACACCCCAAAAACATTTTCTCAAATTCTGCTTTTAGAAAAAAAATATTTGGACTGCCTCGTTAGCCTAGTGGTGCTAAGCGCAACTGCTACACTGGAGGTCTTGGTTTCGATTCCCGAGTTGACCAAGGTGTTATTGGGTCTTTCTATAAAATTCTGAGTAGCAGGTCGGAGTTTGGGTTTGTGCCCGGTACGTGGCAATAGGCTCGCCCCCTATTACATGGGGCCTAAAGCATATCGGCGCACTGTGGGTGTACATTGGTACACCTCTGCCTACCCCTTCGGGGATACAGGCGTGATGATAATATGTTATGTTATGTTATTTGTATTTATATTTATTTTTCTTACTTTTCAGGACCCATTAAACGGTTTGACACCCAACACGGATGTCGATATTGGAATAGTGACTCCTAGCAAAAAGTCCATCGGATCCGACGAAGTTATCATTGATATGCATTTACACAACCACACAGACTCCATTAAGCGGATATAGTGACTTAGATGTAAGCCTTATCATATAACCTTTAGTCCAGCGGTACTCAACATTTGGTTACATTACGGACGAAACCTTAAATTTTGAACATAACTGCAGATATTTTCTTTGTGTTCAGATTCAAATTGGAAAAAAATAGATGTTTCTTAACAACTTAACTGCCCCACTAGTTGACACAATACTTAAAGAATGGAAATGTTCATATATGATTCATAGGGCAGGGAAGTGGTTAAGATGATTTCTTACAAAATTCAAAAGTTAAGCCCATTTTGATGGATAAAAAAATCCTTAAAAGAAAGGTTAACAACCACTGGCATATCTTAATTATATTTTTGTTTTTGGTAGGTATTTTATAATCCACTGTTTGTTTTTATAATCGTGTTGAGTATCGTTATTTAGATTAGAGCATTCATAACTAGGCTTAAGCGTGTTTAGCTAGACAGGGTTGACCAGAGACGGCCTTACCTTTTTTTGAAAGGCATTTTGGGTGTAACCACATCGGAATTGGTTCAGCAATTTTGGAGAACAATACTTGTCATTAAGTAAGTGATAGTGTTTGGATATGTATTGTATTATTAGGAGTTTTTGTAGTTATCATTCATATAATATTGTACGTCCGTTTAGTATATTAACATTTGTAGCATGTCAGTCGATGTTTTTTATTCGATCGACTGCTTTGTATTATGTATTGATAATAAGCCTATATTTACTGATAAGGGATAGGCTGAAAACGCTACACAATCTACACATAGATAATGTCTTACGGCAGCCAGCGTCACGCAAGACACACATGGCTGAGCTGAAATAGACAGACATTCACAGAATTACCACGAAAAGCAAGGCTGGCTTGTCCTTGACGATTGGTAAGCGGCTTCTATTTGGTCAGGTGTATTAAAAGAAGTATTAAAAATAGTTTTCTACCAAGTTTCCACGTGTTGAATAATAACACTCATTTATTTAACTCAGCTGCCGTCGACACGTGTCGTTTCTAGAAGAATGAAACGTTTCAATCGTAATTTAGTCTTGTCACTTCCGTACTGAGCCACCACTTTGAGCGATTCGATAAGAGATGATTGTCTAAGTTTCACTTGTTTAGGGATGGTCTTTAGTTTGGATAATTCTACTTAAGTACTCAAATTGGCACGAATACGCAATTCTTTGATTTTGAGAAACTATTCGAAAATCGAAATTCGGGCATTTTCAGGTGTTGGTTAATTTTATGCTAATTCTTATATCATTTATAAACGGGGCAAGTCATTATCATTTATCGGGAACAATTCTTAACAAAAAATGTATTAGGCATATCTCTTTCTAACTTTTAAGATCTTTTTATAAGCTAATCAAGTCAATCAGGTTGAAATTTAAGGAGTTACTTTACGAAAGAAAAAAAAAATATTATTGATATAATTTATGGTCTTTATTATTTTTGAGGTTTAGACCCGAAAACTATACTTACAACATGGAGGAAACATTTCAAGTTACTTTCTGGACGATTGTACTATTGTCTTTACCAATGATAATAATTATGTATTAAGGGCTCATGTTTTCTGCACTGCAAAGCTAAGTGTTTTCTACACACTTAAAATAACAGTTATTGCTACACAAGTGTGGGACAAATTTATTAACTGTTCACACTATGAAATTTCTCTGTATTACACTCAGACACTGGTATTTGGAAACGTACACACACCCGGGTTTCTGAAACGCTGCCCAACATAGACTTAATCTACTGACTAACAGCTATTGATGGTCTTCTGGTCTTTTGGTGAGCCAATCTCAGTCGTCACCAGTTTTTTTCGGATTTGACAATAGATTGAGTTGACAGCCTTTCAGAAACCGGGGGACAGTACCTAAAGCTCATCGCTTAGCAGGCGAGCCACACTAAAGAAGATGTTGGTATGAAATATAATATGTATCAACTCATCATTCAGCCAATCATAGTCCACTGCTGGACATAGGCCTCTCCCAATTTGCGCCACAACACCCTCCGCCTTCCGCATCCAGTCCCCTCCAGCGACCTTTTCCAGGTGTTGTATCAATTATACATGATGAATTAATATTGTGTCCTGTATGTTAAGCGATTAGCTTTGCTGTGTGTATACAGTGTGGTAAAGTGATGGCCGAATACTTTAACGTCAATAGGCTTTAAGTCGTTCTTGTCTCATGTCGTCCTTATCACTTTAAAGATTAAAAAAGAGACAAATAAAGATTTAAGAACATCTTGAAGTTATGTTGCGTTTCAGTATTCAAAATTCGTCGAAGGTTTTTGAAAGGTTGGTCACCCGTCGACTGTATGTCACGAGTTGTGATTGGTAATCAGTCAATCTAAGTCTTGACCAGTAGATGTGACAATAGTTTAAACCCATCAGCCTTCAAGAAACCAGTGCTGGTATTATCCTACTAGCGAAAACAAAGCGATGGGATTTTACAGCGTACAATCTTACTATCACAGTGATAGTTAGTATTACCTTTATTCATTACGTCACAGAACTTTGCAATGTTTGCTGTCAAATCCGATGAGATTGCTTATGAAAAGCGATTGCTTGGCTTTCGCAAGTTAGGTAATACAGGCAGGGGTGAGTGTATGGTGTAGTGTCGGTAGTGTAAACGTTGCCATAAGCTTATTACCCTAACTTCTAGGTCACTGTCAAAGTTGGTGATCATTATAATAACATTGGTAGTTGTAGATCCAACTGTGATAATAATATATTTAATTTATCATTTTGTCATAATTTAGCTGTATTATTACTTTTAAAGAGACGAGTCATTCTGATAAAATATTTAAATTGTCATTAAAAAGATTAAATAATTACTTACAGAACCAAACTTAAAAAATCTTAAGTATACCTTGCTCTTGATGTATTTTTCAGAATAAATTGTCTCTGATACTAAGTATGTACCTATTATTTCATATGAAATAATCATTTTTAATAAACAAACAATAATCTTTTCTCTTTGTTTTATTTGTTACCATGAACATAACATAGTTACTTACCTATTGTATTTGGTCTTTTTATCATTAATTGTATCCATATATAAAGCCGATTTAGCCAGGCCCCAGGTTTAGTTAGCATAGCCTACTCAATATAAACTAGGCAGTAAAAGATTTTTTTTTTCGGATGTGTAGTTTCGTAGCTGAGCTGTACATACATTTAACCTATATATCTATAGATACAATGTGAATGATACTTTTTTGTAGAATTATTTTGGTTTTTGATCAAGTTAGGGTATCTTAGCAGTCTTCATTATTTTGTAACATTCACCCTACAAAATACTTCTACTAAAAATACTCCATTCTCTATATGGGAAGAGAGCCTGGCCAGCAGTGGGACGTTTTTAGGCTGGATTATTATACCCTACAAAATAAACTTACCTTTTTCTTTGTGTACATTTTCAAGTCTCCAAATAATCGATTTTTTCAACATTCCATGACTTTTTGGGTTTGTAGGTAGTAAAATAAAAATCAAAACTTTGAAATTCCTTTTTATTTCCACCTAAACAATATCAATACAGTCGGTGGATTCTAAGACTAAATATTAACATGTAAACTTAAGTACCTAAGTATTTACAATCAGTATACTAGTTATCAGTCCAGAATTTTCGATACTTATTGATAAAAGCTTGAAAAAGTGTAATACAGGATTTTTTTCAAAACAATACAATGATTATAATTAAAGTTTGAAAATAATATTTATAAATTGATGTCTCACTTCATTTTGAGCAAAGTATTATGTATAATTTATGAAACTTTTTTATTGTGTTTAGCTAATTATGTACTTTAATGCAATACAGTCATTTTTTGAGTTATAAGGTTACTTGAAATATTATTTCTTTAAAATGTAGTTATTTAGTCGTCATTTATATTTGGAAGTATTTGAGGCCGGACTCAGATCATAATTCAATTCTTTTAAGATCTATAAATAAAATCATAATTGTTGGTATTGTAACAAAAAGACTGAACTGATTCTTTAGGCATCATCAAAATCACAGAGAAACGAAACTTCAACGTTCAATTCACTGAAAACTAATATTACATAATATTTGCAACGGAATTTTACAAAATGACATAAGTACATACATTTGCGTAATAAAGCTTACAGTAATATTGGTTTACCAAATCGATTACAATCACACGACTTAATCGATTCGATACATCACTACAAATTGCGTCCCTAAAAGTAATACTTATAGCTTAGAGTAAAGCTGTATTTTTTGTTAAAAATAAAAAATGGCAGTCTTTATATATTTTTTACAATGAGTATAAGTAAGTATGTACACTTAAAAAATACACCCGATTTTTTAATTATATACATTTACCGCAAAAATCGGTAATAAGCGCTTAGTTATCACTTTGAGCATATCCGTGAAGTTGTTTTAAATATCAATATGCGCAAAATGAGTTAAGCCGATCAGATCGGCCGAATAAATAATACTAACTACACTATAGGCAAAACAGTCGTCCATTATATACAGTATTCAATATTCTACGATACAATTATTCTCATATTCTCATTGTCGAGTGTGGAGGTTTTCTGTTGGCGGGCGCTGGTGGCAGCCCTGGGCCTACTAAAGGTGACATTGACGGTGACCGAGTCGCCAATGGTGACAAAGAAGGTGAGAAGGATGGTGACATTGCGGCCGCAGCAGAGAAGCCGCCAGCAACGTCGTGACTTATTGGAGACCTCGGCAACAACAGCTGCGGCTGTCTGCACGACAATGATGGTGCCGGACAACTCCTAGGAGCCACTGTTGTCAATAAAGGCGGTGGAACACTTTTCCCGCCAGAAATAGACGTGCCTTTACTCTTCGCACTCGACGCGCCACTGTTGCCACTCTGAAGGGATACCGCGTCATCTTTCAGTCGAGCAATCTCAGAGAATACGTGTGCTAAAGGCTGGTATTGAGGTCCCCAATCGAGAAGGTAATCCCAATTATAGCTACCAGTCAATTCTTCTTCAGAGTGAACTATAGAACTTAAACTACCAGTCATTGAAGGGCCAGCAGTCGGCACGGCGTTACTATCTCCTGGAGCGCTGGAGAAAGCGCCTAAAGCCATAGCTCTGTCCACTGCCGCACTAGCTTCGTCTGCACTACTTGCTCGCTCACTGCCGGTCACTTCGTTCAGTTTCGCATAAATTAAATTAGTTATATCATTTTCATGCGCTCCATCTTCGTCAAACATGTGCATTGAGTCTATAGGTGCGTGGTGTAACATAGTGTCTTTATTTCCTACATTTTCTGAGCATCTTCTTGAAGATGTCGATGCACCACCACCGGTCCCAGTATCAACAATGCCTAATCTAGCTAAGTATTCTTGAGTGTTATGTACAGATACGTCAGACAGATTATCATCGTCGACCCCGTTAGGTTGTCTATGTATACCAGATTCTCTTTGCAACGGACCTTCGTTTATCATTCTGATTTCCTCGTCCTCACCATCTTCGCCGTCTTCAGCAGAGCCTCGACCACTGGACCCTGACTGGTCGGAGCCAGACAGTTCGGATGTTGTTGCTGCTCCAGAATTAGAACTAGCTGTGTGTGGGCCGTATGGTGGAATCTCATCGTATTTCGGTGGTGCAAACTGATTAGCTGGGTTCACAGCACCCGTATTTCGAATAGGAATGGTGTCAAAAGCACTCGGGTCTACGTAACTGTTAGTAGCACCAACACCCTCGGAACTCAGGCCTGGCTTATTTACTTTCTTATGTCTTTTGTTCTTCATATGTAAGAAAAGGAATGCTGCTGCAAATATAATGATGATAAATATAAAAACTATGAGCAGTCCTAACGCCCAGTCTGATAAACCTCCGCTTGCGACTGCAGCGGCATCATTTATTTGGTTTGCATCTGACGCAAGTGCCATGTCATTCATTCCGATTTCAACAGCAGTCTTATTCGTCAGAGATCCTTGCCGCCCAGAACTAGCTGTGACAACTAAACTTATGGATTTGTCAGAACCAAAGAGATTTTGAACAGAATCAACTTTCTTTTTCAATATAATAACTCCTGTGGTTCTATTAATCTTGAAGTATGAGTGTGAAGTGGAGAGTTGGTAGACTATTCTTCCATCAATGCCTTTGTCTCTATCTGTAGCAGTAGCTTGTCCAATTACGTAACCAGCTGGAAGAGAGCCAGACTTGGGAACTCGGAACTTATACGTCTTTTGTGTGAATTGAGGATAAAACTCATCTCTGCTTTCAATATCAATCCTGACTTTTACCGTCGTGCTTTTGCCACCCAAATCCGAAGCTTTAATGGAAAATTCATACTTGTTCTTGATCTCATAATCGAAAACTGCATTAGAGTTGACTAGTCCAGATGAAGAATCAATCAAGAACATTTTCCACGAGTCATCGTTTCTGTTGTAATTGCTTGCTGAGGGCACTATTGAGTAATTTAATTTTCCATATCGTCCTTTGTCTAAATCTGTGGCTCTAGCTGTGAATATTGATGTGCCAACTCTTTCATTCTCACCGATAGTTTCAAAGTACTCATTGACAGGGAAAGTTGGTGCGTTATCATTTTCATCGAGAATACTAACGCTGATGTAGACTGCATTGCATAGAGCTGGAACACCTTGATCGCAAGCAACAACAATTAGCTTGTATTGGGTGCTTCCAATATCGTAATCAAGAGTCTTATTTACAGACAAATATCCCGTCGTGGGATGTACGAAAAATAGTTTCTTATCATCCCCCGATGTTATATTGTAAATAATAGCTGCGTTTGGAGTGCCATAGAGATCTGCATCAGTAGCAGCTAGCTGAGTCAGCGTATAACCTACTTTGACGTCTTCACTAACAGTCAGTTCCAAATCATTTGTTGCGAAAATAGGAGCGTTGTCGTTGGCGTCAGCTACAGTCACAAATACTGTGATAGATGTTTTATTTTGATTGTGCGATAACATTTTTCCTTGTTCAACAGCTGCTAGTCCAAGCACGTAAGAGTCTTGAGTTTCTCGATCGAGTTTGTTGAGTAGGATGAGGGCTCCTTCGAGAGTCACATCGAAGGTAGTACCTTCATTGCCTGATATGATGTGGATGTCTAGGTTGTATTTCTTGAGGACGTCGTTAATGCCGCCAATCTGCAGAAGTGTTGTGCCTTTTTCTGAATCTTCATTCACTGTGATCCTGGAATTAGAAATATTTTTGATTATTATTACATAGTAAAATATCACATTTTACTGAATTATTTTTTTTACTGATAATCAACAGCTGGACAGAGATACTAGATAGTATAAAGGCAAATAATTTTAACTATGATACTGATCTATGACATTTTTCAAATTAGTTCTTGAGATACGGTGCTCTAATTATTCTTTTTTTATGTATGCAAAAAGTATTTGCTAAATTAAGTTATTCAGTGTTTAGCTTACCTATAAGTATCTTGTCCAATAAAAGGCTTGATCTCGGATGACGCTCCCGTACTAATCCTCACAGACGCGACAGCACTTCTATTAGGCTTGCCATGATCAGTAGCAACGATAGCCAACTGTGTATCCCTCTGATTTGGTGGTAAAGCACTGTAGTTTACGAAAATAGCGCCAGAGATAGCATCTATGTAGTAACCCTTAGTTGGTCGTAGGATTGAGTAAGTGATCTTGCCGTTGTCTCCGTCGTCGCGGTCTTTAGCACTGACTGAGCCGATTTCAAGTGAGTCTGTACCCTCTGAAATTGAGAAAATAAATTATAAGATTACGGAAAACAATTTTATTGTATACATAAAATAATGACATATATAATGAATAAAATGGTTTTTTTTTTTTATGATAACATTATTTATGTAAACGATTATTTTAAATTTTGTTAGGACATAATTAGGAAATTGAAACTCACCAGGCAAAATTCTGTTGTACGAGATTTCATCAAAAACTGGAGAATTATCATTGACATCAGTAACTTTTATCGTCAAGGTAGTTTTAGCGACATGTTCACTGTCCGATGCCGTTACATTTATCTCATACATTTTCTTCGCTTCGAAGTCCAGAGGTCGATTCAACACAATCTTCCCACTATATCTGTCTATAGAAAAGCTGCTGTCCCCTTGCAATATAGAGTACTTTAGTGCCGGATATGTATCAACGTCATTCGCAGTAACAGATGTGAGCACTGTCCCAACTTCCGTTCCTAAAAAAAAAGAAACAAAATAAACTGACGGGTCTCGTTTGACTGCCGTTTTAACGATCCGCCAAAATAAAAATTCTCCAAAACAAAACCTCTGTCGACTTACAATGATATAAAAAACGAATAAAAAGCGACGCGAACGCCGCGGACCGTTGGTGAACCGCTAAAACATGCACTCGGAAAAAATGTAATACCATCCAATAAATATTGATCCTAAAGGAGTCCCTTTTATTTAATCTCGGCGTTGGAATCGAAAAGTCGCAATGTTACCAAGTCGAGAATACAAATTATGTAAAATGCCTCCCTCTCTGTGGTACGCTTTTTGTTCTACCAATTTATTTCGAAAAGTCGATAGGCCGACCAACGGCAATTTAAAACCCGAATGCGAATACGGAGTAAACGAGTAAAAACGTACCTTCCGATACTGAGATGACGTTCGGCGGTGGGAATGTTGGCTGATTGTCGTTCACGTCTACGACATTGATCCTCAGCGTCGCAGTCCCTGTCATCTGCGGGTCTCCTTCATCAGTGGCTATCACTGTCAGTTTATATGTCTCCCTTATCTCTCGATCTAACACTATATTTGTTTTCACCGATCCTGAGAACGCGGGCTCAATAATGAATGCATTATCGTGATTTCCGTCGACAATGTGGTATAATATCCTTGCATTCACACCGCGATCTCCATCTTTGGCCGCCAGTTGCACAACAAATTCGCCCTTAGTGTTTCCTTCAAGGACATTCGCTATGTACTGTTGCTGCGTAAACCTGGGAGCGTGGTCGTTCTGATCGATCAGATTTATTATAACGTCGCAGTAGCCGTATAGGACCGGCGCGCCTTCTGTGCGCGCAACTACAACAAGCTGCCTCCGCGGCCCTGGATACGACTCATAATCCAGATTCGCTGAGTTATTCACCTTTATTACGCCCGAGTTAGAGTCTATTTCGAATGCGTACTGATCGTTGCCATTGCCGATTTCATAAATTATTCTCTGACGCCGCCCGTCGCTTCTAACCGCAGTTACTTGAAGTACGTCTTTTCCATACGCCATGTTTTCTTCGATAGTTACATTATACGTTGCATTTTGGAAGTTTAGCGTTGGCGTTTGGTCCGAGAAATCACCAACACGTATTTCTATAAGTCCTACAGAACTTTGCGGTGGGTTGCCTTTATCTTTCGCCATGACTTTTAGGTGAATTAGTTTTCCGTTTTCGCTGGCTAAGCTTTGTGTTGCAGTAAGTACACCGGTTGTGGGATTTATTCGGAACTTGTGATTTGATGTATCCAAGAGCTCATATAATATTTCAGCATTTATTCCTATATCATTATCTGTTGCGGAAACTCGAAGTAAACTTTGCCCTGGTGGTGTCAATGTTGCCACTTGTTCTCTAAAAGGGTATTTTGTAAAGATTGGCTTATTGTCGTTCACATCATTGATAGTGACTTCGACAGAGACTCTTTGAGAGCGAGTGATGTACCTCCCCTCGTCTGTAGCTACTGCTTCAAAGTGATAGACACTTGTTTTTTCTCTATCAAAGGTTCTGTAAAAGAGAAAATAAATAACATTAATTAACATCGATTTTATGAAAATAGCATGTAAGTATTTAATTTGCGTAAAACTGTATATTATTATAATATATATATATACATATATATATGGTAAAACAACCATTTAACTTACCCAGTTGTAAAAATAATTCCAGTTTTGTTATCTATTCTAAACAAGCCTTGACTTTCGTTCGCCAGTGAATAGACGATGCGTTTGTTAAAACCCAGATCAGCATCAGTAGCTCGTACTTTTATAACTGACGTGTCTATCATAGCATCTTCTGGTATTGCAGCTGAGTAATGTCCAGTGTCAAATACTGGATCATTATCATTTTGATCTTCAACAATAACTGTAATATTACACGACCCTTGCAACGCTACAGGCGACCCATGATCAAAAGCAGTAATTGTCAAATGATATTTGGATTGTGTCTCCCGATCAAGTGTCTTAGCTGTTAGTTTTCCTGTCGTTGAATCAATAGAAAACTTATTTCCATTATTGCCTGATGTAATGCTGTAAGTAATAACTCCATTAGCCCCAATATCTTTATCAGTTGCTGCAACCGTGTGTATAACTTCAGGCTCATTATTTTCTGGGACGACTAAAGGATAACACGAGCCAGTTTTGAAGCTAGGTGGGTTGTCATTCACGTCCATTACGCTGATTGTAACAGTAGCTACGTCGAAGTTAGTGGTAGATTGGAAAGTGCTTGAGTCTGTGACGTAGACAGGGAAAATGAATTGGTCTCTTTCCTCTCTGTCGATTTTTGTTTTTACTATGATGGTTCCGAGGCGCTCGTCTATTGAAAATTTATCATCGGCTACACCTGATGGTATCATGTATGTGAGGTTACCTGAAAAAGAATAAAGTTTATATAAGTCCATTGACTGACATTTGAAACAAAATAAAATTAATTGAAAAATTATAAATCGATTGCGAACTACTACTACTATCATAATGAAGACTTACTTGCACTTCCCCTTGAAGATTTAGCAGACAGTCTGGTTACAAAACTACCAGGACGGATATCCTCACTTATATTGGTTCTGTAGAAAGAATCAGTGAATCTAGGCGGCACATTTGTTGACTCCTGCAGTGTCAACTGAAGTGTCATATGACTTTGCCTTGGGAATGGTACGCCGTGGTCGGAGGCAGTAAGATTTAGCTTGTACAGTCCTGGCCTGACTCTCGACACATCTTGAGAATATTTATTTGAAAGCGTCAACTTCCCAACGTCATACTCCATGGAGAAGTAGGCATGGTCATTGCCGCCAGATATGTAGTAAGAAATTCTCCCATTGTCTCCTGAATCGGCATCAATTGCTAGTGCTTGGTACAAAGTTCCTGACAAAGTGTTCAGCGATACAGTAGCTTTATTAGCAGAGACAAAATTCGGCGTATTATCATTGGCGTCAGTGACAGAAATATGTACGGTAGCTGAGGTAGCCATCCTCTCCGATACATTAGTTGCCAAGTCTGTTGCTTCTACTATTAACCAATATTCTTTTAGTTTCTCATAATCAAGGTTTGAAGTAAGAGTCAGAGAACCAGTAAGAGGATCTAAGTTGAATACATTTTTTGTAGCAGGCAAAGATGAAACAACTCGAAAATTAAGTTCTCCATTAGCACCAGCGTCTGCATCTTTCGCTGTGAAATTGTGCACTATCATTCCGATTGGTGTAAGTTCTGATATTTCTATGTTGACTGGGTCTTCCGGCCACTGCGGGGAATTGTCATTGACGTCAACAATTTCTATTTTGACCGTCACAGCACTGCTTTGAGGGTTATTTGTTGCAGACGTATCTAAAGCTCTAACTTCTAGACGATATTCATCTTGAATTTCCCTATCTAGTTGTCGGGCTACTACTAAAGACCCAGTTCTTCGGTCAATTTCAAAGGTCCCGGGTGAGTGATCGGCTGTTATAGGCATGAGTAGGTACGATATTTGCTTTTCATCGTCATCGTTAACTGAATTTTCTCTAATATCGCTGTCGCAACATGCTACCGTTCCAACTACATGTCCTATTTTCGCGTCTTCTTTTACCTGAAAAATATTAATATAATTTAGCATTTATTTTATATTATAAAGCATTAGCTTTAAATAAAGGATATTATCAAATTTGTGGTGTAAACTTACTTTGAACGATAAACTTGAGCTAGTAAACGTTGGTCTATTGTCGTTCAAATCCAAAACTTCTACTTTAAGCTGTCTCACAGTCTGCTTTGGTGGTGTGCCTCCGTCGGTTGCTGCGACCGTCAATCTATAGATTGATCTCTCTTCGTGGTCTAACACTAAAAAAATATAAATGTACATTAATTAAAGGAATCCAGACTTGACTATGTTGTATAATTTACATCTTTTAATTACTCGATATAAATGTATCATTTTCATATAACTTACCAGTACTAGTTTTGATTACACCAGTATTAGCGTCGATTACAAATACTCCAACTCCATCCATATCCCTCTCATTCAGGATAGAATAGACTATAGTAGAGTTGACTCCATTATCTCTATCTATAGCTTTGACTCTTGCTACTTCTGCTCCAGGTTGCTGTTCCTCCCTAACACTGACTACATCTTCTCTAGGGTCTATAATTTCTGGTGGATTGTCATTGACATCAGTAATTTTGATGGAGACTGGGACTCGACTTGATCGTGGCAGCGTCCCTTGATCTTTAGCTTCAGCGAACAGAGAGTACGATGACTTGAATTCTCGGTCTAAAACTTCTTTAGTAGTGATTATTCCTGTAACAAACATAATGTCATATAAGTATAATATTTAATCTGCAACAAAATACTACGACGAAAAACGTAGACGTACGTAGACGAATATTTTTTTTTTTTATCAATCATCAATACGTGTTCTGAAAAAAACCTATATACCTACAATTTTATTTTACGAAAAATAACTTTAAATATTTTGTATCTCTTAATTCCAGAACACCAAATTTTCCTACATACGACGGCCAAAGAATGTTGTCAATTTCAAACCGATTACTTTTAAGTTTGCAACCTAAAATTAAGGACTAATAAAAGAGATCGCCCGAGGCCAGAATAACTATGGTTATCCAAAACTCCATATCGAGACCCTAAAAATTGTGATGACAGAAGCGAGGTAGCAAAATGAATGCCGCTTTAGGATTCTGATGCAAACAATAATAAGCTTAAAATAGATGCTATTAAAGTACACAACGGTGTAAAAGTAGAATTTATTGGGGGATAATAAGATGTGTCAGAAACCAGTGTAATGAGCGATTGGATGTTTGCTGTAGAAAAAATATTCTTCGTTATTTTCACTGAATGTCTTGGTCAGACCTTGGTGTTTGTTGGAAAAGGTAATATTTTGCTCACGATTACTGTTTTGGTTTTGTATAAGATGAAGATTATTGTTGTGGTGTAGAGTATCGCTTAGAGTTTTGTTCACCTCTGGGGCAGAGATCACGACGGCTTAGTAATAAATACTAGTAGGTTCAAATCACTGATTTTAATTTATTAAATCAGGCTCTTGATTTGTTGACTACAGTGTAATTTATAACTTTGATACTTTTATCAAATCAACCTGTTGTGCGAATACGGAAGGATATTAATTCTTGTTAACAATCTGGGCAATAGTTATTAAGTTTCATTTGAAATTCGCTCTCTAATATCTAATATTAAAATAATGATCGTATCAAGCATTTAAAGGTGTTATAGTGTTGTAATGAATCTTTCAAAACAGCAGTTTAAAATCTCAAACAAGCGTCTCCCAAATTTTTCACGTTATTTCGTTAAGACAAAAGGTAAAATAATTTACAATCGATTCGTCTTTGATCACAATTACCTTTTTTGTTTCAACCTTGTTTGTTATTGCTGCAATTTATAGCACTCTGTCCACAGTAAGATTCCAGCAACATTTTACACCTATAATTCATTTGAGAACATATGAAAATAAAAGATATCCGTCAACAAAACGAGTTGTAGAGCCTTGTGCGTCCTACACGTACATTTGTAACATATGAGCTTTAAATAGCCGACGACAGTATCTAGTACTGGTAAGGCTTGTAATAAAACATGGGAGAGAATAGCCAGGCTCCTACATAGCAATATTTTAATAATAGTTAATGGCGGGTCACGGCGCATGCGCGAGCGACGACGTTTATAACTCGCAATTGACGCGCATAAATTCATTGTGAGCTGCCTCCCGTTGTGGGCCCTTGGCCGGAGCCGTGTGACCTTTTAAATAATAAAAATGGCTGTCAACTTATTGATTGATAATCGATTTTGATTTTCGTGGATATTTTTTACCATGTATATATATGTATATAAGTTTACATATTAAAAGATATTAGTTAGTTTGCTAAGGTGATTGTCACTATACTTAAGAATGCAGAAATTAAGAATGTTGCATTACAAACTGTGATATGCCCAAAGAACCGCGTCAATCGACTTTAGATCCAGATCGATGCACAGATAAAAAGTTATATATGTCGCAGACAAATAGTATAATCTGCGTGTTTACATACGGCGTCGTCAGTTTAAAAACGTTTGCGGTTATGTAATATGCCGAAGGCAAAATGTATATTGCCGAGTCACTTTATAATATGCCACAAGATTTCATCGAAAATTTAAACACCATATACATAATGCCTAGGCAAATTGAAGTATTTAGTTTTTGAGGTTATCCGGCACGTCAAAAATGCTAAGGTATCCATAAACTCTGGGTCGTGAAGGACTCCTGCGGAGTATTTTTGGTCAAAAAAACATGTATTTGATCGAATATTCAAAAATTCATAGGCCCAGAAATCCACTGCTTGATTAGGTTCGACTTTGTGACAGAGATCAATAGGTTAGGTTAGGTTAGATATTGTGACCTTGCAACAGAGCGAGCGAAGCGAGCGACGACGTATGTAATTCAAAATTTGTCTCGAGATTTTAATGAGCATGGTCACCCTAAAATAACACAAACGTCGCGTTATAACGATTGAATGAGTTGTCATTTTGCCTACGGCATATTACATAGCCGCAACCGTTTTTAAACTGACGACGCCGTATGTAAAATGCCATATTATACTATTTGTCTGCGACATATACATATTGTGTAATACGGCATACATATCAGAGACAAGTAAACTACCCGCCTAAACCCCCGTCGGTAGTTGTAAAACATTTGACACATATTTACCATCTTAACTGTACTCATAATCAATGCAGGTCAATTACTGTCAAATCCTACCAACCAGTTCTATCAATGCCAAAGCCCCAAAGATCACAAACGGCCCGACGGCTATCAATGCTCATAAAAGGCAGAGTTTTTGCTACTGGAAACATTGTGGGTGCACCTGTTGAAGACCGCAATCTTCCAATAGGGGCCACATACAGACGTCGCAAATGATTTACGAATTTAGCTCTCACCCGGTCCTTGCTAACTAGCTCGGGAGTGTTCGGGTGCGATCGCCGATAAGCCGAATTGAGACGAAAAGCTCCACCATTCATCAGTCAGTTATGGAAAATAACGAAGTGCCAGCCACCCTTTTTATGCCATCCTTAATACTCGCACGATTTCGTCGATAAACATCGTTTCGGATAAGATCAGTTGGGATTCTTATTTGCATATCTTATTAAATTTAGTCGGTGTAAACAACGCTAAACATGGAATAGTTTTTGCTGCACTTTGCTCCCGCTTTCCATATCGGGTGAAAGGTTTTAAGCGGTAGGATGTAGTAGTCACATAACGTCCAATTTAAGGAATACATACTTGGACCCATTAAATCCAGATAATAAACATGATTATTAATAGCAATTAATGCCAATAATGCTACTCCGTTCTTGGGAATCATTAAGATACCTTCGTCTTCGCGTGGGTGTCAAAGAATGCGACTGAGGGATTATAATAATATCTGTGAACTGGCACCGCCGTCCTCCCGACATTGACTGCTATTAGCAGCTGCGATTATGAACCCAGTTTATTATTTCACAATAAAAATGATATAACAACTATTTTTAGAATGCTGCACGTATCCAATACTTCGAGGAAAAGGTTTTTAAGTAAGGACCCAAAACTATCCAATAGACAGACACTTGAAATAATTCCTTAATTACATAAACGTATAGAAAGCGGTCCATGGGAAGGTCAAAAACAAACAGAGCCATCGGATCTGCTCCCCATACGCTCAAATTGTGCAGGTATTAAAATGGCCGTATTTATTCAACGTGTTTGTTCTATCAATGACTTTCGAGGGACTTACATACTTTGGGTTTTAGCTTTCAAAAGTGCCGGCAAGCTAAACAAAGGGCAAGTGGCCGGCTGGAAGTTGCTTGCCTGATCAAATAGAAACAAGTATTTGGTATTACGGTAAAATATCATTGTTCTTAGTTAGTTCTGTACACACTGTAATGATCCATGTAGCGCCGGTATTTGTACTCGTAATATACTTTCGATGTGTTGCGGGATTCATTTTCAGTAGGACGTCATGATAGATAGAAAATATTTGAATTCAAAAGAAGCTAAATTCGTAATCAAGATAAATCGAAATTATCTTCGTTCTGAAGACAAAATGGTACGCAAAGAGCTTAGTACTTACAAGTAAAGGAAATGTGTTTCAACTTTTGCCTCCAACGAATTTATTCAAGTCTTATAAGCCTGCTCATCTCATGACAAATAAGCTATCTACACTTAAGAAATTTTTTGACCTTGGCTATGTCAGTAGTCATTGTTGTCGGGTCAACATACGACGGTAGCTTTTGGGAGGATTATAATGATAAATTGCAGCTAGACGTCACCTACGATGAGCATTCAATAGAAGACGCAGTAATGATCGTTATAAATCAAAAATATGTTTTTGATATTCCTATAAGTTTGACTAATTGGTTCGACAAAGGTAATATGCAAAAGCGTGGTTAAGAAATATTATGTGTTTAGTTTTATATACGATGTTTTTAAAAGAACATTTGTAGTAGAAAAGTCTTATAAATGAGCTATCAATTTAATGTCATCCATAAATGAAAATGAAGTTTATTTGTCTTTCGTTATGGTTTTAAGTAATATATTCAGATCCTAACATTTTGTTAATTCTTGTTCTAATACCCCCGTATTTAGAATTCTCATTAATCAAGTTTCTCAACGTAAATAAAATGTTTAACAAACATTAAGGAATAATTAAAACGATAAAATTGTACTTATACTAAAACTTACCGGTAACAGGGTTGACATTGAAGCTGGTATTTGACGGAAATAGACTGTATCTAACAACAGCATTGTCACCCAAATCAGCGTCAGTAGCCGCGATCTTGCCAACAAACGCGCCAGCTTTCTGATTCTCTTCAACTTGGAACTCATACGCCGATTTACTGAACACTGGATCATTATCATTTGCATCGATTACATTGACGACTAAGTTAGCAGTAGCTGAAAGCGGCGGTATTCCATTGTCGACAGCTATGATGACCATCTTGTGTTTTGCTGTCGTTTCTCTGTCGAGTTGTTTCGCGAGGTACACCCAGCCAGTGCTTGGTTGCACTTTGAAGTACTCTTCAGATGAGTTCGTGCTTGGAGCTATCTTGTACGTTATGCGCGCGTTGTTTCCTGTGTCTTTGTCTATTGCCTGGATTTCTAGGATCTGTTGAAGAAAGGATTTATCATTAATTTAATATGTTGGAAAGTATTACATTTTGTAATCCGATTGTTTAAAAACACAACACAATTAAACAAGAAATATCTTGCGTATCTTTTATTATTATAATCTAAGAGATCATTTTAAATAATGTTATCGTTTATTTTTAGTTCTGATCTTGTGAACTTGATACTTTTTGATTATTATCGTTCAGTTAAACGATACCCAATAAATTCCACATAGAGATTAATCTGTATTTATGTATGTATTGTAAAGTATTTTTATTAAGATGATGCTGTTACTTTTAAATCTAACTGTCAATTACATTAATTCATAAACAGAATGGATTTTGTTTTGTTTTGTTTTTAATGGTTGGGTTTGGAATGACTCAATAAAAAGTTATTTCGTTTTCCATTGCTTATTTTTCTTCAACTTATTTCGGGTATGAGTCATGAATTCTTTGGTTGCTTATTTCACAACATTCAACACCACTAACCCATGCTCGTACATTATTTTTATGAGAAAATACTTTTCTCTTATAGTTAGAGTTACATACAAAATACTGTTAAGAATTCTTACCTTAGCATTAACAGCTTCTGATTCCAGTACATTGGCGCTGTAGGACTCATGTTCGAAGACAGGTGGGTTGTCATTGACGTCTTGTACATCTACCACCAGGGTAAGGTTTGCGCTGAGGGATGGGATGCCGTTGTCTCTGGCTGAGATGATCAGCGTGTGGCGTACTAGGTTCTCATAATCAAGCGATCTGGAAGAAAATATATTCATTTAATAATGTAAAATTAAATAGACTTAGACTATTTTAAGTAACTTTACCAGATTTTCATAGTAATCGTCAAATAAAGGGGGCTAAAATAGTACTTATAAAATTTGATGAATGGCATCGTTCGTTTTGTATAATTTATATACATTAACATAAAGTACATCACTTTGTAAAATTTTAACGCAAACGATTCATACATGATTAGTCATAACTATAATTATTGCAAACTTGAAACCCAATATGCACAGCAAGGTACCACACTAATTACGTATATGTATTACAACTTACCTCAAAAGCGTCACCAATCCATGCAATGGATTCACAGCAAACGTATTCGACGGGCCCGTAGCCGATACAAGATGGTAGCTGATCTGTCCGTTCTTGCCTTCGTCTTCATCAGTCGCCTTCGCAGCGTACACCACGGATCCTATCGCTGCTGACTCCGCCACTGATACTCTCACTGATGATGTACCGAACTCTGGTGCGTTGTCGTTTATATCTTCTAAGGTGATTTGGACCTAGTGGAAAAGAGTACATGGTTTGGTATTGATTAAACTCCATTTTCTTTTTTTTTAGGTTGAGAATTTTTCTTTGCAAGTTGTGTCCTGGATTTCGCTTGAATGGGAAAGCCAATATTATCTTTACTTTTATTTGTTCAGTAAATAAGATATTTTAACGATTAAAAAATATTTTTTGAACGACTATAGTATTATTTCATTGAATTAAGATGCTGTGTTCTTATAGCACCCTTATTGTCACCTACTGTAAAGTTTATAATTGCGTACCTGTGTCTGATCAAAACTCGAAGGGTTTCCATTAGCAGCCCTGACATTCAGCAGGTATGATGAAGTGGTTTCCCTATCGAGTTGTGCTGTGACCCTGATGGCTCCTGTCATCGGTTCGATGCTGAAGCGGTGATCAGGGTCCCCGGAAACTATGCTGTACCGGACTGGGGGTTGACCTGGTGGAAGAAATATTTGAGGTCAGATTTTATTGTCACTGTTTTCATATTTATTATTATTGAGATAATTTTGTACCTAACTATAAGTTCAATTGAAAACATAACAACTCTTTGGTGCAATTAGGGTAATATGAACGGCACCTAACAGATTTACTGAAATTACCTTTTAACTTCTTTTTAATGGACTTTAACCTTTTCACCCCAGAACGGGATTTCTAAAACTTTATGTACATTACATACTAAAACGTCAAGATCCCATACAAAATCACTCGTCTCAATTTTCCAAGATTGTGGTCATGCAAGCAAAATTGACCGTACCACTATTTATAGGACCCATAAATATTTATGCATCGGTATCATTTTACTTTCCGACTCGTATTGTCTTTTATTCTCAGAAACGTCCAACTATGTTAGATAAAGTATTAGAATGTCTCCGTAAGGAATAATTTTCACTCAAATATTTAATAGGATTCAGCTATGGTAATCAGCGTGAAGATTATAAGAAATATTTTTTTTGAGTAATTTTAGATCAGTTTTTTGTTGGCCTTACGCAATATTGATAAACTATTAATGTGTTTCAAATAATAAATTGAAATGTCAAACATAATTTAAACAAATACATGTTAAGAACTTTACCGCCTAAGGATTTTTGAGATATCTATTTCTAGAGTACGGGTTCCATAGTTTCATAACGTATTTAAATTAACTTCTATCCTTAAAAATGCCTGAATCATGCTGAGTTTCTTTATTGATCAAGCTAAAAATAATGGTACTATTCTCCTCTAAAATAAATTGCATCTTATTCTTTTATTTTATCTAAAATTCCCAGACATACTACTTCCACATTATAAATCTTTCTCTTAATAACATTATAACAGCAAGTTTTTATTTCACCTGTAATTATATACTCATAGTTTTTGCGGTTCATCAAAATGACTTCCTAATTTCGTGACTAGATTCTAAAATTAAACTCAAGCAATTTATATGCAAATGAAAAATATTAATTATTTTTAAACATATCTGGTTCATATTCGTACATCATTTCTGTATCCATAATGAATGTTACTCATCAAGATTTTAGACAAATTGTATTCAATTATGTCAGGGAAATAAGTAATCACTTCGCCAAAAGCTATTTAACATTGTCTTTTCAATTAAAGACATCCTTTTGGACTGACGTTAATAAATACGGCACCATAAAAACAGCTACTAAGTGTTTAACTCCATTAAAAAAGTCACTTAGTTCCGTGATTCAATTTCTGTCGACATCCTTCCGACTCCCAATAAAACTAACCAACAGGCTTCAAAGTAAGCAGAACTATTCCTTTCTCGTTGGCTAGACGATACAAGTTACCTATCAAGTCTCAAAGACATAACAGTTGTGTGTGAAAGAGACGCTGCTAATCACCCGCTACCTCTATCTCTGTCCAACATTAGAGGTACTAGAATAGTGGTTCTCCATAATACAGGTCTAGCATTGATACTGGCTATCAGTTGCTTATCGTTTCCCGCAAGTCGTAACCGGATAAGGGTATAGTGACGCTCACGGGAGACGCCTGATGGCTGTCATAACTATTTATGAGTACTTCGTACTATGGTACTGAGTGTAAATTGTTTTGGAACGAAATTGTTGGTAAAACGTGTAAGGTTATCGATATCATGTGTGTGCTTTTGATTGTTGTTAAGAACAAACTACAAAGTAACTAAATTGTTAGCAAAATCTATATCGTTAAAATAACAAGAAACGATTGAGACTTTATATAACCTTAATTACTTTAGCAAACATTTCCAAAAAAAGAAACTTTTTAAAATGACACCACCTTTCTATAGTCTGTTATTACATACACAGTAAATGCATTCCCTAAACAGGGATAAAACTTTTATTAAATACCAAAATTACTTTCTGCTACAAACTATTAATATACTTAGATTCTGAGCCTTAAAAAGCAAACGAATAACAAAAATACTTTTATCTCTACGTTCATCAAATCTGTCTACAACAAACTTGAATTTCTTTTATTCTATCACAACATACCTCCAGTAACATTCGCTGGCTCCAATATCTAGTCCAGATCTATTTTCACCACATCTATACTAATTATGCGAACTAAATTAATACTGGGATGTCTGTTATGTTCACTGCAGACTATTGTATTGTCTCTCAGAACACTTTTTGGTTTGTTTTCCAAAGGTTTTTATTGCTAATTGTCCGTTGTTATGTTTGATACGAGATTTACATACAAAAGTATTCTTTGGCTGTTTTGGCGTGGGTTGCAAACGTAATTCATAATGATGTAGAATAAAATAAATGTTTTTATCGTTTTACTATTGGTTTTCTTTTAAAGCAGATAGTAAGTTTTATAGAGGTAACTTATTTAATACAGAAATTTTTAAAACATAAATATCACTAGCTTAGCCAGGTTTTAAGATAATCATTATATAAACGAAAGTTAAACAAGCATAGTCAAGCTAAAATATTTTTTTAATCATAATATCACACAGTACTAAAGTACGTTCAACAAACTCACAGCACAAGAATTCGGTACATAACATAAATTGGTTATAAGCTGCACATACGCATTCAACACAAGAATCAATAACTTTAGCGCAGAAAGCCAAACCAGTAGCCTCCGCGTCATCCGGCTTGTCAATTAAATCTACATTCGCGTCAACACCTTATTTTCCAGTAGACGCAAACCCGAAAATTTTCTCAAATAAACCATCAACCGAAAACGGTTTTGTATCTATCAATTTTTAATTGGCAGCTCTCACAACAATTTAAAGGGGTTCATTGTCGAAAAATTTTTTTCTGGCGTTTCGTATTTTTTTGCGAAGGCGGCTCGCGTTTTTTTTCGCCAGTCGTTTTGGGCAGGTCTGCTGACACAAGATTGATATACAGTCTTATTCGTGGACATGCTCCGGAGTCTTTGTTTAACTGGTCCCGGCCCCTCCCCCCCTTTCCGTGTCTCCCCGCGTCGCCCCTTTGTCTCTCCTCTTTATACAGTCGGCGATGTGCAAACGCAAACTTATTTTCGGCTGGATTCACAGGATTTGGCGTAACTGTTGTTTTTGTTGAGAATTGTCGTTATTTTTCGGCGAGTTTTTGCTTGGATGCGATTTGTTCGTCTATTCGATGTTCGGTTTTAATTGTCTTACGAGTCTTGCGGAAATTATTTGGTGAAACTAATTGAGATTATAGGGTTTGTAGCATACAAAGACTATAAAACCTTAGGTATTTATTTTGGACCGTGTTTGCACATTTAGTTACTACAAATCAAAATATCGAATGACTGTTATATTGTAGCTATTTAAGTGTGCAAATAAATTCGGCATTCTAATGAATCTTTTTTATTTTACGACGCGAATGAGTTTTATTTGATAAGCCTAACTACTTAATTCCAATAGGATTAAAATTTACAAGTTTATTCATCGTAAGCCTGCTGTAAGATGGATTTAAGTGATTATGTCCTGTAAATAACTCCGAAAACTGTCGAAATCTTTAAAACTTCTTCGCAAAAAGAAAACAAACTTGAATTTATATTATTAGTACTAAAACACGCACGACAAAAATACAGGATCGCAATAAAGTTATGTCATGACCGTTTAAATTTCGGCGAGTGTTTAGTCAATTCATTAAGGAAGGCCCAGGGCCGTGGGCCGAGGGCTGAGGGCCGAGGGCCGTGGGTAGGGCCGCTTGTATCTCTCGTACCTTTTTTAGGTCACTCAATCTGGTTAAGGATCTAAAACATTTAGGTTTTGATGGTTGTAAACTGAATTGTAAAATGACTTATACTGTTTTGTAGTTCTGTATAAAGATTTTAAATGTTTGTTAATACAGCCAACTTAAAAAAAAAAACTTAGTTTATATGATTCGGTAGGTAAATTAAACGTACGCTTAAACATAAAATGTAATCGTAAATGACTATAAATATAATTCCGAATTACAAAAACAAGTGAACATCGCGGAAACATTCGTGACTTCTGCCCATATGGTACTAAAAAGCCTACTGGCATAATTTTATGCTGAGCCATCTACATAATTGGACTTGTTTACTCAATAACGGCATTACCCATTCACCTCCACCGTAGGGGGTGCATTCAGAGTTGTGGAAACAAGTATTTAAATCGTAGAGACCCTAGGTATCATTGCTACCTACCAACTGCACATAATTCCTTCTTGAGTTTCTGTATAAATAAGAACTTAGACTACTGAGGAGCAAATAAATGGTAATTGTATTATTGCTCCTGTAGGGTTGTATGTAATCATATTAAAGTTGCAAATGAAAGATAATTAAGTGATTAAACTTAGACTAACTCCAGTTGCGGAAACGTTTATAAACACAAAAGTTTGTTTTTCAACTGCCTAAGCTCAGGTTAAGGGCTGTGATTGGTTATTATTCTTTAAGTGCATAAGTTTACCACATACCTTTTAGTTTTAGAGACAGGTCTTATGTACAACTGTACTAGAAATAGGGGCATCAATATCATTTAGTAAGTGATCTTTCACGAGCGAATCTAACCTTAGTACTTATAGGCTCAGAGGATGCGAGGAACGTCGTGTGAGTTGCAGTACATTGCCGTCTATGTTCAATATTACCTATGCACGTTAGCCGAGCGGGCCTTCAATGTACTGCAACCGGCGTAATTCTCGTCTCGTCTAAACTAGGCTTGAGTTTATACCCTACGAAGGCGTTGATTGACAATTGAGGTCGGAAGTTCGCATCAAAACACTTTGATCTTTAGGTGGCCCACACCTCAGATTCGCCTAAAGGGCTTTTATATGATACCTAGATAGGTTTAGTATGCAATAAACAGTTCAGAGTCAAAACAATTTCTAACGTAGAAACTATAAAGGTGAATGATATAAGCTTGCTTTACCATTTGCTTTAAACATAATCTAATTATAATTCTATACTGAAATGCAATTAAAATAATAATATGTAGTTCTAAGCTTTAACACTGAATGAATATTCTTCAATTGCTGAAAGCACAACAGTAGTACGTGATTTAATAGTTTTAAGTAGGAAATATTACTATATCCAACAAATTCATTTACATTATAGTTTTGAATAAAATATTACTCAGACTAATAAGGTCCCTCAGACAACCTTATTTTATCACAGCGTTGTCACCCTGTCGTGGTATACCGTCTCACTCCACATTACAAAATAAATTTACGTTGTCCCTTCTAAATTGAAATCATTAACGGCTATACTGATTATCTGACTCACGCGCCGCGAACCCACTTCAATTAAGCTTTGTAAATCTCCACCTATGCGAAATGTTAGATTTTAATTCGA
Source organism: Autographa gamma (assembly GCA_905146925.1). Classification (NCBI taxonomy): domain Eukaryota; kingdom Metazoa; phylum Arthropoda; class Insecta; order Lepidoptera; family Noctuidae; genus Autographa; species Autographa gamma. Next base: position 11,142,194 of record LR989856.1, on the reverse strand, counting down.
CTAAATTAATTTATCTTACTTGATTATCTTTTGTTTTTGAATAATGTACCCACGACTTTGACGTGTATTTAATTGGTGGGTTTGTTGAGAAATGTTCATTTGTTTTGTAGGAAATGCTGCCTGATATATCTTGGTGTCGTCCTGAATAATTAACAATGGATGATAGTGTTTATCTAGATAAGTTAAATAGATACAGCTAAGGCGCTTTCGTTCACGAAGCTGTTAGTGGTATACCTATTTAATTAAAGAAAATTATTTCTTAAAGTATTATATTTTTTATAAACGACCTCTGTGGAATTCGACCATGGAGGTTGACATTTGTGTCAAGATGAGAAATCATCAAGCTTTCTCAATCAGAAAGGATTGTTCTAAACGACATTTTTAAATAGGTACTTCTAACAGCTTCGTGAACGAAATAATGAGAAATAAATATAAATTACTGACGACACTTTTTTGAATATAAAATTAAAAAATATTGTTGACTTTAATCGTTATGACTTTTTATCAATGTTTATTATAAGCAATTATTACATATCCCATTCATTAAAAAATATTATTATTCTATAAGATCAATGTGATGCGTAAATGAATGAGTTATGAATAATAATAGAATGAAAGAAAACATGAACAATAATGCATACAATGTTAATTACTTTGGACTATTTATTAAATACAATATTAATGTTGTTCTGAATAAAAAAGAGCTAGTTATTATTCATACGATATTAATAGCCTGATGTACAAAGATGAGCTTGTTTTTATTCATAGTTTTTCTTAGGTTTATTTGTAACGGTTTTAGTTATATATTTTGTCATTTTTTCCATCGATATACTATTGATATTTGGGACTTTTCATTCAGTATTCGAATGATCAGTCACACTTAGGTGTTTCTATAGGTAGACTTAATTACTCGTCCACAATTCCATCGAATAACTAGTAATAAAATAAACATTGAAAATTACAAAGGGTTCAAACAAAAAAAAAAACATTATTTACTTACAAACCGACATTCAAACATTTAGACACACGTACTTAGTTAAGGAAAGTTTCAATAAATCTCCCGTCAAATGGTACAAGTTTGTACAGAACAAAATTACACCTATTAAACACCTACACGGGAATAAGCTGAATCAAATACGAATCCGAAATAAGTCGTGTGTAAAAACTCGAAAATAATTGAAGTACCTACAGGACCTTTAAAAAAGGACGTCTAAAAGTTTACGCGGCAAAAACTGTCGCCGCGGTGAGGGGTCGCCGACCTCGCCGGATTTATTTGGGTGTGTTTCTGTAGGGTTACCATGAGTTACTAGTTACTCAGATATTGGTATACTTCTTAGGGGAGAATAAAAATGGAGGTTCGTACGTGAACGTTGTGTGGAAATATGTGAAAACAGACAATGTAACAGACAAGATAGAGTGAAAATTTGGCTTTGTGTCAAAAAGAAAAGTGGTACACAAAAGGCAATTTCTCAAACTAATCTATATGTGTATAGATTACAGTTACAATACATATTATAATTAAGTTAACATAGGAAAATAAAACAATGATGAAAAAGCACCATGAAACATGTTAAATTAAACAAGTGGTCGATAGTGTCGTTAAAGTTTTTAGTTATAACACAGACTCTAAAACTTAGATTACATCAATAACAAATAAAAGCCAATTTTCGTAGTCATGGCCACCCTACCCGACGCCGGCGCACACAGATCCAAACGTATCCTTGGATTTCTCCAGATTCGAATTTCAAATTTTCAGTCACTGTTCGAATGCACGGCAGCGTGAAATTTTTTAACTTTATTTTTTCAAACCTATCATAAAATAGCATGACATTTCCTTTAATCTTTCAAATTAAATAAAGTGTAGGTTTAAAATTTAAATAAGGTATGTGGATTAGTGTCTAAAACCCGAAAAATAAATATAATTTTAAGCGGTCTACCTGATGATAAAATTTTGTAATATCTTATGGTATTTGTCATTAGCTTAATTTCTTTTTGCCGACTCTGCACAAAAAGAATGTCGATATTGTTATCCTATTTTTGTTCGACAGTTTGTCATTGGACACAATGAATTGCAAATTTCAACCTTAACACAAAAGTGGTTTGTACTGATTTGCAGTAGACTTTAGATACCTATTTCGGACTTAGATGCAAGCAAATATGGACAAAATCTATTAAGAAAAAGTGTTGTTTGTAAAAATAATACTTTTTATTGTTTGTAAAAATATATTTTATTTGTTTGTAAAAATATTTTATGCATGGGAGTCGTCTCTATGGAAATAACTGTTATACAGACCACTTAAAAATACTAAACAATGAAGTTAAAACTATTTTGTTTTATTCAATTTCATATTTCGAAGACTACGATGGATCAACCAGTGTGGCCATGTGTAAACTCTTAAGATACTTGTAGGAACCTATTTCAAAATAATCTAATTACCGACCAAAATCCTTCAAATTTCTAGCTTCAAAAGGCTCTTTTACAGGTCACTTTATACTGCAAAGCTATTTTAAATGACTACAGCTTATGTCTAAGGCCAGACGGTTTCTGTCCATACAAAAGGGCTTGCTCGAGCTATCGGCTCTAATTTGCCTAATGTTATTCATAATATATTATTGCACGACCATGCTCCTTCGTTGGTTTTTTTTTTGTTAAAAACTATTTTTATTTGAGTTTTTATTGGTTTTGGTAGGTTCTTGGGTATGATTCGTTTATTTATTGATTTATTTGAGGTCTTAATAACTTTAAACCAAAGCATACAATTTAAGCAATAATTTCAATTAAATGGTATGATTGAAATCTTAGACTACGCGTTGCGCTTTATGCAGTATTTACAGAGAAATATCTCTCCTTAATATTTAAGTGCGTGTAAATTTTCGCGGTTTTTCATTTGCATACTAAAAAAAATTGCAGCAATGACAGAAAAGATCGATAAGTTACAACACTACGAACAAATAGTTCAAAGCCACGTATAACGGAGAATAGAATTATTCACGAGATTAACTGTCACACATGATAAATTAATATAATATGTACGCTTGTGTGGTCTAACGGCGGGAAGTCAAATCGATATTTGATTAGTCGGTAATCGAACGCTAATTATAGTATCGATAAACAAAATTTAATATTTATTTAGATTTGTAGATTATGTTTTGGCACCTCACTAGGCGTTGATTTTCCGAACACTATTTGAATATCGATAAATTCAGAGATCGATAAACTTACTATTTTTTTTTTTAATTTGTGGAATCTTTCAATGCACATGTTGTATATACTTGTAGAATACTTTTTTTATGTATTTTCCTGTTACACGTTTACTTCTATGATAATAATAATGTTTGATGTTCATAAATGAAAGACTGCACTAAAAATGCATTTTTTTATTTTAAAAGCACAATTTTACGTTAGCATCTTTTCCATACTCAATATTTCTTATCAAACTATCAAGCGATCGCAATATTTGGCAAGTGGCTATTCAAAAAACTTGCTCCGTCCATCCGTAAACTTCAATATATAATATTTTTTTAATTAATGGATGTTTATCTGCGAGGCAACTGTAATAAATCTGAAGGGGCGTGCGTCTATATTGAACAGGCGTTATGGAGCTCTTTCTAATTAAACTTTAAGCGGGTTCGGGTGTGGTCCAAAGTAAAGGAGTCGGCGACAATTTTGTTCAAGAATGACATATTTTGTTCCGCTACGTGGTTGCGGAGAATTTGAGTTACAATAGGATTTAAAGTACACTTGTTACTTTCATCTACCTCATCTATCTTTCCTGTCCATCCAAAGGTTTTCTGGAAAATATCGCTATTGGCGATAAGACCGCCATTGTACGCTTTACTGTTGATGGTATTTGTATTATTATTTAATTTTAATGGTGAACAATAAAGAATATTCTATTCTATTCTAAAGGCATGTTTAGATGAAATCTAGGGAACTTTTGTCACTTCTTACATTAACTAATCATCAAAATTTTCATAGAATACCATTGTTGAATGTAGTAGGTTACCGGTTTAACACACTTGAATAGAACATTCAAGACAGATAGGTTTTCGATATAGTTTTATTTGTCTGTTTCAGGAACGTGCATTTAACCCACTTTCCATTCAATAAAATACTACTAAAATATGCCTCAGAAGGTTAATAATATTATATATTTACTCCTAGAAAATAATTTGTTCGATTATGTACTAATCGCTTTTGACTTGGGATGGTACTAAAATACAATGTGATTTTTAAGATAAAATCAACTCAATTTAAAGATTTGATTTGCAATACGTAGTTGATACCAGTATTGTGATTTAGCTAATTAGTTTAAAATTTATTAATATTACTACTGCATAGTTGCCTCCCATGTAAACTTAAATTATATATTATTATAGTTCATGTGTTTTTTTTTGTGTCAATCTAACTGTCTTACAGTTCAAAGGAATTTAAGTAGATTAAGGTACTTTCCTTTTAATTAACTGATAGATTATTTATAGTTGTACTGACTAAATAAATAAGTTCCTACATGAATTAAATACTGAATCAATTTATACAATCTTAAAGCTTACCTTTGGTAAACATACATTAGTTTATTTAGAACAAGACTTGATTAAAAACAGTTCCAATTTCTATGTTGTTTCACCCAGATACTTGCTAAATAATTTGTCTTTTACTAAAAGTATTTTTCTTCTGTTCGTCACAACTATTATAAAGTCCTACTATGCAGTTCCTAGACATAATTTGACCTACTTGAATTGACTAAAGTAACAAACATCTATTCTACCGTCTACCATAAAATGATTAGCATTTAAAGGTATGTTAAAGCAATATAGAACAAATTATCTAGTACATCAAGTTAAACAAATAAAATACCTATAATAATTCAATATCTATAAGTACAGAACATTTGAGGGCCATGAATCTTAAGCGGCCGCTATCTGTGCCTTAACAATGGCGGACCCATGGCGTAGAATTCCCATAGACAAGTGCACAGCGTACTATAACGGTAGAGTTAGCAATTCAGTGATTTACAGAGCCAGAACTTACAAGAGAATACGTGGGCCAGTGCTAGGATGGCTCTCACACCGTAGCGTAACGTTCGCCGCATTGTTTTATAAGATATTATGTCGTCATCTTATTGTATCCAGAAATGGGAAATGTTACTGTGTTAGTTGAGGGGTTGTGGGGTTCAGACATGCAGTTACTCATGTAAAATATCTTATTCAGTTAAAACTAAGCCCAGACCAGCTTGGGAAAAGTCTAAATAGAAAAAGAATTGACAAATGTTAACAAATATTTCGTTTTCAACTTAAAGGAAATTATATTTTTTTTATCCGTCGGATATGTTTGTGATTTATTGTATTATGAGTTGTTGTTATTATAACAGAGTAAAACATTACGTGTATTGTGAACAAATTACTTTGATTCCGGTATCTTAAAATGATAAATGATTGAAAAAAAGCAATAAGTCATCTAGATATTAAAAAAAACTCATCTAAATAACCTGTTCTGATTTTATTTTTATTTTTAATCGCGGTTACTTAGAATTTATTATGAATGAACGTCAAAAAATAACAATATTTAAATTTTAACATAGTATGATAGGAAACCACATAATACTTTCTGTAATAAATACCCTTCTGTAACATTCTCCGAACATAATATAAACTTGTTACACTACAAACATGTTACATAACGGTGTAACAAAACCCGGGACCCTACCTGTATAAATATTATCCAAACGCACCGTCCCGAGTGAGATACCGAACATGCTTTATTGTCTATACTGTAATATAACAGTATATAATGTTATATAACAAATAAATTTAACTGTTGTTTTCGTATTAAACGTATCTATTACAATGATTTGTTATATTTCCGCGGGTCTAACTTGCCGACTTCGTTTTCATTCAATGATCTATTGTATGGATATTATTCGTCATACATTTATACAAATTATAATAAAACTAAAGAGACTTTTTATTTTGGGCTCTTAACATCTACCAGTCGGGGTTGCAAAAATCTTGGTACAATTAATAGTCTAATTCTTGAGGCCATTTTACAAGTTACTTTTTTCGGTGAAAATAATGCGTGGAAGCTGACTACAACTACTACAACTACAGTTTGGTACAAACAAAAAAGTTTATGTATATGCTTAGGCGTCAATAGTTTTATTTATGTCACCATACTGTCAGAATAAACTAACGTGTCAGGTAAACTGGGAAATTATTTCTTATGCCCAGTAATTAAACACCCAGCTACTAATTACCTTATTAGAAGATTATTTTATTATAAAATTACTTACAGAGATATATCCGACTAAGCATGTTTAATATTGATTACTGTCATCACCATAAAAATATAATCTCAATTAATCGACAGGTCACGTGACCTCTTGTAAATACATCACATAATAAGTTTAAATAAAACACTTAAAAGTAAAATAGTAATAAAATAATTTTGATGTGTATTATAAACCCTGATTTGCAGTTAGTTAATTTTTTTATGACTTTTTAATACACCATTAGCGGTAGTAAAAAGCACCTTTAAAATTAATACTTGATTCTTGTCCGAGATAGTTAGTAATTAATTAAATAATTTGCATAAAATCTTGTTTATGACTGTTTTGATAAACGACAATCTGAGCCCATATAGTTTATGTATTTTTAAACTTTCATATATACGACAGACGATCTGAATTTCATCTTTAAAGCTTTAAAAAACATTTTAAATAAATAGGAAATAAAGGTTTTATCCTAATTGTCATTTGGTCGAAACAAACCTTAATTGTATGTACTTGACCTAGCCTTATTTAAACACTAGAAAACGCTAGGACGCAGTACCGTTTCACGATTACTATTTTCACTTAAGTTCTCTATTCTCATTACCATCACAAGTTAATTTATTTCCTTTGCTGAAAATCTACCTTAGACTGTAAACTATTACCTTCAAGTATAAAATAAAAGTTTAAAATCACTTTAAATTATCTAAATCAACTAAACGTAAGCGAATTGCCGCTTCCAGTAAGTAGACAGTTCGTAATGTAAAATAATAAAAATGTAAAATAATAACAAAATCGTAATGATTTGGTATTACATTACTATTTTGTTATGACAGAAATAAGCAATAAACATTAACTTAAACCTTAAACCATAATGCGTGCGTTCAACAAGTTTTTAACTACACATTTTATCATGTTTCCTCAATGAAAGAAAATCAAGACGAAAGATCTTGGCTTCGATTCAGCTATTTAAGAGTTGCTTGTGTTGACCGAATGACCTGCTTCATTTAGTCATTTTTACAATGATTGGCATTCTGCTAACTGTCACTTCGATCATTAATTGGTCATTACGATCATTTTCTTCGAGAGTTCAATAGGCACACTAACAAAGTACACTGAAAGGCCACTGACATGCATTTAAAATAGCTGAATCGAGGCCCAGTTGCGTCGTGAGAATTGTCAAAGGGCAATAAGTTATATAACTACAAGCAAATACTTACATTAAAGTGAAAAGATATCCATCATGTTTGATGACAACTATTTTATTTTATAGGTTTTTAATGTTGGCTGCACTGGCTATGTTTATCGACATGACAATTCACATGCATAAAATGTCTCGGGATATTTTTATGAGTCAATCTTGTCTATAGTAGAAAGTTGTCTTAAGGTAATAACTATTATTTTAGAAGCAGGTAGGTTTTTATGTACCAAAAAAACATTTAGTTAGAATTCATAAAAATAATGCTAAAGCAAAAAACGATCTAAAGAAAAATGATTAAATATTTCGCTCTAATTTTCCGAAGAAAGCTACTTATCCTAGAAACAACCCCAAAATAATGGCAACTTATCATAACTTAAGTACTTATTTTTACAAGAAGACAAGTGGCATAATATGTTCATTTTCCGCAATAAATCGAGCAAAATTTACGAGCACCAGCCATACCAACATCCAAGAACCTATTCCATTAAATTAAAACATATTCAGTATATCAGTTGCATTGACCGTGTAAATTATTTGTCCTTTCAAAAGGGAAGGGATTGCATCAGAAATTCAAAGGGGCTCATAAAAGTTGGCGAGTGGATGCACGGGGCTCGCATCAACTCGTGATCATGCTAAGACAATGGGCGATTACGTACTGGGGTATAGACATCTTAGCGGGGTGGGGCGTGGTCTAAGTGATACGCTTAGCGGTTGTATCTCAAATCGCTTGGAGTATGCGATTAGAGATTTGCAAGAATCTACTTTGAGATGTTTTTTTTTGTTTTCATTTTGGATGGACTTAATTTCTTTTGCGTATTATCTAATCATGTAGGTTTAATTAGAATTGTTTATCAAAACAAGGTCCAATTAAGTTGAGATTATGCTTAAAAAACTACCAAGTTTCGTAGTAGGTAGTTTAGTAAAAAAAATATGTTAACAGTGTTTCGTTCGATTATAAGTTATTTAATTCCATTGCTATGGTCTAATTCAAGCTTTGACTTTCGATGGCTTGACTTTGGTTTTAACTATTGCCGGAAGAATTTGAAACCATTTTCCGTTATTTTCAAACTTCCATAAGATTTCCATTAAACATTAAGCTGACAATACAAAACACAATCCCGTACATAAGATTCCCATTATGTAAACTATAGATCGGCATACACAAACCTATTCAACCCAACCTAGTTACCTTTCCTAAGACTTACGAAGACGCTAAAAGCTTTTAATTTGAATAGAAACCACTTGAGCACGATTTCAATAAATTTGTTAAAGCGAAATGAAGCTATAAGGTGATAGCGGTCAACGGGAGTTGTATCATTGAGTCGTTTGTACTTTATACGGTGATTCCCTATGAACATTAGTACGGTATACCTCTTATTTACTCAACTATAAAGGATTCAGAGGAATTTTAAGTATTGTAGCAGACGAGTTCAGGAAATACCAAAGAAGATACAGCCTAGGGCAATCTTCACAATTTTTTTACCATCGTAGAAATTTGAGTTAGACAAGACCCTATAATAAGATAACTATACTACATTTTCATATCATACAAATAAAAAATAACATCAAAAAAGTGTTATTTGAAGTACTTCTGTTTATCAAGGTAATATTAGTAGAGAGTACGTGGATTGGTTGAGGGCTCGTTTTACTAATAAAATAAAAAGGCAATTACAGCTTTCTTTCTAGGAATGTTAATGATGTGTTGACAACAAAAATAGATCATGTTATTGTTTAAACACTGATGGTGTTTTAGCCGCATAGTAGTTTGTTTTCTGTTCATTTTAGATTGTAAACGATCCCAATTGCTGTTTACATTCGTTTTTATGATAAACTCAATCTTATGGAATCAGTTTTCATTACCTACTTCACTTAAAGATTTAAGGCATTTTGGAGATGGTTATAAATAATTGTCAAAAAAGTACGACTGAAAAATAAGAACAATTAGGTAATTAATGGACACTTACCTCGGTCACCAACAGTAGCTTTCAGATTCCCGACGATGGTTCCAATTCTGACGTCTTCCTTTACTCGAAAATTGTATCTCGGCTTGTCGAACAAAGCTGATCCGACGCCCGCAGGCAGCACCGTCACATGGACTACAGCACTTTGAGGAGCTGTCAAACCACCTCCATCAGTAGCCGACACTTCCAAATCAAACTTCCCATTAGCCTGCACCAAAGCTGGCTTAGTAACCAGAATCTCTCCCGTACTCCTATCAATTCTGAACACATCGTTCTCATTTCCATTCACGATTCTGTAAGTTATTGTCCCGAATCTACCAGAATCTGAGTCCGTCGCGGACACCGCTATAATCGGCTCGTTTGATATCCGTCCTTCTTTTAAAGACACGTTGTAATCCTTAACTGTGAATGCTGGTACATTGTCGTTTATATCGAGGAGTTGGATCTTCACCATAGCGGTCGTCGACAGGCCTCCTGCGAATAAATAATTGGTATTGATTGTTCGTATTGTTTGTAATTCTATGTCTAATTGGCAGGTGGCTGATTTATGTGTTTGTCAGCACGTTTAGTGGATTTTGTGATGGTAAGTGGATGTAGATGCGTATTCTTATTTCAATTTTATGCCATCAGTGATTGATCAAATATACTCGTAGATATTTTAGAAGTCACAAATCTAACGGTTTTCGAGATAATTACACAAGTTGTAACTTAGGTAAAGGTAATATTTCATCATACTTAGGATAAACTTAAAAGAGGAATGTCAATATTGACGAGCTTACCAAGGCAGTTAACAGTTACGTTAATAACAAAGTACTGCTATCTATTACAACGAGATAATATTACTGTCCTTTTATAAAACGAAAATTAGTAACCATGAAATGCGTAATAATATTTAATGACAAATCTTGACAACCGAACAAATTTCCTGTTCTACAAATTAAAGGGCCAATTCGAGAGAGAGTTAAAACTGGAAAAAATCCTCGAAAATTCCGTTTGCAAACACAAAGTAGCCGCTTGAGCTAACGAAATAAAAACAGCAAGTGATAGTTGCACAGTTCTGTGGCCATAAATCAGTGGAGTCGACTTTGGGACCGCGAACAGACATCACGGGAATTTATTTCGGGCGCACCGAACCGATGTGATGCCTTCGAAATCTTTGCAAATCGTGGATATTTTAAAGACCTGTTTCGCCTACTCTGTTTTGGTTCACTTAGGTATACGAATATATTCATCGAAAAGTTAAACTTTCGGAGCTAAGTAAACTAAAGTTACTTTTAGAAAAATATGTCAATATAATATGCTTTGATATGAGTTTCAAAACCTTACCATTGTAATTTATATGGTCTATAATTATCAAAATTAATGTACTGCAGAAATTAAATTTCAAGCTGCATTATATTCTGGTTCGCTATAAATTACTCTAAAATCATTTTATCATTTTCAAGGCAAAATTATGTCGTGTGACATCGTGCGGGGCTTGCCTCGTATTTGATATAAGCCCACGCGGCCGCCATGACAGATGCAATCTAATGACTTCATTATACTTGCAGGAAATTGATATTTTGAAAGCATTTAACACTAAAGTTGAAGTAATACGATACCCATTTGCAGGTTAATAGACTTTTCTAATAGTGGCAAGATATTGAAACATAAATATTAATGTATACCTATTGCAATTTGAGACGTTACAGAAACTAACTGATTTTCCCAATTCAAAATTAAATATTGATGAAAATATCACAGTAGTAATTTGTAATGTACAGTTATATTATTAAATCCAAAAGCAAATAGCCCAATTATTCACGCAATTACTCAAGTGCGAAAAATAAAATCGTTTCCAATTTGACAGCAAATTAAATTTATTGGTTTCTTTACTGTCGACCAGATACGATTATTTTTACTACTTAATTACGATATTTCTTTATTTTTATTTGAACAGATAAATTGTGATTGAGTTGATTGTTGAAACGAACAATGTTTTATTGAAATAGTAAATTGGTGCATTGATTTATTGAAAAACCAATCAAGAAGATGAATGCAAGAAATAAAATATGATGATGATTTTCTGACTGCCTCGTTGGCCTAGTAGCGCTAAGCGCGACTGCTACGCTAGAGGTCTTGGGTTCGATTCCCAGGTCGACCAAGGTGTTATTGGGTTTTTCTATGAAATTCTCAGTAGCAGGTCGGAGTTTGGATTTGTGCCCGGTTAGTGGCAATAGGCTCGCCCCCTATTACATGGGACCTAAAAACATATCGGCGAACTGTGGGTGTACATTGGTACACCTCTGCCTAACCCTTCGGGGATACAGGCGTGATGATGATATGTTATGATTTTCTGGTTGCATATGGAAATCTGTCTTAACATTAATAAAAATCGGAAAACGATACACATTTGACCCTTTATTAAATTACCAAACATTGGTAGTTAATAGAAGTTTAGTTCTTCAAATAATATTGATGTTCTAGACTTAAGCAAACGAATAAAACTTAGGCCAAGTGAAGGGACTAAAATCTTAGATAACGCCCTTTAAATTCCAGTGAATAAGAGCCTATTATAATTTGAGGTAAGACAATTTAGTATATTGCGTACCTTTGAGAATATTGCGTAGAGCTAATTATTAGAAAATTAATAAAGGTTTTGCAGAGGGAATGCTGTTAACCCACATTTGGTAAATGCTACTTCTTATTGCATTACTATTAATAAATGGGTATAAAATAAATTACTTCATAATATGAAAATTCAAAATTCATGCATAATTTTATATTCTAAATAGTATCAGTAGTTACTTGTTTAAATGATAAAATGTTGTATTATATTTAATCAAAATTTATTTACAGGTTAAATGATTTTAAGTATTTGTGACACTAGGTTTACTAGCACTTATGTTAAGATTTTTTTGTTGTTTGTAAGTCAGTTCCATGCAGTACTTAATCTTTGAGTTCATTTTAGAATGTAATAGTTAATTAATGGGCGAGGTATAACCTCCAGGATTTAATTAATAATATTTTACTTAAACAAAGCTTGTTCAACAACACATAAAGTAGCTACAACCGGCCGCGTCATATAACATTTAAGTTTATATTTCTCAAGCAACGTATTTCTTTTTATATAAACAATTACCACTTGCGTATCTGTAACTATCTCAAATCCAGAATCTTGATATCATCACCACGATGGCAATGTGAACACTGGTTAATCAATCAATCAATAAAAAATTAAAAAATCAGCAAATAATCAAACAATTAAAAAATCAATCAATATAATCATAACTTTACCACAATTTAGAATAAAAGGTGTTTGAAACCCCTGATTGACAGCCAGCTTATTTAAAAAAACTCTTTTATTGGAGATGTTATTACCACCCATCAAGCCAACCACTTGCCAATGACATTCAAACTTAAAAATCTACAAACCTCTATCAGTAGCGATTACTGGAAACTCGAAGTCGGTGTGAGCCTCATAGTCCAAGGGCGCCGACACGCAGAGCTCTCCAGAATCCGGCTTCACAGTGAACTGGGGCTTCGCGTAGCTCTCGCCGAGGGTGTAGTTGACGATAGCGTTGACGCCGCAGTCGGGATCGATGGCTGACATCTGTGGAAGAAGACATAGCGTTAGTTTGATAAAGTTAAAGAGCTTAAAAATCAGGGAGATGGCTTATGTTGTAAGGAAGAGGTGAACTGGTTTCTGTAGTAGGTCAAAATTTTGTTGTGTGGTTGTATTTGAATTCAAACAATAATACACCTGCTTAAGTCTAGTATTATATAAACGTAACTATTCTTGAAAGATCTCATAACTTGAAATTCGAAACCTCTATGTATCGAACCATCTTTTTATTCCTAGGTTGTTGGGTAGTTAGCTACTGTGAACTAATTTTTTTTTTTTTTCATCATTTTACATAACTTTCACCTCAATGACTGTTCTATAAAAGTAATTTCATCAAAACCTTTTGTTTCCGTTGCTTATTCACCTTTCAGATTACAACCGGTCGCCTCCGAGCTAAATATTTTAGAGTATTATTCTCTTCGACGATACATCACAATTAAAAGTAGCGTGAAATGATTTACAGCTCTCGCGTGATAAATTTCCTCTCATTTCTCTGGTTGGAAGGTAGCAAGGTTTGATTACCTCATGATCATATGAGTAGGCGTAGTATTACCATCTGTCTAGTCTTTGGTCAATTATATTAAAGTTGGCATCAGGTCTTGCTAGATAAATTCTCATAATTATTTTCACAGCAGCATATTAAAATTGTCAGTGATCGACTTATTTTATTTTTGTCCGAAGCTATTTAGTTTGCATTGTTCCAATGCATTGTAGTTTCAAGTTTTATTTTAAGGGATAGGTATGTTGCCACATAATTGATTATGTTATCTATCATCACGTCTTACGTTTTATCATAATAAATGAAATCGATTTCATCTCGAGCAGTGCCATTGCAAAACCATGATGCATCTTCTGGCATATAGATAAAAACCCTACATTTTAAATTCCGATCTCCAATCAGATAATCAGGATAACGAGAATCCTTCATCAGAAACGCCATCCATTGCTTGTAATCTTAGAAGGTTGCTAAAACAGGAAACTTACAGCCGTCATGTACTCGTAACAAAGGTTCCTTACTACGACTAATTGCAATCTACAGTCCAAGTCGAGATAGCGATCGTAATTAATTAAAGGTATTTAATTCGATGAATTGATCAAGGTTCTGTGAGGTCTCACAGCTATAGGAAGTTACGGGACATTGCATTCGACTTACACCGGTATGCTCCAACACTCAGTTACTTATGGAATGGGAATTCTAAGTTATTATTTCAAGGAAGTCGATGTTGGTAATATTTTTGCATTTGCCTGCCTACATTCCATAAACAATTTTGCAGAAGGGAAGAGTAAAATATTTTTCAATAGTAAAATATTAAGTCTCAATAAATATTGAATAAATAAACCCGATTTCACACCGAGCTCTACCACACGGGTCGGTCTTCATGCAAGTCCTTCCTTAATTCTCTTACATGTTCCGAATAATGAGATCAGGTTGCGAACACGACAACTGATCTTAAACGTATTTAAGAAGAAATAAACACCCTGTTGGCTTAAGAAAAAAATAACTATAAACGCAAAATTGACCTTTTCGAGAGCTCATTATAAAAATAAACAGTCTAAATACAACCGAACGATGATAAATGAGTACTGGACGTGTGAGAAATAAATCAACTCGTTTCACTGACGGTAGTCGCACAATACTGGGCCCGAAAATTCAATAGCATAAGGTAACAAGCGACAAATTGCCTCTGTAGGTGTTAAGTGGCAAAATAAAAATATAACAACATCAAAGATAATTAGCCTGAAATCATCTTTTTCTCTTTTACCTCGGCTATATTACGTACGTGACATTGGCTCTTGATTAATTGCATCCACTTCGAACGCTAAGATAAATTGTTCCCACACATGCTAAAGGAGTTTCAACTCAGACAAGTTAATGGTAAGGTTCAAATTGGTTTGTGATTTATGAGATCGCGAAACGGTGTTAGTTTTAGCGATTCCGCTAATGGCTTCATTCTTGTATCTTGTCTTATTAACATTGTTGGTCAATCATTGATATAAATTGCTTTAGTATTGAGACGTTTAGATAATCATTTTAATGTTACATAACAGGTAATATCGGCACTAAATGTAAAAGAAACTGATCATCTATCTAATTTTCTTTATTGGGTTTGAAATTTATTGAAACCATTACAACTTATACGCACTATATCATGCGGTCAGTAAATCTTATTGCAGAAAAGGTTTCTTTATAATTTATTATTGATCGTTCGTATCACATTTTTTGTTCGAATATTTATCATGTTTACACGTTCTTTATATACCTATTAACAATGTTGACTGATGAATGATCCTGTTGCCTTAACCCATATCATATCCTTTGTATTCTCGAAAGTTTCATATCGATCTTTACTGCCACCAAGAATTTACCGTTTCAATTCTGAGCGTCCTCATGAATGCGCTGCAAAAATAAAATGACTTCTTCAGTATCATGCACCATCATCCGAAAACGCAATGATCCCCGACTTTCACCCGATACAACCTAATTAAACCTTAGAAAGCTTTTGTTTAAAACATTTACTTTTATTCAGATCATTAAGGGGACACGCAACGTTCTCAGAAACATTTGTTCAGATCCCCGAAACAGATGAGCTTACTTTATTATTATTGAGAATACGATTCAGTTGCTGATTGATGCGCTCCTCGTTGCATGCAAACCTTCGTACTAGGGATCCTGGGCCAAACCTGTCCAGATGGACGGATATTTTTCTGGGATTTATTTTAATGCTCATTTTATATCTGATCAAGGTAAAACTGTCAATAAAATATTGGCTTTATAATTAGGACATTGAGTGATCATTGTAATCATGGAGGTATTAAGGGACCTTAATAAAGACAACGCGTTTATTGAATTGATTTTTGACCAGATATTTTGTAGCCTTATTTTTTTTCAACCGAGCATAGATTTTAATTCGTTTGATAATACGGTACATCGAGCTGATGGAGAGGAAATAGGAAATAGTAATGACAGCATAAGCATTTGCATAATGTCTTTAACACTTAATACAGCTTAAGTTACCTTGCGTCATTCCATTTCATGGCAATGCCAAATACTTTTTTTACTCACTACTATTTTACCGGACATCAGTAAGTTTCCAATATACAAACATTTGTAACGATCTAACATTTTAGTTTTTAATGAAGAGATCTTTGATAAGTCGTTACCATACGATACTGCCACACACGATGACCCTTTCTCATTTAAAGTGATTTTGTAATCTTTAGTATCTTCATTTAAAACGGTTCTGACTTTGATAACTTGTTTTATGTGATATAAAAGTGACATTTCTTGAATTCACTTAACGTCAACTGTATCGTTTGATGCGAGTTATTGTCGATTTCATCTGAGAAAGAGGAAGTATGTATAATTTGATACTCGATCGACATTATAGTCATGTAGTTAATTGGACTTCATTAAAATGCTTTAAAGATATCATTTTATAACATTATTAAAAAATATTTCATATTTTTCTCATACGATAACTTGTGCGGATGCCCATCTTTTATATTGTCTCCTTTAGCTCTTTACTAAATGGGATCGCTCCACATACTTCGAAATATGAACGTTCGAGATAAGGGCTGTGGTCGTTCTGCGACACTGCGTTTTATATTTAAAATTTCTTTCACTGACAACGCCCCAATCGGCTACCTCAGTAAGGTAGATAAGAGTGCCAACAATAAGATTTATTACACACTCCAACCAATACTCGACACTTTAAAAATGTTGAGTTCAAACTGTTGGGGATATCTCAATTAGTGACTTTTATGTGCCGCTAATGTTCAGATTATTAATCGGAGGGATCTCACTTGGAGGAAAGCACGACCGAAAAATATTTTAGCACTTGCAGAAAATGGCCTGAGTATTTCAAAAATAATGCTTATTCTTTTAGTTGGGGTAAATAATTATGTATGTAAAGCACATACTTGCATGAGACATAGTGATGACACATTAAAGCACAAGTAGCTTCCTAGAATGCGTTGGGTAAACTTGTCAAAACTAAAGACACATAAATTCCAGTAAAAAAGGAGAAAAAACTAAGGTAAGCACCACAATTCTCCATGTCCCCAAGCATCCGTAAATTCAAACACGAGTTATTTAAATTCAACTTACGCATTCGACTGGCTCATCTAAATAAAGCGAACATCTGCCTTGTTTACTTTAAAACTAAAAAAGGCATAAAATAAAATGATTTGTAACAAAAATAATAAAGAAATTCTTACTCAGTTCGGCCGTTGGTAAAGGACATTGTAATTCAACCTGATTGGCACACAATAATGGTATCAAACATAAACCATTTAAAAATTGTCTGAGATAAAAGTAAAAAGGCGATCGGACGACAGTGGTGTAAGGAGCAAATAAACTTTTCAGAGGACAATACCTGGCCTGGACTGCCGAGGATTTGTAGTGCCATTAGTTCAACAGCGACAGCTTTATACCATTGAAATCCGAACTCTAAACGAAAGAAATAAAGTTCAGAATACAGTAAAAATAAATTCTGGATAATTAAAAAATGAATCAGAAATTGTGACCTGCATACTTGGGGACTATCACTTTCTTTTGTAATTGGTTTTAATTGATGATATTTAGGGCGAAACGTAAAAACTAGATTTTCTAGAGCTTTTACTTTCTGTTCATGAGCAACTTGTTTGTTGACAAAGAAGGACATTCGTAAAAGTTGACACGAAGATTTACAGAGTCAAATTTTACTTAAAATTATTTTCTTTACAATTTGTATTCTACTGTTTATGTAAAAGTCAGACAACAACAGTAATTTTTAAACATCAAGTATCGTCCATTGCTTAAAGGAATTTAAAGATATTTCAGTACCTACCTTTGCTTTTATTCTTTATTCAAATAGAGAATTACAAGCCTCCTTTTGTTTATTATTATGCTAAAGGTCAACTTTAAAATTGTGTCCTCCATTTAACAGGAATTGCGGTTCAATACCAGAAACGTTGGAATAAACGTTTTTCGTCGTCAGCTCATCGCTTATTTCTTTAATTGAAGGCGCGGTCCCGCGTTGCCCTTTACCTTCTGTTTCATTAAACATTTCATTGTCCCAACAATTTATATCTTAGCTTTATTTTAAAGAATTAAAAGGAACGATATTATTGTTTTTAGCAATTCTCCATTCTGTATCTGTGTGGAAATCTGATGCTTTTGTTTTTGGAATGTTATTCTTTTTTAAATAGATTGGATTCTCAAGTTTTTCTATTTAGCGGCTGGTATTTTTGTATTAACTGCAATGGAAGTTTTATAGTGTGTTACGAGAACCGAAGTTACTGCATTGCTGGGCGCGAAGCTAGCGATTTATGGGTGTGAGGTACATTGTTTTTAACTTTATTAGTCGTGCATCCCTCACATACATCTTATTAAATACCAACAAAATGACTTCTAAGAACCATGGCATTAGTCAGATAAATCGATAAACGTAATTAAGCGCCAACCGATCAATAATAAACAATTTTACAGTTGCCGGCTGTGAAGTGTCAAGGCATGTCAACAGCGTGTGTGAATGTATTTGCGGAAGGGACACTCGACACTGACACCGGACACTTGATAGCTCGTGTGTCGGGTTTGGAGCGGTGTCATGCGTACGTTGCGGTCACTCCGTGAACATCGATGAGCTTTTGCTATTGTTCGTTTTATGAGAAAAATACTCATTGTTTTTTTTTTTTAAGAAATTTATATGTATTTTTGTTTTCCTGTATAGGAAAATAAGATCGGAAAATAGGGCAGAACTTTTCTTGGTGGTTGTATACAAGACAAACTGATGACTTTTTCGAATGTTATTTTCTAAAGTTTTTTATTTTTATAATACTTCCTTCTTAATGTAAAGATTTACTTTATTACTTTTGCTGCCTGAGTAGACTTTGACTGCCTAACTGGACTTTTATGTAAACTAATTAAAACTGTTTATTTACTGGGCATAGGTTTTTCAGTTTTATATTATAATTGCTAATAGTCTTTATATCTATTAAACCGTTAAGTAAATAATGTTTATAATAATTAAAATTGTTTGTAAACGAAAGCCGTATTAGGTTTTAATCATACTTCAAATTAAATTATTTATCAATTGTGATATTTACAAAATAATTGCGTGTAATAAATACATACATATAAACATTGCTTTTATGGTTAATTTATGTTTGAAGTAATGAGGAAATACCATTGGGTTGCATAAAACTTTTACTGGCGACTGTACAGATTATGCGCTTTTCTTTAACACTTTTGCGCATGAATGTATATTTGTTGGTTTTGTCAGAATTATTAACATTTCGAAGACTTGTAAAATTTGTCGGTTGAACCCAGTTTTTGTATAAATATCGAGTTTCTTTCGCATTTTGGAGGCGTCAACGAGTGACAAAGTTGGCCGTTCGGGTTTAAAATTAAAAATATATTACGACATTTATTCGAATCGAGCTTAAAGTTTTGTAATGTTTAGGTTTTAAATATTTGTGATTCACAAATCGATGTTTCGAATGAATTGTAACAATATTTTATTGCTTTTATTTACAAGTGAGTATTTTACTAATTATATCACAATTACATTTAACTTACAGTTAAAAAAAAAACAGTAAAATGAAAGTAATAATAGTAATTACTAAGTAGTAGGTACTGTCTTACAAGTGAAGATTAATAAAACAAATTTTATATAATTTTTATTTAAGTAAACTCTCTTGATCATTGAATATTGAATATTGAACATAGTATAAATTATCTTGGCAAGAAAAAAAAAACATTTACAAAATAACTTAGCACATTATAGGATTTGTCACACCTCTATATTTTGTGACATTTAAAAATTATGACCAATGTGTGGGCGAAACGCTGTTATTATTTTAAACGGCCTGCATTTTTATGGTTTAATAATGTTTATAAATACGCAAAATCGTAATAAACTTTGTTACAAATTATTTGATGGTATAAGTTAATGATAATATCGATAAATTATGTGAAAGAAGTGCGCACACTTTTATTAGAAATCTTTAAATTATCTTTAATGTGAAGAGGAACATTATTTACGAACTAATTTCAACTTTGTCACAGGATTTAAGTAGTACTAACAAAAATTGCTAATTAAAAAAATCAGTTTGGCTATGAAATGAAATATTCGGTATGAGTAAAAAAAAAAGATTTTAATTCGTAAACATATCCGCGGGCACGTCTTGTTTATTATATATTTTAACATTATGCAAAATAATTCTCGGTTTCTTTTGATATGTTTTATGATTCAAGTTTCTCACAACTCAACAATACGACCTATCAATAAATGTAGTTTTATCAAACTAAATATATCCACAATTTTATTAAATAAAACTAATTTATTTTTATTCCATAAAAATATGCTTAATTACACTAGATTCCCGCAGAGATTTTATTCATGAAAAGTCACAAAAATCAAAATTGCGTCTATACAAATATTTTTTTACAATTATTCTGACTTTTACAATCAATAATTTAACAAAACGATTCGATATAGTTTAAAACATATTTTTATGAGCGTCACCCGTATGAAATAGTTTTAAAAAGACTATAATAGTATTGTGCTAAAAAAGGTACGCTTCATAGCTTTTAAATTGGATCGTAATAATTAATTTATTCCTTAAACGTGCTTCATCATGCTCTATTTTATATCTAAGGAATTTTATTTTTATGTTGACAAATTAGTACCTTGATACGATATTGACATGAATTTAATTACAGAAATAATACTTCTATTTGATACCTTTGCAAGCTTTAACAAAAGACATCAAGGAAAATAAATAATTTTCATTAAACTCAACTAAAATAATAAACATATATCAATCAAAGGTCATATTTCGGCAACATTTGTTAATCTGAATCTTAATCGAAGTACTTCAAAAGTCAGTACTTTCGCAATTACAATTCTACGTAACCACATAAAATTGAACCTCTAATTTCATGGCCCCATAACGCAGTGTGGCCATAAAACCAGCGAAGACCGCACTAACGCTTACAACGGTGCAGCGAATTATCTTAATGTGGTTCAAAAAGTGATGAGACATACACCGCTAATTGACGCGCGGCTCCGTTTCCGAAATCGCTGGGGCGTGGTACAAGTTATACACGGATAGCGGTAAATTACTTTGCTGTTCAATAAAATTCATTTTGAAAATGTAAGAAAAATGGAAGAGTTTTAGTTAAAAAAAATTGCCTGCAATAAATGAAAAATCTCGTTTTATAATTATGTATAAAACTTTTCTAAAACAATGACGTTTTAGTGCCAATAAGATGCCTTAATAGGTTATGATATAAGACTACATTTTAGCTATATCCCTACTTAGCTCTAATATTTTAGGCAAGGAACCAACTATGAAACACAGTTTTGAACGCTTTCGTTTGCGTCCTCTATGCCTTCTTTTCCCGCTAACTCTTATAAATCAAATTTCATTTTGATAGTAACAGCTAGGGCTTACAACTGTACATTGCTGTGAACTTATAACATTCGTGTATTTGAGGCGCCACGGATCATCGCCGAGATTTGAAAGTCACTTACCAGCATTGTATTGGATAGACAGTTAGTTACTCCACATTTTATATGGGAGATATTAAAAGAAATGCCCACATTCATACTTGATTGTATATCACGCTTTATTATTGCGTAGTTGAAGATACTGTAGTAATTCTTATGAGCCCAGTCTTTTTTATTCTAAATGTTTTGTGGTATCTATGTACCACTCCACACCTACACTACACTTTAGTTCTCTATTTACCTTCTAAAGTCAATTGTACATTAGATAAAAGTCATGCTAAGATGTTTACTGTACTATACATAGTATCTATGATATTTAATAAGTTTATAGCGTTACCACACGTTTGCAAATTTTTCGAACAAAAATTGCCATAATTCAAAACATATCGCGTACCTTAGAAATCTCCTTCAAGATAACACAAAAGACTTTTTAATCCAAAACTAATAAGCCAAAACTCAGCCAGCAAAATGTAACATAAAAAACATATTTCGAAACGAGAGAACATGGCGACATGAAAAACTACCAGCGAGACCTGTTATGAAAATGAACGTTAGTCGTGTGGGTAGCGCGCTTTGGCGGGAATATGGCTGGCAATCCAAGATGGTGGCCCGATATTTAGGTAATGGCGGTATTGCTTTAATTTGGGCATCGATTTGTGGTTAGAAATAGTTTTTATTGATGTTTTATGAAGTGGCAAAAAGAACAGAATTGTTATTAGTTAAAGGATGATTCTATTAATGAATACTAACTACTTGTTTATTTAAAGTTTAGTTAATATAAGTATAAAATCAATGAACATACTTGATTTATATTACTACGCTATGATGTCAGTGAATAGGAAAGATGGCACAGGCAAAATGAGCACTGGTAAACTTTTTGCTCAGATTCTAAAACACAGGCAAAAATAAAATTTATTGCAAAAAGTAATAAGTTAATTTTAAGCTGTTTTGATGTCATGATTTTTCGTCTGTACCTATCCACGTTTGTTCATTGTTATTTTGGTTAAGTTATGAACTTCTGGCTACAGAATTTCTGCCCGCTTCTTACACAAAGTGCCTATGAGAATACAGACCTTTACAAATGATCAAACCTTAAAATTTGTAAAAGAAATGCTTCTTTATAATAACCATTAAAATTCAAAGAATCTATCTAATGATTTCGATACAAACCAGTCGCTTGCGCAACTAGCTAATATAACATAATCTCTGTAGATAAATGCGACACTAATGCGCTACAGATTATTTGTTAATCGCCGATTTAACTGTACTTTAGATTAACTAGTTTTTTGTGAGAATTATTTAACTTTTTGTTTACAATAGTTAAATAATTCATGTAACTATTTGGTCAACTTTTTTTTTAAGATTTTTTGTTGGTCGTAGGTGTCGGATTAATTTGATTTAATTTTAATTAGATTGTCATTATTGACGTTCTTAAAAAGTTAAAAGTCAACACTCATTTGTTTGTTAATTTCACACAGGTATTAAAATTTTTTTTTTTGAATATTTATTTGTAAATCAATGGGATTGTGATTGACAGTTTTATGTCAAAGACTATAAGGTTGATTTTCGTTTTTCCGTGTCGTGGTTTACCATACTAATTGAAATTCATTGAAGTCCTTGTAAATTAATAAACGATAGGTTTTAATACTTATGTAGATTTTAATGTTGGTTTAATGTTTTCTTTGATCATGTGGCGGGGTCTTTGACCCGCAAGATACGTATTTAGATATTTGTTTATATTTTGCAAAACTATTTTTTGAGTTCTATGTTTTAGCGTTTTCTGGCTTTTATTAAGTGATCAAATTTTTTAAATATTAATTGTTTTTTTTCTCAAACTAGTACCTGCATAATATGTTTTTCACACCGCTTCCCACATGGCACATATAGGAACAAGAATTTCATAGGCCAGGCGAGTACACGAGGCACCATTAGTGTTATCTCATTATTCAATACTAGGTATAAATCTCCCTAATGCCTCTATATCTTATAAATCTTTAGCCTTCTGCTTAATTAGAATCAGCCACGAAGCAACTAGCGACTAGATGCGGCATTTTAATGTATTTAAATTGGTTTAATCGTGATTCTGAATGACCAAAGTCAGTATAAATTGCTAATGTAATAATCGTTAGCGGGAAACTCGTTATTTGGTAAATCACTTAATAAACTCTGTTGGTGAAAATGTCTGACTGTTTATTTTCCTAAATTATGTCTTGAGAGGAAAATCTTAATGATATTTATTAGTTTTAGCTTTTGACGAAGAATAAAATGTGGGTTATTTTTTATTTTAAGGCAGTCGGTATTCACTCTTTATCTTCCTGCAAATAATAATAATATTCCGCGACATCTCACACGGTTATCTGATCCTAAGCTAAGCAGACCTTGTGTTATGGTAACCAGACTACTGATAAACATACTATTACATACATTTTTTACATATATTTCTAAATACATACATATTATAGATAAATTACACCCAGACCAGAACAAAATGATCGTGCTCATCACACAAACATTTGTCCTGAGTGGGAATCGAACCCTCGGCATAGCAGTTAGGGTTACTAACCGCTAGACCAACAGGCCCAAATGCAGCAAATGATTGTCTGGTCATTTAAAATCGTTACTTTATACCTATTCCTAGACTGCTCTACTTACCACATC
Organism: Autographa gamma; assembly: GCA_905146925.1. Taxonomy (NCBI): domain Eukaryota; kingdom Metazoa; phylum Arthropoda; class Insecta; order Lepidoptera; family Noctuidae; genus Autographa; species Autographa gamma. The sequence continues at coordinate 11,118,009 of LR989856.1, read as the reverse complement.
CAAAAACATCCCCACATCGCTCCGTGTCCCCACAATGAAACATTACACCGCCGTATGAGGGATGGCGTGCGGTGCGCGGTCGCCATGGCAACCAGAATCGCCATAATGTAATAGTATCAATGGTAATTTACATGCTCATCTCGCCTCAATTACTAGGAATAAAAGTGTGCCTATGTGTGCGTATTTGTGCATGTGTTTAGTAAGTCTAGTAGTGTGTGTGTCTAGGGTATAAAAGTCTTGATGTCAGAGTGTGTGACTGTGTGTGTGTTTGTTAGTTTGAGAGATTGAAATAAATGCTAGTTTGTGTGTACGTTGCTTTGATGTACTTACGAAATCAATTAAAACTAAATAAAAAATTGTTGCGGAAAATCTGTTAGAAGTGTTGCCATTTGACTTTTTTACAAATTCGATATTTTGTTGTGTGTTTTATTTATTAAAAATCAGATGTTTTTTTATAACTTAGAAAATAAGGGCTGGATTTTTTTTTGCGATAAAAGAATTAAAATGAAAGGACTTTATATTTGGCAAGAATGATTACCATAATAATCTGATATCTGTATTTAACACCCACGTACAGTCAACAGCAAAAATGTTTCGCAACTTAAATAAACATATTAATATTAACATTTGCTTGAGCAATCATGGCAATGGCGATGTGTGTTTAGATGTATGATACTGTATAACAAAGCTTCATTGTATATTAATTGACAACTAAGAGTAGGGTCAGAAAAGAAAGCGTATACATGTTTGAAAAAAAAAATATGAAATTTATTTTTTTGCTAATTTGGTTGCTTCTTGATGTTTTACTAATAATCAATTTCAGAAAAAAAAAAACCAACAGAATTTATAGAATAAGTTATACAATTTTTTTTTTCTCAGATTTCTTATTGCACATACCTATATTGTTTAAGCTTTGTAATGAGTCGACATAAAAAAAATTGTTTTGTAATATGCGAGGTGTAGACTACAGTTATTTATCCTTGAAAGTTGGGGCCAGAAGATTCGAGTTATGAGAAATACCCGTTGTAACACTCCCCGTTCAATTAGACTGAAAATGTACGGCATTTGTTTCACCTCCACATTTCAGTTGGGATTTGACCCTCCGATAACTTAACGCCTTAGTTGTTCCGCTATTGTTTCAAATGCCTATGTACGGTATCCACGTCATTGATATACAAAAATGAACCTTAACACCTTGTGATAAGAGTTATGTTAGTGTCAAAGTTTTCAGGGGTAGGTTGTACTATAAAAATATTTACTGACGTTTTGTCGCTAATGACCACGATATATTATGGTCATTTTCTGTCCTTGTCTGTCTAGATATGACGGTTTATCTATTAAGGTCGAGTTAGACACTGCGGTATGCATGTTTCATACATTACACTGTTAGTGCCACAATATAGCCTTTAGGTAGCAGTCAAATGGGCTAGTGCGACCAACACCCAATTTTTTTATAAAAAAATAAAATCATTTTATTTTATTTTTATGAAATGAATTACTTTAACAGTTTTGTTTGTGATTTCATAAATTAAATAATATTATAATTTTATTTGCTGTCGTTACTGAAGTGATGACGTATTAGACCACCTATTTATGATTAATTAAAATTGTTCGGCTACGGTATCTATATGTATTGTTACGCCTACTTTCATGGACGTGGTAGATAGAGTTGTAACTGTAATTTAAGGTGTAATTTTCAATTCTAACAAACGTCTTTTATCATTTATAATTAAACTAGTGTCCATTATTTCTCGTCATGTTTGTAATATTATATATATAAATTATACATATAAACCTTCCTCTTAAATCACTCTATCAATTGCTAAAAGCTGCATCAAAATTTACTGCGTAGTTTCAAAGACGCGTACAAACGTCGGAAGCGAATTGAAAATATTCCAACCGAACTAAAACACACAAACCAAAGCTCACGCTATTCACAAGTAATTAATAACTGATAAAATTCCTCAGCTTTTAATAACCAGTCTGAAATCATCTTATTATCACCACGTAAGATATATTATGCAGGAACCGAGCTATCACCACGCTAGATCTCAAGTGATTGATCACACATTTCAGGGTAACGGTATAAAACAATTTCAAATGAATGATCTAATAATATGGCTAACTGCTTTTCCTAGTAACGTAATCTTTCTAATGTCGCTATTTATCAGGAAATTCCATCTTAGTTGATGAGGAAATGATAAAAAATTTAGTTGTATGTGGTGTGCGTTTTAAATGTTAGAGCGGATTTGCTTTTGATGTGATAATTTCACATACTGTGTTCAGAGCAAATATCTATAGGGATAAGAAAGACAATGTTAGGGATAATAAAAACTTAGATATAATAAAAGGCACCCTAAAAAATACTTTAATAAAACACATCATATTTCGTATAGTTGGAAATAAAAATATTCAATCAAATATCAAAAAATAAAAGTTCAATAGAAATTCTTCTTAAAATTGATATAAGCAAATCATTATATAAACTGAAGTATTAAATACTCGCCATGTTACAGGTTCACATTGAAGTAACTTTCACATCACATCGAAGGAACAGACAGGAAGGCAATTACGACAATATTTAATTAGAGTTACACAATAACAAGAATTACTAGGAAATGCAGATGGGTATTATCAGTCCAGCAATAAATTAAAGACAAGATTAAAACTTGCTTTATTGCATGTTTGCTCGGACGCTACTTCGCAACGTTTGAAAGCTCAAATTCTAGTATTGCTTCCGTGGAGTATGAATTAATTGATTATGTAATACCTAGGCCTGTGGGATTGAGGAAAGTTATTCAATTTCTGGTAGGAGAAGTAAATTATGCAGTAGAGGTAGATTTGTCGATTGATAATGATCAAAGTATAAGTATTTTTGAGAGATATTTGATATTATTAATACACGAAGAATAAATTAATATGGAATATATGTTAAATGTCGTGAATAAGATCTGATGTCTGAAAGGCATTCATTTATTTCCATCATGAAGTCAAACTCCGACTATTAGCACATAAAGCTTAGATAATCAGGGCCAGACGAAGCTGCGTGTTAAACGTCTATTTTTCAGTGGCATCTACAGTTAAATCACATCCCTATCTAGCGATCCGAACGTAATTTATCAAGTCCCCAGTGGCCTTAATATTAACCCCTTGAAGCGACAGGCCCGTGAAATGTGCCTCACTAGGCCAGCACGCACGCTTATCTAGAAATTATGAGTACAGTTGTGAGAGCCTAGGATTTATCTCTAGCCCCGATACTGCGTAATGGCGCATCGTTAGAATATCCGTTGACGGAATTTTTCTTACGTTCCGTTATGCAGATGTTATCTTGAGGTTTGTCTTGGGAATATGTATGGATGTTGAAGGAGCTAGGAGTGCCAGCTGACACACTGACGGGCTTAGTAAGTAGTGGATGGAAGTGGCTGGCTAATGGAGAATCATTATTTCAAAAAGTGTTTACCAGTATTTAACTTGCAAATAAGGGATAATACTTAAAAGTACTAAAGTACTGCTTCCTCATTCATAGGTATATGGAGAAATCAAAAGGCTCACAATAAATGATGGAAATTATTTTCAAGATACTGTAGGTACCTTTTACAGTTGCAAAAATCATTTGTGAATCAAATAAAGTAAAGTAAAGTAAAAAGCCTTCCCTTACAAATGAAAAAGTTACTTCTCGAAAATAAGCCTTCAGGTTATCGGCCAGTTTACTTCCAATGAGGCGATAATACATTTCCCGGTCGATTTAATTCAATACATCTAATTCCGTTAGTATATTAATACGCTTTCAGAGCGATTCGTCTCACTGAATGGGTCGTCCCACAGTTTGGGCCGGCGGCGACGCGCTAACCCGGTTGCGAGTATGCACTTGTAGTGATGGGGGAAAGGTTTTAGTACCGGGATTATGGAACAAGATTAAGTGGGTAATGTATGGACGAAATTTTGTTTAGTAAAATAATTTCCAACGAAAATTTATGGAATAGAAACGATCTAATTGATCTATTAGATGTTTAGTATAGAAAACTACATACATAAACGTAATGGACTGTTTAAGTTAAGTTTTTTTTAGTTTCTGATCTGTTTTGTGAATGCGATCCAATTGTGATAGAAAGAATTTCATTTTATTGACGTGATAGTTTTCTTCAATTCGAAAGCAGTCCTGATATTTCTACCACTTTTATAGCTTCAATGGCGACGATTAACACCTAATTCAGCAAACGGCGCCTATTTCAAGCAACAATCGCCACTAAATGGTACAGATTTCCCACGGTTTTCAAGCAATCCATGCGTATCAGTGGTATCAATATCACTGCTAAGTGCGTGTAAGCATCGCTTGAAGTGAGCCGAAGAATGCAGTTGTAACGTGTGAGGTTAAAGATCATGATTGTTATGCTTTGTGCACAACTCCACTCATTCTAATGCTTTGTTGAGGCCGGACTCCACCAAAACGGAGAGGGACGGATACGGAGCGGAGCGGAGAAGGCGTTTTAATAGCCAATAATAACGCCTAAACACGTCCCACTGCTGGGCACAGGCCTCTTCCCCTACAGGGGAGACACGAACATTGATGGAAACGCTTGCTTATTGCGGATTGGCGATTACAGATTTTTGGAACCCAGGTTTCCTCATGATGTTTTCCTTCACCGTTTGTCAGAAGTGTCTTAGAATAATTAAGAAAGTACATAGGTATAGCTTTTAAATTGTCTGGGTTCGAACCAATTTGAATTACCAATAGGATTTCGTGTTTCAAACTTTACTGAGCCTGAATAACGTATTCCTATTGGTTACTTCTCCGCTCCGCTTTGCTCGTCTTGGCTTTGGTGGAGTCCGGCCCTTACGCTTTGTAAGGTGGGCTACCATTTACAAAATGTACCTATTTCTATTACCTGTTACGTTCAGCTATTATGTGTAGTCTACTGAATTGAACCGTCAGAATCCAATTCAGTAGGACAGTTATACATCTTCGTTGTTGAAGATTGGTCAGTTCTTACTACTGGTTTTACTTTTCATTGTGTTGACTCTTTAAAAAAATTTAAATGTCAATGTGAAACAGAAAAATCATCATGTCATACAATATTTTTCATAAAAAATCATTGAAAAAAAATTCTAAGTGTTATTTAACAGAAGGTACATTTATTTGTGACATCATTGTATTCATATGCATCATGTCTGAATAAATCGTAATTAATCCAGTTTAAAAAAACAACTGAAAATTTAATATTTCATTCCCGCGGAAAACCCAAACAAGCCAGCACTATCCGGAAGAACGGCTACAGACATTTAATAACGCCGAAGGTAACATCGGATCTAGGATAGTAGTGCTTATAGTAAAGCCTTATAAGGCTGCTGATACACTTAGTACAAAAATAGACCAAGTTGAAGACTGAAAGCTGGTAGCAATTACTAGCATTCTTAGTGAACATTACCTTTTACGAGCCGACTGTTCATTCAATCAGAGATTTTTTAAGGTTTAAACTTGTTTTAGTGATCCTTGAAACTAAGTATATTTCTAGGTGGTTTTAGTTTAAAAAGAAAGGAAGAAAAACATTTAATTTGCGCAAGCGCACACACAAAATAGGTATTTACAGTTGTGAATTTGGGCGTAAAATAAAAAGAGTAATTTTCCCTGTCTAATTTTAAGAAGGTTAAATTACTTTTCGAATTATCACCTTGACCTGATCACCATTTTATAATAGGAAATAAAATTTAAAGGGACTTGATTGACGCTCATAAATATAGAGTTTAAAAAAGTATTTGACAGAATAACTAAAATAAAGTGATTCCAAGGTTACATAATAAACACAGCGGCATCTAACTAATAACAGTTAACATGCTGTGATTCAACGAACATAAAGTAAATTTTCATTAACGAAAGTGTTAATTGATTCAAATCCGGTTCAAATGTTGAACAGTTATGTTTTATTAAATTGCATGGCTAAGAATATAACGCGGAGTTATGGTTAATGGATGTGGCAAGCGCAGAAATTGTGGATTACGAGGCGTGGTTGTGACGTTTGGAATGTTGGTAATGAAGTAGCACTCCTCAGGAGTCCCTGGACGTCAAATATAATTATATAGTACTCATTTACGTTTCACCGTCAGAAAACATTACTAAATACTAATTCATCGTGTTACTTTTTGAAAGGATTATTTCGTATTTTATTGTTTATATTTATCAGCAATTTTAAAACCTTTTTATACTAGTATATCAACTACTATCGTATGCACTTACTGTAAATTTATTCACTTATTCACAAAATGTTTTATGTGTACCTGAATTGTTACTTAAAAGATGTGAAGTCAATCAAAAGTATAATAACATGTGTAATACATATCCAGCACCATTAATTCTTGGAAATGGCAGCAGTAGGTGGCACAGTACCGTACCCAGGCCATTCTATTAACTGCAATGATTAATGCCGCTAAACCATTGGGATGCTTAATTGAAATCTAATTTTGATTTACTGTTCGCCATTTTAATTGAAGTTATTTGCTCAGGAACTGTTTAATTGGTATGTTGGAGTTCATATACTGTGACCTAGTTATTGTGCTATTTATTACGTGTGTTAGGCGTGAGTTTAGTTTTAGAATTTAGTTGATGTTATTTCTCTAGGTGGAGCTAATTTATGCGAGTTTGAAATAACTCTATTTTCTTAGTCAAATTTTCAACAACTATCTGGTAAGACCTTTGTGCTATACCTGGTATATAAAACTAGAAACTTTTACATAACCTTGGAAACAAAATAGATATTCTGAAATGTCTGAATGTTCTACCGAACTTTTTTGTTTTCTCAAATCAGAGCCGTCATTGCACAGCACAAAAAAATAATAATAAGCAAAACCTTTGCAAACATCAGAGTCCCATCAACCAATACCTACTAGCCTACACGTGAATAAATAAGAAAACCATTAATTCGAAAAACTATATTTAAAGAATCTAATAAACCAACAATCCTTTAAACCGCACGCATCAAAATTTCCCGTCCGCCACAACAAAATCAGTTACGCAGCTCACGTCCACATTATTTAGTTAGACATAGCAAAAAAGGGTTGAGTCCCACATCATTAGTGACCGAAACCAGTACGGATAGACAGATACGTCTTATTCAAGATAGACCGTATAAATAAGATGCGCAACAGTAAAATATTAGATGCAAACTCTGGGTAGCAAAAATGTCGCCGGATTTGCATAGCGGTTTGGTCAGGCGGCCGATCTCAGAAGCTAGGCCGATGTGAAGTATATTGACTGCTTTTACTCGTTGTTGCTTTTTAATGTAATTTTTGGTAGGAATGCAAAGTATTGGATTTGTTGATGTTGGTGTGTTTTTTGCTTTTTTGTGGAGAAGATATGCAGTCAGGAGTGAGGTTTGTTACTTGTAAGTTTTGCTACTGTTTTATATACAAGCTTGAACCGATTTGGATGACGTTTTTAGTTGTAATAAATAACATATCATCACGCCTGTATCCCCGAAGGTGTAGGCGGAGGCGTACCAATGTACAACCCACAGTTCGCCGATATGTTTTAGGTCCCATGTAATAGGGGGCGAGCCTATTGCCACTAACCGGGTACAAATCCAAACTCCGACCTGCTACTGAGAATTTCATAGAAAAACCCAATAACACCTTGGTCGACTCGGGAATCGAACCTAAGACCTCTAGCGTAGCAGGCGCGCTAAGCACCACTAGGCCAACGAGGCAGTTACATTTTTTATAGCAGTATTAAAGTAGATTTTACAATGAAAATCTGCTACTTAGAAAACTTTAATGACAAATATAAATAAGGATTATCTAATTAACTTTAAACGCTAAACTGTTCACTAACTATTTAATGATACATATTTTACGTTGAAGTAAAATATGTGACTTATAGTAAAATATGTCTCGAAAGTCTACTAAGTTTTTAGATAAATTTAACTCTAAGTAGCAAGTAATTTATACGCTCATAAAAGTACTTAACTAAAGTTCATAATCGTTAATGAAGTATTAAGTATAATCAAGTTAAAGTTTGATGAGCTTTTCCTTTAATGAGCACTTTTTTAATTAACGGCCTTGTTTTATAACTACCCCACAAGCCGATAAAAATGCTCGTATTTTTGCTTATAAAGTCACCACAATATTAGTCATTGTATCGTAAATACTTAAAAAAGAAAAGCATTCGTACTCGTGTTATAAAAATCATTGAAAAATTTTGTAAAAAATGCAAACAATTTACATTTATGATTAGATAAAACATAATTCGATAATTTGAGATAAAGTAAAGTCATCTAGCAACACAAATAATAATACAATTGCGCATTTTCGGGTACGCTTGGCTCGGAATCTGTATCTGAATCCATACTCCATCAAGACAAATCATGAATTTTCTAAAACCGTGTCAAAATAAACAGTGATCGACACAAATAATTTTATTACAATAAAAAAAAAAATATTTTTTTAGGATATTTTCTATCATCTATTTTTTAATTCAATCGTGTCTAGGTCCGAAGCTTTTTCCAAAAGGCCTCTAACCTTCACGCGTAAACCAACTTTGAAGGACCATAAAAACTGCGTAGAAATACGTCTCCAACTCCGTGTAGATTCCGAAACATCTGTTTTACATATAAAAGGAGATAGTCGACCGATTTATGAATAGGCTCGACTTCAGGACGCTAGTCAATGTCGGTTGGCAATGGAATTTAATGGTAGGACTCGTAGGATTTCACAATTTACATGTTGCGTTTCGGATGACAGAAGGACTGGGATAGGTTTGCAGGAATTTTTAAAGTTGTTTTAGTTTTCTTTTAAAGGAAATTTTCAATAGCAAAGAACTCCAAAAATGTATTTTGTTAAAAGTAGCTTAAAAACCGTCAATAATGAGTCAACCACTAGATACAATAAATACTGTCAATTTATTTTTAACATAATCGAACTACTTAGGTATGCAAGCGTATGCATGCCGAATGTTCAAATATGGGTGACCTTAGTTTGATATGTCTTATCAACTATTGTACCCTTATTTAAAAAATAAAAAGGTCTATTCTGTTCTTAAATTACATAATTATATACAAATTGTCTGTTAATGTCCCGCTGTTGGTCAAAATCCTGTCTCCATATAAAGAGACTAGCATTAGTGATTTCTAAAACAATTAACTTAAATAAGTATTGTTGCATTCAATGTACACCTAACTCTTTATTAAGGATCCGAGGCAATGGCTAGAAGAGAAAGTCAAACATATGGCTACCATTAAACATTGACAATTATGTCTTAACAGTACAAAAGCGTTAATGGATACTCCAGGGGTGGCCACAAAGCAAGAGATTTAGTAAACCAAAGATTTATAAAATACACATTATTAAATACATTTTTTTTTAACGAAGTTCATGTACCTGCTAAAATTAGGGTCAATACTTATTATAATATATGGCAGTTAAGATCAGATGTTTTTTTTTTATAAAACTTGAAAAAAAAATTAGATGTAAATTTATTTGAAGCCACTGTTTATACCGTTAAAATATCAACGATATCAGAATCGTGACTATCTGTAGCCTAATTAACCACGCCATTTTAATTAACATAGCAATACAGTACTAAGATTTATTGTTTATAACTTTAAATAAATTTTACTTAGCGGATATTGAACTCGCATTAGCACCCTACTAACACATTTAAGTAAGCCGTGAGATCTAAAGCTATTTTTAACCTTTTGTCTTCGTAGAACGGTATTCAATATTTCAATTAATCTTTTGTACGTTCAAACCAATATGTACCTACGATTTTTTTCTTTATAAATGACGATACTTCCATATATTTAGCTCAAAACACTATTTATTATTTTATGTGTTTATTTATTATTAAGTGGCTAAAAAGAACTTGTGATGTGAAATCAGAAACAATGACCACAACACACACAGACCCGTAGCAATGTAAGAAAATGATTTTTACATCGTCTAGGGATCGAACCTGGGATCTCAGAGCTGAAGGTGTGTACACCAATCGTCCTATGTGTCCTTTTGTATTCTATCGTGGCCATCTACTGCATTTCTGGTCATTTGCCTATAATATGCTTTACAAGTAATTGCTTCCATTATTTAAGCTTTCTCCACACTTTCTCACACAGTATTACAAATGCCCCTATTAAGTTAGCTACAGTGAACAAGCCACAAATATCCCTAAAATGTTGCGACCCTATACTTAATGCGAGGGAACCGAAGTACTACCGGCTCACAGCTTTCTACGCTACGAAATAATGACCAACAATTAATATTGGGTCTCTTTCAGAATTGACATAAAGATAGGACCAGCCAACACACGAAACAAACTATCAACTTTATTTCTCAAGTCATAAAGTCGAAATTCAATTGTTGATTCTCCCAAACCATAGAATCACACGTTGTCATTTAAACGCAATCTATTTTAAACTTTATGAAGTTAAGATAAAGTTTGAAATTGAATGGGTGTGCTAGATTTCGTTTGCATCCGTCCTCTAGGTGTGAAATATACTTTACTATATAAAATGCTATAAGGAAACCAGTTTTACTTGGACTTCTGATTGAGACAGCCTCGAATTAGCCCGGTTCAAAATATACTAGTAAATGATCTAGTCTTAATAGTGTATTTTTAATGATTCATGATAGGAAATGGTTGTAAATGATGGTGTAGATAGCATTTTAAAGTGCGAATGTTGTAAGTTCAGGTTTAATGTACGGTTAGCTATTAGTAGTAAAGGGTAGAATTAGTGATAATAAAGTTAATCACAATTAAATGGAAATCTATTGAGCGTCAGGCTCATTTACAGTTGAGCTTTCCTCAATTGTTTTAAATGCGGAAGTTCTCGGAATATTTGTATAATAACTAGCTTAGTCTTGCGGTTTCACGCGCATCAATATTTCCCAAAGCCAGTTATGTGATATAAACCTCTTAGAAAAACGGGCTATCAAATGTAAAAAGATTTCTAAAATGTGACTAGTAGTTTAAGAGATCAGCGCGTGATTAAACAATCTCTTGCTTTACTATGAAGACAAATAGCTTATATGATGCTATTTTCGATTAATCTGATGTTAAATAAAGAAGAAAATCTCTATTCTACATAGAGTCAAGACGGAAACAAATCGCTCTCGTAGGATTGAAGCAGAATACTTGTAAACATCCTCTGTCCAACATTCATAGTTAATTATATCAATTTGAATAGTAATTACTACACACTCAGTTATACGGGACTGCGAAATTTATATCATGTTATTATTAATGTGGGTTAACTAGGCGATGCCACTGTCTCGCTTAGATTCATCGTATCCCGTTTCTTGAGTACTACAATCGGTGTAGTAGCTTTCTCTAAATACTAATATTATGGTTTAAAATGTGGCGAGTTTGAAAATGCCGAGGAAAATGCATGTATTTAAATATTAGATCTAAGCTATACTAGAATTTTAATTATTCAGATGTAGAGTATTATTTAAATTATAAAAATGATAAATTAGGTTATTTATTAATTATAAATAATAAGGAAAATGAATACATGTATTTTAATATTAGATCTAAGTTTGAGACAGCTTGAAACTTTAGCTGGCAAAATTAAAAAAAAAGTAGTAGCAGTTTGAACTAGTATACAAAATATAGTTAAAATATTCGGACTTTGTAAACGCCCTGACTTAGTTTCGATTATTTTTCTCAAGAAAAAATAAAGACATGTTCCCCTTACTAAAGAATAAAAATGTTTAAGTTTTATATAATAAATGCAATAATTCAAGACACATCTAACAAGAAAACAGGTACAATAAAAGTTGAATTATGAAAGCAGTTATTTTATCAATATTATCAGAATACAAGTATTATTTATGAATGTGCTAATTAAAACTAGTACTATAGTAACGTAGGCGTGTTATGTTTGTTTATCTACTCAAAGTGGGGTAATGAGTATAGCCAGAAGGCAATTTGGTTTCTTAGGTTTACGCGAATGTTAGACATTGAATAAAACTACTTTTTACGGATTTTTTCGGATGAAGGGAGAACGAGCAACATCTTCTGTCAAGACGAACGCCATCTCAGTCTGCCCGTGACCATGATACCTGCAAAGGTGTCGAAACGTCAGAAGGCAATAGTTGAAATACGTGCCCTATTATTTATTAGCTTGTTTTACTATAGAGATCCAAGGTATTTGAAGAATTTAGTGTTTAAATAGTAATTAATAAAGTGAAATGATGCCTGCCTCGTTGGCTTAGTGGTGCTAAGCGCGACTGCTACGCTAGAGGTCTTGGGTTCGATTCCCAGGTCGACCAAGGTGTTATTGGGTTTTCCTATGAAATTCTCAGTAGCAGGTCGGAGTTTGGATTTGTGCCCGGTTAGTGGCAATAGGCTAGCCCCCTATTACATCCAGGACTCAAACATATCGGCGAACTGTGGGTGTACATTGGTACACCTCTGCCTAACCTTTCAGGGATACGGGCGTGATGATATGTTATGAAATGAGAAAATGATAGAACAAATATAAAGAATAAATATAAGGATATATAAGGATTACAATTAAAATGTGCTGTCTCTTCTTTAACAGTTAGTAAAGGTTAAGATAAAGTCTAACAGGCATTAATTGTTTCTATGTATAAGTGTTTAGTTATAATCATTTCCCTATAAAACATAAAACTCAATTGAGGACCAAACGGAACAGCATTATAATAATTTCTAAAGACTATGTATCCTGTATCAAGGTGTAAGCCATATCCACTTTATCTTTGAAATCAACGTTAAAATACCTTGCTAAGACGGACATAGGAAACAAGTTTATAATAGAGATGTCCCTATTTAACTGAGGCAATTAAAAATCTAGAACCTAGGTTTCCAAGATTCCTATGTTTTCTAAAGAAAGTTTTGAATTGTTGCGGAAACTAGCCATAGAATATAAACTCTGTCATCTGAAGATAATATTATGATAGTCGCCAGCCGCCATTTAAATACTTTGTATGCCCTCACAAATGAAGCGTTAAATTTACAGATTTACTAAGTAAGTTTTTTAGTAAACCCATTTAAAATCAATAAATGTTGATAATTTACACGCATGCTTACAAAAGTCAACTCAGACAATTAATTTATAACCTATCTATTCTAAAGTAAGTTAACTATTGATGCTCAAAAAAGTCTAAAATGATTTGAAATATTATCAACATATTACATACAGACAAAGACGTAAATTATTGTTACTTAAAGGGAGTACAGGTTTAAAAATTGTTAATAACCTAAAACTACACAACAGATTTCAAAACAGATATATTTAATAATCATTGTAAAAACTTAACAAGGTATATTTAAAGAACATTTCAACGATATCCATTTTTATCTACAAATCAAAAGAATCCGTTTCCCACGGTGTAATAACATGAAAATTAAGAATCCAATTTGATGTTATCAGTGCTAAAATACATTAAAACGAACAATTACTAAACAATTACAGCAGGATATGTTTGTTCAACTACTCTGAAAGAAGTGGTCTCTGCCTACCCCTACGGGAAACAGGCGTGATTATATGTATGTATGTATGTACTTCGCCGTTTTATGAGCTAAAGTGATTGTTTTTCTAAGTGAATGCAACTCATGTTCTGCAAATTACTTTGAAGGTTCGTCTGTACTGTAATTTGATAGCTACATACATCCTGCTGTATCTTAGAAGTTATTAAGGAAAATTGAAAATTATTAAAGAAAGTAAAACTCAAAACATTAGGACGTAAAATAGAATAGGAATTTAAAACGGATATAGAAAAGATAATTGCATCCATAGTTTACCTAAATATTATGAACAATATAAATAAATAAATTGCCTTTAAGTCTGTTTTTTGAACTTGTAAAGAAATTAACTTGAAAGTTCTGTTCGCAGTATATAATAATATAAAGTTTTGAAGATGGTGCACATTAATTGTAGCTAACTATTTATTTGTAGCAATGATAAAAATTAAACATTAAAATATAATAATATAAATAATAATAATAATAATCCAGCCTATAAAAGTCCCACTGCTGGGCACAGGCCTCTTCCCATATAGAGAAGGCACGAGCATTGATCACCACGCTTGCTCAATGCGGATTGGCAATTTCAGATCCCAAATTTTGGAATCCAGGTTTCCTCACGATAACTACATCAAACATTAAAATATATAAAAAAATTACGGTACTTTTCAATTCTCCCACTGCTACTTACAATTTTGATATTCAATTTGCATAACAACTGCTATTTAAGATAGTTTAAATGATTGAGTACTGTAATTTGGCGTCATTATGATGTAATTAGGGTATTTTGAGAACGTTTCCTCGTTCGTGAACTAGAGTTTATATGAGGTCAGATCATTCAATTGCTTAGAAATATTTGAATGGTTATAATTCTATATTATTTTGAGCGACTATGGGAATAGGCTCGCCCCCTATTACATGGGACCTAAACATATCGGCGAACTGTGGGTGTACATTGGTACACCTCTGCCTAACCCTTCGGGGATACAGGCGTGATGATATGTTATGTTATGTTAATGACTATGGGAATGTTTGGTAAATTGAAAAGTTTGAGAAAGAAGTGTAATCATGGTTTTTAGTGTACACTTAGTTTGGTTTGCTAGGAGCTGTTTCTTAAGAGTTGCGTCATTTGTATTTTATAGATCTGGTTTAGGAGAAATGTAAGATAGTTTTACTTTGACCTTTAGTCTTCTTTTCTATGGTAATCTTCATTAAAGGTCCTATATACATATCAAAGTAAATTTAGCACACGCAATCTAGTTTCGTTACTTGATTATTGGCCAATCTGTATAGTGAAAGCTGCTTACCATTTATAATGAGTGTCTGATGAGACTAACAGCTATAATAAGTAATGTGAATAAGTCCTAAAGATCTTCTTCGATAAATCGATTTCCTTTATTAGCTAAGTCTTCCTGTTTCAAAATTCTACATAAATTGATGATTTCAAATGGTCTAATTCAAAGTTCTACGAGTGTATTATTTCTTAGTGCCAACATTACCAATATTTCATTTTAATAAGCAGTACTTTTGTACCTATTTGTTCTGCATGTGTTAAATATTGCTTGTCTCTTATATGTACATTAACATATAAATAAATTGAGTGGTAATAAAAATAGGATCGTACTAGGTGGGAAGATGCACCAGTTACTTACAGATACAGCAAGGGAAGCAGGGTGAAGGCACTAGTTATTCAGTTTAGATCATTGGCAGATAGAGACCTCGTCACGCCCGCGCATTCTCAGGTGAGAACAGGTAGCCTAGTGATGGGAATGTGCTTATGACGCGTTATCGATATATTATTATAAAATAACTTGTCTTAAGTGACGATTAGTTTTTTTTTTTCTTATCCTTTGCTTAATTTATTTATTAATATTTATGGTTGTATGAAAATTATAAGTATTATTTTGTAGATGTTGAGATCAAACAATCCTTTACATCGATGTTTAGATGAAAAATAAATGTTTTTAAATATCTTAAGGTTGTACTAAAAAATGGTGTACATTATGAATTTATAACCAGTCTACTTGAATTTTAATTTGGGGTAGCTATGTATTTATTTATATATGTAGTATGTATTTTATATCCTCTACGTGTTTGCTTTTCTCTTAAGCTCAAATAATCGTTATGCAAGCATATTCATTATGCTTAAAGAGTTTCGCAATTTATGCACTATGTCTAGTTTTGCTATAGTAAATCTACTTCCAATTAATATTAAAAGTACTATTAACACCTCCGGCAGATTATATCGACACTTACATATTAACATAAATATTAATATCTATCGTACAATCACTGCCCACCCCTTTATCACCAAGGATTACTGATAAGTAAAGGCATTTTAAACTGTAATGCAGTGGAATAAGATCCATTTAAGATTGGCATAACAACATCACTGCAGATGAAGTTTCATTGTGAGCATCATATTATTAGGAATGCGTTGATTTCATCAAATGTTTTATGATATTAAAAGTAAAGTTTTATATCTCAAAGAAATAGCAAAGTTTAATTAAAAAGATGGCTCAGGATTATAGCCTGGTCCTGTTTCCTATTTTAATCCATTTGATTATATTCATAACAATTAAAAATAATGGGCATAACTACTAACGTATGAATTTACCCTTACATAATTACTAGAATTTAATTCAATTTTCATTTGTTCCTAAGGATACTCGCAATAGTTCAGTATCAATTTGAAGATAATAAAACATCTAGGCAGTGTACCTAATCAAATAAAGTAAATGACTAGGAACTTTAATTGGAATTCAACAAGCGATAAACAATAATTAATCCAACAACAAGATTATTTCAAGATGAATTCTTTAAAGTTAGAAGAAACATAAAAATTATATAATTAATGACAAAAATGACATTTTAAAATGATTTTAAAACTAGGCAGCAAAATTTCAACGAAACTAATAATATTGAATAACTAATTTAAACGACAATCTCACCAAACATCGCTAAATACATAAACCATTGAAAACATTGTACGCAGCTAATGAAATAACGGCAATTAAAACGCACAATGTACTACAGTTTCCCTTCACTACTGTTCTCGTATTATGCGACGCAGAATCGATGACAGGTAGACTGGCCCTACAGAATTATGGCCAGAAAGCAGTTTCAATTATACCACAGTACTTACGTAGTAAATTATAGTGTGTTCCTGTTATTAATGTTCGTTGTTTAGAACTTCCTTTTGTTTATATATGTTAGGTTCTTTGAGTTCAAAGTCTGTAAGAATTTAAGAGAAGTCAATTTCTGAATTGGAAAATTCTTTTATCGGGATCCCAAAAATCGAGAAAAATAAATCCATTTATGAGCCTACAATCAAATATGGATTGGGAAAATGAAATTTATGAGAACAAAAACAAAACCTAAAGTCAGTTAAACAAGAATGATAATCTATAAACTAAGGAACTCAAAGGTATGCAATAAACGAAAGCAGTTTATAACCAGACAACTTCAGCACCACTCATCAAGTTTCCTCATAACTATAATTTAATCTACCCATATAATATAATTACGAACAACTAATTAAAGATTATTCACGATATGATGAATATCAGATATTACACACTGAAACTGGCCCTGACAGCTACAAGAAACTCGTTATTGAAAATGATACACCGGACTTGACATTACTTGAAAATACTAAGGAAGCAGAACTTACAGGTACTGATAAATTAATAGCACTTACCAAACAAGTAAATGCCAATGAATCATAAATCAATAACAGTGTTCGATTGCACATTTTCTTCGGTCATTTTTTAACACGACATCTAACTATGGTTTACGTCAGTAACATTGGTTTTGATAAATTCTAATAACTAGTTACGATGGCACTTGGATTTGCTCGATTTGTCACAGTCCACCCTGTGTTATATGGTCGTAATGATAAAGTGCTTGCTTATAAGGATACTGTGGTAGGTAGGTTTTCATTAAATGCGTATTCAGAAGGATTATGTCCTTTATGCATTTGATTTGCTAAAGCGTTGCGATTTGTATTATTTATTTATGATATCTGTGGGATTGTTAATAGACAAATTTGATAAATCTATCCCTTTATTAAATAGAATTTATAAATTGTTCAATAAATATTAAAATACAAATTCAAATAGGCTGCATTCTAGTAAAAAATTAAGTGTCATTTTCTTAAATTTTTAAATCCTTATAATATTTTCAATAGTAATTGGCAATTTAGTAGATAAAACTACACACAACCTCACTCGGGCAGGCTCCGATGATTTCATATCTACAATAAAATTTGAGACTTACTCGCAGCGGATAGTAATTAAGAATTCGCATAAATTACCATAAATTTGATCCTATCAGACTTACACCGGCAAAACACTTGTCAACAGATCAACGGTAAGGCCTAATAATACGTTGTTACTGCAAATTGCATACAATTTTGACACAAGAGCTTTGATGTTGGTATATTTCGTTGGCATTTTAAGAACATTCCATGCATGGTCATGGACTAGTTTAAATGCAAATGCAGTTGCGTAATACCTTGCTAATGAATTGCTAGAATGTTTATATATATACTTCAAGTTTTCCTAAGTAGTGTGTAGTAAGTTCTTTGGTATTATAAAATGATCTAATGTGGAAATGATAATACTATCCTGTGCCCTTAATTTGACACGAGATTTGGTTTCGTTATCAGCCGTAAGAAACTGTGACGACATACAAGTTGTGATACTATATAAGTTCTTAAGCCTAAAGTTAAACCTTTATGAATTTAGTAAAAGAGCTCGGTATCATAGGAAATGATGAAATAGTATTTAAAGGCCAGTTTGGAATAGTTTTGCTTATCGTAAGCATAATTTGTTATTAGAAACTGTTTCTTTATAATAGTACTGGTAACCCATTAGTTATCTTTGATAACTGAATACTGAGCCGTAATTTTAGCCCATATCAGTGTGAGGTAATTTTATTACGTCATTGCGCTGTTAGCAGGCTTAAGATATTTTTTTAATACAGTGCAGAATATTTTCTGACACGAATCGGATATGATGGCTGAATTACTCCGATTTGTAATTTATTATACGTTTTTGTGAAGCCGGGTTTTTAGATCTTCTGCTTATATTGGCTTTGACGATCACTTTGCTCACCTTAATACCCTGATTCTCATAAAAAGGTATAAATGTTCAGCAAAATAACCTCACACAATCCTCTTGAGCCGTTAACGACATCGCGACGAAATCCCAATTTTCGCATTATCAATGATTCAAGTATAATCTCTGGGCCGTATAAGGCGTTAAACACAAAACCCATCGCATTCAAAGTTGGCCGAAAGCATTCCACGTTTCGGCGATTGAGTAATTACGCGTAATGGCGGTCGAGTGTTCGGGTACCATCGCCGACGTTCGGGCATCCTCGGACCTTGATCCTCGCCGTTTTTTGCGAGCGCGTCGCGGGCGCAAGTGATTTTTAATTAAAATTTAGCGCTTTATTATGAAAACTATGCGCAGTATAATGGTATGGGAACCATGTTGCAGTTGCGCTGTTTTTTGTGGTATTTAAGTTATTGCTGTTTGTATGAAATTGGAATGAAATGTTTTTGTTTGACAGTATTGCGTGATGACTGAATACTGCTAAGGAAAATAACGTTAACTTTTCTTACAAAAAAATATGTGCCACAAATATTCGATCATAATTCTCTGATGACTGAAATCAAAACTTACTGACTTAGACAGGATATTAATATCTTATAAATATAATAAAACCGACTTCCTCGATCACAAACACTTCATCGTTAAATTTCCCCAAACGAACGTTGATTGATCTGGGTCCATACTATAAGATAACGCTACAAGGCTCCGGCGACACCTCTGAGGTCCAACTTTAAGGTTTTGTATTATTTTTGTTTACTTGCTGTTGTCAGCGCCCCACGCGGCTCTTATCGAGATTTTTTCACTTTTTATGTATTAGGGTTCAGTAGGTGACGACAGTTTTTAAATTCACACCATTCAGTTGAAGTTTCCTTCAATTACGTGTGAAAGAAAAGTGTAGTTAATAACTTCTTTGAGCGAATAAGTAACGTTTGTAGTTCTTATTTAATTATTTATTAGATACGTATGGAAACCGAAATCGAAACACCGCAAAACTACATCCATAAAATACTCATCTTTTTGACTCGTTTGTAACTACAAGTCTAATTCTATATCAATAAGAATAAATTTTAAAACAAAGTGTTTTAACACAATACCTGTCACCTATAAAACTGTTCATCAGCCGTCGTTGTCTTCACTCTTCCTTACTTACTAGTAACGAAACTTTTATCGCCGCTCCCTATTTCTTCCGAACAACATAAACGTCTAAAGTCCAGTTTTCAAAGCTATAAAAGATATAAAATCCTACGGGACCACGTCTCAGATACGACATACTTTATTGTAACCCGTTTCGTTTTCGATACAACGCGGCCAAGACGTTTATACGGAGTAATTGCTCTGAGTTATTTAAACTGGATTATCGTGGAATTTTGCGCGTGTTACTTTTCTTTGTAGTGAACTCCGTAATCTTGGTTTACGATAAAATAAGTATTATATTAGCTGAAGCTGAAGATATTGAACGGAATTAAAGTATTTTTGGTGCCGGAGAAGAATTAAACTAAAAAAAGAAGGAATTAAATTGCGCTTTTAATTTTGTTTTTATTGTTTTTATTGATCTGTTAAAACTAATGTCGTCATAATTATGTAATTGAAAAGAGAGATCATTAATAATTTATTTCACCTAAAATTTTGAGCATTATGGCGATTTAAATAATAAGATTTTCTTACCTTGTTGTCTTGTTTGTATTAGCGGAGAACACTCACAAATAAAACAGTAAGATTTTCTTTGCTATCTTTTAAGTAAAACTTCGTTTCAAAAACCACTTCCCGACATTTTAGTCCTATAAAATTATGTCTAAATCAAGACCAAAGTTACGTTTCTAGGCTGAACAGGCTGGCTGGACCGTTAGTCTAGATAAGCAATCATAAATAGCTAATGTTATGCTGAGAAACGGCGATGTCTGCGTCTGTTCCTATTGTTGCTATGAATAGAGATAGCATGAGACTAGATTTGTTAGGTTTCGCGTGTGGCTTTTACTTGGTTACAATATTATATTGTTGGAACATTGATGTAGGAAAGATGTTGTTAGTTTGGAGAAAGTTGCCCTTAAATATTGAAATTTTTAAATCCTCCCTGTTTTACCAGCATGCGGACAGCAAAATAACTTTTAACATATTAATAAAAAAATTCATTTCATTGTTTTTGGAACGAGTATTTAAACGAAATTTAAACTTAAAATCTTTTAAATATTAAATACGATTTATGTTGTTTTCTAGTGAACGTAAAATGTCCAGCTTTAAATGTTGCGAATTTTAATATTTACAACACCCTTCAATAAAAAAGAACCTTTTCTATCATAATAAGCTCCTTTCAAAGAAATTTCCATCTTAAGTTTAGTGACCAAACCGAAATTTATAGGCCATATTTTTGTACCTACCATTATTTTTCAAACGAAATGCCTATTATTAGGCAACTATTTAAAACGCTGGCTGTAGGTACATTTAAAGGCTGTACATTTAAAATGTAATATTTCAGTGCTGTGTATGAGAATAGCAAGCGTTGTGATGGCATTCTCTATTCTGTATTTACGTTGTAAACGTTTTTACGACCGCTCTTGCTTCGCTGCTGTGGAGCTTGCTCCATGGGAAAAGCGGAGGCGATTTCATTTAATTTACTGAACTTTATGGTACAGGTATTTTATCGTGTGGCTGTAAAGAAATATGGAAAATTGTATGGAAATAGCTGACTATTTTTTATTCACAGACACATGTCGTCATGTTAAGATTATCATTGTTATATGTTTGTTAGTTTTCTTAAAGCAAATTCACATTGTAAAATCGACACTTAAAAGACTTTACCAGCTTTTTAACTGCCCCAGACAGATTAGCTGCCATTCTTTTAAATAAAATTTTTACCTTTATGTCATTTGGTTCTACATTTTATAGTTTCCAATTATCCTCCAGAATGTTAAAGTTTAATTCTTAAGTAAATACAATGTATTTATTCCTTTGAAATCATTACATTACACCGTTACTAATTCACAGCTAAACGATACTATCAGAAAAATATATTCACCTCATAATAAAACTACATGACTAAATTCTAAACTACCAATAAAGTTCCAAACTTATTCGATATTTGTCGCTTTCGCTTGTAAATGAGACATCATCTTAAAAGCAAGCTACATTGACATTGTAAAATCGACTCTTAAAAGACTATTCCGGGCTTCGAACGAACTTCACTTAAAATATAATACGGACATATTTTCATAAATAAAATGTTTTCAATCGACTGCTGGGAAATATTTTTGAACGTATTTAACTTTGTTTTTATGTATGTTACACTATCAGGGGGAATCACTCAACTAATTTTAATGAAATTTAACATAGACTAAGCTAAAAACAAGGTACAGGCTACTCTTGAAATCTAAAGAAAACAAGAAGAAAAATACCGTAAATAACGTACTTATAAACTGTATATGATTCTAAATTCTATATGTTTTTATGTGCAACCTTAAATTAACATAGAAAGTTTTTGTAATAAGTTATAACTAAAATAAGTCAGGTTAAAACGTGCAAGGTTCTCGGATAAAACAATCTAGCATTGGAAGGAGTCTTTTGCCCAGCATTGTGACATTTCCGGCTCTAAAAGAAATGAAAATGAATGAAAGAATTAGCCTTAAGACTACATTCTAATCTAAACACTTACGGCAAATAAATATTAGTAGTATAACATCCGAACTACCTACGCCCATTTCGCGGTCTACCTTCATAACCAATAATAATGACCATCCTGTTAACTTTAAAATGAGAATTTCTGAGATTTTCTCAAGTTCAAAGGCAGCTCAATAAGTGGAATGCAAAAATGTATTTACCAGCCTTATATTTGTAGGCGGGCTTTTAAATACAGATCTATTAGCATTTCTGCGATAATTTTTACAGGTAGCGGATACGATACGTAAACGATTTTCTGAACGGTTTTCAAATATTGTGAAAAAAAAATATGAATTACAAGAAATTCTATAGATACAAATACAAGTTTTTTTTTTTAATTTTCTCTTTCTGACAAACTTGTCCATTGATATGTTCTCCATTAGTTTCTCTAGCTTTATCCGTACATATCTTTGTTTCCTTTTCCTAGTCATACAATATTTTTATTAAAACAGTATTCGTCTCATCATCATCACAGTCAAAATTATTACCTCCATCAACCCACTAAATTTAATAATAATCACTTCCAATATGATTTAAATCTATCCTTTCAAGCATCGTATCATCTAAAGACCCTCACACTACCAAGTCAAGAACATCTATTAAGATTTTTTTCTGCATACAATATGTCTTAGTAAAACTTTTGTTGTCTCATCATCATCACTATCAACTATTACCTCAATCAACTCATCACATTACATTATCATCGTTATTTTTCCATATATCCCTTCAAGAATCGTATCTTCTAAAGACCTCACTACCAAGTGAAGTACAGAAGTACTCTTAGCATTTTTTTCTTCATCTTGAAATTTTTCAACATTGAGCATCGTGGGTTTCATTATGGTAATATCCCTTCTGAGTTAGCATGTATGTGTGTATTGCTAATAATGACAGTTAAAAATAAGTCGGTACCTGTTTGAATGCCTTTGGTTTTTATTGATATTGTTCAGTTTCAAGTATTGGCGGTATGTTTTGTGTTAAACGAGAGTGTGGCTTTGCATTTTTTTTTTTTTTAGCTTATTACTTAGTAATTTGCTGTAGATTTTTATAGATCAGTATCTTTTATAGTATTTCATATCTATAAAGTTTTGTTGGTTTTCAGTGAGTTGCGTTCTTCTTCAAATGGGTCGAGTTTGTTTGCTAGTAGTAACTGTAGCTTTTATGATTACCTACATTGATCAAGTAACATGCCAATATTGTTTTTTTTTTTTATAATTTCTACGAAAATTCTTAACTTTTATTTGTTTATATAATCAGACTATTTATATTATTTAGTTACAAATTTTACTACGTTCATTAATTCCATCATCATTTACTAAACCAAACGAAGTTGCAGCACACTTAAGCCGTCGTACACAAGCCAAGTTCAATGGCACACGTATTGACAGTTCAAATTAATAACTTCCCTTTATCGACTAACACTTAAAGAGTTTCACAAACATCCGCGATCTTGTATCTAATTAATCTTATTTTAGCTAATTAAGACATTATATTTATAAATCATTCAGCATTTTTTCTTGGCCTGTTTGAGATAAGCCTCTTTGCGTTAATATGTCTCTGAGTGACATATTTATCTTGTGTGTCAAATATGAAATAGACAGATAAGGTGGGTTTGGGTGGGTCTAACTAGTTGGGCAAGATCGAGAATAAGGATGGATGTGGTTATGTGAGATGTAGTTATGAGAATTTTTGGTATCAGTTGTACTGGAGTTAATTTTATTATCATTTTCTTGAATTAAAACTTTTTTTACAGGTGATATATTATTTCCTATTTGTGTGAAATTTATTTTTGCTTTTGCAGATAAATGTTTAGTAGATTTAAAATCCCCCTGTACTCGCATATTTATAATGAAATTATTTTGTCGAGTTGTACCTACCTAACTAGCGGCAGCTGTTTCAAAACTTACTAAAATATTACTCAATAAAAATGAATAATTATATGAAAACAAATTCCCTTCAATCTCAAGATCATCGTCGAAGATAAGATGTTTTAAATGACTTAAACATACATAATCCTATTATTTACTACTTAACACATAATTATACATATTTAAAAACTCGTAACAACTTCTAACAGTTTGTAAAGTAATGAATATAAATCACTTTATCTATAGATAAATTACCTGACCAAATAGGTTATGAAAAAGTAGTTTTGTCATTACTTACGTCGCCATCTTTAAAAATGGATAATTTTTTGTCTCATTTGCATAAGTACCTGAAACAAGAATGAGGTTTTTATTAGTCATCATGTCATATAGAAAGAATTAAAACAAATACACGAATAATTTATTGGTTTGTTATAATACACTTCCTGCGATATTAAATATTAGTTAAAGAGTATTTTTATACCAATAATAATTCGACGGCATAGTAATAAATTGTATTTTTTTAATCAGCCGTTAGTGGTTTGCTATAGTAGTATAATAAATACAACTGACTACCCTTTAAACGACACAGAAAAAGAGCCAAACACAAACAACAAAAAAGTGACACACAAAATTTTACACATGAAGCCAAAATAAGAGAGCCAGCTCCATTGTTATTTTCTGAATGTGAAATCATGATAGATCTATATCTCGATTCTCTAATCATCACACAAGCACAATAATTGAAGGTATTACACGTTCAATTCAATCGTGATAGGTCATTCTTGGCCTCCTCTGGCTATTTGAAACTTCCATAGTGCATCTGTTTCGTCACACCCTTTGGCTATTTGAATCAGTCTTTACCTACTTTTACATGAGCATACAATGCTGTACAGGATCTTTATAGATCAACATTATAAAGGATGTTTTATAACCATGATATGTACGAAATTGTGAATTTGACTGCAATAATTAACGTATTGAAGGCTTAACAATTATAGTTAATTGGTACCTAAATAAATTCATATGATAAAACTTAGTGTGTGAAGTCAAGTATATGAAGGATTTATATACCTACAATCTTTGTAAAGTATCATCTAAAAGGATTTTTTACGTAACTACTTACTTGTTTATAAGTAAGTATAGAGATTTTTAGGTTCATAAGTCACGGAACTCATGTTAAGTACATCGGTACTTGTAAGAAAAACGTTAAAGCATCTTCATATCATTAAATATCTTTATGACTACGATTTTGTTGATAAGAAGTACTCTCAGACAACTGCACGTATGCATATTGAGTACCGTCGTGAACATATGACGTCACTGACTGAGATTTAAAAAATATCATGTTATAGAAATGCAAGGATATAGTACTCGTGCTCTTTTTTTCTTAATTGCGTAACGGTTTTCCTTATTAAAATATTTATCAAACACAGTCAATATAAATTCTCGCAATTCACTCTACAGCAATTAAGAGTACGAAATATAGGTTTAAAAATAAATGTATTTTACATTTTTGTAAAAATATAAATACACTGCAGGCCAAATTAAGTATGCATCCGTCGTAAAGTCCCTTAACGTTTGATGTGCCGCGTCGTTGGTTGTCTCTCTTATCTCATATGAAACGTGCTTCAAATAAATTGGCCAAATGTGTACGTTTACTTATATTTGTTTACTTTTTGCATGAGAAAAATGTGTTTTATTTTACATAATATATTATATTTATAACTACTTCGCTAATAGCTTAGGTACTTGGGATCTAAAATTTTCAGACTCGAAAATATAATAAAATTACTCTGTATTATAAAGTTCTAAGTGCACCTAAGTGCCTACACAGTGTTGGTTCATTTTACACACATAAAACACATTTTCACCATTGTTATTTCACCTGAAAATTCCATATAAAATGTACCATTTATAAACAATATAAACATATTAGAGTTATTACTCTAACCCTGCGCGCGTCTATTTAAATCAAATTTCAAAATATCCAATAAAATAAATTCCACCAGTCTTGGTATAATATTGAATAAAACTCAATAAAACTTGGCACAGTTTTCACACGCTCGGTGTGTATCAAGAGGCAAAGGTTTCTTGGATAAGAGTGTTGGTACACAGTTCAACTGGCTACTGCGATTTTACTACCAAGACCATCAATTGAAAAATCGATGTGACACGCTCGCTTTTTTAACCATCCTTGTTACAAAGATCAAGTAGTGGACAGTGAGTTCGAAACGTAGGACGAAAAAAATTACGTTTGTTTTTTTATCTATTCCTTGCAGTACCTAGCTGTTAAGATTAAATTAAGACAGAATCTCAAGTAATAGGTACGATTTCAAAAGTTAATCTTCCAGTCGGCAAACCATCTAATTATAATCATCAATACTAATCTGTAACAACAGCAACGTCAAACTAAAATCAATGCGTTTAAAAAGTCGCGTCTTAATCCCGTCCTCCAGTATGCAAGCAGCCCAACACGAACCTAAGACCTCCAATGGGGTAGCAGATTTCACGCCAATACGCAAACCGAATAAACAAATACGATTTATAACTTCAACGATCTCAAGTCACAGTTATATCAATCCCTATTCCAACCCACAAACTAACCTTATTATTTACTTGCGAAGAAAACAATAGCACAATGTATTATTTGGTTATTTAATTTTATTACTATAAATAAGTATTACATGTTTTTGGAAGCTTATTAGGGAGAAATATGTGTGGAATTGTTTGGTACGGACTTCCTTGGTGCAAGGGAATTGCAGACTTATTTTTTTGACGGTAAGGTTGAATTGTGGTTTTTGTAACTTGAGCCCACTTAATGTGTTATTATTTTGAGTGCAATTTAAATAACATAGGTTTATGATGGTATGGTAGCTCGATTTTCAGAGCAATAGCTACAATATTGTTAAGGTAGGTTCTAGTGTTACACAGATCGTGCATAAATCTAAGATTTTTATTGAATAAATTCAATTATATTATTAAAATGTTAAAATGTCACGAACATTGACAGATAAATACTATTAGGGCTAGATTCATTGCAAACAAAAGCGGCAATGGTTACAAAATTTTCGTAGTCATTAAGTTTTCTCCCAAAGGTAGATAAATAGTTTCATTGCTCAAAATGAAAACCTCGTATTTCTGTTAAAACATGCCGTTTCTAAGCAGTTGTTAAACCGAATGCTTTTTAATATTTATGACTTCGAGTAGATTAAATTATTTCCCCAGACCTAGTAGTTATATAACTGTTTTAAAATAAATCTAGACATGCTCGCTAGGGGAGACAATATGCTTAGTCGATTATGTCGAAATGAATAATTTATTTTTAATCGATTGACTAGTTACTATACGGGTTTATTTACTTGACAGGTGATGCAATAATACCAGGGCTTGAAAGTTTTACAAAGTATTTTTTTTTTATTACTCGTTTTACATTATTCTCTCTCTCTCTCTACTAGAGTTGCATTATTTAGCGTAGCTCGTAGCAAAAAATATTTGTGTCACTTCAAATTGTTGTAGCAAAAAATAATAATACAAACAAATAAAAAAACATATCTCGATAACATTGCACAAATACATTTTTTCAATTAAATTATTCGATTACTCAACTAAATCCAAACGTGTCCCATCTCTAGCTAGAATTCCAATGTCGGGACCAAGTAAATGAGCGTAGTATTTCTAACGCGCCTTTAGTGTCGTAAGGGTCGCGTCGCGGCCCATCAATATCGATATATCGAATTACTCGATTTTATTATCGATATAATTTTTGTGCCTACATCTAGTGAAATGCTGGGAATAAATTTTGTTAAAAGTTTGAGAGGAATAGCTATTGTTAGGATTCTGTTAGGGATAGATATTTTCTATTAAATTGTTAATGGGTAAACTAAGTGCTTAACTATAAAGACCCTTAAAGACACCTTATTGTGTAAGAAAAACTAAATTGATGTTTAAAATGGATGATAAAGATTCTCGATTTATCTAATATATATTATAATTTCATTAGCTTCCCCTGTCCTTTAAAAAGCAAGTTAATTGTTCTTAAAAAGCATATAACCTACCTACCTACTCATAAAATATGGCTACAAAATGTCAATTATGTTTTCTGTTTTTCATATCTCAAAAACTCTTTAGCTGTATTATAATATTAGTGCTGATAAAATGATGAGTCACGCCATATATTTTCGTACATTTCCTTACAAACTTATTCCACAATACCCAAGCAGGAGCTGGTCTGACCAGTTTATATTTTTCAACGTAAACCCAACAATACTATTCTTTGAATAGAGACGTATAAAGAGATCCTACTCCCACTTATAATATTCTATTCAAAATTCGTTGCCATATTGCAAAACATTTATCGTATAGTTTACAAGCGACAATATATTACAAAATTGTTATTTTAAGTCATATTTGCCCTATGTATGAACAGTAAAGGGCAGAATGCTTTCGTTTGTAATCAAAGGAAAATAACGCTTGGTTGAGGTATGGTTTTAGTAAAGGCGAATAATAGATTTTTTGATGCAGTAGTAATGCTAAGTTGTGTCATTTATAAAGTAAAATTATAATTATAAAATACAATGCATTGTTTACACGGATTGTTTATCATCTTTATTCTATTTACTATATACTAGTTTCATGAAAATTGTAGTAGGTACTTGATCCTTTTGAAATTTAAAATTCAATGTGTATAACCACCATTCTACCGTACACTAGACCAAACAAAACGGTAATTTATTGACTACGTCTATATCGGATAGTTGAACTAGAAAAAATGTCCACCTTAATCATTATTCATGCACAATTTAAGCAAATGAATTTGTCATACTAAAATAATTTGCCTAAATAAAAGCGACTCTCTAACACTGGAACCCAACCCCGAAACACCGAAATACCGTCATCGTGGTTTCTGCAAATGCCGGCGAGCACGACCCAGCGCGATGTGTTAATATTATTTACAGCGCTTGCGTCACCGGGAAATGTACTAACATTGTGTGTCTGTGATTGTACCGGCTAGGGGTGTATGTATTTTGTCTATAATTAGAATTACAGTATAGGCTGAGTGGATTGATAAGGGTATGTGAGTTTAAAACTTACGACATATATACTAAAATTAAACGTTTGATATGTAAATAGAACAACCTCAATCAACTAGAGGACATAATTCTGTAACATAACCTTTTATTCGAAAAGTAGGATTTAAGATCTAAATTTTGTGTTACTAATTTTGGATTACGTACCCAAGGATCGTTACTTAATTTGTCATTCAGTCCTTTCTAACACAAACTAACTTAATTCGTAATTTGGTCCTTTGGTACACAAACCGGACATTAAACTTAAAAGCTCTCAACTCGTCCAAAAGGAATCAAATAATAAACCAGTATGTATCAAAACCTATTATGACGCAGCATCAACAGTTACCCTCAATCCGCTAATCTTATACATTTAACAGTTCCTTGCTCTAAACGCACGCGCCATTGTTCAGGTAAACACACATTGTCTATAAATTGTTATGTCTTAATATAACGTTGCAGACCACAGAGCTTTGGAAAATAAAATTTATAGAGCGCAAATATAGCTAAAAGTGCATTAGAACGAGCGTAGGCACTTTTCTGACTATATGTTGTACTAGTCAACTGATCTAAGTTATTTTTCGTGGAGCGACGGACGTTTATGCGAAAATAGCGAAGGTTCCGTCATTATTAGGTTTGAATTCATCATCATCATCGTCCACAGTAATTGTCATCCCACTGCTGGGCATAGGCCACCCCTTTTTCGTGCAATTTCCCACCGTTCTCTGTCAGCCTCAGCCAGACCCGACCCGAGACTTTAACTATGTCGTCGACCAAACTTGCTTCTGGGTTTGAGTTAGTTTTATCAAAACGGCGCGCTGTTTTGATACTTTTTACGAGAAAACTAGTTCATACTAGTGCTGATAGTTCATACCGTGATATGTGCACTCTATAGTTTATCTATACTCTTAGTTGCAGTTATAAGACTTTCTCGTGGGATGCAGCTAGCGTTCTGGTTTGTTAGATTGATAAGCCGCTTATAAGTAAAAGGAAGATCTTAGTCAGATGGTTGGTTTAGTTTGAGAGAAACTAAATAAGCAGTAAACTTAGTTAGTGTTACGGTAAAATTGGAAAACTTTGGCTTATCTATTACCTTTTTGTTTATATTTTTCTACATGCCTAAAGTTATATTGTTTTAACAATTAAGTGTTTTTTGTAACTACATATTTTTGGTATTAAGGAAATCAGAAGATAAAAAAAACATCAGTTAGAGGTCGTTAGTAGAATCGCTATTGAAATACCTTCGAAAGGCTTTATGGCCATTAATGTTGTATACATTAATAGTCCAGCAAATAATCGAAGTCTCCTAAGATACTCGAAGCTACTGTCAGTAGTTACCCAAGCCAACCAGGAATTAACAAGAAAACAGAAGTAATAGCCAGCCAACAAAACATTTAACAGTCATAGCAACACCAAAAGGAAATATTGACGTACCATAACCGTAAGTCTGGCAACACTCAATAAATCCCCTCTCAAACTATCCGTTTACACAGTGTTGCCAATTAAAATCAGCAATAAATTCTGCGGCCCGCTATGTCCGGAGATCAAACAAGGAAAGGGCTGCACCATTCGATACATCGATAATTATCTAGTATCGATTCGCAGGTGCATCACTAGCGCGTAAATTTTACGGTATACTATAGTCCGCCCATCACTTGGGTGGCATTCCCTTATTAATATAATATTATTGAGTAAAATATTGAAGGAAGTAATTTTCAGTTTTTTTTTGTATTTACTTACCATTACTAAGACCTGTTCTGTAGGCACTGACACTGCTTAACTAGTACTGTTTGCAAGCATCCAAAATTTCTTTTTTTTTTCATATAGAGTACAAAAAATATATATTTACCATTTGTGCCACTATTTACTTGCACTAATGACTTAGGTAATACAGTTATCTAGTTTAAAACTAAGTTAACACAGCGATTAGCGGGTAAATGATTAATGAAATAAGTGCGTGGGTAAAGCAGGCGTACTAAGTAATGACGGATTTGTGTGAACTTATCTGATAGTGGGTTTACCTAATGTAATTAGCTAATCTGCTCTAGAATCTATTGGCACAGCTGTTAATTTCTCAGGTCGCGATAAACATAGCGGATTTGAACACCACAGAACATTTTTAAGTCAGAAAATTTCGTATAGTTTAAAGAAAAAAGTATAAAAGAATACCTACTCTGTAGCTAGAAGATTACAGGTCTTTTAAGCCCCCTAGATACTGTTGCTTTGGGTTAAAACAACAGCAAAAATTTTCAATGTAATATCAATCCCATTCCTCAAAATATCCTCCGCATGGTAACGTATTTATAAAACTTCATTTATTAATCCAGTAATCCAAAAATAATCAGACAAACAAAAGCTGAACACACACAACCAAACAATATCATAACAATTTCAACAACGGGCAAACTCATAACAAGATGTGACATTAGCAAATACTACGAACATTACTCATCGGACAATGTCTAAGGCCGGCTACAGTTGTACGATTAGAGATTAAGAATATCCTTAACGGTACAGCGGGCCCACACGGAACCCGGAGCCGAGTAAGGCTGGGTACACAATTGCGATTTGTTGGAGGTATTGTAATTGTTTAATATTTTAAGATGCGTAATTAATTAATGTTTGGTTTTCGTTGGAGTACCATGTTGCTAATTTCATTTATTTTTACGTTGTCTTAGCTAGCTTTTTTTATTTTATTGATTATAGTGCTAGAAGTGTTTCCGCAATTTTATCTACATAGTTTACGTGAACCTATTGAAGATAAAATTATCCTGATCATGTTTTATGGTAATTGAATTAAGTAACAAATAAATGTCAATCATTCCTCACAAACCACATTATTTATAATCAAAGTGTGATTTAATTGGTCTCCTTCAAAATTACTCAATCCATAGGTACAACCATATTTATCTTCTTTCGGAAACTAAGAAAAAAAATGCAATCTCTCAAAAAATACTCTGAATAATTGCTATTAGACTCAAAAACAAGCCATCAAAAACGCCCCGACAGCATCCGACAAAATAATCGCAATTCCACAGCAATCCTTAACAAAATGTGAGGGCGAGCGGCGCGGCGTTGTCGCCGTCTGTCGCCTGTAATCGCACGCGTAGTCATTTGTGGTTTATTATCGCCACTCACAGCTCCCATCTACTTTCGAATTTATTTACTTGAAACAAAGATGCTGTCATGTTTTGCTTTTAAATTTTATTATAAAATTTATTAATATTCCTTTTTTTTCATAATCTTCAATCGTTATTTTCTGAATTCAGACGTTATAAGGATGTTTAACGATCCAACTAATCATGACACTAAGGAAATGTTTTGATTAATCCACCTAGAGTAGTGTTATCTGTAAGCACCTCTCATTTAGCTAATGAACCCTAATCCCAGTTACATTAACCACTGAATGGTTTACCCTGATTAAAATAAGAGCAAAATCCAACCAGAACGATCCTGCTAACCAGCCCGACCCGTTTGATTTTTCATTAAGAAAACTCAATTTTCATTCACCACTCAAACTTGATTACCGGTAACTCAGTCCATCACTCCAACCGACTAAATTATAATATACTATCAAACTTAATTAGCGCGCTCGAGAGGAAGTTCAAAATTAAATAAAACAGTTTCAAAACGAGCCGGTATCTTTAAAGGGTAATGATATTAGCCGTTCCAATATCCTTCTGAGATTTTATAATCTCAACCCTTCTTTATCTATACC
This sequence comes from Autographa gamma, assembly GCA_905146925.1. Lineage (NCBI taxonomy): Eukaryota > Metazoa > Arthropoda > Insecta > Lepidoptera > Noctuidae > Autographa > Autographa gamma. Next base: position 11,085,118 of record LR989856.1, on the reverse strand, counting down.
ACAAAAAAAGAAAACAAATCAACATATACCTACACTCGATACGTCAATCTGACACCTAGAAATATCCAACCAATACAGTTTCGACTCATAAATATTTTGAATCTAATTTGAACTTTATGACACAGAAATTACAGGTTATGTTTTTATAATAGTGATGGGCAACGGCCGTCTTAAAATGGTTGATGTAAGATTGACGGTTGGTCCCGTTAGTCGAGGTCGGGGCACTGCACTGGCGGCCGAAAGCGAGTGTTATCGATAATGCGCACATCACTAATACGAGGTATAGACTAATGGAATGCGGTTTTGAAAGAAAACGTGTTCGGGCGTTTGAAAAAGTAAAATTGATTCTTTTGTTTCAAATGATTTTGTGAGATGTTTATCAGTGTAACGGCGAAGTTGTAATTGACAATTTAGTGGGTCTAAGATTAAGAGGTCACAAGACTGTAAACAAAAGCTCAATTCTGTTTTGATGAGTGAACAAACTAAGACGTCTACCTTTCATTGTTGGTGAAATTATGGACAAAGTAGCTTATATTAAAGAAGTTACACATAACCTTCAAACTAAGTGTCCACAAGACTCCAATAAAGTTCACAGCGACCTTCAAGACATCAATCCTCAGCTGTCAGACTTTTGGCACCAGAATTGTCTCCAAATGGGAAATACAATACATTAAAGTGGTATTGACCGTACAAAATTACAAAGTACGCAATAAATCGCACAGAATCAGAATATTAAATAATTGAACTACAAGAATTCTAATGGATGTTTTAGTTTGGATTGAAGCCAATCTTAGCTTTTTGAAAAGCTATAAACTAAGCAATGGTGATTGGCGTGATGATATCACAGAGGCTTTTAAATACGGAGAATTCATTGACATAATACACACTTACAGCAAAGCAGGCATATATTAACGAAGTAAATTTGTATGTGACTAAAACCTCCAACGCATGTCCGGAAAGACACTTAAAGATTGTTTCACTAGATTTAGTGTTAGAAAGTAAATGAGGAAACGGAATTGATGTAATCTTAAAAGGTCTAAAAAAATTTTAAGAGCTATCCCAATTTTCCTATAACGAGAAGACCTAAATTTAGGCCAGAGAAACGTTAGACGCGCAACATGTAAAAGTAACATAAGGCTTGTGAAATATTCCACTACAGAATCTCATACAATCCAATGTAAATTTGATTTCAATTTACAAAAGCAGAGGCGTTACATTTCCATCAAAATAATGACGGCCTGACTAGATACCGATACCATACAAAACGTGAATAGATAAATCTTTTTTTGCTTCTAAACAGTTCCTTCCAAGTCATTAGGTTTCCTCACCAATTTTTTGCCTTCGCACATACAGAATTTTACTACGCTCATACACCATTTCTTTCTGCAAACTTATTTTTGCATGTTGCTTCGTTCTTATGGTTATTAAAATAAGGTTTTGTTTTGCTTGTAGGATTGTAGTGTTTAAAGAAATACCGATACCAATCTGTGGTGAGCGAAGAGGTTATTGAATAGCCGTGAATTGTAGCCGACTCATACACAATTGGCTGGCTTATATTGACACGGCGGGGTGGCCGGCCCAGTGATGTGAAATATCGATAAATGTCGACAGGATAGTTCGGGATATTGTTTTGTTGTATTGTATCTTTAAGCGATGTTTCTTGTATGCAATTTTCGAGGTATGGTTTTTATGTTTTATTGTGGACATGAGCTGTGTCATTAAGTTTTTTTGTGTTGCAACTGATCTTATATTATTATGAGTATCTGTATTGAGAAGTAGGCTACTTAGTCGTTTAAGGAGAGAAGCATAACATATTATGTTTTAAAAGCAAAAACAAAATTATGAAAGATTACTTAAAATTAGAAAACAGTCAAACTGTTTCAAAACTAAGTGCCACCTTTTTTACTTTAGAAATAATTCAACTTCGGAATCCAATTACATCAAAATAATTACGTACCTATCTAAAACATATTAATAAAATACTAACAAACATAACTGCTGAAATATAATAAGGAACCAGAAATACTTACGTACCATGCATTGTAACCAGCAAACTATCTACTCATAGTTAATAGCCTATTCTTTGCCGGGTTTCTCCTATCCCATCACTAGCTATACGATAAGGAACGTAGTAATGACCTCGATATTGAAGTGCGTTCTCATCATTTTGCGACTTTCTTGTCTGAACACTAAGATCTTGGACAAGTATGCATCTAAAAATAGGTAAGTGAAATTAAACTCTGGTTTTTGAAGATCGAAATATCAACCTAAGATACCTATGAAATTGTGTAATTTTTCGTCATAATGCCAAAAATCAATTATAAAGAAAGTAATAGTGAACAAAAGGAATAAAAAGCGACACCAAATATCACCTTTCTGCTCTGCTACCATTTCTTCCAAACTTTTGACCTTAAAACAGAGTGACAGTAGTTCGATGACAAGAATACTGGTTATATACCATAGTGTAGGTGGTGACAGCCCATAAAACCATTAGTACTCACTTCTCACTTAGCATTCGACTTGTGCGGGACGATAAGCCAGCAATGCACTTTTTAAGAATCAACATATAAACGACCTTTTCAATGTCGAACACGATAACTCCAAATTCAGAATAGAATACAATTTGAATATTTTTAAAATTTCATGGACAATAAAGTTTGTAATTCCCTTGTCTATGGAGCATAACTCTTTGTTGTTTTGATGTTTAGTTTAACATAATTTTGTAGCGCTAACATAAGTGTGTTTTAAGGCATTGTGTATAATTAATTGGATAATTTAATTTACGGAAATATTGTTATCTTTGAGGGAATCAGCGGTGGTATAATTAAAAACATGTACAACGAGTTTCTAGGGACGTTATTAAAAAAAAACTCAAATGAAATCGCATTAAATACAGTAGTTCTTAAAGATTTAAACTAGTTCATATATAAGGTACTTACGAATAGCAGAAGTGACCTCAAACGTGATAGATAATGTAACACACAGATTCAAATACTAGTAATCACGATCGTAGAAAAATTTGACGTTCACGATGTTACGTCATAGCAACAGCTATTTCGATAAAAAACAATCCGACTCCATACAAAATAATGGTCTTACTGCTAGCCACTTTAATACAATGATGACAGATAATTGAAAAGTTCCCGTTGGCTCCAAATGGAATGCACCCATTGTTACCGGCTTTCACGAAACTCTGAACAATTAGAATACGACTGTGATTATTTTTATGAAAAGCAAATACCTACGAGTAACAGTTTTTTGTGGGAGTTACAGATTTTGGTGTGACGTGGTACGGTAAGATTAGATTTTATGTAGGTATATGGTATTCATAGAAATGTTAGCAATTATATGTAGAGGAAATGATTGTGTGTTAGGTTAATAATCTAAAATGGATATGTGCCAATATTTTAAGTGGCTAAGAACGGCAAAAAGATCAATCGAAAAAAAAAACCTGAATAATTGAACAATATTTTTATCGCAATCTAGGCAAGTCTAAAGAAAATAATTACATAAATCAACATTGATTAAAAAGCTCAATTATATTCAAAGCAAGTCAAGAAAATATGCAGAATTTAAAAGCGAGACTTCCCGCATTTCTATCTACGATCAAAGCCGCCGCACTGTACATAACAACTGTATAATTACTGCAGTCAATGGCTCACTATGAAATGGCTCAATGACGTCACTATTCCCACCATTCACATGCGCACTTAATAACAAAAGGTCAACGACACAACACTAAATAATCAAAGAAACCGAATATACCAACAAACTACGACCAAATTCACATTCGCCATTTTTTGGACTCATCAACGCTCCATAATGTGAAATCCCATCAATTTTTTTCAACTCGAGCATCATTTTGAAAACAATTTTCTATCACGTATGATTATGGGTCATTTTATGTAAGTATCAAACTATTATTAATGTATTACAAAGCGTAACCTCGCGGACTCATTATTTTTGTTTCTTTTTTTATTTAGACTTTTAAGGGTTTCTCGTTTTTAATGTTTGACGTTGGGCTCTCAGTTTTCGGTCGGCGTGTAATTATTTTGTCATTTTCGTTATTAATCCGTGTTTGGTTTGAAGATGGCATGAATATGGCCGGATATCTTACCTATACACCTATACATACATACATACATACAGAAATATAAAGCATAAACAGTTTTGCTGTTAAAATTTTAACTGCAAAACTTTGTAGCAGGTAAATGGTAGGAAGACATGTTTTAATAACCATAAATATTTAGATACATTATATTTGCTTCCTCATTCAATGTATGTTTATAGAATATGAAGAACAGTTATGTACATAAAATCTAAGTTTTAGCGAAATTACTTACAGCAGTGTTTATCATTAATAAAGGTAGAGCAAATGCTGTTCGTAAATAGGCTTAACCCAACTAACCGTTCTTGAATTTATAATTAATGTCGAGCTAAAAAGAGACATTCCATTTATTTAAATTACAACAAGCATTTCATAATGATATAACATAATTAAATCAACGCAAAAATGACAATCAGCAAGACAAATTAAAATTCTGCAAACAATACGCGATCCAATCTCATTTTAAGGACTGGCCGGTATGGCTCGCAAATTGATTAAATTAGCTGCCTTCAAAAAGGTCAAGTTCAAGATCTGGTAACACAAAGATAATTGTTTTGATCCCAACCGAGCCGACAAGGTTGGTACCGACACAATTTTTTATTTTATCGATACATTATATAGATACACTCGTCCCACCACTATTTATGTCACTTAATTAGTACTCGCAGATTTTATGATAAACGTTTTATTTAAGCATCGTTGTAATCCTGATTTTTATAACTCGTAAAATACATGTATCTTCAGCAACAAATTACATTTTTTTGTATTGATTTATCAATCAAGAACTGTTATAATACGAGTCGAGATATTTAAACGATCCATTTTAATTGAAACTGAGACTACCGTTTAAAATTAAAAACAAAATCAATATATGTAACGGTTGTGTGAAACTATCGATAAAAAGTATCGTGTGTGGATTAGTGTTGGGCAGTGGTGCTTGATAAATGGATATCCGAAAATTGCATGTCAAAAGGTAAAACTGGCTGTCTTGTTGGTGCTTACGTTTTAATACGTCCCGTCAAGTTTCGAAAAGAAAGGATGCCAGTTATCCCATCACCTTCAGGCATTTAAAAAAAGAATGAGACGTTTTGTTATGTAATTATTTTTAAATAGATTTTGATTTGACGTGACAATTGTATCTTCTTTATTTGTTTCTCTGTTTTACTTTTAATATTTCTTCTGTTTTTTTTTTGTTTTTCACGATGTCATTATTTTATGATGCATAATTGCTTAAATAGCACAAAGCTATTTCATGAACATGATATTAAATGTTTAATTATTTAAAACAAATTGATTCTAGTATACACCAAGGTACATTTTGCAAAAAAAAAAAACAATTAATCCACGGCTATTAAACAAAAACGCTACCATTAAAAATAGAATCAAAATAATTAAAATCTGTAATAATTTTAGAGAACACAACTGCATCGTGTACAAAAAAAGCGCAACAGTTGTATAAAATTAAATTTTACAAATAAAGCTTGCATCTTTTTGGATCCCGTTTTTAATTAAACATCGTTGGTTCACTGCGCATGCGTCGTCATAAAGTATTAACTTCTAGAGGGAGGCAGGTAAATTGCGGTTCTCCTTTTCATCGAGATCATTCTCGGAATTTAAACTAAATAATACCTATGTTGTATTTTATATTAACTTTAAATTGTGATCGCGGTTAAGTTGAGTTGAGTGTTTTTGAGGTTTAGGATATTGAAAGGATACGTACGTACAGATAAGATGGAAAGTAATCGCTTTCATAGAAATAGAATAAGTAACTAGTAGTAGTACGTCTAGTTTTTCGTTTAAATATTCAATATTCAAATTTCGTTTAACAATTCAAATTCGTCTTAGTCTTAAATATCTTTGTGCAAATACGTATAAGCTCTACTTATTCATTGTTTACGAGAAAGAGATTTAGAATTCAGAGAACAATTCTACTCTAAAAGGACTAAGGAAAATGGCTATGATCTATTCAAACTTGAGCTCAGCATAAAACCACATTTTATCAGCATTTAACGTGCAAAATACGCAATCACGACTTTGAAAAATACCCATTTTCTAGTTCCACAGTCAGATTATAATCTTGCATACATTTGGCAGAATGTTAGAACTTTGGATGTCTTTTTTCCACTCCTGCGCACGTTCGTATCTGACGTCACGACCACTGACTTTGTATGGTAATAGTTTTGATAAAGCTTCGTAAACTTACCTTTGGCTTGTGTGAAAGTATGAATTGATGTGTGTTCATTTGGAACTGGGTTGCGACTTGAGAGTTATCCGAGGATTCTGCCCAGTTTCCCTTACTTTATCTTGATTGAACTTGACGTTGGAGATTAAGTTGGTAATTTAAATGGATGTAGCATTAGTGGCTACTTATTTACGTCAGCAATTAGGCTGAGATTGAGCTACGAATATGATTACATTGACAAAAATGTTTAATACGAAATAAGTTAAGTTAGTTAGTTAATATAGAGGAATGGAGACAGTGAAAATTGTAATCCATAAATCATTTTAAGGAATCCAAGATTCAATTCTCAGATTACTATCACAATGCTATGTTGAAGAATATAAATAGCAGTAATACAGGAAATGATTTTCTTCCTCTATTAAAACAGTTCTGTAATTAGTAAGTAATGTTCAATAAAACTAAATGTACAGGAAATTCAATTGTAGCCATAAGGTTTAACCATCTCAGGATTTTTATTGGCTGACTAATTATTAAATTATTGTCGCCAGTAGTAGTAAATATACCGCAAACCGTTTAGTAAGCTTCCTTTTGTAAAAGTGGAAGATTGGTTTTTGCCTTTTAGAAATATTTTACCGTTTTTCTATTAAAGTTAAGTAACTTTAAGTTAGATGTACGGGAGGTTTTTTAAACACTGTCTATTCTTTAGCATTTCGTATTTTACACCATTTACTTGTAAGCTAACTTTAAAACAAACTTTAATCTTGAAATAAAGGCTTTAAAATATCCGCTGTACAGATCCTTTTGAATCGCGAACAATCTATTTTTATCTCACTCCGGCTCCGTATCTCCTTAAGGCTTAAACTTCGACATTATCAGTTTCTTACACGTATCTAAGTAAATACTCGAATCCGATTCAGTCTAATGTTTCGTAATCTCGAAACACGACTAATAAAACCCGAATCGAAATGTATCGATAACTTCTTATCGATAATGTAAAACGTCGAAATCTATCGATAAGCTGTTATCGACACATCCGCATCACTTGACTGTATTTGAGCTTAGTTAGTTTAATTGTGACTTGCTGTAGTTATTATATTCTTTTAGATAATCGTTTAATAATTTAGAATTGTGTGTTGAAAAAATACCTAATGTTGTTTTAAAGTTGTGAGGTTTTAGATAGATCGTTAAACGGAGTAAGATGATTAATAATGATTAATTACTTAATTACTATCTTATTAAGGAAAGTTTTCATCCAATTTTTGTCGAAAAAAATTAATATATTTAATGCTACTATAGTTGAATGTTTTGCTAATTGCATTCTCAAATCTTAACCTAAGTTTACCTGCTCAAAAATAATGCAAGAAATCCGTAACAAGAGCAACTGTCGGCACTTTTTGAAGACAATTTCTATAACGTAATAAACAACATCAAAAATCACACCTGCACCAATTAGTGACAGCACTACTCCATTCATTTTATCGAACACTCATTATATTTCAATCATTCTAAACATTCACTACGTCCTTGAATTCCTTTAACGGGCGATTAATTGGCTGCTGCCAAATCATTCATTCGTTCATTGGCTAATCTTACAAGTTCTCATACATTCGTTCACATAATTCAATATAGACGCTAAACGGTCGATCCAGTTTCTGAGTTAATAAATTGAATTAACGCTCTAAGTAATGTTGTTGGACATGAATATAAGTGTATCTAGTATACTAGTAGTTATCTACTTATTTATTATAGAAGTCACGTTGACTGTTGAGATTTAAATATCTTTTCTCAAATTCTCAACTGATTAGGATTATTCCTTTCTACGCTCCTCAGGTGTTTTGTAAATTACCTATTTCTTATTTGATCAGAAATCTATTTATTTTTATTATGTAATGTTAGTTAATTACGAAAAAAATAAATATCTAACAAAAGTAGTATCATATTTAAAAAATCTTGTTTCATCTAATAAGTTTCTTGGTTTTTCTTTAAAGAAAAAGTTGATTCATAGATTTATAGAGGCGAACTTAGTGAAAAAATGTCTACCAGTCAACCTGAAGTTATTGAGAAGACAGACACATTGTAGATGCTCTGAGTACTCCTTAAAAAGTTCCTATTATAAAGCTAATTCGTATAGAACAGTGTCCTTAAGTCAACAAATATAAGCTTATTATAACAGTGAAGTATCTTGTTTATGAAACCGGGAGCCGAATGAGGTTTACTGTTTTCCATAATTATCCGTAATACTTTGTTGACAGCCGTATTTAGCGCTAAATGGACTTGTCTAGAAGATTCATAAACTGGACTGGAATATTCATAACAGATATATGATAATTATTAACAGAACAGATTTAACGGCTTAATATGTACGAAAAACGTATGTATTTAACTTATCTTTACTGATAGTACATTTATTTTGCGATCTAAGTAAGGCCTGGTTTAGACGATGCGAGGAATATCGTGCGAGTTGCTGTACACTGCGGCACTTGCACTGTATGCTGTTGTAAGTGATCGATTATAGACGGAAATGTACTACTGCAACTTGTACGATTTTTCTCGCATAATCTAAACCAGTCATAAATTTTGTCCTTCTTTTTTTTTATTAGTATAAACCTCATTAGGTTTATACTAATTTTACACGTATTATAATTATTTTGGACCTTTTCAGGTGTCATAGTTATGCGAAAATAAAATACATCATCAAAATACCGCTTCTTTTGGGCGATGTATAAAATGTCTCAAAAATGTAAACAATATAGTATTTTAATAATGCCATCTACCTATCAAACTAGGTGTCCCAACAAGTACGAAATTAGTACAAGCCATAAACAAGCATACTTATAAGGAAGCCTGATAATGCTAATAGTTCTATGTTAACTTATCTAAGTACTAAGCTTTTAAGTAAATACTAAGAAAACCTATCAGCGATAATCAATATTCAAGTCACCCAAATAAGGTGTTCGGAAAATAAAATCATTCATTCGATTGGCCCAATAGAATCGTGATTAAGTAAAATGTATAAATATTTATTTGCGTCGGATTCAATTAAAGTTTCGATGTCGTAAGCGAAGGATTTATAAATTAAATTGTCTAAATGTCAGGTTAGATGGTATTTCGACAGACGCGTAGACGGCGTGAAAAATATCTGGTCACGTCGAGATTGATTTCAGTATTATTTTGGTTTGCATGAATTAGTTGGTTGGAATTCGTGCTGTAAACTGTGGATTTAGTTCTAGAAATTTCGATGTTAAATCTTTAAACTCAAAATGTTTGCGGCAGTTTAAATGGCACTGAATACTAAAATATTAGTATGTAATGCAATGAAATTTTAGCTAACTGGAGATTATATAAAAAAATATATTTTCTGAGTACGGTAAATAGACGACTAATAAAACCTCAAAAGACACCTCAACGTATCGCAAAATACACGATAAAATTAAAACGTTCAAAACGACAGCCTAACTCATAAAACCGTCTTACAATATTTATAAGCAAAAGAAGCCTAAATCAATCCGAAAAGTGGGCTAAACACGGTATTAGTACACATAAAATTAAGCATTTCCCTGCATTGAATGTAGTGGCTCGATCTAGGCGCGAGCGCAGACATAAATCTAGGCGGAATGTAGGGCGCGTCAGGTGAAATAGATTGTGAGGCAGTTAGGTAATGTACGGGTAGGATGAGCTGGTTTTATGCCTGGTTTTGTAGCTAGAAATAGGTTTTTTGTGTAAAGGGAATTGGGGTTAAAACTGTCCTGGTTACCTACTTTATTGGTTCAAAACTATATTTTGGCTTCGTTCATTCATTTTTTACGTATACATGTCAGAAAAAATCGTTTAAAACCAACACATAGTAGTCTTCTACAAATATTAAATATATTTTTGCAAAAATAAAAGAATCAAAGAATAAAGTTAGCTCATTACAAATAAAAAGACCGAAAATAAATTTTATTTAATTTACAACTATTTATTTTACCAAAGTATGTACCAACTTGTTTAAAATTGACCATATCCTTAAACCTAGACCTTTCAAAACAAACAAGGCCATTATTTATTACTTAACGGTTTATCCCTTCATCAAGAAAATTATAATGATTTATTTCACTCATTTTAATATTACTATGAGTTATAGTGTCATTCATAAATAGGCAATGATTTATTATTATCAGTTTTTATTATGAGGTATTACGCAAATCAATTATTATTTTGCGTATTATTATTATCATAATAGGGAGGTAATTAAATTTCGGATACACGGGAACCCTACAACATAAAAATACAATGAAATTAGAACCCATATCAATGTTATGTTATGTTCACTTTTCTTCATGGTCTTGACTATGTAGAGAAATGATTTTCTACATTGAACCTTTCGGGGATTGAACCCGGGACATGAGAGCTAGGGACTCATCAAAACTGGGTGTCTACGCCTCTCGACCAGGTAAGTCGTTAAATATATTATTATTACAGAAAGATATTAAGTATTACAGTAACAGTTAATTGACCCGATCAAATATATTACCGAAAGATATTAGACAGTTAATTAACCAATACCTACAGGTAGCCATACAGTAACCATTCCCCAAATCTGATATCTAAACTATATCAGACCAAACCCGTTATCAAGACTCGACTATTAAGGAAATATGTGCACAACATTTAATAACTTGCCAATCTAAAAAATACTCCAGTCTTCCCATAATTAAATGTAAAAGCGTGATTAACACAAAAAACTATCGCAAACAGGGTTAGGTATTTTAATCGGTGCTACTTTTCTTCCTAGAAACTAGGTATTTACTAAACGGGACAATTTACTTGCTTGTTAGTAAATAATAACAGGTGACAGCCTGTCGTTATGGTAGACAGACCATCAAGAATTAATAAATATGGTATTAAATCATGTTATGGACTGTGGGTGGCTACTCAATAGAAAAGAGGGAAAAGATTAGATGAAAAGTCATGTTTTTTAAACAGTTTTCTACTTAAGTTTGAGTCCTCGTTTTTAAGTTAAATCCAGTAGTAAATTTATCTGACACATAATATATTTCAAACCAAAAATTCTGCCCAATCAAAAACCCAAAATCTTCAAGTTAAATGTTAAAAATGGGTATTAGACATTTGGACATCCAGTAGCATCAATTGACAGATTAATTGAAAGAGCCTTTAAAACCTAAGGGTTGATTTTAAGCAACTTATTTTTTTTTTGTTAGATTCCAATCTTTCAACGAACTTACAATTTTTTTTGCAACTGTTTATCTCTATAAAATTTATTATCTACATAAAATTTATTATCTACAAGGAAAACAGTTACCCTGATCTACGATGATACGTTGACCGACAAGTGACGAGATTGAAAACAGAGAAGATTTACTACAAATTAAATAAAACACGCGAACGAGACCCGACAGCTTTCCTTCCGCTAACTAATAACAGTGGACCAATCACGGCTCGTTGACAGCCAATCATCACCGACTATCTGAATGCAGCATGAATTATCGCTTTCCTATTGGTCCACTTCTGTCCCTACTTGCGATTAATTGGTGGAATAGTTTCTCAATTTATCAGGTGAGACTGATTTATTTACGGGAAAGATAAGCGGGCTTTAAGCGTGTTTTGTTAAGTAGACGATGAGATAGTATTGGTTAAGTTTGATAGCTGTTAAGTTAGTGTTTTAGGTCGGAGATAGTGTTATTGTCAAATGGGCTAAGAAAGGCTGGTTAGATGAATGGTTTCAAGGATATTTAGCGTTCTTTCACTTCACCTAATTTGTATAGTTAGAGATTGAGCATCGTAGCTGATATTGTAAGACATAAAATGAGACAGTAGCTCTAGCAAAGTTACAAATGAAGTCGAATGACCATTGGCTCATTGCGTTAGTAAAATTAGTTGATTAGTTTTTTGGGACAGTACGTTGTTTGTTGCCTATGTATTGGTGTCTTAAAATTTATTTTTATTCTAGCCATAATTTCAAGCTTAAAGGAATGTTGGCGCAAAAATATCAGCTACATTTTGACCAATCATATTTTCTTTAGGTATTGGAATTCAATTTACTGATTACCTAAGGATCTATACAGAATTATATTTATGGTCATAATTATCTTCTATACACCTCATAGTTGGAATACGCGACGTGCGAATACCACTTCGTTAAACACAATTTATTGACAATTACCACTTCCAGTTAAGTTTTTACTATATACAAGTTATGTATTAATTAACGCCAACGTTGGCTCAAATATTTGGGCTAACATGTTCTTTAAGTTTTTAAGAGTGTCCATGACATATGGTGATTTAATGGTACGTTTTGACACGAGCTATTTTATGAATTTTCATACTCAAATATACCTCGGTTTTGCTTGTAATTTAAATGAGAGTAGCTACATAAAATTTTATTTTCATAACAAGTGAATCAACAATTTTAAATTGATATTCGCCCTCGTTTTGTCGTGTAAGCGAGACAGAACTACGTGCAGTGTAGTGCGCTGTCTCTTTTCCACAAAAGCACTAGTCCAGCTTTATAATTTCATGGTACAAGTCTACTGTACGACTTGAATTAAATCACTTACTGTTTTGCGAAAACAGTTATGTCTTGTTAATAATAGTGTTCTACTTAGCTTATGATTGCGTGTGACTCTTATGTGGAGTCGGGAGATTAATCTAAATTGTCTAAGAATGATGTGGGATAGAGCCTGTGTACCAGGGACAGCGATGTAAATAATGTGGAGAAAATATAAGGCAAAGTATTGTGTCTAAGTACGCCTTTTAAACTAAACTACTTGGAAATTTTTGTCTGGGATAGGCGCAGGCCAGACAGAAGAGACGTAAGACGCAGACAGGGCGCGGACATTTGTCTCTACCGCGTCCCTTTCATACAAAATGTATAGAAGCGTCGCGACGCAAAACATACAGAAGAGACGGGGCGCGGGCGCAACGGTTCTATACATTTTGTTTGAACCCTTTTGAAACTTTGCGCTTTTAATTGAATACTCTAAAAATTACATTTACTTATTTTCTTTACGACACTTTTGTTGACGCATTTTCTTATTCACCTCCGATGACAGTTTTCATAGCATCGTGTAGCTTCCACTGCAAAAATAATTTCAATAACTAGTTTTAAACAATAAATGCTCCGTGAACCATTTATAGTTATACTGTCGGCTTACATCTCAAGGGCATCGTAAAACTCGAGTTAAAGATAACTGGAGGATGAGAATTGTAACATCTATTTAAGTTTATGCAGTTAAGGGAATCGATTATAAGTCGAACGAAGTAAAGTGATTCTGATGGCTTGGCTCGTTAAAAGGCAGTAAAACTTATATATTTTCTGACGTTAAAATTTTAATACAGTATAAGAGTATTGTGTTTTAATATGCATTTAAGTCGGCTTAAAATTGTCTGTTAAAATCAATTGATAGTCGTCTCAATCTTGTCATCTTTGGGACTATTCAATTCAATATATTTTTAAGACTCTGTAATTCAATTCAATCTATTCGTAATAGTCTTATTTACCGTAAGAATTTGGTATCTACTTCTATAGAGCAGAATGCTAAATACTGAATGTAACCCGATTTTCTTTAGGTCATCTAAACAACCCACTAAAATATTCCCAATCCTTTATCAATCAAACGTTTATGAAGCATTAAAACCTTTTAAAACATTGACTACATTGATGCTCAAAGAAAAGTCAGTTCGAAGTCAGTTCTATTTCCTCACATAAACAAACACACAAACACACACTTACGTCTAACACAGATTTATGTATGGACAAGATTGCCGATCAAATACTACATATTGAGCGAAATAAAAACGTTTGTAAGCTATTTTAACGAGTAGTAAGCCTTAAAAAAAGGCTTGAATCAAGTCATAATCGCTGTGGCATTCTGTGAATGAGTTTCCTTCGCGAGTTTGCGAGAAAAAGCAACGGTTCAATCTAGTACATGGATTTAATGACTTCTTTGCGTCGTATGATCGTTGGTTAATTAACTTACGTTTTTAGGTGTCGCTAATTGAAATGATGAGGTTAGTTACGGTTTTGTCGCTTGCTATGTTTGTGTTTTTAATGTCGTGTGAAATATGTGAATGTATTTTGCTGTTATTTTTCTTTAAAGGTTCTCTCTGTCTGTAAATATCTGACAATGGATGCTGACATAAACATTTTCCAAAAAATTGTATATTGAAATTGGTTTATTACCTATTTGAAATTTTATTTTGTGTTAGTTATAAATCCATTGCAAAGAGAAATTTAAGTAGGTATAATCATAATTAGCTTTTAATAGCAAAGAGAAATTGAGGTTAAAACCTTAATCTAAGAACCAACAGTCCTATTTCCTATCGTATAATATCCTACAGAATTCAACGAATACTTAACAAAAGGGGTACGGAAGCGCTTAGAAAACAGCATTACCATAACCAGAATATAGGTATATTATAGGTACCATTACCATTGAAATTACCAGATTATACCATTAATCGTTATAAAGGTCAGGCTTTAGAATCACTTTCGCGAGATGATTTACAGATCGTAGCGTAAATTAGCCGGCCTACGTTGCTAGGCAACGGTTCCTGTTACCTGACCCCGGCTTTCTCCATTTGTGGGAACTAATTCACTTTCATATGTGTTGGGAAGTGTTTATTTTCTTGATTAATCGATTTTAGACTTAAATCGTTGATTCTTGTTGGAGTTAGGTTTGCTTCTGCTAATTGCTTAGTTTTTTTCTGTACGTGCAATTGCGGTTTTAATCGCCCTTTCTAGGGTTGACATCAGACTAGCCTACACAAATTTACAGCTTATTTTATGTATGTTTAATTTAACTGATACCTAAATGTTGGTATTTTTAACCGACTTCAAAAAAGGAGGAGGATTTTTTTTTTTATTTGGTCCTATTCGGACAGCGGCATCTATAAGAGATAAATGTAAGAGATATTTTGAAGTTGGTTTTTTTTTAAGAATTATCTAATAAAAGATTAAAATTACAAAAGACTCAAAATTAAGTTTAGGCTGAGATAGAAATATGAAACTAAATAATAATAACATATTTAATTTTAATTTCGTTAATAATTACTAGCTTATTTAAAATAAAAATATAATACAGGTTTGAGTGACTAGACTTACGGTATATAGTATGTAAAAACTAGATTTATCTCGTGTGAATCAGCTGTGTAATAGTGCGATGACCTTACTCATCTTCCTAGCGTCATTATATTTATGCAAGTGTATAATAACTGCAGATAATACACAAATGAAGCAAATCCGCAGAGAGCAAGCGTGGTGATCAATGTTCGTGCCTTCTCTGTATGGGAAGAGGCCTGTGCCCAGCAGTGGGACGTTTATAGGCTGGATTATTATCTTTATTATAATATACAAATGTTATTTTATATCAAATAACTGTGTAGAGAAAAATCTAAACTATATTGGTTTGCTAAAAACAAGTGCTTAATTTGCAAAATTGCAATTGCAATTGCCAAATTTCAAAATGATTTTCAATAATAAATTCTGTTTAATTAAATTAAAATATCGATGATAATAAAAAATACTGTTATATTTAAATCAAATATTATTAAAAAGAGTATTTTGCATGTTTTTAAATTACCATCATCTAATTGAATTACATAAACAAAATATATATGATAAAAGCGATCTTAAAGGAAAAAAAAAGTATTCCTTTCAATCCTCTTCGAAGGAACACACATACAGGCATAAATATTCACAAGCCGCGTGTTATTGCATAATTTCTGTTTTATTGCCTACAATAGCATTATATGCGCCCGCGCATGCATCGTCGTTATGTCGGAAAAAAAATGTTCATTTAAAATTGTGAGCATCCTTTTGCGAGGATTGTTTGATGATACTGAATATGCTTATTTATTCATTTTTAGATTATAGTCGTAAAGGCTTGTTTTTTTCTGGGGTATAAAATTACAGCATGCATAATGAAAAAAATATTAGACACGTTTTTTTCCATACCTAATCAAAACTATAAAAATTGACAAAGGTAAAGCGCTTTAAATTTTATGAGTGAGTGAGTACCCTATGACGTCACGCCATGCGAAAAATTGTATAAAAAAGTGACGTTAGCACGTTACGTAAAATTCACCAATAAAGTACTAATATCTCGATTTGTTCTTTGATTGCTCAACAAAAGAAAAAATACTTGTTGTCAATTATAAATCTTTCTAACGGACAACACCCAAAACTTTGGGTAAAGTTTTCCTGACCCGCTTTCTCGTAGCAAATATATAAATCAAAATAGATCTGCTATAACAATTAATCACCACCATCTGAAAAGCCGAGAGCCAACAAATCTCAGTACATAAGGTAAGAAAACACAAAATCGACATTTATATTAAAATATTAACTTGTCCGCTTTCTCGGTCGTGAGTCCAATAAGTCACAGTAAAGTTCACGCCTCGGTTTCCTGCAGAGGCTGTTATTGAAAAGTCTCGTGATTTTCTTAACAATTACACCTTGGGATGGTTATCATTTGAACCTTTGAATGATTTAAGAGGATAGAAAAATTATCTCTGATAAATAATAATAATATTCCGGGACAACTTACACACGGTTATCTGATCACAAGCTGAGCTTGAACCTTTTATTTAATTCAGATAAAAATTGTACATTTGATTCGCAATTCAGCCGATACTTGAGTACGCATTAAGTGAAACTATTTTATAGACTGTTAAAAAATAAAAACCTTAAAATGAACAAATTAAAGTTAATTATAATTGCCGGAAAATAAATTTACGAGTTTTTCTTTTCAATGTTTTTCTGAAAAGAAATGTTCAAAGAATTACTTACGGCAATTACTATTTAAGATCATGTTCCTTGCTTGCTACTTGGTATAAACCAATATGAGTGGAACTGCGGTACACAACTAGTTATAAATGTGATTTATATAACGCATGCTTAAATAGTTTCTAATAATGAGTTGATAGTTGTGTTTGCTCACAATTTGTCTTAAAAAGAATCGTGTATCAAACTTCACGATCAATCATAGAGTTATAGACGTCTTGTCTATTTAACTGTCACTTTTGAATTAAGAATTCTTCTATGCAACTTTGACAGTCAGTTTATTAATTATTTTTTCCTAAAAGTATTTTTTCTCAGTTTGTTCGACGACACAGTACGTACGAAGTAGTTTATGTAAGAAAACGCAGTCAATTAAACCAAGATATTTTCATATTTGCGTTCAAACATCTCACATTTATTTTATTCTACTTATTTTCTTAGTGAATCGTAGGCTTCACTTACAAATCAAGCCAACCCGCCAACAACTATGACATAACTATCAGAATGTACATTTATTACATTTATATTCAATTCACAAGAAATACGACACAAAAATAGACTCGAACGGTAAACAGCTGACGTTCAATGCATTACAATTCTACAATGCGATCTTGTTTACTTGAATATTTACTCTTAGGTAACCGTTACTGGCGATGGTAAATAAAAAGTGTATCCTTGTATCGTTAAAGTATAGTAAGGAATCGTGATTATTTAAATTTAAAATCCGCTTTTTACTGTTTCCTTTTAAAAATCTTTGGCACACAATGTAAGTGGAAATCAATGTAGTGTTTAGTTTTATAGTACCAAATAATACAAGACTAATAAAAATCCCCTAGCTGGGCACAGGTATTTTCTCATATAAAGAATTAAGGTAAGAGCATTGATCACTACGCTTGTTTTTTTTTTTAAGTTATATTTTAAATTAATAATACATAACAGAAATGAAATCAAAGCAAAATAATATTTATTTGAATGCATAGTTACTTAATCTTTCTAACTGTTTTTTAACAACACTATCTTACCAGACATTCTAAACCAATTAGGTACCAACCTTTTTACTAGACTGACCAAGTGCGGAGCTCGTGTCATCGAGTCATCGCAATCCTATTCAATTTAATCTCAAATGGACCAACGACACCTAGTTACTCCAAATTTGTATTCATTGAACAGATAAATGGGTCTGTATGAGACTTAGAGTTTTTCAATCGATTGTGTGAATGAACTTTGAAGAATTCGCAAGTTAGTGTCGTTGGTATGCACCGCGCGCTCAAGGAGTGCATCCGCTAAGTTTTTACATTAATGTGCTTAGAATGCGACGAATTGTGTGTTTTATTTATTTTAATATTTCTTATAATATTCTTCTTTATTTAGAATGATTATTCCTGTTTCTTGTTTTAGAATAAATCCACAATCAACGGGATGATCTAAGCTTACTTAAGGTAGCTTAGCTTATAGATAAAAAACTTACTCCAAATGTTTACTTTAACTGCAACTTGTTTATACGCTTACCTGTAAAGAAAAAAATAAATATTAAAGGGTGAAAATTAAATACAATAGTATCAAAACAACACATAACCGTTACAATAATCTGATGCAATATGATAATAATATAATATGTAGGTGTGGAACCTACTTAGCAATTGATCTTCGTCTTTTCATCCGATTGAAATCTCAATAATCTCTTGACCCTTACTGTAGCCTCGCAGATTCATTTCGATTACGTGATAAGTAATTATCGATTAGTGATTAACTTAACCTTCATAGTAATATTATAGAACATGGATTAGCGCGTACATGCATAAATACCTTTAGGGCTTGACGTTTCGACCGGGTTACACCGGCCCGTTGTCGCAAGCAGACTCTCTCTTGACAAACGTCAAGCCCTAAAGGTATTTATGCTGTACGCGCTAATCCCCGTTCTATAATATTACTATAAACATGCAGCGCGATAGTTTAAAAGTTATTAACTTAACCTTCGACCTGAGATCTTAACCTTCACCTTTCCCTAATCCATTGTACAACATACGCAACTCTTCACAACCCATGTCGCACCGGATATGCCAATAAATAAACAAAGCAGACAGCGCCATCTACAATTCATGGTACTGCTAATTAATCTGAGGGGGGCGTGGAGGTAAGCCTTTGTTCTGTGACAAGTTTTAAGAGATGTTGTCTGTAAGAGATGGTTATTGTTGTTTATGGGTGCTGGGTAAATGGTGCAAAGAGAGATGGTTGGGATGGTAAAAAAGTTTTTGAGATACTAGGTAGGCTTGCTTTGGTAAGCAAAAACCAGACAGTGAGCTTGATTTGATAAGAGATTATTTATTTATAGTTGTCTTTATCGTTTGATTAAATACCAAATTTTTGTCTTGTTAAATTACCAAATGTTAATTCAGTACTTACAGCACTCTGGTTCAGAAGATACAAACATTATCTTAGTTGGGGGACGCAGTTTAAATGATTTTTTCTGTCATCAATAGCTTTATATTTAAAACTAGCTGTGCCCCGCGGTTTCACCCGCATGATTACCTAGGTCCCGTTCCCGGTGCCTTTTATTGGGGCGGAGACGAATCCAACAAACCACTATCGTAACAAAGGTTAGGATTCCTTAAAAAAAAACCGCACAATTTTCCATTTTTTTTTTCATAAAAACCTTCTCCTTATAATAACTAATACAACAAAAAGAGAATTAGCGAAATCGGTGCAGGCGTTATTGAGTTATGTGCTTACCAACACATTTAGCGATTCATTTTTATATATAAGATAAGATATATAGTTGTTAGACAATCCTGTAACCCTTTTTGGAACAATAAATTTATTCTTAATCTTTTTTTTTTCTTTGTCAATCTTTTCCAACTTGCACCACCGCCTCAAAAGCGCAAACACATCTGCAAATCAAATCGCGAGCACGCATGCGCGAGCCGCTATACTAAGCGACGCCGGATGTCAACATTAGTATGTCAGTAATCGTTACATATGTAATTGTTTTACTTAACTATACCCTGTGTAGTGTCACGGAAAACTTTAAAATGTTAATTTAATTTACAGTTAAATTGAAACGTGTGACATAGCTGTTTTATCGGTTGCACGAAAGAAGGAAAATACCTAGAATTACTTGTCATTAGAATGTTAATTAGTTTTCAATTTCACAGAATTACAAATAAACTTATAATGACATTTAACAGAATTTGAAGGAACATTTCGTAGGTACTTGGCTGTCAATCTGCCGTAACCCCAGATTCCTAATGTTTTTTTTTTTTTTTTTTTTGATACAAAGATAACATAAAATACATAACAGTAAATACATGAAATAATTAGGTAGGCAATTAAAATAATAAGCACCTAATAATGGTACATGAAATAGTTTGGGAAGGCCAACTTACTGCGATTCTTAGGAGTCCACAAAAAGGCAAATTCACAGGGCACTGCTAGTGTAAATTCATTATTAAATTTAAGTTTACTTAGTACTTAGCCGTACCTTTGAGGGCCGTCAACAATAACAAAGTATCGACAATCGATAGTTCTAAACCCATAACAGGCTACCACTATTTAACTTAATTTACATAATATCGACATTCTTGGAATTACAAAAGATGTAATTACAAGCTTATTGCTTTAGTTTAACTATTTTGTTAGTGAAACTGTCGTTTTACCAACAGAATATAATAATAACACTCGATCCAGTGCTGACTTAATTAGTTTGATTTTACAATTTTGTTGTAAGTTTTTGAAACTTACACCAGACTGATATTTCGACAGAAAACCACGGTTGAGATTGTTCAACTCCGTACAACTTTGTTATTTTTACAGAGTTGAACAATCTCACTAATTATATTATATACGTACCAATTGTCTCTATTTATGTTGGAAGGGCCATTATTCCTTAGCCAATTACACTTCTAAATGTAACCTATTTATAAAAATTATCTAGAATTCCACGCAACAACTACCTCACAACTGCACCAAATCTTCTTCTGTATGAAAAATCATATGTTCCTTATTATAAGACAATGTTTGTATATAAAAAGGATGGAAATGATATGAAATCTCACACCACCCGTGCGAACCCGAGACAGGTAGTTACCAATCAATAAATAATAAAATCCCGGGACATCTCACACACGGCTGTCTGATCCCAAGCTAAGCAGAGCTTGTGTTATGGTAACCAGACAACTGATAATTATACTTATATATTTCTAAATACATACATATTATAGATAATTTACACCCAGACACAGAACAAATGATCATGCTCATCACACAAACATTTGTTCTGGGTGGGAATCGAACCCACGACCTCCGGTGTAGCAGTCAGGGCCTCTAACCACTAGACCAAGAGGCTTGTCAAATATGTAGATACAAATAATTGCGTAACTCGTACTTAACCAATCGCAGTCTAATCTCAATATTTGATTATAGAAACTAGTCGTAAATCTAAACTAACTAGTTATTGATATACAACACACATTGACTGGCTATAGTTTGTAACACCTTGTTAAACCGACGGCCGGTAATCACGGCGGTTGTCACGAACTTCAACTTGGCTCTATAACAATAATATCCATATTTCGCCGCGAATAAGGGAATAACGCGGCCCGAGACGAGAATTAGGATGGGGCTATGAGAGCGGCGATAGTTGTGGATTTAATAAATAAAAAGTTACTCAGTGTCAAAGATTTGAAATTTAAATTGAGTAGAGTTTAATAAAATGTTTTCTCTTTTTTTTTCCTATTTGTCAGTTTTATGTACGTTCCGTAGTTAAGTTTTAAATAGGGTCACCACATAATGATTTAAAAATGTGATGGAAATATGTATTTTTTAATACAAAAATAATTAAATATATACAAACATAAGAAATAAATACTTGGCACTGTTATACACTGCGACTCACAATTCTTCGTGTGTAAAATAAGTATACCCAGAAATTATTTCCATTAAATTGAATACAAAAGATTAAGAACAGTTTAGTACGTTAGAAAAAAAAGATTAACCTTTAAATCTTCAATTAAAACCATTCACCATTTTACTAGGTCAAAAATTACAAGCAAGCTTAATTCTCCACAGCGGATTCATGATAAGAATCTCACAAAGCTAAAAACGTTCACTTTCAGTTCAGAATACAATTATTTGACCTGACGAGGAATTTAGATCGCGACCTTTGCGCCTGCGCGGAAGGCCACTAGGATCGGGCGTCGATTGTATTGGCTGGAAGAATCGTGGATTCAATATTTGAAAATTGTTGCTTCGAATTTTGATCGTCGATATTTATAAGAACGGCAACGCGGTCTGGTACCGTTTTTTTAAATAGTAATTATTTGTTCTATTATTGTCAATCTTTTTTTTATGAATTGCAGAATTAAGGAAATGGGGAATCATAATAATTGTGCGCCCTAATGATGAATTTCAGGTCCCAAATTGAATATGTATTTTATGGCCTTCATTATTATAGTCCTGTTGATAAAAATATTTAGTTTTATTTATCAGTTTATTTTCATTATTTTGCCTCAAACGAATATGGTTGTAAAATTTCATAATACAGCATCAACCAGCTTCTCTGATTTCTCTTCCAAGTTATCAAACGAGCTTCATTCGTTCCGAGAACAAGCCTGCACTACACAGTACACAGGTTTCCACCAGTTAACCTTTTCAACCATTAAATAGGTTTGTTAGAGTTATAGGGACAATACGCACGCTCATTATCAGATAATATTTCATCGAGAGAAACTGACGGTTCAACGCCATTTTAAATTACGGCTTATATAACGTTTTACCCTTTAAATTACAATTCACAAGTCCAGTAATAGCATCATTGAGGAAACATGAATATGCCTAAGATTACATAGAATTGTCGTTGCATAGGTCTCGCGTATTATGTAACTATTTCTTAGAAAGGCCTTATATTTAGCATTACCTAACTGAAAGCCAAGTTTATTTATGTCATTGTTAACTGAATTAATGTTTTCTCAGCTAGCCCCGTCAACTGGATAAAGGTAGGTTAATATATCTTCTAAACATTTGGAGAATTTGAAATAGACTTGATTTATTTCGAAATTAATGGTAAGTGCTCATTAGATTGCTTCCTTATGATGTAATTAATATTGAATAGACTTTATGTAAGGATTAATTGGATGAAGTTTATTGCGAATTATGTGATCTATCTATCTGTAATGGAGTAATTTAATCTTCGTGAAATTGTCTAATAAAATTTCTGTATTTTTACTAGAATGTTAATTCAATTTTCCATTTATATAAGTAATCATTTTAAGCTTTTACTGTGCACTTTAATTATAATTGTGTATAATTAAAGTTCACAGTATAAATTATTTATAATTGAACATACAAACTCTACCAAACATTACCGCTAGAATTCACGATAGCGCACAAAACAAAAATTAGCTAAAGCATGAAAAAAATTAAGGACTGCAACTCACACTAATTATAACCCTACAAATGCCTGCAAACAACCAAGGTACCTAACCCTAAAAAGCTTGACACCGCGCATTTCCTAGCCACGCGCTAAATCTTTGTCGGCGCGCACGATTATCATACAATACCCACTTGCGATGCGGAGCTGTTGACAGATACGCGTTTCCTGTAACCGAAATGGTCGCGGCCATTTTGTTTTGCGAACATTCGTATGAAATGGCGGACGAGGTGCGACTAGAAGTTGGGTGTTTTTAGCTTGTTGCTCGCTTGTTGCGCAGTTGGATATTGTTTATTGTGGGTGGAAAAATGGTGTTGTAAATTTAAGTGGCGATTGCAGGTTTTTGCTTTAGGTGTAACGGTTTGAAGTTTGTTGAGGATGTGTTAGGGCTAATTATATCCAATTAGAGGCAATTTATTTTTCATATTTTTTTTTATCTTTTATTTGGGCTTCTTATCGAGGGTGTTCGTTTGGTTTATCTAAATAGGTAGTCAATTATTAGCTCATACTTTGACTCAGTGCTTTTTTAATTATTAAAGGAAATTACAATTAATTAAGGATTGAAGTTATGTAATTTTTATTCACATAGCAACGAGTCCGTGTAAGTCCTACCTTATTATGATGAAATATCACGATATGTTCATATAAAATGGCGTCGGACATGACGCATGCGCACCGTGACTTCGTTACGTCACGATAGGGCTGCCGCCTTCCACCTGTCTCCTGTCTAATTTTCTTACAACAATTTTTTGTTTTATGATCACCATTGGTATTATGGAACATTAATATAAAAATAAATACTTTTATATCAATTCTTCTAAAAATAAACGAAAATCACTTAGCTACAACCCTGACACTTTTTTTTTATTTATCAAATGACAGATAATAATAAAAGTATATTTATAAGATTTACATGCAGGAGTAGATCCAACTGCAAATAGCGTGATTTAAAATTTTATTATGTCTCCGGAAGCAGACTTATTGGTTGAGATTAAAATACAAATAGGTACACCACTATTTGCAACTCCCTTTAGTATCTTAGCTTTATGTGACAGCCCTAATTCCCATCGAGATCCGCCGCTACACAATTTGATATGGCTTATTAAGCAAACTAGACGGAAAGCTGTGAATTGTTAGCATTGTTTCACTTTATTATTATTACACAAGGATTGTGAAACAAATCGCACCCTATAAGGAAATCATAGTTTATACTAAACGATGCAAAAGAACCGAAACTAATTGACAGTAGGAAGAGCTTAAGCAGAAACTCTTATATACCTTTCATGCTACACATTCTTAAACCACGACAAAAAAAGAGCAGTGTTGTTATACGTAAAGTTTGACGTGATTGTCTGTGTATGTACGTCAGAAGATCTGTTCAACATATTGGACGTTTTTAGCAATTGTCAAAATATTGTCATAAGTTTTTTTTTGTGCATTTAATTACTACACATTTTAATGCTTAAATTAATAAGAGAAAATATTGTTAATCATTTATTATAACAACACATTGTTAATTTTAAATGTAAATGAATTTAAAATGAAAATCTGTGAAAGATGTGGAACTTATTTTTAATATCAAACTCAGTATTCATAGACAATAATATCTAAAGTTATCCTTTAAACGAAATATTCTTCGCTTTATAATATCACGGTCCAAGGAATCGTGGGGAAGCCGCGAAATCGTGACTATTGATGGACGACTCTACAAACAGAATTTATTTTATAAATACGTTATGTATTATATAAAACTTGAAATAACTGCTGTAAGAAAACTTACAAATGAATAAATTTAAGAATCATTGGAAAAATAGGACTCATTAACGCAAATGCGCTTTGCTTTGTTGATCACAAAATTTCTGCCCATAGCTACTGTATGAAAGCAGCCAAAGAGTATTTTTTTCATATAAACTTCAAGCACGTTATTAAACTCTCACAACTGTAATAATTAGAATGATGTATAATTTCATTCCAAAATGTTTTATTGAGATTTACGCATTTAGACTTTGAAATGAAACTATTTTGAACGGATTTTATTGAGCCTTATTTTGTTTTGGATTTCATTTAATGTGAACATTTCTGCTTACTTCCTAAAATAAGACAGGTCAATGAAATGATGAATTAACAGCTACAAACTAAACTAAATTGAATTATGACTTACAAAGCGAGCAAACATAAGATTCAGAGAGAATTCCTCTGTTAGTTATGTTGTATCACGTCAGTACCAGTTTTCAAAATATCAGAGTTGTGCGCTCAGCGGCTAGGCCAGCGAAATCATAATACAACGTGCGGTATTCGCGTTAGATCTAAGAAGGACATTGATGACGAAATAATGGATGTGGCATTTATATGACACTGTCAAAAAAATTACGAACTTTTTGAGAAACACTATGATTTATGATGAAGTTAGTATATAGTAATACACAAAGGAATTACGGTGAAACGTAACGTATTTAAATAGAAGGAGAAATGAACATTCTTTAAAAAGGTGTAGTATTTTTGACCAACTAAGATCCCATTGGCGACAAAACTTTCTTCAAGTTCTTAAAAGAACCGTTTATAAAAACATGAAATTAACAAAATTTGTTTCGTGGAAATTTAGGTTTATATTATAACAAAAAAACAATATCTAAGTTTACTTCTTTAGATTATTACTTAGTATCTAAGTAGATACATGTTGATCCTTTCTAACACCCTATCTCTCCATTCAACGAACACTTTATCACTGTCTTATCCACAACTTTCTTGGCTCCACAGCATCAGACATATATTATCAATAACATACTATCTTGTACCTGTTTAAGCCGCATTGTGAGACAAAATATTAAATTTTCATCTAAAGTTTCCACCATATATCGTGTGGCCGACAGATCCCACGGTGTTTTGCGATCACGAACACATTTTTGCCATAAACAATGGTATAACAATGCTGAGTCTGTTTGTTTGCGGAAATAATATTAATAGATCTAACTTTATATTTTATCTAATGTTTTTTAAAAGATTTTTGCGGACTACACAAAGAAATGTCAACTAAGTAGAAGCTTCTTTTTATTGCACTGATATGGTTAACTTTACCAAGCAAATTGAAATACAAAAAACATCATCCAAGTGCTTTTTTTTTAATTTACTTTAACTTTTCCCTTTATAAATAATGATACTGGTAGTACGGAATATATAAAGAAAAAGGGTATGTCAAAAGATTTTAGACCAGCTTATCAAAAAAAAAATGTTGGGGAATAAAAACCTGTATACCGAATAAAAATACAAAAAAAAACATATCAATCAAAAATATTAAATGCATCGACAACAGCTCATTATAAAATAGTTTCCCAACAAAAACTTCGTTGATATGATAATCGGAGGGAATTAAGTACAATAAGCTTGCGTGTTTGTCTATGGGAAACAATAAACACTAGACAATGCCGCACGATTCGGATCTAGCGTGATGTATGCATGACGGTATAGATGCTCATTTGTTTATGTATCTTATACAACGGTGTTTCCTGAGTTCAGCTATTTAAGAGTTGCTTGAATTGACCGAATGACCTGCTTCATTTGGTAATTTTTACGATGCATTCTGCTAGCTGTGTTGAAATCGTCTTTGATATGATACGAAAAAAATAGAGCAACTTGCCTACGTTTACATTATTTCCATTTGACATAATTTTTATCTACTGGTAATTCTGAGTAACTTATAGACGTTATGATTGGAATTTATTTTGGTATAGCGAAAGTTCAATGTTAAAAATACTATATAATATATAATATTATGTACCAAATATCTTTGTATGTATTATTGTCAATCCTGTCAATAATACCATAACATACAAATAAACCCCAAAAAATACTCCAATGCTACGATGGTTCAACATCCCATGATAACACCATAAAAATATCGCCCAATAAAACAATCTATCCTTTATGACGTAACTTATTAACGCCATAACGATTCCCAAATTAAAATCCGTTCGGGCATCTTCGGAAACACGATCATTAACGAAGTGTACTGTCGTGCACAATATTTTTAGAATTATTTACTAACAATTAATAATAATCCAGCTTATAAACGTACCACTACTGAGCACAGTAATAACAATTAAAAAGTAAAACAAAAAAAAAATGTTTCCTAAAGTTGACCATTCTCTGTTACTGTAAATGGATGCAGAGTCTATTTTTCAAGCTTAATAATTTCTTGAATAAACTGTTCAAGAAGCTTAAATGCTAAGTAGATATTTATAGTCCAAACTAATAACTTCTAATTATAATTAAGATGAAAAATCATGAGAAACGGTATATTAAATGTATTGCTGCACCGCCAAGGGACTAAGTAAATAAAGTTTATTCACTATTAGTATGATTGCGTATGTAAAACACGCGTTCACTTTACTCTTTTGCAATACGATAACAACGTAAAGGAGATTATTATGACAGCCCACAATAAGGATGAAATACGACTTTACCACCACCAAGAAAACCAAATCATCAGGACTCATAAACCTTATCACAAAGCAATAAGGTTCAGGTTTGTTTAGCGGATAATTTTGGAACGGCAAAACTATTTTGGTAGACTATTGGCGGTATAGGCTATGTTTGCATGAATGATGTTTGCAATAAGTTAAAGCCCGCAAAATGACAAGCTAAATAAGCGTATTGTGCTACTGATGTCGGGGTAAGGATTATTCCAATTAATTGTGATTCGTATCAGAAATTAAAAAATAGACGTTGTCAATTTTAAGTAAGTAGATCCATGAGTAAGTACTCTTATTAAATTAAGTGTCAATCATATTGATTAATACTTAACACCTGATATCGGCGTTGTCTTAAATTGATAATGTCATGAGGCAAATGACACTGCCTTTCTTGGCCCTGGGTATTATGATTTATTTAGGATTGCATTTTCGACATTCTATGCTTCAAATATTTTAACATTACAGGAGAGTTAGGAAGGTATATAAAAGGTTGTTTTCGTGATTGAAACAAGTACAATAAACCCATAACAACTTGCGGTGTGTACCTACAGTTTGTTTTCAAATCAATACTTTTAAATAATCATGTTTTGATCGCATAGTTTGTCGGAATGCGATATAATAACATGGAAAAAAATATGCGAGAAAAAAGTGCTTGTAAGAAAAAAACTAATAATAGACAAGACCTCAACTCTTGTGTGTTCGATTGTACCACATTTAACGACCAACCATTACCGATATTTATTTTTTATTTCATAATTCGTATCATTACCAAGTTTTTTCACAACTCAGAAAGGAAACAATTGCGTTTATAGTTAACAATAATGATATCACGCATTGACAAAGGCTGTATTCATAACCGCCGATTAAATTATACATAATGATACCAACGAGTGATTGTCTCGAAAAATCTTAAGGAAAACACATAAAAAGCAATTTGAGGCTGAGGTAGAGAAAAAAAAAGAAAAATTCATTTATTTCTTACGATTGTCGGCTGTAAGATTACTGTACCAACGTACCACGGTTTCCGCCACCATAAAAACCTCTAGAAGCTTTAAACACCAGGTCGGTGCTGCCGACACCGTGCCTCATCCCGCACGGAAACTCTCTCACACCCAACGCCAAAGAGACACAGTGTCCGTAAATGGAATACCACCTAATGATAGTCCGGGTTGCGGTTAGACCATTATTAATTCTATCTCGCTCGCACTCGAATAACGGTCGTAAATTAAAGTGAGAGGGGTAATCAGAGATTCGAGGCTACGTGATCTCCATTACAGTCTGCTGATGCGTTTTGGATTCTTTTGTTCTTTTTTTTCTGGTTTTTAGATTAGTTATACGTGGTTAAGCAAGATTACAAGGTCTGGAAACAATTGTTGGATATTTTTGGGGATAAGCTAGGCGTGTTTCGGCGTGAGAAATAGGGCATCGAGAACCGGCCCATTTTTAGGAACCGGTTCTTTCGGTTCCAAACTCAAGCTGGAACCGGGTACCCGGTTTTTTCGGTTCTTTCGGTTCTTTTCGATAAATTTAAGTTTAAAAGCTGATTTTCTACTGCCATAACGAATAAAAGAGAATGGATAAAACACACTTTATTGGAAAAAGCATTTTTTATTATTTTTATAATTATGCTCCTAGTTACAACATCGTTTTTCAGTAACATTAAGCGATAATCAGTGCACTAAAATCAGTCTTTTCGAAGTTGTTTATAATTCACTATAGAAATCGAAAACTGTGTTTGAAATAATGTATTGAAATAAACTAAAAAAAAACTTCAATAAATTCCGAATAGACTTATCAAATTCCCTTTAAATTCTGCTATTACTTTAATTGGCTGTTGTTTTGCTCTAAAATTTACATTACTTTACGTTAACGTCCATTTTTAACGTAACATTGGATGACCGAGCTTGGACCCAAGCCACGCTGCCGATCCGACTTGGTCGGCTAGGTGTACGTAAAGTTTCCAGTTTAGGCTAACTAGCATTTTTGTCTTCGGTCCACAAAAAATTAACCAGGCAGATCTTAGGGTCCACTCTGGTTGTTTTCCAGATTTTGTGCATGACTGAGGCAGTAAATAGTTGGGAATTGTCCTGCCCGGGCGTAGATCTACCCGAGCAACGTTCTTCCCAGAGCCAGTGGTACGAGCCGCTTTGCAGTTTGATACGGAAAGAATTCATTAATACGTCGATCAACACTGCAGAGCGTGCGCGTCTCCTGGCTGTGGGAGAATGGGAATCGGGCCTCTGGTAACAGGCACTTCCATCATCCACTCTTGGTACGATTTTGGATGACAATACTTTCCGGCTCGCCATCAGTTTACGTTTAGGTATACTTTGTTTCGCATGTCATCGTTGTCAACGCGGTGAAACAGTCCATTGCCTCGGTCTCCATGGCCTGTCCTGCAGCAGGAGCGCACGGCGTAAATCCCGTCACGCAAATAATGTCATTATTCGTCACTGCCGGTGTACCAGCTGTTTTGGAACCTAATGGTTAGGTGCGCGGCGATGGTAAGAGATCTATGTCATTGTTGCCTTGGAAATTGGTTCGGCCTTTGGTGTGGTACGCAAAGTGCGTCGACACCCTTGCGCCGTCCCACTTTCTAAGTTCGGCAGCCTATCCTGGCGCTGCTCCTGGAGCTGCAGAGACCCTTAAATGGCGAAAGTATAATAACCTAATGGGTAATTATAATTTTTGCCGTTTGGGGTTGAAACGCTCCGGTCGTGGGGTCCCATTGCATGAAATCTTTTTAAAGAACTGTCAAAACGTTTGGTAGACTCCACTCGTGATCAGAGGGCTGGTTTTTCGATGTACTGAGAATCGACATAGCCATTCAACGTGGCAATAATACCACTCTCGGACAGAGCAATTTCTACCCTGACTGTAGTACTCAGGTCATTCGATATCAATTCAGGAGCAGAATAGCTTGACTTAATTCCTTATCAAGTTCCGCTTTATTTGTTAAAGAAGATACGTGTAACAATATTATATGATAATAACTTGACATTTAGCGTGAATTGAGGTATTTCTAAGTTTATTTTAAGAAAGTAAGATAGAACCGAAAGAACCGAAAAACCCGGTTCCCAGATTTACAGAACCGGTTCTTTCAGAGACCTCCAGAACCGGGAATTCCCGGTTCTTTTGGAACCGGGAAAACCCGGTTCTTATGCCCTAGTGAGAAACAATAAACTATATAGAATTATAACAATGTAGATTTTGGATGGTATTTATGGAAGGAACGTGTTATTTCCGGATAATGTTGATGCTGTTCTCACATTTCGCCGAGAGTTGTAATTTAGACTGCATGCTTTTGCGAGTGGATTTTTTGTAAGAGGCAGCATTACAGATCACTTCTATCAAAAACTGCCAGTATACAGAAATACATACACAAAATGGAAACATTAAACATTTGAAATCAGTAATCATAATTTTCTGAACCAACATCCTTAAAGTCTAAAATCACTTCTTCACAAGCCACACCTCACAAATTTGAAACCTCAAGAGCAATCAAGTGGTCTACCAATGAGCCGTTAATAATTTAGATTGGTCTAAGTACAACCTAACAAAGGTACTTCAGCTACATTGAACAGCCGCAAACCTTGACATGTATTGGAGCCAATACAAAACAGGTAACACCTACAATCCTAGCAAGATAAGTGGCCTATCTGAACTAATAAACGACGACAAAGTAGCTATAGAATTTGAATATTGTTGTGGAATAACTGATTGACTGGTTCGGCAAGATCTATTAAGCTTGTAGAAACAATATCTAGTACCTATTTGGTAGCAGAACCTTCATTTATTTTGTGATCAAACGGCTGTAGTACGCGTATAGTGGAGTGGATTTTGGATCATTCTATAGAATTTTTGACAGGCAGAGATATGGTAGCAAAATGGCAAAAAAATCAAGAATATAATTTTGGAATGTTGCGGATCAGACATTTTTATATTGATATTAGAGACACCACTCAAAAAATACCCGTTCCATACATTATGCAGTACCTAAACCAGTCGAAACCTTGGCATGACCCAATATATCTTTAGCCATAATAGAACAATAGCCAAATATCAATAAAACGGCCTTCAACCGTCGGGAAGACCCATGCAGTCCCATTAGAATTCTTATCATAGTTCTAAAATACCATGAGTCTATAGAATACTAATGGGTGATTATTTTAACTATTCATGTCTACTGCATGCTTAGACGAGTTATGTATGGATTCCCGAAATTCGATCGGGTATTCTAATAAAAGTATTTGGGAAAGTGAAAGTTGGTGAGTTGACGGGATTTTAATGTGTGACTAGTAGCTTGAGAAATGGACTATTCTGTGAACTGATTTAAATCCAAAATTTAACATAAGGTATGTTTCTTTTTTATCGGTAAACAAAACTTTTGCCAGAGTACCTTTTAGCATTTGGAGAAGGAGGTTTAAAAAAGTTTTGTATACCTAGATGGTTGCATAATTTTACCTATAATTATTCCTACTAGCGTGAAGTCATGCTTTCTAGATAAACAAGAGTCGGGGATTTCCACACATCTTATCATTGACTAATCGGTTCAACGACAACAAGATTGATTGCACTCCCAGTTAACTGAACCGAACCTTTTAACAGTTTATCGTTTCCGTTTACATCTTTAACTTAACCATAAAGGCTTACCTCCCGAAAGAGTTTAACCACCCGAAGACTAAGGTTGTCGGAGGTTACCCAACGGGTTGGGTTACCACAATTTAATGGTAATCGCAACCATTGGCATCCAACCACACGCGTCCGATATGAAATACCGTGTTCGGTCGAATGTAATGCGCAAACGCAGCCGTGATAAAACTTACGTAATTTTGACAGATATCCACCGTCTTTGTTATGAAATTATGATCTTTGTACCTATAGATATTGGTTTTCAATACTAAATTGTTTTTCCGAGACTTGGGATGATGACAGTCTTACATTGTTCTTTCAGTGGGACCGTTAAAGGCTAATGGTTCATAAGAATAGATGGATGAAAATATAGGATGCTTAACCCCATTTACCCAGCTACGGTACCTTCTACCTACGTGTTTATATAATACGCGAAGCAGTTTCATAGAAACATAAAATTTTACGACATATTGATGATGCTAGGCCGTGTTAACATCCGCTACTAATTCCATGCTCGGGTACCTTTCAATCGACTAACGAAATTTAACATGTTAACCAATTTATGTAAGGTCAATGAACTGAAAAATCTGTTGGATGGAACTCGATGCATTGCCCTATACCAAGAATTCCTTCTGTATCATTGCACATAACACAGATATGAAATATCACCTGCTTAATGTAACTTCTTATACTTATACCCTTACTCTTATCTCAAGGGAAGGCTGAACAGCCAATATAAAAATAACAAGAAAAAATATCATAACCAAACGTACTCACATTACTTCATGTGCAATTCGCTTTAATTAAAAAGGGGGTGGGGTTATTAAAATAATTACGCGCCGCCCCTTGTCCAATGAGCAGGCTCGGCGGTGGAACCACCCAATTAGGCGACGAGACATGCCTGGATCATGTGCAGGCGCACGACACGGTTTTTGCGCGGTAAAACATGGCCGTAATGACGTCACGGGCCGAATGTTGCCGAGTGGTTTTGGGAATTGCAACGAATTATAACGTTTTTTTAATGCGAGCAATGTGGACGCTTGGTGATTGTATTTTACGCGAGAATATTATATTGTATGATGTTCGTTTGTCTCTTCATCAACTCTGAACCTGATTTTATTCAAAGTAAAAGTGGTATGGGTGCTGTAAATTTACATACCTAACAACATTGACATTGGCCTGCAATTATCTCACTGCCTGGTAAATGTCTCTTACATATCTGAATGTACTTACTCATTTTCATCTGCAGGAATATGACCTATATCTATGATGAAGACTGGTACAATGAAGACCAAAGTACCATTAACCATAATACTAATGATTTCTGTTTCAGACGATTACATCATTTTTCTTCTATCCTCCAAGTGTAACATATAGGGCCTACAATACCCCTGACGTATCCTTGAAGATTACATACTCGATTATAAAGGTCGTCTTTACTAAAAAGAAACCTTGCCAACGAAAAACAAAAGCTTGTCTGATTACTTATAAATATTAAAGCAGTGAGTTTAGTTACACTGGATCGAGTTTCAGTGGTTTGCGGCAACCAAATTTTATTTCTGTCGATGGTAATTTATGTCACTCTTATGACTGTAGCATTAAGGTTCATAATAGCTTGATTATAATTTTTTTGGTTGTTAATTTGAGTTGGTTTTTAAGTGTCGGCGCTGATATTGTCTTTCTTGAAGCGAATGTGCAATGACATGTGAATATTGTGGGTGTTTGTAACCATGACTACGCATGCATATTTTTATGGATAACTAGGTAAATAGTGGTCTTTTGTTAGAACCTAAGGACCTGTTAACAAGAATAAAATTAAATAATATTAAAGGGTTAATTCTACTGTCATTTGTGTGCATGTAATTATGACCAGTTTGATTATTTTCATTTATGATTATGTACAGGTTTATAAGTAAGTAGCGTGCAAATTGAGAATTCAGTAAGGAGATGGAAATACAGTGTAAAGGCCTAGAGCTTTCCCTGCAGTAGGAAGTAACAGAAAAAAACATATGTTTGATACCTTGGTTATACTGTTATGATTAACTTACTTGACAAATAGAAATTCATTATTTATACCAGTACCCATATTTAAATCTCGGTATAGTTTTAAATAAAAGGTCGACCGACTTTCGACTTCGTGTAGGTCTGTCACCTCAACTTATCTTCAAAAGATAAAAGCCCTTAAAATATTTACGTCAGATAGGGTACCCCTTAAACCAATATTCAATAATCAACGTCTGAAATAACGAGACGAATCGATTCAATCGATTTCCTCTCGATTCCGATCTTATCGATTACTCGCTGATCAGATCGCTCAATCGGTGGTCATTGTCAACGTTGTATCCATGTGACATCTTTCATACTTAACCCATTATAATATCGACCTTATTACTTTCTGATACGGTCTATACAACTTAGTGTTTTAGTACAAATTTAATATGCGGTTGTGGTATTCAAATTTGTGCTTTATCACGTTGTGATAAGAGTTCTGATGGTTGTGTATCGTGGGTGGTTTTTTCGAACAAAACATCTCGAGTATTGAGCATTACGTCCTTAATTAGTGTCATGTACTTGTCACATCAACGCCTTCGTTCGTTATTTATGAAAAAAAATATGTCGATATTTCTTCTTTTTTGTAAGTGATTCGACTTTCAAGTTTAAATATTTTAAATCTGACTTTGAATAATATGAATCACGTTGTAAATGAGATATTTTGCATAATATTGTATTATTTATTGCGCTCAAGTCTTACTACAAGATGTTCTTCGGATATTTTTAGTCAGTTTTAAAGCTACATTTATTATTATGGACATGTTTAACAGAGAGGGAAGTACATATTTTGCCAGACAGTCTTAAGTATTTAAAAAGTCCGGTACCTACACTGACAAAATGTGTTAGAATTAGGAAAATCCTTTCTCAAAATTTCATCACTTAATGGCGATCTGTAAGAATTAAAAATACAGCCTGCTGATAAGGACACCTTGTTAATCTACAGGGTGTGGCCTATTTCCACAACCATAGACAAGTCTTCATCTGCTGATACAAGCAGGTTCGATAGTTGCCGACTAAGAGCCAGATAATCTATGGAACAGCTAGCCACGCCTCCAATACAGCCTTACAGGATACTTCGATAGAATCTAATACGTAATATACCCGTTCTAGCATATCCAACTGCCTTCATATCTACTTACCTTCTTGATTTTAATAGCGCGATAAAATTTATAGACGCTTTTTATCGGTACACAGTTTAGTAATCTAGTTGAACACAGAGGGTAAACTTCAAGATATTTAACTGTGAAACAAATACTAATCTGTACATTCAAATCTCGGATTCAATATATTTGAATACAAAAGGTTAACTTCGTTTTTTCTTTTTAATTGTGCAACAAAACACTACCGCCCTTCATTTCAAATTACATTATCAGCTGTTTTTTTTAGAATTATGAATTTGTATCGACTTTTGGTAGCGCTGCAGTTTTTAAGTTGCTAGTAAGAATGTTGGGAATGGTTGTTTAATACTTAAACTACTGAATTTACTTCTATAGTAGCCATAGTGAATGAACAAAGATTTTCCAGTGTTAATCTTAGAAAAAAATCAAGTCACTTTTATTAATCTGGACAGAAATTCCAAAATTCCTACATAGGTAGGTACTAAAGATATGAAAAACCCGATGATACATCAAGTTTTATAAAACCTTTTATAGACCAACATAAAACCGGTAGGTAATAAGAAATCATAATAATATCTAAGAAATTGCATTAAGAGCAGAGTTACTGAAGATTGGCAATGAAACTCATAAAAACTATAATAAACCATCTGATAGAAATCACAGGTTTCCGCAATAAACTCTAGAATGCATAAGTGGGCTATCTTGCCCACCGTTTGCCCACCGTCGGGCAAAACTACAGTTACAGTCGTATTCTTTATTGGTTTGATTTGGATAATTGTTTATGAGGGAGGAAGTTGAAAGATAGCTGTGTGTAATTAGAGCTCTTGGACTATAAAGGCCAAGAGTGCGTATCACGGAATTAATTATCTTAGGATGAGATGACTAAAAGTTTACAACATGTTTAAATACTGGAAGGCGAATACTTCAAATTTAGCAAAAAGCCTACCAACACAAACTTTCAACTTATTTTGAATTATTCTTGTCACTATATTACAATAAAAGTAGGAATTACTTTTATTAAAATTATAAAAGAAGAGTTAAACTAATTATTACCCGTCTTAAAGGTGGTCCAATAAAAATAACAATTAATAAAAAATAAATTACAAAACGTCCTGATAATTCAGCTTCCTAATGGAAAAAAGAAACTATAATTACTAACATAAAGATACCCAACCTTTAATTCCGACTTCAATCTATATTAACGACGATATCACGGAATACGGCACAGCAATACCTATAGCTTCTAAAGCTGTTACGCAAGCGATATAACAAGCTATTTAACTTTAAAACTGGTTAAGCTGTTGGAAAGTGATGTATGCTGTCCACACTTGGCGTTAAAACAAACTATAAATACCGAGCTAGTACGGTTTTTTATCGATACACACAGACCTACGATTTGACAAGCAAATAAAAAAAAAACATACCAACTCTAGATTTTTTTAAACTTCGGATAAGTTAAAAATATGTTTTTGTTTTAATTTACTGAAATAAAATAACTAATTAAGCAAAGAAAGAGGTTTTTTAAAGAAATAAATACTTTTTGCTTGCAAATGAACGGCTTTCTAACATATCTAATAAAAGCTGTAACAAATTACATCAGAATCTATAATTTTACAACTAGGTCAAGCGAGTAACTAAGATCAACTTCAAAAATTTATAGTCGATTTAATTTATATCCATCGATGTTATCTGCGAGCATAACGAGCTGCTATAAAAGTTTTAGTTTCAATAAAAAACGTGCTCTTACCACATTTTGTACTAAAACGATACATTTATAAGTAAGCAATATGGGATAGGTGTTTTAGTTAAAGTTACATTTGATCTAGTTTTTATTATCAGTCTGTTTCGATCTAGACTAAAACTAAACTAAACTTTAGATAATTTTCTGACTCAACATTTGCTATGGACCCATCTCAAACCTCGATAGTCAACGATGTACCTCAACAAACAACAGACATACTCAACAGACATTTAGCCGTGTATTTTTTTAATCTCTCTTAAAAATTGTTCGATGGTTGGTTGCATATCCTTGCTACCCGTGTGTAGCACTATTAGATGTAATTAACTCGTTGAGTCGATATCTCATGCAGGTGTCCCACACATACTTGTAAGCATTGCGCTAAATATCCACAAATATTTTAATAGGCCTTTACTAAAACAGGCTTTATAAGCTACGTCTTGAGAAAAGTTTTTATTTATTTTTAGATATTGATTTATTTTTCGTTTTGTATTACATTTATTTGATTATTAAGCGAAACAAGTGTGTCAGAATCATAGCAAGTGGAAAAAAGTTGTCTCTGCCTACACCCACAAGGAAAAGAGGCGTGATTATATGTATGTATATTATGTTTTTGAGTATTAAATTGACGATTCAATTTTACTATTGCTAGCTGATTCCTTTTTTAGTGTGCTCCTCTTTGTTATTTTATTCAGGAAATAGGTAGATACAATTTATCTATTAACAGTCTGAAAATCGAAAATGTATGTCTGTAGAAAGAAAAACATATTAAAAATGAAAGCTTTTACTTATGACAAGTCTGACGACAAAAGCAATGCATTATTACGAGAAACTAACAAACATAAAACAGCTTTGGTATCTAGACACACGGCAGTGTGTCCACCAAGTTCAAGCAAAAAAGCGACACACCGGCCGTGGGTTATTCAGTTACACCAAATAACGTTTAAACCACAACTTCGAGGTGTCAGATATTAAAAATATAAGTACTTTTAACACTTACGAGTACTTTTTGTGAGCGCAAGTGCTAAGTCTGAACAAAAGTTTATAACTTTGCTTATTAAATGGACACGGACGAGAGTTTGCTGTTTAATTATGGTTGATTACATTTTATCACCTGGTCCAAGTAAGTATGTATTCAAGCAGTATATTTTACTTCCCTTATAGTCTTTTTTATGAGCTAAAATAAATGAGTTGTGATTCAATATGCAGGTAGACAGTAAATACGTTCATTCTTACCTAGAACTATTGAAGTTGGCAAATACCTCATACCTTAAAAACACAACGAACTTTAAAGGATATGGTTCTTTTATAATAACTAACTATTTAATATTGTAAGAGGATTCCATTGTCAGTGAGCATTCTCCTTCGTCGCATTATACTCATTTTCTATATCTAAATATTGTATTTATTTAGATATACTTCTATAAACTTTGCAATAACTTATAGCTTAAAGACTTACTCGTTATTCGGTTTCAAATAAAATTATTTTTGTTTACCATGTGCATTGTGCATGTAAATTAAGCAAAAATACCAATAAGGCAAAAATAACCATTTCATCTACTTCCAATAGTTTATAAAACAAATATAGAAAGAAGGAAAGAAAGAAAAACCATTTATTAACACATAAGTAAAAAGGACGCAACAAACAAAAAACCTAGAAAATATAACAAAAGGTACGGTCAATCTGGGTAACTTAAGCTTTCAGTACAACTTTGACTCACCACTTCCAATTCCGATTAATATTTTTTTTTCTGGCTCTGTACAAAACTTTACGCATAGAAATATTTTTTATTAGATACATAAAGGGCTTCGTTAAAACCCATATAATGTCATTATTTGATAAATGTTAAAAATCCATAGATATAAAATAAAAACGGCGGGCTGTGCGCAACGTCTTTTTAAAAGTGCTCAAAAAACTTTGTTACTTTGCGATTCTTAGACGCTGAATAAAGGTGAGTTTCAGTTCAGACAATAAATTAAAGTTTATAAACTTAAATACAATTAAAATTTTCGCAATATTTTTATGAATATTGTTAATATTAGCAAAATTGTGCATCGGGTCCTTTAGAACTATCAAATCCGGGTAACTTTGACTCGGGTCAAAGTTACACTGATAGTTTGAACTAACTCCACTAACTTACTGGGCAAATTTAAATATATATATTTTTTAAGTTAAACTTACATTAACATGGCGCGAAAAAAGTAGGTAAAAAAAAATCTATACATTACATCATTATTATACATTTTGATGGTACAAAGCTTAAAATGTCGCTCATGCAGAAGGCGATAGAGGGTTGAAAGCTGCCTAATAAGCCTGATATTATACGCAGTTTCCCAAAAAATGTCGTGAAATATTTGCCTACTACTAAAGTGACCAAAAGAAAGAATTTTTTTATCATTGATGATGATTTTCTTTGTATGGAATGGGGAGAGTAAGGCTGGTAAAGAGCTGATTTTGTTATTTTCATTTTGGATTTTTATGTTAGTTTTTATAATTGATTAGGATTTGATAACTTAGTTTTGTTATTAATGAACAATTAAAAAGACTTATAAGACTGATTAGATCTTAATAAGTTCTAAAAACCCGTCTCCTTTTAAAAATTAGCGATTTCCCTAACTGCGCACTTTATTTTTCATGTTTTCAACAGTAAACCTTTGAGAAAAAAAATAAAAATTGTTTCTAATGTTAGTTTGTTTCATATTATGCCATAAAAAGAGGGTTAAGACTCACCAAATATAACAAAACCTAATTTAAAACAGCAAAATCCGTATCATTAAGTGTGTGAGGTAATGTTACCCAAGTCACCGTATAACTTTGCCTCGTTGAATTTTCAATGATTATAAAGCTGTAGTTTAAAAAAAAGATTAACTTTTTTTATTTCTTAAAAATAGGCATTGTAAAGCCACTAAAAACATTCATTCCACAGTAGTTTGGTTAAGAATTCTATACGTAATTTTAAAAAAAGCTTATAAAGTGGGTCAAAGTTACCCAACATGATGGTATACCTTATAATTAAATATATTTATTTTACATTTACTTTCCAACGTAAATTACACATCCATATTATATCCATAAGTCATATTTTTTTGCATTTATCTACAAAATTCACCTGCCTATTCAAACCCAACTACACATCCGTATTCTGACAATTCAAACTTAACTAAATTAAAAACAAAACATTACCTCGATATTAACCGCTGATACCGACAATCCTTGGTTTGTCCTCAGTGGACATCGCCATATTTTTCTACATGTCACTGATACAAGGGATCTTAAACAAACTATGAACATGGCACATTATTTATTGCCTACAAGGCAGGAAGTGGACATGTATATTGTTCTTATCTAATAAACAGTTATTTAGTTTTGCTAACTAAATAATGGAGGGGTGTAAAACCGTATATTACTATTGCGACTAACCTTTAGCGTTTGTAATGTGCCTGCAAAGTAATAACACTCGCAAGTCTTCGCTTAGTTTTGTCAGACATTGACAGTCGAATGATCAATAAGCAAAAGGTAAGAAAATCTTGATGGACAACTCTACAACACGTTTTAATAAAATACATAACAATTGGATATCTTTACTTACGGAATAAACCCATGGAATAAACCTTAAAGACTGTCTGTTTTTCCTGGTTTTTGACAACAGATTAAACTGAAAATTTTCAGAAATACATAATAATAATAAATAAATAATAAATGCGGACAACATCACATACATTGCTCTGAACCCAAAGTAAGTAGCTATTAAGCACTTGTGTTATGGAATTCAGAAACAACGAAGGTACCACAAACACCCAGACCCGAGGCAATGTAGAAAAGTTGATTTCTACATTGACCCGACCGGGGATCGAACCCGGGACCTCAGAGCTAGCGACACCTTGAAACCGGTGCGTACGCCACTCGACCACGGAGGTCGTCGAGTGAGATAATACCACTTAACATTACTTACACAATCAATTAATTTAGATTTACTCTCGTTTAAA
Source organism: Autographa gamma (assembly GCA_905146925.1). NCBI lineage: Eukaryota > Metazoa > Arthropoda > Insecta > Lepidoptera > Noctuidae > Autographa > Autographa gamma. Next base: position 11,043,628 of record LR989856.1, on the reverse strand, counting down.
GGTCAAATCCATACACACTAAAAATAACTAACATTCTTAACCCTAAAACGCTGTCTTCCTCCCACGCCACAGGATATAGTCGAGAGTGATAATGATATAAACTTATACGAATACTGTTAAGCCGTTTGATTGTTTTGTTCGTTTACACGAAAGCTGAGGAAATGGTTAACGGGTTAATTGTTGCGCAAGATGATGGCATATGTAGGTGCGTTCTGTATGCAGTACGTTTTGCGAGAATGTATGGGTTATACGCGGAAGATTGTTGGTGTGTAATTAAATTTGTAATATTCTAAAACTATGCCGAACCGTTAAGTTGTTTATTGTTGTAACAAACTGATAAAATAATTTAAAGAGCCAATTTTATTGCTAAGGGCGTAGACAGACGATAGTTTTATTTTGATACTTTTTTTCGTTTAATCATCAATTCATTTTACCATGTTAAATACAGACTGTCATTTTAACGCGTAAGAATGTATCAAGAAAACGTATTTGTTTTGTTTTCAGAATAATTTCATCCCACCACACATGTGGGTTCTGATTTCAAAAATCGATTAGCCAACCAAATGTATTACGTCAACAGAATTAAAATAAGGCACGCTTATTGTCATACACTCGACGGCGTGTAGCTAGCACCATCCCACAGCCTAGCAATAACATAAACTTCACAGATGAATCACTGTTGGCTATTTGTTTAGCGTATGCATCGTAAACTCGACGGCGAACGTGTCCGTCATAAAGTCGGGCTTGGCGGGGGGCTTGATAAGCTGTATTTGCATATTCTCTACACTGTGGCGTGATGAGTGAGCCGGCGACCGATAAGTCGCTGGTTTTCATTATACTGTAGTGTGAGATTGACGGAGTGGTGGGGTTTCAGCTGGTTTTTTTTTTTTTTTTTTTTTTTTTTTGGCCTCCAGGCCTCCAGCCAGAGCAATAGGAAAAACTAACTACGTTAGCAACGTCTACTAAGGGCACCCCCTGCGGGGTTCGGACCTCGACTTAGTGCGTTGCTAACAATCTTAATAAAGCAAAACAGCAAGGGATGGCTGGATCTAAATTTTTATTATTTAGGGACAATTTTTATTGCTAGTTTGGCCGGCTCGGGCCAGCTTGATCTAGGGACGGGAGGATAACATTTACGTTATTATTATTTATACTACGCGACGGACCTCGCCGGCGAGGACGTAATATACGGCGGTTGTGTTTTGTATTGCTACTGCTAGCTAAATCGAATGCTTCTTGGAGAAGCGTTGTTTTATCATCGGGGTAGGAGAGAGTATGTCTGGGGCGTTTAATCTTAGATATTACGGAAGGTACGTATCGCGCGGCCGCTACGATTAGCGGGTTACGGTGGGTTTCGGAGGAGTCGAAAAATCGAATCGCGGCGCGTTTCATGAACTGCTTGATTGTTGGCAGCTTTAAGTCACAGTGCAACTGCAAGTTACGGACGTAACCTGGAGCGCCTGTGGCTCTACGCATGAAACGGTTTTGGAGAGTTTGCATTCGTTTGAGTCGATAATCGGGTACGGGGGTTTCAGCTGGGTGTAACGAAGTTTTGATGTGTGTATCAGATGTACATGCAAAAGTGAAACATTTTGTTTGTTGAAAGATTCTGAAAGATTGGTTGCTTACCTCCTTATATTTAAACTAGTATCTAATAGCAATATGTACCTACAGACTTTAAACCTACCGAAATCAAAGATTTTTTTTTTTTATATCAATTATATAGATACTCGAACTAACAAATGGGACGGTTTCTTAGAAAAAAGTTTCAAAATTATTTTAAAATTTCACAAAAAAATTAAATAACATGTAATTGCTGAATATTGCAGAACGCGGAAAACATACAATAGCCCACCTAAACATAAAAAGGATTAACCATAACTTAAGGCTTAAAATAAACTGTCAATACCAACTGTTGGTTTGCAGCCAGCCTAATATTACTCGTAGTTATTACACTGTCGGATTGTCAGGCAAAGGTCAGTATCGACAATACTCTGGAATCGTACCATTATCGTCACTGTCGCGAGCTGCGTTATACCATCGATAAGATTTACTTTAGGGCTTAGCACGTAAGCGTATTCGTACAGTCGACCACGGAAGCGAATAAGATATCGACACAAGCGCAATACTGCTTTAAATAACAAAATACAGCGAAATACAGTTTTTTACATCCAGACTTTTTCATTTTCGTTATTTTAAATAATATTTGGGTTGTGAAAACATAATCTTTAAAAGATAATAAAAGCCTTCGGTTAATTTTGGAACAAGTCAAGTTACCCCAAAAAAAGGTAGTATGAAAACTTTCAGCTTTACAAAATTATGTTAGAAATTAATTTTTATTATTATTTCCATATTGGATATGATCAAGGTCAATTAATTAAGTTTATTGAGTTATGTCTATAGCACCTCAAAATACTTTTTTAAAAACGATGTTACGGATGTTATTTATTTTTCAACCGATGACAATAGTCTAAATAACAAATAGTACCACATACGCTTCCAGGCACCGCCATCGGTTAACAGCTTAGCATTAAAAGCTTCCAGTGGGCAGATACTTATGAATAATGTCCTCCACAGGATTATCTTCCACTGACAGTCCCTGAGTAACTATACTTCTGGGCCTCGATTCAGATATTTAAGAGTTGCTAGAATTGACCGAATGATTTGCTTCATTATCGTCATTATTAGTTGGCATTCTGTTAACTGTCATTACGATCATTCTCTTCGAGTGTTCAATGAGATTTTGTTGTAGACTTATCTGAAATGCCTCGTTGGCCTCGTTGGCTAAGCGCACCTGCTACGCTAAAGGTCTTGGGTTCGATTCCCAAGTCGACCAAGGTTTATTGGGTTTTTCTATGAAATTCTCAGTAGCAGGTCGTAGTTTGGATTTGTGCCCGGTAAGTGGCAATAGGCTCGCCCCCTATTACATGGGACTTAAACATATCGGCGAACTGTGGATGTACATTGGTACACCTCTGCCTAACCCTTCGGGGATACACGCGTGATGGTATGTTATGTTTCTTATCTAAATACGAAAATAAGTCACGATGACAAGTACACTGATCGACCACAGACATGCATTTAAAATAATTGAATCGATGGCCTTTACTTCCTAGTTTGGTGATTTTATTTATGGTGTTAATGTTGGGTGCAGGCCTTTATCTTACTATAAATGGAGATTCGTTCTTCAAAGTTTGATGGACGAGAGATCCAGAGATTCTGTTGTTTGTGGAGGGATAATGATGAGATCGTGTGGGTGGCGGCCATTTTGTAAATTAAGGGTGTGGACAGTTGTAATGCAGAGGTGCCTTTAAAGCCTAAGTATAGACGAAAGATCAAAGTATTGTCTGTCCATAAATATTCATCTACTCAATGGGAAATTTTCTTTCTTGATTTTGAAATTGTTTCGGTTTTGGACTTGCAAATGTTTTAGTCCAATATAAGCTGAAGTAAAGATTGGGTATAAGTATAAATGTATGAAAATATGATAATTATGAATTATTTGGAAAGTGGTGTGCTTCATAGAACAAACAAAAAACATGTAAAGGAACTAAAAATTATAAGGACTATAGTTAAAAATATTACCTCGTATGTGCCGTTTTACAGCCCCATGCATACACTATGATAGTTACGATTCTTACCTGTAAACAAAAAGAAAAATACATTAATATTTAGTACACGTAGCCTAGAGCTTAAACTGAACAAGAACTAACTAATTTCAAACAAAAAGTTTAAAATATTTTTCTTTCCATACTATATACTTACCTACATATACTATGCTTCTTTCCATACTACATATATTGTTTAATTTTGACTTCAATAGCATATGCAGTATAAAACTTAGGCAAACTTTTAACTAAAAATATTACATAATAAATATAAATAAGCGGTTGTGTGAGCCAGCTTTAGCGGCCATCTTGGAAGCGGCGCGGCTGCGCACACGCACGTGTTGATGAAGTTTTCGTGTCGAATCGAAGCGACCGCAATTTTCTTAAGCGACGCCTCGACGTCATTTTAGCTTCCTTCAAGATAATTTTAAAATGACCTTTGTTTTATGCCTGTATACAATATTTTGGAATTTCTCATTATTTTTCATAATTGGCATTGGATTTTTCAACTGCGGATAATTTTTTTCGACGGACGGAGTAAACTGCATCCTAGAAGATTTCAAATTTTTGATGGTCCCGTCTATAATCTCGGTTAACTTAACTTTACCTACACAGTCGATTATTCATAACCAGTAGGCATTATTTAATAAATCACAAGATTAACCAGACTACCTTTCCTACTACTCAGAAAACATCAACCAATCCAAAAACCAACCGCGACACGAGTTGCTTAACTTTACATTCTCACTTGTTACATATCTTATGCTACCTACTCCTTGCCATATCATGTCATAAAAGTATTTTACACCATGACTCCCTACTCATATCATATCCATTGTTACAAGTAACATAAATAACAGTTACTTCAGATTAATACCAGCTCGGCTGGATGCATGTTCTAATTATTCTTAAGCTGAACATAATTACACATGTATCTAGACTACTACTAGGCTAGACTTAGGCTGCCTAGGTCGGTCTAGCCCTTTCAATCTAAGTCATTGCTTTCTAAGTTACTTAATAATAACTTTACACTTATCTTCGCCGCTTCCTCTTTGTATGGTCGGCAAATTAATTTTAACAGAAAATATTACTAGTTACTTTATTTTTTATGAAAATTTTTATCATTATTCCAGTACTTCTTGCATTTAATAACTGGATTTGTTAGTACTTATTTTTTTTTTTTACGAAACACCTTTTTCGTTCCACAGTGGAATCTTCGATATGTTATTGCTAATTTGACCAGATTGAACTGGCATGATGTGTATTTTTTTTCATAATTTTCTTTAGAACTAAAAGTATTAAGTAGTTCAATAATCTTCTTTACTATATAATGTCCTTTTTTGCGTAATTATGTCCCATATCACCATTCAAATCTGAACTAATTTTGTCACTTTACATGCCGACCGTACGATCCTTCTACCCCGTATCTAATTAATTCCTGAGTCAGTCCGCTAGAGTCCTGTCCATTACCCGCTCAATACCCGTTTATTAATGAACTCCTTTGCCAACCGTACTTGGACACCAAAGTACCGTATGATCGCAAACTATCCTAAATGGTTGCTGAAGACAATATCGATTGACCTGTGTTTCTTTATCGCGTGTAAGGGCATTCCTTGAATATATCAATGTTAATACTGGTATGATGTGGGAAAGTCTGAGGTTGCCTTATCGATGTATGCCTGAAAATTGTTTTAGATATAAGCGATAGCACCGTGAAATTGGCTGGAAATAATATAGCTCGGGGTTAGGAGTTTAGAGACGATTTTAAAAGGATTTTTTTTCCATCCAAGTTTATACCCTATATTATGTCATACATACCCCAAGTTTAAACTCTACATTATATAATATATACCCCAGAAAATCAAATTGTTTTATAAAGATTATGGAACGAAGTTTCATTGCAATATTAATTTGTAAAAAATCACTATGTTTTTGTATTGTCATTATTGTAAACCTTACTTTATTAATTATTTTCTTTGATTAGATTACGTACACAGAAATTTATATAAGCTAAAAACACTAAACAGTGCAATAAATAACGAAAAACATGATTTATGTAGAACAATTTTATTGGTAGTAAATTTTTTGTTTCGATATCTTTGTTTACAATATCTAAAGCACTATCATTTCAACTAACCGTATCAATAGCCAATCAAAACGAAACAACAGTTTTAATTGCACTAAGTTAAAGCAGGATTATCTAGCTCCAATATAAGCGCAGCTTCCAAGCCCAAGATTATATGAATTAAGAAAATTACACCGCGCATCCTTGACATGGATGAAAAAACAAAAAACCGGTCAAGAACGAGTTGGAAGAACACAGAGGGTTCTGTACCATCTTTGTTAGTGATTTCATGCAATGAAAGCAATAGATGATAAAAATGTAACAGTTCACTTGGGTACAATTAATTTTTATAAAATAATGAGATATTTTTTTCCTAGTCTTTTGTTCCTAAGCCGTTTCTGTCTCACTGCAGGGCAAATGCCTATCGCGACCCTCTTTCAAATTGTCTCTGATCAGGGCTTCAGTGTAACACTCTTTATCAAAGGAGTCAAGCTAATTGATAGCAATCAAATAAAAAAAGTTTAATATGATATAGTAATACACAAATAAAGTTTCATCTCTCTGCTAAGTAAAGTTCATGATAATTGTATAAGTTGGAGCTCAAAAGATGGATGGAGAGTGAAGGGTTCCATTGGCACATTTTTCATACGGAACCCAAAAAATATGTATCTTCATTATTGTTAGAATTATAGGATAGGCTTAGAAACTTGTATTTAATCATACATTTTTGTGTTTACGCAGGAATCTTTTGTGACGTGAATTTATAATATCTGGTGAAGAAAATAGTTCGTGTTTACTTGCGTTATTTGTGGGGCAAAATTGCTGGAAGAAAATTTTATTTGGATTATTTTCTCTAGATTTTTGTTGTTTATAAGATAAAGAAGCATTGCAGTGGATTTACGTGACTGAATAATAATTGCTTTTCAGCACTGTGAAGTTTTATATATTAAAGACAAATAAGAATCTGCTTAAAAAAATGGTTTTATACCATCGCATTGGCAGTTGCCACGATGAACTTTGACTTACTCTTATATATTATTACTTATTCTCATTACTCCTACACAACAGTCCTTTCAAATATTATAATTATGGAAACAAATGACAAAACAATACCAAATCCAGTTAAAACCAAAACACGATCGCCCGAAAACCAGATCCGTCAAACAATTATTACCTGCTCGTCGTGAGTTTCAAAATGTCTGTACAATATCTATTGAGTAGTGTTGACCAATTTGCTAGAATAAATTACGAAATATCTAGCAGAGAAAGTCTAGACATAATGATTTATTACGTCCATAATAATCAGGTCATTAAATCTTAAGCTAATCAAACTAGATCATTATGTTAGGTATTTCTAGATCACTCTTTTCTACTTGGTTTTTATTCTAGTCTCTTAGGCGTAGGCCAGACAGAAGAGACGTAAGACGCAGACGGAGCGTGGACATTTGTTTCTACCGCGTCCCTTTCATACAAAATGTATAAAAGCGTTGCCCCCGCGCCCCGTCTCTTCTGGATGTTTTGCGTCGCGACGCTTCTATACATTTTGTATGAAAGGGACGCGGCTTACGTCTCTTCTGTCTGGCCTGCGCCTTAGAGCAGATTTTTTATATTTGCATAACTACACACAATTCTGATTACCGACTATAGGTATGTTATATGCTACTCATATTACAAATAAAATATAATGTAATTAATTAATTAAACATAAAAAATATTATTAGTCCATCATTCCTTGACTATATTCATTCATTTATAAATAATATTTAGTTATCTAATTAAGTGGGAAAAATTAATTCTAGGTCGTAAAACTTTTCTAGTTCTCAATCGACTAATGTTTATAAAATAATCATTAAATTTTGAATAAGACCATAAATTATCATCAATTAACTAAATACTTTGCAGGGTAATAAATTTTAAATTTATTGTTTGAAAATTTAGTTAATTTTCTGCAAAAAGAAAGAAGTCGTAAAATAAAGGAACTGAATAATTTAATTTTGAGAATAAATTGAACCACGTTGTGTAACAATTTTATAAGGCGAATTATAATTAGCATTTAATTATATTTTATTACATAAAATATATTACAAAAAAAATTAGTGGGTCATTTAAAAAATGCATATTATTAAATGCTTATTCTATCATATTATTCTATTTTCAGTCCAGCATTTTTCTGCGAAATTTTAATACGAAAAAAAGTATATTATAATCAGCAATAAAAAACATATTTTAAATCATGTAATTTTGTTTTATTGCTCAGACATATAATTATTGTAGACAAATAATAAAGTTAATAATAATTTGGAACACTAGCTTTGCAGTGTTTAATAGAATAGATATACAATTGAAGTCAGTAAAAAATGTGTAATATTAATTTAATGGTGTTTTTATCAGCTCGATCGTCGATTTGTAAGTTAGAACAACGCAGTCGTTTGTTAAGGAGAAGTAATACATTGTTTTATTGGATTATTCTTTTATGATTAATTTTGATAATTTGAAACTTTTATGATTATTTTTATTTGATTTTATGATTTAACAAGGAAGCAAGCTTTAAGATACCTAGTGTTTTTCATCACAAGTTTCCTTTCCTACGTGCTAAAAATGTAATGTGGAATTGGTTTTATAATATTGATATTTAATCTGTAGAAGAGGATTTAAATGGGTTTTGTTAACAAATATATTTATCAAATCATAAATAAACAAGAGTTTTTTTTAATTATCATTACAAGGAATGTAGATAATAATATATTTTATGTATCATTGCTCATTAATTATTAAATACCAACGTAATCTTCCCCTAAGTATTTTCGTATATCCTCACCTTAACACCCAAATGAAATTTTCTCATTGTACTGATATTGTAAAGATTTTTTGCGAAACCTTTTTGCTGTAAACTATTTAGTAGTAACACAAGGTCAAACACATGCAAATGGATTTGATCGATGACATTACATTTTTGACATCCGGTGTGATTTTGAATAGCTTTTATATTCCTTCGCGAGATTTATACGCATACCCAGGCTTAGTCTTTTATAATTGAGAATAGTCGCATATTTTTGTTATCATATACCTAAACTAATTTGTCAGATCTAACTTTCCTGAAAGTTTTTGGTAAATAAGGCTTAGTCCAATTTTATGTGAGAAGAATCCTTTGACGTTAGATTTTTTTTTGTAGCCTATTATTGTGTCCCACTGGTGGACTTTCCTCTCTCCAAACCTTACCAAACCTCTAAATTTCTCATGATATATGTATATTGTACATGTGATATATTTATATTTATTCGTCTTAAGTCATTATTGTTTTAGAACTTCTAGTATTCTGTATTATCTAGTTTCATTTACAACAGAATCGCTATAGACAACATTTTGAACCTTTCCAAGCTGCTCTTATAACATTTAACTATTGAGCAATATTAACACTTAGCATTTTGGTTCTGTGACATTATTTCTAGATACAATCGCAATATTGTTTCACTCTTAAGACCAAAACATTTTTCATACATTGCCAATTGGTATAAAATACAAATAAATAAATAAAGCGGACAACATCACATACATTGCTCTGAACCCAAAGTCAGTAGCTATTAAGCACTTTTGTTATGGAATTCAGAAACAACGAAGGTACCACAAACACCCAGACCCGAGACAATGTAGAATAGTGACTTTCTACATTGACCCGTCCGGGGATCGAACCCGAGACCTCAGAGCTAGCGACACCTTGAGATCGTCAAATACAGGTGTTATTACTCACTGCTTATAGTAATTAATTCATTTATGTAGGTGTATTTTACTCCGGCTATAATAAAGAATACATTTAAAATATTTCATGCTATCATACAAAAATAAATGGTTGTCATTACTCACAGGACCTTTTCTCACAGACCCATATTTTCTCATACATTAACTGTATGGAAACAACTAGACTTATCAAAGTCATTAAGGTTTTTAATTAAGCAGATCTTACGCTAATTACTGTAATGCGGTATTTACGCTTGCAATTATTTGACATTAGTAAGATCAGATAACAGAGAATTGCTAGTTTATCACATTTTCAAAGAGAGCGATCGTTTAGTTGATGTTCGCGTGTTCATATGTGATAGCGGTATTGATTAGCTTGAAAAGTTACATAGAAAAAAAAAAACATTAACTTTGGTTTTTGTCGTTAATTAGCTATAGATTTTATTTTTAATGCAATGAAAATTATTAATATTATATTCTGATTAGGAAGTAAGATAAGCTTGCTTATTTACTTGACTAAAACAAATGAGCATCATCATATAAATGAATAATACGAATTTCAAGAACATGTATTGTATTTTTTAAGAATTGCCATACAGAACATTAGATAACCTACAATAAGCAGAGCCTCCCCAAAAACGCTATCTTACAGAAAATAAGAACCAAAAAAAAAACAGGTTAAACTCTTAAACGTAAGCGAAAAACACAGTTAACGAAATAAAAATACAACTTAATCCACAACAGTTACTTAAAAGGCCTTGTATCATTTCCTGGTCCGCAATCTGAATACATTTTTATGTTAAGAAAGCCACGCAATATTTCACCGGAGTGTATTATAGTAATCTTTAATCAAACCACCATAAGTCCCTTTAATACTTTTAATTACGAACGCCTTTACAAAGGTAAAAACCTGCTTTTATTTAAAAGGAGAAACAAAATATAAGGCGTCTTTTTTAGGGTTCTATACTCAAAGGGTAAAACGGCACCCTATTAGTAAGACTTCGCTGTTAGTCTGTCCATCTGTCACCTGGCTGTATCGTATGAACTGTCATAGTTAGACAATTGAAATTGTTACAGATCGTTTAGTTCTGTTGCCACTATAACAACAAATACTAAAAACAGTAAAATAAATATTTAAGTGGAGCTCCCATACAACAGACATGTTCTTTCCTTTTTTTTTCATTGCTACCTAAGTAGGGTACGGAACCTTTCATGGGTGAGTCCGACTCGCACTTGTCCGGTTTTTATTTAAAAGGAGAAACAAAATATGAGGTGTCTTTTATAATGTATGAACGTCGCTAAAAATTACATTTGTTTTGAGATGAGAAATTGAGGTCGGGTTAGTGATTAAGTTAGCGTTTAGTAAAGTACAGTTTTAAATGATTAGGAGATATCAAGGTTTTTTTATAGTGCCGTCAAAATGAGGAATTATTGTTAGATCAACCTACAGGAAGTAAGCGATGACATTTATAAGCCCAATTTTCGAGGAAAAATATTATTATCAGCTATTTAACATCACGTCAATAAATTTACGAAAAAAGCAAGGCTAGGGAATGGCATATAGTAATCAATAGATAATAGATACAAATCATATTTTTTTTTCCTATTAATTTCTTTCCCACTGCAGGGCAAAGGCAAAATCTGTTAATATTTGTTTATATTACAACAGAAGCTCCTCTCTAAGATATGATCTACATTCAAGATGCTATTAAAAAAACGCAAAAAAAAAATCATTTACCACAGAACTTTGAATCAGCACACTTATGTTAAATCCCACAAACATTACTGCATCGTTTTTATTGAGCACGTATTTTAAATAAACAATAATTACGAGGTCTGTCATCATTCGACCGTCGAACTTATATTTACCATACAATCAGAGTTATTTCAATGTGAATAAAGGACATTGTTTAGCATTCGCAGCCATTTTGTATTAACATATTAGCAATAAGCATACAAATTGCTCGACCCGCTACCAAGTTATTATTTCCTTTTAGCGCTCAAATATTTATTGGTGCTTATGAGAGCGTTCCAAAGAGTTTGCTTACCTCTAATGAATAGAAGCACAAAAGAGATCGCTATCGTGGATTTTTTAGTCATCTTCAATTAAATTGAGATGTATTTTCTTGTGAACTATTTTAGTGGTATTGGTAAATAGGTAATTTAATTGTATATTAATAAAATTATTTCAAAATTAGGTAAATAGGTGAATGCTATGGAGTATGGAATGTTATGCGACGTTTTGCCTTCGGTCCCATCCGTGTCAATTTCGGATCTCTCATGTATTTTTTCGGGAACCAAACTTACTCCCTACCAGTTTTCATCACCGTCGTTAGGTGTACACGTAAACGACAAACGTTTATTTCTAAACAGAAATACGGACAGACAAACATACAAGAGAGTCAAAATAAAAAATCGATTTTTATGTTTTGCAGTTACTATTAGATGGATTTGTAATTATTGGTTTTTCTTGACATGGTTTAGTACAATTCAAATTATTACAAATTGACAAATTGCTTATTTGAACTATCCAAACTCTTAACTTTGATCAGAAGTACATTTATTGCTTACTTTATAAAGGATACTTAGAAATTTATAGTTTTTCTACCAATTCTATTCAAATTAAACAGTTGTATATAATACAAATAATAGTACTGACAGCAGAATGATATCTGGTGATTTATTACAGGTACAGTAACATATTGATTGATGTTACTATTGCTAATGTTTTGGCATTGTAATTATGTAATATAAAGGTTGTTGCTACTAAATGTGAACCTTTTTTTAATGAAACTTTTTGCTATAAGCGTCATAAGTTTATTGATATTGGTTTGCGAGAACATAGTTGACTGAAGAATTTACCTACATAATAAATGATTACAAAGCTGTTAGTATATAGGTATTTTTATTATAATATTAATATTATTGGTAGGCGGTTATGTCCTAGACAAATAAGGCCAAGCTTTTTATATTAATTCGGTCATGAAGCAATTAGAAACAAGTAAACTGATATATTAATTATCGCGTTTCCAACCCACACTCAATTCGCCTTGTCTTAGCCAATCAATAAATTAACAACATTCATTAAATAAAGTGTCACTAACAAGATAATTAATAATGCCAAAAAAGTGTCAAAATTCACAGATAATTATATGCAAGACTAGGTTACTTAGAGTTTACATAAGAAACTAGAGCGAGCCTATCAGAGTTTGAACGTAAGCACTAGTGTGAAATGGTTTTGTCGTGAATTATGTGTGAAGAAGGAGCTTGCCGTTTTAAAAAATCTATCTTAAACTCTAATATTATCCTAAAAATGTCAAAACCATCGATATTTTCGTATATAAGCTTCTTGTTGCACGAAAATTACCTTAAATGAAAAACGAAATGTACTAGGAAACTAGCGATAGTATTAGTCTATGTATATAGTACGTCAATGCTAGGCTATGCAATATGACATTGCTTGCTAAATCATGTAATTTTTTTTGTAATCCGTTAAAATATTGCAAGTAATAAAATTGATGAAGTTTTTATAAAATGTCATTCAAAAGGAACAAAAAATTTCTAACATCAAAATGACGGTCGACGTATAATAATATTATTTTAATCCATGTTAGTATTTTGACTTTGATTAAATACTTTATGCGAACGTTTTTTTTGGTCGCATACTTTTAAGTATTTGGTCGTGTCACATTGAAATTTTGCTACAAGACTTTTAATTAGATATGGCTAATATCTAACATTGCATTTATTCTCGACAAGCGACACGATTACTTGATAGAGTAAGGTCCAGGATAGTCAACATATTAATTAATTATCTGTTCTGTAGTTTTTGAGTTTATCAACTTAAACGTATAATATTTGATAAATAGAAGATACTCAATTATTCATTATACAAAAGTATCTTAACTTTAGCTTTATTACTTTTAGAAGGTATCTGTAATTTTACTATACAAATCAAGAAAATTAATATTCACTATAATCTTCAGTCCAATTTTTGTTACGGAAACATTAAATTTTTCTCATTCTACGAGTTTCAATTAGTAAAACAAAACACTACACATCAACAATCTAACATGTAAATTCCCAATCGACTAGATCAGACTAAATAGCGTGAAAATGTAGACGGAATCAGGAATCAGGTAAACAGGTTAGGAGGCTCTGCGTAGGTTTGAAGTGATTAGGCGAGATTGCTGGCTGAATTGATGATGAGGTCTAAGAATTTCGCTTTTCTTCGTAATGGTAATGAACTTTCACTGAGATTGCTACTGTTTTGCTTTTAGATCACAGATTATCATAAAAATGTCTTAGTACGTTGGTAGGTAAGTACTAAAAGTAAATTGTACAGATGATTTTTATTTGATGTTAGTGATTACACACAGCTTCTATAGTATTTTTTTTTATTGGTTCTGCCTATATTATCACAGTAACTGTCCTGCCAATAGACACAATACCTACTTAAACAATTAGAATGTACCATATGTGACTCATTGGACAAGGAAGGGGTTATTGTCTTTATATTTGGGTTGAATTTTATGGCCGAATATTATTATTTACAAAAAAAATATAAAGAGGGAAATATTGCCATTTATATGGTAAATAAAAAAAGTGGTATTTTAAATATAAATACAAATACCTTAACAAAAAATAAAAGATGTTTAGTTCAAGACACGTGCACATTTTCACTTCTATCAATCTTTAATCTCAAAGCTTATCCACATAAACCCACAGCAGATATCCCACGAATATCAAACTGTGCAGACGTTACAAGCTTAATTAAGATAACTGTTCACTAATTGACTTGTAAAGGAAATTATTTGTTGATGAGAAACGTTCTAAGCGTGCACGCGACTGTGGCCAATTTGTAAATGGGAAAGAGGTGCAATTGTCATGCTGTGTAAAGAGTATTAAACTGTGATGTCAATTTGACAGTAAAGAGTTTGTATATCTGTCGAGATCCACAAAGTTTAGATAAAAAAAAAAACAACTTCATTTTTGTGGTTTTTAGATTATAAACTTCCATTGTTTTTTTTTTGTTTTGTACTCAGGCTTTTGAAATATAGGTATAGGTATTTTTTTTAGGTCACTTAAACTCGGTGAAAATTGACAAAATCGATTCAGTGGTTTAGCCGCTAAAGAGTATCACCCAAAATAAGATTCCTTTGCAATTATATAATTAGCATGGATATTGACTCATTACTTATTTACTTCATTGCAATGATATTCTAATAAACAGATATGTTATAAGCGTGCAATCATGAAACCTCGAAAATGTCCTAAATGGGACCTATTGCTTTTCAACAACAACACTATTTGTCTCTCTTTTTGTTATGGGTTTTATCGCGCTATCTCTTTTGTATAATTTTGACTTATAGTGACATGTATGTCAGCTGCCGCTGCTGCGCGGAACACTTTTTTCGATTGTTTTGTATGTGTATAACATATCTGTTTATCAGAATATCATTGCTTCATTGACAACTTTATATTACCTTTCTTAGGGTGTTAATTAATCCCATATCAGTTCTCTCATTCATGCTACCGTACTCTTGACCTAACACAACTTAAATGGTCAAAATATCCTCCAAGGCCCTCCCCTTCTAATCGTTCCATTCACATTTCGTTAATTGGTACTTTACGGTTAAAAACTTTAATGTTAATTACCTAAATTACTAGAAATCTTAAGGCCACATAATTCAACGTCAATCAATCTTGAGTTGCTGCTAAGTGTCATTTATAAGTGTAATTATAATGTTGATACCGCTACTGTATGTAATACTATTTTGTTCACTTACTTAAAGAAAACAACATAACGTAACATATCATCACGCCTGTATCCCCGAAGGGGTAGGCAGAGGTGTACCAATGTACAACTTACTTAAAGATATAGAGATATATGGATTTTGAATATTAAAATTCGTTTGCGTATTTGGAAGCTCTAAGCTTAAATCCGATAGGCAATTGTTTTTTTGAACTAAATAAATATAATCGATTCTCAGACCACCCATCTACTATTGTTATAATATTTATTGTATAATAGAAGTTTTATAAGAAAAAGCTATCAATAGAAGCTTCTTGGTATTACTTTGCACCGTGACGAAATTTAATATTTTCTGAACCTATTTCAGTTAAGTCAATTTTATTTAGTTTTTTAATCGCTGGCACTGTTGTGCTGAATACGTACAGTATTTAAAAAAACTAAGTTAAGAAGATCAAAATTATTGGAGGATACCTTTTGTTAGCTTTCAAAATACTAAAATTTTTGACCTAATGTTTTATTTTCTTTCTTTGTAAGTAAGTTCTGTGTTTACAGATTTATATCTTACCTTAAACTTTTTTATTTTTACCTTATAATATACATACACTAGAACAAATTTGTATACCTAACGCTACATGTTCGAACAAAAGTACAAACCTATTCCTAATTGCCGTAACATTTACTACATACATACATACATACACACAAACATACACAGCATTGTACAGCCTTTACAAAGTGTGTCACGCAATCAACAGTACATCAATGTCGAGGCGGCGTTAGAAAAAGGCTTTAAGCTTAAGCTACGTGTACACTTTGACTTTTATTGTAAGAACTGGACCAATCACGGTAAGACACCTTTGTTACTGCGAAACAAATGTCTGACATTTTCTCTGACTTAATCATAGCAATACAATTTTTGTCTTTTTTTTAGCGATTTCAAAAGGGGAAGGTTCTCAATTCGACGTTATGTTTTTTGCATGTTTGTTACGCGATATCTCCAGAAGTGATTAATCTATAACAATTAAATAGTTCTTTTTTGTTTGTTTTTATTAAAAATATATCGATAAAATACCTTGCATGTCATTTATAACAGAAATTGCGTTTTTCATGTGATTGTTTTTTTAAAGTAAATTAAAAATGATTTAATTTTTAATTTACCTAGCTTTCATTAATTATGCTTATTCTTGCCGCACACTCCGACACTCGTCTCCCCACACTCGGCGACATACACTGACCGTATAGTGTACAACTGTACACGTATCATTAGGTTTGTCTCGACGTCAGAATAGCTACAGATAGCACATTTGCACCGCACACCGTGATACTGTGTATCATCTAGTAGCCACAGATTATGCAGGTAACCACCAGATACGACATATTCATGTAGGCATAGTATAAGACTTCTGTGAGGAATTTTGAACAGTTGGATAGTACATTCTGAGTTAGTAAAAAGTTGAATATTTCCCACAGTTTAGATTATTATTATTACGTACTTCAATTATTTTTATTTTTTGTTAATAGAATAGTCAGAATTGATCTCTCTTTGAAATACCAATAATTATAAAAATGGAATATTGATATAGGTAGTTATTTTAATGCGAAAAAAACTGGATCATATTTATTTATAGTTGTTGTATTAATAACGCTAAAGCAAATTACAGTACATTCAGATACATATTAATTCACTAATGGAAGTAATTACATTTAAAGATAATTGAATCAGACGTCAATACGCTGCAAGATCAATTAACTTACACTAACGACCACAAAAATAGTAGCGCCATTTTATAACTAATTAATTCAAGAAACCTTTTTTAAAAAGATACACATAATTCAAAATACATAAAATAATTTATTATATGTGCGATAATTAATAGAAATCATTAATATATATTTCAATTTATGTTTTAGTTCGTTCTTCTGGTGCGGTGGTCTGTGTAGAGGTCAACGCCCCGGCGGAATGCCGCCCCTCCCTGCGTCCGCGCACCATAGAACATAATTAGTGTTCTCATCTTATCCTCGCAAAGATACTATCGATGCGTCGCTCATCCACTGAAGATTATGTACGGATTTTAATAACATAACACCGCAAACCCCGCAATGTATCCGTCCTAATCGATTCAATTGTAATATTGCAAGGTTTATCTATTAAGTTGATGCGTTTAATTAATTAATATCTGCTGTAAGTTTCGTTTAGTTATATTTTGGTTTTGGAATTATGTTAATGTTAGTTATCAGATTTGTGATTAGGATAGCTTTGTATATTAATATGTTAATACTGCGAATAATTTATAAATAAAATGTATGTTTCAAATATTTTTGTGGAGCTTGTTAATCCAGTTTTGTGATTCTCGTGAACGGTGTAACTTCACGCATACATCTCTAATCACTAAGCAGAAGTGTACCCATAATATGTATCACAAACTTCAGTTCCAAAATAACAAGAACCTTTTGCCATTTATTTGACAATAGAAAGTAGCATTTAAAGTTGATGACTTAATAATTATTGTTATCTAAATTTCTGACAGCGTCTTTAGCTACGAGACATTTCTTTCTCCTCATCGCTTAGAGACAAACCTCAAATATGTGAAAACATGTACTATGCACCTTAAAAATATAATTTGTAAGAGAAATTAATACCACAGTTGTTTCATCTTTGGCGCTAGATATCTGCGGAAGAGATTTATAGTTATGTCGTAATACTTTCGGGTTCAAAGCCACGACCTTTCGATTAAAAGTCAACGTGTCTGATTGATGGATCGCTGGGGTCTACCTACTGATTCTCTCACGTTAACTTTTATTGTTTTGTAGCTATAAAATGTGTGGCTTCCGTGGAGGCTTAGATTGGGACTGTATATTGTATGAGTAGTTAAAAATTGTTTGTTGATATTTGACTGAAATTTGTTACAGGTACTATTTTTAAAAGTGTCAACTGAATTAACATTTTTGTCCTTGATTACTTTATGTACATTCAGCCTGAGTCATCCCACTGCTGGACAAAGTCCTCCCTTCGTTTCTTTCATCTGCCCCGGTATGTAATTGTGCTGCTTTCTACCGATTCCTAAGGAAGCAGTCCACTTGGTACCACCCTGTTCATGATTACTTTATAATTATAACTTCAAAATATACAGAGCATCTAAACTAATTCCGTTATCAAATAACATTAAAATGAGTCACAAACTTACACGTCGGGCCAGATTAAATGTATAAACTTATAAAAAGTGCCGAACAATATCCCCTGGGAGTAAGTATTGCAAATCACAAATCCGTTGAATAAACTGGCCAGCTCGCCACCATTTGTCACAAGCGTGAATAATCGTCTCAGCTGAAACTGATATATTATTTTTGGCACCATCTTTAATTTGTACAATGATGCATTGGTCAAAAATTATGAACCCGAGAACACCCAGGGTCGAGGATTTGTTTTAGGGGTCCTTGGACGAAAAAGAACCCTTAAACACCTTGACATGTAGATACTTTACATGCTTGCTTTTACCATATAATAAAAGGATCGTGTGGATGATTAAGAGACAATGAAAAGAGTGAAAGCTGAGATGACAAATAATAGAGATGGATGAAAGTAAAACACACATTGCGCTGAGCCCAAGTTATCAGAAAAAGGTTTTTAATGAAAGTTTTGATATTTTTTATACATCAAATAAAGACACAGAAGTGAGTACTAGTATTAATAACTGTATTTTATATTCACAAAATAAGTATTAAATCTATTTTTTCTACGGAACTCCTTCTAAATCCAGACTTACAGGGTTATTTATCAAGCGGTTACTGCTAAAATGGTCATTTAATATTCTGGACCGATGACGGTAGGTCGTCGTATTTCAACCGTTATTATAAAATACCTTTTGTAACCTTACCGGGTTGCATTGACAAATTATCTGAAAACGTCAGTGTAAGTAGTATTTATAATAACAACGACAACGTCTCTCTGAAGTAAGCTGAGTGTATTGTTGTCTCTATCGCTCTTATTGTGTAGGAGTATTTGTGTCCTCCTTACTCTCCATACTGCCAAAATTTTAAAGACGTCAATTTTTATTTGTTGTATCCAAATTCCCTTTTCTACATAGTTTTAAATGCTTGCTGTATTTATATACTGGTATTTATACATCTAACTATGACTGTAGAATGAACTCTACACATTTATTTCATCATATTTTATAGCTTATAGCTTGAGGTAAATAAGTAAAGATCCATTAAGTACAAACATTACTCAAGAATAACAACCAAAAATAAGAGAATTCTATGTTCTATGTGAGATGCACAAATAAGAGACAGATATTGCAACAAAATACCACCAAAACTCAACATCAACATCAAAACCAAACCAAAACCAAAATACAAATGCAAGACACTGCAAAACTCATTTGTTTGAAACAAAAAAAACGTAGCTACTACAAATCACACGCGCCCGCGCCGGCCGCGAACAATGCGCGCGGTTCAATTATGCGCCGGAGTTGCCCGGGCACGCGCAAGCATAGTGTCACTGAACGGAGACACTTTTTATGTTCACACCCTGTATATAGGGATATTTTTGTTGTGCTTGTAATATTTTAGAAGTTTGAATAGCTCTGTCTATTTTGCAAATTCATTCAAATACAATACACTGTCACTGTATACAATGGCTTTGACAAGCAAAAGTAACAAATTTAAAGACTATGATTTTGTGCTTTAATTCGCTTCTTACAATAATAAATCTACTTTGATTTTCGCTTATTAAAATCGGTATTCTTCTTGATCAGTCGAAATAAATCAACGTTTGGATCAGAAAAATGTTTATAACTTTCCTATATTTTTATACTAGTACTTTACCGTAAGGTTATCTGCCTTCACTCTTGGTAACAGCAAAAATCTTACTTAAAGTTACTGTTTGACAACAGGATATTACGCAACCTATTTAATTTTAATATCCTTTTAAAAACTTATTTGTCTATGTAAGCCATAAACAATTCGTGGTCACGTCGCAAATTCATGCTGACCCAAAAGTTTACGATCATTAAGATCAACTTTAGTTAGTCGTAAAACTTTCGCAGAATTATAAGTAGGTTTGTTTTATCTTTGCTTACAATCTCTGCTTCCTTTGTACTATATTATCATAGCTTTATTGGCAGGATTAAACTGACATTCTCCATAAAGTAGTTAGCTACCTTAAATTACCGTAAATTCAACGGTATTAAACATCGAATGAGAGTTTACTAATCGTTTTCTGATGGACTTGTCAGTTATGAGCTTTCTTATTCTCAACTGTTAATTGTACTTTTATAAAAATATGTTTCCTTCAGTGTTTTTTCTCTAGCAAGGAATCGATTCGGCATCTAGCAATGACAGTAGGCAACCAATACGGCGTATTCATGAAATCATGAGTTAGTTACCTTCTTTCTCTATTTAGAAGAACACTGACTTGTATTCAATTTTTATGGCATCGTAAAATACTTTTTAGGTAGAGATCTACTAAGATGTCCACCTTTACTGGTTTATTGAACAAATACTGACCAAGGTCAATAGTTTGCGATTATAATTCCTAGTCAAAAGTCACATTGCATTGTGTGCTTACACAAAGCTCGTCAATCTTTGTATTCACAATAAAGTTGGACAAGTCCGCGACAGACATTCAAATTGTCGTATTTGTCCGCTGCCAGAATTAAAATGACTCAAGGATACATATGTCTAATATACGTATATTATATACCTGTCTTTGAACAATACACTTTTCACTGTAGGTTGTATGTTCCTCTACAGAACGAGCACTAATAATATAGTTTTAGTATAGGTACAGAAAAATCAGATTTTATAACCCTCGACACAAAAAAAAAGAGATTTTAGATTATTGTAAGTTTGTCTTTGTCTTCGTAGCTCCTAAACGAATGGATTGACAGTGATGCAGTTATTTTTATTTGTCTTGATCTAACGCTTTGTAATCTATGTGTTGTTATATGAAGATCTGTTCTGTATTTTGAAAGCTATGAGTATTATCCAAAATTTTTGACGGTGTTTCGTATTTTTTTTATTTACAGTTATCTTAAGCAACCCTTAAATACCTACTAAGGCTTCAAGGCACATACACCTAAACATTCGACTATTAATTCTCACTTACCGGCAACCTAGGTTAATTTCACCACAATCAACCACTTAGGGTTGACGGCAGGTAACCTAACTCATTACCCTGTCACTCACAGCGACAGGCGAAGTCGGGTGAATTAATGATACTATACATACATTTTGCTCCTAATAGGGGAATTTGAAAATGGGGTCTTAGGACATTTCCTGACTTATTAATTTATCATAAGATATTGGATTTTATTAATGCCAAGTTGATTGCGTAAACGGTTACCTAAGGCGGTCGTGTTGGATCATAACTTACTCATTTTCTTGATACTAATATCAATACACTTGCAATCTGCAATGATTTAAGTTATCGCATAAACGGGAATCTTTAGTTGCGCAGATAAATGTAAGCTTCAAATACAGAATTTACATTATTATAATAATATTATGAGGTAAAAGATTAACAACATATATCATCACGCCTGTATCCCCGAAGGGTTAGGCAGAGGTGTACCAATGTACACCCACAGTTCGCCGATATGTTTAGGTCCCATGTAATAGGGGGCGAGCCTATTGCCACTAACCGGGCACAAATACAAACTCCGGCCTTCTACAGAGAATTTCATAGAAAAACCCAATATCACCTTGGTCGACTTGGGAATCGAACCCAAGACCTCTAGCGTAGCAGGCGCACTTAGCACCACTAGGCCAACGAGGCAGTTAAAAGATTGTTGTTATTATTTGCACAAATCCAACTGATCAATATTGTACAATTTTGTAAATAATTATTCTTAGTTTATCAATTTCTGTAATCATTCTGTCTGTTTATTATTGCACTAAATACTCGCATTACGTGTAATTAGGGCTTACGAATAAACCATTTACTTCTAAACTTGGAATAGCCACAAATTTTGAAATTCCTAAAAGGCTTTTAAGAGATATAGTTTTAATTATTCACTTCCGAATCGATTGGCCATTTATACGAATTTCAGATAAACTTATCAAATAGAAGCTTATCTTGTTTAGAATTCATTCATTAAGTATATCATTTTATTTAGTTTAATAAGACAATTAATCAATTAAAAAAATAAAGAAATTATTTAACATTTTTTTTCTAACCATAATTAATTCAACTCAAAGTAATGTTAATATCTTATTCTGCCCCAACTTTGTCCCCGTAACGAATGCAATCAAAACACGCCACTTCTATCCACAAACTAAGCACCAATGAACACCAATCTAAATCATAATCATAACATAATCTACACTTAAAACTACAATTACTGGCCAATAAAACACGTAAACTCAAAAATCGACGATTAAAACAAAATAATAATCTATTAAAATGATATTTTACCTCATTTCTTTAAACTTCTGTATTAGATGACGACTAATCAGAGAATCAGTCGTAAAATGGCTATAAAAAAATCTTAAGACAATCTTTATGTGCATAATATGCGGGGTGTTATCTCGATGTAATATCTGAATTAATGTGCCTGATTTATAGAGATAGGAATTTTATTGTACGAGTATCGCTGTGCGCAGATTTCGTTGTTTTAGGAAATTTAATTTGGTATGTATTGTTCGGGGAAAGTCATGAAAAACTCTCTTTCTACGTTGTTTGCTTTGAAATATACAAAAACCGCATCATAATCAGTCTATTCGTTTAGGAGATACGGTGCCAGTCAGTTATACGGATACACAGACAGACACGTCCCTATGGCGCAAGGCATAGGAACATTTTGCGCCCTTTAAGGTAAAGGCGAAGTTAAAACAAAAATATTTAATCAATACTTTCAATTTAAATGCCAACAAAGTTAGTGCTATGTATAGTAATCTATTTTAATACCTTATGTTATGTAAAGTAATGGGAAAACAAGCGAATAGCGCCGTAAACCAAGCCAAAAGCTTCCTCTACTTATTTCAAAGGCAGCAGGAGACTAGATATTAATTTTTAGTTAATGTAAATCTACCATAATAGAAAATTATTGCGTGGGACGATGTTTTATTAGATTTGTTTAATTTGAAATGTTTTAAATTAAATTATTATACAAGCAAGGTCGACATTTTATGTTCTAAAATATGTTTTCTTTGTTTTTTTTTTGATGTTCGTTTTTACTACCAACGTTTTGCAATAAAATAATATTAGTAATGATAATAGTCTTATCTTGATAAGAATCTAGAAGATTATTTATAGAAAAAGATTTACTAGTATCTTATAGTAGCTATGTTAAAAAATGAACTCTATTTTTACATTTAAGTACCTATAAAACGTGTCATATAAAATATTATAAGACACAGTAAATAAATAAATACCATTTCGTAGAATAGTGACCAGAAATAACAAATAAACTTTGAAAGTCATAAAAATTATTCGCAAACTTCCTCAAAAGTGTACATAAATAGATTGTAGAACGATACCGATCAATACAAGGCAAGAGCACCAATAACAAGTAACTGAAATACCTTAACTGCCTCGATTACGTAAACTTAAGACAGTAGTTTAACTACAAACTGGCAACTGTACCAAACATTAGGTAAATTCTCAAATTTATCGTATGCAATGCGACATAATTCCCAACCTTAAGTGTTTACATAGTAACCCGTACCATGAGCTCTTAAACCAGGACAGCTGCTTTTGAGTGAGCGGGACAGCGCTATGTTTTGTAGAGCGCCGTCTCGCTTGCACAACCGCAACAGTCCTCCTTTAAGAGATTGTTGTACGGGCCTCAGCTTGTAAATGGATAATTCTTAGGAATTTCAATAAATGTTATCTAGATAATTCTATGTTGATCAAGGATTTTAAATGTAATCCGAATCAGGTGGAAAACTGCCTGTTGTACATTTTATTGTTGGTAAGAATTAGGTTGGATATGATTGTGAATGAATAAAATATTAGTTGTGATAATGCAAAGAATGCAATACATGTCATTGTAAATTAAAGCTAGTTTGATAAGCCAAATGTATTACAAGGTAATGTTGTGATAAAATATAACATATCATCACGCCTGTTTCCCTGAAGGGTTAGGCAGAAGTGTACCGATGTACACCCACAGTTCGCCGATATGTTTAGGTCCCATGTAATAGGGGGCGAGCCTAGGAAGACAAAAATGTCGACCGATAGAAATGTAATCGCTTGTAGTGTGAAAGCCTACAATTTTAGTGACTATAAGCCTTAATATTGATGATGCTTTAACTATAAAATACCATTTAGTCCGGTAAATCGACGGAAAATTATTCGTATACAAACATTTAACTTGTACCTGGTAATGATACTCAAACATACTTCCTTTTAGAAATCAAATAAGCGAAGGGAGAGGCTCATGAGTTCTACCAAGAGGAATAATCCAAGGTCAATTAACAAACCTTAACCATTACGCACAGCAAAAACAAATCAAGCCCGCAAATTCATCCAATCAACGCATGATGCGTAAGTTAAACGACCAATCAAGAGCCACCCTAACAATGATAAGCCAATCAGAGGTCCGTCATCACTAGATTAACAGCAATTTGAGGCAATTAAAATGACGATGTAAGCCACGGATCTATTGCTGATGGATGAAGGGGAAACGAATCTTTAATGTGTGTTACGTGTTTGTGTGTACCGCTTCTGTTAAGGCGATGCTGTTTCTATACTGAAAATTAAGCTTAAGTTTGGTGTAATATTTAAAAGTTCATTGTGTGATATGTAATAGCAACTTTTTCATCTGATGATTTGATTACAGTGATTTTAATATAGATTTTTCGAAACAGAATTTTGTTATTTCTAGATTTGTAATTATACAAGCTACTCCTTGAATACAAATAATAAACAGCAATATAAGTATCTTCTATCTGAAACATCAAGCTTATAAAAGTATTTAAGCATGTTCGCGCTAATAACATAATATGACTGTTTTGACTAAGAACACGGTTAAATGAAAAATTTAATCTTCTAAAGAAACTAATATATTTTAGACAACCAATTTATTATTTTATCATAGTCGGGAAAAAGACAGCCAATCAACCCATACGTTTAAAAGACTTCTCCTTAACAAAAACATAAAAAATATCAAAAACAATTTGGCTATAAAGAAATCAATCGTACACATTCCCGTTATCCAATAGCCATCATTTAGTTGCTTGGTTTCCCATGAAACCTAATTGTAAGATTCAAAATATTTGATCTTAAATGCCGTGACTGATTTGGTAATTTCTGTTTGTAAAACTATCTATACAAAAGGTTTGTAATTCGTTATTTTTGTACACCATGAACTTATATATCGTGTTTTTTTCAATCAAGGGGTGTGACGGATCGGTTGATTTTTGATTTCTTGTTAATTAGTTAAGTCACACGGTGTTAGGCTTGAGAAGGATGTGTTACTTCAATATATGAATAAAACTAAAGGATTTATGTTCTAAAATACAACATTAACAGTTGACTGCTATATTTAAATTACAATAGATAAGTAAGATACCTACCTATTCACACCAGATATAGAGTAAAAAAATCATTACATATTAATGATTGAGTGACTAAACCACATAAAATGCTATACATAAAAGTATTTCCAAACACTCAAAAGAACAACTAATTAAATTAACATCAACATAAATTGTCGACACGAAAAAGCGCCACCGATCCACACAAATACAATCAACAATAAATAATCCTTCAATTTAAATTTTATTCCAATAAATTCTCGCATCAACATCAAACAAAAGTCGCAAAACCTTACCACTATCGCCACAGCAATTACGTACCTGAATGACAAAAAAATACATATTAAACCGGTTAAAAACATGAACCACCATTCGTGCCCAGCCTCTGAATGTATCGTCGTAAAGTTATGCCTTAATGTTATTAAACTTGAATATTAAAACCGTATTAAAACGAGGAGTAATTGACTCGCAACATTCGTAATCTTTGAACCCTTTTTGCTTGGTAGTCCGGCAACACTTTGAACTTTAATGGCCTAGGAACATGTTTGATTCTAAAATTAATATGGCGTCTCAGATATTGCTGTTGCTGTTGTTTTTTGAGGTAAAGTGATCGTGTTTATTTAGTAAAGCTTTATGTCTACTAAGTAAGTTTGCTACGCCGTTTTTCTTCTCAAGTATAAAACAAGTAAACTTATCCATCAAGGCAAATCTTTATATTACTAACTACGAGCATTTTTTTCCTCATTAATTGGCTCTATGCTTAAGACCACTTCTGACTCTAAGATACTCCGTACTCTATTTAAATACACCACTGAAGTTGTGTCCTTTACAGACTTGCCCTTTCAGTACATAAAGCCGTTTATATACCGGTGTCATATTAAATATTTCGTGAGTGGAATTCGAAGATTTTATTCTGGTTATTCACACAGTAACTCACTGAAGTGTTACACCTCACTGTACTGGTATTCGTTGGGCGTGGTACAGACCCGGTTGAGCCAATCAACTTACGCTGTATTCAATAACTCTTCTACGTGAAATTCGATCAATTTGAACATGTTTAGGTACTTATAGTAACGGTAGGTATGAGTTTGTAAATATGTGTTGTGTAGGTACAGATTTATTGAGGTAATAAATGCTTATTGAAAAATATTTCTAACAAAAAACAACCGTCTTATATTATTATGGTTTTTTTATTTACCCCATATTCAAAACTGGATCAAAATGGAACCACACTGGAAGCACAGCTTTCAAATAAAAACAGAATCATCAAAATCGGTTCACCCAGTCAAAGCCCTATGGTAAAAAAAAAACAAAAAAAAGACAGTCAAATTGAGAATCTCCTTCTTTTTTGAAGTCGGTTAAAAACACATTGTCAATAAACAAAAAATGGCAGCACATAATCTAGGTAAATTATAAACCACCTTTGCCTATATTCAAGGATTGTTACACCTAATTATTATGTTATTCTGACGAGCTCGCAAATCAACTTACAAATTAAAGTCCTACTTACGTCGCTGCAAATATTATTAAATCATCACTGAATACATATCATTAGTTACCATTCGCTGTCATTGAGACAGCCAACATCAACACTCATTAAACATCTTGATAAGATTCTTATGATGACATGACGTGTCTTGTGATTATCATTAAATAATTTTGAACAATAATGATTTGTAATAATATAAATATCTCGTATATAATATTATGAGGCACATTATAAAGTGAAAGGTAAGACAGAGAACAAGGGTTTAGACAAAAAGATGCCAAAACCAGCTACTAGTACTTTAATCCACGCTAAATTGGTGATATGTACATACATACATATAATCACGCCTCTTTCCCTTGTAGGGGTAGGCAGAGACCACTTCTTACCACTTGCTACGATCCTTACACACTTGTTTCGCTTTGTCTACTTTCATAATTCCCTTTATACATGCTGTTCGGTTAATGGTCTGAATTGGTGATGATGATGAAAATGGACTATCAATTTTCAAAATCATTGATATGTCTACAATATTTGAAAGATAAGTTCCATTAGGCAAGTAAATACGGAAATGTAAAAAAAAAATATTACAATATTAAAAAGGGAAAAATTTATTACATTTATTATAAGCCAAAGTAATTAATGTACATATTTGTCTTAAACAATCACAGAGCAATGAATTTAATTCGCGCTACAAAAAATACATTTGAGCGCCGACTCAATTTGCATATAAATTAATTTAAATAATAATCTTTGTTCGTGCGCGTTGACAAATATATTCGGCTTTACAAAAACTATGAAACTTAGTAATCCTACTAATATTATGAATGTGAAAGTTTGTGAGAATGGATGTGTGGGTGTTTGTTACTCTTTCACGCAAAAACTACAGAATGGATTTTAATGAATCTTTACACTGATGTAGCTTATACCTATGAATAACACATAGGCTATAATTTATAAAGATAATGTATGAATTGTCAATCACGCAGGTGAAACCGCGGGACACAGCTAGTCTACTATAACGTTATTTACTAGTTTTGGGTTAAGATTCAAAAATGAAAATTTGTTTGAAAAGGGTTATATTTCTTACTTATGTTATGTTTAACATATAGAACCTATCTTAACAAACCAAGTATTCTTTCAATTTTATATAGAATATACTTATTGCTTTTAAAAAAATGTACATCGTATTCTTTTATAGCTGCAGGAACTTTATTTGTAATTATTGACACTTTGCCTTTACGGAATACAAATCCTCTTAGAACATATTGCTTCCGTATTCAGCAAAAATATATTACAGTACCCTACTTGGCAATACGACGCAAACCTAATATTGTATACACGCACAAAACCAAGCCAATAATTACTCTGAATCAACATAATATCCTCCCACATAAAACGACTGATTCATAAATTTTTTACTCAATAATAACCCAGTATTTAAAACGACCTACTCAAAATCACATTTGTATTGCAACAGATGTCCAAATTAACTATAAACTAGTTATTTCTTGAAATCACACATAGTTGACACGCGATACAGAAATTAAAGTATATAATAGTATATTTAAATTATACAGTCATACTGACAAGGTATAGGACTTTTTGCGGAGATAATTTTCTTCCTGGGTTGTTCGTCGCATGCCTAGGCTGTAATGATAATAATATGCCTTGGAGATTCGTTCTATGGCCTTGACTGTTATAAGGATAATTAAAGGACAATGTTTTTGCCTATTCAGGTTTTTTCTTTTAGGTAAATGGTTTTGTTTTGTTTTCATAGGTCATGAATATGTACACCAAAGTCTTGTTGAGGAGTTTAGGATGTTGTACTTTTTCATGATGGGTAAACTAACAAAAACAAATCTGTTTATTGCATCGTGTAGATACTAATTGACCTTATTTTAGATGTGCTAATATACTAAACTAAAATCATAGAACCATCGATTCAAATTCTCTTGCATCAAATAATATTTCCAAAGTCATATTCCTTATTCAACACTGACGTACATAAGTTAAGGTAGCAACAAGTTTTATAATTGCTTCCAAATTGTGACCTCAACCTTTCCTGTCCCACCGTCCCCTTATTTTGGACCTCAAAATTAGTTCCTAACCTGTCATTACAAAGAAATTAGTGGTTTATTATTGCCGAATTATATTTCTGTAGCCTGCTTCGTCCATTTTTTGTGGAGGTTCAATAAAAAAGGTCGCACGGGCGTTGATAGCTTCAGCAGTGTAGCTTTTGTTTTAATTTCGAGGTTTGTGTGAATAAAATATAATTATTATGATGTCCATTCTTCGAAGGGGTATTTTGGGACTGTGTTTTTCAACAACTGAAGAGATAATTGCAATCTTAGTTGCACAGTCCGTATCTAAGCTAACAGCAATTTTTTACATCAATGTAAAATCTATTATAGGTAGTATACGTATGCCAGAAGTAGGCTGAGATACTTAAGAACTGAAATTCTACCGTTATGTAAATACCGTCACATCAAAAGGAAACCTCATAACTAAAATGACAAATAACAATAGAACGACTACCGTCATCGCCTCTATTAAAAAGAAAAAAATAAAATACCTGGCCGCTAGACAAAGATGGCTGGTATTTTTTATAAGTAATTATCGTCGTTTTTTTTTCTTCACTGCCATTATCCGTTCGGATCCCGCGATGCCCGTCGTAATGATATGAAACAAAATTACATGGCTTGGTTTTGGACGTTTCTTAACATACCTACGGAGGTATCATTTGAGTTTCTTCAAATAATGATGTTACGTCACAATTATTTGGATTTGGGATTATTTCACGTCGCTGCTTTGTTGTGAAGAATTTATTACACACGGAAAATTGGCTTTAGATTTGGGTATGATTTATATTGGTACCTATAAATACAACATCTTGTAAGTGATACTAACGGTAAAATGTATTTTAAATAGGTAAATAACCGCAGTAGTCAATGATACTTATAGACACACT
The DNA here is from genome assembly GCA_905146925.1 of Autographa gamma. Lineage (NCBI taxonomy): Eukaryota > Metazoa > Arthropoda > Insecta > Lepidoptera > Noctuidae > Autographa > Autographa gamma. The sequence continues at coordinate 11,013,526 of LR989856.1, read as the reverse complement.
GCACACACTTGCACTAAAACATCTATATCTATAAGTTTTTTAGCAAAATCTAACTCTGTATCAACATGGGAGTCCCTGTTAATCACAGACACATTATCCCAAATCTTTTTACCACAACACTAAACATCAAAACCAATTAATAACGAACCGCATCTAGTGATTAGGAGATCACCAAAAAAACTTAAAATAAGACTTAATTCGTTCTATCTATCACCACTATTCAAGATTTTCGGCCATCACTCAAATATGTTAGTCTCATTACTCATTACCAAAGAAAAGGCTGTATAAAGCTTTGGGCGTATTTTGAGGTTAATTCTAGAGAAGCCTCTACGTGTAATCGGTCTTATTCATCATTGTGATGTTTTAATAGTAAATGTATGTATGGGATTTGGTGAAGCAAGACAGATGGGTGAAATACTTGGGTATTTAGGCACGTAGGTTAACTGGGTTGTTAGTTGGCATCATATTTCTCTTCAGTGCCCACGACACATAAGTATTTCTTTTTTGGTCGCACTGAGTTCAATGGTACTGAACAAGTATAATTTGAAGCGAATAATGACACAGTCAATTGCATTTTTCCTTATGTCAAAGTCAAATTACCTTGTGACAATAAATCCAAGAAGCACGAGCATTACATACAAACAAACATAAGCACAATCATCATATAAAACCTTGCGACAACAATAAAACCCAAAATTGCCCCGAAACCTCATTTTCACTTACCAGAATCCGAGAATCAAAAAATTCCATATTTTTTTTCAATTTCGTTACGAGTTAGAACAGAGATATACCTACAGACAGACAATGACACAGGCTGCCACTATAATTACCCCCCCCCCCCCCCTTCCTCCTCCACACTCCTGGAGCCAAAATTACCGAGCCTCCCATTAACCATCATCCCGGCCTTATAAAAAGGCACCGGCAGAAAAAAAAGTCATCTTTACAACCAATAGCGAACTGTTGCCGAAACACATTTTATTTCAAACCTTATTTTATGTAATCTTAAGTTGAATTCCGGTTGCTGAATAATGGTAGGAGTCATCAAAGAATGACGCACGCATTTTAAAACTATGAGGATTTATATTTTTTTTAATGAGTTAGGTATGTGAAATTAGCGTTTCTTGTGTATAGAATTTAGGTTTTGTTAGGATGTAAAAAGTTGTGAATATTCAGTTCATTTTAAATAATGCTATTCGGGATACTCATACCATTAAATTGGTGGCTTTAGGTATAAAAAAGAAACAAAGCTATCGATGAATGTTAAGATCACGCGAGCACTAGACTGCGCTAAAAAAATCAATAGCGTCAGAGTATCTCGTATCATCTCTTGTCCGTAATAAATACCATCCAAATTCATTAAATCGTCACGGCTTAATTGAGTAACAATCTACTAAAAATTCCAATCCTCAGCTTTCGTATTTACAATACTGGGATTTCGTGAGAACATCAAAATGGAGGCTTTGGTCAGAACCAACGAACAGATTTCAATGATATTGATGAAGTCTGCAAATGATGAAGAATACCTACGTAGAATATTTATTAAAAGTAGTTGTTTATATTTACGTAAGTAGATTTTCAATAACACAACTTATCCTAGTTCGAGTATCGACATCGTAATTGACGATTCCTCGAAATCGAACTATACCAGATTCAAAGGCGAGATTCAAAGGTGGTTTGTCTAACATTCTCAAACTAAAGACGAACGAGTTCTATCAGCTAGTGACTTTCATCGATCAAAGGGTCAACAGTACAATCACAGTTGTAAATAACACATTTCTTACTTGGAAATAATAAAAAACGAAATGATTTTTATTGACGCTAATGCCCGGCTTGCGAGCGATCCCCGTCTCTCACGTTACTCCGCGTTTATTACTGTATCTTTTGTCCCTCTCTCATCATCCACATCATCAGTATTTTCAAATCTTGCGTCCCTTTCCAATCATCATTTCGGAGCAGCAACCGCCAATTATTATATTGGTGTAGGAATAATTTTATGTTGATTCACGGAGTTTTTACTGGATTGATTTACTTTAGTTTTGGTGAATTTAAAAGGAACTTAGCTTCAAAAAAGTTTTGACGATTGAGTGCTGTTTTTGGGCCTGTTTTGTGAAATTACATAAAGTTATTATCATATACCCTTGCACCAAAGTAAAATAGTGGACAGACAATTAAGTAATCCCCGAGTTCAACGTAACACAATTCTAAAGTACATAATTTGCTGTCATCCAGCAATACTGTCCAATACTAAACTAAAAATAAAGATAATAAATAATTTCACAGAGCTATAAAATGGTAAAACGTAACTATTTAATTAAAATTATCAGAAAACAATAAACATAAAAACCGAAATTTTATTCAATTACAATATATTGCGGTTTATTGGTTGTACAATTTTTATTCGTAATGCAAAAAGCAATTGAATTATATGTAATAAAAATTTATTCATGTTAATTGGGGACGGGTTTTTCGTTCATGAGTCGTTACTAGTAGAAGGAAACGACGTAATTATATTGTAAAAGATATGAAACAAGAAGATAGTTTATAGTACAGCAAATAGGCGGTTAATATGACAAATAAGTCTGACAATTCACTTGTGACGTCATACAAAGTTGGTCATGTAAAAACAGTTGAACTTGTGGTTGAACACTACAATGCATCAGGATATGCTACTGAAGACAAAAGCCAAAAAACGATGAGTCGGACTGGATGCAAGAGGTGGAGGAGGGGTTGTGGCGCAACTTGGAATAACCATGCCTAACAGTGGGTCAAAAGGGACCGGGCACTTTTCGGGCAAGATTCGGTAAAACATTTAAAAGTGAAAATTATCAACGCAATTCTTTAATACACTCCATAATTTTAAACCGTGAAACAAAAAACAAGATGCTAATAACGTTCGTGATCTCGCTAGCAGGGTCCTTAATTGTCGCTAGCTGCTAAATGGGCCCTGCCTAGCGCCTAATATGGCCCGCCAGAGGAACCAAAGTCACGCCCTGGGTTAAGGATTGTAGGAAATATGGCCCTAGGCATTGTAAGGTTTAAGTGATAAAAAGTGTTGAATGTTTATGGGGAAATATCCCACACGATTGTAAAGATAAGGGCTTGTGGAAATGTATTATAAATTGGAGGCAGATTTTATAGTTAGGAATTACATATTATTATATTTTAAATAAAAAATAATAAATGCAAAATTGCAAGTAATAAATAAGTAGACTTGATATCGAATACAAGATCTTCACATCCTTAATAAAAATGAAGGTACAAGCAACTGGCTACAGAAAACCCAATTAAAGATTTATATCTCCTGAAAAATCCTTCAAAAATTGGCAGGGTCCTATCTCATTTTAATTCGATTAGGTAACTGGATTCGATTAGGACAACACGACACACATTGCACTGAACCCAAATTAAGTAGCTAAAGCACTTGCGTTATGGAATTCAGACATAACGAAGTTACCACATACACCCAGACCCGAGACGATGTTGAAAAGTGATTTTAAACAATGTCCCGTCCGGGGATCGAACCCGGTACCCCAGAGCAAGCGACAAAAAACCGGTGTGTACTCCACTCGACCACGGAGGTCTTCAACATAATTGTATTAAAAACCATTTTATTGCCCGCCCATCAACGTCTTGTAATAATCTTGGCTGGCGAAGATAAACCAATGGGGACCAGCTAGGATAATATCCTGAGTTAATTCCTAGACTCAAATAATAAAACACGATTTAATCAGCATCTTGCTAATACTTTATCCCTTTCATTGAATTGCGATCTAAAACTAAGGCTGTGGGTAACATTGCGACTAATCGCGAGTCAGTTAAATCGGAGGCAATGGTCTGAACAATTAATCTTTAAATTAATTTTAAACATTTCAACAATGACAAAAATATGTGAGAGTAATTTAAAAAATAGCACATGTTCAGAACTTTAAGTACATTACCAAAAGTTTTAATTCTCCTATGCCTACAACTGCTATCTTTATCATTATTATGTTATCTTTATTTATTAATACAGATAATGATGTGAGTGATTAAGTAACACTAAATTAATATTATATTATTACTTAATTACTCGAAAAGGTCACCATAAAAAAAAATCGCTAACATCATCATAATCGCATTAAAAAAGTCGCACCCTACGCAGCAAGCCTAACCAAGACTGTGCCAGCCATCTTACAATAGCGAATGGCCCAATAAGGCTGTAATTGGAAATTCTAGGGAATGCTCACCATTGCAGGGAGTGAACATGTATCGGTTGGCTCTAATGCGACATCTACAAGAGCCCGGCCTATTTAAATCCTATTTGGATCCCATTTAGGGGTTAGAGTTGGGATTTTAACGGTATCAAAGAATATTCATCGGTTTGATCGTTCGTATCGTGATAAAGTTTCGAGTAATTGGTCGTGGTCTAATGTGGGATTGGTTATAAGGTACGCCATTTGTTGGGTCAGACTGGAATAGGCAAGCTTCTGGGGTTAGGTTATAGTCAGGTTTGATCCTGGTGACGAAAGAGGGATTAATATGAAAACTAGAGATTCCAGAAGAGGAAAGAAGATACCAGGGCATAGCCCTTATCTTTATTTATTATTCTATTATATATTATCTGGGCTCCAGAAGAAATTCACATACAAAATTAAAACTGAAAAACGATGTAGTAGAGTGAAACTTAAAATAAATTGTATCGAATTCTCGAAACTTACTCAAAACTACAAACAAATTACTTTTAAAGAAATATTTTTAAAACTGCAACACACCGTCAGCTTATGCAGTAAGTTTACGACTGCCAACAATATTTCTTACAAAACCGTTGGAAATTAAACCTTATGTCTTGAAAGTTAAGGTCGGAAATGGTAGTTAGATATTTTAATTCAAACTCGGTCTCAGTAGGCTTTGTTGACATTTTTGTTTTTTCGTTTTTTCTATTGTAAGAAATTGTTTATTATATATTAGGTTGTGGCTATGAGACCGGCGATAATCGATTGTTTGTTACGATTTATTTATATTAGCAAGAGTTTATTGGCACTGTAGTGACGTTCCTTTTTCGATCTTTTCGATTTTCATATCGATAAGAGTTTGCTTTACTTTAAAGAAATAATTTTGGGCAACTTTTATTTGTCGATTTTGGCGTTTGCATTATTTTTAAATGCAACTTATTTTTCGAGTTATCGACTACACAATGTCATTGGTTACGCAACTCCTCTACATAAAATATCCTTAATAATATTAAATGTAAATTCAGTGCAAAGAGTATAAATAAAGGAATGAAGCCTACTTAGTACGGCGGGATATGGGGCGTCATTACAAGTCTGAAAGACAACAACACTGAGAATGAATGTGTCCTTTATTTTAATTGCTCCAAGTAATTCGGTTTTTATTGGCTTCCGTCGTACTTTTTTCCGTACTAAAAATACTTAGGTTAATTAAATGTACTGTAAATAAATATAAGCCACAAACAAGTATATGCCAACGGCGCTAAGCAAGAGCAGACAATTTATTCGATGATAATTTGGAAAATGATCGCGTTCGAGTATTGGTTGTATAGATATCAAAGATCAATTGCTTGTCGCAGCATCTTAATACCAAGGCAGTAAGGTTGACTTTCGCAATTCTTAGTTAGTATGGGTAGTTGTGGACTGTACGTCGAACACACAATATGTATGTACTTACGTGAAATATATTAATAAAATAATGTTTAATCAATATTTAGCTAGTGTTTAGGCTTACTACTTGGATTAAAAATATTATCATAAAAATTATGATATTTTGAAATTATAGTATTCAGCTCGTTTCTTCTCAATAGGCACGTTTACTATGCAGAAAAATAGTTAGGTATTTTATAGAGACAATTAATGTTATATAAGTTTATTTAGTTATTTATATTTTTAGTTTTAAACCTGTAATAACCTAAAATACTTATTTTTAGTAATATGATTATTAAGGCTTTTTTTCTAAATAATATTCTTGCTACATAATCCCGCCTATTTCAAGGCCTCAGCCATAGTGCAGAAGTTTATAGAGCATATACCAGAGCTACGCTGCGCCCGCGCACTTTATTATTTACCACACCTGTTAATGTGCATTGTTCATTAAGTTTCTTTAATTTGTTACGAACTAAAACAATGCTAATTAGACGCATATATGTTTGAAATGAAACCGTTTGCACTCGCTCAGATGTCAAGGAAAACTGTTGTTTTGTGTGTTTTTGTTAGGGTTATGAGAAATATTGTGCTTAGAAATAATTAGTAGCGACTACACTTTTTTACATTTTTTTTTTGTTTTTATACCTTGGAAACATACATTACCATCTTTATAATAGTCTGGGTAAAGAATCAATCTAATTAAGAAAGTAACTTCAAATTACACATTTACCAATTATAAGATTCTGTAGGTATTATCTGTTTGTATAGTTGCATTCAAACTTAATGGCGGCTCGGAAGTTAGCTACACGCTGAGCAGTACCTCGCCCCGCACCCCCGATGGCGCATAAGTTTGTTACTTCGCAGCGACTCGCCTCGTGTTCAGAGCCGCCATTAAGTTTGAATCCAAATATAAAAATACACGATTCCGTTGGCAGGCAAATCTAAAAGGATAATCTAAGTTTTTACAATAATGTTAAGTTACTTCGATTTTATTATTTAGAACGAAAATTTTAGATTTAGGTACGGGGATTCATTTTCAAACCAAACCGCAGTCACAATCAAAATGAAGCTTACATTAACATTGTAGTAATGACTAATAACTGTACCGGCAACCCTTTTAATGGAAAATTAATTACTTTTTTTACTTTTATCAATCGTAAAAACTCCTTAAAATGAATTTATTGTAACAATAAAATGTAACATTACGATATCGGAACATTGAACTTATAATTGATATCATTAATGTTTTTGTGAGCTCATAAGGGCGCGTTCCCACTTTGTCGTAACGACGGATAGTCGTGTAGTTTGAGTCGTGGCTTATAATGTTTAAATGGAGGTGTTTACATATAGGAGGACACGACCTACGACACGTTTTGCAGTGACGACAGATTGTTATGCCAATAGGAACGGCTAGCGCAACAGTTGTAAAACGATAAAAATCGTTATGACTAAATTATGAAGGCAACTCTATCGTAGCCAAACGATAAAATGTCGTCGCGATCCAATGGGAAAGCTAGATATTATAGTCGCTAAACGATAAAAATATGACGACAAAGAATCGTTATAATGGGAACAGCTAGAGACGACAGTCGTCGAACAATAAATTAATCGTTACGACATAGTGTGAACGCGCCCTAAAGGTATATCGAAGATTCAAAAGACAGTTATTGAGTAAATTATGTACTCAAGATGTAAATTCTTGGAACATTAATAAAAATATTTGCGGTAAATGCAATCTTTGACCGCGGATTAAAAAGTATTAGCGATAGGCTTCTTAGTCTTAAGTTTTTAATGTTGGATTGGATTTTTTAGCTTCTTGAATTACTTTATTTGGAAACGAATTGTTATTTCTTATATTTTAATTGTTATTACTTTGATAAGGTATAATTAGGATAAGCACCAGCATAATAATATATCTCAAATTTAAATCCATACGCTCAATTATAATTCTATGCATTACCTACAATTTGTAGTTTGGTTAATCTTCAATCATTACTCACCTTACAGTTGAAGTAAGTATTTTATGTTCGTACAGCTATTGCCAAGAAAAGACGGATGCTTAGTAATCAGTATCAAGAATTCTTAGCTCACAATTCCAAACACAATAAATACAAAGAAATAACGTACCAAAAATGTAATGACTTGCTAAAAAGTAACATGTAATTTGCCTATTAATTCAAACTCAACCGATAGAGGTTAAAATGGCGGATAAAATGGCGGCTAATGGCCGGGCTTCCGCGCATGCGCGAGTTTTTGTCGGCCAATAGCAACACAGCGACGATCGCAATTTGTTAACGTGATAAAACGGCATTGCTGTGTACCTATTAAGTTAGGGTTTTTATGTTTTCTTTGAAGTTGGATTTCTTGATTTTAGTGCAGTTTTAAGTAAAAGCAATGTGAGATTTAAACTGATGAGAATCATTGACTATCTGGTGAAATCTCGCTTATAGTATGTAGGTAGTCTCTTTTCTTTTAAACCGTTTTTCAGAATTATATACATATCTTTGTCCTAAGGTTTATTTTTTATTATGGAATGTTTAAAATCATTCTATGGTCCTTAGAGCCCGAGTAAATGCAAGTGGAACCGCTGGGTAAAGTTAGTCATACTTAGGCAGATAGATAGGTACTACACGAAGAATATTTATCTAAAGATATGGAAATAGACTAAGCTTATCTTAAAGATATCATTAGGTCAATGAACTTCCGCCAATAGAATATTTTTATGATGTATATTAGCGAATTATAATTTATTTTAAATTATGTAGCTTAAGTAACTGCTATTTAATATAGTATAAAATATGATATATATTTGTTAATAAATAAACACATTTCCTCTTAATAGAGGAATTGCATCCTTTATCAGTATTAATTAATTGGACAAATATAATTTTGAAAGCAAAACAGATTAATGTTAAAAATACTGATAGTTGAATCAATTCAGGTGAAACAATTGCATTTTACGTTCAGATTATAATAAGTTTCACTTGAGTTCACCAAAACAAAACTGAGCAATTCTTTTAACAAGTAAACCGGACATAAAAATATAATTTAATAATATGTGTTAAACCCTATGTTATATAAACTTTATGTCTTCACACGAAACCTTTATGGGAGATCGAACCCCAATCTTTTATATAAAAGGTTGAATTCAGGATCATTGCTTGGGACATAAAATCAAGATTTATTGTGCTACTAGGCTTATGGCCTTTTCCAGTGGGCTACTAAAACACTATAAAAATCAGATTGAAGGTAAAAGGCTGATACAGAACTTTTTATTCAGTCTTTTGAGGTATTTTATAGGAATGGATTATAGGGGTGAGTGAAAGATTTTAAAAAGTAGTTTTTTTCAGTTACTGTTCAAAAAATATAGTATATATAATTCCAGCCTATTAACGTCCCACTGCTGGGCACAGGCCCATAGGTATAGAAAAGGCACGAGCATTGATTACCACCACCAAGCTTGCTCTCTGCGGATTGGCGATTTCAGATCCCAATTTTGGAATCCAGGTTTCCTCACGATGTTTTCCTTCACCGATAGTCAGAAGTGTCTTAGAATAATTAAGAAAGTACATACAACTTTGAAAAGTTACACTGGTACTTGCCCGGGTTCGAACCTGCAACTTCGTGCATACAAATCCGTCATTGAACTAAAACTAAAGTACTAGATCGAAAAGAGCTTATCGAATAGAATATGGTAGATAAGGCGGTACCTAAGCCCTTACCTTTTTATCACTTCAAAAGACAGAATTGGACTAGAAGATTTTATGGTATTCCGATCCAAAAAATAATTTAAAAACTACATAATACATTATTAGTTGAGCAGAAACGAAGACTTGAAGAATAAATTGCAAGATTAAAGCATTTTCAATTTACACATATAATTTGATATGAAAATTTGTACCTACACTAAAATTCTTCACCACCAAAATGCAGTATACCACAGGAATCTTAGCAGGCGACATTAGAAGGCATCATTAAATATCGTACAAAGTAAACACACACTGACATTTGGTTTACAATCTTCTAGCCGATCAGTGGAATACATTAGACTTAATAAAGGGAGCCAGGTTCTTTTCATTAGCAAGACACCGGGGTATCTTGATGGTGCCTGAAACAGGGCTGCTAGGGAATATGGGGAAACCAATTTACCTAAGCACTTTAAGTAACAAATTTTAATGATGACAGTGGTATATAAAATTTTGTAAGTTGTGATTCCAAGCTAAAAATTGTGTGTCATAACATCGGTGCTGATAGATATAAAAAATGTGGTACAAAAATAGTTTCGACTGAAAAATTTACATTAAACTTCCGATCACACATACTAGTTTTTATAATAACATTAAATACACCTAGAGTTTAAAATTAATTGAGCGTCAATCTTTATCCTCATAATACATACAACAGGAGTTAAACTGAATGCTAGCATTCACAAACTATGCAAAAAGTTACATTCTATCCCTACAAAGCATCACAAAGACCTCATCTTTTTCTACTACAAATCTCAAGCAAGCATAACAGGAACAATCTGTTTCAACTACTGCACCTGACACCGTAAAGAAATCACCAGCTTAAAATACAATGCAAAATTTTAGCAAGAAGTGGCAACCCTAAATCTAAGACTACTGTGGCTACCCGGAATTGACCGCGCTGATCGACGTCTCTTCTTTAGTTTTTTTACTTACTAATTAGTATAATGAGGTGTTTTGTGTTTAGTTAAAACGACAAATCGGTTTTTTGTCACTAATTGGTGGTATGCGAGTTTCTATAAAGTTTTCTTTTTTCAGTCTCAGGTGGTTTCTATTTACGTCTATTAATATATTTCTTAAAACTTGCAACCTGCAGTTACTGAGGATTCTTAGAAGAGAATTGTTAAATAATTCTCATGCTAAAATGTGCTTGATAGGTCTTATTGAAAACATGTTACCTAGTAATAGCTTTTATTTTAGGTTTTCAATTAAATTAATCAACCTAGCATAGGTATAATTGTCCACCCTTGGAAATATATCCCTCTTCATTTTTCCGATTTTAGTTTTCATTTACAATATTTTAGGTTTTCAATTTCCAAAGCGTAATAATATTTTTAGGCTGAACAACCAACTATCTAGGCTATAATTTCTAAGTTCATCTTCATCTCTTTGACTACATAAAGAGAGCCAAGTTAAATACTTTTATTTTTAAATCGTTGTGAAAGTGCTGTAGTACTTTCTACTGTGATTAACATGTAATTGCTCTCGCCAACATAAGAATAATTTGTAAACACGTGAGAGTGTTCGTAAGCAATGTTTTTGATTAACCCAGTTTTTATTTGACCTCAATGTTTCAAAGAAGATTAAATATAGACATTAAAATACCTTTAACATGAAATGTAGTACAAGTTTAGATAGTAACAAATGTATTAAATAGTCGAACGTTTTATATAAGAAAATAAATGGATAAGTTTAAAAGCCCTCTTCAGAAGTCTAAATACTTGTGTTAATTATACTCCAAAACCTAGTCCATGACAGACCTCAATCAACATTAGCTCTAATATTTTAATTAATTCTAAACCAAACAGCAATTAATATTCACTTAACTGAAAAATAAATTAACACTAATCTACGGCCACAAAAAACGAGCCAAGTGCCAAAACAATAGACGAACACGAAGTACAGATAGCAAAACAGTGTACAGTCGAAATTTCACGACGAATGCAATCCGCCGCCCGAAAACCAGATAATTGGATCGGAATCCACTGTAAAACTTACAAAAGTATATAGAATCAAGTTTTTACTCGCGTATTTGGTAGTATCATAATTTCTTGTCGGGGTCTTACGCCTTTTTTTTCTTAAGTCGGGTCGGCCTTTTTTGATACGACCAGATAATTCCTGCGTGGACCGGCATTCTGAATAAATGTTGGCTACTTATTGTGTTGACCGTACAACATATGCGTTATGTAAGAGGCAACTTGGCTGTTTGCCTGTTTTTTGTATTTTTTTGTGCAGGATTCCAGTTATTGTTCCGTAATGGGGTGTGATAAAGCATTTTTATGAATTTAATTCCTTTTATTTCGTGTGTCGAATTCTGTTTTGTGGTTCTTTGTTTGGCTGTGTCTAGTTGGCGTCGCGTGTTACGTGGAGATATAAATTATTTGGGTATCATAACTTTAAGTGTGTCTCCTCAATTTATATTTTTTGTCTGTCATTTATTGTTTTTGTCAGACTTTTTAGTAGTCAGTATTTTTTTACAGATAGCCAAATAAGTTACATTTTATTAACGCAACTACGAACTAGTATCATGAAACTAAGGATATCCTATTAGATAGTAAGGTAGTTAGCAACTCCAAACATCATCAAAAATAAACACTTCCGAATCAAATCCCTAACTAGAACCTACATAGCTTAGAGTACAGTAATCCACAAAACTGTTTCACCGACATACCAATATTATTAGTACGCACAAATACAGTCACTAATACGCACTGTATCATTCTTTATGCGCTTCAATACGCCATTAAAATGCCTATTATAATCGAAGCCCACAACGCAATTACAACATAATACAAATATGGCATTGTACTGAATAACATTATTTAAACCAAATATTGGCGGCCGATCTGATAAATACACCGCCGTACAGTCGCTGCAACAAGTGAACTGAACCTTATTTTTATATAGGGTTGTTTTTTTTGAAACGTGTAAATATGTTGTTGACTTTTGAGAGAGAAAATGGATGTTATGTATGGTTAAAGTGTGAATATAGGACTATACTCAAGTTTTTTGAAGAGTATGCTATTTAAGAACACAAAAAACAAAATAGTTTTTTCTCAAACGGATTGGCTACATAACAGATGTTCAATATCATTTGAAACAATCAAATTTCAAACTCGTTAACACCGTGTTTCGAAAAACAAATGTTCTTTTACTTTCAACACCAAATTCCTACACATTATTTAAATAATTTAAACGCTTGTTAAATAAAAAGATATCTCGAAAGAAAAAACGATCTTGCCGTATTAAATTACACATTAAAATAAAACAAAAGTCATATTAATTTATTTAAAATGAAACTTCATTGATAAAACAAAATAGTTGCGGCTTCTTATAGTTTTTATTGCCGCGATAAGTTAGATTTTATGCAAAATAGTTGGTAGGACTTGTGTTCGCGACAATACTTTGGAATGCCTACAAGAGGTTAATATGGAAGTCGAGATATTTTTACGTAACGAGTAATTTGCTGATTCATTGTTATACACCCTTTATTGGTAATTGCATTTCTACTGTTAAAGCCCACAGAAGCAACAATAGAAGAATGATAAATACCTACTGCCAAAATATTATCACGATTGATTTACTTATATTATACAAAAATATATTAGATATCAGATTAATTTGAAGAGATTGTAAATATATATTGTATATCTAAAGCTATCATTCCCTAGATGAGATTAGTCAGTTAAATCTCAAATATATTTTGCACTTTGTAATAAAAACCAACATTTAAGCTTAGCAATGAGACCTAAATAATTGCCAATGTACTTCACAGGGCCCATAAATGTATCATTGCAGGTAACCTATTAAATTCTGCAAATCTATTAACACAGCAACAGTTATACCCTTTTACGATTGTCGATTCTTTGGCATTGCTCACGAAATTTCGCAAATTAAAACCCGAAACCGAGGCTGTCACCTTCGCTTGTCTCCAAAAGCGATATACCATTGTCTTTGAAGTCGGTTACTTGATACCCTTTTCAAACCACCAGACCAATCTCCAATGGAATTTGAACTCTAACCACCAAAACTCAGGGATGTTATTCCGGTGTACGTTTGTGTGGGTTACGACATTTGGCATCGTTGGGAAGTAGTATTTATGTCATGTACCTGGCTTTTCGTCTGTCGGGAGACCTATTTATTGCTGGTTACCAAAACCCGAATGAATTGATAATTCGAAACGTTTTGTAAAAGGCTCTACGTTGACTGCGGTACTTAATAAAAATTTAAGACTTTCCCGTTACTTGTCAATCGCAATACTGATGATCAAAGTATAATTAAAAGATTATAAGGTACCTATTTCGTGACACAATTACTACGAATATAAGCTCCAGTTTTAATAGTCATGAAACAATTAAGGTTATATAAGGAAAAAGGCCAAGTATGAAACATTTATAGGGTGCTACAATTTAGTGCTAAAACAATATGGACTGTTTACTACTCAATACCAGTTCGAACGAAAGTGAATGGTGTCATAATTACAAACACCATAATAAGATCACAATAATATTTTTGTTGCTCTGATATAAAGTAGATCTACCTTTTTCGGCTATAGCATAAATTACAACATATAAGTCAAACGACTTTCATCAAACTAACTCATATTACATATATATTTGTAGGTATAGATGTAAACTTGAATTCCTACTTACCACTAAAGCAAAAAAAGCGTGAAGTTGAATTCTTTAAAGATAATGTTTGATTAGATACGCGTGGACCAGTTTTGTTGTTGAAAAACAAATTCAGACAAACAACCTACGCGATACAATACTGTGTTATTTGAATCAGTTATTATAGCTAACTCTTAGCCATTCTCAAAAGAATAGTTATTAAATATCTGAGCTAAGAAAACTCAGAATAAAAATGTGTAAAAAAAATAAGGTAGTACGTATGTAACGCACACATTCAAAGGCTATCGCTTAACTCTACATTTCAAATAATTGTGTAGTTATTAACCTGATAAATGATCCGGATACACGATGCTTTGCACAAAATACACCAGTTTTGGAAGACAATTTGAATTCGAGTCTATCGATGTATGATATAATATTATTATGTACGGGTACAACTACAATTCTGTACGGTCAAGTGCGTTGTGTTTTAAAGAGGCTTTATTGCTTATGATCATCATGATCTAAATTAATTACGTAAGATAGTTTGATCATTAGGTTTTGTTTCTATTAACTTACAACATTTTAGCTGATCACACTTTACTGCATCTTCAAAATTCTCCGCTAAGTTTTTTGGCACGTCTTTTTTATTACTATCACTAGTTTTACCGTGCTCTATGTTTCTTTCATCGTTACCTAAGAGTACGTCCCATACGTCCTTCGTTCACACAAAAACCTCAAACAAAACAAACAATCGACCATCAAAAGCAAAGGCTACAACGGTGTCAATTAAATCGTGCGCGCACAATTAACGAGAGGAGAATGTCCCGATGTGATCCTATCTACTGACCCTAGTCGAGGGTATCGGGTAGCAAGTTCAGAACGGCTACCGTTGTTCCAAGCCTTGATATATTCTCTCGAAACGTTTATTTTGCTCTTTGGAGGTTAATTGAATAAATTTAAGCTTTCGTTAATAAGATCTTGGTTGGTGGCATCGGTTTATACTTGATGTGTGAAACGAAATGTATTTAATTGCTCCGAGTTGTTTTGTTCGCTCAAATTGTTCTGTACTGATTGTGCTTTAATTTTTAATTTTGTAGACTGAATTTTATAATTGGATGTTCCTTTGTTATTTCCTTTTTTTGTGAAGTCTTGATTACTTGCTTCTGTATTGTCATTCTTCATCACGTTTTTGCTGTTTTGAGTTTTTCTTTTTCTTTTTAACAATGCATTACTTTAAGCACACGTTTACCTACTTCAACTACCATGTTTTACTCGTAAATAATCTAGATTATTTCCTATATATAATTACTTGTATTACATTATTTCGAATCACTTCATATTCAATACCATCCTCATCGATAATTGTTACATTGTCAACGAATTCTGGTTCACCATCAAGTTCTAATGACGTGGGATGATAATGTGTAACACAATCCATGCTTCCCATACCGGCTTGGGAAATTACAATTTCTACTTGTTCGCACAATTAATAGCTGTCGTTATGCTCATTGTTTAATCAATTAAAATATTAGTGATAGGTTTCTTTGCCTCATATGATTATAGGTTATTCTAGTTTAAGTGTATAATAATACGGTTTGTAGACGCAAATAATTTGGACGAACATTATCATTGATTTCATTCTTCCCATCTAGTTTTTTGCCTATGTATGTATCGTTTAGGTGCAACTTTATTTATTTTGTTTAATTGAACCATATCACAAATGAGCAGTTTGGGGTTCTGATAGACTATTATTTCATGTTCAAGTTCATTGAACCTACATTTTGCTAAATCATGGACTTCAGTGGAAATGGTCTTAAATTAGAATTGGAACTCGAATGTCGCATTGTATTTGAATGCTCTATTTTCTTTACTTTGACTTCATCTAAAGCGGCAAGGTTTGATGTATTCAAGAAGAGGTCTACATCGCCATCAGTGTCATTGTGTTGGTGTTTACCATCTGGCAAAACTCTTACACCATTAAGTATGCCCCATTTAGGACGTACAACATTCCAACAAATGTATAAACAAAAATATCTAGCCCATAATTCATTCACTTTTACATAAACCTATAAATAATTTCCTATGAATAAATATTCGGTTTAGAACTAAAATGTAACCAGCCTATATGCCTTTATAATCGATTGATATTTCATCGACCTGTCATATTTATTACAAAAGCCTTATTACAATGCACAAGAGACCAGTTTCGCACTTTTCTAGATATTTAAAACAATATTAATAATAATTTATGAAGACACATAGACATATTATACAGATTAAAAATCGACAATATGGTCAAAGAGATTCTAAGTTTCAGATTGGCGTAAAAAATAACCGGTTTTCTCCGTGGAAGGAATTTAAAAACTATTAATTATTTATGCAGTGGCTAAGTTTGTGTTTCGGTCAATATGAAAAATGTCTGTTGAATTAATTAAAAATGTCATAATTTATGCGTTTTATGTTTTATTATGATTTAGTTATAAAGAGGAGATTATTGCAGTGTATATGGAAATTTGAAGAGACTAATATTTTTCGATGTCCTACTACATTAAAGCCATGTTTTCTAGATAGGATTATATTATTTACATCCTACGTATTACGGACTTAATATATCACGTCTTAGGTCTGTTGTGTCTGTGATTTGAACCCGTTATCGCTGATTCGTTGGCCTAGTGGTCCTAAGCGCGCCTGCTACGCTAGAGGTCTTGGGTTCGATTCCCGAGGCGACCAAGGTGTTATTGGGTTTTTCTATGAAATTCTCAGTAGCAGGTCGGAGTTTGGATTTGTGCCCGGTTAGTGGCAATAGGCTCGCCCCCTATTACATGGGACCTAAACATATCGGCGAACTGTGAGTTGTACATTGTTACGCCTCTGCCTACCCCTTCGGGAATACAGGCGTGATGATATGTATCGCTGCCTTCAAACGAAAGTTTTAACCACTTTACGAGTGGTACAAGACGTCATGTTATTTAAAGAAACCTTCTATTGATCCTGATGACCTCCTTTATGATCAATACTTCAGTCATTATAAATCGTTACATTATCATGGATAAATAGTACGAACTACTGAAAAAAGTTTTATATTCACCTATACAAGTTTGTAAATATTTTTTTTTTGATAGTAATCCGTCAACATCTGACTAGTAAATAGACATACCTACTTTTTATTGGCTATATTCATCTGAAAATAATTGACTATCGGAATTCGATGATTGCTCAATTCTTTGATTACATTTATGGCATAAAGAGGTATTAATTATTTTATTGCTGGCCAGCATTCGTTATTATAATTATTATTGTGTAAACATTTTGTCGATGGAAAAATATAGATTTTATTGGATGTTGATTGATCATGGTTCTTTCCATGTTTTATTTGCGGTTTGTATTGCAGAGCTTAGAAAAAATAAATTATTTGTGTATTTAAACTAAAGAGTAAAGAGATTTTTTTAAATATTATTACGAGTGTTCTTTTTATTCTTTTTCTATGTTTTTTTTAAATATAATGATTAAAAGTATGTTATATTATTTTTAAAACTCTCCAGAATAAAAGGGACCAAGCTTATAAAACAAAACCTAGTAAAATACGTACCATATAAACTTTACAGACATTCAACAATTTTTCAAATTCTTTATCAAACAGCAACATCACAAAATTATTTTAGTAGTACTCGAAAACAGTAATTAAGATCGAGCAATGGAAATGTTTATTATGCCTAGAACCTGTTCGCTGGCTGAATGTACTTTATACTCATGCATTTTTAACTGAGCAAAAGAAAAAAAAATGTCGGAATATTTATTTTATTGAAAACTTTTGTCGTTTAAAGGGTAAGTTATCTTAACGACATTTTAGGGATGTGTAGATACAATAAAATATTTTTATCGGTAAATAAAACTGTAGGAATGTCTTAAATTTACCATAATTACGTGCACAGATGTTTCAGTGTCTTCTGCGAGTTTACCTTAAGCTTTTTAAAAGTAAAAATACTCGACATTGAGTATTTAAAGTTTTAAATGCTGACCAAATTTTCAGTTAAGTTTTTGTAAGTATTAAAGGCTAACTTAAATATGTATAGAAAAGGTGGAATAAAATCTTCTAAGCTTAAGCTTTTTGGTTAGAATTTTGAATGGGTCTAAGGACTTTTTCTTAAAGAGCTTTACTCCCAAAATTATAAAATCATCCACTATAATGAGTATTCATAATAAACGTATTTCCGCTAATCTTAAACTTCTCCTTATAAAACTGGTCTACGTTTCGTCTCCCAAACAGTATTCCCCTTTCGTGCTTACCTCAACACACCGATCGATCAACATACTAGGCATTAAACAAAAAACCTGAACAATCCACCATAAACAACAAACTCCAACATTATTCAAATGACGGAGGCACACCCGTTATTATATTATTATACAAAGATTTAATTTGGTAGCACTGGTCAAATTTCAAAACATTCAACTTTTTGATTGACAATTCATTTTGAATCATGTATTCCTACTTGGATTGACGATTCTTTCCTTTTCACTACCCATTAAGAATAAAACTGTATACACATGTCATAAGGTCGCATTTCAAATGAACACACGATAGCATTCTAATATGTAATAACTATAAAATTATTCCAATACAAAACTACTTGGCGAAAGGTAGACCGTATCACGTGGCGGTCGGAATCTTAATACTATTTTGGACTACAATGTGAAACCTACTCTATTTCAATTAGGGTAGAGCCCCAATTCAAATGGTGCCCTCATTTTCTCGACATAAGCATTTCACAAAAGGATATCGAGCTTTACTTTCTAGGTGTTAAGGTTAGGTTTTGAATAAAGCTGTTTTCTCCCGGGGTATCAAGTTTCGTTCTCACTTCGTCAGGTGTCGCTAGCGGCGTTGCTTTGTTTTGCTCACTTTTGTTCTACGTAGTGTGAACTTGATAAAAACTGAGAGGAAACGCGCGCTAACAGAATAGGGACCTCTTTGTGCATTCCTTTTTTAGACTTTGGTTCGAAATGTATGAAAAGGCATCTGTTTGGGGGTAGATTCTTATTTTTTGGTTGTTTTTTGTCTGAGTGAAAGTACGTATGATGCTCTTTTAGTTTTGGAGCTTTAGAAGGTTTGAAATGAAATGTATTGGAGATATCAGCTGCTAGTAATTTTATTATATTGAAAGCTATAAATACTAAGCTTTGTGTCACTGTCAAGTGTGAACTAGATATAGTTCATAGAAAGGCACATCTGCAGTTCTATTTCTGAACAAGATATCGAGACAAATGTAATGTTTCTCTCAAGTATCAAGAACAGTAGAGTAATGAGAATCAGTTACTAAGATGAGGAATAGACGTTAAGTTTAATGTAAATAGCCCAAGCAAAATCAAAATCCAGGTTTGAAAATAGAACAGGCATACTAGACATAGCACTTATGATTCCATTAAAAGGAAATAAGAAATAATTGGAACTAGTCTTCCAAATTCAAAAGAACATATCCAACCTTCTCACGGCATACATAACACGTTTATGTAACAGGTGACGTCATCGATCATCGCTGTTATCATCACAGCGTTATCAGATCTTGGTAATACGGCGGTGTTAAATAGTACCCATTGTGACAGTTTAACTTTGGGCATTAGCGACCCGTGGGCTGGTGTAGGGTCGGCAGAGGAAATTAGTGAAGAAATGGAACATTATAATAATGTCGTTGATTGAAATATAATATTAAGTGGAGATAAAATTAAAAGTTAAAATGAGTTTATGATATAAAAATGCAGAAATCATATACTTTGTCATTGCTTCAAGCTTTGGCAGTGGTTTATAGTCTAAGTCAATAGAACTATTCAAAAAACCATTTGTTATGATGACAGTTTAGTAAAGAAAAGAAAAAAACTCAAAATTATTTTTTTATTATAAAATAAATTCATTTAAAACATAATTCCTATTACATCCCTAATGTACTCAGCATAATTTCAACTCAACGTTCATCCAAAGCTTTTTATGCAATCAGTACATCAAACATTCAAGTTTTAATCCATGCTTCGTGTAAGTATTTCAACACGCCTGCCTAGCTGGTCCAGCCACATATCCATCTCTGTCTGTCATGTTAAGTTAGAAAAGGATAAAAAACAGCACTGACTTTCAAAGAAGGTACGTTCTTATTAACATGAAGAGAATGGGTGCCGTGTAATGCATTCTATTGATAATGTTAATCCTAATTTAAAAAATAACTGGATACCTGACTGAGTCATGAGATGGTTTGGATTTTTTAAACAAATGAGTGATTTCTTTCTTTACAATAGTAATGGTAGAAAGTGACAGGAAATAGAAACTAGAGCGATGTAAGTTCATAAATCTTAATACCTAATTTGTGATTTCCGCTTGTTGAAATGAAGTCATTAAACAAACATACTAGTATAAGTTTTAAAACAAATCTAGGTTACAATATCTTGTAAATTGATATGACGTACAAAATAAAGACGAAAATTGCAAATGTCTCACCAATAGCTGATAATGTAGACTGCCAATATTTAATCACTATTCTTACCTGAACACAATATAAAATCATGGATTAATATTCGTAATTGAATTTCCATCAAAAAAAAAAGAAGTTTTTAGTTATCGTCTTTTGCAGATAGATTTAGTATGGTTACAGTTAAAAGTTTCATAAGCCTATTTTATATAACTTATTTATTTAATTGCGCCACTTTATTTTGGTCATTAGTTACCAAACACAGAACCAAAGTATTTGAGTATTTCATTCAACAAAAATGTCTCCGTGCCGCAATGTTCGGGCACATCTTAATTTTTACAAACTCGTGACCAAGACATTACTATAAGTGCTCCTTTTAACGCAAGAAAAAATAAAATGCAGCACATTTATCAACTAGTCGCTCGGTAGGCAGTCGTGTTTGTTTTATTTTAGAATTATCTGGATTAAAGTTACCTTACACATGTTATATTTAAATCGAATTGAAATTTGCTTTCGACACAGTTGATGATAGATGATACGAAGTGAATTGCAGTCTTTGTTAATTAGTGAAAGTTATTTATAATCATTTAGAAAGAAGGAACTTTAATATTATATTCTTGGCGTCATTTGGTAAGAAAAGTTATTTGCTCGCTTCTTCTTCGTTGCTCACGACTATGAATAAATAGGATTCCACAGGGAGCTATCTTGGCGCCAAATAAAAACTACGTGCGTTAATTGCAAAATAAGTAAAACCACTTGTAATGCATACTTGACAGGACCTCAGTTATGGTTTTATAAATATGCTTATCTTTATTTAAATCTTGCCTACACGGAATCCTTACCCCGGCAATAAAAGACTATAAAATCCATTTTGTAGTCAATAAAATTATTTATAAACAGTATTTTCAGTTCTTTCTGAATATCATATGACTGTCGGTGAGTTTGAACGGGTTGTCCATAAAAACGAGGACTCTCCTTATTTTAATTACCGATATTAAGTTAATATGGAGGTTTTACGATTATAACATTGCTGTTGTAAATAATTACACAGTTTGCAAGTATATCAAGATAATTTATTTTCAATTTCGTTAAAGTTTTAAGTGTTCGTAAATTCAACTTAACTGGTTGATGGTTTATGTTAAACTGCCATTTTTAAAAGATATTATTAATTTTAATAATGCTCAGATCTAACACATTAACGATATTTAATATTCTAAACAGACGCATCAACAATATTTCTAAACGTCTTAAACTTTTAAGAATATTAATAAATTATTAAAATGCCATCAATATTCTTCACCTTGAATAATATAACAATAATATAAGTTCAACCGAAACGAATGTCTAAGAATAATTGCAATAAATTCATATTCTTATCTATAGAAATGACATCGACAGTAGCCAAATCCTGAGGTAATATTCAGCTAACACGACATGTCAATTAAAAACTGTATAATTAAGCAAACACCTTTTTGTAAATGCCTATATTATTCTGAGCTGTGACTATTTCCGTGGAGGATGTATTTTGAAGGACACTACGCGTAAACCAAGAGTACAGAATTTGCATATGGTTCTCGAAGTTGAAAGGTCTCACTCACAACCAAGTGTAAATCTAGAAGCTCTGTCTCAAACAAAGATACATGCTAATGAGTAAAGAAATGCCAACAGTAACGAACATGACAGTAGACAGAAAGAAAAATAAAGCTAAAACAACTGTCAAACAATGGAACATCAAAGAACATATTTAAGACTTTGAAATCATGGAGATAGGTTTTGAAAAGATAGGTGAAAACCGTTGCTATTGGTTCCTTCCTTACTTTTAAAGTACAAGGCTACATGGTTCAAGTTTGTTTGCGTAATTGAGTTGAATATTTATGATACACATAAAAATATTACGAGCATTTAATCAGGAGCTACTTGTTATTGATTACAAATATGAAAGATAATATAAATCAAGACATTTTAGTGTTGGGCTCGACTAGTTAATAGTTGAAGCCGAAATCAATTGATGACGTCATTAAAAGTATTATTCGGTTAATTAAGGAACTGAATGATTATGTTCGCTATTAGCTGGAATTAACGATACTTCTTTGATCCTGCTGGCATTTTTTTTATTTCTCGAAATTTATCGGTTTTTCATTTAGTAGTTCGACTTGCTTGTATTACTGTTACTTCATCAAATAATTCTTCGTTTATAACTAGATTATAACCAAATACTCTTTTTTCTTCTTCTATAATTGCATCAACCTCAAGCACATCACTAACATCATAACTAATTAGTTTCAGCTCCATCACGGAAGAAATTTTAGTTGATTGATCAATAAACAGTTTTCATCATAACTCAACTATTTGTAGCCCTTTTAAATAACAGTTACTCAAGTGATTAACGTCTCGATCTACTTTGATGTGCCGACGATTGCTACTAGTTGTTCTTATTACTTGCAGTTATAATTACTGTCTTAAAATTTCGTTTCATCGCTGTGGGAATTCACAACTTTATTGATTGAGAGGAAGTGCGTACCAGTATCGTCACTAACTAACAGATGATCATTTAAACCGTCAAGTATTATAAAATCTACATAAAGTGCTTGTAGAGTAAGTTTATTTCACGATTCTCTGTTTCTGCTTCAGCTTTAGCGCTTGCTACAAGCTTAAGTGCATCAGCAAAATAATTTATTACCTCAGTATATTAAATATAACATAAAATTACTTTCATAACACGCTTTAAAATAAAAACCCTTGCAACATCCAATAACAGCGATAGATGGCTCTGATCCCGCCGTGATATTACAAATGACGTGACTTAATTACACCAAGAAATCATTTCTCTTCACTAAAAACACAGCCATAAAGATACCTAATTACTCCAGGCTTCGTACTCATCCTCACACCAGCACTGCTGCAGAAATAATGACGTCATTAAGTGTACATCGATACACACTACAATACTATGACAATTAATCGTCTGTCATGTAATATGACCAGAACAATCACACTAAAAGATACTAAGTACAAATAAAGTTCAATCAATTTTAAACTCTATTCGAAGGAGATAGATCGAGAAATGGGATGTAGAATTTATTATGATATAAATTACCCAGGATCTAGGCAACAGGCGGAATGTAGAAGCCCATCGATAGTTTTTGCTAATACAAGTACGATGCAAGTTTTATAGTTTACGACTGATTGGATGGAATAAAATAACGTAATTAGCCTTCATAAAATAATGCCTCAACAAAATATAATTAGAAATATAGATTATTATACATGAAGACCTATTGAAGACAATTACAAGTTGTTATTAAATGACCTGCTGTTTTTAAACTATGGAAATAAGCGCATACTATCACTAAAACTGGTGTAAGTAACATGCATTATTTAAATACAGGTAAAATATTAAAAAAACAACACCACTTCATGTTACAAACCAAACTATAACCAGCAATGTTGTTACATAAGTTAAACAAAATAATATTATGTAAGTACTTATTTACTATACTATAAACTCTAACCGTGACAACATTCTCATTATATCAGCACATTCGTATTCAACCAAACCAGAACACGGCGATATTAAATGAATAAAACTTCTAAATTAGTCCACATTTATTTGGTTAAGCCCATAAAATACCTATATTAAGTCACAATGCATACTACCAGCACTAAATCCTCTATAAAACAGATATCAAAACTAAATCGTATCGTAATCGTGTCGTAACATGTAAACGAGACACAATTTCTTTGAGATGCAACGTAAAAAAGTAATATGGGGACTCTGAGTATTTTGTTTTTTGAATGTAAAACTTTATGGAACAGGGAATAAGGTTCAAATTTCATTGACGGTTTTCGGCAAGGCTTTAATAGAGTCTTGTAGAATGCCAGGCGCGTTCGGAACGCGCGTTTTTCGATTATTACAATTCGCGCGAAAGTCCAATCGTTTTGTGCTTATTAAAAAATTGTTTTTGAATTTTATTTATTGTTCTTGTTTTAATTTTTCAGTGACGTTCAAATAAGATGCAATTTATTCGAGTAATGTGAGACTTATTTCGTGAGCGCGAGGTGAATTTAAGTTTTAAGTATAAAAGAGGTTTTGGCGTACAAAAAGTTTTGTTGTAATTTCTTTATGTAGAGTATGGTATTTATTATAATTATTTGGCCATTGTTTTCAGAGATAAAAAGAGCAAATACACATCATTATTTTTTTAGTCTGCAAGACACAGGTGCAATGCATAGGACGCTAGAGTATGTATAGTTAAAAAACGTAGTCTATTCTTAACCTTTAACAATTTCTTACATCACTACTCTCCAAAAACAATTCCCCAAAAGATTACGTCATTTTAAACTACACATTTTATTTGACGAAGCACAGATAATGGACACGAACATGTATCTAAAATATGTTAATTTGACATAACATTTCTAAGTGAAAGCGAGAACGCATATAAGGGTGGGGTCAAAATGCTAGAGGTCAGACCTTAGAAGTGTCAACTGATCAATGACCAGTGTACCGAGACCTACGGAGGACATATTTGGGAAGGATTTTGTCTAGGTTAGAAAGTTTGTAGGGTCCTAAGCAGGTCAACGTATAATGGGTGGTCTGACGTAGAATAAGTCTTTGAATAGCTCGGATAAGGATTACGATTAGTGTGAGTTAGAAGCTGTCGCGAGGCGGTTTAGCTTTTTAAGGAATGTATTATAGTGATTATTATTTTATTTATGTTCAATTGTTTTGGCAAAAGGAAGTACAGAATTTTTATTAGGGACAAAGTATGTCTCAAGTATTCAAAAAGGATAATATTTGAAAATGTCGAAGAAAATCTGATACCTTAAGCTCTATCTTAATATAAAGTACTTTCAATTCATACATAGTTGTAGGTCACATATCAGATACTGTTTATTTTACCCGAGAGAAATCCATTTTGGCAAAGACAAAGAAACATCGACTCTTACGAGCTTAAACCACCAGGACCCTTTAATCGAGCCATACTCTAACACTACATTGAGCTCCTACTAACAATAGAATTTCGTGTCCTCAGCATTTCTGTTCAAAACAAATGTCGATCTAACCCTCCCCAGCCGCCAGCGTCCACACGCGTCATTCCTAACATGCTAATATGTGTTTATACCTTGTTGGACGTAATGATTTAACCCGTCGCGCGTCGCATTGTACTACTCTCGATACGGTAGCATTCTTGATTCGACGCGTCCTACTCAATGGGCGTCAGCGAGGAATTTTATTTGTATATGTTTTAGTGTTGATTGTAGAAAAATGTTACCATTGTTGTTTGTTGGCTTTGATGAAATATTTGTTACTTATGTTGTGGGTGGTTGATGCTTTCGGAAGTCTACCTGGCAGAACTAGGATCTTCCAAATTGTGTCTACTAAAAGGTTTATTAACGCATTTTAATCAACAAAAACCAAGCTTGAAGAAAATAAAACATCAAATATTAATCAACCGACGGAAGTCAAAGAAGTCTTTTTAAAACATAAATTATAATTTTTCAAACCTTTAATTTTCTTGCTCTCAAATATTAGATGGTGTATTTTGACAGCGCATTAGTCCATTCTATGATTTTCTAACAATCCTGTTCCCAATGATTTAAAACTGACCAATGTATATTCCCCTCATCCTTTACCGGCTCATACGTTATGTTAACACACCAAATACATTCACCATTCAGCATACTCAAAAGAATCGTGATAAAATCGGGCTTGAAACAAAGCTCGCTAATATTTAATTGCAACACTTAACACCGGCTCGCCTGAGTTATACTCGTGCGTTCGACGCCAGATAAAATGTGATGTAGAGCGCTACACTAGAACATACGCTGTGGAATACTGGTGAGGACTACACAACTTTTAGAATAGACATTTTTGTTGAGGATCCAATACGGAACGAGAATTATGTAGATTTTTGGCGAGATTTTTGGTACTTTATGGATTTTTAAGTAATGAATTGTGTGATCTGCTTAAAATATTATAATATACTTAATATAAGGGTGATTTCTTAGAGCAGTTCCTGTTAACAAATGTTACATGTTTGATAATTGTAGTATGAATGTATGTCAGTCACAGTGATGTCAGAAAGAGATCAAATATTTTTGAACTATAATATTTACCCACGTCTAAAATGAAAACATTTTCAGCGTAGGTGGATTATGCTGTGAAGTAAACAACTGAAAATCTTTACAACTAGAAACAATCAAAACAAGCCCTTATAAATATCACAATAATATGCGATCTTAACATTGACTACAATCCCAAATTACAGACACATAACAGTATAGAAGCATCAACGAGAAGACACGTACTAAATAGTCCAAAAACATTTATTCCCAACGTTACATAAGTCTATAACCAAACAACCAAGCAAGGAAGACCGAAACAATTTTAATATCCAATATCTACGCATTAATAGGTCTGTATAGAACAACTCTTAGGCCCATGGCGATGTAAAATGTGGCCGTAGGCGTCCAAATAACAAGATTTTGTCCTTTAAACGACACTATTGTAACTATATCGCGATATCCGATGGGATCTGAATGTTTCTGGATCTCAGGATTATCTGCGAAGGGTGTATCGGACACACGGCCACTGAGAATGGACAACGGTAATGTGTATTGTCAAGTTTTATGGCGATGTAAAGTTGACTACAATTGGAGAGTACCTGTGTAGTTAAAACTTGTGTTTGACGTTTAGATATTATTTCGCTGTGTCTATTTTGTTTATAAATAAATCTTACTTGGAATGCATGCGTTTAAAATATTATCTTTCATTTTGCAGTTAGTCATTATTCATGTCTAAAAATACGCATTGTGCTTTTTATTTAAAAGCTAGAACTTAACAAGAAAAATTATGAGACGTTTTAGTTGAGTACATTGTTGGCGATCCTAAAGGTCAGTATTGTACAGCGGCACTGGGCATAAGTCTAGGAGTATGTGCGGAGAAACAAGACGGAGGTACAAGGTATATTCTGCCTTAACGACACATTTGTTCTCATGTCCCGACTTACGAACCGCATTGCGAGCACTTTAATTGAATTTTGAGATAATTTTAAACTGAAAATTTAACGTTTGTTAAATTAAATTTTACCAAGTTTTAAACTATCGCGCTGCATGATTTGAGTAATATTATAAAAGAGTGCCACCATTTTATAATAATACTCTAAAATTAAAATAAACGGGCGCTAAATAGGTATATAGCCTTATCTTTAGAGATGAATAAAATTAAAAACAAACAAACAATTAAGTCTAAAGTCCAACAAAAAAAAAAAACTTAGTCCAGTTCTAAAACCTAGAATAACATTAAATTTAATATCATTATACAAAATTTATTTGTACATACATTTAAAGACAGAAATAGTACTTTTACGTCTACTGAACGTGCACATGACGCATATTCTTACTATTTACATAAAAAATAAAAGGCCCTTTCAGCCCAGAATACTTTATTAGTCTTCGTATAATATTTCTAAAATAATACGCCCGTATGTTAGTCAGTCTGCAATAATGTCAGCACTATTTTTATTTGTACGCTCATAACTAATGAAGGAAACCTGATTGCTATAGATACTCTGTGCTTGAAGATATACAGGAATAACTACGAGAGTAATTAAATGAATAGTTGAGAAAGAAAAGAGGTGGTATAATTTTAAATATAAGCTTCATAAAAATATGACATAGTTTAAGAACGGAGACAAAGTTGACGCTAAGCGATTGATGATAAGCGCTACTTTGTAGCCTAAATTTTTTTGTCAATTTATATTATGTGTATTTGGTAACACTTTTTGAAATACAGCCGCAATTATAAGAAAAAATAACAATGTATTATTGATTTCTACACAGTTAGTCAATAGTTTATTGAAAACAATTAAAATTTATACAAAAATTATTAGCGTGAAGACTTTTATCGCTGAAAAATTTAGATTTTACGATCACTCTAATTATTGCTTGTATAAAGCAAAATATTTCTGTCGTTACTATTATAAACGATCAAACATATCTTACAGCTATTTTTCACAATCAAGGAATACTTACATATTGAATACATATCGTTTTTATATTTATTTTATAAGTATCATTTAAACGATTAAATATTCACGAAAAAATATCAAAAACCAAATTGGTTATGAAAAATACGCAATTAAACACTTAGATAAAAAATTTAGCAATTAATACGAAACTAAAATAGAAAGTCCTATTTTATTTACGTAGTAATTGTTATAATTATATTATTATTAAAGTGCATACAAATATCAAAAATGGTCATAAGAAAAGCCAAAGATACACGCCTAAATCATAAATTACAAAAATACATACTGCACTAATTTTAAATATTTATATGAATATTTATAATTTCCGATCGCTTCAAGTGATTGGTGTCATGTGGCTCCAGACAGAAAAGTCTGGGGGACATCTTTGCCCAGCAGTGGGACACAAAACAGGTTACATAAAAAAAAACCTTATGTATCTCCCATAGAGAGCAAGCGTGGTGATCAATGCTCGTGCCTTCTCTATATGGGAAGAGGCCTGTGCCCAGCAGTGGGACGTTTATAGGCTGGCTTATTATTACTATTATTATCTCTGCCTCGTTGGCCTAGTGTTGCTAAGCGCAACTGCTACGCTAGAGGTCTTGGGTTCGATTCCCAAGTCAACCAAGGTGTTATTGGGTTTTTCTATGAAATTCTCAGTAGCAGGTCGGAGCTTGGATTTGTGCCCGGTGAGTGGCAATAGGCTCGCCCCCTATTACATGACACCTAAAACATATCGGCGAACTGTGGGGTGTACATTTGTACACCTCTGCCTAACCCTTCGGGGATACAGGCGTGATGATATATTATGTTATGTGTTTTATTATTATCTCCCATAGGTTCCGTCGCCTCCTGCAGCAGCGAACTAATTACCAAATGGTAATGCGAGCTCATATGAAAACTAATCTCATCAGCTACATACAATGTTCACGTGTTGATCGGCGCGTTGTGCTTCGTGAATAAATCTGTCACTCTACAGGGCTGCCTGTTGGCAAGGTCCGTTTGTGATTCGTGAACAAAAAAATTGGTTATCAGGAAAAGTTGTAGGTGTTTTGTGCAATAATTGAAAATAATGTATATTTCAAAAAATAATTTGAAAACTTTCAGAAATATACGATTTAAAAATAAATGTCTATGCTTAGAAATAATCAGTATTATACTTGATTTATGGAGATAATATTTTGTGTTTCTGAAAAATAATTCACATTTCTGAAAACAGTCTACAAATTAAGAATCAAAGATAAAAAAGTACCAACACAAGGTGAATAATCCGTCTATGTCTCATTCAAATCTATGATTATTAAATCTATACAATCATAGCAACATTAAGAGGAGCGGAACAATAGCTAAGCATGGCTTTCGGCTTCGGCGTACAGGTGTTCCGAGTCTAGGTGTTTCTGCGTGTGTGATTTATGTACAGACATAAATCGCACATGTTCAAACACGCCAGACGTACAATCGTAGGCACAGTTCTCTAACTGTACAAGATAAATTGGCTGTATACTTTATTGTACGCACTACAATATTAAATACAAAAAAAAAAGTACGAATGTTTCGTTCAAATTTCGAATGTAAGCTTGGAACGTTGATCAAATAGAATTTTTGAAACGTTCTAGAATGTTTTTAAATTACGTTTTCTTTTTTTCTGGTTCGTTGGCAGCGGTTACAACCCTGCCAGTAACTAGCTTCGTTTTGAGTTACACGCTGGACCCAACTAACAAGCTTTAGCTAGTTATACGAGGCCTTATACAGGGTGTCGTACCGCACTTATATTTTCACGCATTATACAGGCTGGATGCAGCCAGTTAACGTTGGTATTGAATTTGTCAATAGGTACGTATGTGCAGTGAATTTAGGCGCCTTGTATGTACCGTCACGATTTTTTCCTTAGATGTCTTCGATGTATGAAGATGAGGTGCCTTCGAAGTTGGTCACGTAATGCAATAAATGTACTGTTGTATATGTTACAGTTTTTATTACATTTGTTTTGTATCAGTTCCTTGTTATACAAAGTTTGGATCCGTTTGCGTATGGTAAGCAAGTTTAGATGTTATGGCTTCTTATTTTTGGTTCGGGCTAAGGGTCGACTACATGAACATTATTTGTGCTTTATTTATTGATCGAAACATTATCTTATAACAATAAAATAAACTTTATTTTTTCCCCCAATACACATATTTAAAGCATCATATATATATTCACATAAAGAATATTACCAGCACTAGAACCATTTAAGAGTTTAAGAAAAAAAACATTTAAAAATAAAACAAAACAGCCAGTAAGAAAACTCCTGCAAACTTTTTAAAGTTTCAAACTTGGAACGTAGTTAGTGGTACATGACCACACTGGTCTAGTGAGGGGAGTACAATTGTAAATAAATATTAATAAGTTGTCAGCATTTGGCTTGGGGTCCCACCGTAGACCATGTCTTTTGCTTGATTTATTTTAGCTCTTACACTTGACGACAGACAATTTATATCAATATGTGTTGTTTATTTAATTTAATTGTTTATTTTATTTTGTGTTGTTGTTTTTTTTTTTTCTTTTTTTTTTTTTTTTTT
This sequence comes from Autographa gamma, assembly GCA_905146925.1. Taxonomy (NCBI): domain Eukaryota; kingdom Metazoa; phylum Arthropoda; class Insecta; order Lepidoptera; family Noctuidae; genus Autographa; species Autographa gamma. The sequence continues at coordinate 10,982,488 of LR989856.1, read as the reverse complement.
TTTTTTTTTTTTTTCTTTTTTTTGTACTTATAGTCATCTTAGATTAAATTACGGTCTATCAGACTGGTTGTACCAACCTAGTTTTTAGTGAATGATGTGGTTGCCTATAATTGGAAGCGCACACTAGTATTGTACGTGTTCTTATGTTATTATGTATGTAATTGTGTAGCCTCTGTTGGCGATCCAATAAATAAATACTTTACTAATGTTAGTTGCCCTTTGTTTGTGTCTACATAAATGAAAATTATCTATTGTTTTAAATTCACTTAAAACGGGCCTTTCATCTATGAAAATAATGATTTCCTTCGTAACCTTTGTTAGTTTTCTTTCACATGGCTTTTATCCAAACTTGTATTCTTTAACATCAATCGAGTTTCTACTCATTAACATTTCATTTAAAATTTTATCCACAACATACTATCAAACTATGTACCAGTCTAAAACTTACCATAAATATTCTAAAACATCACTTCAAATAATGCAGTTAGTTGCATCACTATTGTTGAGTGACGTACCTACAGCGACATTCTTTAGGTTTTATCGATAAATAACTCGATTACCGAATAAATAAGTATCGATAAACAAAACAGAATCAGCGTTGGACAAGCATTACGCCTACAGAATAACGGCGTGGCTCAGAATGGAGGGTACTTTATATTTACCCGACTACGTGGTAGGAAGGTGTTATGAGTTTCAATGCCTTTTGACGTTTACTAGAATATTATACAAGTTCTCTCCATCTATTGTTTCTTAGCCGACATTCTTTTTTCTATATATAGTCCATTTTGGTTTCGTTTCGGACTTTCGTGACGCTTTTACGTTGAAATGTTTATCCCATTTAGCTATGAAATTGATATATACAGATTAATCTGAGTATCTCTCTCTTAGATTAATCTAAGATCTGTAGTTTCATCACAAAATCTTGATATATCATAAATTCTATTCTAAAATATATAGAATGCAAACTTATTAAATGGATTTTCTAAAGCGATAAAATTGTCAAAATAAATGATAGGATATAAAACTGTATACGAAAGATTACTTAGAAACCATTATTTTATTTAACGATATCTTCTTTAACTACCTTTTCATCTCAAAACTCAATTCTCATTAGGCAATTTCAAAGTTATTAAAGTAACAACGAAGTAAACCTTCGGTCGTCGAAACGTTAACTCATAAAGGTATCTATTATAACTAAGAGAAGTGCAAAAATATTAGGATTTTCTAAAAACTCTAACGCTAACATATTTTGTATTGTATACATTGACCAATATTAGGATTTGTATTTGTATTTGAAAAAAAAAATGTGTTGGCAGTTTGAGATTGACACAATCCTGTTACATAATCGTTTTAATTAATAAAACTTCATGTTGGTAAGGATAAACAAAATAGGCATCGCTCACATCAGTATCATTATAACCAGTAAATGGAATGTATAGATCTGATAGATATTGGCTTCTTATAAAATACGGTATTCAGCTGAATCCAGTAAGATTGGGAGCTGGTCACAACATAGTTACCAAAAGTTGTCAAAATTTGTAGTTGTGGAAAGGCTAGACAAAAGAAAAATCCTGAGCATCATGAAATGGTTAAAGAAACGTGGAATCAATTGAAAATAAACTATATTCCCACTTTAATGCTTTAGAACCCGACAAAGTCTGTCGGCGCGATCAAAGGCGACAACACAATAATTGATCTAGAAATCACACCAACATTAACAGGTCTTTTCAAAGAAACCAAAGCTCAGAATACGCGAGACATTCCACACTAAGTCATACCAAACACTTGCAGTATCTATTAAAATATATTTCACAAAGGAACTTCGCAAAACTATAAACGCAAACGTTTGCGAAGAAATAATTAAAAAAATAGAAACTCCGTAAGTCCGTACCAACGTATTATAATTCTCAACAAAACTAATGAGAGTCAAGAAAACATTTTATTGCTTAAATGTCGCTAAATCCATTACGTCCAGGGTACAGGCGCGCACGGAATCGAACGGAGTTTTATGCATTTCATATTTCTACGTTTATTTGGTATATCCAATTAGTATGATCATAAAATCAACCCGCTTTTACGGGAGGTCCCTTTATCGCGGACATACGGGGACGTAATGCGTCGAGCTCGCAATATTTATAAGCAAAATATTTGAATAAACTTATGACATTTTTTTTTTTGTATCATTTTTATTTTTCGGGATTGCTTGAGGACGCAATTGTAAATATGATTGAAATAGAGTTTAAACTACAGATAAAAACGAAAGCACTTTTGATAACTTCTGAAAGCACTTAACGTTCGTCTTACAACTATGAGTGCTATAGATGTGATTTTATGAGCAATTAAACTCCAATAATGGATGAAGTAACGACTCTATTCACTGATTAGCTACTAACGTACAGACTAACGGTAGTTGATGGTTGTCATACAAGGCTTAACACGAAGGCTACACTTTATTTTTTGTGGTATACCTACAGTAACACATAAAAATAATTAGGTATCAGCCTTTTGGCCACACTCCCAGTCGATAGTGATGTGGAATGATTTTTTATGTCTTATGATTTTCGGTTTCAGGTTTCTTGTTTTTTCTTCCTTTTTTATGTAGTATAATTTGTATGTTATGTAAACATCCTTTATTATTGATTAAATAGATAATACAAAAAAGTACTATAAAATAGTTTAAACTATAAAACTATTATATCGATAATCTCATACAAATCTCTAATTTACGGAGCCGAAACAATTACCAATGATTTCGCAATTTTACAACCATGTTTAAAATCAAGTCACAAACTATAGCATCCATATCACCAAATATATGATAATAAAAAGCTTTATTTGAAAAAAAAAACAAGTAACAAGCAATATTTCATCAAATCAAAAAATATTAAAAAAGAGTAATATTTTGCTCGCCAGTACCAACGGCCGTGTATCCATGATTTGTAATCAGTTCGAGTTATTACACGTTTTCGCATAAAAATATCGAAAGTATTGTTACATGCCCAACTGCAATTCGTCCTACAGTTGTTTTAATTAGTTTTTTGATTGATTTACGAGAAACTTCTTTTTGTGGTCACTTATTTAAAGTACACTAAAATGTTCCGGTCAATTGTGCGTGGTGGTTTTATTTGACTTAAAATGCGGCTTGAGGCAATATAGTGCATGTTTTACATTAATCGGTATGTTTAAATAATATTTATTGTTTGGTTTGTTTTATGTGGCAAACAATAATAAACACCTTTGTTGGTGAGTGTACTTAAATCATAACTATTTTTTCTCTTTATTACTTGTTTGCATACATGACTTTAAGTAACGTTAGCCAGCGCTTACCTACTGTGATACTAAAAAACATGATTTGAGGTGCTGCAAATGCAAGTAGGTAGATAGATAGAGATCGAAAAGGACCAATACATTTCGACTCTAAGGACCAACCCTAAGGTGAAATATCTCACTTATAGACTAACGGTACACGCAAAGACGGTGCTAAAATATGCAGCTTTTAATGACTAATGGCGGTCTTCGTACATATCTGCATGTTGGAATTCAAATTCAGATTAATGTTACAAAGCTATTTCTATTGTTACGACTATCCCACTCCTTATTATGTATTGGAGAGGCTTAAAGATACTGAACAGTTAGATACAGGAGTAAATGTAACTGTAGATAATTTCCTTAACAATGCTTTGGTGTATCACTCACTCAGCTGTGAACACTCATACGCACAGTACGCGCTGCTAAAATTAAATAGATAGTCAACCTTTTTTACATTTTAGTCAAGTCCATATTTTATCTTCATCATTAATAAGATCTGCTTAGTGTTTTTATTTTTCCTTCTTAAAATGAAAACGTGTGCAGCTTGTAATGAGCCGTTCAACGATGGTGTGCAGTGCGGTAGTTGCAAGAAACACCTTGACTTTGGATGTGCAAACATTTCCGAAACCGGATGGAGAAAGCTAGGTGCTAATCGGATGGCTCAATGGAAATGCCCTACTTGCAGAACCTCATCTTCAGTCGTGTCAACCCCCGAACCTGCGTCGCTGGATACCATACTGAGTGAGATCCTTGATATGAAAAGGCAGCTACTTAACTTGCCGACCTTGGTGGACAATATTCGTGAAATCAAGGATGAGTTGGCTGATCTCAAAGTGACATGTGAGGGCACTGTTGGGAGACTTGACGATTTTGATACAAGGCTAGTGGAAGTGGAGGCAAAGGCCTCTGAATTTGAGAAGCTTCAGGAATCCGTGAATTCCTTACAGACTGACTTGGCAAGTACGAAGTATCTACTGTCAACTTATGAACAGAGATCTAGGCTTAACAACGTCGAAATTAAGGGAGTTCCTCTGAAGAAGGATGAGAACCTGTACTCAATTATCGATGCTATTGGCCGTAAGGTGAACTACAACTGTCCCAAAACACAGGTGAACTATATTTCAAGAGTTCCTATTTTTGGTTCTAATGAGAAGCTGATAATAGTAAGTTTTTTAAACCGCTATGTGAAGGAAGACTTCATAGCAGCGGCTCGTGCAAAGAAGGACCTGTCCACTTGTGACATCGGTTTTCAAGGCTCATCGCAACGTGTCTATGTCAACGATCACTTAAGCGTCGAGTACAAAAAGCTTTTAACCAGAGTTAAAATAATTGCCAAGGATAAACATTATGAGTACGTATGGGTTAAGCACGGTAAAATTCATATACTTAAAAATAACAATTCAAAAGTATTAATCATAAAGAAGGAGTCAGATTTAAACAAAATTGTTTAATGTGTTTCTTAATTTTTGTAAGTACTTTCCTATTAAGCTGTTATTTTTTGCTTCTATGGCTCCAAATATTTAATATTGTTTGTATCACAATAACTGTTTGCAAAATGTTTGATATCTCTGCTACACTAATGACTCTGACACCTCTCTATTGTCTAGCTACTACTTGTATCCTTTGTATTCGTTATCGCGCTGTTCACTTTAAAGCAGCAACGCAGTACAATATATTCTACTTGCTCGCACTTGCATGCACCACGCACTATTGCTTGCTTTATCACACAGTTGTTTACCACATAACATCGCATGATCTTTGCGCTCGCACAAATGTAGTTGATTTCTACCGTCATCTAATTTACTTGATAAAATTATACCTTATTTTACAACATTATTTAATGAAATGCTTAATTTTAATGTATTATAAAGATTTATTTACTATTATTGTTCTTGGTTTTCAATGGCTCATAAATTAAATATTTTTTATCAAAACGTTCGCGGGCTTAGAACTAAAAGTAACACTTTTTATCGTGAAATGCTACTAAGCTCGTATGATATTATCGTTCTTACAGAGACGTGGTTGGTAGACGGAGTTTTAAATTCTGAATTCTTTGATGACCGCTACATTGTCTGGCGTCGTGATCGAGATTATGTTTTGACTGGGCAGTCGCGGGGTGGGGGTGTGCTTATTGCTACGCGTAGAGAACTTTCAGTTGTGTGCCAGCCCACCTTCCATTCTACAGCAGAGGATGTATGGATCAGTATACGACTGAAAAACTCTAATACACATAAATATATTACCTTACATATTTGTGTTCTCTATTTATGTCAGCAAAACTTAGGCCTTTCTTTTTCACTTCAACTTCGTAACTACCTCACTAAATTAAACCAAATAGTTTTGAGTAATTCTTCTGATGCTTTTTTGATCGTGGGTGATTTTAACATGAGTGGTATTAACTGGGTCCTATCTGATAACCTTTCGTTCTGCCCAATGAACCCGAATAGTCCCGACGAAGTTTTACTTAGTGATGAACTATCTATCATTGATTTTGGTCAATACAATGGTGTTCTAAATAAGTATGGCAAAATTTTAGATTTGGTACTTTCTAACCAAGTAGTTAATGTGAGTGAATGTTCTTATCCGCTGGTCCCCATCGATTCTTACCATCCTGCACTATTAATTAATATTGATTTCGTTGAAGCTCCGCTATTAGAAAGCGCGCCGCGAACGCAATATCTGTTTGACAAAGGCGACTATGAGTCTATCAATAGAGACATTTCCATGACTGACTGGAAGTTTGAGTTCGCGACACGATCAATTGACGAATCAGTAAAATTCTTTAATGAAACAATTCACAATTTACATATTAAATACATTCCAAAAAAATTACATCGTAGCAAAACATATCCAACTTGGTACAATTCGGCATTAATAAAAACCATTAAAGAAAAACATAAATACTTAAAGAAGTTCAAAACATACGGCAATATAGCTGATGAGTTAACATTTAAGCTTCTCCGTAAAAGAGTAAAGGAATTAGAATCGCAATGTTATGAAAACTATTTGAACTTAACCGAAAAATCTATTAAAGACAACCCGAAATATTTTTGGACCTTTGTTAAACAACGACACAACTCAAATGCAGTTCCAAGCACCTTGAACTATAATAACGAAACGTTGCGTTCCGGAGAAAAAATATGCGAAGCGTTTTCTACGTACTTTTATTCTACATTTCAAGTTAGTAATACTAGTCATGGAATTTCTACACCCCCTATTTTTATTGAATCTTCCAGCCTGTCTGATATATGTAGTATTGTGGTAAACGCTGAAGAGGTTTCTAACTTGCTTTGTAAGTTAGATACTTCTAAAGCGGCTGGCCCGGACAATATTTCGTCTAAATTTCTTGTCAGGTGCTCGAATTCGATCGCCCAACCCATCTCGATTCTCTTTCGGAAATCTTTAGATACTTGTGTAGTTCCTGGACTTTGGAAATCGGCTTTCATAACACCTATTCATAAAAAAGGGGTTAAAACCGAAATTGTAAACTATAGGCCGATATCCAAGCTTTGTATCGTGGCAAAGATCTTCGAAAGGATCGTCTATAATCAGGTGTATAGTGCTCTCAAAAACTCATTTAGTACCTTTCAACATGGTTTTTTGAAAGGAAGATCTACTGTCACCAATTTAATTCTGCTAAATGACTTTATAACTGAAGCTATGGATAACGGTAAGCAGGTTGATGTCATTTATACTGATTACAGTAAGGCTTTCGATCGGATTGACCATAATATCTTATTGTCAAAATTATATAGCATGGGAATACGAGGTGATTTACTCAGATGGTTTTCTTCCTACCTGGAGAACAGGTCCCAAGCAGTAGTGTTAAGCAATTATATGTCTGGTTGGGTGCCTGTCCCCAGTGGAGTCCCGCAGGGTTCATTGCTCGGCCCATTTCTTTTCATTATCTACATAAATGACATCAGCTCTTACCTGACTTCATCCAAACTGTTGTGTTTTGCTGACGATATGAAAATTTATGCCACAATATCATCACATGCGGACGTGGTGGCACTTCAGGATGATCTATATCGTCTGGAGGCCTACTGTCGTGGGAGTAAGCTTGACCTCAACCCTGCTAAATGTTCGGTTACAACATATTCTCGAAAGCGTTCAGTTATCCATTCAGCATATATTTTAGGCAATCAAGTACTTCCTAGAACTAACTGCATCCGAGATTTGGGTGTATATCACGATTCTAAGCTTACGTTTGAATTACATGTCGATGCCATAGTCGCTAAAGCATCTAAAGCACTAGGTTTCATAATGCGGCTCTCCAAGTGCTTCAGTCAAGCTAAAACATTAAAAATCCTATATTGTACTTTTGTTAGAAGCCACTTGGAGTACGCGTCTGAGATCTGGAATCCATGTTACCACAAATACATTGATCGTATAGAGAGCATCCAGAAAAGATTTATCAAGTATTTGTGTTATCATCAGAAGGTACCTTACCGATCTGAAGATTACCTCAATCTCTGTAAGAGGTATCATATATTACCCCTTATTAATCGTAGATCAATCTCTGACTGCATTTCATTATTTAAAATTTTCAATAATTCTATTAATAATTCCGATATTCTATCCAAGTTTTACTTTAATGTTCCTGTAAGGTCGAAGCGATGGAACTCAACGCTGTGCGTTCCATTTACCTCTACCAATTATAGGCAAAACTCATTTATAGTGCGTGCAAGTAATAATTTTAATAACATGTGCAGACAATATGACTTTGATCCTTTCGTGACAAGTATATCCTCGGCCAGAAAGTGCATGAGCCTTAGCTTTTTTTACCTAAGTCTTGTATAATTGACTTTAAATTCTGGGATTTTGTTGAAATGTATTAAGTCAAGTTTGATTTATCCTGTTTCTTCTTGGTGGCTGTATTGTGTTGTGTTGTTCACACACACTTTTTCAATCTGTTATTTAGAAGTGAAGACTTTTAATTGGCTGTCAGTCTCACACTCTGTTTTTATTATGTTTACCTTAGCTGTAAGTCTTCCATGTTAAATAAATAAATAAATAAATAAATAAATAATATACACATTACATGTTATCGTTAAGCGATTTGGTTCACTGATATCTTGGCATGCTTGAATTGGTCCTCTTGTTCTATCTTTATTTATATGACAGATTTATTCCAGAATGTGGCCACCGTGCCAAAATATTACGTATACTTTTATATAGTGCATCGACAATCTATATGTATAAGTCACATAAGACCAGTAAAGAGAGTTAAAGGACCAAGGCCCTGATTAAAAGTATCGACGATTTATGTAATAAATACTTAGAATACCCGCATAAAATTTATTACACAAATAATTTCAACTTAACCCTATCAAAATCGACGCGAACCGATCTTAAATCCGAATCATCGTATTCCTAGCAATAACGCTTGACCCTAAACAGCTCACTCTCAGCCTAACGGTCTCAACAAAGGTAGTGCTAAAATATGCAACACTTAATGTCAAATAACGCAAGTTGCCATCAAATCATCTGCATGTTTAACTTAAACCTTTATTATGGTTTACTGCGAGGCTTTGACCGAATGCTTACATTAAGTTTAGCACGCAAAACCTTCTTCCGGGGTAAACAGAACTTGTTGCGGGTAGCGACATCTAGTGGACTGCATTTTAAATCGTGTAATTTGTGTTTGTATAGAATTGCATGATGAGAGTTAAGTTTTTGTATAATTAGGCGCATATGTATATTCGTTCCTTTTCTTCTAGAGCTTTGATATTTGCCATCGCAAAATTAAGGCGAGTGTTCTACTAAAATCCAAATAAGTACAAAGTAAATAATACCTAAATCAAGAAAGCTAATTTGGAATTTATATCTTTCCAAATATACTACTTTAAAAGTACGCAAAAAGTTTTTAAACTTCTTTCCTTCAAAACCATTTCAAGCCAGAAACTAGTATCCCAGTCTATCCCCGTCCTTAAAGTAAGTGCAAACAATTCCAGCGAGTCGCCTACAAGCGAGTGATATTTACGCAAATCTAGATCCAGTTTACCATACAGGTCAACTAAATTCAAGTTAATCTTGACATAATGGGTTATTGTTCACAAAGAAGCAACGCGCGTCCAACCTCATCCAACCTCGACCAACCTCGTCCAATCTTTAATTTTGTCTTGAACCGGTTTACAACATAGTTGTACTGCAATTGTTTTTACCATGTTACGTTAATTTTCCGTTTTTATTGAAGGATTTATAATGAAGGAGTATTGACGAATTTATTTTTATAGCTGGTTTTTTTTGTGATTTAGGACCGCGTACGAAAGGACCATTTATTTTGTTGTGTTTTTATTTGTTATTTTTCTTGCTTTTTTAAAAATGTGATCAAGAAACATTTCTTAACTTTAAGACCCAAATATACTTAATACAAATATCTTACCAAGGTGGCAATTCAAAGTCTACCTTTTTTCTTAATAACATAAACTTTGATAGTAATAAACTACTAAAATAACTTAATTTTGTCCACCCAACCCAACATGTGGTGTGAAAACACAAAATAAAATCGCAGAACTTCGAAAACTTGATATTTATAACAATATCGGACGAAATAAGTAAATACACTTACCGAGATACTACCGCATATATCAATGTTAAAAAGGGACGAATATATATCAGTTTATGAGAAAGAAAGAGACAGAAACAGGCATCGTAAGGTTGCATTAAAATGACAAGACGCGGTCGGAGGCGAACTCATGTCGAAGTAATTTTTATTTTATAATCTTAATACGACAAACTGTGAAATTCCCTTTAAATATTCACCAGTATTTTTCAAGATTAATATGTGTTTTTTTGTATTTTTTTCTCAAGAATATGTATGTAAGAAACGTATTTATGCATCGATGATAACAGCTGTCATTGTGGCATGATTTGTGGGTAATGTATTTTAATGCTATTTAAAAAGGTTCTACAATAACTTACAGAATAAATAAATTAAAATATTGATAACACGAGATAAGCTTTGAACGGTTATACTGTTACTGGTCATATTATAAGTCTATAGGTTATGCACTATATTTCTTTCTTTAATTAATGCAAAGAGATAAAAAAAAAAAAACAAACAAATTAAGAAGAAACAATATGTACAAAATACCAGCCTCTGTGCGTATAAAATAACAATTAAAACTATTTTTACCCGACTGTCAAGAAGGGCTATGTTTTTAATAGTAATTTTGTTCAGAACATATAAAAAAAAACAGATTTTTACTTTTCTACATTTTAAATTAGGGTTTGATTTCTAAACGATTTCGTAAAAAAAAAACAGGTACAAATTAAAAAAATAACACTAAATCACATAAACCCATAACTCTCACAAAAATCATACCACACCCATTCATTAAACGTGTCGTTTAACAAACAAAAGTAAAATTACCATCAGAACACCATTATGTTGTTCAACAAGAATATTCAATGATAAACCCATATATTATTGTTACATACAATATAAATATAATATAAATATAAAACTATTATATAAATGTAAGGAATGCTTGATTCTGGATGCGTGGCGCGTTTTCTTTCGGGTGTCTTCAACGAAGACTGTTGAAGCTGCAGGGGTCCTTCGTAATGTGGGGCCATTAAAACGATGAGAACTTTAAATTCTTTTTTTTTTGCACATAAAAAAGAATATTATAAGGGGCTCTCACCTCATAATATGTCTTGCATAAAATGAAATAGTGTACAGACTAGCTTCTGAATTAGTATCTACTCATTGAAATAAAAATATAGAAAAAGTAGAAAAAAAATATTTCTTTGGTCAAGAGTAAGATTTAGCGGGCTATAAAGACTTGAATGAAATTTAAAGGTTATCCAGAATATTTATTTGTACATGTATCTAGTAAACCTAAATGCAGTGACACAATCAATTGACTCGACACTCATTTGAACAAACATGTACTAAAACATAAAATCATAACTAAAGGTTAGGTTAGACAAGTTGCACGAGTGCTAATGATAGTTTATTAGCCACTGGTTTACATTTCCTTTAATTAGAACCTCGTAAGAATTTATTACACCCAGAGGCATAAATACTAATGTTGAAGACATGACACTTTTAAACTATAACATGGCTCAGTAGCCCATAATAATATACTTTTTATATAGGCTTTCACAGGTTCAATCCAAACTGTTCACATATTACTTAAATTTCTATTAATAAACGCTTGAGCGTGAGATCTTCATCGTTAAACTGCACATAAAACTTATTAGTATACTAAAATATTTCATTAAACATCATAACTATGCAGAACCGCAGTATTGTCACTCAAATAGCGGCCACTAAGTCAAGCTAATAATAATCATAATTAAAATTACTTAATTAAAACTAGCAACGTCCCGCTGCTTTCATGGCCGCACAGTAACGGTCCCTTCGATTTATGACGGAGCGACGACTGCGCTAATTGGTGCGTGTGCGCATTGCAAGTATAGTGCTGCTAAATGTATGAACATTGTTTGTTATAGAGGTAGGCAGAGGTAGGCAGATGATGTGATTAACTTGGTGTTCCCCGCTGGTATGAGACAGACCAATTAAGGTAATGATTGAGTGTTTAGTTCGTTCATTAGAGAGGTTAGGGGTCAATTAGGAGGATCATTTTTATCAGTTACAAAAGATTTTTCTTTCTCAAAGAATTTCTTACAAAACATAATGCATGATATTATTGATATAAGTATGTATTATACTCCTAAGGAACGGAAGAATCCGTGATTGAATGATGAAACTGTCTCTACTTACATTCTATTCTATTTTCATCATATTTCTTATAGCATGCAAAACTAAAGCGTATAAATGAAGTTATAACCGAATAACTTAGAAATAAATCAAGGAAACATTTCAAATAAATATCTAATGCCTACATTCTAGCATCACTAATAAGACTTCTAAATTCAGTCAAACACTATTTCTTACCAACTTAATTTGCTGCCCGAAAACCATCACCTACATTTTTGTGACTCTTATAACTGTGTGGCTAAGGGCTATTTTTGAGTGTGTATTCAATTTGCCAACAGCAAAATCGTTTATACAGATCAATAGCTCAAGATATACTGGTTGTCCGTCTTAAATCTCTTTCCATACATTTATTTGTGAGCAGGACCGTTAGTTGTTACCACTGGTTACCAGGTTCGTTGGTACGCTTAATAAACAAACCGCGGGCTTGAATGCTAGATAACTTTGTTTTGTGAAGACACCGCTTATATCTCGGGGGTAAGTAGGACTCAAATGGTTTAACTGGTAGTATTTAAGTAGATTGAACATAAACTTTCAAATTCCGTTAGTATGATTATAATTTGTTAGCTTTAGATTTGTTCGATAAATTGATTGGAATACTAATTGGATTCGATACTCTGATAGGCTTACCTATGCAAGATTTAGTTAATAAGTATGTTTTTACATGAAAAGGTGGAGCAGAAGACGATGTCGTTTCCTATTTACATACATACATACATACATAATATAATCACGCCTGTTTCCCGTAGGGGTAGGCAGAGACCAATTCTTTCCACTTGCTACGATCCTTACATACTTGTTTCGCTTCATCCACTGTCATAATTCCCTTCATACATGCTCTTCGGTTTAGGGTACTCTTGACCTGGCCTTTTTTCAAGACGTCTCCTATTTGGTCTAGAAACGTCCGCCTAGGTCTACCCCGTTTCCTATTTAGTTGTCTTTTATGGATAAAAGAAGGAATAACAATTCAGATGACACAAGTTTTTATACATAATATGTTTTACATTTAAAATTAGTATTTAAAAATCAAGTACCTATACTAAAAGGTTCTCCCAAAACAGTAACACAGATCTTTACTGTAACATTAAAACGTAAAAGCCTCAGACATTCAAAGACTTAATTACAGACAAAGATACGTTGTAGCAGAATTCTTGAGAACACCACTAAGGGTTATCGCTACAAATGTATTATTAAGTGAGCGAAGATTCTGCTAAACATTCGTTTTAATTACAGTCCCTTTTAGGATTCTAACTAAATTTAGGAGGTATAGAAACGTAACTGTTTGTGAAAAGGGTGAAAAAAATATGTTATTTTGTAGAATTCTGTTTCAGAATAATAATAATTTAACCGCTTATTAAAGCCATGTGCTAATCCATATACTAATGTAAAATGTGTGAAAGTGACTGTGTGTCTGTCTGTTACCCTTTTATAACTATACCGCTTAACTTGTTTCGAAGATACTTCGTACAGAATATGCTTGGATTCCAAAATAGAACATTGGCTACATGTTGACTTGGAGACGAGTGGAAACGCAGACATAATGTAGCAAAATGATAAGTTCTATTTATTTGGTAGCTCGTACTTCTTCTTCAGTCTAAAGTTTTAATAAATTATTTTTATAACTGTTTTCATCGCTATTTTATTTATTATACAACTATACACATAAAGTAACAAATAAAACAGTGCTTTTATAAAAAAAAAATAGTAAAAAAGAGCAGGAACTTTTATTGAAAGAAATACTAGAAGTTTTATAGAACCAAATAGCAACACGACTGGGCAACAAAAATCGTAAAGGCAGTAATTTGCAGAATGCTATAAAAGAAGGTAATTCCCTTTTTGATTTCTTTCGTTTCCCACAAATACGGAGAACAGATAAACAAGTAAGTGAGAACACGTTATGCCCTCCATAATATTATTTAATAGAGAAATTCGTATTTGAATCATAAATCATATTGGCTAGATATGGTTTCATTTGAGTTTGGTCCAAGTTGTGAGAAAAATTTACTTGGAATTTAACTTGAAGGAATTTTAATGAATTGAATATAGGTACTTTATGATCTTTTTTCTGCCTTTAAATTGGGAAATTCTAAATAACACATACCTAAAACAACGCACTAAATTCTATTAATATTTTAACAGGTTTCTAGGGCCCATTTCTTGGCTCAACATGGCTACATGAATGCACGAGGAAGGCGGCCATCAGAGAAGGGGACGGCGTGTTGTGAAGCTGGCCTGACACCTGAAGTGATGGCTACAACTGTCAAGAGTGATCCCGGCAAGGAAGAAGAAGAGGGCCAATTCCGTCCTGTTCTTTATAAATAGCTGTTATTCCAATAGACAGGCTTAACTCTTGCAGACAAAAGGTCTGTCAATTGCATTTGTGTCTTGTTTTGTATAAATGACAGCTAACCATCCCTTCTGGCCCTGTCACGATTTCGTTTGCAATACTTTTGGACTCACTGTCAAGTTAAAAAAACCTTGAAAATTTATCTTACCCCCGCTCCTGCCTTTGTCTTGCACCACCAAACCACAAGAGAATACACCACCGCGGCATAACCCTGCACAATTGCAGATGCACCGCAAATGATTTCCTAAATTGTTTCAGTCCTGCGGCGCACAATGTTGCCTTAATTCGAAATAAACCTCGGAATGTACCGAATGGTTGAAGAGTCAGAATTGGAAAATTAATGGATGTGAGTAATACGATGTTCTGGTGTTGTTGGAACTTAGCAGAAAGTGTTAAAAGGGCTAAAGTACCTTATATCGGAACTTTTTGAAATTTGATAAGTTTTAAGTGCATGTGTATGCAGTACCAATATGATACAATAAACGAGTCTTAGCGGGTGATTTCTGAGTATGCAATTTCGATATTTGTGAAAATACCAAATTTATTAACTATTGCCAGAATAAATACAGTAGTAATTCACAAGCATCAAATCAACTGCATCTTATACGTACAAAATCAATCTCCTTCCTTATATCTAGAGGTATAAAGATCAATAGACTACTTCCTAGATATAAACTATTTATACCAATACATTAGATATGAATACATTTCTAAGAAAATTCTTATCGACGTAATATCTAAGCATCAAGGCATTCAGATAGGTTCCCATATCATCTTTCAGTGAATTTCCAATAAAAACCTTCTTTTATTACAGTTTACGACTCCTGCAATACACTTCGTGTGCATTTTATTACTTCACCAAATGGACATCTTACATTTTCCGCATATTTGTTTCTACTCAGATGTTGGCACTTCTCATGTTCACATATCCAAATTAAAATCTATGTAATATGTTTACCTAGCTGTGCACCACGATTTCAGCCTTATAAATACCTAGTTCTCATACCCGTTCTTGTTAAAATAATTATTAAAAATTGGAAAGTAATTTTAAACTTAACGAATTTTGAGCTGAAATCTTGTAAACTGACTCTATACCAGATGTTCTCTGCACCCCTTTTGGATAGATATGCCCTTTCAGTAACATCCTGTAAATTAATAATAAATACAGTCAAGTAGGTCTTATCTATAAAACAACTTTAAAATAAAGATACTCCTAGTCCTGTGACTACCCCTTTACAGTTAGAAGGTTAAAGTCACTTCACTATTTGTGCACCCGTTTCTATATTCAAAGTTCGCCATCAATATTTTCATTACATCACTATACATTACCGAGGTAGTGCTGGGAAATACTCACTTAGCTTATCGATAAACTGTGATTATCCACATAAAGTGTATCGGTTGGCGCAGTAGAGTTTAATCGCATTAAAGGTGAGTCAATACTTTATGTCCTTGTTTGTGCCACCAAATCATATAAGTGTATGTAAATAAGATCGCTTCAATGTTATTTTATAGATCTAATACACAAAGATAGGTCCCGTTTTTCTTACTAATAAGTTCTGTAATTGTTAACACTAAATAGTATTTTAATCTAAGTAATCGTTCTATCGATAAATAAATGTAAATACAACTACAACTCAAAGATCGCAATCAGATGTTATCTTAATCACCTGTTTACGCGAATGACGTCAATATATTCTCATCATCGTTTTCCACAATCCAATTACACCGCTTAACAGCCCACTAAAAATTAACTGGAACTCGATTACAATTCTCCATAAAAAGAAAAGCATCCTTCATCACTTGTCAGTCGCTAACGCCAATTAAAACAAACTAGTGTTGCTCCTGATATCCATAAAAAATATACACTTCTCACTTGACATAACACGAGTCGACTGGCGTAAAAGCATTACTAAGTTTCCCTTTTAAGCGGCATCCAACAGTGTCGAGTTACCGGTCTTGGCAAAAAAAAAAACACTTTCAGATTAGCAATTACTATATACGAAGCGAGACTGGATAAAAGGATGCCTCCCAGGATTATATCAAACCGATGCTAAAAGCCGGCGCAATTACACGTGAACTTAAATAGTCAAATGGATCCGTCCGACATTTTGATAGGGGCAATAATAATTTTATTTTTACGATCACTGTGCGCAAGTTTTGTGTTAATACGACTTGTTGTGATGCGGCTCCTTTTAAAAAGAAAGCATTACGATGTTTTTCGATATAGTTATTGCAAAGCATTAACATTATAAATATGTAAATCAGCCATATTTAACCGTACTTACTGGGGAACCACTTTGCTTTGTGACTTAGTTTTTAATAATATCGGTTTCGTTTAAGTTTTCGTTCGGTTTTTAATTGATTTAGAAGATAAGACAAAAAATTCTTAGTCCGCTTAATTATAAATTCATTTATAAGTAATTTGCATATTGATTTCGAACAAACGGTAAATTATATCTGATAAGAAATATTGGACGTCACTTTTGTATATTGATTTTAGAATCGAATGTCAGACGTTTTTTTTTTATAAATTCCTGATTTGTAGCCACCGTTTCATTGCCAACAGATTATAATGTAAAGCAAGACTTTACGACAATAAATAATACTATTAATTGACATAACAAATGTCATAATCCTTAATAACTGATTCTGAAAATGTCAAAACAGTCGCGACAATAATCATTTTATGTGCTCATGTTTTAGGTAACAGAAATTTTGGTCATAAAAAAATCAATTCAATCATCACATATGTCTCGAACGTTATTTATTAAATGCATAAGTGACTAGTCAGTTTGATTCGTCCGTAGTACTTCAAATGATTTGTAGTCTCCTTAACATAATTTTATTGACGAATAATTTGCATATACGTATTTTTAGATAGCCAACTTAGCCAAACCTTTGTTATATTTACGACTTTTTTATCTTCAATCGCTTTATTTAGTTCGCATTTAATTTAAAGCTATAAAGTTTCTGAGGGAATTAAAATATTGTGTCACAGTTTCACATGTTTTATTACTCACACTAATCAATTTTGTTTCTGGTTTTACGAGATTTAGGCTTGCTTGTACTAGATAAGCCTTAATTAAATGAACATAGTTTTAATTCGGACGAGCGTGAAGATGTGGTTAATTTAAACTTATTTTACAATAGACGTTTTAGACGAATTATTAACTAGCTTTAGGTTATCCCATCCAATTATTTTAAAGAGATTTCTATGTATGTATTTTAATATCTTTACCGAGATTAAAAATCAAATCATGGATAGTATTTAGTAGTTTCGTTTTCTTTCTATCCGCATTTACGACTCTAAGGACCATTGTTGAGTTTACTGGCAACAACTATAAAAGTTTATTAGCACTTGCAAGCAAAATACCAATTTAAATCGAATAAATATTTTCCCTACCATGTATTCTGCAATGCTACTTCGGAATACAATTATTATCTATACATATCTTGAAGATAAAGATAGAATGATTTTATAAAGAGTAGCTCCTGACACCAGTGACAAGGTGGTCTATTCCTACGACCACACAGAGATTTATGACGATTATGAATATTAAAATGACATTCTTGAGAATGAAATTTAATTTATTGTCTGATTAATTCTCTTCGGGCGATGCTTATATTTTGACTGTTGTTCAAATGCCTAAGGCTGATGAATTTCTCACAAAACTGGTCAAAAATATTACGTATATATTTTTGCTTGATTATTATCTACTTGATTCGTTAATACCTTTAAATTCGACTTTGGGTATTTGTGTCAACCCTCAAAAACATTTGAAAAATATTTAATCCTCCATAAATACGATACTTAGGCTAAATCTGGAAATGCAACGTATCATAAAATATGAATTTAATTTTACAAAACGACATTAAAAACCCGTTTATTGTGTCGGATCGACCTTGAACGAAAACCTATTGTTTTTTAGTTATTAAATTATAATACAACAATAATTTTATTCGGCGACTAATTTTAAACACCTTACAAAATTATACTATACTTAAAATGCATTAATATACAAATTGCTTAAAATATGATCGTAAATATGACGATAAAAATATGTATAATGGATAACTAATGGTCTATATTATTCAGTCATCAGCCATTTGAAACATGATATCTATTTTTGTGATTGATAGATCTAGATTTTTAGTGTTAAAAGGTTAAACGTGAAACACCTACATTGAATAGGTATTCACACATAAATATGTGAGTTTTTTGTTACGATTCAATGAATATGTTTTGCATATTTTGTGATTTTTTTTATGTAACGGCTCCATTTGATATTTGTGATCTAGTCACGTTGAAAATTCTGTTGCAATGCGAACTCGTGGAGTAATTAAAAGGATACTTCATCGCTAAACGAATCGTTAACTGTAAACATAAGCGAAATTATCTGAAATTTCACAACTAGCAGGAAAAAATATTGGACAAAGTCAGATCTTGTCGCTATATCTTTGTACTTTTTTTATACAAAAACTACAAAAAAAAGAAAGCTTTTTACCAAACCCTTCTTACATTATGAAATCGCTACATTTATATTACATTCCTCATGTAATACTGTTTAGTACCGGCATGTATTCAATAATTCATAATTCCAAAACGTGTTAAGACTGACATTAACACTTCGACAGCATAGAGCAAACAAACAAACAGACAAAGCTTTGTTGAGCTTGAGCATACTTAGGTTACGTTACAAAAGAAAATGTACAAAAGGACCAATAATCATGTAGCTGCAGATTCTGGTCCTTTCGTACAATGTTTTAGAAACAAGTAAATTGGCAACTTAAGAAGTATTTATGTATGAAATGAATAAAATAGTATAGTGTTAGGACTTTTAAATAAGCTCTAAATCAAAGTATAATAAATAAGCATTTGAAATACACTAAAAACCAAACTTAGTTTATATTAATAAATTTTTATAAATCATCTTTTAAGAGCGTTGTAACGTAACCTAAACATAACATTCCCTTTATTATTCCGAACACGTAAAAGTCCCGAAAAGGAACGATATACAGTTTTTGTTTCGGCTTTCGGCGTACTAGAGTACAAAAATACGCGGCCAGTATCAATTGGTCCTTATTCCTTCACAAAGGTCTTTGGTGGCAGACCTTAGTTTTTGGTTTTAGTGAAATAATATCACGGCTAATAAAACTGTGTTTGCTCAAGTGGTAGCGTCTATGGACAATGTTTTATATAAATATGCTTTTGAAAGTTCTAAAATATGTAAGGCTCTTTGTGTTGAATAGTTTAGTGAAGATAGTATCTTACATTTCTTGGAAGTATAGTTTTGTAGCAGGACAAAAAACGCTATTAAAAGTTTAAAACCAATAATATTTGCTTTTTATTTAAACTATTTCAACATAAACCTAAAGCATACATTTTTGCATAAACATTACTTTGCGAGGAAGCTAGCCAAGTCTAAACACAAACTACATACCAGACAACTATTACAATCATATTTCATTCAGATTAAAATCAATAAAAAGTATAAAAAACAGCTGCTGCGTATACTCATTTAAAGATTAAACTTGCTCTTTATTGTGGTCGTTTATACTATTTTTAATGACTATACCTTGCAAATATGCCGCGAAATTACCGAAGCTCCTATTAAAAGGAGGCATCACAGCCATTTCTATACATTTATTATAATTTGCTTGATAAGAGACTCTTAGGCGGTCTGCAGACTTATCAACTAATGCGTTGATGACGATATTTAGTGGGCATTACAAGTATCTAAGGAAATTATTTAACCGTTTACCGCTGTAACGGTTTAAGTTGGAAAGTGTTAACATAAATATCAACTAAAAGAAGAAAAAAAACTATAATAGCTAAAACACTTTTTTCTTAAGGCATAACAAATTTTTATTGGAGTATAACGAAGGACCAAAAAAGATAGTACAATATACCTTTGCCAGAAATTGAATAGATTAGAGTAACCGATGGCAATGATTCTTTATCTTCAAATTCATTATAATGTATCATATTATTTTCAAAAAAATATAGAGATGACCCATTACACGGTAGGTAGGTAGGTAATTTTTTTGTATCCGAGTGTGCAGTCCGCCTAAAACTAGAAGCGTTTTCTCTAAGTGATGTCATTTAACTGATCAAAGATATCGATAAAGGATTTATGATTTCGGTATCGTCGTCTATTTATTCATTCAAATATTCCGATTTTATATAGAAGCTAGTTTTTTAGACTCATTAATATGTAGGTTTTCTTGTTTTCGTAATATTAGGCGAGTTGAGAAACCTGAGATAATTATTGCGTTGTTATGACAGAAGGGTCTTTTAAATTCGTATTTAGATCAATTAGTGGTTTTATCTTAGTTTGATCAGAATTCCTAGTTTTGTGGGAGTAGAAAAAATTGTGTCAAAAATAAGTTTGGTAACTTGGTTTATGGAATAATAGGTAGCAATAAATAATAGAAATACTTATCGTGTCAACTTCAGTCGATCTCATTACATTTTAAATCCCTTCTGATTAAAGAAGTACTTACTATTTAAACATGGTCATCTTTCATCAGAAGTTACATACTTAATTAAAAACTGAATACAAAAACGTAATTTTCAAACGAAACAGTAAAAAAACTGTCGGTGATTCATGTGCGTACGCGCGTAGAATACGCAATAAAGGTTTTTTTCATAGTCCCGCTTACCTTTGTTGACTATCCAGAAGTAATATCATAAATACGTTTATAAGATGATATCGGTGACATACCTGCAAAAAGTAAAGGTTTTTATTAGTAAATGAATATGTCATATTGTTGTGGGAATGTTGAGTATTGTATGAAATATGAAAAGGGAATAAGGGATTTCTAACTAGTAAGTAATTTATGTTATGGAGGCCTAGATTTTGATATAATCTGCATTAATAGTAGTATTGAACTTTACTATTTTAAAAAGGTTGCAGAATTCGGATCGAAGGACTAACAATATGTTAGCCATGTAACAAATTCCAACCAGGAAAAAATACTGTCACTTTTAGTGTAGTAGTGTAGTAGACACTATTAAGAATAATACAACCTAAAAAAACCTTAGTGTTTCCTCGTAATTTCAAAGGCTTAAAATTAAAAAGGTCTACAGCTAAGCCAAAGTAAACAATTAAGAAGAAATCCAGAAGGCACTACATAGCAAGACCATAAAATATAGTCCCAAACACTTCCTGTACCAAACAGAAGTGAAACCTACTTACAGTAACATTACCCTCATTTAATAACGTCGGTTAGATGTCATCACCGTGTCGGAATTCTCTCATGAGCTAGGCGAAGTGGTGAGCACACGAATTGAGATGAACGTGGAAGATAAATCCTTTAGATACGACTTACTGGGAACTGTATTATGAGGAGTGGGCTAAAGAGAAGGGTAAAGCGAGTTGATAGTGATAACAGGAAATAAGAAAAACCTAAGTTCGGTATTGAAATAAAACGACTTCTTTGCCGCGGTTCTATTCAATTTTGGTTTTAGTTCCCGAATTCAAGAAACCTATCCTGAAGTATTTTTGCAACTTTGGATATTTTAAAGTAAAATTTTACATGTTATGTTTTTGGGATAATTGTGAATTTTGATATAATTATTACTACAGAACATGAGGACGACTGTAGTTTCTTGCATCCCTAAGTAAGCTTTTCCTTTTTTTTTCAAAGAAGATACAAAAACAATTGGCAGAAATAGATTTAGTAAATGATAATTATGTGACCAGAATACCGTATTAAAAATCATCTGTTGCAATTATTACGTGCTGTCCCCTCAAATCGCTTTCACTCAAAACTTGGGCTTTTCAAAAAACCTTTTGTTCTTAATAAAAATATTTTGAGTGGCACGACGCTATAAGGTGCCTCATGAGAATCGTAATTCAGTCGGACGTGTTCCGTCCGCGCCCCGCACGTCACGTGGGAGGGTAGGACGTAAAACGTACTTTTTAGAACTCATTTCATGTGTGGGTTTGTATATTTTTCAAATGTTGGCCGGTACTGCCTTATGGCATTAAACACAGCATTTGCTTCAATTTACGAACTTCAAGGATCATTTAAATCAAAATAAATAAATTTATTTATAGAGAAAAAACTAAAATAGCATTAAGAAAAAAATAACATAAGTAATTTGAACATTTTCATCCAATTCAAACTTCCAAATACAATGCCTACTTAAAAGTGCATCATATTATTATAATACAGAAACAAAGGGGGCCAAAACATTCCGTAATTAATTTAAGACCTAATTGAAAAACAAAATATTACCGAGGAATGTTAACAAATCCAAATTCAAATTGAAAAAGCATTCTTTACAAAATTCCAAAACCAAATTACACTGAATCCGAAATAAAGCAGTTCCAAATCCAAATTAGTCTACATTTCAAATGGAACCTTTCAAACTATGCAAAAGACAATGGCCGCTGGCTGTATATGTTAAAACAGATTTTATGACACGCATATCCACGGTCAGAGCGAGTGCTAATGGGTGGGCAAACAGTCGCTACTGTGGGCAACTTGTGACGACACGGGATCGGAGCTCTATATGGATGGTCTGATAATAAATGTAAAACGAATTATTGTTTTTGTTTTTGTTTTTGTTAGATGTTTTTGAGAATTATAATAGTGAGTAATCTAAGTCGGTTAAGATAAAATAATGTTTCCTTATATATCTTTAAAAGAAAAATAGGAAAAAGTGAGAAACCAAAATTGTTAGCAAAAGTTTATATTTTTTCTTGTAATCTGAGGCAGGTCTACTCGCATGGTCTACTAGGATTAAAGTAACATAAAAAGCACAGAAAAAAAAGTCTCATTTAAATTATTCTAATTGACAAAAGTGTCCTTTAAAAATTACACGCATTCCTAGAGCATTAAACATAATACGTTCCTAATAGCTGCTTATTACGCATTCAGCTCACTATCAGAATTCCAAACTTGCCGCTTAATCACCAGTCTTACGATTATTCTAAAAATATGTATGAGTTACATAAAAGTTAAATAACATATCATCACGCCTGTATCCCCGAAGGGGTAGGCAGAGGTGTACCAATGTACACCCACAGTTCGCCGATATGTTTAGGTCCCATGTTATAGGGGGCTTCGCCGACATGTTTAGGTCCCATGTTATAGGGGGCGAGCCTATTGCCACTAACCGGGCACAAATCCAAACTCCAAAACTTCTTAAATCTGTATCCCATGTTTTAGTTTACGTAAGAGTGTGAATTAGTTACACAACTTCACCATTTTACTGCGTACGCACGAAAACAATGACACGAGAAATTTTCAACTTTTCGAGAATTTGAAATTCAATTTGTGATGGGAAACTTTTTGGTGGTTTAATGAATGATAATTTCAAATTGTGTGATTTTATAAACGTGTCGTAATTTGCCATGGTTGCCATAAAATTTAAAATGATACTAAAGATATATACATACTAAAGATAGACATCTATCCTCAAATTTTTCAAACACTAACAGAAACGTAATAGCAATTGTGATCGTGATTTGATTTGATTTGAAAAACGAAATAGCATTTTTTTGTAGATTTCAATGTTGTTCATCCGAAAACATCGGTCTTCGAGTCAGTATTGTAATATCATATCGACTCACAGTACACCGATGCCACGATTCTACCAACGTTTCTAAATTAACTATAAGTTCCTTATATCATTCACCTTAGAATATTAGTATTACAAAATGTATTAAACCAAAAGAACGTATCCCACCGAAAACTATGTACTGTCCTCGGTCTGAGCTGTGGGCCAAGTTAGTAAGTACACATTTTTATGTTAAAACCCGGGTTTTGTATTCCTCGCACATCGGAAACGCGACGTGGGTCACAATGGTGCTCGTGCGAAATTCCATCGCTCATCTAATGTACATATGTCTGCTTACAAAATGACGTGAATAATAAGCTTAAAATACCCTGTTGGCTAAAGCTTGATTTCAAATAAATATGGCTCTATCAATCAACTGTGGGTGTACATTTGTACATCTCTGCCTAACCCTTCGGGGATACAGGCGTGATGGTATGTTATGTTTTAAAGCCAAAATCGATATTTAAGTAGACAATTACAAAATACAAAATAAGGAACAGTTTTATGAAAGTAACATCAAATCAAAGCTCTTTGAAATTTTTACATACACTAAACTTTTTAATACCTAAGAAAAAAGAACATGTTGCTTCAAAACTAAATTTAATGACAAAAGTTTTTTGTTGAGTAAAATATTCTCAGTCAACGTTCAGCTGCTGTCATACGAAGGTACTACAGAAAAACTTATTCCAAGAAGTCAATAACTACAAATTATTAACATTTCAAAACAATAGTTAGTTTATTCCTAAGTAATTCTAACTGAGCAAGCATAAAGCATGTAACTTTGTCTAATTATCTTTTTGTCATATCCTGAGACGACAAGAAAACGTTAAAACGGAAGGTGAATCATTCTTCATTCGTCTTCGAGCATAACTTACAAGACAATATAAATTAAACGGACACTTCTATGATCCGGGTATTGTAATAAACTTGCGATGTAAAACTGCGGACCGAAGGACTCTTTGAGATAATCTTGCAATTTATTAAACAAAAAACTTAGGGAAATAAAATAAATGTTGTTGAATCTTAAATTCAATTATTGTAAAAAGAGACTTAGGTTATGTATGCAAATGAAAATGACAAATAGCTAGTAACATTGATTGGCTTCACAAATAGCTAGTAACATTGATTGGCTTCACAAATAGCTAGTAACATTGATTGACTTTTTAATTTACCTAAGTTAGAAGAGAATTTTATTTTGCAGTTTAAATTCTACCAAAAGCTTATATAATGCTTGTTCTGACAATAATAAACAGTGCAGTGACGTACACTTAGATAGTATCACGTTACTTGTAACTTAGTATTTAAATCCAAGCACAAGTTACAACAATGTTGGAAGTTGTGCCATAAAAATATGCTCAATGCAACCTCACTATGAAAGTACAGTCAATATAAATAGTCTAGTCTCTGATCTTTCTAAAGATAAAACTACAGAAGTCAAAATAAAAGATTTTGCAGTATTTTACTACTATATTTACGGAATATACATATTACATGAAGAAACTTTTATGCATACAAGTAAAGGTTTACATAATGCATATGTACGAGTAATTAAAACTTGAATAAACATCATACATGTAAATTCAAGACTTAAACATAGGAAAGATATACAGCGCTAAAAAGCTATGCCAAAGATTCGCATCCCAGAACTAAAATTGGACTTGGTTCAAATAATATTAACCAAAAAAATATCGTAAATTGAACAAAACTATAAGATTGGAAACAATATCTAGTCAAAATTACAGAATAACCCTATTCAATTTTAACTATAGAAATCGTTCTAAGCTCAAAATTGATCTAGAAGCCAAAAAGTCCAAAAATCTAGATTGAAGGGCAATTCTGTAGAATCCCGCGCCGGTCCGTAATCCCCAAAACTCGCGGCGTGCATGCATCACGGGGCGGAGGCGACGCGAGGAATTCCGAACGGCCCGAATTCGAGTTGTCGGCTCGCAGCGCCTGTCGACGCCATCTGGCTGCTAGGGATGGGGCAAAGGACTATCGATATCGATGTTTTATAAAATTGGTAAAAAAGCTCAATATGGGAAGAGGCCAAGCAGTGGGATATTGGTAGGCTGGATTATTATTGTTAATACTATTAATAAATAAATTGTATTATAATAAATTGTATGTTATAAATAAATTGTATTTACGTTTTTTCAACTCAGCTATTTATGCCAAAAATATATTACTTTCTATAATATTAAATATCATGCCAAATAATTTATATTTTTTAACCTCCAAATTGAAAGTTAAAAAATAAATACCAATCTTTAGAGTTCTGCAAACAAAAGCTATAGTATGTTTTGCAATAATTTGCTGTACGTGTTAGAAATGCATTCAATAGATTGTCTTAAGGCATGAAGATATATAATCAAACTGCTATTACTTCCAATAGAACAGTAGTAAGTTCGAATCAAAGTAGTAATTTTATAAATTATATCTAAGATTAAGTTAGCTAGCAAAGTCGAAACGAATATATTGCATATTTGTTGTGACCAAATACTATTGTGAGAAGTTACATAAATTAAATATTAAATTTAATATATGAATATTCTCAATAAAACTATAACATTAATATCTAACTCCTAAATGGTAAGCTATTCATAACACATTTGAAATGCATATATTTCAACACTTGTATATCTCAAAAGCAGTTTTTGTATTTAATCCAGTTTTTTTCACCAACGACTGAGCAAAATTAATTCTAATTCTGATGCAAATAATAGACGTTTAAAGTTTAGAATTCATTTGAATTAATAACTATGAATCATTACTGTATTAGAATAACAAATTCTCTTAAATACTTATGGATGTAAGAAATTCCTAATTTATTTCAATTAAGTATTCATTATATATTTACTAAATTCGTTATTTCTTTATGTTATTTTAGATATAGACCTATTTGGTTGTATATCCTGTCTAATATACTACATTTAGACCATAAGTAAGGCTTTAGTTAAATTATGCATACAACCATGAATGGTTTTATTATCAATTAAATATGATACTTAATATCTCTATTAACTTATTTACTTTATCGCTTATCGTTAATGTTACAATTAATGCTTAATATCATAAATTAACGTAGTCCCATTAGTTGAAATCTTGAAACTATATTGGACATTAGAAATATATGTTTCGATATTTTGCTATCCCCAAAAAACCACTCGACACTTCTCATCACTATTAAAAGCGCGGCAACATCGCCATCTTTCATCCCTCTCCTACACATCCCTAATATCGACTATCTCTTTCACACACCGACTACCTTATTTAAATAAGAGTGAGCGTGGTTGCAATCGGTGTCCCGTTACATTTTAAGCCCTATCTTTATCGTTTTAGGGTGGTTTTTTGTTTGAAGGTTAGATTAAAAGGTAAAAAACCTGCAAAGGCAGGTTACGGAGCGAACGAGCGCTCTCTACTGGAAGACACTTGACTTTAAGAGTGTTTTGGCCGGAAATATGGTCCAATTTTTGATTGGATACCGACCTTGACATTCGTGATCCCTTTAAGATTTAGGTTAAGACAGCAAATAAAATTATTAACATAGTTGCTGAAAACAAACTATGTTGAAATACATTAAACAAAGAACCTGTTTTAGCAGCTAAGAACAGTATCAGAAATTCTTTAATCAATGTAAAAATTAGGATTACCTCAAGCCTTGAAACAAATGTTACACTAAATAATAATCTAGATTCCATGATAAAATCAAACTACTTATCATAAACTTACACTAAAATAGTGTTAAAACAACTTATTATAAAGACATTAAGTTACCTAACAACGACATTCCAAAAAACCAACAAGTAAAAAACACATTTTAAAACCCTCTATCTTTAAGAACCAAAGGATCAGATTTTTGGTCCTTCGATCCTCATCAAAAGGACCTTTGCCTAACCTTTACTTTGTAAGTATTTCTTGCTGTTAATCAAAAGGTTTTCTTAAGCATCTATTTACAGTTTTAAAAGTAAAACCATAGTTTATCTAGTGCGCATGATCCTGCGTCAGTTTGTCCCGTTATTATGACACTAGTGAGCGATAGAACCCGTCATGCGTGCGCGGTCCTGGTCCTATGTCATTGCTCTATAATACTGTTGTTGCAACATCTTATCAACGTTGTTTTTAAGTATAAAACCTCTTTCCTATGATTTAGATGACAAATAGTCTTTAATACCTGAGTTTTATCAAAATGAATTATTATTTTGGGGTAGATTTAAAAGCTTTTTAAATTATATTTTACAATCTTGTGTGGGAATCACTGAAACCAGTGTTCTATTCAACTTAAATATACGTGAATGGATCCTCTGACGACAGCTAAGTGAAATGTAATTTAATCTACAATCAGTATTCATAAAAAATGTAAATTTGAAATATATTTAAACGAAAGTTGTTAAACAATTAAGATAAGACCTCGACTATCTCTGCCGGAAGCACTTCGAAAAAACTTGTAGTGTGTATAGTGCTACCACTCTTTAAAGAGGGCTTTAAGCTGTACAGATCTATTCAATTCTAATGTTTACTCTAAGCATTCAGTACTAACATAATCTTATAAAGAAAAGTAACTAAATGGTCCTTTTGGAATAAATGAGAAAGAAAATAGCAATATATTAACAAATTAAAGTAGAGTGATTAATAAAGATACCATCAGGACCACATGCACAGTGAACTGCACAACAATAATTCATACACAATCTCACACAACTCAAAACTGCAAACAAATGATCTAAAAAAATCAAAACCAAACGATTCGGTAGCTCGAAGAAAAATGGCCGCGCGTCTTAGTTACGCGAACTTCGCCATATTTCACGGCGCCCACGGCAATAAGAACTAATAGATAGCAAGAACAAATGATGAGCTATCATTCAAGTAAACTCTCGCATAAGTTAAAACTTAGAAGTTATTGCTAGAAGTTACATGCATATTCGAACACAAGGACCAGCGGCTTTGGTTCATCGACGTTTAAAGACTTTTTTGTGTTTATGGTTTGAGGTCCCGAGTATTTATGGAAAGCTTTCAAAGTTTTTCATTTCTTGAACATAGCTCAAGGTGAAGCTAAGTAAAATTTAATATGAATTATAAGTTGGTTTGTGACAGTTAAGTCCTGAACATAATTTCTTAGGAATGTTTCCTACCATAATCTATTTTTATTAACATTTATTATGCACTTTATTTACATAAAGGGAACGATGATAGAAATTACATTCCATTTCTCCTTCTATTTCAGTTACAATCAAGGACTGTTTAGCCCCCAAAATTCCATCCACATTTCATGAATCATTTTTCAAAAACCCGACACTCGTATCAATCCCCGCTAGTTGTAACCTAACCCTCTGGTACCTAACCCTGCGGTCGGTAGGTAAACGATTCGTCGCCCAGTCGTAACTCGACGCCATGTCACTAGGTTACAGGGAAATCGGTGCAGCTGTAATCAAATATGGAGAATGTTAAGTTATAGTACGTATTACTTATTAGAAATGTTGCTGCTAAATGTGGATAGTCGTTAATTGTAAGTAAACGGTTCAGCAATGTGCTGAATTTATTAGACGAATATTTTAAGTCAAATGTGCACTAAAAACTAAGTTCTATTTATATTCGCATTCTCGACTTAAAATAAAGACTAAACGTCATTAGTAATTCCAAAAATTTATTGGATTTTCTTAAAATATTTTTGTGTCTGTAACATTGGCAAAATAACACGTAAAGAAAACCTAAATGTAGTATTAAACACTCCCTAGCTAAGTCCTACCTAACAATTCATCACAACCAACACAAAACCTATCAGCTCTACCTTACTGAAATACCGACAAAACAACTAACACTTCTAACTGCTAACAGGCCCTCGATTAGGTACAAGCATTTTAAACTCGGTAGTTAGTTACTAACAACTCAAATAAATAAAGGCTGGCTATCTTAAGCCACGGAGAGCGTCATCAATTCGCGTGGCGACTGCAGACTCTTACTGGTACAACAGGGACATTACTCAAAGGTACCCGTTACGTTTAGTTACTAGCTTTACGCGGACGCCTGTGACACACACTTTTGAATATTGCAGGTTTTGGATACATAGATTTCAGTTATGATGGTTTTTCGTAGTAGTTTAATGTGATACTGAAAACACTACGTAACTAATAAACACTTGGAATTGTTGTCTGTGAAATATGGTTTTTTGATTGTTCTTATTCGATTGTTTAAATTAAATAAACCAACGATGGCGTTACACTTTTATAGGTTAGTTTATTTTGTAGCTTTTTGTATATTTAAGAAAATGTTAGTCATAAACTAGCAGGTGATATAAGTCTTGACATCGGCAAAATCAGTCTTAGTTTTACCACGCATTATTTTCTATAGACATTTACTCTTTAAATTATTTCTGTAGAAATTAATTAATTTGTAAACTTGTGAAGAATGTAGAGAGGATCTTAAAAAGCGCATTTAAAGTGCTTCTGCGACTTTGACGGCGATCTGTAATAGATGATGCACGAACAAACATGCTCACCCATTTATATTATTACATGCAATTGATGGGAAACCAAGCGATAGTTTAGTACTTGATATTAACTAGACGACAAACTTAATGAGCGTTTTAAGTAAAAGATAAGATGAAGAAATAAAAATTAGATGTGTTAGCCGCTAATACGGGTAGCTTATTCATTAAGTGTTGCTAAAGTTAGGCGTAAAATCTTCTCAAGATAAAAAATGAATTCACAGAATGGCATTTTAAGTGCGTAAGAAAAGAATTTTATTTTTATCAGGCTCTTGGAGATTTTATTTCTATTTCATACAAAAACATAGAGTACAATCAAACTTTTAAATTAAATAATACCAAAAAACAATATTATAAGTTTGACGTAACTCATCTCCCATAGATGGACAAAAAGCATAGACACGACATTAAGACGCAATGGTAATCTTGTCCATGGTATATCGCTGAACCAATAACAATACACAGTTAGAGCCAGTATCGACACAAAACCTTCACTAAACGGTTAAAGCACAAAGCACCTAGTTCTACTTACCCGGTTTTCAAGGCCTTGGAAAACCGAATAAGGTTAATGTTCTCTTAAATAGGCTTAATTTTCCAAAATGTGTTTTTCATTGTATGTACCTTTATCGCTACTAAACAATTGAACCGTTCTTGATGAGTTTTGGAAATGAGATGGTCATATTTGGACCAAGAAATAGATGTTAGCAAGTTTTTTATAGATTTTTTAGCTTCCAAAGTAATGTAGAGTAACAAACAGAATTACAAATAAAATAATTGAATTCATAATCAAACAGTGTCTTGTTAACAATATTATGAAAATTAATACAATTCTTACAAGGCTATCGATCACGAATATTAATGGTATCTCAATTTACCACCAATTAATTCATTTATATTGAATTATTGACATTATAAATACAAAAACAACTTGTTGTCTGTCTCGCTGTTCCCAAAAAATGTCAACTTTATCAGTACATACTTTTTGGCACAAAATCTAATTTTCAATATTGGTGACTCCTATAACTCCCACATTCCTGAATTATCTAGTTAGTTGGGTAATGTATGAAACCTAACGCCTTTACGTATGGGTTACAATACCATAAAACATTTGTAATGGCGACCGATCAGCTGATTGTATACCTTACCAGTTTAATTGGCTCTAACACAATACTGTATATACATAACCTTAATTGACGTTAAATTCTGACGCGGTGTAATGTACTGTTTAAGTAAACCTACGGACAGTAGTAATGAACTATTAATAGTATTGGAGTAAGTAGCTGAAGCACTTGTGTTATGGAATTCAGAAGCAACGAAGGTACCACAAACACCCAGACCCAGGACAATGTAGAAACGTTGATTTCTACAATGACCCGACCGGGGATTGAACCCGGGACCTCAGAGCCAGCGACACCTTGAAACTGGTGCGTACGCCACTCGACCAGAAGTGAAGTCGTGAAATGTAGAAACAACGGTTATTAAAGATATTTCATTTACTGCATGAGAAAGGAATTCTGTGCCTCTATGTCTATCTCTTTTTATCAGTAATAGCTGTCAAATCTGAAATCTAATTAGGCACTTTTTATAATGTTATTGTTCCATTAAATAACTTATTTAAAAAAGGAATACAAAGATCATAGATCTAACTACTGAAACCAGTGAGAAAACAGACGAGAGCGTTTGTATAAATTACTGACTTTAAAAGATGAAAGGTCTACCTAATTATTTTAAAAGTAAAGGAAATACAAATATTTGACTAAGATCGACACCTGTCTCTGTTTGCTACAACTTCAAGACATAAATGGCAGTAACAAAGAGAGCTTATAACACAGCTTCACAGGTTACAAATACTAGCTTTCCTTGACTCGAACAACGCTTCATAAACGAAAATACTCGCTTGTAAATATTACTTACAAGTTGCAAAGTGAAATTACAAACGCCCACATTTACTTTGAATTATTTAGGACCACTTGACAATCGTGCTTAAGAATTCGTTATTGAATGTCTAAGGATTTCCAACTTGGTACTTATTTATGAACGGCGGAAAGTTGGCCTGTTTCTAGTATCGAGGTTGTGTTTCTGTGACTGCGAATAAGGTTGAATTCGATTGGTCTTTCGAGTCGAAGATTGGTCCTTCGGCTGTGACTGAAATATGTGAATAATTGAAATGGCGACTGTCGAAAATCTAATTGAATGTCGAAAATGAATAGGTTATGTAAAGTTAATATCATGTCATTTTTTAACTCCGATAGTCACCATCACATGCTTTGACTAAATCGATTTTAATTACTGATCTTTAAGATTCTAACCAAAATATGATCTTAGGTAATTATATTCAATCCCAAAATAGTCCATATAATATTTGGCACAAATTCAAAAACAAAAATAACTTTAGATTCAGCCAAATATATCCGAACTTGAATCCTCTTATTAGGTGGTCTGCCCTTTTCGGCAACAACGAATACTAAGGCATAAAAAATCTACAGAAAAAACGATCTAAAGCGTAGTCATAAGAAACCTTACTAGCAAGAACCATTCGACTGTGAATTCTCAAAACAACGCGCCCAATAATGTTATACAGGCCGGCGAAAAATTATACGAAACTGAAATTTTGGAGCTGCGGTATATCGAAGTATTGTGTTACTGTTATGGCCGGGTTCATATAGAAGCCTTTGTGTATGTGTGTAGATTTTGGAATTTTGTAGGATCTGTAGGTGTACTTTTTTCATGAAACTAAAAATATTACGATTTAGTTTCAAAAATATTATGCACAATTTTAAATAACCTTTGTTATTAAAGATAGATAGGTAGCAACCTACTACTATAATTTAGAATTCCTCGCTTTTTAGATTTGAAGCAAAAGACTTGGAACCTAGGACCCAGACCAAAAATCCACAAAAGTTTTTTTATTAAAGCCGGTTGACAGGGAATGACATTACATAGGTATGGAAGAACTTCAACAACTTTTTCGACAAAAAAAAATTCTGATTATTTAAGCAAACTTTGATATCATTTCAATACTTCCTCATACAGCACTGACTGGTCTCCTAAAGTCCATGGGTCACCTTCCTTCTCCCCTTTAAAGATCACAGACTTTCCCAACCTTTGGTCATAACAATATTTTGCGGAGACTATCAATTATAACATTTTAATAGGCGCATGTAACAGATTTAGTGAGTGTGTGCGTGTGCGCAGATGGCTAGATAACTGCCGTACGGTCAGGTACAGTTGGGAAATATACAAAGACGGAACTTAGTACTTTAGGTTTGTACGTGAAGTACAGACTAGCTGTGTTCTGCGGTTCTGTCCATTTTTTACCTGACCCTTTAAGGTTTTACTGTGAAATCATCTAAAAATTATTTCGAAAAATTTTCCTATCAAATGTGATTTAAGATTATTGGGACTCAAAAAAAAATCAACTTTCGGAGTAAAGTCTACAAGGTATACCAATATGAAAATGTTTGAAGCAAAAGTAAAGCTAAGCATCTAGGTATTTACTCAAAACTCAAAATTAAATGGTGTGGAAATAGTCATCCTTCTGCTTATATTCATGCAGTGACTCGATTAAGTAACACAAAGTTTACGTTCGGCCATAAGAAGCCGGCATTAACTTTAATAGTCGATAGTTCTGAAATAGTAATTGCTATTTACTAACAATAGTTTATGTTACCATCAGGTGTCCTAAGGAATTCAATGATAGTCGTAAAACTTGTCAAAATCCATTTAATTTTGCATTCAATGCACGGATTTGGGTTTCGACGAGATTCCGAAGAGAATTGGTATTATTTGTTTTAATTGTGACGTTGAAGGATAGGCCGTAATAAAAGCTTGTAGTTTGGAAATATGCCCAGTAAATGGTAATATTGGCTAACTGCATTGGACTTGTTAGCCTTGTGAAGTTATAAAAGTATCGACAGTGTATCTTTACTTACCCAAAAAAGCCATGAAATTATGAGTAAATCACAAAAAAAATGGATGATATAATATCCTCTTAGGTCAATGTACTATCCCTTTGAAGTAAGGACCAGGTTGCAATAAAATACCTTCTGAATGACAATACACCTTAAAAAGCTCCCGTACTCCACACTACAACATCGTTGTCACCAATTGTCAATTATCACATTAAGAAGGATTTCCAACAATCGCACACACAAGCGAAAATACAGAGCAAATATTTGCAGCTTACAAACAGTTAAAGTCAGGACTTATCCCTACAAGGGTAAACGGCTCCTGTGTTGACAAACATCTCGATACACATTTATCATTGAAAACGATCACGAAATAAATCTTAATACTAGAGAGATGAATATTATTCTGTCATTAATATATTGCTATGAACGTGAACGGAAACTCAGATTGTCGGCATCCAATGTGTTGTGTAGTAAATCAGTAAGCTATCCTTGATTTCGTATCGAAAGGTTGTGGGTTCAAGCAAGGATTAGCTTATGTAAGATGTTAATAACGTTTCTTTAAATTATGCAGAATGTGTGATAGAAAGTTAGGTATAAAAAGACCAGAAAACTTCCACGCTTGTAAAGAAAATTTCACGAGCGATTTTTAGTTTGATTTTTTTTTTCATTAAATTAATTTGGTATGTACATAGCATATAGCGATAAAAATAGATTTCCAAACTTAACATTCCATTAATTCGGTTTATAATTTTTTTTTTTAATATTTCAAACCAGCTGCAATAGTCATTTACAGTTCTCTAACACAAAGTAACTATATTATGAATATTTTATCAAGAGCTCACATGTATTAGAAATTGATTTAATAACCGCACAGGCTGAGTGCCCACATCTATAATTCAGAAGAAAGTACAGTATTTAATTCGGTACAGCAACTTTCAATCCGATTTTAATTCGTGTTATTCTCTGCTAGCTTTATCCGATTCAACTCTTAACATGTTTATGAAAACAATTATTATTTTACGCTTGCTTTCTCGTATGCAAAGGAATAGATATAGAAGTATTCAATGGAATTTAAAAGAGGAGGTTCTCAATTTGACGATTTTCTTTGTTACGCTATGTTACAGGCAATAGAAAATCGATACAAAAAAATTACGTCGGACGTTCACTTTGAATTTAAGCATACTTTTGATCCTCAGTTTAAAAACATTGCTTTAACTACAACTTAAATAAAAGGCGCATGATTGTATTACCATATTTGGTGCTGCACTTGAAACAATGATGGAAGCAAGCAACAATAAACAAATGCCTACTTCTTATACGCCAACCTTGAACATTATTAACCCATCCATCATGCATCTACTTTACTCCACTAGGCTTTACCGTACTACAATATCACATCAAACGGACCTAACAACATAATGTAACACGAACCATTACGCGTCAACAACACGTTGCCATGACAACGACATACATCGCCAACCTTCATGTCAAAATCAATCGTAAACAAAATTTTACTGTCAACTTCCCTGCTAAGCGTAATACACCGTTATCCTTGCAAACTGACTGTCGTCTAGGCCTATAAATAATTCTAGCCAACAATATCATAACATAAAATGGTAGAAAGCTGTGTTAAATATTTACTATATCGTTAGCCTGCCAGAGGTTGTAAACCTGAGGAATAACTGTCGTAATAAATTATTGTTGTGTAGCTAGGATTTTTAAACAGTTTACGTGGGTCATTACTGTCAATAACTATTGTATTTGCTGTAATTCATAATTCACACATTTTGCCGCAGGTTTTGATATTATAATAACCCGTCAAATATAACTTTACCTGTTACATTGTTACATGTATTTATTTATTTATAAAAAACCTAAACTGGAGTTTTTTATCCAATATTTTAATTTATATTAAAAAACAGCACGAATAAAATATTTTTTTACTTTAGAAAAATTAAGATGTTACAAGTCTTGATACTTAATTTAAATAAGTTGGACTGAATGTTTACAATCCCTGTAAGGGCCTACAGAAACGCCAACAAAAGGCGTTTGT
Source organism: Autographa gamma (assembly GCA_905146925.1). NCBI lineage: Eukaryota > Metazoa > Arthropoda > Insecta > Lepidoptera > Noctuidae > Autographa > Autographa gamma. The sequence continues at coordinate 10,946,085 of LR989856.1, read as the reverse complement.
AGCTAGAATATTAACAATCAGTCTTTCCGTGCTAGATCTACTAAATTTGTTACTCGCATTGTGAAGTAATGAAAGGCTTGCCTACAAATAAAATTATATAATTTGAGGAGATTCATGTAGGCGTCATAAAGATACTTAAGTTAAATAAAGCAACAAAATAGCCTCTAGGTATTTAACCAATCAGGTTTGAGATGAAAAGGTTCTTTTAAAAATCTTGAAAAATCTCATAATTGTAAACAATATGCAATACTTTATTAGATATGGAAATAAACACTAACCTAACACATAATGGATCCATAATGTGTGTTTAATACAATATGAAGAACAGATTAGCCTTAATCGTGGTCACCACTCCGCGTTAAATTCGTGAGTCTCACAGCTTACGTCCCTACACACAAGCGTGAAGTATCTAAGTATAAGTTTATCCCTAAATCACGATGGAAACAACCTGCATCCCCGCAATATATCAGTAGGAAGACAGGCACACACGCGGCGCATAACGCGGTAACTGTTAAACTTGGAACTCGGCCGTATCTCGCATCGGGCCGGGCACAATAGCTGCATGTCCGTTCAGTTGCGCACTTATGCGGTGCCCCTAAGCTATGTAACTGTATCCTGCTCCTATTAAATGCCGCAATTATGTTGCAACTCATTTATAAGATGGGAATGTAGGTAAAAACAATTGAATGTAAGCTTTAATCGTGGTTGTAGCACTCGAGTAACTATAACCAAGCAGCGTTTAGTAAACCTTCACCTTTGAGGAGATTCGACAACATTGAAATTCGTTATTATTACCCAACTAAAGCTCTTTAAGATAATGACGATAATGAGTGTCAATTTGATCTAGACCAATGTAAAGACTGCTGATTTTCTATGCAAGCACATTTACTAAATAATTAAACGCAATAGATAATGCATAAACTAAAAATATCAGGGTCCCAGGGTCGCCTGTTGGTCATAGGCGCCTAAATTATGGCACAACATCCGCAAAACCGCACGCACATTGCACAGCCAGTATTAATATCGAAAACCCTCTCGATACGAAAAGCGATTAAATCATACTTTACATAGTAGAATAGACGTACATAAAGTAGGAAGCTAATGACACGGCGACAAAGTCTTAAGGCGCTGTGTATAGTAAAAATGGGCTTTTTCAAACAGTTTTTTAGCAAACTGTATAAATGTCAGAGCAGCTAAAAAAATATATGTGAATCTTTATCATTTTTGTGAGATAACCTTTATTTCCAAAACACGGTTTCACAAATTTTTCTCGATAAAAAAAATTCGTAAACATACCTCTAAAATGGATTTTCAAAAAAGTTTTCCGGTATTACTGATGAACCAATCTTGATAAATTTTTCAACAGAAACGTAATAACTAATAATGAAGATAACCTTTATTTTAGTTTTTCAATTAAGGTAGTATTTTTCCAAATATTCAGATATTTAATGAAAAATAACACATTCCTGACAAACTAAGTATGGCGTTTTGTTCGCTTCTCTTTCATTCCTACGCGGACAGACAGTGTGCGCTGAGGCGCGGTGCTAGACGGACCTGTGTCACTTTTTTTCTGATTGACAGATCTAAAATACATGACAAATCGAAAATAATTTCATGAAATATGTCAAACAATGACACATAATAAAATTTGTAAAGTAATTACTTCCTGCTTTTTGCACATCTAATCTCTTTTCTATTGATCCTCTATAGAAGCGTAATTTGAAATCTTTTGAAGAAGCTGCATTGGTCTAGCGGTCGCGTGCATATAAAAATCTGCGATGCGATAGCTGACCGCAGGTTCGAACCTATCACTAGAAATTTATTTTTTGCTTTCATGTTTTTTTCAATGATGTATTTTTTTTTTACATTTTGTGTAATTTTTAGTAAATTGTTCAATTTTAATAATAAAAAAAAACAATTAGTAATTATTGATTTCTAATAAGATGCATTTTTTTTCATTTTCATTCATGATAACTTTTTCATGACTAAGCACATTACTTATACATGGTGTACAATATTGAAGTAACTAGTAATACCTAAAGATGTAATTGAACGCAATGACGTTTGTAATAATTACAATAATGAAGTAAACTGCTGTTTTTTAATTTATGTAAGATATTTGTGAGGAGTCATTAATTTATTTAATGAAAAATATTTCGGATCTGACAAATTCAGTATATGTATGGCGTCTTATGGAAAGACGACGAAAAGTGTGCGCGCAGGCAGAGCAAAATATTTTTTTTTGGTAGATATCTTTACCGTTAGCCTGAGCGTAAACTTTGACTGCTTCACCGGACTTTTGGCGAGGACCTTAAGGCCTCCAGCCAGAGCAATAGGAAAAAACTAATTACGTCAGCAACGTCCACTAAGGGCACCCCCTGCGGGGTTCGGGCCTCGACTTAGTGCGTTGCTAACAATCTTAATAAAGCAAAACAACAAGGGATGGCTGGATCTAAGTTTTTATTATTTAGGGACATATTTTTATTGCTAGTTTGGAAGGCTCGGGCAAGCTTGGTCTAGGGACTGATTCTTGGAGAAGCGTTCTTTTATCGTCGAGGTAGGAGAGAGTAAGTCTGAGGCGTTTAGTCTTAGATATTACGGAAGGTACGTATCGCGCGGCCGCTACGATTAGCGGATTTCGGTGGGTTTCGTAGGAGTCGAAAAATCTAATCGCGGCGACTTTTATGAACTTTTTGATTGTTGGCAGCTTTAAGTCACAGTGTAACTGCAAGTTACGGACGTAACCTGGAGCGCTTGTGGCTCTACGCATGAAACGGTTTTGGAGAGTTTGCATTCGTTTGAGTCGCATAATCGGGTACGTGAGAGAATACGACGCTGCCGTAAGTCATGATAGGCGTCACGCACGCAGAGTAGATTCTCTTCTTATAAGAGTAAAGTAAGAGTAAGAGTTTACTGCACTTGCTCAACATACAATTAAGTCGGCCGAGAGCGAAGGCGGCTTGCGCGCGTGCAGCTTTAATATGAGCTATGAAGGTAAGCTTCCGATCAAGGATTACACCGAGGTATTTGGCTTGCTGCTCAGGCTTGCCGAAGAGGGTGATAGGTGGAGGGGTAGCGAGAGGCTGCCGTTCCTTGCTGAAGACCACGGCTGCGTTCTTGGTAGGGTTGACTTCGATTCTCCATTACGTGAAGAATCGAAGGTTCGTGACCGCGGTCTGGAGAGTTCGACCTATCGCTAAGGGGCTGGTGCCTGAATAATAGATGGCCGTGTCGTCGGCGTACATTTGGGGTTTGCCACCGCGAGGAATGTCGCTAACGTTAGTGTGAAGAGAAGTGGAGAGAGTACGGAGCCCTGAGTCAACGCGATAGCGAAAGGACCGATTCAACAAAAAGTTTCGGAAGATGAGCACAAGACGATCTGGCACCTCGAGTTGGTAAAGCTTGAAGATCAAGCCATTGTGCCAGACCTTGTCGAAAGCCTTTGCTATATCGAAGAAGAGCACGCCAGTGAGCCTTCCACGCTGAAAACCAGCGCTTATTTGCTCGACTATGCAGTGGACTTGTTGGACGCATGAGTGTTGGGTTCTAAAACCGAACTGCTGGTCTGGTATGAGACTCCTGGTCTCGGCACAATCCATAAGACGGGAATAAATTATTCGCGCGTATAGCTTCCCAAGAACCTTGAGTAAGCTAATGGGGCGATAACTAGTGGGCTCAGACTTCGGTTTACCGGGTTTGTGGATGATGATGACTGAATGAAGAGGCGATCTCTTTGCACATCCGTGGGAAGAGATTGTTGTTTAAGAGGAGTACGCCGTAGGCTCTCGGCGTGAAAGCACGTAACTTTTTTGTTTGAAATGTCGTTTAAAATTTCAAATTCTAACAACTATCAAAATCCTCATTCAACTATGAGAGAGATAGCTGCCGAACTTTCTGTATCTCACGAGTCTATCAGTACCATTTTAACTAATCATTTGGGGGCGCCACATGTTACCGGTCGGCTAGTCCCAAAAGACCTGAATTTACTCCAACAACTCAATCGCATGAGAGTCGCTGAGGACATGCTAAAACGAGTCAATTCCGACCCGATCGACTGTTGACATTACGGCAGGACCCTCTCCCACGACCCTCTCCAAACTCCCTTCCCCTGACGATCCATCGAACGAAGCACAAGGCCATGCTTTGGAGGTGTGGGTGGTTTCACCCTGCTCTCCCTCCTTAATAGAGGGACGACGCATATGTGCGGGTGGCTGCACGGAGGGTTCGTGGTTGATTTAACCTTCACCACCCCAGCACTTGCCGCCACCGTTGCGTATAGGCAGGTCGAGCTCGTGGAGAACCTATCCGATCACCGATACATACGAATAGGGTTCTCCTCTCAGTTAGCACAGGGTACGCAAGGGTGCTCACCGTTCTCGAGGTGGTCCATTACCTACTTGGACCTCCAGCTAGGAAGGTGGTTCACTGCTTTTCTGCAGAGCTGACCGATCTACGACGTGCCTGCTCGGCCGCTAGAATAAGCTATGAGTGGCTTCGTCGACGTCGCCAGAACCGGGATCTTTAGGGTTCAACCCGGCTCCACCTGCAATAGCAAGAGGCGAAGAAGCCGCTGACAGTTGCCATTTGAGAGGGGGAGGGAGGCGATGTTGGAGGGTCTCAACGCCAATCCCTGGATCAGACCTTACAAAATGTTGCGCAACAATCTGCACCTCATTAGTCCTCCACTGACGGAGACCCTTCAGACTGATCAATGGGTTCAGGCGTTTTTCCCGAGAGCCGTAAACGTTACCCTGCCCAGGTTGAATTCAACCTACGGGATGAGCTCATCGGAGGACATTTTCCTGCTGTCCCCGGAAGAGTTTGGGGACGCGGTGTCCTGTCTAAGTGCAAGAGGACCGCCCCCAAATGCTTGCCACACGCCTTCTAAAAGCAGCTAATGAGCCCCAATATAGGGCTCTCTTTATAGGAGAGTAAACTTGTCTCTCCTGCCCAGGCCCCAACGGCGCATTGGGAAGGCTAATTTTACGAAATGGTAGACACGGCATAGCACACATTCGAGGTGTGCACTGCCTTTGAAGCTAAGCGCCGTGCCCTACGTGGAGTTCTCGGCCCGGACCTTTCGCTCGTGGGTGTGGTCAACGCCATGCTCGCAGACGACTCGTCTGCCTTAGTGTCTTATTTCTGCAAGCTTGTTATTTCTCAGAAAGAGACCTTGGAGCGCGAACAGGAGGCTGACCCTTTCGTTCCATTGCTCCGCCGATGGCCGATGGTGAGCAGTGCGCGGACGAGAATCTCTGTAGCCAGACCTGCCCTGGGGAGGACGAAGAGGGCGGGGACGGGGGTCCCGCAGCCTTCATTGCACGTATCTACTTGGGCGGGGGTGGTGTAGTAGCATGTACTGCCTCCGTTGTCCTCTCTCCTACATATCCAGAACTAAGGCAAATGATGGCACCAGGTGTTTTGCCAGATTAGACAGAGCCTTTTTCAGGGCTCTCTCTCGGACTCTTGCATCCTCACCCCCTTGGACATGCAAGGCTGGCTCATAAATAAATTTCACGTGAATAATAAAAAAAAAACAAAAGAGGTTGATCAAGTTCCCTTTCGTACACAAAAAAAAAATCTATAAATATACAAGTTTTAGAATAGAATAGAATAGAATAGAAAGATTATTTATTTAGTACGGAACACAAGACAACACAAAGAAATAAACACAAACAAGCAACACAAAAAAACAAGGTCAATAAAAAAGTAGTAATAATAAAAAGTACAAATATACAATTTACAGGTGAGTCTTTGGACTATCTGCAGTGTGAGGACTCGTACCACAAAAGTTATTCACAAAAAAATAATAAGTTTCGTTACTATTCGAAACACGCTGTATCTCCAGACTGAACCATCAAGCGTAGTGTACGTTTTTTTTTAATATTTTACTCTTGATACTGAAGAAAAATATAGATTGTCATAAAACATATTGTTCAGGTTTTCAATAACATAACATAACATAACATATCATCACGCCTGTATCCCCGAAGGGTTGGGCAGAGGTGTACCAATGTACACCCACAGTTCGCCGATATGTTTAGGTCCCATGTAATAGGGGGCGAGCCTATTGCCACTAACCGGGCACAAATCCAAACTCCGACCTGCTACGGAGAATTTCATAGAAAAACCCAATAACACCTTGGTCGACCTGGGAATCGAACCCAAGACCTCTAGCATAGCAGTCGCGCTTAGCGCCACTAGGCCAACGAGGCAGTTTTTAAATTATTATATTTTTTTTTTTTCAGAAATTCAGAATAGGTATTTGAAAAATTATTCTAAAAATGAATCAACAACATTAAATGCTTTTTTTTTAAGTGAAAACACGATAATATGCAGTAGGTGCATAATAGTTTAAAAATAATAATCCAAAAATTTATGATTTTATCGGGATTCGATCCTACCGTTCGCCGCGAGAGCGCAGCTCAAAAGTAAACATAGTCAAGCAGAGCTAAACTTACATCTAAACAATCAGCGAAATAAAGCTTCAATATTATAACACCGTTACGCATCGGACGAATTCGGAAAAAACGAGTAGCAGAGTCGGGGCTACTCCGTCCCGCACCTGCCCGCTTCACCCCCTCAATAACGTCAATGCTGGCTATACACAGCGCCTTAACTGTAAAGTCCCGATCAGTATCGCGGTATGCGCGCGCGCATCCCAGCGCAAGGGTTACCGCTAAATAGCCGAGGTAGGCACATACGTCGAACTGACGCATTCTTGTGTGTTTGTGTTTTAGATACCTGGGAGATTTACTTGGTAAAATTAATTGTTTGGTTATTGAAACCGTTTTCTTTCGTTTCATTATTAGCAAAAAATGTTTTTGGTGGATTTAAATTTAAAGGTATATACCGCCCATGAGCACACCGTGAGTCAAATAAAGCTCATAAAAAAATCTTATAAAAAAACATATACGAGTCAAACACATAACCCTCCTTTTTGCCTTCGCCGAAGTTGGATAAAAAACAAAATTTACACAGGGATGACTACGATAAAAATCTTGAAGACATTTTTCATCCTCCATCCTCCATCTCAAAATCATCTCTAGTACAAAATCTATACATCAAGAAGACATCAAAGATCAACTTCTACATCAAACTAACGACCGAACCTCATAATACTATCGATTCAATTTATCTTCAGGGGATTAAGGAGTAAATAATTAAAAACCTTTTGAATGGAACAGTAAATAAGGCCGGGCCTACATTGTCGGCTGTGTACGTGACGCTGTCTTCCGCGGTATTCAGATCATGTGCACTGGCCTAATATCGCGACTGGTTAGTGGTTAGCCTCATAGTAAAGTCATAACTTTATTCAGTGATACTAGGATGTTTAGATAGAATTGTTGGTATATTTAGGCTCTTGAAATGGGCTTTGAAATGAGTTATAGAAAAGGCGTAGAAAAAAGGCTTCACATCATACGATATCAGGAGAACAAAACATAAAAAAGGTGAAAAGATTTTCTCAGTAGAATTTTGTTAATTTATTTACTTTAAATTAAATAATATTCTTGTTGTATTTTGTAAGTAAACAAATTAATTCTATATTCCTCAATTCATATCACTATACTCATTCTGTCTGATCATTGACTGATGACTATTTTCTGTATTTCCAATTTCAATACATAACAGCCGAATAAAAATCGCAAAAAAATAGTGTCTCAACCTAAAATCATTGAAACAACCCTTGACAAACTAACCTACTTCATACAGTACCTGACTTAATATTCTGGATTCCTAATTCGACATTAAAACCGTGGAATCCTCATTACTAAAAGCAAAAACAATTTAGTGGTCTATGTCGAGTAGTCCATGCCCTACTTGCAATAATTGAAAACCTAGATCGGCATCTGTTTATGTTAATGAGCCTTTAAATTACATTTCTGTCAACAAATGGGAGATGCTAAGTTGAATCCTATTACCACGCTTATTAAACAGGACTATTGCTCTTGTGTGAGCGAGATGGTGCTAGGTGCTTTGTAGAGCGCCGTCTCGCTTCCACAATAGCGACAGTCTTGCTTTATAAGTCTCATAGTACAGGCTCAGATTAAGCTTCTTCGTATTTTGCAAGTGAATCTTAATAGTTTTTAAATGTATAGATTCATTGTTGATTGCATAGATAAGAATGGTATGGTGTGGTAGGTTAGTTCACATGGGAATTAATAAAAATAACTGCTATTTAAATCCATTTATGGTCTGTTTATGATCGTATTTATAAGTTATAACTAAAAAACTAATAGAAAAAAATGATACGATATCGATGGTCGGTAAAATAAACTTTTTTTTTTATTGATCTGTGTTAAATCTTAAGTGCAAAACTGTGTTCTTTATTATTTAATAACATATGAATCACTGACCTATCAATAAATAATTTCGTTTCCTTTTGTAAAGTGATGACAAAATACAGCTAGTTACATCCGTTAGTTCTTACTTTGCCACTAACCGGACACAAATCCAAACTCCGACCTGCTACTGAGAATTTCATAGAAAAACCCAATAACACCTTGGTCAACCCGGGAATCGAACCCAAGACCTCTAGCGTAGCAGGCGCGCTTAGCACCACTAGGCCAACGAGGCAGTGGCCTGGAACGCGACATAAAATATATCGTAAAAAGGTAATCATGATAGCTAGATTGTGGAGAAAGCTGGCTATATAGTAATATAGCCTATAGAACCTAGCCTACTTGTCTATATAGCCTTGGACTCATTTGCATGAGTTTATCATAGCATCTTGTGATAGCCATTTAAGCCTAGCTCAATACTGCTACCGTGATACTGCGCGATATGCCTAATAAATTGTAAAGGTAAATCTTGCGATCTTGTAAGCAATCATTGTTTGGGATGGTAAATGCTGTTAGTTTTGCAACTTAAATAGGTACTAACTAATTAGATGCTTTCATGTTTCAGGTTGTTTTTTGAGGTTATAAAATATATTTTGGATACATTTTAATTAAATTAATATAATTTTATTTGTATACAACAAATAGTGCTAGAAGTATTGACTGTTCCTTATTGTTTTTCAATTGCTCTCTGAGTCCTTAGATTTATTTAATATTTTGAAGATTTGAGAGTTTTTTGGAATATTGGGGTGGAATAATAATATGTTAGCTTAAGTTAAAAAATATACAAGTTAATATGGAAGTTCATGTCTTCAAATACTTAACAGATTATATCTCCATGAGAGACCACAATTTATTCAGTTCCTCACCTTGTTAACTATAACTAGCGTGAAATAATGATTTTTAATTAAAAACAAATCTGATAAGCAGATATAAATAATAATTAGCATAATACATTACACAGAAAATCGTAAACTTTTATTATAAAACAGAATAGTTGCATACAAAACAATTTATCATTGTAAAAAGAAAATTTTGACGGGTACCAACAATAACCGTAGCACACAGATTCTCACACAAACACTTTAAACATTGTATGGAAACATTAATCACCCATTCAAACATTGTATGGGAATTTAAAAGTCGCGATTCCGTACAATTTGAAGCGTTTTACAATGTCGTGGCACGGTTTCCTAAAATTATGATTAAAGAATAACTCTTAATAGACAGATAATAAAATAGAGAATGCATTGGCACTAAATAATTACTCATTAAATTGTAGGATCAGTAACTCGACAAAAAAAGTTCGACTTATCATTCTGCTTGAAAAGACTGACCTTCTTTTACATACTAAAGTAACAAGAGTGGAACATATAATTTCACACCCATAATATTCCATACTTAGCATAGAAAATAGATCTTATAATCACTACCATAAGACTTCTTATTAACGAATAACCCTAAAACTTAATCGATCGCAACCCAAGTAAACAAGAAACAGGAATAATTCAAGAAAATCATATAAAATTTCTAGGCCGTTCTACCATTTATGAAATATCTATTAAGCTGAGTGAACCGGTTAAAAATGTAATGCATTTGTAAATTATGTACCATTGAAGGTATGACTTGACCCACAGACGCAGCTAAGTTAATGTTCCATCATTATTTATAAGCTTTTTACTTGAGACCCGCCTGCGTGGGATTCTGGATGAAAATTTCTATGCGTAAAAATCTAGGTCGTTGACATTCGTTTTATTAGCACTGGTTTTATTGATGATTTTTAAAGGTGCTTCAATGGTAAACTGCCTCATTGGCCTAGTGGTGCTAAGCGCGACTGCTACGCTACAGGTCTTGGGTTCGATTCCCGAGTCGACCAAAGTGTTATTGGGATTTTCTATGAAATTCTCAGTAGCAGGTCGGAGTTTGGATTTGTGCCCAGTAAGTGGCAATAGGCTCGGCCCCTATTACATGGGACCTAAACATATCGGCGAACTGTGGGTGTACATTGGTACACCTATGCCTACCCCTTCGGGGATACAGGCGTGATGATATGTTATGTTATGTTTCAATGGTAAAGATGGTTCAATGGTTGATGTCGAAACTGACATAGATATAGAGAGTCTATAGATACTCGTATGTCTGTTTAATAACATGATAATTATTATAAACATGACAAATCAGCACCAATTACCAAATCCGAAGAACATTTTGGTATTAATAATAATATAATAATAATCCATTTATTTCAGGCATCAAGGCCCATAGAAACATATACAATACTATACTACAATACAACTTAAAAATACTATAAATATATGTAACATAATTATCTAATACTAATGAACACGAAGTGTCGGCGTCGTGTTTCGCTGACTGGTGTCACGTAGCTGGCCACGAAACCGGCGATACATGACTCCTTTCGGCCAAAACTCTTCTTTGAGGAACTTCTCGAGATGATGTGTCGGAACGCGCACCACGAACGACTTGAAGTTCGTTTTGTGACGCGGCTCCAACAGCTCGACCCTCAAAGTCCAGTTGGTTCTCACGCGCATGTATTCCACGACCTCCTCAACCTTCGTGGAGTGATGCAGTCTGGACACGTACAGCAGCGTTGTCGGTACGGCTGGACGCAGCAACATGTTGGGTCCCGCCAACGCAGTACCGCACTGGTTCCGACACGGAGGTTTCTTCTTCTTCCTCTTCTCCACCTTGGTGAAACCATCGCTGTCGCCCGTGTCCTTCTCTGGACCCTGCCTTTTCAGAACCTGTTTTGCTTTTGACAGGCTCCGTTTACCCCCTTTAGCTTTGGCCGCTAGTTTAACCTGCGAGTTTTGTGGCTCAACAGGCTTTTTAGCGGCGGCTACAATTGCTGAGTAGGCTCGTTTGGGGGTCATCGAACCTACACACGTCGTCGTCTCTACCGGTGTCGAGGCAGGGACGGCCGCGGCACACGTTGCAACGTGTGCATTCTCGGCAGCTGGTGACGCATTCGAGCCGGCCGACTCGAAACTGCAGACGGAGGCGTTTTGTGCCCCGCGACGCGTGTTCACATTCGCGTCGCTAGGTGACCTATTTGCAGAAATTGCATTGCGCAATAACACTACCTCTGCCCGTAGATCACTGATGCTGTTGTTGGACACCTCCAGCTGATGCTGCATCTCGACCTGGCTTTGCTTAAGGAGTGTTATGTCCTTCAGCAGCCTGGTGACATCTACGTGGTCGAATGTGACGGGAGGCAGCTTGTGCAGATCCTTCGCCACGAATTCAGGCACGTCGTCCGGGTCGGTCTCCTTCAACAACGTAACGATGTCTTGGAGGCTCTTCTCTGTGCCATCCCTTCGACGAGACGGCATCTGGCTGAGTTTGCCAAGCGTCGTGAATAGCAGCAACTTGGCACTGCAAATCTCGTCCTCCTTGAACGATGACTTGCAGATCTGCAAGATGCTGACCTCGTCCATGTAGTCAATGGCATGTTTGATAAATGCCAGAACTTCGTTGGCTATGAGCGTTTGCGTACTCATAGCGGAAACCGTGCAGCGGCTTAAGCCGCGCGATACGCGAATATAATATTCAGACGTAGCAGTGCACACGCGACCGTACTCGACCGCGCATCGCAACCGACAGTATTACTATGAGAAGCTAAAAATGTCCCAGCGCTGGCCAAAAGCCTCCTCACTCTCCTTCCACTTGTCTCTATCTAGAGCCAAGTGTTAAATTTTCGCAACAAAGACACAATTGAAAGTATACATCCTAAAGTTTTAATTACTCATCTTTTACTGGTAAATCGTGAAAATGCTAGAACAGTATAATGTCCATCAAAGCAGTATAATAGTAATAATGTACATGCAAATAATAATGATATAGAAATAAAACCTACATCGAATCTAGAAGTGAAAGTAGCTCAATATGTAGGTGCTAGAGAAACTAAGTAAATAGGTTAATACTAAAGGTATAGTAGGTTATTACTATCGCGCACCTGTCATTGTGGATCCGCTATTGTTGTGTCAAACCGGTCAGATTGAGCGATTGAATAATTGATCCAGCTGTGTTGGCTTAGTAATAATGTCGCAAAATAACGCTTTGAGCACGATGGAAGATAATTTTCATTCATTTGTCGGGCCTGTTGGTCTAGTGGTTAGAGATTCTGACTGCTATAATATGGTCTTGGATTCGATTCCCACCCAGGAAAAATATTTATGTGATGAGCACGATCATTAATTGTTCTGTGTCTTGAGTGTAATTTATCTATAATATGTATGTATTTAGAAATTCATAAGTATGTCTGATTACCAGTTTCCAAAGGGTTGTGTTGGTGATGGAAAGAATAATGTAGTGCAATTAACGATAAGACCATGTCCAACTAAAAACTGTATTTAAGCAGAACAATGAGCAACATTAATTGAATAAGCAAATGACGATTGATACCACTAATACAACATTTTTGCTTTAAGAATTCTCAGGAAGAAGACTTTCTTCTAAAGTTTCGATCGAATGTCAAATGGCCAGGTCAACATCTGCGTAATTCGCTGCACAGTGAAGGAAGCTAGTTTTATGGTCACTAGAAGTGGCTTTTATTGGGCCCTGAGGTGTGTAAGGTCCGTATGACGTCAGAGTGCAAATACGTTTGCATCGACGAACGTTTTATTGTCATGCGCATGCGCAGTTGATGTCTCTGTCAGGTCCGTGAGCCGGGCGTGCCAGGGAAGACGGTGAGTGTTACTAAAAACAACGTTAGTAACTGTATTATGAATAAAAATTACAGTTATAAGATAATCAGGCATCTATTGATTATTCTGAGCATAGGATGAAAAATAAACTTGTATTCAATAAAATTGTTTAGCAAATATATTTTTTCTAAGACAGTTAATAAGATAAACAGACATACATCATCCTAACATACTTCACCATAACAATAAAACAATTTAAAAACACAATTACTACAATTCATTTCTTACAAAAGCACCACTTTACAAACAATTTTATCATTATCTAAACAAAGCCGACCAATCAGCGCACGGGTTGCATCTAGAAAAAACCGGTAAATACCAGTTATTGTCTGATTATACGTGCTTTCGCATTTTCTAAGCAAAAACTGATGTGTGATAGATAGATTTGAACTTGGAAGCAATGATTTATTTGATTCTATTGGCGTGTATGGACTGCAAATATGGTCTGTTGGCTGGAGAGATCTATCAAGGGTTGACACTTGTTCGATACGAGTTGTAAAAGTGTCCATTAGGGATGCCCGCTAGATATTGTGTGGGCATCACTCGCAACAAATGAAGTAATAGAATTTTATGTGAGTCCTTTAGGATTGCGGATTGATATGTGGACTTTGATATTAATAGTGTTGCCTCTCCAAATAGGTGAGACCGGTATAACTTATTATAATGTATTTGGTTTTTGTAAGTTATTTAGCTTAGTATTCCAAGATTATATCTAAGAGAGAAGGAATTAAAATTGATGATGCTATCTTTGCAATACATTAAAACTGAAGAAAATGGAAAATAGTTTTACTGGAAGACGAAACTTGAAATAACCAGCCACAAAAAAGGCCACGTTTCATTAATTGGTACCAAAAATTATCATACAATTAGGCCGTCCAAAAAAGCCAGTATTTATTCGACACAAGTTATACCTAGTGTGTAATAATTCCAAGCCAAGTACAGGAGAATTATTGATCTAACCATACATACACATACTTAAGACATAAAGCAACAGGAAAAGGAACCAATCTTCAATCAAGCTAACACGGCCAAGAAGCAATCACATCAAATAAGTGTCAGGAAAACCGCAGTAACGAGGCGCAAACAAAAAACTATCGCCATATCAAAGGGGGACTTTCTAAGTTAAAGACTTGAAGAATGCAAAGTTTAATTGTGGAGAAAACTTAATAACATCACTCGGTTCCGCAAATGGCCGCTCACAGAAACTTGGTAGTACATCACTATGGCAACCGAGAAGAATGGATGTGGTAACTATATTAATTAGATTGGTAATGGAATTCTTTTTGTTTCTATAATATTGACTCGTAAATAAATAAAATTTAGGGATTTTAGCCTTTTTTCGTACACACGCGTTCGCCTGGTTCCTCGCTAGATTATGAGCTCCAAGAAATGTGTTTTAGCTGTACCCAAAAATCGTTAATTTTAGTATAAGAGATGGTATTTAATTATTTTTATCTGTAACTGTCACAAAAATCTATTATATTGCAAATGTTTTTCATCTCCTATGGCTTGTTGATAAGATAAATACTTCAAATACTAAAACTTAAACATGACGCACCATTATACTTGTACTTTTTGAAATTAAGTGTCTCCTGATCTAAATAATCTCTTTACACCTTACCTAACAATCTCTTTAAACCTAATTAAATAAAATACCACATCCAACCCTCGAACATCGACGTCCAATCACATACCTCTTAGTGAGTTAATGGCAGCTTAGAAACTAAACCAGGTATTTACACAGCAAAAACGCATTTCAGTTCAATGGATGGATGTCAACAGTTACTTACTGACACATTTACTGCAGCTCTCGTATTTTGTGGTTCACTCGTCAGAGGTATTTTAATATCTATTTGAACTAGGTAAGGGAATCTTTAACCTGATTAAGAAGTGTTGGGTGATGTTTTTCGCGCGTAGCTAGCTTAGAGAAAGGCTTCAAACAGGTATGGAGAAAGAATGATCATTTATGTATAGATATACAGACAAAACATGTTTTTGCATGCAATGTTGATTTTAGTTTTTTAGAATTTATTTAAATAATTCCTGTGTATACTTTTAGGATACGAAGGATAAATAATTATATATAAGCTTATTTTTAAAGCAACATAAAAATTCTACTATGTACCTAAATAAAGTTTTGGTCAAAATACTCGTAAATTAGTATAAAAGGCTACCTTTGGTTTTAAGTAATAACGTAAAAGGAACTTTCAAATAAATTAAAAAATGAAACACGAATAGTAAGTAAAAGAAAACATGCACATACACTAACAAATGCCCTATTTATCATCATTAAACAGATTACAAACAAAAAGTTTCTAATGCCCGCAAAAAGTTTAAAGCCAGCCATAATAAATATCCAGCAAACCTACGTATTTTTCCATCGCCATCTGATTAAAAAAGCATTCGATCATCGTGTCCAATTGAATTGTCAGACGACATGGCTAAGGACAGAAAATTACTGTCCCTTATACGTCTGACAAGCGTCCTTTGACAAACAATACTTACCTACATGGGTTTATAGAAGAATAAAGGTATTAATAGAAAGCTAGAAGGCATTTCGAAGAAAGAAATATTTTTTATTTCTAAATAAAAGATCAATAAATAGCCGAGGCATATAACAAAATAAAAGATATATCACGTATAAAGTAAAGTAGTGGTATTTTAGCTCATGTATTTATCGTCTACTGTTTTTTTTTATTTTTTCGCTTTCTCATATATTTTCTCCTTCTTTGTGTTTACTGTCTGTTATTATTTATGTACCTATTTTGTGTGTGCGCTTGTGCAGAATAAATGATTTTGTTTCTTTTTTTCTTCTTTCTAAATATTAGGCGCAGGCCACACAGAAGAGACGTAAGACGCAGACGGGGCGCGGACATTTGTCTCTACCGCGTCCCTTTCATACAAAACGTATAGAAGCGTTGCGACGCAAAACATACAGAAGAGACAGGGCGCAAATCTTCGCGCCCTGTCTTCATCTTACGTCTCTTCTGTCTGGCCTGCGCCTCACAGTTGCAACTCACTCCTAAACCTCACAATAAGGAACCCTAGCTCTACTATACTGTATATTATCACCTTGCTACCAATGTTACACGAAATATGCCGAACCAGCATCGCTAATGGGATATTTCTGTTTTACAACCGGACATCATAAACGCATAAAGGATGGGTTGTATTCAACCCTGGGATGGAAAAAATTCAACCCCTTTGTCGTTCAGCCGCGTATTAACACGTCCAAGCAAAGGGATAGCAAAGGCTTTTTTAGTTTTTTATTATTTTAATGATGATTTTTGTAATATTTTATAACATAATAAATAAAATCTTCGTATGGTTGATTAATGTTGAGAGGAGCAAAATAAACAAATAAACTAAAAAATGTGTACTTGCACCACTGAAAGTACCTGTACGAGCTTTTTTTTTTAAATATCTTTTAAAAGTACGCATTATTAAAAAAAACGTGTCTCAAATACATTGACTAAAATATCTGCATATTTGGAAGTGCAATTCGAATCCAAATTCAAATAAAAAACGCACAGGTACAAAAGGCTGAATAGCCATATCCCATGACGAATTAAAAAAAACTTAACCGCCATTTTAGAATGCGCGCGAAATTGTAAAGCAATGATGCAGAGCTTTTTCGATTGATTTCCCATTTTAATAGTAAAACGGTTCTTCAAGCTTGAAATTATAATAAGAACGCCCGATTTATTGAACACAAGAAATAAATTGCCGTTTCTGGTAATAGATTTAGGATAACACTCTGACAGAATTGATTGCAACAGATTATACAACGAGTCTCGCCACTCACTTTGACCTTCTTGCTGTCAGCCTGGAAAATATATGTATTTAAAAAGTAATACATACAACAGGTGACTTCAAATTTTATTATAAACAAAAAAGCAAAAACGCCCTAAAAAAGGTGTGAATCTTAAAAGCTGTGAAGCATTTTTGTGCAACAATTTTAAAGTGAAGACAAACATGAATCATATTTTTCAAAACTAGGGCAGTACAGACATGTTTCCGATGCGCTCTTAACCTATTAAAAGTTAAAAAGATTCCATAACTATATACGGCATAGACCTGATCATTACGTTAAGCCCCCAAGCACAAAAACCCTGACGAAAATTACTCACACACACATTCACAAACACACATACACACACATGCGTCATAAATACCTGTGCACCGGTCAAAACACCATCCGTCACAAATCCAAAACAAAAATGGTCTAACTTGACGATTTTATAATAATACCGAAGGGGAATCTACGAAACTAGTAAAAAAAACTTTATTCCTCTATTCGTGGCCCTACGCCCATCTTCGTACTTTTATTACGGTCTACTAAACCGACAGCATTCCAAACTCTACCTTATTTTCAAGGTTGTAAGGTTTGTTTTGTGTGTGGCAGATAGTGGGATACTAAGGTAGTAATATTTGAGCTTCATCAATTATCTTCAGTCCGAGTTAATTACTTTTATAGAGCGGCCGGGGATTTTTTTAGAGGTCCGTGGTCACTAGGCAAATGCGGGCTGGTGTGGGTCCAGTTTTTTCTTTATAGATTTATGTATTGAGAATCATAATTTTGTCAGTATCAGAACTTGAAGACACTAACCTAATCCTTTCATAAAGACTTTTACAATTTATTTTATACCATACATTTTATGGTAAGGTAACGTACATCTTATTACTTGTGAAATTGTGTCCCAACAGATTATTTTATGATAAATCTTATTACTCAATTGTGAAAATGTCTTGCATTTAAAATCAAATTTACCTACATTTCCTGAAGCTACTAATAAGTCAGTTTATTTTTTTCTATGATTCATTATAAATGTACATAGGTACAACGTACTTTAAATAAAAACAATGAACTAGAAATCAAACCTGCTTTCGCTAGACTTATTGATCCTCAAAACAGATTTAAATCTTAACTCCATATATGGAATGAATTACAACTAAAATCCAGGACATTTTGTACAAACAGCTTGAAATAACATACGTATGCAGAACCATTGAATTAATTCATATGCAATAACTTGAGACTGTATTTATCTCATAGTAAAACAGAGTTGCAGCGAACACGAAGCGATTTAAACTTAAAAAAAAAAACTTGATGGATATTAAAAATAAGATGGTTTTGACACAACGAACATGTAACATGCACAAGAATGATTTTTAAAAGAAGTACTATTTTTTAATACTGTACATATTTTTTGTGTTTTAGATGTGCAGTAAAAAAAGTGCATCATTATCTAAGAAAACTATACAAAATAACTCGAAATAAATAGATACAGTAAACCATATAAATCTTCTTTTTATGTCAAATATTATTATAAGCTTAAATATTACATGTTAGAGTACATTTTTTTTCAATATCTTTTCATTTAATTCCTGAATTATCAATTAATATCTCAATAAGACACTTTAACTTTCATGTAAGAAGATATGTATATTTCCTGAATTTTTGAGCTATTCTCATAAAGCAATTTAAACTCAAGAAAAAACAAAAATATCTACCTTAAAGTAATGGTAAGCCCACAATGTCTGCATTTAATAGACTCCTAAAATATTTAGATATAAACTTTATGCGCGCAATTGTGCTATACCAATAGATATTGTGGTAATCTTTATAACTTTACAAGGCATAATGACGATCAAAGATGCTTAATTTATGACTCTATACAAAGTACTTTTAAATGTAAAAACAATTACGAAAATGAACCTTAGGACTTTGGAATAAGGCTGTGATTGTCAGTTGGGTTGTATGGATTATGAGTTTGTATTTACCTTCAAGATGTTATTTTCTATTATAAACCGAACATCGGAAAAAATTATGCGAGAAAAAAAAGTAATGAGGGATTTTAGGATCCTACTTCATACATATCATCACGCCTGTATCCCCGAAGGGGTAGGCAGAGGTGTACCAATGTACACCCACAGTTCGCCGATATATTTAGCTCCCATGTAATAGGGGGCTAGCCTATTGCCACTTACCGAGCACAAATCCAAATTCCGACCTGCTACTGAGAATTTCATAGAAAAACCCAATAACACCTTGGTCGACTCGGGAATCGAACTCAAGAACTCCAGCGTAGCAGTCGCCCTTAGCACCACTAGGCCAACGAGGCAGTTCAGCAGGCCAACGAGGATCCTACTTGTAAAGTGAAAATCATTTAAATTGAAATCTTATCATAATTCTATATTGATATTACAAATGCGCTAGTTTGTTTTATCTAACATTTGCGTGCACGCATAGCAATTTACAAATCCACTACCTGGTTATAAAATTTATTGGGTCATGTTTTACATAAAGCCAGATAAGATCTTTTGGCAAATAACTTTCCTTAGCTAGCAGTATGTTACATCACTATACCAATTAACTAAATGCCAAACAACGTCCACCAAGTTTCCTTTTCATGTATCGAAAATCATTAGATCCGAAATATTAATAATTGACGACCTCCGTGGTCGAGTGGAGCACCGGTTTTCAAGGTGTCGCTAGCTCTGAGGCCCCGCGTTCGAACCTCGGACTGGTCAATGTAGAAACACTCTTTTCTACATTGCCTCGGGTCTGGGTGTTTGTGGTACCTTCTTTGTTTCTGAATTCCATAACACAAGTGCTTTAGCTACTTACTTTGGGTTCAGAGCAATTTATATGATGTTGTCTGCATTTCTAATTTATTTATTAAATCTTAACGACTAAAGATCAACGCTCTACATACGACTAACGATCTTATTAAGATGTGTGAAAGGCTTTCGGTAATGTATAGTGATCCATCCACAGACCAACCGCAGAAAGCGTAGCCTACCTTTATAATCAGCCTATTCCTCCCGCTTTTACTTAACCACCAATTACCTAAACAAACGATTAGTTAACTTTCCCCATACTAAGTCAAGTATGACACATCATAACCACTTTACGCGATGTAACGTGAGGAGGCTCACGAAACGGCGCACGCGCATGCAATCCGCGCATATCATATCATTAGGATTGGTTCACATGAATATGGAGTATACGGAAGAGGTCAAAAAGGTAGCTAGTGTTGGGACCGGTATTGCTTTTAATTAATGGTTCCGTATGCCCATAATGTTATGGTAAATGTTTGAAGTGTGGTTGACAGGTAACATTAACTGTTAAAGGTTAGATTGAATTGGATTAGTTAAGTTTATTTGCGGGAAACACGCTACAGTTAAAAATAGACATGCGAAAAGTTTTCTACTCTAACGATCCTGTATCGATACCTACTAGTACCATAATATAATTTATTCCAAATTTAGCTTGAATACCTCAAAATGCATCCCCAAAATAAGTCAAAACCTGTAGTATTATTTTTTTATAAGTTGAGAGATCAAACTACATTGGTCACCGTGACATAATTTCCCACAGTCAAAATTATATAATTTTATTCAATGTCAAAATTATATACAACAATTTAAAGTAGTCCAAGTAATATTAAAAATGTATGTATTGTTAAGAATGTGACTTTTATGGAGAATTGTTAGGGATCACACAAAAGATACGTCCAGTCAATGATGGGATATTTTGAGAATAAAATAGAAAAAACTGTGACTGTCTGGCGCCAACGACTTTAAAGTACCTGCATTAGGGCAGAGGATCTCAAACTTTATCTATATTATCAAGTTCTAAAATAATCTTATTTTGTTTTGGTGATTATGTTCAGCCAAACTTTATGTGTTATTTTTTCATAGTTATGTAAATTTACTTTCCCTGGTCCAATGCCTTTCAAATTAAATATTGCTTTAAAGTAGTATAGTATACACGCATATCAGTGTGTTTCAAATTTATACAAATCAATTGTATCCAAAAAACGTCCTTAATTGCACTAGTGTCTTTTCCCATAGAATCCGAGTTGTCAAAGAATAAAAACGGTTACTATAGCGACAATAACTTCCACTACTATATACTTACAATATAACACAAAACACCTAACAAAATTCAAAAAGCCCTGTAAAAAAAAACAATAATATTCTCAAAACTCAAACAACTTTGAGCACCACAGCCCCTAACAACTGCCTTACCTGCACAATTCTGTTACCCAAATTGTACCCACAATAATTGGCATTATTACTGCAGGTACCAGTCATTGTTACACACATACCGACACAACATTCTCTATTATTAGGTGCTACAGCCGTGACTATTCAACAAGTATCATTTTGACTATCTATGTATTACTATTTTGATTGGAGCAACAGTTTTAGAGACGTTTTTACAAAGATAATGTTACATAACATACATGCATGTAAAACTTACCAATAATTTTGGTGTGTTTTGAATTCAATAATATTTTTGTATTTTGATTGGGACATACCTGAAAACAAAGGAAAAGGAATATTAATTAAAGATTCATAACATTAATAATAATAGAAATTTAATAACATTTATCTTGTTGATACCCTAAATAACGATTAATATGAATTATCGGTAATTCAAATGAAAAAATGAAAGTTAATTAATTAAATATAAATATTTTTTCAGCATCATAGTGTCTACATTTATGTGTCCATAATTTTAAATAATTACAGGAATATTTGAAACTTTTCATCATAATGGACGATTGTATCACTCAAAATTATATTAACAGGTTACCGTTACATACATTTCAAAGAAAAATTACCAGAAAATAAGCCTTACAAAGCGAGCACTACCAGGGTTTTCATTAATAATTTGAGATCCTGCCACGAAGGCAACCCGATGGCCTTTCATCTCACTCGGAGGTATATACGATAATTTGCTGGCCATTGTATGTCTAGGGCTGCCGCTTATGAGTTATTTTTTTGTTAATTATGTTGAAGTAAAAAATATTGGTGTGTGTTTTGAAACATACCAAAATATAAAGAAAAGAGTTCTATTTTATATCAGGTCACGGATGTTTTCTTCCTTTATACTATATTCAGAACAGGTTTGAATATATAAATATTACGAACCGGTAATGAAAGCAGTCGAAATTTTGTGACGCATTTACCATCAAGAACTTAAGTTTTCCGATTTTCTCAAGCAAGACCTTGTATGTTTAAAATTAAATACTAAAGTAGAATCATTAAATAAAAATCTACTCCTAGCAAAGTACGAAGTAGCAACCCTAAGTCTAAAGACACGTGATTAATGATCGCATACCAAAGCGATGTATAAAAGAAATTATCAAAAATACGTCTATTATTTTACACTTAACTGTTAGAATTTATTTTTTAGACGAGTTAGGAAACGCTGATATTAAATGTCCATCATGGATGGAATAATAATAAAATCTTCTATTTTTGTTCGCTACACACGGTATCTAAAATCTATAGATATATCTTCGGATTTATCTTTAGATATTTTAGGCGTGTGTAGCAAGTATAACATATCCTTTTTTGTGTAGACTCAGTGCAAAAAAGCTGAATCTATTGGCATGTTGTGTGAAAGCCTCGTTAGCAGAAGTGACCTGCGTGCGCGCATCCCGCAGCGCTAGATGTGTCGGCAATTGATGCCGCGAATACTTACACTTTATTCAGCAAATAACCTATGAATTTAATACTATAATTGTGTGTAATTTAGATGTATTCAGAGGGATAATGAAATGCTTTGTGAGAAAGTTAAGATGTTGTTGAAATTCGGACGTTGACTTAAAGATTAAGTGTGTTTAAAGTATTTGGCCAACCACAACCTTTTTAACCCTAAAGTAAAAAGAGGGGTGTTATATCTGTGTGTCCTTCTATGACATAGTAACTACGAAATGGACGGGATTAAGATGGTTCTTTGTTAAAAATCTGTCCAGCATTTGAAAAGTGGTCATGAATTTTCGAAGATTAACTTCTTATTTTATTCTTTTAGGTTGTGTTCTAGGTAAGTAGGTTCTATTAAAAGATTTGAAATGATATTTCATATTGTTATAGAACAAACTTGTATTTCAACAAACTCAGTTGACGTCTCATTTTTCTTACTCATCCACATACAACCAGTTTTCAGCGCACCTCAGGTATTTCCAATATTATTCTGATTTAAACAAAACAATGCAGATACTATTAATGTATTCTAAGGATACCCTTTCAATAAATCGGCCTCGATTGTCTGTCAGTGAGTGGCATTACATCTTTATTACCTAACCGGTGTAACTAGGTCTGTTGTTTGGTCAGAGAAGAATCGCCTGAGGGGTCTGTTGAGACTGGTCGTTCGCATGTGTGAATGGTAGCTTTGAGGGAATGTAATTTATTAATGTATTAGTATGCTAATGTGTTGGAGTGATGAATGTGGGTGTGCATTGTTTATATAGCTATATGCATATGTGTGTATGTTGTAGATTGGCATGGATAGTTGGAATAGATCGGTTGTGGCGTGTCGCAATGTTAAAAGAATTTAAAGCTACTGCTTAAATTCTTTTAGTAAGATGAATATCAATGAACGAATGCTTTACTTTGCAGGTAAAAGGGACAAACAAAAAATATGTATCACGAAAAATGTTTCTATTTTCAATAGCTTTTAAACTACAAAAATCTGCAGCTCACATAATTTTATCACTTAAATAGAATTCATTCATGCAAGTTTAAAAGGTTTTCTGCTTACTAGATGCGCCGGGACTATATAATATTATACTTAATACCCTGCTCGGTTCCTAACCCGGTAAAGCCTCCATTTTAACCAGATACGGTGCGTATCAACATAAGTTATGTCCTAGTTAAGTAAGAGCCACGCTGTAATTGGCGTAAAACATTTCACCGAAATAAGGCTGACCGCAGACTGGCGACAAATAAATATCGACATTTCTGTCGGCGAAAGTTACGAGGGACAACTTTGTTTCATTTCCTCGGCTGTAGTAGCTTCTGTAATAATTGTTTGTAACACTTGATGTAGAGTACTTTTAGACTTTTAGAAAAGATTAAATTTGATAAGATTTTTGAACGAAAATAGTGGATATATTATTTTGAATTATGGAAAGGAGCAGATTTCAGTTGCAAATCGGGTGTTAGTGATAAAATGTAACTAATGAAATTAGTTAGCATAAAAAACGTCATTTGAAGACAAGATAAAGAGAGATAGATGTCTGCTATTTTTTTGCCACTGAATCCATGGTTTCATTTTCCATATGCTGAATGTGATATGTAGAATTGAGATGCAAGAAAAAAGGTACTTTATTCTATATGTTAGTTCCGTTCTATCTAACCCAGACAAACTATAGACATGTAAACTTGTTGACGTTTACGTGAGTTAGACAAAAAGTCTGTTGTCCGTTGTCTACGGTCTAAGCCGTGTTTACCCGGCTTATCTTAATCCGTCGCGCTCTCGGCTGTACGCCCACTGCTACCGACTGTAGGGACACCATTTATACCGTAATTATGTGGACAAATATGTTTGTGTATGTCCTGGAGAGTAAACTAGAGTATTTTACAATTATTTAAAACACTGCAACAGTTATAAACTTCAACGTGCTCCAAGACTAAAAACCTAACCCTCAAATTCTATCACATGTTTCAATGTAAACGAGAAAACGGATGTCAATATTTGAAGTGTTAACACGTCACTTCCGGTACACAATAGAATACTGTTCTGTCGAATTAAAACTGGAGTAGTTTAGAACAATTAGTGAGATTGGCTTATCTTTGAGTCTACTGTATGGAGAATAAAGAAGAACCGATTTGAGACCACCCAGGTCCTACTTGAAAATAAAGAAAAAATGTAACTTTTTTATTGACCTTGTTTTTTTGTGTTGCTTGTTTGTGTTTATTTCTTTGTGTTGTCTTGTGTTCCGTACT
Source organism: Autographa gamma (assembly GCA_905146925.1). Lineage (NCBI taxonomy): Eukaryota > Metazoa > Arthropoda > Insecta > Lepidoptera > Noctuidae > Autographa > Autographa gamma. Next base: position 10,921,271 of record LR989856.1, on the reverse strand, counting down.
AAATAAATAATCTTTCTATTTCTATTTCTAACTATATAATTTTTAACGACATCTACTGCTTTTCAAAATCCGCTAGGTTAGCTAGCCTCGCATCAGATCTGTCTGTTAATTTTCAGCCGTCATAAGTCAGCGTGGCTCCATTTGGTGGAAAAATACTTATACTAATACTAAGGACTTTTGCCTCTACATAACAATACTGTTAAGAAAGTAAGTTATTGAATAAGTTTAGTAATATCTCTAGAAGTGGAAGTGGTTGTGCAAACCATTTACCAAAAGTTAATTACAATTACAAAACAATGGACACCCTAATAAACTGAACACTTGCACCCAAAGTTTTACGATCTGCCAATTTATTATCTAAAATCCAACAAATCAAAATACACCCTACAAGTAGACCACAGAGTTCAATGTCCAACAACAACAATTTGTAACTATGATAATCTAAATTATGATGTCAATAGTATTGTACAAAGTAATTTGAAGTTGCCAAATAGAGCTTAGTTTGTAGATAAGTTATCTCTTCCGTTCCCGGATAGGTTTGTTTTAGTAATATGGTAACTGAATAGGAGTATAGTTGGAGACAAGTCTCCATATTAGAGAGAACAGTCGTTTTTAGGACTCAATCAGATTAGCTGTTGTCATTGTGATTTTAAAGTTGGCCAGTGCCTCGAAAATAACATAGACAAAGTATTTAGTAGAAAATATTTAATTCGCAGTTCGTGAATTAGTGAATTTATTCGTCAGTTAATTTCTTAACAAACATGCATATAGGCTTGTCTGGTACCCTGTAAAGGTAGCCAGAGTAGACGCTACACGAATGAATGAATACATTTAGTTTCTTATAATTACATTACCTAAATACCTTTATCTAACATTCCTACAGAAAGCAGCCTTCCCTAATGAGCCATACATCCTTACAAACCGCAAATCTAACCAACGTCCCAATATTTCACAATCAATTGAAAACCGAAGCACGATTTTCGAATAATCCCACAAACTTCCCATCAATATTTCCCCCACACGACCATACATTACCTCTCTGCTCTATATACTCTTACTAACTTAAGGTTGGTTCTAATCACAGCATCTCGTCGACGTCATCGATTTCAAGTGCAGCGCAGTAATATATTTTAATTAACAAGCATGGATCGTGGGCGCACGTGATTGAGGGCCGTCAACGCGACAAAAAAGACGCAGTGAAACCAGGCCTTAACGAGACGGTTCTAATTTCAAATATATTTGTAATTCTTTTAGTGCGTAATTATTTTATGCACATGTTTGTTTTTTCGAATACTAATGATGTGGTTTAAATTAAGAATCGTATATATTATATGGCTTTATTTAAAGCCAACTTAACCAGATAAAATATTGTGCTGATGCATACTCAATTTCTGAAGACTCTTTTATAAATATTGAAGTGGTTTGAAAATGTTTTTGTCATTAATAACTGTTTGGTGCAAGACAGAAAACTATGAAACGACTTTAAGAGGCTTTTGCCGAGCAGTGGCTATAAAAAAAACTTACTTATATTAGGAGTACTTAAAGACAAAAATACCTTAACTAGTTTTATTTTATACATATAAATATGTAATTGTTTGGAAAGTAAGTAATATTTAAATTCTCAACTCAAGTGCGGAAATAATCATCCACCATCTAAAACATTCCCATTAAATACTTCAAATCTAATTAAATGACTCATTAATTCTACCATTAACATAACGCCATCAGAACAGTAGCATATCTTAGACCTATTGTGGGTACAAAACAGCTGTTTAACGCACTGGCTCGGCTGCGCACGCGCATCGCAAACAAATGTGAAGTGTATCGACAATGACCTCTGTGAGAACTTCTGTGAATGAACACTTTTATTATTTTATTTGAATTTTGAGCTTTTTTATTTTATTTTAGATTTATTTTCGTGCCTACCTATGTTTTTTCTGATAATGCTTTTACATACTGATGTTGACTTCCTTGGCAGGACAAACACTTCTAGTTTATTGTTACTTACGTCAGGACATAAAGATCTATTATTTGTTATTAATACCCAGATAACTGATTGTTTAAAAAACAAAAATTTATTCTATATCGTAAGAATTCTCAAAACTGTAAATCAAACAAATACCCAATCACATTGTTTAAAAATAAAAATATTTTCTCTATATCGTAAGGACTCTCAAAATACAAAACAAACGTAAAATTACTACAATCAACACAGTAGTAGTAGTAAACAAGAATCCCAAAAAAACGACTTTAAAAGTCGTTCAAAAATAAAACGTGTCAGAATTTAATACGGCAAGCCTAACTAAATGTTACCATTTCACTGGAACATTCACATAACAAACAACAAAAAGACAGGAGAGACAAAGCGGTAGACTGCAAAAGCTATATTTATGATTTCACGGTATCTCGGGCCGTCATCGCTCGTTGCGACGATTTGTACGAAGGGATGTGGATGAGACATACGCGAGCGACTTTTAAAGTCGGCGGTGGGTCTTCACTTAGTAGGTAATAACCAAATAATTTGATTTATACTTATTAAAGTTTGGGGAAAGGAATATCGAAAGCGTATTTAAATTGTATAACTTGATTTAAGATTGATTCGTCAACGGAAAGTAAATGGAATTGAAACTTCAAAACTTAGTAATTGATTAAAATTAGGTAAAAGTGTGTAAATCCTTATATCTAGCTCTCTAGAGTCTAGATTAATGTACTATGAAATAAAGTAAATAATAATATAATAACCAAGAATAAAACCTACACAGTATACAGCAATTTAGTACACCCACAACAGCCAATAAAACTAACCTCAAACAAGTAATTTTAACCTCACAAATCATAATTACAAACAATCAATTGGCCTATTACGTAAAGTAATTCAAAACTAGGCAGAAATTATTCAAATCCTCTCACACTTAGATCGCGGTATTACCATAACTTTCCATATTGGAAACAATGCCGCGTCCATTTTGTTTTCCTTCGTGTTTTGTATTAGCATAGCGAGCGTAGGCACGAGCGGAGCCGGGCGGAACACCTAGTACAGATAGATGTGTGTTGCGGGTATGGTGTGAAATATGTGTTTTAAAGAAATTACTAGGTTGTTGATTGAGTTCGGCTTAAAGAGTTTGTAAGAGTAGTTGTTTTAAAAAACGTACATAGTTACTGTAATAGACTTGAATGTTTTGATAAAGTTGTGTAACACGTTTAAATATTTGGCATTATCTCAAAATTCAGTAACGACAAATATTTTTTTGCTTTATACGCTGTATGTGATTTATTGCAATAATCATGTAGTTTCAAAAACGCTGAAATAATTCAATAGTAGCATATGGACGTATTACTAAACCATATGTTATAAAACTGTTTTGTTGTAACACGTTATTGATTCCATTAAAGATAAGTCTTTGAATAATGTAAAAAAAATTTGAAGAAAGGTTATAAAATAATAGCTTATATTGTAACAACACCATTTCTTTTATACAGAACAGATACAATTTAACCAAGTCCAAAATCTAGTAATATCACAAAAGCCCCGATTTCCTACAATACCTGCAACAGTACAGACGTACACATTTCTATATAACGATTAGCAACATAGTTACATGCAAAGATTAAATGGTGTAAAGGGCTGACCAAAAAGAATGGAACAACTGCGGTTGGACGCGACTGTACTTTTATATTAGTATTGGAATAAAGATTGAGACAATAGTCAGTTGTACTATCATATTATAATAATGGTACAGTCAGAAACAAAGTCTAAAATATATATTTTTGAATTGTTATATGTTATCCGAATGTTCCGTGCTTTTATGAGTCTTCATTAAAATTGTTTAATAGTTTACTTTACTAAAGATGTTTTACTTTAAGATTGTCTTCGAATTAATTTGAACTTGACGCCCAAATTTTGCCCTATTTACCTAGAAAAGGTTTTTAAGACTGTTACTGTCCTGCAAACTTGTATTATAGTTAGTATTGAATAATAATAAAAAAAAAAAAAAAAACCAGCCTATAAACGTCCCACTGCTGGGCACAGGCCTCATCCCGTATAGAGAAGGCACGAGCATTAATCACCACGCTTGCTCTCTGCGGATTGGCGATTTCAGATCCCAAATTTTGGAATCCAGGTTTCCTCACGATGTTTTCCTTCACCGTTAGTCAGAAGTGTCTTAGAATAATTAAAAAAGTACATATAACTTTGAAAAGTTACATTGGTACTTGCCCGGGTTCGAACCTGCAACCTTTTGCATACAAATCCGTTCAATGAACCACTAGGATACCACGACTTATTGAATAAAATAAAACATTTCCTCAAAACACGAAAATCTTATAGAAAAGCAAATAAATCGTTATCCTGGTGCCTATAAACACAATCAATAGAACTAAAATCCATTTAATTACATTAAGAAATGCTTTTCATAAGAGTTTCCTCGATACGTGGTCAATTAAAACTTACTAAGATGGAAGGAAAAGTATTGAAAACCTTGAAGTATTAATATGTTCGTAAATGGTCTTATGTGGTTAGATTCCAAAGTATAAGACAATTAAGTATTTGTAGGGTTGAAGTTAATAGGTGCTTTTGTAAGCAAGATATTTCTACGCGTTGAAATACTATAAGAAATACTATAACTGCAGTAAAAGTATGTAGGTATTGTTAAAAGGAAAACCCTTAATGCTTTAAACTTTACAATATATAATTAGAATGGATTCAACGTTATAATAACAATATTTTTAAAGGCCAGCGACGCCATAATGATTATTATTAATTTATATAATGCATTACTTTTACAGCGAGAAACGCACGCGCCGCCATGCGACATTGCTCTCTAGTGTTGTTCGTTATTCCGGTAATAGTGACGCGACTAATTCGATTCTAATTTCAGTTATCAGTATATTACCACAAATAAGTGTGAAATCGATAAATGTACTTTTTAATAGAAGAACAAGAAAAAGCTACTATAATTATCAGCCTATTATCCCTATTATCCCTTATACTTAGTATCCACAGCTAAAAGAAAACCTGTCTGTTATATTGTTATATTATAACTTTATTTTTCTGTCAGAAAAATAAAGTTATAATATAAGAATTATATTATTTTCTAAGTCTATTTGAACTACAAAACATTACTTAAATACAAAACGAATACTAAATCTAAGCTAACAGATCTCTAACACCGCTAAATGTTACACCAAACTTAGCACTCAACAATTAATATTTGTTCTTGTAATGAAACAACATAGTTGGCAGCTTACAGACGTTAAATAAATCAATATTTTGCTTCAGCCTTTATTATATTCTAATAGTAATATATTGTAGTAGACTGCCTCGTTGGCCTAGTGGTGCTAAGCGCGCCTGCTACGATAGAGGTCTTGGGTTCGATTCCCGAGTCGACCAAGGTGTTATTGGGTTATTCTATGAAATTCTCAGTAGCAGGTCGGAGTTTGGATTTGTGCCCGGTTAGTGGCAATAGGCTCGCCCCCTATTACATGGGACCTAAAAACATATCGGCGAACTGTGGGTTGTACATTGGTACGCCTCTGCCTACCCCTTCGGGGATACAGGCGTGATGATATGTTATGTTATGTTTAGTAATAAATTACTGACAGGAAGGACAGGAGTTAAGGTATTTTGTAATAGGTACAAGAATTTTGTGTATACCTATTGGTACAGGATGAAATAAGGACCAAAAAGTTAGGTCGGCCCAAGAAGAGATAGCAGGATGACCTACAGTCATACTGCGGGTTTAAAGGGGGCACAATACAAGGAAGGACTTAGGGTAAGCCTTTGCTCAGCAGTGGGACAAAAAAAATAGCTTAAGCTGGAAGCTAAAAGGAGGTCAGTGTATCTAGGTTTATTAATCTAAGTAGTTAGTAAGAAGAAGAAAATTTGCTTTTGCTTGACAGTCATTTTACACGAATCTGTAGATTTGATAAGCAAAAGTGAAAATTAAATTATGTTCTGCAAATATCTTTCAAGAATACGTAATGATGATTGAAAAACTAATTCACTTCTGTTCAGCTTTAATATAAATCTAATTAACACTACCTATAGTTGAAAGCAAAAACAATACAGTATTAATTATTATGACATTAAATTCGATAGGACACCGACAGCTTCTCAGATTAAGGGCACTAGCAACCGCTCGACCTTCAACCGTCAAATTATACGCACAGCCCACTAGCGTTATTGACAAATTAAATTTATAGTTAGCCTTGCGCAACACAAAGTAATTGTTACTATACCCGTTGCCATGGTTACATGGACATGTTGAACCCTATTTGTTAACTGTCAGATAACAGGATATCTAGCTGACAAGATGTCGGTTCTCATAATTGAATATTTGCATCGTTGTGGCAGTTAAAACATTAGTTTATCTGCTCATTAAGTTAATTGTTGGATTTGGACGGAGATAGATTGTGTGGATGTCTTTAGCTACGGTTCTTGGTTGTGGAGTCAACCAATTAATCTTGTTTCAAATTTATCCTAATTATTTGAGAGATAGATCGTTTCTTGTAGGCTTTAAATTTTCCTCTTGTCTATCTTGTAGGGAAGTACGAGTAGTAGACCGTAAGTACAAAGCTCTTACATTAAGACATTTCAATGCCTCGTAAAGCACGTTAAGTCATTCACTGAATTAGGAGGCTTAAATGTCAAAGCATTTGATTTGTAATTTAGGAAGTCTGAATATGATCAAATAATTCTAAATTCTGAAATGATTTCATTTATAGGATCCTTATTCAAGATAGTGTTATAAGCACATTAGTGGATACAACTATGACAATTCTTCAAAGTAGATGGGTACTGAGTACATATTATTATGTATGCATTATATTAGTACCTAATGCTATTTTTGTTCACGTTGTTAATTGTTTGTTGTTTGTTTATTTTCATTTAGTTTTCTTTTTTTGGCGCAAATGTTTAGCTTTTAATGTGGAAACTGTTTTGGATTATGTATCGTTTACTATGTTTGTATTATATGCTATGTAGTATCTGTTTGTTTCCCAAAAAAAAATATTATATGTTTAAAATCCTACATTGTTATTAACATTAGGAGTTAATATTACAAAATAGGTTATACTTAATAACAACCTTCGTATTGTGTAAAGTTATGCGAAATTTGCCAATCGAATAATTCTGTGGAATTAATGGAAATATTACAATCGCATAATCTGTGTGTTTGCAAACAATTGTTGAATTTGTACTGTTTAGTACTGAATTTATTACTTTGCTTGTCCTTGTAAAGTTCTACATGGTTTATAAAATTATATAAATAGGATTTTAAACTCTATTCCCTAGTGATAGAGTGTATAAATTATTACAACAATAAGTTAAGATACAGTAGTGAAAATTTCTAAAATTTGAAAAGTCGAAAATGGTTTCGTAAGTGGTAGGCACCAGAGGTAAAAATTGCAAATAAACAAGACTTAGATTTGATACACCATTTTTATCGTAAAAGAACATCATTTAAATAAACATTAACATCATGGAAAATCGAAATTGCATGAAGCAAAGTAAGGACAAACAATACACTATTTAAAATAATTAACATACTTTATGGAAAATCTTGGTTTATTTACTCCAAAAATAGTCAAAATTTTCAGTATGATAATATCTTAATCTCTATTCAGATCTGACTTCTGAACCTTACCTTGACTGTACGCAAATAAGATAACTGAAATATTCTACAAATTCTAACAAATCTCAATAGGTGCGCTAGTTAACTAAACCAAAGGGTAATCGGCATTAAACTAACCCTAATTTAACAAAGATAAAGTTATTATAAATTCAAATACAGTTACCGCATTGTTATCAGAGTTAACTGAACAGTTAAGTTATAAATGCTTTATACTGTACGCGTGGGAAATGTCAAGAATTTAACTTTATACTTGACAAGGCTTTATTATTATATTGCGGTATTGTTACATTCGTATAATGAGCTGTCGTTAAATAATTTAAGAAATTATCATGGTAGAACCATGGTAATATACCTAGCAGTTACCTACTTCCTCTACTTGTATGACCTTTTGTAGAGATCTTTGCAGTTAGCCTGAGCGCAGGCTTTGACTGCTTCACCGGACTTTTGGCGAGGACCTTAAGGCCTCCAGCCAGAGCAATAGGAAAAACTAACAACGTCAGCAACGTCCACTAAGGGCACCCCCTGCGGGGTTCGGACCTCGACTTATTGCGTTGCTAACAATCTTAATAAAGCTTGTATGACCGTCTTTATGATAGAATAGGTAAGTACTATATAGCAAGAACTCCTGAAAAACATAAAAAAAAATGCATTCAGGCACCAAATAATTAAGTACACCAAATAATTAGCTACTGCTTACTGCTCCAGAAATTAACCGTGACATAATATATATGGGATTATAAACCTTACGGGTCTAACAATAAGTTTGCTTTTCAATTGAAGCTCTTACTAAAGAGTACATATAAGACCACTGAAATGTGTTACATGTCATTTTTCAACCAAAAAGTCTGTTCTCAAATAAAGCTATTACACTGGATAAAACTTTCACTGTATAAGATGTATCGATATCGTCCGCAAGGCATCGTGTTTGCTAAAGGCTGAATAATCGAGATTACAGATAACAAACAAGTTGATGTTACTATCAGTGACCTATATTGTGGGCCTGTGGTTGTCAAAGTGTATGTGCTAAAGTTCAAAAATCACTTTTTTGGGTATAGAAAAATGAAAAACTCATTTTGAAAAAAAAATCCTAATTTTAAACCTGAAAAAAGAGCGTCATAGAAAAGACTTTTGAATGACATGCCGGTAATTCTTAACTCATTCATATATGCGAATAACTTTGAATAACATAACTCATATTTAAAGTACGTTGAACATAAAAATATATTTTTTTACTTTTAAAATCAATAACATCCATAAAACCAACAATTATATACGGCACTTTGAAAAAAAAAACGTAAGCCATACTATCTCCATTTAATCTCATTACAGCTTTTAATAATCAAGAAAAAAAAAACTTTGAGCTCCACTACGTAACCAGCAATTCACAATAATTGAACTGCGGGGTCAAACACAGATAGTGATCTGCTCGCGGGAGGCTTGCTATCGATCGCTATAATTAATTCCCGCCATGATATCGCTACTACAGACGTAGCTATTCAAATTTGCGCCAGATTACTGTTCCCATGTATGGTAAGTGATTGTTTAAATCCATGGGTTTTAAGGTGCAGTTTGGTGGTAATAGATGTGGATTTGTGTGAGATTAACCTGATTGGCGTTGAACATAGCATAGATTTAACTGTGGTGAACAAAGATGATGCGAGGATTAAATAAAGCCTGAGTCAAATTCATGAAATCATTTTCCGCTATATTTTAATTTTTTTAAACATTTGTTAAAGATTCTGATGCGTAGGTACTTTTCTAGAAAAAAATTAGCTCCCAACGAATAGAGTAGACCTTGTACTACCTTGAACACAAAAATAGGAATTCAGAATCGGACTTCAGCTTCACTTGGGCTCTAAATATCACGAGGTCTAGAAATAGGCAATAAGAGATACAAACAATTATTCAAAAACAGATGGCTGGTTTACAGAAAAATAATCTAATAAATAACATAACATACACACGCCTGTATCCCCGAAGGGTTAGGCAGAGGTGTACCAATGTACATCCACAGTTCACCGATATCTTTAGGTCAATTGCCACATCTAATAAATGAAGAGAAATATAGATTACCAAATAAGAAGTTAAACAGCTACGTAGATAGAACCTTCCCTACACCTTTCTAGTCCTCATTTCCATCTACAATCCTATAGATTTATGCTTATCTAACCAATATCGACAACAACCTAAATCCCAGTCATTACTAGATATTAAACGATGTCTTCTCAGACCTAAACTCCCACAGATAACTATCAATAGTATTGTAACTGCATTACCTGTAATCATCATTCGAAACTAACCTTAATATCTTTAGCATTAAAGGTGGAAATCGCGTGTTAATTATTGGTTGGTAGTGCAACCTATTTACCTATTTTCTGAGTATTTACGCGAGATGACAGGTAGATTTGCTTTCGTTTCGAATCAATATCGCGGTTATATTAGTGCTATATTTTTCTTTGTAATGTAATTATCTACTTAGTTACGCCTTTTTTAACTTGGTGTTTCTTGGTTTTCAGCTAAAATGTAATAACCATTAGTTTTTTTTCTAATGCGGTTGTTAAAAACTGTAACTAAACTATTATCACACTCCTGAATATAAATTGTAAGAATGATTAACTGGTGTCCATAGCAAGCATTGGCTAAACTAATAAATAAAAAATGTTTTAATTCACTTTCTGGGCGTATTTATATCTCTACTGCATGAAATTATGATTATATACTTTAACAAAGCCTTAAAAAAATCATAAAGCTTCATACAAAATACAAAAACGGACGAACATAAACGGAGTCACCAACAGAGTTCTAAATCCGACCCAAAAGAAACCTACTTTAAAATCTCTCAACATACGAAACCCGGCATTGTGTAGAAGCGCATTAAACACTTTAATCTATAGGAGCCACTATCAGCCCATAAAAACAATATCATGTCGACTGCTTGACATGGTCCTTAATTACAGACCTCTGAATCACAGAACAAAGAAATTCCAACCCTATTTTTAAGGCCATAAGGTTTGAAATCGAAGAGTTGAGAGTGAGTTTGTAATAAGCTTTCTAAAAAAAATGATCCAATGTAAGTTGGAATGTGGATCGTTCGTGAGAGGGCAGTAAAATCCAAATGTGAAGTTAATATCAAGTGTTATGGAGATTTTTAGGGAAGTTACGTTTTGGAGGAGTGCTGTACCGGGATCACCTGCGGTACTAGGAATATTGAGTTGTATAATTCAATTTATATCGATATTAGGAAGCTTTTTTAAAAAAAAGGACATACAGTAGTTATTATATATATTATACGTGTTTTTCTCCATAGGTTAAACTTTTTTAAACTAAATAGAAAGAAACTCTTCCTTTTTAGGTCATTTTTGTAGGGTTTTTTATAATGATCACATTACGATAAACTCCAAGAGTGTGTTGTCTGAAGGTAAGGCTAACTAAGTAAGACACACACGGATATGTCCAGTTATGTCCTACAAAAGGTATTCAATATAAATATGTTGGAAAATATTTCACAACTTTGTAGAGGTTTGAATGATAATATGTATTTGCTGTTTGACGTTAAACTGTTATATTGACTAGACTTCGCATTTATATTGGCTATTTTTGGCCGTTTTATTTATAGATTATTATATAAATGGGTAATGAATTCAGTTATTAACTATTTGTGGCAGAAAGTAGGATAATGATGCAATGTTATATTATATAGTATAGCCTTTACTTAATCTGGGCTAAATTAAAAAGATTTGTTAAAGTTTCCAGATTTGGTCTTGCTTCAGAAATAGGTTGCCTAAAACAGCATAGTTAGTAGAGTCCAAAAAATTAAATCGTAAACGTTAGTTGTTAAGATTATAAATGCCAAATTGTGTCAAATTCCTGTGTTACTTATGGGTTATTAATTTCTGGTATAAACTACGATAATAAAATAAAAATTTATACAGCTTTGCTACTATCTTCAACTTTCCCGTCAAATATTTTTGACACATACTCGACGAAATAAAACCTCTCAGGAAGTTATAAACCACGGCGAAGAACTGCCAAAAAAACAGTCATATTAATTACTACCATCTACCATTGACCGCGATTCCATTTTCAAATTTCTCCCATCGTAACCGTTGGCCACCGTTGAGGTTTCATTATACATCCAATTAACAAGTTTAGACAAATTGTCAGATTACTATCTTTATTAACCTAATTTTTCGCTAAATTTATGCTCTTGCGCAGCTACCGGTAGAAGATGGGAGGAAATAATTAATACACGAAATTATGTCTCTACGTCCGATAATAAACATTAGCGGGTAACAATCTATTTTTATGCAGGGAATGTATTTTTTAATGACGTCAATCGCATGCTTATAAAAAACGTACATTACAATATTTTATTATATTGCAGTCAAGTAAAGCCAATTCAATTTACTCAAGCACTAAGAAAAATGTCAGATTATTTCTATAAAACAAATCATCTAATTCTAAATTGTTACTTTTCGCAATGATACATTTGCAACTGTTATATCCTGACATTTATAAATAGGAGATCGTTTGATAAGAATATTTATACATATTTATTTAAGAAACTTGTTTCTTTGCATTATTGTTTATGTAAAAACTTCTATCTTTTGATCAACAAATAGAAAAACGTCTAGACTTATACTTAATTGGTTGTGTGAGACAAAAGATGAAAGGAAAAAAGAGATAGCAATATCTTCTATGCAATACAATGTTTTCATTATCAAGTTGTATTAAAACTCTCATAATATTTGACTTGCAGATATAGTTAAGGGCATGAATATGATTTTTATTCGTAACTTTGTCTCATTTACTAGGTTAAATAATATTCTGGGACAACACGCGATCATCTGATCCCATACTTGACAGATTCTGTACCATGATAATCAGGCAACTGAAAAACAAACTTAGAAATTTCTAAATACCTACATACACATTTTCGATAAATTACACAAAAACACAGAACAAATGATCAGGCTAATTACACAAAGATTTGTGGTTGGGAATCGAACCCACGACCTTCGATTCAGCAGTCGAGTTCACTAACGACAAGACCTACAGGCCCGTCGGATGTTTAGGAACTAGGGTGTATATAAATTATCTACTTATAAACAGGGACAAAAGGGCTTAATATCTTAGTGCAGGAGTTACTTTCAAAAGAAACATAAAATAATATGAAGAAATAGTAAAGATAACATCAGTAATCGCGACATCCCTACACATGATGTAGGTTAGACGTTAGTGCGGGTTCGATTCCCGTTATGGTTATTACAGGCAGAGATAATGAAGGCTCTTTGACGGCACTGTTTGTTACGGCCAGTCATATTAGCAAAGAATGTATAAAGTATAAAAATGCTGCAGATACCTGGTTTTAATAGTCCTAGTTTTATCTTAGTTAGAAACTAGCTTGCAGTTGCGAATTTGTCTAAAAACTTACAAAAGTAGCTAGCTAGTAGCGAGAGGATGTCAGACTCTTAAAGTACCCATAACATTTTAAAGTTTTCTCGAAAATGGTTCGGCAGTTTTGAAGTTGAACCTACGCAAATAGAAGGTGGACAAACCGACATTACATACAATTATACAGGTATAAGCTTAATGAGATTGTTATTTTCCTCTCGTATTTCCTGTGTTGACATCAGTTAGATTTTAGTCAAATTAGTGTTTCGTATAACGGCTAAAACCAACCCAAATAAGTTTGAAACCGACAAAAACAAGTTTAACCTTCATATCTTTATATTACACTAATAAAAGATAAAGATTTTTCCATATAATAAAATTATATCATCTAAAGATATTTAGCCGCTATAAATACAGCCATAAAAAATATTTAAAACTCTCGAAGGGAATAGCAGGTTAATTATTATAACATACATCAAAAATAAGGGGAGTAAGGGGAGAAGGGGGAGTAAGGGGAGAACGGAATCACCATCATATCCAGCCCAACTGTCAACCTCACCTGCACGCGCTGTGGCGGCGATAACCAAGCGGTTATCGGGTGCTCCCTGCTGGATAACAGACGAGGCTCTGGCGACCGAGTTGAGCGGTATAACCATCCCCCAACCGGGAAACTGGTTGGATGAGGTTACAGCGGCCTTGAGGTGTAAATCACCTCAAAAATGTCTGCCGGTGGAAAGCAACGGGATACTACCACCGTGTATAATCCCTAGTCGGTCAACTCTGATCATAACACATGGAAAGTACAACAAAGGATATGGCCCCGAGTCTTCGGCGTCCCTTAAATGGGACAGGGGTGCTAAGAATCACCGGAGGCAAAAACACACAAAAACTGCTTAAGATCGCAACATGGAATGTAAGGAGCTTAAAGCAACACGGTAAACTGGACAATATTATTAAGGAAATGAAGCGTTTGGATATTAAGATCATGGGGATAAGCGATACGAAGTGGCCGGAGAAGAATAAATTAGTAACACAAGATGGAAGCGTGTTATACCACTCTGGTAGTGATGTTAGTGCAGAACGCTATGGGGTCGCTGTGCTACTGAATGCAGAAACTGCCAAAGCTGTGAAAAAGTTTGTACCTCTCTCAAGCCGAAGCATGTTAGTAAGTTTGGAAAGCAAGCCTTGTAATATTAACATCATACAAGTATATGCACCAACAGCTGATAAGCCACAAGAACAAATGGAAGAGCTATATAAGGAAATTGAAGCACTACTCCAACACACCCAAAGACATGATATTAACATCATAATGGGCGATTTCAATGCCAAAGTAGGTTCCGAAGAAACTCCTGGAGTTACGGGCTCTCATGGACTCGGTACAAGGAACGATCGAGGTCAGATGCTTGTGGATTTCTGTCAGGAAAAAGAACTTGTAATTACCAACACACTGTATAAACTCCATCCCAGGCGTTTATACACGTGGACGTCGCCACAACACAAGGCTGATCATGTGGTCCGCAACCAAATTGACTACATTACCGTGAACCAGAGATTTCGTAACTGCGTTAAATCAGCCCAAACATACCCAGGTTCCGACATAAACTCAGACCATAACCCAGTGGTAGTTAGGATTGGATGCCAGCTCAAAAAAATACATCGGAAAGTAAGAACCAAGACAGACATACGAAAGATAAAAAATCCGTTGATAAGACCCAAAGTTTACAAAGCAATAAACGCATGGGCTCAAGAGAACTTGGAGTCATCATCTGTCGAAGAAACAATACAGAGTCTCAACAGAACCGTCTCAACTATCAACGAGACCATTTTGTGTCCTGACCAAGTTATAAGGAAGGAAGCATGGATGACAGATAACATCTTAGATCTTATGAATGAGCGCCGTTTACATAAACAGAAGGACCCCGAACAATACATAAAAATCAATAAAGAGATTCGGCGGATGATTCGAGAAACGCGTGCAAAATTCTATGAATCTAAGTGTCAAAGAATGGAAGAACTAGCTCGGAAATTTGACAGCTTTAACCTTCATAAAGAAATCAAAGACATGACTGGACTGCTTAAACGACCAAAACAGCACCAATTAGTTGATGACAATGGAAAGCTCATCTCAGATGTAGAATCAATAAAGAGGGTATGGAGAATCTACATTGAAGACATGTTTAAGGATACAAGCAGAAGAAGTACCAGACCTCTTGAAGATAATACAGGACCACCTATTATAAAATCAGAGGTTATCCAGGCTCTTAAAAAAGCGAAAACTGGAAAGTCTCCAGGACCAGATAATATTCAGATAGAAATCTTAAAACTCATTGAAGAACATCTAGTAGATTCTCTAACCAATTTATTCAATGGCATATATAGCTCTGGCAACCTACCAAAAGAATGGCTGAAATCTACCTTCGTCACTCTTCCGAAGAAATCCACCGCCAAAACATGCTCCGATTACAGAACCATAAGCCTCATGAGTCACGTTTTGAAGTTGTTCCTTTCTATTATCCACGAAAGGATTAGAGTTAAATGTGATGAACAACTGAGTGAAAATCAGTTTGGCTTTAGATCAGGCGTCGGTACGAAGGAAGCATTATTCGCGTTAAACGTTCTTGTACAGAAATGCAGAGATATGCAAACAGATATTTTCATATGCTTTATAGATTATGAAAAGGCTTTTGACCGTGTTCGTCACGAGATACTTTTAAAACATCTGTTAGACATTGGACTTGACGGCAAGGACGTGCGAATCATACAAAATCTGTATTGGCATCAAAAAGGGATAGTAAGAGTGGAAGGAGAAGAAACTGATGAAGTGGCTATATGTAAAGGTGTCAGACAGGGGTGCATATTATCGCCGCTTTTGTTTAACATATATTCGGAAGCTATAATGTCTGAAGCTTTGGAGCATAAGGAGTGGGGTGTCGTAATAAACGGCCAAATTGTAAATAACATTAGGTATGCCGATGACACGGCTCTTATTGCTTCAAAGCCAGAAGATTTGCAAAATATAGTGGATGCTGTTAACGAAAGTAGTTTGAAGGCTGGTCTTTCTATAAACATATTAAAGACAAAATACATGGTGATATCGCGAGACCAAACCCTTAATCCTAGCATAACAGTTGCAGGAGCTCCTCTCGAAAGAGTCCAGAGATACAAGTACCTAGGCGCATGGGTCAATGAAGCATGGGAGTCCGACAATGAGATCAGGGCACGGATTGAAATAGCTCGTGCGTCTTTCAATAAAATGAAAAAGGTACTTTGTAATAAAAAACTCGACGTAAATCTAAGAGTACGAATGCTTCAGTGCTACATCTGGCCAATAGTATTTTATGGCTGTGAGGCATGGACCATTAAAGAGCAAATGCGCCAAAAACTAGAGGCCTTAGAAATGTGGTTTTACCGACGAATGCTCCAAATAAGCTGGGTTCATAGAGTCAGGAATGAAGAAGTACTTCGACGTGTCAAGAAATCCCGAGAACTCATGAAAACTATCAAGAGAAGAAAAGTAGCCTATCTGGGACATGTATTGAGACATGAGCGTTATCATCTTCTCCAGACAATAATGATGGGCAAGATTGAGGGGAAAAGACGTGTCGGAAGAAGGAAAATGTCTTGGCTCCGAAACGTTAGACAATGGACCGGTATCGCCAACGTAGAAGAACTTTTTCGTCTGGCGAGGAACAAGGAGAGATATGCGGAGTTGACGGCCAACCTCCAGTAGTGGAGAGGCACCGCAAGAAGAAGAAGAAGAAGACATCAAAAATACGCCAATAAATGATAAAACATAGAATTCATAAATATAACGGCAATTGATAACATCCATATTAATAATTCAGCGAAAGTTGTCATACTTAAATACTAACAACAAATTAAAACGTCACATGTTCATACTAAAATTACAAGTAAATTTCTACTTTATGTAGTTAAGATTAAAGTTCTTTATCCAAAAACTGTTGTGAATTTAAGGTTGGCACTAAACAGTTTTGCATAGTAATGACATTTCTCCATTTGTAATAAAAAAAACCTGAATTGTACCGCTAAGTCGTAAAATACTGTCGCTACCACCAAAGCTTGGATTAATAGCTTGCAGTAATAAATACTGATAAAAACTTATCGACTACTACCTACTGATTTAACATCATTTAAAGTATTTTAATTTCGCAAACCGGAAATTACGAAATTATTAGCGTTTTATTGTTCTATAATAAAAGAACAATAAAAACCTAAAATTTAAATAAATAAGTACGTAATGAACTTAAAAGTTACAGGCCGATGTCACACTTAAATACGGAACCCTAAAAACTAAAAAAAAAGTGTTTTTTTGGTTTAAAATTTAGTTTTCAAAGTTCAATAAATCATAAGTCTACAAAATCAAGCAACGGTTCTTAACAAGAAAATAAAACCAGGAACCTAATACGAGCAAAACCTTATGTAAAAACTAGTCTGTGACCACCAGAGGTCTCCTGTCGGGATGTCTGCCTTTTTGTCTCTGTAACCCATTTTGAGCATAACATAATGTTTATTTATGAACCAAGATCGAACACTATTAACTATGTTCCATAAAGTAATGTAGTTTTTTATCAAAAAAATACCCGTTTTTGTACAAAAACTTTTGTTTTCGTATTGTTTGTAGCCATATAAGAAGATCGGTAATTTACTTACATGTTAATAAATTAAATAAGTTTAAATGCCCTTTAATGAAATTGAAAAACTACACTCTAGCTAGTATTTAAGTTTTTAGGAACATGTTTGTACCATTAAGCATAAAACTTGTTGTGATCTTAATTATCTTAGTTTATTTTTTTATAAAAAATAACACAGTCAGAAGCTCAATTATAGCGTAACATTGTAAACACAGAAACCATGGCCAAATAAGAAGCAGAGAAAAAACAAGAGCTTATCATAGATCTCATTATAGCCATAGGCATCGCAATCAGCTGTCATCACATTCCAACGAAGTAAAAAATACTACAAATCTTAAGCCACTACACAACCTTATTCTAACCTCTAATATAAACAAAACCTAAATAAAACCAGTTTACAATCTCAACTAGAAATTAAAAACGAAAATCTTCATTTATAACCTACAAAAAAAGAACTAAAACCTTTTTTCCGGTCAAATGCAAACTTGTTAAATACTTTTTTAAGCTAGCAACATTATCCTTAATTCTTATTGACAGCGTCGGCGTCCAATGTCGTTCGAAATTATTTTATTTGGGTCACTTAAGAGGGCAACGATCCCTATCTTAATCCTTTTATTTTGAAATCGTCGAGTCTTTCATTTGCATATTATCAATCCTATAATCTAAGAGGTAGGGCAACAATCCACTGAAATATTCGCCGATGAAATGTTAAAGTATATCGACCCAGCATAGATGTTATCACTCGCGAAAAAAATGTTTGCACACTTCGAAACACTGGCAACACACGACCCCTTGATTTGTATTTATGGCAGTGGTAATTAACATTAGTTTTATTTCCTTAATGAGGTACTTATCCGTGTAAATCGCAATTTAACTTTTACTTAATTAATTTAAAAGAGTTTTAAAAAATCAATACCCAGTCATTTACTTTGTTGTTTATTGATTAAGCAAGTATAAAATTTCATTACATCCGTACTCAAAACATGTATTTTGAAGTCAAATTATCATAGCCTTCATTCATTAATACAAAAATATATCGAAAACTAAATAATATTCCAATTAATTAACTCCACCCGTTTAATTACACGAAATTTAATCGAATCGAATCGCTTTCCGAATCAAATAAATCAATAATTCCATTTTTATTTGTATGAACGCCTACCGTTAGTGTTGTACTCTTAAAATAATACCCGCTAATTTCCTAAAACAAAATCGAATGCATGCAACACTGGTGTTGTACTCGACTTTTTTTACAATCGATTCATTTTGTATCGATATCTTTTGTGATTGTTGGTTGCGTCGAATCGATGCAAAATTTATGATTTAATTGCCTGTTGCCAGTTTTAACGGGTTCAAGGAACTTGAAATGTTTCGTAATCGCAATGGCTGTGGCGGCGAAGCGTGTAGTGATCAGAGGTGGAATTAAGCTAAGTAGCGTCTCACGTGTGTATGCTAATGACGAGTCTAGATTTAAATGCGCCTTCAAATTATATCGGAAAAAGTAACCAGTTATAATGACTCGGCTCCTTAATGTTTTGCGGCAATTTCAATTAGTATTTTAGACATCCTTTTTGATCGAATGGTGTGAAAACGTTGCTGTTATACTTCTAATAATTAATTTGCATAGATAATACTGTAAGTGTATCCACATTGCAGTATAAAATTAATTTATTTTATAGTTCGCTGATCTGGAATAATATTCCCAGGCTAAAACGAAGTCAATCGAAAAATCTAATGCAACATTAAAATAATCTCTCAAACGAATTTCCAATTTCTTAAGAAACTCCATAAAATTATCATAACAAACAAAACTATCAGGATTTTTATGATGCAAGCGGATTTAATGTAGGAAACTGCATCATCGGGATTTATCTCCATAATATGATTGTATTTCCTAGAACACATCACATCAATGGCATAAAGGTATAAACTGGTACAAGAACTCGTAAATACATGAAGATAGATCTGTACCTCATGAGATAATTCCATCTACTAAAATATAATGCGAACGTTCCAGATATTCTAAATACAAAATTTTACATTCGTAACTGTCATTTTGCAACGGCGTTTCGATGCGATTTGAATTTCGAACGGAAATGGAATGTTGTATTTAAAATCTGAGCATTTATAATTTAAAAATAGTCTAAACAGTAGACTGCAAATAGGATTACCTATCTGATTTTATGTTAAAAACCTAAAACCTGCTAAAACTATCGTCGATATTTTAAAAGTAATCTATAAAATTAAATGTTATATTCTATATTAATCTGGATTTAAATTTTCAAGCACATCATTCACGGAATATAGTTTATAACAGAAAATCTCAGAACTATAACACAGGTGAAGCCGCGAGCGCATCTAGTTTTAATATATTCGAATCAGGATACCATATCTACGTACAATGTTCAAAAGTATAGTCAAAAGTCAGACCAATAAACAACCTTAGTGCATTGGAATAAGAGCGATTTTAAAGTAAAACTATCGCGATTGGTGTGCGGTTGACTGTATAGAAGGTTTACTGCAAATTTATGTGCCTATTCATTTCACGAATAGGACTTTATGACACTGCTGAGCCTTTTTTCATTTAATAATCCTTGAATATGCCTTATGTCCTTTCGTGGAAATCCGTTTCCATTTGAATCAAAATGTTGGCATTAAATGTTATTTATTCAGCGAAATTAAATCATTTGATAGGTTGTTCGTGTGTCGTCGTTCAATCTAAATGCTGAGGATACTTATTCTGAGCATTTAGACTGGAGATTAGATTTGTGATTTATTGGGGTGTAACTCAAATTACATTTTTACTCTTGAGTACCAGCATTTCTAGGTAAAAAAGTTAATTTTATTTTTTTTAGAGTTAGAAATACTATCGTTTAAGTAATTGCGTTATTTAAGCAATTTCTATCAGGACTAGTCTTAATGCAACAAGAGGTATTATTTTACCTTCAAAACTATTTAACCTTAGAGACCTAAATTGACAAAAAGCGTAAGTATTTGAAAACAAATATAAGAACTTTTGTTTCAACATTTTCTGGTACACAAGACGAACAAATAAACAAAATTTACAAACGAAAATAAATTTTTGAACAAAATCTTTTGCATTCCGAAATTTATCGACTACAGGCTTGCTCGTAACTTAGTCGATATTCAGTATCGAGTCGATATTGTTTCGCTAAGTTTTATCACCGGGAATAGAACCCGGGGCTTGTTAGTTATGTTGCTGAGCTATCGCGTTACGATAATGTAGCTATGTGCAACTCGCACTCACGGACCGATAGTGTCAGTAGGTCCGACTTTTTGCAAGTTTATAGACTGAATGTTGATTAAATACGGATTAAAAGCGAATGTGGGGTTCGGAGTTTACATTTAAATAATACTTCCACTCTTTTAGGTTACCAAGTCCTTAAATACGGTGCGCTTATAGAAGGGATTTTATATTTTAAAGTTTATATGGACCCGCCGTTAAGATAGCTTTCGCCATTAATTCCGCATCATACGTTTCAGATTAAACCGTAATAAAACAATAAAGCTCAACTTCACTGAATTTTAAATTACCCAACCTCTATAAAAATATCGAATTACGGCAAACAATAAAAAAAAGAAATGACAATAATAATTAGGTAAAATAGTTCTGGAATTAAAATAGCCGAGTGGTGCGCAGGGCTACCTCCATCCTCATTAAGCGCACCGGTCGTAGCCGCTCTCCATCCGTCATTACGGCCGGCGAACGCAGACAGCCCTATAATTTCCGAGCGTCCCTCCCCCGCCCCGCGCCCCTCCCTAACCCCCTCTCGCTCCCGCGCATCTACCAGACTTTTATTAAAAGAAGACGTCCGAGAAATGAGTTTCGACGAAATTCCCTTTTAAGTTTTGAATTAACAGTTCTCTTGGTGTTTAGTTATTTTGAATTAATAAGTCGATAAGTACATGTTTTGGTAGCGTGCCTGCGAGAATGTCAAATTGTAATTGCTAAATGAAAATACATTGAGGTAATAACCCTTCGCTTTTAGTTGTGCCGCAGACAAGATAACACGGGTATTCATTAATAATAACAATATTCGTACAAGGATAAAACCCGCTTGTAACAGTCCTATCGTCGTACCGAATCCTATACATACATAAAGTAGGTACATAAGAGTATCTACGGCATTCCCAAAACTACTCATATTTCTAAAGTACTGAATACGAACAGAGTCAATAATGTCGGCTCTGTAAACACAATATGTCAGCCATGCCATGCCATGCTCACCAGGTAACAAACCACACAAGGACCAACAAAAAAAGTTAGCAACAACAAAAGATTCACGTGGCTTCAAATGTTTATCTTTGCCTTCGTAGCCAACCTTTGCAAAAAGAAAAGGAATAACCATTCACAATTCTGACTACCGAGTTCACATCGGCACAGAATTAATTTAACGACTCCAATACCCAATTGTGTACCTCGTGCCATGAATTAATTATGGCGTAGGCATGAACCGAAAATATCACCCATCTACATTTTAATCTTTGTCCTTCTGCGCTTAAATGGCAATATGATTTCGTATGAAAGGATGCCAATGAATAAATTACTTGTTTGCGAAGGCAAAAAACAATTTGATGGGTATTTAGAGGAATACCTTTTCAGCTGTTTACCCGTAAAGATTATACAAATGGTTATTGGCACTAGTATGCAAGCCTATCATTAATGCGGTTGCATTCTTTGAACTGTAGAGTTGGGCCTATTATGTCGGTATACGTCGATAAGCCGCTACTCGAATAAATGTCGATATTAGCATGAGTGGAGATGGGAGATATAACATAGTTTGGAATTAAATGTAACCAACCTTAGCCTTAATATGTTGCAAAAAGTGACCTCAAGACATGTTTTGGAATCTTACTAATGTTTGTTTCGTTTCTTTACTTACAATGTAACTATTTGCTATGTGGTTATCATTAACTGATGTGATGTGTTTCACACGTCTGTTTGAATAAATACCAGCTTAAAAATAGACAGAAATTACCTTTCTTACTTAACTGCATACCATAACGCCAATTTACTAGTCCGAACTATGTCGTTTTCACATTACTTAGTTCAAGTTTGATTTAAGTGGTTTAGTTTTACACACTATGTAGGTAATTGTTATTGGATGAACCTAAAATACTGTAGTCTAAGAAAGTTTAAAAAGTTATTCTGTCAAACTCAAACATTTAAATGTCAAATGTCACTGTAACTAGTGATGATCTAAAATCGACTAATGACAATATTAAGCTTTTGGTGGAAGAGCGAGTACATAAACATCTTGCTCTATCTAAAACCGGTTATTAACGTTATAATACACATGCTTACGAAAAACTAGTTTCTACGAATGCTATTTCTTAAAAACATAACGGGTCTATGCCTCGCCATACAAAAGTAATTAAAAGATTTTGGCTCAGAGCTAAGCGCCTACAGAAGGTTATAATAAATCTAGATTAAAACAGTATTATTCGAAACATGAGTTATATCTGAAAGTCAATGACCCATAGGGAAATAAAAGAAAAAATCGTAAATCAATCACGAATCGACTATTTAAAAATAAAAAACTGTTTAACACACCTATATCTAACTTTTTCATAGTGACCAAATTTACGATATCAAAGTTTCTATACTACATTTTCTTTCAGCTATAGTTTAACCTGAGGTTAATAATGAGGCTAATAGTTTATGAGGCGATACAATGTTCGTCACACAACCTCAAACATTGGCCACACATTCAACACCAATGCTCTTTCAACCTCTGTCAATCAAAACAATATAAAGAATCGAAAGAGGTTTCATACACGTTATATGGGACTTGGTTACAACAGACTGTACCTTAAAACTGTATCGATAATCATCTGAGCTACACAAAGGACGTACACATCATATAATTTGAATACGCAGCGGTGCGCCATCGTAATGCACTTATTATTTAGCTATAAAACCTCTTTACATCGCATTGTTTAAATAAATTGTCCTGCAATTGGTATTCGAGTTCGTGTGCAGCGCGGGATAGGTCGCGGTTTGTATTCCAAGTTCGAATTTAATTTAGAATGTAGGTTAAGGTTTAATGCCTCGACTTTTTTTTTCTTAAAGCGAAGTGTTGATTGTATTAGAAGAATGGCCATTATGTTTGGTTCCCATGCTCTTTCTAACATACGTTGCTTAACTCATCATATACGTTGCCTTTCAAATTATCTTTTGCAAACCAGTAATGTAACCAGATAAGTACTCAACCTATTTACGTTTTAAATGTAAAGTTACAATCAGAACATGCAAAAAGAGAAATATAAA
This sequence comes from Autographa gamma, assembly GCA_905146925.1. NCBI lineage: Eukaryota > Metazoa > Arthropoda > Insecta > Lepidoptera > Noctuidae > Autographa > Autographa gamma. Next base: position 10,897,299 of record LR989856.1, on the reverse strand, counting down.
CGACATCCCATTCATTTGAAAAGCAGCTTAAGTTCGAAAAAAGAACACGAATCGTATTTAACATATCGTTTCTCGATATGTAAATCGAATGATTTCGCTTCAATTAAAAACCAGCAAAGAACTTATGCGCTCCGTTATTTGCTAAACGTCGAGGTATCGAATCGATACAAAATCGGTTTAGATTAACTGACAATGGCTTAGCGAATATGGCATGGACTTGGCTTTAAACTTTGCCATTTAGTTGCAAATACCTTGATTATAAAACACACTTAGCGTTAACTATTTGTACTGAAAATTACTGGTGTATTAAATAGAGGTATTCGAACTCATTTGTAATGACGTATAATCTCACAGTACATTTATAAACCGAATGTATTTTTTCCAATACACTGCCGTTCTATTTTAAGAGTAATATAAAATTCTAATTTTGAATCAAATCAGATAATTATCACGCAGCTGTGACGTTTCGCACGGAAACAAAATGTAATTTGGGTGACAAAAAACTGGAGCTAGCCAATGGAACATTGGATAAATTGGAAAATTGCGGCTGTATCGTTAAGTAAAGTTTTAAAACAAAAGCGGTGGAAGCACGTGATCTAAAACAAATTTAAAATTAGAATACAATAATTGTTAAACTTTTTAATATGTAAAGAGCTTGCAATGTGACAGTAACAAGCTTAATTATTGTTCATTGTGTAGTTTTCTGATCAGGCGTATTCAGCTAGAAGTGGAGTTACTTCTAGAGTTACTTCTAAAAGTCGTGTATTATCGGAAAAACATGACATAAACGCACATAATATTGTACCTTTAGGACAGATCTTGAGATATCATTAAACTTCACCGGTATTATTTAAAAATCATTACCGTAAACATTTATTTTATATTCCAACGGAGACTCGCGGAAATTCGAAAGTAATTAGCCAGCTATATACAACTCCTGCTATAATTATACGCAAACGAGATACATTAATGATCCCACTGCTCAATAATACTTGAATTCTAATAAAGGTTTGCTGAAAATAGTTTTAATAGTCGATTATTAATTTAATATTCGACTAAAACATGGTATCTAGGTACTAGTCTCTGGTCTAATAAAAATATGGACGCCTACTCTATTCTCGTTTTATTTGTTATTTTTGCTTTTGAAATTCATTCGGATCAGAAACTCGTAAAATAATGTTAAAACAAACGCTCCATATCTTTTACTAGATCTCGTTATAGATTTAAACTTGTCACGATTTAACTGTGTTATAAATTCGGATCATTGCCCATTTCATATTGATCGTTATGATATTCAGTACTGTGTTGAAATAAAGCCTAAAATGTGAGTAATAAAAATATTTTACGATCGTCAATTTACGCGATTATCGACTTTATTATTGTGACAAATTAGTCATATTTTACTTTGATTTAAAACACGCCTAGTTCCAAAGTAACATTGTATCTTTGAATGAATTAATAAATAAATCTTTTTTTGATTCTTCTTAAAATAAAATTACCGCGAACTAATTTGAATTTGGAATGTTTTCATTTTTAATTGTTAGAATGTTACCTGTTATAATGTAGGGATTGCTTTAAAAAGTTTATTATGACGAATTGGAATCGAAAGAGTTTTTAGGGCCTTAAATACAACGAATCTAAAACCCCTACTTTAGTTACAAGCGTAGCGGGTGGGAGTGATCTGTGTTCATAATTTTAACTTATAATCTAGTTCGGTATCCATTGAATTTACATAATATTTTCCAAACAAAACGTTTTGTATTGAATGACTCAGTATACTTTATGTTTATGTTCGAATAGTCTAATTAATCATTCGAAGTAATAACGTTTTCAATTTATTGTTTATCGTTGTGATAACTGTATCGACAAAACATGCATTCTGTAATCGATGTGGATATTTTAGATAGGGCAACATTATGCGAAAACTGTACGCACACCATTAATCAGACGACTCACAGGCTGAGTAGGTTAGGCCTCCTTAATCTATCTCTATTCCGTCCAATTTTAGGTTATTTGAATCCATTTATTAACCGTATCATTTATCACTCAATCGTTAGTCAAATAATATTAGGTCATGCTCTAAAATAATACGAAACATTGTATAGACTGTTCATTTCATTAAAGAAAATAAAAATATGAAGAACTCGCTCATAACGCCACAAACTGAGCTACCTAACAGCCCTCGAGCAGTGGGTAATCGAGTAATCGGGCGCCCCGTCGATCGATGTCGCGTAATATTTTTTTAATAAATCGATACTTCATTCGACCACATCACTAAACGCGACCGATGACAGACGGACAATATGGCTAGCCTTTTTGTTTGTGTTCCATTTATAAAAATGTGCTTTATACTTTAACGGGATTACTAGTTTTAAAAACTGGATCAAGTTTTATAGAGACTGCGTAAATTGAGTCCGCGTTTTTGCTTTGGATGCTTATGTTAATTGATAAAAAAGGTAAATTCAAATACTCTGGACATATGGTACTCATTAGAGTAAATTATTTCTTACTATAGGCAAATTGATTGCAATAAGCTTGCTTGCAAGACTAACAAGAATACATATTTCCAAGACTTTCTCAATCACATTAAGTCAACGTAACATGAAAGCTCATCAATCCCCAATACATATTACCAACCAATAAATAAAATAAATCCAATTTTTCCATAATAAAAAGTTAAAAAATATGCAATAAAACATAAATCTATCAGAAACGGAACGCAATTAAAAAATATAAAAAGGTAAGCTCCACATGCGACCAGCGAACTAGACACTAGTCGAGCGACTTTTTTCAAGATGGTCGCCGACTTTCCCGCCCTGCACAGACGCTGACAACATTGGACACGGCCCGCCACGTGCGAACTCGAGTAAATGATGTGTTGGGACTCGGTATTTATAGGGATGCACCACGATTTTATTGTTCAATTGAAGCTACTGTGCAATACTCGTGATGGTATTATCGAATGAAAAAAAAAAACAGTATTGTTAAATTTATGTGTGATTATTAATTTTAAGCATATTCTTAATAGATTCAAATCTGTGATTTGTTACCGAATTTATAGAGTGTTGTGGTAAAAATATAATTTTATGTTAATAAATTGAATTTCTATTACGAAATGATTGGCAAAGGTCATCGCATAATCGGTCAAAAGTTTGACACGAAAAAATTACTAGAATCCATCCTTAATATTTGTCACATAAATTGTAGGTTAATGTCTCAATTTATGAATTATTTTTGTAACAGAAAAGGCTGTATAGCATAATTTAAAGTATTTGCAATATCTATTAACTACTGTCACTTCTAACAAGCCTAATTTATTTCATTACTTACTTTCTTTCATTTTCATTTTCAATTTAGAAATTATTACCGAATGGATCACTGGTACAAACCGAATGACTAATCGATAACAAAGCAACTACAAACGATAATAATAATCGATCCTTACTCTATGCATTCCAATTAAGAACATAAAACACCAATTCTCACAACCCTAGATAGAGCTGGCAAAAAACACATACAGTGCTGTGGGAATGTACTTCGTAATACAATCTTTTTGCTATATTGGCCGATGTTTAAACACACCGGACATGCGTGGAAATAACATGGATGAAACTTGGTGATGCTTAACTTTCCGATATAAAATATCGATAAAAGTATCTTGTATATCGATATAGCACTAATGCGGTTATAGAGCAGTTATTTTAATATCAGGGTTGTTTGTTTGGAATAGTGCTGAGATATTGTCGATATAATGTTATATACTTTTATTCGTTGTTTAGGTTTTGTTACTTGCGAAAATTTACAGTGGTTTAATTGTTTTTAAGTTCTTTTGGGAACTCGAAGGCACAAGATCGCTTGTTTGTTCACCGACTAGAAGGACGATCAAATAAAATAAATGTCATCGTCAAAATTCTATATATGATTTTAACATGATTCTATATATGACAGTAGACATTCCATAATAAGTCACTTTCATTTACAGTGAAATAACTAAGTTGATGAGTTTCATTCCTGTTAAGGTAAGAATTTCTTTTGTTTCGGTTTCAGATATATTTCATTTATTTTACAAAGCCATTAAAATTCTGTTAATACTTATTAATTTTATAGTAGCTATGTTACTAAGATAGAAGAAACAAAAAACTTCGGTAGGTATTATTTATTTTGTTTCAAAATATAATACATTCAAGATCATAGTTATCTACAATGATAATCACGCTATTGATACCTTTAAAATAAAAACTGAGAGCGATATGTATCAGAAAATATAAAATACTAAGTAAATTAATGAGTCAATCCACGCGCGATCGATCAACGACGTCCTGGGCCGATGTTTTATAAAAAAAAGTAGAAAATCCTTTTATTAACATCAATAAAGCGTTGAATATTCATTGCCTTGGAATTGCGTTTAATTACTACAAAGTATCTTTCGTGTTGAGGTTGACAATCTTGCAATCCGATGAACGCGATAGAAAACGAGCATTGACGTGACTGACATAATAGGCAGAATGAGAAAATCCTTGCTTCTGAGAATTTATGTCTTCGAGATTTAAAAAGTTTGAAGTATCGTGCGCAATTAAGTCTAGTTGTGTACAATTAAAGTAATCAATTCAATCTTAATGAGCATATACATGAAAAAATTGTTTAGAGCAGAAAAAACAACGGTAGAGTTTCATCATCATCATCATCATCAATTTAAGAGCCATGCTCTTGTCGGTGCAGCTCTTTCCATTTATGTCTGTCCTGTGCCAATTCTTGAACCTCTTTGTACGTCATGACCTCCACCTTCTGTTTTATTTGTGTAATGTAACTGTATCTCGGCCGCCCCCTTCCTCTCCTTCCTTCAATCTTCCCTTCTATTATATTTTTTATGTAGAGATCAGGAGAGGAAAAATGATTGGGCATCTTATACGTCATGACAATTACATAAAAAATATAATAGAAGGTAGAGTTTCAGGTAAGCCAAATTTATTCAAGTTAAGTTTTGTACCTCAACTAGTTGGGTACCTACTATGCAAGTTACTTACAATACAAGTTATTACAATAAACAGTAATGACACATATTTCTCGGAAATAAAATAAACACAAGCAGGTAATGTGCGCATTGCCAATCTTATTCCGCAAAATGCGAATTCGATGAAGAATATATTGTCTCCCGATCATTATTACACTATTAATATAAAACAGTGATAATGAAAACTCGTTTTCGTAAAAGGTCAGTAATAATTACCCACAACATACAAAATTGACAAGTCAGAAAGAGTTGTCCTGAGCCTATAATTTAAAAAGTTTTAAGACAACAACTCATGTACATTCTTGCGTATCTGTGAGCAATTTTATCCATAAAATAGTAATAACTTTATATCAATTATTTCCAATAATTATTTTATTTTACCCTTTAATGTTCGTATTTTAATATTAACATTAAAGATAGGAATTAAAAGTAATTTCACAGTAACTTAACGCGGTTCTTAATTTAAAATTTAATTCTCGCTCCAACATGGCGGCTATCGTAAAATTATTTATGTTTTATTTTGTTGCTTCGCTTATTATGGCTAATAAGGAATCTAGTATCTGAATAAAACAGTACTTTAATGTACACATTAATATAATGTTATGTTTGGTCTTTATGTGGATGTCATAAAAGAAGTTTTAGTGTAAACACCGTTAGCCTACGATTGATAGTCCTTCAAGGTGATATTAAACAAGCAATACGTAACAGTCATGAACTTACGAATTAAAATTACGTAAAAGGTATTTAAATATAACTTAAATATAACAAAACTAAATAGTACAAGTACAATACTAAATAGTAACTTAACTTGAAGTATAACAACAAAACGATATAAATACTACTTAGATAAAAACTGTACTACGTAATGAATATTTACATCAGTGTAAAGGATCTTCTTTAATCACCTTTATTTTTTAACAAAATGTATTTCTATGTAGGCACACGTGTTGTTATACAACATAACACATACCTAGCTGTAAAGAAAAAGAAAACAAAGCAGTTTAAAAGTATCTCACCCAATTTTGTTCTCAGTTACATTTTTCCACATAATTTAAAGAGTATTTAAATGCTATTTTCATTAAGATCGACGGGAGACATTGAGAACAGTTTTATGTTGGATTTTACGACGTAAGGGCTCGGTTGTAATGCGAGCGGCGATAGCAAAAGCGATTTTACATTAATTTAAGTCTATATCGTTGTTATTGAACCGCTTTTTGCATATTAATTAGCTTGATATTAATTAAACTTATGCAGGGTAACATAAAATAGCGATTTTAGATTTTGTTATAAATATATTTATTTTATTTGCATTCCTAACTATCTTACTTCTTGCGATACTGTTCACATAATATGTAATATTCTGCATCTATTTCCTAATAAAATCGTTATATAATACAGCAAAAACAAATCGTTTTCCTATCCATTTTTCTACACTTACCAAAAAGTAAATACGAACCGCTCTAATAAATTAAATACACTTGCATTAAACAACAAAAGAGATCAGACATTTAAATCATTCAGTAAAATAATGACATAAATAGTCGCGTGACAAACGTAAATGCTTCAAAACGCAATAAAACTTACAATTAGTGAAAAGTTAATCACGCGTACACGCATTAAGTTTTTTTTTAACGTTATTTAGCGAATAGCATAAAAACGGTTGTGTAATGAACTACGTTTCGTTTCGATGCGTTCGTGTATTTAGAACGCAAGTTATGGATGCTGATATCGAAAGAGAAATGGGTAAATTACATAAAAATTACGTGATTCCAGTCATTACTGATAATTAAAACAATTATCACATACGTACGAGAAACTGTTGAAAGTGAATTACTTATTGCATATTAAATGCATTGTTTAAAACAGTAATTATTGGAGCATTTGATTAACACGGTATGATTTCTCTTTAGTCTTAAAGATCTCTAATTAATTGCGATTGTTTCGCATTTATCATTATTTTAGTATACTTACAAGTTTTTACTTTCATTATTTGCTAAAAGAAAACTTACAAATCACCTAAATGGTAAATGAAATTCAAAAACCAACCTGTCAAACAAACGTCATCCGCCATTTGCAAATTAACTTGACGTAAAAGCAATGGTATTTAACCATTCTGCCAATACTATTTACATCTAAACTCGTCTTCAAGTCTTTCGTTTATAAGTTTGGCGTAATAAATTAATTCTGTTACGTAATTAGCGGTCTCGCGTGACTATGAACCATAAGAGAACTTGTCCTCGAGTGTTTAGCAACTATTTAAGTTTTGCCCCGTCCGATTTATTGAGAGGCACTTAGTTTTATTATAGGCTGAATATAAATAAAAATAATCTCAGCTAGATAAGATAATGTGTGATTTAATAGGAAGAATTTTTGACAATTTATATTTATTATTTTAATGCTTTATTACTTGCACTAGATTATGTTGGGAAAAATATTAATCAGTTTAAAATTCCGCCTTTATATACCCTAAATAATTTCCCGTTATTTATTTTGTGGCTCAACAGATTATGTGATAAATTTAAGTACCGAATTAGTCCTACCTAAACATAGTCTTATCGATTATTTTTACGCTAAGGCTGTTTATTCTAACAATTGTATTCTAGAAGTTAACATTGTTATTATGTTTAGTAAATAAAACGTATTAACCTACAAAACTTTCTCAAAATAATCTTAATAAAACCGTAGATTAGTAAGGAGATCGAGCAAAAATGTCGATACGCTCCTGATGCGCCTACGCACGCAATCAAGCGGTAACCATGGCAACGCATACTGGAATCCAACATGGCCGCCCCGTCTTATCAGGTTATTGGAGGCTCTCTCGATCCCGCTACTGAAATATGTAGGGAGTAATGTAATAACAGACCTATAAGGTAAACCATGCGAACTAATCAATTTCAAATAAAATCTAATGAAAAAGTATTATAGGTGCTTCCATCGCTTGTGCGAGAGAAACTAATGAATAAATAACTTTTTCTAATAGTCATTATGAAATTGAATTGCCTACTTGAAAATCACTAGTGAGTTCAGTTTCATTGTTTCTCGGAGAAATTCAATTATTAATAATGATTACACCTGAAATAGCATGATAAAAATTTAAGACTACTGTATCTTAACGATGATTTTAGTGCGATTTAAGAAAATCAATGTAACTGCGAAATAGGCAGTTGTAAAAAGTCTATTTATAAAGGTATATTATTAAAGTAGATACATCAAATTTTGTGGACAAAAAAACTTGATTTCTTATTTCGTAATGAAGTTTATGAGAAACTTAAAATTGTAGTTAAAACAAGAGGTTAACAAAGTATTTCACAATGCCTAGATAGAGTTAAACCCACACGCAATTTAATAAGACCAATTACAGTCAAACGTGCAGTTAAATCTATTATATGGTTGACTAACGAGAGCTATAAATGTTAACTGGGAGTTATTGTAATAGGCAATACTATGCTTAACAATAAACATTAAAAAAACACGATTTAAAAATGTGAATTGCAAATTATGATTTGACATTTACCGCCAGAAAAACAAACAATTTTGAATCTGTCAACGAGCAGTAGAGAAAGTAAGTTTGTTTTTAATCGAGCAAAGGTAACTAGAGTCAAAGTTCATTTGTCTGCCATTTAGCGGCACTTAACCTCTATTAAAAGCAAAACACATAGAAGTTTATGTGAATAACCAAATAACAATCGTTGGAGTCGTGAGCTCGTGACGCCGCGGGCAGGTGACGAAAAACCTAACAATTCAATTGTGCACTCGGTATTTAGAATTCATAGACTAACATCTGATATGGAATTGAATTGTTATGGTTTGTGGCGCAATGGCCGTTATTGTTTATTTATAAGTTTAATTATACTGGATACTGAGTAATTAAGAGATATTGTTCGTGTGTCAATTGAACTTTATTTATGACTGAATTTAGGTTAAAACAATACAGTGTAGTAGCTGCAGGTTAATTTAAGATGATGAAAATTAAATGAATTATGTTACATCATTTTGCACTCAGATGCGGAAAGTCCAGTGTAATACGGATATATGCAGATTTCGTTAAGTAAGACTTATTTATAAACCAAGTATGAATGGTTTTGACTAGCTTGTATTAGTGTACAACTTCCAGCGGATTTCACAAGCAAGTCACGTAAGCCGTTACTGCTTATAGCTTTGTTATTATTAAGTTTATTACCCCAATCCCTGTTCTCACATTACAATATTTATCACAATTTCTCGATATAAACCTCTTTCCTTGTAACGGTTATTTCGAAAATAGAAACGATATTTCGGAATAGCACACGTCGGAGCGTAGTTCGCGGATCGCTCATTGGCGGAGCCGCAGGCCTGCTCTGGACTGTTTAATTTTCAATTTAGATCGCAATTTGCGATGCCGCTCGCCGCACGCCCAAACTGGCGTCACTCCATACGATAGATTTATGTACAACCACTTATAAATATACGTGGAATATATTAAAAGAAATTAACTCGTGTAAGTTACGAGCCAGACCGGAGTTTTCAAGATAAGAGTTAATGAAAATTGAGATTTTTTTTCTCGACAAATTCGTCAAGTGCGGGTGTGGCCGACTGAGATAAGCGGAATTGATCTGTCCGGTGTAACTAATTGGTACGGAGTTTGCAGTCTACTTGTTTATTGTACAACTTTTTTATCGACAGGTATCTTCGAAACAGGACGGTATCCTCGGTATTTTGTTAAGATAACGTCATTTTATTTTTAATTATAGATAGCGAATTCAAATTTTGCTCGAGCTTGGTGACAACGGAAACATTTGTATACATTAAAAGCTTCCGACTCGATTTTTTGTTATGTCAATTAGACCATAATAAAAGAGTCTTATAATTGATATCCTACGTCAGAAAGAGGTAACGATCTATAAAAATTATCTTACTAAAACCTAAAATTGTAACTCAAATCTGCAAGGGAAGCCAACAGTAGAAGCTTAACGGGCCGTAACCCTAAAATTTAACTAAACCCAAGTAACATAATACCAACGGAAATAGAGAAGTAATAATGCAACTTCACTATTTTATAGGCAGTTAAGACGCTAAATGGCATGTTAACACACAAAATGTAATATAAAACCGTCGCCAAGACATTAGCTGTGAAAAATGCGTTATTATAAAACCGAATCTTTTTTTAAACTTACAAACTTGAATGAATTGAACGTCATATTTTTTCGTAATGGGACAAGATGGGAAATTTATGTCTCGTACTTTTTCGACCTAATACGTGTCGCTGAGAACTTTTATTTTCTGTTAGAAATTGCTTTTCGTGGATATTTTCTCCGGACGTACTTTGAAAGGACTGATTTATTAGTTAAAATGAAAGTATGGAATATATTTCTAGTACTTTTTTCGTAAAGATCTCTGCAGTTAGCCTGAGCGCAAGTAAACATGAGTAAAGTAGATACTAGTCTACACATTCAGACAACTTTCATAGAACTTATCATAGAAAAAGACTTATTTATAGAGGTTATGTAAAAATACAAAGTTCATGTATTTGTAATCAGAAAACAGAACAGGCACGACTCCATCCTCGTTATCCACTCAAACTTTCAAAACAGTACAGTCTAACCATCAAGTTATCAACACATAACTAAAATTGCTAACAATTTGCATCGAAACTCCTCACAAATAGGACTTAATGTACGACTGTATGTCCCATTTGATCATATATGGGATGGTAATAGCAAATCGTATGGAATCATCATCCGTGTCGCTACCTTTGGCATTTCTCTGCCAGATAATGCCAGTACCGTAGTTTAGTTCTTGCAAATTGCCAGTAAACGCCAATTGGACTTTCACTATGCGGATTGTGTGAGATTTAGGTGGGTTCTTGTTTTAGAAATGTTTATGAGAGTTTCACGTAACGCTATAAATATTCTGTCTTGTTATTTACATGCTCGTAAAATGGGAGGACAGACTTTCATATTAAGGTATGGTAATTGAAATATCATGATTTGATTTTGGTATCAAAACATTTAGTTTTATAATTTGGATCAAGTTATCGATCAGCACATGGCCAATTTAAAATCAAAGTAAATGGTGAAATATAAAATGTATCAAAATACATAAACGCCGTAAACGTAGATCATATTAATAACTTGAGTCTATTATTAATATGTCTTTTCCATTTAGATGCATTCATTAAATGGTAAATTTAACTTTAAAAGAATATCTCTATAACGACTGCAAAATTCGCTAAGCCCAAATATTCAGTTCCTAGGACCTCAGAAATGTTAACAAGCTTACAGAATTCTAGGCCAGCATAGGCGAACAGAATCAGAAGTTTAAGCTTTACCAGTGTGGAAATCAACTAATGAAAACAACTCATATGATGACTTCAAACTTATGCACGATGTGTCTTTATTAACGCACCAAGTCTTGAATATGTTAATGTTATATGTAACTCAAGCAATAATAAATGGAGAGTAATTACTAACTTTGCATATTTCTAATGAGGAAAAAGCTATATAAACTAAACATGAAGCCTTTAGGGACGGCGAACTTCTTTCATCACAACATGACACACATTTGCTTTATAATATTACAATGTACGAGGCTTTTAATGTGGCTATTAACTGTGCAACGGAAAACCCGATGAGACTCAGTTGTATTATAATCTGAAGGATGTTAAATATTGGATGTTGAAACTGTCCTATAGAATGCATACAGGAAAATGAAAAAACACGTTGGATCAATACACAATTATCTATGCTATTTTGCACGATAAATAGTGAAATAGAATACGTGTAAAGTGCACTGACCTTTAGAATACAGCTGCCAACAGCTTCGCTCTCCGACACGGTGACGTTGTAGAAGGACTGGTCGAAGATCGGCTCGTTATCATTCACATCTAGCACTGTCACTATCAACGTCGCGGTAGAAGACATCGGAGGGTTGCCGCGGTCCTGAGCCACCACCGTCAACCGCGGCATAGGATTCGTCTCACAATCCACGCGAGCACGTGTTGTCACCAACCCCGATCGCTCGTCAATCGCAAACCAATCCGACTGAGGGGTTGCGAGCAAAGAGTACCGAATCTCAGAGTTCTCCCCTTCGTCAGCATCCGTTGCTGATACCTGCACGACCGGCGTACCTGGAGCCGCCGCTTCGGGCACGTTGGCCTTGTACTCAGGCTCAACGAAAACCGGCGCATTATCATTCACATCAGTCACTCTCAGACTGATGATCCTCGATGCGTGTAAAGGCGGCGACCCCTTATCAGTCGCTACTACATTCAGCGTGTAAGATGAACGAGCCTCGCGATCCAGTGGTAACGCGACAACCACCAAGTAAATTATGTTATCGTGAGTCCGTAAATCAAAATGCCCGTCCCCGCCACTTAGCGTAACATTTACGTTTGCGTATTCTGTTTTCGAGTCTGGATCATGCACTGATATTCGAGCCACGAACTCATCGAGTTGTGCAGACTCAGAAATTTTTGGTGTAGCATCATCACTTAGGAATATTACATCTATTGTAGGCTGGTTATCATTAACATCAGTCACTCGAATAGATACAAAAGCAGTCGTTTCCAGGGGCTGTGCACCTTTATCCCTCGCTACGACGACTAGTTCATGTAATTCTTTTGTTTCAAAGTCTAGCGCTTTATTTACAGTAATTTCACCAGTTTCTGGATCAATTTTAAACATGTTCTCCTTATCACTCTGCCTTCTGTTTATTGAGTATTCAATTAAACCATTTTCACCAGAGTCTAAGTCAGTCGCGGACACTTTTAGGACGGGAGTGCCAACAGTCGCGTTCTCCGGAATAGTAGCAGAGTACACACTTTCAGCAAACACTGGGGGATTATCATTAACGTCTAAAATAGTTATATTCACTGTCATAGTCCCTCTCAGGGGTGGAGTACCACCGTCTAACGCTTCTATAACTAACTGATAATGGTCTGTCGTCTCCCTGTCGAGGAAGCCATTAATTTGTAGGTCCAAATATAGGACCCCATCTCTTTCCCTGTGGGAAGACAATCTGAACGCATTATCAGTATTTCCAGATACAATATTGTATCTTTGTGTATTGAATGGTCCTAAATCCTGGTCTTTGGCAGGGTTTAGCTTCCTTTTAACATCTCTCGGAGTGTTTTCTGAGAACTCCACGTTCATGACTGGGGTGGGGAAAGTGGGAGCATTGTCGTTTTCATCTAGAACGCGGACAACGACACGTATGTTGTCTCCACTGGCGGGGATGGCGACTAGAGCGTAGTGGTCCCGGTTCTCCCTGTCTAGAGGGCCGCGAGTTCTGATCTCTCCCGTGTGGGGGTCTATCCTGAGGTCGTCGTTGACGGCGCTGCCGGGGACCGGGACGATGGTGTAGGGGGGCGCGGCGTCGGGCAGCTCGTCCCCGAGGTGGCCGACGAGGGTGCCGGCGCGTGCGTTCTCTCTCACGGTGAACTCTCGCACGTGCTCCGCGGCCGCGGTCGCGACCAGCAGGCAAGCGACCACGCGCAACATCGCGCGTTCTTATCACTCACCGCACACACATTGTCACACACACCTGCAAAAGAAATAAAACAATTAAATCATTGAACAACGATTCAATCACCGGTAACCGATAAACAAAATACTATCTATTGTTTGCCGCTCGCAAAAACAAACGCAATATTGACAGTCTAAGAACCAATCATAAGCATAAAATGTAAACGTCTAAAATAAAACCGTTTCACTTCCTAATTAGATTTAACTGCTAATTGAAGGTTGCGTTGATTTTATGCAGTGCTTGATTAGTGTTGAATGGGGACTTGTCACTTAGCGTCCACTTTCGAGCGATATCTGCGAGCGTGTCGAGCGGGTTATACCAACACATCAGTAATCCCTATCATCCGTCATCCACGAGTGCTAATGTCTAGTTATTTTTAAACTTATTATGCATAACGATAAAGCTATGCAGTTTAGATAACTATTATTTAAATAAATAAATTTACTTAAAGATATATTATGAAATAGTGAAAAGGAAAGTTGTTAAGTCGATCTTTTTTGTTCAGATTTTAACATTAAAACTCATCAGAAGTTCAAATTGGGCTTAATCAGACCTTAACAGTACTACAATAAATTATTTATGCAAACGTTGTAAAGTAGAACAGTGAGAAAAAGACTAGGTGCTAACAATATGTCAGAGCATATGTAAACAACAAAAGAAATCAATCAATGAGCATTCTATTCTAACATATCACTTTACAATCTCCCACGAAAGTGTTACCATGTAAATAAAGAATACGTGTCAATACATTTGTAGTCTCAATACGTCACTATCCCGCGATATGGCAACATTTTACTACTTCTATTAACATCGTTTAGACCTCTACTTATCCGCCAAAGGAAATTTCATGAATGATGCATAAAGACTATAATTATAACACATAGTTATACAGTGCAACACACCAATTGCAACAAAAGAAAAACCAAATTCAACTTTAACTCTATGACATAAAGTCGAAATCAACATCACAGTGTTGCAGTACTGTGTGGTTGAGGGTACCAGTTTCCATTTTGATATAAAGGAACATTTATTCAGTTTTTGCTAGACTAGTTTACAAGGAGCACTCGTAATCATTTGTATGAATATTTATATGTTATATCTAAGTTCTCTTCAAACGAATTTATGTTGTATATTATACTGGTTATATGACACTCGATGCTGTGCAATTTATTTGTATTTTTATATACTTAGAAGCCTTTTTATGAGAGCATCTTAACCTAAGTATATATCTACGTCTTTATTCTTAAGTCCCTTTTCCGAAGAGACTAGTCAAATTGTTAGAGACTCTAATATTTTAATTAGGTTTAAGATTTAAATATATATTTCAACCTTACATTATTATTAGTGTTTTAACCAAGTCACTCTTCCTGCCTATACTTTTCCAAGAATATGTTGTGGTCTGTTTCTTTTTTATCTAACTTACTGTATTTAAAACTCAAACATTTATTTACCATTCTGTGTACCAGCAAGTTTAAAGTGTAAAGTTACTCGCAAGTCCGATCGATTTGTCTTCCAACTATCGGTTTGATCCTACCACATTTTGTAAGGTTAAAGCATGCCTGCACAGGTACAGTAAATGTAGGCTCTTCCCACATGCAAACGTTATCAGTATCGTAAACTTGATACTTGTCTGAAAATCCCTACATATTTTGTAACTTGTAAGGATTTGAGTCCAGGTACAATGGTCAGCGAAAGTCGCGCCCCACAAGCAAGGAATCAGGTAGAAGTTGTTACGCAACTTTAGTTGAAGAGTGTATAAAATATGCAGACTACCAGACAAACGACCAATGATAAAACTGTTATTATAACTTATCTAATTAAAACTATTGCACTCCAACAAAAAATATTATAGACTACCTATTTTGGTATATAACTAATTGGACATAAATCAAATTACGTGGCATAATAAACTAGAATATAAAAATATTTTTATTAGAATTGGGAACATAATTAAAAGATAAGAAAATATTTTGTTAAGTTATAAACCTGTTGACTAATCCGTTGATTTAGAAACGTTATTTTTTTAATTGGGGCTTGGTCTGATGACGTCACTAGTCGAGGTGGCCCGGAAGTGTGGATACTGGATTTTAAAGCGCGAGGTATTGGGTTCTTTACCTGGTAAGTACCAATATCCAGTATCTACCTACTACATCATTTAATAACATTCTGTAAAATTTATGAAACACATTATGTTTATTTTGACAAGAATGTGTGCTCCAAAATATCTATAAGTGTGATTCAGGTTTAAACTGTCTGTCATTAAAATTTGCGTCAAAATCCAAACAGTATCATGTCGTTGTTTAAATTATCCTGCCTCGTTGGCCTGGTGTCGCTAAGTGCGACTTGTACGCTAAAGGTCTTGGGTTCGATTCCCAGGTCGACCAAGGTGTTATTGAGTTTTTCTATGAAATTCCCAGTGGCAGGTCGGAGTTTGGATTTGTGCCCGGTTAGTGGCAATAGGCTCACCCCCTGTAACATGGGACCTAAACATATCGGTGAACTGTGGGTGTACATTGGTACACCTCTGCCTAACCCTTCGGGGATACAGACGTGATGATGTGTTATGTTTAAAGTATCAAACACCCATCCGTATCTTTATCCATCTTCAAAAAGCATTCACGCTTATATATCATGCATTAAATATACTTATTATATCATATAACTTCTAATAGTAACATAAAGTTTCAATATCATCACAAGAATACCTTTACAATTCTTAAGGGCAAAATATAATCACAGCGAGCTCTTAAGGGGCGACGTTAAAAAATTCTACCTGTGTCAAAGTACCTGAGTAAAGTTAGGGAGGCTTTTAACAAAGACAACACTTGTTCTAAGTAATAATATTATTTAAAGCAGAAATGTTTGTTTTACTGCCCCTAATATGCGCTCCGAAGATTATTTTAAGGAAGGACGACTAAGATAATAAATTGGTAGTGATGATTTTAAATTAAAATTAACTTAAGATTTTAACTTAAAATAAGTGGACGAAACGTTTTTTTTTTATTTATCTGTTTTCAGTCCTAAGTTTAGGATAAACCTATGTTACTACGAATAAAAATCTATACCTAATATATTATTCCAAAGTCTAATTATGAAACATTATAACACGTAACATTAATTAAATAACTAGTTTATATTCTTATATTTAACGGTAACATCACAAACATTTCTGCCTATCCTTAAATTTTTCCAAACTGGGGCATGTAACAATATGTAAGATATAATATCAGGTATTAAACAATATAAATTAATCGCAATAAAAGCCTCTCTATACAAGGACAATAGCCATTCCCAACGCCTTAAACTAGACCAGGATAATACCTATACAGGCTTCTTTTGTCTCAGTTGTCAAGTAAAAACTTAACAAATTGGTCAGCATTAAAATTCTTAACTTAATACTCATGTATACATTATAATAACTTCACTTCGTAATAAAACTGTCATCACATATAGAATGGCCAGGGTTACCAACAATAAAAAACTAAAAACTTGACGCAATGGTAATTCAGACGAATATATTCACGAAATTTATTTAATTGAGTACCTACTGTAAATTTAAATAGCCTTTTTTGAGTACCCACTGTTAATAATATAGTTTTTATGGTAATTATAATCGTTATTGCTTTTATAATATACTCTTTACATAATTATATTATATCAAGAATCTTTTCGTCCTTTATTTTACTAAATCATTCTATAACACAGATATTTTAAGGAAATTGTTATATCCTTTTCTGTGTTCAAGGCCTATGAGACGAAATCAAATTATCACATTCCTGAATAAAAATATATTTTTATTAAAGGAGAAATTACATTTTAGCCAACCCTACACGAAACATTACAAAAATAACTGTAACACATTAAAAGATTACCGCGATACATGTTATCTCATTAAAAACAAAACTTATTAATGCTTCTACTTTCTTAATTATTTCACTTAAATACAAACTGATTCGACTTAACCCTTACAATACCGAGTATCTTGTTATACATTTTTAATTTTAATAAAAGACCAAACTCTTAAAAGATAAGATTTGAAATTGTAACTCTATTGCACATATTTTACTAGTTGTTTAGATTAAGTATCCGACTGTAGATTTTAATTTTAATAAATGTATATTTATACGCCTGATACGGCAAATCATATTGAAACTGTAAATAATATTGCACCTTATATAACAAATGTTTTTAACAAATAAATTTATCTTTATCTTGTTATACATTCGATTTTTTATTAAAGAACATGGTATTTTCAAAATGGGTACATGGACTGAGCCTGAAAAATTGAGGTTAGTTATTATAGGGTTATGCTAGAAAATAGTAAACCGATTGCTTCGAACACAATGTCATAAAGTATTTCTGATTTTAAATGATAAGTCGTTATTCCACGGGCTTAAGCCGATAGAAGCTATTTGGATTTCTACAACTTTTGCTTGCGACACGGATAACGCATAGAGTCCTTATGTTATTAAAAAAAAAAAAGATATTTCTACCGGTGCTATATTTTTAACTTATGTTAAAGTAGCTAAGAATACATAGCCTTCTTATTGCCCGCGGAAATATAGCTATATTTACTTCCTTTGCCTGCTCTATCAAATTCAGCATATATACTGTTGGAAAACTTATTAACACTTTTAAATTAAATTTATTTACTTAATAATATCATTTTTTTTTTGTCTTTTATCTTCCTATACTTTACCTTAAAGCTAAACTCCTTTAGCTACACTACAGGTTCACTAGTACCCTCACCATATATCTAACAAACTATATCATATAAAAATAATATGCCGGGACATCTTACACACGGTTGTCTGATCCCAAGCTAAGCAGAGCTCGTGCTATGGTAACCAGACAACTGATAAACGTACTTATAAATATTTCTAAATATATACATATTATAGATAAATTACACCCAGACACTGAACAAATGATCGTGCTCATCACACAAACATTTGTCGCGGGTGGGAACCGAAACTACGACCTCCGGAATATCAGTCAGGGTCTCTAACCACTAGACCAGCAGGCCCGTCAGATATGCACACTATTAATCTATAATAACATACTATAAGCACCCACATGTTTAAATTAAAGCACATTATATTTACTAGTACCACAACCCGATCGCATCTTACGGACCCGTCGAGGTATAGCTCGTAAAAACTAAGTTTTTATGGCGAACGACTTGGAAATGTAGATGAAACACGACGCATTTATCTCACATTCACATACATAAAACGCGAAATTCAAAGTGAATATTATAATGTAGTACGAGGGCCAAACTATAGAAAAGTGTATTTTTTAGAAATAAGTTTTGCAAGTTATTAAATGTACAAATTGCTTTTCTTGTTAAAGTCACTATGCAATAGCTTAAATGTTGAATACTCACTTATTTTATTTTAAGAATTTAAGGTAAATGTAATTCCCCCTAAAACTAGGTGCAATGCTTTTTTTACTAAAGACAGTCGCATAAAAATTATGTTATAAATAACATAGAACTGCAATAAACGGATTCAACTGCTCAAATGATACGCTTTTTAACTAATAACTGCTAATAATATCGATATTAAGATATACAACAGGAAAGACGAAAGTATTGAAACAGACATGGTCACTGACACTATTAACCAGCGGAAACCTAAAAAGCAAACATGCTAAAATTCCAGTTTTTATACTAATAATAGTTATTAAGTGATTTCTAGAAAACCGATTCCTTCAATCCTCGTTAATGTTCCTTTTGACTTGTTGAAAAGAGAGATATTTAAATGGGAGGTTAACATAAAAAGTAGTACAGTAGAAGAAATTATAATAATATAAAAAGTAAACCTTACACGAAGAAAGCAATAATGTATTTCTTATTTGAACTTTGAATCCCGCCGGAGAGACAGAGAACTTTTTCTCCACAACTCTTTTTTAATAATTACATCCAACAAAAAGTAAATCACAAAAACAACAGAAAAACGGGTGATTTCTAAACGAATTAGCGTCAAAAATGCTGCGCATGCGCTTACCGCGCGGCGGCGGACATCAAAATTGGGAATTTGGGGCGTCAACACAAACTATGCGCGAATGAGTTATATCGGGCCGCGGGCAGAGCCGGGGGACACAGCTATCTCAACTATGCACTTCTTTCAAAGGGATTTTTGAAACACCTCCGATGTGAGAATTTTCGGTTATGTAATTATTATTATTTTAATCAGGTAAGACGGGACTTTCATTTCTTAATCGTAACACATCGAACTTGTTTGTTGATTATTAAAACATTGAATATCGATTCGATAAAAAGGTTTAACTATTTGATTTATATGCAGAATATTACTAATCCCCAGCATTATACATGAAAGGAGAAACAATAATGTTAATTATGTACAAATCATTGCATTTTTTGTTTCTTGAATAGATACTTCAAAAGCATTACCAACATAATTATTTAATAAATCTATAATATTCATTATTTATTCACTCGCTTGTTACATAACTTGCATATAACAACGTTAATACAGTTTTAAAAACTTAATGCATTGATATAATAAAGATTGTCTATCGCCGTTTTAGTATAAATTAATTTGAATATTATTCAATACGCCACTTATGGCATGAGATACATATTTTCTTTGGATATTGAACTTAACACATTTATAATGTTTATACATTTATTTATATTAACATAATATCAGTTAAACTTGTAAGTACAAAATGTATTAATTTAACTTTACTGATAAAATTATACATTTCATGATTTATAACCTCAATTATTTGACATCTAATTGTCAAAATGGACTGTCAAAGTGACACTAAATACTTGCACGTAGTTCTTTGAGCCATCATTTCAAATATAGAACGTCGTTCTCTTTTTAACTAAAAAGTATTGTATCAATTTCATAGTGAAACTTCAACAAGGCTTATTTAATCCGCGTCAGAACACAAAAGCCATACAATGACCAGTCATACATACATACATACATACATACAGACATACAAGAGAGTTTACTACGTCTTTGTATTCAGTTGATTGTGATCACACTGTATGTATCACCACGCCCTACTCGCAGATGTCTCTTATAAATCTATGTATACTGTACTATACATTGTTATTTTAAAACTCTTACTAAGACTTGCTGTTTTAACAAATTGAGTGAAAAAATATAGAACAAAATTCCAAGTACTCCAATTTCAAATATGTTTTACTCGTATAATCAATTTGACAGATAGTTTGACAGTTGCTGCCAGTTATTTTTACTTTTTTTAATTAGAACCTCTTTAAGATTAAATGAGTAGTTTACATTTATAGTCTTTCGATTTTGACAGATAAGTGTAACTTTATTAGGTTGTTTTAATTACGTTTCACCGCAAACGCAGAAATACAAGTATAACAACTTATAAATGCATCCTTAGCGGCGTCCTTTTAATGACATAGAAATATTACTTTAGAACTTTAGAACTAAATAAATAAAACATCTCCATTTTCGTACATAAGTTTTCCATTAAATTGGCTATAAATGTGTAAAACAAAACAATTACATCACATCTTATAAATTTAAAACGTTAAACACTTTATTAAATTAAATTAGGTATATATTTTTATTTTTAGTTCTTCATAATATAGACACCAATACCAAATTAGGTTTATTTTTTATTTTTCTGTCTACATAAATTTTCTAAAACAAACTTAACACTTTATTAAATTAAATTAGTTATTTTTTTTTTTTGGCAGACACCAGATACAAAAAAATATATATTTTTGTGTACGTTAATTCTCTAAAACTGTTGGTTCGTCATGTATAAGTAGTCCTAACTTAGTCTGGGTGCCCGGTTGTGTCATTGGCATCCAGCGAGCTTTGAGTAAGGCAATACAGTGCACCTGTAGTTCTGCACACTTGTATAGTAACATTGCCTGTTATAGCTATTCATTAAGATGTACCGACGGAACTGATAGTTCCTACGTATAGTATAAATGTGAGTTTGTATGAATTATTGTTCTAATTTAACTATTAAGACGAATTTATGTAAGTACTTGCACGCAAATGCTAGAAAAAGGTTTAATTATTTTTTTACTTTTTTTAAGTATCTGAATAAATAAACCGCTTGGCATCTAAGATAAAAAAAGGATATCTATTGGTCGTGTAAAGATTATAAGCATATCTTAATGTCTTGGCCGTATCTAGAGTACAAAAATACTATTGTTTTAAAGGTGCATTTTTAGTACAAAAAAATATTATGAGATACCTAATGCAAATTAAAATTTTCAGTACAAAGTGGACATTTATTTTCAACTAAAAAGTATTTAACTCATTCCTATTGACTAACTAAGGGACATCGCACAGTTGATTGATCTTTAACGAACTAAATAGCTAAAATTAAGACTCGGCTTTTAAGTTTTATTGTAAAGCTTACTAATTAAAAACTTAATTCAATGTTTAAGTTTAATTTGCGCTCAACTGCTTCGGATATATTGCCATTTCTAGGCAATAGATGACGAATACTGAAACATCAATTTTAAGTTCCCGTTAAGTATTGTTACGGGCCTGTTGGTCTAGTAGTTAGAGACCCTGACTGCTATACCGGAGGTCGTGGGTTCGATTTTCACCCGGGACAAATGTTTGTGTGATGAGCACGATCATTTGTTCGGTGTCTGGGTGTAATTTATCTATAATATGTATGTATTTAGAAATATATAAGTATGTTTATCAGTTGTCTGGTTACCATAACACAAGCTCTGCTTAGCTTGGGATCAGACAACCGTGTGTGAGATGTCCCGGAATATTATAATTATTATTCTGTCTCTTTCATTTTTAGGTGTAAAGTAGAGACAGATAATTATTTAAGACCCTTTTATTACGGCAGAAAGTCTAAGCCAGAGCTGAGTTGCTAAGGAATATTTAATAACATATTTATGTGCTCTTTCATGATTAATTGGAAAAGGTTTAGTAAATAACAGACGAGGTAAAATTATGTAATCTGTTTTCGAATGTCAATTATATTTAACTTTAGTAAGAATAAAATGTGTGATGGCAGTGCATGTCAATGGTTTTATTTCTTAGTCAAAGCTCAGAAGGTACTGAGAATACATAAGGCTTTAATGGCTAAACGTTTGAACAGATTTAAACATAATTTGGCTAGAAGTAAGCTCTTAAGAAAAAGCTTTTAACCTAAAAGAGAGCAGATTATCTTTGACGATAAGTGACATCTACGCAACTGTAGCCACGGGATACCGTCGAATAGAATATGTAATACTTAGGACTTTACACTATTGAAAAAAACTGATGTTATTAATGACATGTAGTATCAACTTTCCATACGTTTTAAACTAGAAATCTTTCAAAAGTGTTATGCCTAGTGAGTTTTACGAAAAATAAAAGTACAATTTGATGGAGCCGTGTCACTTCACACCTGCTCGTCTCCGTATCACCTTTTATACTAGTTTAAATATTCATAACCTATCATACATCAGTCATACAAGCTACCCTGTAACTAATCTAGCTTGGATACCTACTATTATAAACCATATTTCTTTTGAAAACTTCTTATTACTTTAAAACTCATAACACCTATGGCTGAACTTGAAAAAAAAAGTTTAAATAAGTTTCATCCAAAATATATTATCAGGGCTCCAATAATAATTACAACTGATAATTTTTTTTAAGTTATCCATTTTACAGGTCCTCACTACATATAAACAGGTAGTATGTTAGTTTGTATGAAGGAGGTTATCTTCAAATCTACCGACTTCAAAAGTTTTCTGTGACAGCTCTACATTTGCTACGAAGCTGGCTGCAACTAGATATTGATATGATCACGCCTATCGTCCCAAAAAGGGATAAGTTGAAGTGTTCCTCTTTAGTCTGTTCACCTACATTTCTATGTTTTCTACATTCCTGAATTCCTATGGTAAGAATAGATCTATAGGTATACTTAAGTCATTTTAAGATTAGAAGTATGTATGCCGTTCTATTTCCAGTTAAAATGACTTCATTACAAAAAGACAACCAAAGTGTAATGCAAATTATAATGACTTATAAAATACCTCGTATCACCATACATCAACCGACACTAACAAATGACTTGTGAAACGCAGACAACGCCGCGGGCAT
Organism: Autographa gamma; assembly: GCA_905146925.1. Taxonomy (NCBI): domain Eukaryota; kingdom Metazoa; phylum Arthropoda; class Insecta; order Lepidoptera; family Noctuidae; genus Autographa; species Autographa gamma. The sequence continues at coordinate 10,873,698 of LR989856.1, read as the reverse complement.
AATACTAGTTATGTGACTTGTAAGACTTTATAATGTAGTGACTTAAACCTACGCTTAACTACCGACTTTCTAGGAAACTAGCTATTAAGGTATAATATTGTTGGACTGATGTAGAGTCTTCATCTATTCAGCTCTATCTATTAATAAAACCTTAATGTTCAAGGTTCTGTTACATGTTTAATAGCGTTATGTACACGAATCCTAGCTGAGATGAGAGTAACTGTAAGAGATGTCATTAGCATTCCCTACAACTTATCGCGAGCCGCTTTATAATAGACGAGCTTTATAAGTAACAGAGCTTAAGATTGATACTAATTCCTACCAAAAAGGATTACCTCCAAAATCTTTCACTTAACACTGTAACATAACTGTGCCACTGTTATCACACGACAAAAATACTGAATTTACGAAACACTGCACTGCAATCCGAGAATCACTGATCAAAAAATATGTATCACAGAAAAACGTGTTTTTTTTTTACGTTGTGGATCTGCGCGCGCGCAACTGAGCTCGGCGGAGGCTCTGATGGCACTGGCGGGGACGCCTTGTGGCGGGAGGGGGGGGGGAGTAAGGAAACAGGTTGCGTTCAACCGTTTTGAGCGCCAATTTCTACGTTCTTTGGTTTCGACGATTGATACTTTAAATGTTGATAGATGTTGGATTTGGTTTTCGGGGTACGGAAATTATGGATTTTTGGGGAATGAAATATTTCAATATATTTTTGTTTTCAGCTTTTTTTTCTTGAAAGGCTTTTATGTAACTAATCGCATACTTTTAGTCAATCAGTGTAATCACGGTCTATGAATAAAATCACTACGCTTGAGGTTGATGTGTTTTAGAGCTTTTGAAACTACCTGTCACTACATAGTTCTATTTATTAAATAGAAAAGGTTATTATGTTTTGCAGCTGGATATTATTTTGTAAATCATTTCTGTTTAATGAAATCTTTGGAATGTTAATTTACCTAGTCGTTAGCTAGCTCGTAACGATAAGAAGTTAGAACATGAAGATTTAATATTTAAAGCCTTACTTTTCCATTTTCTTAAATTTAAAAAGCATGTTGCCCATGCCTTCCAGTCATTCCTACATTAAATTAAACCTCAATCATAAATATCAAAAGTCCCTTTGTATACCTAAGTTCTTATTTCAGTGTACTTGAATGATAAAATAATTCATTTCTTTATCTGCCATTTTTTCTGTTCTAAAACATTACATAATTAAGTGAAAATTTAAAGCCTTTAACTATCTATATTTCCTGCAAACATCAGTTTGTAATCACATAAACTTATTTTTTGTCCTGGGAATGGTTAACGCTTGAGTCCATCCGCGTTTGCGCGATTCCCAGTCACACAAAATAAGAGTATTTCTATTGAAAGTAAACTTGTTAGGAAATAAGAACCTTTTAATTTACCTACTTTTTTGGTGATGCTATACATATATGTTTATGAAGTGTAATTCTAACTCAGTAAGAGAAACTCATAACTATACCTTGAAAATTAGAACATAAAGAAAACTCTTATTTTTTATTAGTTAATACAGTATGTAGAGTTCGTTAAGTGCATGCATGTTCGCCCTTCAATGAACTTGTCGAGGTATATCACCGTGTTCCCGTCATTCAGAATGAATCTGCCATTGACTGCGATCTTATCTTAAAGTCAAACAATTTACTTTAGATTTTTTCCTTATAAAGTTTCCATCGATGTTTAGCGAAAAAAGGCAAAGAACGAAGGTTGTATGTGTGGTGTGTCATCGTTTTACGAACAATTTATCTTTTTAATTTAATTCATATATCATCGCGTTTCCGAAAAGGGTAGACAGAGGTGTAATATTACATCTACACCACTGTTTATAGTAGTAGAATGCTGTGTGCAGTTTCCTTCAATCGCTTGAGTGATAGTGCGAGATTCGCGTTGATGTCTTTTGTATGGACGAAGTTGTGTGACGACGATGATGCAAGCTTACATAAAATTATTATCTTCTATTTTATGAAACATGTGTTTAATGTCAATAGTTTCACGAGTATTACGGATTATTATAAGGATATTTATTTGCGATATTTATCAATAATAACGCAAATAATGATTGCTGACGAAATGGAGTAGGTAGCTAGTGAGAGCTTGCTCAAAATGAATACATTAGGTTTTTCAGTATGCATGAAAAATAATATTTCAGCAAATTTTCTTAATTAACTTTTACCTTACCTTATTTAAAGTATGTAGTCTTCTCCACAGGTGTGGAATTGCGTGGATATGGCACCCACATTTTTCATATCACCGAAAATTTCAAGACCTGTAAAAGGAACGAAACATAGTGAGATAATTAGTGCAACAAGAAGTTGTTTTGTCCCTATAGATAATAATTATAAACGTATAAGTACAGCCTAGAAAAAGAGGACCTCTGTGACATTGGGTCACGCAAATATTTTTGACACTTTTTTATATTTTCGCAAATTTTGCGTTTCTGTAAAATAATCCTAAATCTTTCTTAAATAATACATTTAGTTCCATCTGTCACCACGTCAAACTCTTTCTTGCCAGACTGTTTGTATGAACACACCATTTTTTCTCGAAACCACAAGACACATTGACTACTGATAAAGATGATTCTAGTAAGGTCCTAGACACATACGGTTTACAGGTACTAATTGACCACTACTACTCATACATTGATCATAAGCCTTTAACTGGTTAATTAGAATAACTTGTTCGTAAGTCAATTAAAAATGTAGGTACATAATTGTGACTTTAAATGGTGGATTAATGTTGGAAGTACACGTTTCTAGATTTACTTATCAATGAGTATAAGTTGGCACTTTGTCCACTAGATCTACTTATAGTTAATGTATGTTAATGTCACAAATTTGGCAAAAAAAACCTGAACATTTTCGCACACAATTTAGCAGGTACCTATAAAATGTTGACATGATGACATCATGACCATCATCTCCCGAGCCTTTTCCCAACTATGTTGGGGTCGGCTACCAGTCTTACCGGATTCAGCTGAATACCGTATTTTACAAAGCGACTGCCTATCTGACTTCCACAACCTATTTTTACTGAGTACCTAACACAGTATCCGATAGTAAGACTGGATGTCAGAATTGACGACTGACAAGGATAGTACGGCAGTCGGGATTTAACGTGCTATCCGAAAATGTTGAAGACATTATTAAAAATATGAAATATAAAAAATTTAAATCATTATCATCATCATCATATCAGCCTGTAATCACCCACTGCTGGGTATAGGCCTCCCCTTTTTTCTGCCATTGTTGTCTGTTTTGCGCATCCCTCATCCAGGTGGTTCCCATTACCTTACATTACCCAAAAATAAAATATAAACATTTATTAAATTATTCGTGATCGTGTTTAGTGGCGGTTCCAGGATTTTTATTTTCATGGGACTTGACCCCGCTGCGGCGTGAATTTGGGCGAGACTCAAGTACAGTAAGCACAAACTAATAAACGAAAATATTAATTATTGATGACGACCGTACTTCACGTTTGGTTTTAAAAAGTTTAGGTACCTACCTACTTTAAGATTTTTACGTCTCATTTTTTTCACCGCTCCCCACTTTCGGGCCTGCTTAAGCCAATTAGCCTGATCAATAGAACAGCTCTTAGAACAGACCTTGCCCAGTAGACTAGAAATTGTAAACCAACAGACAAACCGTTTGTACCGTATTGTAGAGCCTATTTTTGTAATTATTTTATTTCTTTTTTTTTAACCCTTTTAAGTGTTCCACTGCTGGGCAAAGGTCTCCCCCGTCTGACTGCAGACATTCCTGTCTCGAGCCACATGACACCAATCACTTGAGGAGCGATCGATGTCATCCCGCCACCGTCTCCTTGGCCTTCCTCGTCTGCGAGTTTATTTCTTTATTTGCAATCAATACCGTACCACCATCGCAAGCACTGATAAGTTTAATTTTGATTCTGATAAGATTAGCTTGGTACTTACGTGGCATGTACGATGTACCGCATCTCGGAAAACTTAAAACCAGTCAATCAACCGCTATCACGTCACAATGAACAAGGAACTAATCTAGTGTACCTATTGTTTTAGTGTCAGTAAAACTACCGCCTTTAAAAACATAACCCACTTTGAGTAGAATTAAAATATTTATATTGGTTTTTAGAACTTACAATAATTTTTGATTACTTATAACAAAATGGATAAAAAAATATATAAAACTGTTCAACACAAAGTAAAAGTTTAAACTGCCATTTTGTAACTATTTTTATTTCCTGTAACTAATCCTGTGTAATGCCTCCCAAGGTTTTGTGACGAATGACGTAAGTACCCACCTAAAAAAAAATTACACTTATAAACCAATCAAAATTTACTAGCTGCTACATACTTACAATAGGGAACATTACGCAAAGCTCTTCGCAGAAGGCGTAATAATTATTCATAAAAAAAAACTTAATTTTAAATAATAGTAGAATTTAATTAAAGTTAAAAGTAGATGATCTCGAGAACCTATTGAGAGTACTATTTTTGGATAATTTTGAATTATTTGATATGCAGTGGTAAATAATACATAATCTTCCCATTTTTAAACTAAATTAAGGACAAACAAGTTACCTAACAATTTTCACCACCCCATGACATTTCAACAACTTGCAGGAAAACTATTTACATTTTATACTGGTGCTGCACTCTGGCGTCAGAATATGGCAGTAATATTTAGCATTGCAGCATGCAGTCCATAAGTATCTCTATACAGTAGCTATAGTATTTACGTACGCCATCTACTGACAAATGTGTGCAACTACATATTCAGTTACTGCATACAGTACATGCTACTTACTTTTTTTTAGTTCATTCTTGTTATTTTATCGCAAACGGATCCACAGTGAAGGACTTTCAAATAAATACAATGTTTCTGTATCTCTGATAATTTTAATTTGAACTTAGCAATATTTTGAAAAAATGTTATTTTCCCGTGACAGACTTGTTTTATAGTAGGTGTTCTAAGCAATAAATCTTCATTTGCTTGAAAACATATTGGGCCTCGAAAAACATTGGGAACCACATGAAATTTTGCACACAAACAATGCTGGTGGATCACTAAATAAAATTCAAACGATTTTTCTCATCCATGTTTATTACAAGACTATCAAATTACGATATGTAAGATACTTAAATTAAAACAAAAGTAATTAATATTAAAACCTTAGTTTGAAATACATAAAAGTAACTTAGTCATTATTTAAGAACTCGCAGAGTAACATTTATTTATTTTTGTCAAGGATCATCTAACACAGAAAGCAGCCTTATATTAAGCTTAATTAAGATCACTGAAAATTAGATAGGTAATTTATTTTACAAACCCATTATTTAATCATTTATAATCTCAACTGAATATCAAACATCTGTATTCTATTTTATTATGTTAACTTAGATAACTAAAAAAGTAAACAAAGTTAAATCATTCCATAACACCACACATGATGTATACCCAAAACAATTTTATTAAAGAAGGAAATACTTATTATATCACATCATCCATTTTATTTTACATATTTACATTGAATTATTCATCTTCACACTGTCATCAACCAAAGTTAAAATTAAAAGGTATATTAGGCCAATACATAGGCTTCTCCCGATCACAGAAGTTGATGTAGTTAGATCTTAATGATGATTCTAATGCTGCTATCCTGTCGCTGCTGTCTCCGTACAACCTTTGTAATACTTCCTGAGGGTCCTCGGCATTTTCTGGAGGACCTGCCTCCAAGTCTTCTGTTCTCTTCTCTTCAGAATAATCACCTTTCAGTTTTTCTCTTTCGCGTTTGGCATCGTCTCTGTACTTCTTATTCTCTCTTAAAAATTGTATAAACTCTTCACTCACTTCGAAGTCTCCGTCTTCGAGAATTTCTTCCTCTTCAGGTTCATTTTCAGACTCATTACTAACTAATTCTTCAGTCTCATCATTGTCTGAATTCGATAACGTGGTATCGTCATTCTGCAAGTTTGGCGACGGTAAATTCCCACAATTTCTGCGAATAATATCGTGTAACATCTTATTTTCGTACTCTAATGCAGTCGCTTTGGATTTCCAGTAAGCCACTTGATGTTTTAATTGCCATGTAGCAGCGAAAGTGAAGTTTTCAGCCCAAGAAGACATTGTTATTGGTACGGGAGGTCGTGCGTTCCGTTTCTTAAAGAGATCTTTCCTAACACCTTGGCCTTTCTGTTTATTTTTGCGTTTCAACTTCTTTTGACGTTTATGGCGAGAACTATTTTGTAATACTGTGCGATTAAAAATATTATTCTGATGGTTGTCGGGTGTTCCACAAAACATTTTTGTTATTTCACCTCACATATTTTTTATTGCAACGCTACACGTCAAGTTTGACAATTATTTTAGAGTGCTGTATTTCGTTTCGTTACACCGAATGTTAAACCGTTATATTAAAATCACATAATTAAAACTAACAAGAAAAATGGAAAACAATTAATAAAAATATAGATAAATATGAACACATGGATGAAATTATAATAGAATATGTTATCCACAAGTTAGTCTTCAGTATAAGTCTGTAACTTTGTTTTAGTTTGTGTTCAATGTAATTTGTGCCTTATTATATTTTACATAATTCGTAAATCTTTATTGATATAATCAATGATATTCTAATAAATGTATATATAATATAATATCATTGGATATAATCATAATCCTAAACATAATTTTGTTGATTTTGATTTTTTCAGATACATAAATATAAAAACAAGAACAATAGGTTTTGCGAAAAAGAGTCATCAAGCCTGAGACTCCAGCACGACTGTAAGTATTATAAGTATGTACTTAAAATCATTAGGTATTTTGTATATCATTATAAAGCCGTTTTAATTTTGCGATTTTCACATAAAATTCTACCAATTTGATACGAATACTTTGACGATCTCTCTTGTACACAATAATATCATAAACGACGCCACATTACACTGTTACGTAGAATTATGTGGCGACGATAATAATAGGATCATAGGAACACTGTTCGTAGCATGGTGATTTTACCTATCAGGTGGGTGGGGTGGATATAAACGAGTTTATACATATACAAACCTAAGTACTGTTTGTTACAAATTAAAAGTTATAGGAAAACATGAATTAACTTTTATGTCAAAGGTTTCAAGGAATAGGATTTAATGTGTGTCTTATTTGTCCGGCAAGGCTCAGCGCGTAACGAAACGCACATGTTGGAAAAAATGTCAATATTGACATAACACAATACAAATGGTCATGAAAAGTCTCAATTTACATTATTGATGAAAAGAAGAACAAATAGTAACTCTAACGGAATTGTGTGTGAAAGGAAGATACATATATACTTCTGCAATGGATTACAAGGACCGTTGTCGAACTTGCTTAGGCAGTGAGAAGGAAATGAGGCACATACACACGAGAATAAGAATTGCGGGAGATGATGTCCGTCTTTCTGACATTCTGGAGAATTTCTACAATTATAAGGTATTTATGTTTTAAGTTTATTATTTAGCGCGAATGTGACTGTAGAATGTCGAGAAAGAAATAATTAGCACCTTCGTTCATCTGTTTGATTACATTATTCTCTGTCTCTGTTGAGTATATGAATTATTAAAGTTAATAAATAAGGAAAGTAGCTAATCGTTAGTCGTTCCTGTTAACTATCTTTAATCACACATCTGGGTTTTAATAATGATTGAATTAATGTAAATATAAAGAAGAAGTGCCCTTTATTACCTTTCAAATTAATAACAGATAAAGTCATCTTCAAGGAGTCATTGAACAATTTTAAGCCCATTATGATGCCATTTAATTATTTAAATTTATTGCAGGCTACTCCAGACCCAAGTTTCCCAGATAATATCTGCATCAACTGCGTACACCAGCTAACAGTCACATACTCCTTCAAATACATCATAGAATCTAGTTCAAAAACATTGATGGACAACCTCAACCTCCTTGAATCGACCAGTGACAACTATGACTGCAACTTTGAGTCGGATGACCAAAAGCCTGGAAGCCATATAAATGTTAAAAAAAGAGAAATGAAAAAGCTACAGCAGAATTTAGAGGATGAAATCCAATTGCTGTTCTGTGTTGAATGTAAAGCTGAATTCCATTCTGTAAAATTACTCAATGAACATTACACTAACAATCATCCAACAAAATCTGATATAGGGAGAGAGTGTGAATATTGTAATGAAAAATTCGAAGATTTCCGTTCCTTAGTCCTACACAGAAAACTGCATTTAAAACCATACTTATGTGAAAACTGCTGGGAAGGCTTCTACAGTAAAGATGAACTGAACACCCATTCTTGCCAGCCTAATGTAGAAAATAAGGATAAAAATAAGTCTGACAGAGTTCTGCGTCAGTGTGATCAATGTGGAAAATCTTATCCTCCCGGTTACATAAGAATACATATGTTAACACATAGCAATGATCGTCCATACAGCTGTAAGTTCTGTCCAAAGAAGTTTAAGGTACCTGGAGGTCTGCATTCCCATGTTTTATGGAATCATAAAAGGACGAGAAATCACAAATGTGAGGTCTGCAACGCTACCTTTATTTCCTCAAGTTCAAGAAGTTCTCACATACGTAAAAATCATTTGAAAGAGAAGAAATATGGATGCGATAGTTGTGGGAAACGGTTCTTCTCAAAATCTGAATTACAAAGACATTCTTTGACGCATACTGGTGTTAAAAACTTTCATTGCCACTTATGTGACAAGTCTTACCAAACTAGATACGGTTTAAATGTACATTTGAAATCTCACTCACAAATGAATATGAATGTATTGAATTTGTAAATTAGAATTTAAATTTTAATTGATCTCATTATTTTAAGTATTTATTGGTATGTATGGATGAATATAGTTTTTGTACAAAAGGTTTATTAGTTTTCTTGTGATCTACCTTTAAAAAGCGTAAGTTGTTTATAAGCTCTTTAACATGTGTTCTTATTATCCCAAGTATTAAAGATTGAGTAAGACTTTTCAATGCAAAAAATTGTAAAATCAGAAAAGAAAGTGAGGTAATTTACTTCTTAATTATTTGATAACTAATACATGATTCCTACTGTTTAATTCATTTCCATATTCTTGGCTTAAACTCGTTTTTAAGGTAAAAAATAATAATACCAAACTGTGCAGGTACAGAAACTTTAATAAAATAATGATTACAATTTACCATTTAAATAGGAAATAATTATATTCGAAACAATCAATAATTTGAAACGAAACAGCAAACAGATGCACTTACATTAACTTACTGAATACAATTTGTCTTTGAAACAAAACTTTCTATAAGATTATAACAGGCATAAAGTTTGATAGTAACCCCTACAAAGTGATTCAACATTTTGACTCCTATTCGAATGTAAAGCACCAAGAATAAGGCATGGCTGTGGTCTGTCTAAAAATATCTTTTAGGGCCCTTTGATTAGGACAGAAATCTACAATGTAAAAGGATTTAAAGTAAAAGTAATAATTATTTATGTAATACATACTAACGGTAACCTGATAATTAATGTGTATATTTTTACCAATTTCTTAACAGCTTCTTTTATAGGATGATAAAGCTAAGTAAAAGATATTATTTAATTTTTTATCTGGTGTGTATCTTGAGAGTTAAATAATTAATTCTCGCGTCAATTGTAATGAAATAGATTTATCTGCCTTCAAAAACTGTGGACGCCTAACACCTAATATCGACAAGAAAGTATTTTTTGACAGACATGCGAGGTTTATTCTTCTGTATAAAGCATATTCCTTATGTTTAAAATTATAAAGTTCTACATATAGCAACAATATACCATTATATTTTCAATGTATGTATCTATTATTATAGAGTATTTTATATCAATATTGCTGCAGAGTGCTAATCACAGCTAATATAAACGTTTGTAGACACGGCCAATAGGAACTAAGACTTATGACGACTTCACATAATTGACCAATAGCAGACAATTAATTTCTACAACACTGCATAATGATTTTCACTTTTAAGTAACCTTATTTTCCCTTTTTTATTTTGGCAACCCTAATATACTTGTCTATTCTATTTCTAGCTCTCTAATTAATTTTATATACTGTAAGAATCGATTTAGATGATTTGAGTATGTCATATTGATCTACATAAGTCTATGTAATATATTTGTTAATACAATTTAACAATGGCACTATCTAATATTTACAATACAAATGGTGGGCAACGTTTAATAAAATTAGAAAATAATATACTGAAATAATAGAATACTATAAAACTACCAAACAAATAGCTCAACCTCAAACCTTGAGTGTTCTCATGAAACGATGAAAAATCGAACCATCGTCCTTTCCTTTAAAGTCGATTTTCCTTTGAGTTGTTTCGGAATGATATCATAATCAATAAAAGTAACTCTGTATAAATCTTTCGCTTCACCGTAGTAGCTAATTTCACAAGGAAAGCTTCCCATTTTTCCCACGTCAAAAAAATATTATAAACACAATCATTTCCAGTCTTAAGTAAACGCACAACTGGACGTTTCGAATAGGAGTCAAATTGACAGTTTTTAAAGCGTGTATTTATAAAAATATAAAAAATATCACTCTTATGTACGATCAGAAGACCGACATTGCAATATGTACATACTTTTCTTAGGCGAGCAAAGCCCAAACAGTTTTTGTTACTATAGATATCTGAATTCCGTTATATTCGAGTGTACCCTGAAATAGAAAAATACATTTTAATATTTCGTCAATCAGTGTTGGCAATACTGAGTGGTTAAAATAATGTTGCCACATGCAAATGCTTAGATTTGTGCTTATATATTTAAGATAGTAGCGAATACAAACATAATATATTTACATGAGATTTTTTTATTTATAATAGATTTTAATAACAATTTTACAGGGATAAAATTATTTCACCTCAAACCATTTTTATTCTAGGTGCAAATGTTGAGTTTTTGTTAACATATGAAGAAGGAAAGTCCCTTTATAGTCAAAACCAGTGCAAGGTGATAAGTGCAGTTATCACAAGAACACCATAGTCCAAAGAATAGTATAGTTTATTATTTCGTAAAATGAAAATGTCAAATGTACCTATCTAATATGTAATTGATTTTGAACCTTATGTGGAAGGCATTAATGAATATTTTAAGCCTTCTTATACAGATATTTTGTACCTACCAGTATCAAGTTTTGTATCAAGAGAGTATTGTTTAAATACTGCACCATATACTAAAGAGAGCTACAGAAATAATGAAAACAAGTGAATACTTAATTATACTCGTTAATTATGAATTAATAAAACTCTATCATAAAATATTTAAAGTCAATATCAATAAAGTTACAGCAACAAAAATCTAAATAAGCTCTAAATTGGTATATTTCTCAAATTATAGTATATTTGTACCAAAAACGATGATTTTGTATGTTTTGGTCCAAATATTGATGCAATGGCACAAGAAATGCATTAATTAAATGTCTCTGTTCTAATTATTATGCATGTAAGTATGTTAGCAAGCTTTATATATGTTCTAACTAATACGGAGTCGGGTTGCTAAATAATTTGAAAGCTTACATAAGAATTGAAAGCGCTTCAACTAAATTTGAATAATGCATGTAATTTTGAGTTTCAATGCAGTATTGTGTCTACCAATATAATAGAAGATTAATACTTTGTCTGTTACAGATATAAATAATAGATTTGAGATAAAATCTAATTGTTTACATACTAATAATTGCTCGATTTAAATGGTAGATTTAAGCCATATCAGATTACAAAATCAACAATTTTATTTTACGTTTATGGTGATGAAACCATGTAAATAGCGCTAGTTTATCTATTTACTTTGAATCTAAAATGGAAACATCACAATTTAAATGCTTTTAAAAGTCTATGATTAAACTTCTAATTCGTCAAAATTTTAGCTACTAAATCATGCTCTAAATCACAAGCAAAACGCAAAAAACCAATCCTCAAAAAGCTTCGAACTAACAACCCGACACTAACACATAATCACCGTGCCTAAAAATTCATATCTAAGCCTATCTGATACATAACTTCGTCCACGTCTTGTCCGAACATGTTCCTTTCATTTTCATCCGTGTCCGTACCATTTTCCACCTTGGACGTCGAGGGTTCTGTCTCGGAGTGGGATGAGGTTGATATGTTTAGGGTCGGCAGGCCTAGGATGACCCGGATCTGGTCTGTTAGGTGTGGTGCTGAGACTACTTGGTGGTAGATGCCTTCCGCTGTGCTGAGTATTTTGTCGACGTCGAGGCACATTGATAGGTCGTTTACGTGCTGAAATGAGAATTAAACATTTTATTATAATTATTTATGATTTTAATGCACACAATGTTAATAGTACCAGTATTGGTGTCCAAAAACAAATTCTTCTTTGATCTTTCATTTACTGAAAGATCAAGCCATAACCAAAGTAGTTGCCTGTTGGAATCTACCAATTTAATTTTAATGGTTTTTACTGTAATTTGATTGTGTAACTTCTTTTTGCTAAGAATTGCACAAGGAAATGTAATATTACTCACTTTTAATATCTCAGTAAAACCATAGTCTTTACTGATAAGAATATCTTTTTCTGCGTCGAGAATGGCAACACATATCAATAAGTGGAAATTTGCGCATGGTAATTCTGTCCATAATACTTCCCATAGCCTGGAACAAATAAACACATTTTTTGTTGTATGTAAACTTAGTCTCAAATGTTACTAGGTGCCTTATGTGTAAATATCGTGCCTTATATGAGTTTATTGTGTTTGAAAGCCTTTAACTTGATATTCAATGTATTAAACACACATTTGCAATCAAAATATACACTGAATAGCTATCCACTCTGGCTTTCCACGACTAGCTCAGCAGTACCACCTATGTTACTAAGCTTAATGTAGCATTCAAATGGATGAAAGAATTTTATTGTTATTGAGTTTTTTTCGTTAAAAGCATAAAAATACTAGTGTAGATAATCGTCAAAAAAATTATTCAATCTGTGTTATATTACTATTCTTGTAAATATAGTTCTCACCTCATAATATCCCTATAAGAGAACTCCCTCTTGAACCAGACGAGCAGCCACCGGAAGCAGAAGTACATGTTGCCGGAGTCCTTCTGCGCGAGGTGCTGCGCCAGCGCGGGGCTCGCGAACAGCAGTAACTGCTGCAGCTGCAGCAGCTGCTGCTTCATGCCCGCCTGGTCCATGTCGAAGTTTGACGACTGGGGACAATGTAATGGATGCTGAATGTTTTTTTCTTAGTGATCTTTGCAGTTAGCCTGACCGCAGGCTTTGACTGCTTCACCGGACAGGATGCTGAATGTATGGCATATAGTGAATTCCGGACAATGTCACTTTCAAGCTAACGTGAATTTTTGCAACGATGAGGTATAATATTTTGGAACAATACAAACGTTAGTCTGATTCCAAACTGGACGGAGCCTGTATAATGGCAACCGGACTATCAACCTACGAATATATTTCGAAATACAAACATATTTAAGATAAATTACAATCGACACAGAACCAAATATGATTACGGTTATTACACAAAGATTTGTCCTGCTTGGGAATAAAACCTACCACCTCCGGTTCAGTAGGTATAGGTCGCGTCACGTAAAAAGAACGCTAGCTGTCAAGATGCGCAGAACGCGATTTATCGGTCTGTTTGGTGGTATGAAGTGCGGGGGGGGCATGAGCCGCATGTTTGCCGGTGCGCTATTGGTTCGTAGGACGACCTTCGCCTGCCGAATTGTATACTCATGCGCAAACGTACCCTCCCCACCTTCCGCCAGCGTTATTTATACCTGAGGCGACCTAAAATCAAGGTCACTTACCACTACCATCACGACCAACAGCCAGGTATGAGCCAGGACAGACATTTAGTCGACGATCTGCTTGCTTACAAAAGAAAAGAGCTTCACTCACAATCTTATCCATGAAGCCAACAAAGCACCAGAAGCTGTCCACCTCGTTGCCTAGCAACAGCAACAACGGCGCCAGTATATCCGACATTCCCTGCACGTAGCCGAGGTCGAAGTTGTACATGACGTACGTCATCAGTATGTCTTGTAGGATCACTAGGTTAGGGTTGTTGTCGCCCGCGTAGAACGGGTGGGTTCTGTCGGTCCGGTTCACGTCTTTTTCTACTAGACTTTTTCTGTCGCGGTATTCTGAAAACCTGTGGATTTATAAAATGTAGTTATTAATTTTGTAATAAAGAAATTGTTTAAAATTTTGATAACAATAACATCTTGTAAATTAAAACTATTTGTTTTGGCCTTGATTTTTAAGTAAGCTGTTATTTATTGTCGTTATTTTAATTCTTTTAATTACGAGAATTTAAAAACCATACGAGCATGAATGTAATCTTTTTGTGACACAGTAATATTTTCAAATTAAATACGTAAAAAAATATGAAGTTTGGGAAAAAATTATATTATTAAAATTATTACAAGTAGTGATAAAATAGTGTTTCTTACTGCAAACAGGTCTGATATTACCAAATAGCATATTATTTCTCAGCTAGAAAGATGAACAGAATCCTAACCTACCTGGCTTCCTGCCCCTCAGTCATGGACCTCCACTGCAGCTTCATGGAGAAGTACTCCTCCGTTCTCTTCTTGGTCAGGGCTCTGAGCTCCGAATGCGTCATGTGCCACGGATGGTAGTCGAGCAAGTACTTCCATACCGCTTGTCTTATTGAATGGGCTACACCCTGTATATAAACGAAAAAGCTTAGATTTAAATAAGAGCCATTTGGAACCTACCGCCTGTATATGCGAGGACCTGTATAAGTCGACGGACAATGCTGTGTCGTGCCTGAATAGTGGTCTGGAATATTTTTACGGCCATTGATCGACAAGAAGAAGGACCTAACGACTGCCTATCTGACCCAATTGGTTAGGATAGATTATGCAGGTGTCCTATGTATTATACGGTATCTAGCTAAAATCGACGGGACTGGATGCCACTCCCCACATAGCTTGGGGAATGGTAGAAAACAATGTAACTTAGACTGAGGTATGGTCCTATCGGATCCAAACGGTTAGTATAGAAAAGCAAGCGCTCTATGTAAAATACAGTATTCAGACAAGTCAGGAGCAAGGCTGAAAAAGGTTTCTGCGAATACAGAGTTACATAGCTAATACACAGATTAACCTCTATCGTAGCAAGTTATTTTCCCTGTTAGGTATACCTAGGTACATGCTGTGAGATGGTAACTATTTTTACTGTAGGTATAATATTTTAAAGTAATTAAAATTATTTTTGCTAAATAATAGAGAATTCAAAGTTGCATAAACGTTTGAAGTTTCAATATTTATATTTCCTATTTAAAATTGACTGAAAATAGAAAAATATAAAATAACAAGTACATAACATTCTTGAGATTACAATCTGTTACGTAAAATTTTGAAATTGACGTAAGTGGTTATAATTTTATTATACACCGTGAAAATTGAATCGTTGTTTTCCCGCGGCAGGACGATTACCCATCAGTAGTACTATCGAAATACAAAGTTTAACTTAAAAAACATAATGTTTTTTTTTTCACATCATTAAAAAAGTATTCATAAACTCGAAAGAGCGATAATCAATAGTAGTTCACTCACTAGAGATAACGTAGGTAACACGAAACGCACACGCCGCCGCCACGTGTTGTCGGCAAACTTACAAAGAAAGAATCAATAATAAATGTTCAGAGCAAAATAAGCTCTCGGTCATGGTGATACGGTATAAATTAGCTTGCATGCACGCGGCAAGCGCCGAAACACAATAGAATGCCGCCAAATGTTGCGCTCTGTGCCTACGGCTTAGTTAGTGTTCTGTGCGCGAACGTCGATGACGTCAAGTGATGAATGTGCGATGAAAGTGCTCAACACAGAAGGACTGCATCCTTATCATTTTTTTTTCGTGGCGGGCCACACCCTTGGCCACCGAGGAGCCCGGCCTTGACTCCCTTGGACTTTTATTTGTGGTAGAGTCTGAGCTCAAGAACTTGGTGTATCGTGAGGAACACCAAACACGCGACTCTTTGATAAGTGCGATAGTGGACGCTTTTAATATCGTGAGACGTGACAGAGACACTTTAATGAAACTGAAAGACAATCAGTTAAAACGTGCTCGTTTGTGCATTGAACGTAGTGGTTTACATTTCGAACAATTACTCCGCTACCGTTAAGTGTAAGTACTCGTACTTTGTAAATAAACTTTTAAAAGTAGGTTAGGTAATCAAAATCATTGTAAATAAGTCGATTCCATTTTTAAATACCTACGCCTTAAATACTTAATTCTCAAATTCCGACTTTTTTTAAAGATACCTATTTTGATTTTTTAAGTATTTATGACGATCCTAAGCCCGTAAAAGTTTGAAGCGAAAATTTGAATTACTTATTGGTTTTGTGTTTTATTAAATCACGAGTAGCGATCAGCTGATTTACACGCGAAGTGCAACGACCGCGCGGCGTTCGGGGTAACCGCGCGCCCGCCCGCGTAGGTATAGCGCGATGTATTACTACTGATTCAAGTCACTTTCGAGTTTTGTTTATAACAATTGTTAATCCGCCATTTATTGAGTCTAATTTTTTTTACATATATTAATCGATTGTATGACCGATACAAACTCATTTCGCTTCGGGAAAACAACGACTTGATATTCACCCTGTATAAGTTATTTTAATCTTCTTATGCTGGCGCTGTCTCGTCTATTTTACTTAAGATTCAATTTAATTTATCAACATAGACTGACTAGTTCTTGATAGCCAGCAGATTAACTACAGTCCCCACATTTAAAGTTAATTTTCATTGGTAGTTGGTGTTGGTGGCCCCCGTAGGGTATGCGGTGACCGTTTTCATTAGTCGCTCGTACCCGTATTCGGCGTGCGGGAGATTTTTTTAAAGCACCAAAGATGTTTTTAAAGTATCAACCGATGACTTTTATTGGTTGATAGACCGCGAGCGGAATTTGCGGCATGAGGTATAACGACCGAATTATCGATGGCGAACTTTCAATACTAATTATCCCGCATTCGGGGACATATCGCCTGCGGTATAACGACTAAGGAACAATGAACTTTCAAAGTTACGTATATTACTCACCCCTCTAAATATCAGCTGTTTGACTCCCTCGACCTCTGTAACTCGGCCCTCTGGGTCCTGTAAGCCTTCCCACTTTTCTGTGGAGAGAGGTGTGCCTCTGGAAAGACAAACATAATGTTAAAGGTTTGCCTGCAGGTCTTAACTTTTTGGACTTAACTAAAATGAAAAATCCTATAATTTTATAAACAGAAGTGGTGAGGTAGGTAGGGTTTTTGAGTTTCCTATTTTTTTTAAAGTAATTTCAGTAATTTGGCATCACAAAATTACAACAAATTTAAGGCATCTGGAACAAAAAGAAAACACGAATACTAAATGAAACTATATATATAATCGACTTTGACCGACTTATTGATTAGCAAGCTTAAAAAAGAAGTTTATTAAAATTTGTGCAAGAAGCCTGTACACTATATACCCTGTGTATTCAAAGACATAGCAATCAAAATACACATCTGTAGTAAATACTATAGGTATGTTATCTTAAGCTTCCTATTAGCTATAGCTTATAGTTTACACATTTCCTCGTGTGACAGATAAGTGATCATTGAACTACGAGCATTATTCACGTGCTATCAACATCTAGTGACCCTTGCTGATAACTGATACACCCGAGATTATTGTCTAGGTATTTATGTGAAGGAAATTGAAATGTGTCGTAGCTTTGTCCGTCTGTTCTTTTTTCACTATATTTTTTTTATTTATTTAAATGATCGGATTATAGATTAGAGAAGAAAAAATATCTTTGTTGAAAGGTACTTGATTTTTTTGTCATTCCTACTATTTTCTTTCCACTTATTATGGAAACATTATGAGAAAGGCGATCAAAGGTGATGATTTTTTTGCACTTTTTGCTGCCATAACCGACATTCTCATATCATAGACGAAAAACGAAGTCAAAACCGCACATTTTAAATTTAAAAGATTTTTCACCGTATTATGCACTAGCTTTCCAAAGAGTAAACTCACCTAGGTATACTCGGTCTCGGTGGTAGTGTGGGCTTAACGCTGATGACCTCGTACTCATCAGTCCTGGTCAGGGTGGTGGAGTCCTCGATAGCACTCATGCTCTTCGTCAGAAGGTCTGCTACTTCCTCGGACACGTCGCGCTTGCCGTTCATACCTTCGTTGCCGTAGTAAACTGGAAATTAAAAATATAAATGGAGGATACTGGGAATCACAAAATAGATACGCTGGTGCCATATCGGGTGTTTAAATGTGAGAAAAGCTGTTGGCCTGTGTTTCGAGGTTTAGATTTAGAGATACGAGAAATGAATCTGTTTTAACTCCCTGTATAATAATTAATAAACTAAAAGCATTATTTAATAGAAGAAAGTGATCAGTAAAAATATAATTATGTACGACATTAAAGATACCTGACCAGTTGAGATAGCAATAGCAAGTTTAAAAAAATCTAATATTATTCTTAACCTTATTCACAAGATAATTTTAAAATCCTTACCAATGTCAGTAAGTTTGGAGAACGCTGTCATAGTAGTCTCATAGGGCCTCTGTCTCAAATTCGACATCAGATTCCACACCACATCAGTCGTATTCTCCGTAAAGATATCAAGTTCTGCAAACGACCTATTCAGGACTTGAGACTCAATATTAGGTTCTACGACCACATATGTGTTCCTATCATGCCGAGTCTTCGCAGTTTTGATATGGTTTTTGAGATAAGCGACGAAAATTTCCGCATTCCCGTGCTGGAAGTAGAATGTGTTCTGCCAAACTCCTGGCTTTGTGGAGAACTGCATCTGCTGGTTGTTTCTCGTGACCCTGAAGGTTTTTAACTCGTCGAGGTTTATTTTGATGATGCGCGCCCTGGCTGTCGCGTAGTCTGATGTTATGTTGCCGCTTAGTGTACGTTGGCGACGACCTGAGCGAAATGGAAAAGGACAGTTTTATTTGAAGAAGAAATTGGTACCTATAAATAAGCGGCACGGTTAGAATGCATTTCTTTTTTGAGGTCTTCTTAAAGATAAATCCTTTTTAGAAACCGTTCCCGTATACGTAATAATTTCTTCTGCAGCATCGGCATCTCAGCATGAATCGCTATATCTTGTGAGTAAATGTCGTCGTTTTCACTGGTATGAGCGCGCTTAGCTCTACAAGGTTAATGACACAACTCAAAAAGATAAAAAGCATGAAAGCAGTACCTAAATTCACTCCACAAACAAAAAAAAAACAGCCACCATCGCGAACGAAGACAAAGACTAGTATTAATAAATCTACCTTTAGCATAAGACATGGTAATACCAATAGTGTTGACGACCGCCCACTCCTGGTCCTGTGTGTCCGAGTCGATGGTGATCAGGTCGTTGGGTCTCCACTCGATGCACTTCGTCCCGTCAGGGTTCTGTACGATGCACAGCATGCCGATGGCGTTGAGGTCAGTGACTGGCCGGCCGAGGCACGCCTTGAGGAGGACGCCATCTTGCGTGAAGAGGTCCTGGGGAGAGAGAATGATGTGAAGCTCGCTACGAAGCGGATCTGGAGTTGTTTGAGAAAGGTATCAATTGCGGCAAATCTTTAAAATGAACTGAAATGTGTCTTGATCTAATGTAGATATGGTATAAGCAGCAAAATATAAAGAAAAAACAAATGCTCATTCTACATTTTAGTGTCTGTAAGGACACGTATATTTTATCACATACGTATAATAGATAGAGGTTTTACTAAAGTAGTGTAACAGATTTCATCCTTTTTGAATTGATGTTTATGCTACTGTACTATAGGCAAAATTACCTACACCAATACATTCACTTTTCCACACCACACTTCGTATTTTTTTCGCTTTTCCTACAAGACCACCCAACATGGTGGCAAAAACAAATTCATTTATCTTGGCAATTATCACATTTTTTATCAGCGGATTCGTCAAAATGATATGAGTAAGAGATAATTACAATAATAAATTAGTAAGAATTATCGAAAATTTACCTTATGAATGAGGATTTAATTTTGTTGTAAAGTGAGTGCTGGCTGGTTACATTGACCAAGCGCGTGAGAATCCGAGAAAATCTCTAGGGTCAAATCTTAAGGCGGTAATACATACTCATTGCGATGTGTAACCTTATATATGCATAGGTATATGCTTCGTACGCGATGCGCCTTAGGCCACAAAGCGCATATTCTTTAGATCATACATAGTTATTTACTCAGTAGTTACATGCTTGCGGGGATTCCCCGAACTCGGAATAACGAATAATCAATGAGCTATCGATGTCTAGCGACCAAGGTCAAAAACATGTCTGCAGACTTGTTGTTGAACTAGAAATAGGAATTTGATACCTACGTCACTTAAGTTAAATTTTTAGAGCGTGGGCACACGAGCGGTGCGGCGCCGTAACGTTGTTATGCCGCAGCGGCGCCGTAGTAGCGTTGGACAGTATGTGGATCGTAACAACTGAGCGGGTCCGCTCCGGCGTAGCAACGCATTCACCCCTCCCCGCCTCGTCTTGGTGGTTGCAAGTCCGGTGCGGCGCCGGAGCGCATCGTGTGTATGCCGCAGATATTTGTATGTAAAACGACGCAGCGACACCGCTCCGGCGCCGCAACGCATCGTGTGCCCACGCTCCAAGGTATAATTTATAAACTATCTATGGATATGTTATTGGATCTTAGCTGCAAGCTGATATAAATTATGTGGGTATTCTTACAATTGGCCTATGACATTAATAAATTGGTCTCTGTTGAGGAGATTTGGATTGATAGGTTGAGAGATAAATAGTTGTTTAGTTCTGCTAATGTTAATAAAAAATATATATTGTTGTTTGAAATACATAATCAATCATATTTACGAACATAATTAATATGTATGCTACTAGAACAAGACCTATTAAATAACCCAAAAGTAGGTACTTATAGCTAGAATCCCATGGGAAATTTCACATGTGTGTAATTATGTTTTAATTCTATTGTAACCAAGGTTTATTTAAAGTTTTGATATTGTATTTACCAGTAATGTCACAATAAAATTACTGTTTTCAGTTAATTAATTAGATGTTTGATTTTTTAAATTTACATATAATTATCTTACCATAGAAATATGGCCTTGGTGTTGTCAACCACATGATTATATGGGTTATACTTTAAAACCATCATAGTGGTGACAAAACAATTCATTTTTATTAACAGCAATATTTAAATTGGCATTTTAATAATAGATTATATTTGATGGACATTGATAATTAATCATGTTTCATAAATAAGCTTTTCAGTTATTATTTTATACAAATATTTTAATACTATTAATAAAGAAATATTGGTTTTTTGATTTGAAAAACTCAAAAAAACTTAAGTAACAATTTGAATTTTTCTTTAATCCTTACTTATATTATAAATGCGCAAGTTTGGTTGGATGTATGGATTTAATGAAACTTATACATCAGAATAACACAGGCTATAATTTATAAAGATAGTGTATGAATTATCATTCATGCAGGTGAAATCGCAGGGCACAGCTAGTATAGTTGGATTTAAAGTTAGTGGCAGCTTTGAAGTTACCTACATGCTGCGCAGTACCTTGCCTTACACCCCCGCTGGCGCATAAGTTTGTTACTGCGCAGCTCCTCCTGTTCAGAGCTGCCAATAAGTCTGCATCCTACTGTACAGACATAAACTAAAAACGGTCCCTTGCCTTTATATTCACATATCCCTATTTATGGCTATCGGAGCCAATTCCATACTAAATCATAAATACTACATTCAGGACTATTTTGTTGTTAGAACTGTATATTTACAAATTTAAACTGGTTGTCTGTGGTATATCTTTAATTCTATGCAATCAGAGATAAAGTATTATTTTTGTTAAAGTTAAATGTTTGTACTGTTATATAAAAGTAATAATAAAATAAAAATCTGTTTTAATAATCAATATTTTATATACTAACAGATGTTTAAGCGTTAACAAAACACATAAATTCTGGTCAATATGTTAAACAAATAGGAAATAAACATTGATTTTTGGTTCACAATAAATCAAAAAGAAAAATGATGTTTTCTCATGTAAGTACAGTCTTTATGTACATTTATCTTGCATTTAAAATAACATTTTCTTAATGACTAAATTCTAATAAGATCGCCAATGTTTTAACCAAAAGTTGTATTTATGACAAGTTGCTCTGGTTGCTTAGAAGAAAAATATGGCTGAGTTCATGTTAACCTACTTCACATTTTATAAGAACTTTATAAAAAGGAAATCTACCCTCATAGTAAATATGAATGTAAAAAACCAGTAATCTTCAAAAATATCACTGAGAAATAAAGGTAGTACGTAAAAGCCAAAAGATAAAACTAAATTCTATCTACGTTCTTACAATGTATGTACTATGTATTAAGAATATTACAAATAATATGCCTAACATGTAAAGCATGCAAATCAAAATCAGAATTTCTATTTTCAAGGCAGTAACTTATGATTATTTATATCTATTCAGTATATATCTAACAGATTCAGATAAAACAAAATGATGACAATGGAACGCAGCTTTTGCGCCTACAATCAAGTACGACGAGAACAGCGCAAATTGAGCATAATTTCTAATGACGCAATAAAGCCAATGTCCTTCGAAACCAGCACACAATTACAGCGTTGTTTACAAATATCATACAGTTAAACAGCGAATGTGAGCAAAGGTCACGGCGTACGACGGACAAAGAATAAATAAACAATAAAAATCATCGAACTCACTTTACATTGGTCGGGAATGTCTTCAACAGAACTTGATCTCGACATTTTGAGAACAAGGGACACTTAATGATGGAAAATACACTTAGGGTTTTGCAAAAAATCGCACGATATTAGATTTACGCCATACTTTTCAAGGATTTCCTGTACAAACTAAATAAAAACACAACTCTATACATTGAGCTTGAGCACTAAAATGTTACCCGACTAAAATCCTAAAACTACTATTTTGGAATTCTTCTTCAACAATATTATTTTTAATCTAAAATAGAAACGATAAAACATATTATCATTAATGTTATACGAAAATATTAATATATTTCAATGATTAATTTAAAACCTCTTGGGTTAAATGCCTAAAAAACATTTTCACATGTTTTAGTTGAAATGGAAAACATTTTACTATGTTTATAGGTGAAATCTTTCCAACACTAAGTTTAACGTCAAAGTCTTCAACATTCCTTTTTACGCAGAATGTTTTTCTTGTTAGATATTATAACATGGGGAGCAATTTATTATTTACAACACATTCTTATCACATCACACTACATCTTTATTTTATTTATTCATATTTCATGACGTTTCTTCTTCAATTTATTAAATGAAACGTTATGTTTGATTTAGATACGAACAGGTATAGGTATTATAATACGCTTTTTTCATTATTTACTACATTTAGTTACTTACTTACCTACCGTACCTACTTAGCAACCTTTACAATATTTTCTCACCTTTCCAGATTACTTAATTCCATTGTCTATATGCCTTATTTGTTTTCGGGTGAAATAGTTATGGGAGACACACACACATAGAGATTAATAAATTAGTTATCGATGATAAGATAACATAGAATCTATTACACATATAGGGAATGAAAATAATTTGTATTTTCGTTTACCTACGTACGTACTTACGTCAAGTAAATCGTGTAAGAACTTCTGTTTTAGGAAGGTACATGCCAGACCATTGACATAGGTAATATTTTATTCTAACTTAGGTCCCTATTAACATATCATTGTGCCAGACAAATTAGGTATTTAGGTAAACAAATGTTATTTTTATGTTTTCACGGTTCCATGGTTATAATTAACATAATTTAACGGGACAACGGGGCTCATGCTCGAAGAACACTCAGACTTGGGACAATATTCTATATCCTGGATCCAGTGAAGTCAGTCAAAAGAAAAACGTATCGCCTGGTACAACTCACACACGGTCATCTTATGTTGAACTATGCAGACCCTGTACTATGGTAACCAGACAACTGATACATATATATACTTATACCAGTCTTTTTATGAATAAATGAATCCCAGACACAAGCACATTATATTCATGCTCATAATACAAAGATTTGTCCGGGGTGGGAATCCAATCTATGACCTCCGGTTCAGCAGTCAGAGTCACTAACCACTAGAACTCGACCATCGGGCCCGTCAGACAAGGTTGGCACTTAACACCAACCTCTCTAGAAGGAGTCCTTAAAGGACCGTCGCCGCGTCGCCTGCCGGAGCTGAGCTGAGATTGCTTAGCGATCCCGTGGCTCCAGCAAAGGCGAGAAGGATACCGGGGTGTTTTTGGTCGGTGCAATGCCGTCATATCCCCACGTTGTGCCCTTGACGTGGGTCGAACTCATTAGATTTTCACCTCGCAAAAATAAAAGGCCCCTCAGACAAGGGACAAGGATTCACAGATCACACAAATGTTGGTCAAATTGAATTGAACCCGTAAAAAGTAGCGTGCATGGGTTATTACCAGGATAGCCTTTATAAATATTATTCGTGTAATTACAGCGACTAATTGAAAGTCTAGGGTTAAAATAGTTCACTTTGTTTTTAGGAAGGAACCCACATTATCACATTCCAAACTGAGCTATTCTTTTGAATGTAAATAGGTGGCCTAATTGAAATACAAATCTAGTTTCTGAATAAATAAATATTAGTATTGAATTCTTTTAGGTAGAAAATACAACTAAGTCAAGAAAAGCCAATCGATTTAATTTTAACTAGTTGAGTTCTGGTTTTATCCGCATTCTGTACCGTGATTTCATCAATTCATATTAAGTTCTTAAATTCATCGAGTTTCTTTGGTTTGAAACTAAATAGCTTAAATTACTTCTTATATTGTTAGCTACCCTCCAGCAAAATTTTATAGGTTTCCGTGTAGTAGTATTGAAGATTGGCCGAAACAAACAGAAAGACATAAAAGTAGACGCCTTAATTAAGGTATTTGTATTGATTGATTTATTTTTTGTATAGTCTATAAATTAGTAGGTAGTATTTATAGACTTTTGCATAATGCAAACGATGCTAAAATTGTTGTTACAAAAATAGTCCAATTAGTTAAGCCTTGCTTAAAGTTGAATTAATATCTAATTTGATATTTATATCTTGAATTTGAAAAATACTTTATTTGCTAAACGTTTCTTCATAACCAAACAGCTATATAGCAGTAGTACTATATATACAGATGAGCTAGTAATTATTAGCATTTTCATTCACGTTGTTTGTAGCGGCGGCGGTCAAGAAAATGTTTCTAGGTAAGTGAATTCATAATACTTAAAGTTTAAATTAATGTTCTTTTCGAGATTCATATAACATATTCACTTATCATTTAAATGGATTTCACCCGCGGTTTATGCGTTTCATAAAATTCATCTCAATCGATAGGTTGGTTTGGCGGGAAAAAAGCAACAGATCTAGACTAATCGTAGCGTATTGCCCTGTTTTGGAGATCAGTTTTATTACTAGCTTTGCTTATTGATTTTAACCTTTTTTTGTTTCTTTTTCCCAATTCCTTC
Organism: Autographa gamma; assembly: GCA_905146925.1. Lineage (NCBI taxonomy): Eukaryota > Metazoa > Arthropoda > Insecta > Lepidoptera > Noctuidae > Autographa > Autographa gamma. Next base: position 10,848,118 of record LR989856.1, on the reverse strand, counting down.
CATATTATCTTATCCCGCGCCGCCTTGAACCAGCCCTCGCGGTACGCGACTAAGTCATCCCGCCACCTCTTCCTGGGCCGGGCTCAGCGATGCCGTCCATCTACTGGCTCCCATTGTGTACAGACCCTCGCCCGGCGATCACTTTGCATGCGGCTGACGTGACCCGCCCAATCCCATTTAAGCCTGGCTGACTTTTTGCCAACGTCGGTTATTACATCCCAATTCCCAGCACAGCGTGGTGTTCCGGATTCGGCCTTGTCTCTTAATACCGAGAATGCTGGTTTTAACTACAATGTAGTAATGTTTTTCTAATTGAATTTAAAGTAATTATTACACCTGTTCATACTAATTAACTTAGTAGTAGAAAGGTATTTGTAACATTTATAATAGATGCAATCGAAAACATTTAGTTTAGCAGTTCTTAGACTAATTTGTAAACAAATGAAACACTAATTAATCTACGGAGCAAATGCAAATAATTAATCAAATTGAATTGTCTTTTCACAAGGAGCCCCAATCCATTTGTTTTATATTTAATTAACCCTATTAAATAGTTTATTAAGAAGTAATGATAGCGATCTACGGAGGTATGAAATTGCCATTTTTTGCAAGCACATATTCTATAAATCTTATAAAATATAATATTATGTTTAGTTTAAACTTTTTTTATTCAGCATGTATAGGTTGACCTCTAATTTTAATTTGAATAAACAGCAATAAATAAATAAGTTAATACCTGACATGCGCCATTCTGTACCAATGCACTAAGCGTGTTTAAAACTGAATGATAAATTACACAAATTACAATATTATTGTAGACTTGTTTACAAATCGGTTTTGTTAGAATTTAAATTACTTAAAATATACAGCATAAGTACGCTATATAATAAATGTATTTAAATATTCAAGTGTAGTTAAGCTCGTAATATTAACTGTGTCTGGTTATGTGGACGAGAACAATTAATTTAGTCCGCTATTGTATTTTTTTATTGTTTACATAAAGTTAAAATAAATTAAAAAGTGGAGTGACATCGCAATGACTATATAATTGGTAGGATTATTTGAAGGTATATCATATTAAAAGTGTCGACAACCTTTTGTTGAGTGGAAAGTTACATTCGTAATTCGCTAACGATGGTTGGCCTAAAGAAAGAAGGTAAGTGACTTCTATCCCTAGTTTCAGGATGCCAAGTAGGTAACACATGAAAGTTTAAAGCCAGCAGTTGTTCCTTATAAGAAAACCTTAGTTTACTAATTTTATTTTAATATGACTGGAAGATAGCTATCACAATAAGTAGTACGTGAACCTAATTTTCTAAGTAAGAATATTTCCAGTCGACAAGGAATACAGAATCACTAGAACCCGTTGCCCTCAGTCAACCATAAATGCTAACTCTTACTTTTTAGGGATCAAGTATTTCAGTGCAAATGCTATATGGTATTATTTTATGTTTTCCAGATACAAATGGAATTAGCTGTGATGAAGATGAAAGACCGAATGTTGAATCCATTGCGGACTTCTACGCGGGCAAGTCCGTCTTCATAACGGGGGTGACTGGATTTTTAGGAAAGGTAGGTAACTAATTAGTTTAAACTTAACTTAAACTTTGTCGGAAAATAGATCTATTTTATAACATGTATTTTATATACCTGCCTGTAATGCCCAACAGCAGAGAAAGGGCCCCACTTTTCTTATATTTGTCTGCTGGCTTTTAGCAAATATAAGAGATATTGTTATGAGTAGTAAGTATAAATAGAAAAAAATCTCCGAAGAGAATGTCCAGTTTAATAAAGATAGAGATTAGTGGCCTAGTATGCCTAAGTCCGGATTCTCAAAATACATAATACATACAACAGATAAACAAGGACCGGAACAAGTACAATTTCATTATTTAAAACTCAATTTACCTAGTTACATTGACGTAATAAGGTGCATAATGACCTTAGTTTCGGTAGATTATTAGGTAGCTAATTGTTAAAAGCTATATATATTGTTAATAACTATACTAATTGTTAAACTATTTAGCGTGAGGTACTGTGAGAAAAATCTAGACTTCACAGTATCACTTGAGTGCATTCTAGTGTAAGATTGGGTAGACTGGTTGCATAACAATGAAATAACCTGTTTTGTCTACGTCTGGATACTTAAATGGGATACTAATGACTAATAACTCTGAGGAAATAAAAATTCAAGGATACATCCCACTACAACGTAACATACTATGACCGTAAATAGGAAGGTATCAGGTGAAAAAATCCTTTGTAAATATTGAATACGGATTGGCCGAATACTAAAAAGTCAGTCAGTTAAGACCCATAGACACTGACACTGACTAATACCGTCGCCTGACATGCACGGAACGTCAATATTTTGTAGGTGACGATGCTCTTATTACGGCTTAGCACAAACTGGCTACCTATTTTTTATACATACATTCTTATAATCAAGGCTCTTTCTTAATTTTTGGCTCAACATCCATCATCTGTCATACTTCATCCAGCTTACCATCCATTCCTCCTCTTACATTCAACGCAGCGAAGCGGCTTTCGGTGGGCCACTTTTCGCCCTCGCGAGAAATGAGACGTGATGGGTGGCAAACCACAGCACCGCCATTTTGGATAATTAAATTATTTTTAATAATCCCTGCGGGTTTTTTTTTTATTCGGGGTAAAAATCTAATGACTTCAACCCACGTCGAGGCAAGGGCACAAAAAAACGCTCTTGACTTTCTTCACATGGTCCATATAGTGAGCAGAAGCCTTTAGATATCTTACAACTTGTTCGAATTATTTTAGGTATCGACCTTCGGCGTTTTTTGTTTAGATACCTAAATATTTCGTGAGAAAATAATGTGCTAGGTTGTTCGCAAATATTTCCCATAGAAACAAAACAATTTTTAGACCGGATCCTGTCATAGCTTATTGCTCATTACGATTAATTTATTTGGGCTTGAATTTAGGAAGACAATTGTACTTAAAACGTGAATTAAGATTATGTTTAAACATAAAACCAGTCCCACACTTAACTATGCATGAATAAACAGTAACTTTTATTACAGCTGTCATAATCTTATATATAAAAATGAATCGCTAAATGTGTTGGTAAGCGCATAACTCAAAAACGGCTGGACCGATTTCGCCAATTCTTTTTTTGTTGTGTTAGTTATTATCAGGAGAAGGTTCTTATGAAAAGAAAAATGGAAAATTGTGCGCGATTTTTTTTAAGTAGTCCTGACCTTTGTTACGTTAATGATTTGTTGGATTCATCTGAGGCACCGGGAACGGGACCTAGGTATTCATGCGGGTGAAACCGCAGGGCACAGCTAGTATCTAATAAATTTGTGGTGTAATTGATTTTTTTTGCTGAAGGTTTACCATGAAAACAACTATGTTATTCATTACCTGTTTGACATAATTACGTGCAGTTTATTATAACCTTCTTCATAATAATAATACATAGTGTACCTAATTAAATTTATATTCTCTAGGTTTACCTTGAAAAATTACTCTACAGTTGCAAAGATATCGATAAAGTATTTGTTTTGATCCGAAACAAAAAAGGCGAAGATGGTGAAAAAAGGATCGAAAAACTACTGGATTCACCTGTAAGTAATAATATATAAAAACTAATTAAAACATTATGAAGTTACGTTCAATGATCTTGTCTACATACAGAAGAAACCATTGACTTATCTTTACATGCCAAACGCGAGTTGTAGAAAAGACAACTGTAAGACTCACTTATAAGGTTCATTTTGCGTTACTAGTTTACATTTTTCATGAATTAAACGTTTGATTTACCGTACAGGTCAAGCTAGCATCGTTTTATTACCGTTTATGATCTAATAAAAGATATACATAAATAGTTCTTAATATTTTAAACAACACATTTTTCAGGCCTTCTCAAGAATCAGATCATACCGGCCACAAGATTTGAAAAAGGTAATTCCAATACTGGGAGACATTAATAAACCAGAACTTGGAATTTCTTCTGAAGACCAGGACACATTAATAAATGAGGTACGTAAATAAATGTCATTATCTGGGCACATGCGCAAAAAGCACTTGAGCAAATGCTTTACAGAGGTCGAGAGGCACGTATCTTCAAAACAGAAATAGTAACGAGAAATCTCCTATTATTCTAAGTGCTGGCTTGAGTGCTTTACCAGACTTTTTGGTGTAACTCTGTGGGCTTCCAGCCAGAGTAATAATAAAACTGTATATATTCAACGTTCACTGAAAGCATTCTCTTTATTCGGACTTCGACATAGTGCACTACTACAGGGCCTTGATTCAGCTATTTAAGAGTTGCTTGAATTGACCGAATGAACTGGTTCATTTGGTCATTTTTACGATAATTGGCATTCTGCCAACTGTCAATGCGATCATTAGTGGGTCATTACGATCAATCTCTTCGACACTTCAATGAGTTCTGAATACGAAAATTAGGCACAATGACAAGTACACTGTAGGCCCAGTTCTCTACCATCTTCGTTGTAGGGTAGAGTCTTTTTTAGTGATTATACAGGTATGTGCTCATATTTTTCAGGTTTCCATCGTTTTCCATGTGGCAGCTTCAGTCAACCTCGATGCAGACCTAAAAACTAGTATGATAACAAATTACTATGGAACAACACACATACTTAACCTGTGTCACCGGATGAAGAATATAAAGGTAACGTATATATTTCTTTCTGCAATAAGTACTTTTATTCAAGTTACAAGTTTCCCATTATTACTTCTATTCGACCCGCCTCGGATTTGCTTGGGAAGACATAACATTTATAGGAATAAACAAAAACCTTCCACTTGTGTCATTGTTACTATTGGTGTCAACCATATTTTATAATTATGAAATATGAGAACTTCGTTTTATAATGTGTAGAGGCATACGTAATTTTAAAAGAAGATTATCAGTATTTTTTCAGTTAAAAAGCTGATTGTTTTTAGCTAAAACTATTAATTTTTTTTTTTTGATAGGCAATAACGAAGGAACCCATTTCCTAGACTAACGTGAAGTTATATTATATCTACTCATCATGAATGTTTAAATGTACGTGTATTTAAATAGGTTCATTTAGGTCATACACGCGTCTGTTTTTTAATTTGTACCTAACAACTAAATGTGTTTAATACATATAATTAATTAATACACAATTAAATCTAATATAAGAACAAACTCTAACTATACTAAAATTAAAACTTACATAAATAAAAACTAAATGGCGTCAAAGAACTCATCGAATGTGTTTACAATGTAAATAAATTAAAACGAAAAACTATTCGGTCACATTTTCAGGTGTTCGTCCACGTATCGACTGCTTACAGCAATACGGTGGAAAAGGTCTTAGAAGAGAAGGTGTACCCTCCACCGGCACAGCTGGACGTGGTGCTGAAGTATATGGAAGAACCACACCTAGATCGAAAGAGACTTAAAAACTTTTTAAGTAAGTCGAATTACTACCGAAAAGACTAGTCACCCTTAGCCCAGGACAGAAGTGCGGACATATCCCGTAATTAAGAGGCCTTTTAGAAAAAATAAGATGAAAGGACTAGATTGATATTTGTTACTTTTATAAAACTCAGGAGTGTACGCAAGTATGCATTAAAAATAAAACCCCTTGGTAACCGCGCCCATCTTTGAGAATTCGACGAATACGAGATTAGTTTTTGTCAAGATTAACACTTTCACGGAGACAACGAAATAGTACGTCATGAATTGAAACTTAGATACGGCACAATGTATAATAACGTTCAAAAACAGAATATTATATACGGCAGGGCGTTGATATCCGATCAATTTTAATACAAAAATTCGTTATATGGTACCTTGTGTCACAATATATTGAAAGCTCAAAACTTTTACTGTCACGTGAACTTTGTTTTTAATCGTTTCCAAAATGTGCGTCTGCCTATACGTCACGATACTACAAACACACGCACCCCGTGTATATACGCCCTCCTCGCCTCACCGCGTCGGATACGTTGACGTAATAACACGGTTGTGTCATATTGTCTTATAAAAATCTAATTACATAGAACACAACGTAATTAAACGCCAAATATGCTATTTATTGTGTCATTCTAGAACACAATATAAACTGAGACTGTCCGTGAACGTGTTAAGATGATTTGCGAGGTTCGCGGTGGCCAAGTAGCCCATAGTCGACCATAGTGGCTACCTCGGCTCTTGTCTCGTTCTCCCGATGACGGCGACTTCGTAACAAATATCTATCTATCCCTCAAAATATGCTTTACATGTTATTTCGTATTTTACAGAGGGACGACCAAACACCTACACATTCTCAAAGGCTTTAGCAGAACATTATGTCGCCGAGAATCACGGAGACATACCTACCATAATCATCAGACCATCTATTGGTAAACACAACTCTATTTACTATTTTCAAAAAGAAGAGTTCTTAATTTTTCGATGTGTTTTGTTAAACAATTACTACGGCAACCGTGGATCCATTTGAAATTATATTTTTGTCATATAATAATATATCCTATACCTCAGAGGTGGTCCATGAAATTTGTTTTAAAGGGATTTTCATTTACAAAAATCGATTTTTAAATGTTGTATCATTTTAATTGAACATTTATAAAGATTCAAGATTGTTTTACTTTAAAATTACTACTCCTGCGATTGGATACCACCAAGAAAAAATGAGACTCAATCCTCGCATGTGAGGAATATTGTGTGAACTAAACAAAGTTAAGTAAGATATCCATAAACTCAGGTTTGTATCCAATCCCCGAAACATCGCTATAACTTGGTGTTCCATGAAGACAGTTTGTTTGATCATAACACTTGAATTTTCAGTGACGTGTTCATGGAAGGAGCCCATGCCAGGCTGGGTGGACAACTTCCAAGGCGCTACGGCTCTTATAACAGCCATCCTTAAAGGTTTAAACAAAGTTATTCATGGAAGCAAAAACAATGTTTTGGACCTTATTCCCGTGGATTACGTGTCAAATCTCTCTATAGTTGCAGCTGCTAAAATCAAAAGGTAAGCTTAAAGCATTAGAGAAATATTTCTTATTCCTTATACCTAGTAAAATTTGCAAAAAGAGGGTCCTGTAAGGTTTTTAGAGATTTCGTAGCTTCCGTTCGAAATGGGGAAACGATTTTAATTTGAGTGTTCTTTGCAGTCATTACAGAACTAACTAATGTTGATGTTTGAAGATTATCAGTTTTTTTATACAATCGTAGATTTTTACACTTTTAAAATTGTGCCATCATTTTTATCCCGGCATTTTATTTATGATCAATGTAAATAAATTGAAACACCTACAAAATTTATCCATGTTTTAATTGCAGTTCCCGTGGCATAACTGTACACAATAGTTGCACAAGTTCCATCAGGCCATTAACCTTAAAACAAATAGGAAAATACATATGTCAAAGATCAGCTGAAACTGAAAAAAGTAGGTATAAATATTATTAATGTTATCCATTAAAATAAGGTAATGTAATGAAGTCCTTTATTTTATAAAGTAACTTAAACCCACCCTTTCATTTTTGTGGAAATTAAGATTGTTATTATGATTCCGCTCATACCAATTTTGTGATTGAACACCAGGGCCTCGATTAAGCTAGTTTAAATGCATGTCAGTGGTCGGCCAGTATACTTGTCATTGTGCCTAATTTTTGTATTCAGATAAGCCTACAATAAAATTTCATTGAACTCTCGAAGAGAATGAGCTTAATGACCAATTAGGCTGTTAGCAGAATGACAATTATCGCACAAATGACCAAATGAAGCAGGTTGCAGTCAATGCAAGCAACTCTTAAATAGCTGAATCGAAGCCCTAGACTGAAATTTTATGAAAAATACTAAGCATAAGTATATTATATTTATTTAGATTAAGTTTTTTTTTCCAATTTTAGGTTTAATGTTCCGTGCATCAGTGTTCTTCCTAACCAACCGGTATTTTGTAGTAATTCTAACGTTTTTGCTGCAAATCATTCCTTCATTCATCGCTGACATGTTTCTACGTGTTACAGGGAAGAAACCTATGTAAGTCCTACTAATATTATAAATGTGAAAGTTTGTGAAAATGAATGTGTGGATGTTTGTTACTCTTTCACGCAAAAACTACTGAATGGATTTTAATGAAACTTTACAATAATGTAGCTGATACATCGGAATAACACATAAGCTATAATTTATAAAGATAGTGTATGTATTGTCATTCACGCGGGTGAAACCGCGGGGCACAGCTAGTATTGCAAAATAGAACAAAGAATTCGAAACGCCTAATTAATAGTCCAGATTAAAGTTATCTAAACTTTTACATAGTTCTCCACAGTCATTGTCGTGTAAAGATAAAATAATAATACGAAAACTCTTTACTAATACATATTCTTAGTTTTCACATAGAATGTCAACAACCAGTGTGGCACTTTTCAATCATTTTTCATTTTTCAAACACCATAAATGACCTTAAAATTCATATTTCCAGGTACATGAAAATCCAATCAAAAGTGCTCCAGGGTCGTAAAGTTCTGAACTATTTCACCAAAAACACCTGGATATTTAAGTCTGACTCATCTCGACAACTCCTCGACTCCTTATCACCTTCTGACAGACTCACGTTCCCCTGCTACCCATCAGACCTCAACTGGGATGAATATTTCAAAACTTACTTCGAAGGCGTTGAGAAATTCTTGCTGAAGGGAAGATAATTGAAGTATTATCTGTAGTAGTTTGTAAGAGTAAACTTTCTTCGCAGAATCGTTTATAGAAAAGTTATGTATTTTAATAAAATTAAGGTACTTATTACTCTGTTTTAATTAAATGACAACTGTTATTCCTGAAACAGTATACGTATTAGAAAAAGAGGTATTCAAAAATACAATTAAGGAAAAAGGATATAGCTAAGTGTAAATTTTACGTAATACCGTTTGTTTGACTGCTGCTGTCTCTGGATCGTCAACGACAGTGAGATTATTTTTACTTGTTTTACCGAGACCAACATAACGGACTGCAGTGGACAAACGGTCGTGGTAAATGTTCAGGTAAATGTATGTGTCGCTTCTCCCGCGTAGCATCTTTCCTCGTTATTGTACTCGTAGCTTTGACTTCTCACAATTTCAATCATAATTGGAAAAATTATCCAGCCTATAAACGTCCCACTATTAGGCACAGGCCTCTTCTCATATAGAGAAGGCACGAGCATTGATCACCACGCTTGCTCACTGCGGATTGGCGATTTCAGATCCCAAATTTTGGAATCCAGGTTTCCTAACGATGTTTCCCTTTACCGTTAGTCAGAAGTGTCTTAGAATAATTAAGAAAGTAGGTACATATAACTTTGAAAAGTTGCATTGGTACTTGCCCGGGTTCGAACCTGCAACCTTGTGCATACAAATCCGTTCATTGAACCGCTAGGCCACCACGACTTATAATTGGAATAAGTTTTTTTTGTGGAGCATCGTACCTTCCAGCTCCATCATCAGATCAGCATCATTTTACCAAATGTGCAGTGCTGATGACAGATGGATAAGTGTTTTGTATATAAAAGGCACTTGTCTGAGAATTAAAACACCGAATTGAACAAAAATCATGGAGTTTTGGTGTATAATATTTTAATACCTACAAGGTGACAACCGACAATCTACTTAAAAATAAAATAAAACATACGTATTATATAACAATTTATTTACATAATTTATACTTAAACATAGCATGGTTAATATTTCTTTGCAATCAATATGAAGAATCATAAAACATTAAATAAAGCTGTGTTAATCTCTCTTACGGCTGCACGTCAAATTTATTTAAGTAACTATCCTTGTCATTCCTTGTACCCAAAATTACACAGTTAAGATCTCTATATCTATGCCATGGTCAAGTTTAATCATATCAGCTGTCTTCTCCGCTATCATAATGGTTGGCGCGTTGGTATTACCGCGAACTATTGTCGGCATTATACTGGCATCAGACACTCTCAATCCAGTCGCTCCTCGGACCCTCAGCCTCTCATCCACCACGCCCACACCCTCAGGGCCCATAGCACAAGTACCAACAGGATGCCATAACGTACTGACCATATTCAAAACATAACACTTCCAGTAGTCATGACTACCAAACGATAGACTCTTACAAGCCTCCATGTTCAGATCAACTATTTCAGACCCTATACTCTTAAAGTACGTAGAATTGACTATAGTTATAAAATCTTCTACAGACCGCGCATGTTGCTCTAAATCATTCTTATTGCTATAATACCCACTGTATATACGAACTTTTTCAAAAGGATCTTTACTTCTCAATTTAACTTTTCCTTTAGAATCAGGTTTCAGTAAAGTCAGTGCACCTATCAATGATTCCTTATCCTGGATGGCATAAGCCATTGACGTACAAATCGAGTTCTCAAGTCCAACTACACCAGCACAGATGATTGAGGCAGTGAGAGATGCAGCTGGTTCAGCGAAGACTACCGCCTGATAATCAGGGTACTTTTGTCTTTTGTCAAGAGCAACGTGGCCTATCAACAACGGCGATGGAAATAAATCTACGTTCACAATGCTACCGACATTCTGAATGGCTGAGAATAGATTTCTTTTGCCAGTTAATATCACTAGAGCACAAATGTGATCTTGTAAATTTTCGCCCACATTTGGCGAATCTAACAGCACGTCTAGGTTATGTTCTTCTAAGTGCTGTGCTGGACCGATTCCTGACAGCATAAGTAGTTGAGGACTGTTTATAGCACCGGCTGAAAGAATAACCTCCTTACTATCAAATATTTCTGATACTTGTCCGCCAGGCATTGAAACTTCAACGCCTATAGCTCTTTTGTCTTCAAAAATTACCTTTCTAGCTAAAGTGTTCTTCAAAACGAATAAGTTAGGACGGTTTCTAATTGGACTTAGAAAAGCATTGGCTGTGCTTTGACGTATATGATTGTCAATAGTAAACGATGGCGAAAAGTATCCAACTTGTTCCTCTCCATGAATATCTGTTAGTACTCTATGTCCGTTTTCTTTGAAGGCTTTAAAGTATTCTTCTGTTCTTTCTTTCCAGTCAGGTCTGGTGACACCGAGGTATCCTTTAGTGTTGTGATATTCAGCTGTTTCTCCGCTTAGGATAGTCGGATCGTTCATGCGTTCGCTTTTCTTGAAGTATTGTAAGACGTTGTTCCAGTCCCAACCTTCATTGCCTTGATCTACCCAGTTGTCGTAATCTTCTCTGCTGCCTCTGACGTAGAGCATGTAGTTGGCACTACTGGAACCACCTAACATTTTGCCTCTAGTTAGATGCACGGTTTTGGTTTTGTGAGCCTGACTGCTGTAGCCGTCATTCTCCGTGTAGTAATTCCAATCTGATGTCGAGTAGTCTACCAGACTGAACAGACTGGGCAACTGAAAAAATAAATGATATTTTGATATAGTTAATACCTGCACAAAAACACAAAGGACAATGGCGAAATAATTGTTGATGTAATTCTTATGCGTCTACAAACGTCGTCATTACAGATTTACATGAAATAATAAGTTACATTTTATCAAGCTTTATTCAAATAGCGTCTAATTCTATGAAAAATATATTTTAAATTGGAAATACAATTGATTAAATTGTACTTTCAGTGTTGCCATGTGAAAGTTAAATCTAAACCAAGTCATACGAATATATTTCGCTAGTAAACTAAAAAAGCTGTTTTTTTAGAATATATTGAAGTTTTATGAACAAGAATAATCTAAGGACATTTCTTCCCAACATTACCGAAATAAATAAATTAAATCAAAATAATAATACGTAAACTTCATAGAGAAATGTAATAAGTAGGTAAACTTTATTCCAGCATGGCAATAACAACGGATACAATCAATGTGACATTTTGACTTATGACAATCTGTCAATTTAAACGTCCGTTACTCCTATTATTGTTGTATCTATTTTATTACTCTTATTTTCTATTTGATTTTGATTTGGAATGCGTATGGACTTTCTACATATCTCCTGTGACGTGTGCTTGCTAAAGGATTCCGATTACCTACCACTTAAGACGACATTTTGCTGTGAACTTCTGACTCCGATTCTACTTCTTACTTTGGATTTCATTGAGTCTAAAAGACGATTTGTTTTTCACGATGGGAAGTCGTGTAAAGCCTCTCAGCACCGGCTGGTTTCCTGTATGATATCGTGATAAGGGAGGATGAAAATAGATAATAAAAACATATATAGTTATGTTGTTTAATTTCTTTGACAATCCCCTGTTAGAAATAATGCTGTTTTTTATTTCATTCTTGCAGTTGGTCATCTATTTTATAGACGATTTTGTGCATTTAACAATAATACAAGAAAACCTATAAGAAAACTTTAACATATTCTGTCAGGATTATAGATTTCTAAAGATAGGTTTTCATTACCAAAGCGATACCAGGGAAAACCTAGTTTAATTATGACTATATTAATAACTATGAAAGAACCGCATTCAATCTTTAAAAAAATTAGTGACCAATTCACGAGGTTTACTTCTTCAACATATTTCCTATGAATTTCTGTTATAAAAATGCAAGGTCGAGCAAAGGTAATTAATTGCTTGCCCATTAATTTCACTTTTAGATAACTGATTTTTTTTAGTTTGAACCTCTGAGTATAGATAAGAAACTTAAGAGTGAGTCTATCAGAGTTTGAACCGTAAGCACTAGTATGAACCAGTTTTGTCTTGAATTATGTATGAAGATGGAGCTTGCCGTTTTATTAATTCTATCTCAAACACTAATATTATCCTAACAATGTCAAAACCATCGATATTTTCGTCTATAAGTTTCTCGTTGCGTGAATAATAACTAAAATGAGTAAACGAATATACTAGATACAGACTAAAAAGTGCTCTAGCTTGGCACAAGGGGAAACTAGCGATGGTATCGGTCTACGTTATATGTGAAGTCTATGGTTTGAACAAATCTTTAATGACAAGACACCTACCCTACTATTCTCTATGCACCTAGCCCGAAATTCTTTAAAACTTAAATATCTTTTAATCTTGACTTCGTTCATCAGTGAACCTTAAGACAATATTGTTCAGAAATCTAAACTCTATATTTTAAGATTTTTTTATTAGTAGACGCAACAAAATTATGTCAACAAAAATTTGTATGGGAGTTCGCCATTGTCCTTTCTAAAGACCAAAAATGAATTGGTCTATTTCTATTAAATACGATTACGATAAAACTAAAATAACTATTTAGGATTATAAAACATAACATATCATCACGCCTGTATCCCCGAAGGGGTAGACAGAGGCGTACCAATGTACACCCACAGTTCGCCGATATGTTTAGGTCCCATGTAATAGGGGGCGAGCCTATTGCCACTAACCGGGCACAAATCCAAACTCCGACCTGCTACTGAGAATTTCATAGAAAAACCCAATAACACCTTGGTCGACTCGGGAATCGAACCCAAGACCTCTACCGTAGCAGGCGCGCTTAGCACCACCAGGCCAACGAGGCAGCTAGGATTATGGTCTTACTAAAAGAATTTAATAACACTAGGTACCAGTAATTATACAAAGTAAACTCACATTAGAAGTGATAGGTGGATCTCCTCCAGCTTCAATCAGCAGCACCTTCCATTCAGGGATCTCCGTGAGTCTGTTGGCGAGCACACAGCCAGCAGATCCGGCGCCCACTATTATGAAGTCAAAGGTCTGGCCATCTGAAATCGTTATATGGAGGTGTTTTTGCATTATGAGAAAGAGTCTGCAGTATATGCTATGGATGATATCCGTTTAGTTTTGTATCTGAAATACATGGCAAAATCATTTTCTGACACAGAGTGTACGACGAGCTTTCATCACCGGGCTTACTTGTACATACATCATACTATTTGCTAATTGGTGAATTTTGCAAATGAGTTTTATTTAAAGGTTTCCTATGAGAGTTTTAAGATTATTTTCGTCTAAAAATTTAGATTTCAATTGTTCATTACGACACAAACAGGAATCACTCTAAACTCAATCTCAATCTAAAATCAATCTAAACTATGATATACTGTTATTCTGTCGAAGGTGGAAATATCTCGTCAATCAAGCAGTTCTTCAGTGCATCTGTGTTTACATGCTTAAAAAATATTCAAGTAAATTACTTACTATAAACCTCCGCCTGTTTAGGATACTCCACTGTAGAGGGAGCCACGAGGCTGACCATCACGCGCAGCAGCCTCATCAGCGTCGGCAGGGACAGCACGCCGAGCGCTGATAGACCTCGCCTAATTATCATGATGCTAAAGAAATAGTAATAAAATATTTAGAGTAATTACAGAGTCATAGTAAATTAGTCAAGAAAATATCTGTTTAGAAAAATATCTATTATTATACATCTTATCGGAACCTTCCTTTGAATCACACTGTCCATTGGTGTTAAATATATCAAAATCTGTTCTGCAGTTTTTGAGTTATCGCGTTCAGACAGACAGATGCGATTCGGAAATTTTATATTTAGATGGGACAGTGTTTAGATAAGAGAGAGAAAAGAAACCAATAATACCTTTTTGGCTTTAAACACTCACTTTTTCTTCAAGTCAGTCCATTCAACACAACAAGTCACAAAAACACTTCAATTTATTGTCATATCTATGAGGCACATACATGAATACTGAACATAAACAGTACTGCAGTAATTTTATATTTTGAACATCATCATCTTAAGTGCCCATAGGACATTAATCTTACTTACGTTATTGGGTAGATATTATAATAGTTGCGTCATGTGACTTTGTCTTAGACTAATCCTATTAAATATAACTCAATAATTCTTAAGAAAAGACAAAATAGTTCTTGTATAATGTAAACTCAGTCGAAAAGTACGACACTTTGTCAAGAACACAGAATCGCTGCACTAAATAATTGAAATGTTTAACTATTATTTTCAAACTTGGTTGATGGTTAGTATATTATATAATATGATTTATCTATAATATGTATGTATTTAGAAATATATAAGTATGTTTATCAGTAGTCTGGTTACCATAACACAAGCTCTGCTTAGCTTGGGATCAGACAACCGTGTGTGAGATGTCCTGGAATATTATTATTATTATTTTCGTAGTAATAATCCAGCCCATAAATGTCCCACTGCTGAGCACAGGACTCTTTCCACATAGAGAAGGCACGAGCTTTGATCACCACGCTCTCCGCGGATTGGCAATTTCAGATCCCAATTTTGGAATCTAGTTTTCCTCACGATGTTTTGCTTCAACGTTTGTCAGAAGTTTAAAGAATAAATTAAAAAAGTACCATCACGATATTTTCGTAGTAATTCTTTTATTTTCAGTAATACCTATTTGTGCCAATGGAAATCCTTTAGTTTGCTTTAGTAGAAATTTTGGTAGAAAAAGGTACTAAAGTAAAGTATGATTAATATGCTGTATCTATACTATATCATCTTACTGGTGAGCTTTTTAGATACGAGTAGACTTATGCCGATAAGAAGTTTTGGTTCTAAAATCCTCTTTTAGTTAAACCATTCTTAAACAAGCGTAAATTAAGTCTAATGAAGGTTATATCGTTAAACGTGAAAAGGATTGTTTTTTTTTTTATATTTAGAAGCCATCCTTAAAGATATCTTAGTTTTAGCAGTTTTCTGTGGTCGTTAAGTCTCATCTGAACTGGTTTTGGATAATAAAACAAAAGATTACAACCTTACATAAGTTAAATTATGATTGTGTGTAAAGTGAAGGTGTATCCAATGCGGTCATTGCATAAGTCGCGATGTTAATCTCTATTTTCTCTCCATACAATTATGAAGGGCTAGAGGCAGGTATTTATGGTAATAAGAACATGGAGATGCACTTGGTTGGTGTTGCCAGTTTCTTACAAATATAATAAAATACTTAGTCGTATATAAACCTAAATATTCAAGAGCCTTCCTAATGAAATGCCTATAAATACATAAAGTCCGGTGAAGCAGTCAAAGCCTGCGCTCAGGCTAACTGCAAATATCTCTACCAAAAAAGCCTATAAATACTAATGTATTGAGATTACCGAAATTAAATTACGTTTATCTGTATAATATTGTGTCGTTTTAGTTTATAAAATTAACACAGGCTCAAAATTGCAAATTATGTGTCTTTATAACGTCAATATCCATTATGCTACATAAATAAGTATTTACATAAGACAAGTGTGTTATTTACTTTCTAAGTTATTCCATGAATTATAAGGTGAAGGTCATTTTTTGTTTGTTTACCGCTACTGAAGCAGCTAATTTTTGTATTTAATAAAATGTTATTGTTAGATGGGGCCTATCTAACAACGTACTCATACTACTCAATATGCCTATTCGCTGTGCAGGCGTGGTGCAGGCTATGTATAGAAAACTCTTTTAAGAAAAGAAATAACAGACACAAAAACTTATATATTTATTATTTTCATTATCCTCATCATCATCATCAAAATCCACAGCCCTTGTCCTCCCATTTCAGAACATACGTCTCTCTTAAATCCTGCTATTCTCTACGATCCTTTGCCAGTCTCATCCACTCTATATTCTATATTCTTCTTCTTAGCGTATCGAGATCGTGGTGAAAAGATCAGCCAATCTGCGTTACCGACTAAGCTGTCCACGCAGATTGCCCAAAGTGCGCCGGGCGTATGGGGTATTAAGATACGCATCTCAGGGAGGCTCCTTTCAATTCTACATTTATTAAATTACATAAAATACATTAAAAACTAAAATTAAAATCAAAACACTAAGTCCTCTTCTTTGGGGTCAACAAAAACCGTTCAATGCCATTTAAGTATGTGTCAAAGTATTCATCCCAGTTGATGTCAGAAGGGTTAAAGGGGAACTCTTGTCTGTCAGAAGGTGACAGAGACTTGTGAAGGTGACCAGTCGAGTCCGTCTTGAATATCCAAGAGTTGTATGTGAAGTAGTTCAGGGAGCCGCGAGCAGCGAGGATCTTTGACTGGATTTTCATGTACCTGTGAAGGATGAAAATGATGGTTTGTAGACTCTACAATGTGTAAAAGGGGGTGGTGAACTTATATGATGGAGTTCATAAATAAGGGTTCGTGAGAGAATTCAACAATAAAATGGAGTAAATGATTGCACGACGGTGATTCAACATAGTAAAACAATAAGACAAAAGGAGAAGGTAAAAAAAATAGGAAATTTTGCATTTTATAACCTTTCTTTTCAAAACTTTTCCTATTTACGTTTTTCTTTTCCTGGCTACTTTTAAGGCAGAATCTGTTTAAGAAGGTATTGGGGGTAAAAGAAGCTGCCTTAGTCATGGGTATTTTTAATACTTACATAGGTCTTTTTCCTTTGATTCTCCTAAATAAATCCGCAGCGTACGACGGGCCAGTTTGCAGCAATACCGTAAGAATTGATAGCAGCGTCTTACTCTTCGTAAATATTACTCTCGGGTACATAATGCTGTCTGAAAATAAAAATAATTTTATTTATCAAAATGGCACCAGATGAGAGGAAAGAGAGGTTTGAAACGCGCAACTTTAATAGTCCAGTCATTCGGTAGTTCTACCTGGAAAGTTTTCCGGGAGTGTTGAAAATTGGTGGTTTTATAGATTACGACGAGCTCTTGAAATCGTAAACGTAAATCCATGATATAAATACCATTATTATATTTGATATTACCTATGCTTAATTTAATCCTGTCTTAAATACATTTTTTGGTAAGCAGCATGTCCTTACCTCTGTATGTTTGCATTTACGATAAATTGAGTTCAATATATTTTCTTTTATGTACAATTATTACAATACTTACAAGCATTATCAGCTTCCCTTTTTTGTAACAAATTCAACATTATCTCTAAAGTAAGGGGTTTGGTGGAACTTGTACAGCAATTGTGAACTGTGACATTGCTCGAACTGAAAATGTTAACGACACACTTGTTTAAATATGATGAATGAAATGTGTTAAAAAAAAAACTTTATGTATTTTGGAGACTGTGAATCTTCTTGTTAGCATTTCATTTTCCGAACTAAATCGTTGCTGTCTTTTAAAATAAGGTTGGACCGCCGGATCTCCCACAAGCTTGATTAAAATAAAATAGCTGCTTTTCACACCTTTAAATAATTATTTGAGGTGGTGTCCTCACTGGTCATGTACTTCTTTGATCGAGGCTTTATCACAAAATCTTATTAAACTATAGGTACCTGTGACATCTCGCAGCTGCAACGATGAGGAGATTTGAGACGTAATCCACAGGGATAAGGTCCACTATATGGTGGTCTCGTCCCAGTATAACTCTGTTGAGTCCTTTCCAAGAGGTAGAGACGAGAGCCGTCGCTCCCTGTATTGTATCTGACCAACCAGGGATCGGTTCCTTCGAAGAAGAAACCACTAAAAAGAGTAATGCGCGTTAATTAAAGAGTTAATACATAATAAGATTACTTTTTATTTTTCGGGTAAAGGTAATATTTCGAGTACTATACATATAATGCATAAAATGAGAAGTTAAAATGTCTGGTCGAGGGTCAATACTAAAATCCACAGGGTAGGTATTATGTAGAGAGACAAATAGAAGCCAACAAAAAATGGAAAATAATTAGTATACCCAGTTACTGTAGCCTTCTTCTTATTTTCCTGCAGCTTGAATTGTTATACAAAGAAAGGAATAAGAAAAAGTAAACAATTACCGATAGAAGGTCTGACAATGACAGTGGGTACGTTTCCATGATGTTCAGCAACGTAGTTTTCTGCTAAAGCTTTTGCATATGTATATGTGTTTGGACGATCCCCTGTAAACAAGCAAACACAAATATTGTACTTATCTTTACTTCAGATACTTGAATCCCATGTAACAATTTAGTCGAAGGCGCTAAAATATGCCTAGGACCGCTAAAATATTAGGAGGATATGGAAGGAGCTGCTCCGACAAGAGCTAGGCTCTTAAATTAAAGAATAAGCTGAAACAAGTTACGAGACAACCGAGTGTTGTGACGTATCTTGAGGGATACGTAATATCTGACATGAAGAAAACTAATAGGACGCCGAAAGAGCACTAGAAATATCTATAACAGCTGTTGTACTACTTACTATATAGTTTGTTGAGTCGATTCTCATTAAGTTTTGGTTCTTCCAAACACTTTAGTACTTCGTCTAGCTGCGCTGGTGGAGGGTACACTTTCTCTTCCAAAACGTTTACATGCGTATTACAGTATGCTGTCGATACATGGACAAAAGCCTGAAAATAACATCATTCTGTAAAGAGATTGCCGTTTAACAAGTAATTTATTTTTAAATAGCTCCCACTCTTCGATTTGGACGCAACCTTTGTGTTGCGAGGCTTTTATAAAGTTTCAAAGCATATACTTTGAACCTCGAACAAAAAATCTGGATTGTGCAGGTTTCTTATTATATGTAATAAACCTTCAAAAGCGCCTTTGTATTTTGGACTACAGTGATAAATTGTAATTGGCTGCTAAAGTTACCTCAATATTCTTCATACGGCGACTCAAACTTAATGTATTCACGGTTCCCATGAGGTTGGTGTTCAGAGAACTGATCAGTTCCTCCTCAAAGTCCACTGACGCTGCCACGTGGAAGACAACAGAAACCTGCAAAGCATATTAATTATGTAAATTACCTGAAATCTTACATTAATATCATTTGTCGAAAATTAATAGCCTCTTTCCCAAAATATATTTCCCCTGCTCTGTCCACGAGAAAAAGAACGGAAAGAATAGGCGAAAGATTTTTCTTTTCCTAGACTATTTAATATGGATGTTGCAAAATTGTTGATCTAAACTAAACTAAGTTAGTTACATTCTTGTGTTTGAGATTTTTGATTACCTTATCTATTAACCTTTTCTGGTCTTCATCAGATATCCCGAGTTCCGGTTTATGAATATCACCAGCTACTGGGATTATCTTGTTCAGATCCTGAGGCCGGTCCGCTTTCAGTCTAGAGAACACCTGGAAATATAGTCAGGAAATCATGACTCTGCACTTCATGACAGGTTATTATAAAGTGTCTATTATATTTTTATAAATATTGACATACTGCCTCGTTGGTCTAGTGGTTCTAAACGCGACTGCTACGCTAGAGGTCTTGGGTATGATTCCCAAGTCGTCCAAGGTATTTGGTTTTTTGGAAATTCTCAGTAGCAGGTCGAGTTTTGGATTTGTGCCCGGCTATTTTCAATAGGCTCGCCCCGTGTTACATGGGACCTAAATATACCGGCGAACTGTTGGTGTACATTGGTACACGTCTGCAATACCCTTCGGGGATTCAGGCGTGATGTTTTGTTATGTATTGACGGAAGTCGATTGAAGTACGAATCATTAAAATCACCCTATGTGCTTGCTCTTTAGAACACGAAAGGAACAAATATATAACATACATGGCCTGATAATAAACAAAAACACGTTAGGGTCTCCCCACCTTTTCGACGCGGAATCGGCTAACGCCGGTCAAGAAAGCCTTTATGTCTACATAATAAGAGTGTAACTAATACCATTCGAATCGGCTCGGCTCGACCGGCGAAACGAGCCGTTTGTCGATTAGCTGATCGCATCCGTACGGAGCTGAATCTAGCGAAACGTTACCAACTGCTGTAGATGGCCAATATCCATTCCAGTAGTGTGGTAACGCACTCGGCTTAAGCCGATTTCGCATCGATAAGTGTGGTTAGACCCAAACTCTCCTCGCGTTGCGCAGTCGGATAAAAATAACCCGGCCTGCGTCAGTGTTTGTTGTCTAACTAATAAATATTATATAAGTTTAATGTAAAAAAAACAATGGATTTACAAACCACCGTGAGAATTTACGTCGAAAATGATAATTTATTTGTTGTTTGTTAATTTTATTTTTAGATTAAACGATGTTAATTTAAATTAAAACGTAGTATAAGTTAATAAAGTAATGCAAATTTTATTGTCATATTTTTAATAGCATACAAAATATTAAGTATCAACTAAAATCAGGTACTTAGTTACGTATTGTTTATTTTTTTTGCCTTTATGTTGTGAACTTGTTTTTCTTCTTTTAATTTTTATGTTTTAAATCTTTTGTGCCCACTTATTTTATTTCTTTTTTATTTCTCTTTTCTCATTTTGTAAGTAAACTGTGTCTTGTTTTGCACCGAATAAAAGCTATATCTATCTATCTATCTACATTACATACTAATTTAAACATTTTATGTGTTGACATTACAGACCTAGTTTTAATTTTCTTTTGTAATTATTGTCCATCTTAACACTACCCTTCATTGGTAAAACATTTTAATTAACTGCTTTACTGTAGGTACACACAAAATTTCAAGATTTTCAAATGTTAGGACAATCGTTTTTTCAAGTGTTTCTTGAATCTGTCAGTGCCCTCGCTATTTGGCAAACAGTCGGCATCCTTACTTACCGGCGAATTGATAACCTTATCCATTCGTTTCGCAATATTTTCATCTTTTTTGTTTCGAACCAACACGAACACTTTGTCGATGTCTTTGCAGCTGTAGAGGAGTTTTTCGACACACACCTGAAAATACAAATATATTTGAAGATAATAATAATAATAATTATCTAATAATACCAGTCTATGAGCATCCCACTGCTAGGCACCGGCCTCTTCCCATGTAGAGAGGGCTCAAGCATTGAGAACCGTGCTTGCTCATTTGCAAATAAAAACTATTGTTAAATGGTTTATTGTTGGTTTTCTTTTTTGTTTTTTCTTATATAAAACAACTCAGATTGACATTCACCCTTGGTGGCTTAAATGGATTACCTTGGCCACAAAACCAGTCACTCCTGTGATGAAAACTGACTTGCCAGCGTAGAAGTCGGCGATAGGTAATTGAGATTTCATCGGCTGGACGGCATTGGATTCTTTGTTTATTGCTATTTGACTTGTACCTGAAAAAAATATCTCAAATGTTCTGGATTTGTTTCTTAAATTTAGTTTTTTAATAACTTGTAATATTCATATAAACGTCCCACTGCTAGGCACAGACCTCTTCCCACATAGAGAAAGCATGAGCATTGATCGCTTGCTCATTTTGCGGATTGGCGATTTCAGATCCCAATTTTGGAATCTAGGTTTCCTCATGATGTTTTCCTTCACCGTTTGTCAGAAGTCTAATATTTATTAAGTTATACTTTTGTTTCATTAATATGCATTTAAGGTAGCAGCTGCCACTTCCACAGTATGCAGGTAAATGTCATTAGCATCTGTTGTGTAGGGACACTTTCAATAGAAATTCACATGCCACCAGAAGCCACTCTTACATCCGACTAAATTAAACGAATAAAGAAAAGATATCATGAAATACCGACCAGATTGCGAGAACACTCCTAAACATCGATATGACTTAACTACATTGGTCACATTATTCAAAGTTATTCTCTTATTTACGCGACACCACTGGCTCACAGCTACGGATAGCATTGTAACGATCTGGATTAAAAAATATGTTAACTGTACTGAACTGTACATATTTTATGCTCAGATCATATTTATACTTATTTTATGTTGATTGCTTTTTGGTTGTTTTGGCAGATTAAAAGCTTTGTCATAGACCCATTCAGGCCTCGATTCAGCTATTTAAGAGTTGCTTAAACGGACCGAATGACCTGCTTCATTTGGTCATTTTTACGATAATTGTCATTGTGCTAACTGTCATTACAATCAATTGTTCATTTCGATCATTCTCTTCGAGACTTCAATGAGATAATACAATAGAATACGAAAATTAGGCACGATGACAAGTACACTGAGCGACCACTGATATGCATTTAAAATAGCTGAATTGAGGCCCTGATATAATTAAATGCATGACGAGCCACAGTGAGGCAACTTCGACAATTTGCGCATTGGGAAAACCTACACAAAGCTAATTAAAACCATTTAATTATGTTATAATTACTTGTTATATCAACTTTATAACGTAGTCTCTGGGTTAGGCTTTGTGAAACTCTACCAGAATATTAGGGTCGATTCATACATCAGAACAGACAAATACATAATTAAACTTGGATCTCTTTACGCAAACCGATGATCCGACTTTGGGAGGAGAGATACCCAACCACACTGCCCATACCACCATTCGAGAACACCCCGGTAACAAATTACCATGGTCAACGTGGAAATCTATGAATAGACTTCCGACCCAAGTCGGTGGGTGTAAAGAAAATGTATCGGTGGGGTGTAACACACGAGCCTTCTGAGTGTGGTACCTCTCCCCAGACCATGGCTCATTTGCTGAGCTGCCCAGCGTGTCCCACCACCTGTACACGCGAGGACCTGTACAACGCCACTGACAATGCTGTCCGCGTGGCTGAGTACTGGTCCTCAAAAATCTAGCCACGATGAAAATAGCCATTGATCGACACGCTAAGAAGACCGATGATGTAGAATGCTTTATTGTGTATTTGACTGTTCTGGCTTTACGGATTTACAATTATCAGTCAGATGTGAACCGACCCTTAGGAACCCATTTTTAAGTTGTTAAATTCGAAACTAGTCGTACACCTAGATTGTTTATTAGTATTGTAAAATTATGTGTCATTGAAATTAATTTAGTTTTAGTACTTACAGAAAAATATTTTCTTGTTCGTCAATAACAGTGGTTTTCTACAGACACGTGTTATAAAAAGTGTAGTAAACATCTTTATGTTTACACATCAAGCAGGTGGTCACCTTATATATGTCTTTTTATGCATTTACGTACATTGTACTGCAAGAAAGTTAAATAACCCCATTAAATAAGACATGCATGTTTACGTTCAGTCATTGATAAACATGTTATTTTCAATTGTTACAATATAAAGCAAAGTTGTGTATTTATAAATACTAATAACTTATGAAGACCGATGGACCGATTCAGATAATTTTAGTTGAATGACAAATGTACACCTACTTGCCACTGTTGTCATTGTGGGATTGCCAGTGACTGTTATTATCTGCATACGAAAATTAGGCATAATAACAAGTGCACTGGAACGTTTATTAACCTGCCACTCACTGACGCAATAGCGGCATCGGGCCCCAGACTTTAGCAATGTAAACGTTTGTTACTATTATGTGATTTTGCTATTTAAAAGACGAAGGCGCTAAACACAGAATCGTCGTTCGTAGATACAAGTTGGTTTTAACTCATGTAGTCCTCGTATTCATTTTCAGTTTCTAATTACAGTCAACAATCAAAATGATTCTAACTTCCTATAACGAGGACAAGGGAACGCATTTAGGTAATTTTGAGATCTTCGTAGGTCCCCAGATATACCTAGTAGTCCACAAATAAATAATTGTTGGGTATACATAGGTATACTACGTGTGTTCAACATTAAATGTTTATAAATTGGACCAAATTCAGACCAGAGATGGATGGCTTGTGTGAAAGATGATATGAGAAAGAAAGGAGTAGGTAAATACTGAGATGACTAGTTTTAGAGATGAATGGAAGCTGAATACGCATTGCGCCAACCCCAAATAATTGGGAACAGGGCAGGGATATGATGAAATTGGACCAAATTCGGGAGATCTTTGGGGGAAAAACGGTTAAAAAAATGTCTTCCTGACCGCATTTCGATCACGGCGACTCTCAAATAACATTAACCACTTCCGTAGAAGATATTAAAGTTCACCAGTGTGTTGCATCACAGTTCCACCCTCTATTCCTTACATCAGACGGCAGACTGACACGAATGGAGAGAGATAAGGACTGGACCAAAAGCTCTGCGTGCTTTCTGTATGTTTCACCTCCTAGCTTCGAGCAATAGGAACCTATGCGTTTATTTTAAACCGAAAAGCTCGGTATCGAATTGTGCACAGCAGAAATCCACGTCATCGTGAATATTCAACATAATTTTTTCATGAGACTTATTTCACATGGATTGTATACAATATTAATTATATTGTTTTACTGAAATACATAGATACTTCCAGACAATTATACTGACTTAACTACATGTTTGCCTAAACAGTGATGATGTATTAAACTATTATTATATAACTGAGTAAAAACCTGTTTACACAGAAAAACAATTGAATTTCTTTTTAACTTTTGTGCCTCAATAAGAAACAATTACTTTTTATAAATAAATAAAATAATTTATAATAATTTATTTCCACAAAAAGTATTTTTCATTATTTGTTAATTTTTTATTGTGGTTTTCATTAAGCCAGCTATACACTGTCAGCTAACTAAAGTTACTTTATTTTAGCTCGCATAGTTGAGACAAAAAAAAAATTGTGTGTACGTACACAGCAAATTGTGGCAGCTAAACTAAATCAAAATTAAATTGTGTAGGCTTATCCAGAGCTACGTGAACTAAGCTGAGTCTTACCAAAGGGGTAAGACTCAGCTTAGTTCACGTTAACCTTGTGATTTTTGCTAGTGTTCTTAAATTCATTGAAAACTTCAAGTAATATTCTATATTCTGTAATCCGGTTATTACTCTAAGCTTATTGTTCAGTAGCCGGATATTAGTTTAGCTTTCGATGGATGATTGGCATTCTAATATCTATTACTCAGTTGTCGAAAACAAAATTATAATAAAAGAACATTGTTTAGTAGTTATCTTATAAAAATGTTAAACTTAAACATAAATTCTTAGTCGCCTGTCATAATGGACGATTTATTTGCTATTTGTTTCTTAAAGATAAAGATTGGGATTACGATAATTTATTTGATTTTTTTTCCTGTAGATATGTCAACAATCAAAAAAGTTAATTGAACCCTTCTTCAATAAATTTTAAACTATCGCGCTGCATGTTTATATTAATATTATAGAACGGGGATTAGCGCGAACATGCATAAATACCTTTAGGGCTTGACGTTTCGACCAGGTTACACCGGCCGTGGTCGCAAGCAGACTCAACGTCAAGCCCTAAAGGTATTTATGCATGTTCGCGCTAATCCCCGTTCTATAATATTAATATGAACCCTTCTTCGTTTTCAATTTACGTAAGTAATTAGGTTTAGTTAATTTTTTAACTATGTTTCACTGTCGGTAAGTGAATACCATTATTGTAAAACCTTCCTCAGTAGAAGGTCTCGTCAAGAAAGTATCCGTCATTTAAAAAAAAAAGCTGTTATCTCAGCTTTGACTTGTTAGCTACCAATGCAATGTTATGATAAACATTATTACACAATGAATAATAATATTATTATATTTAATAATAATTACATAACAAAATAAAATAACTGTATAAATTAATATAATTTTAGTCAAAGTCCAAATGTTTTTATTTTAAAAACTCGTAATCAAAGTTATTTTGCCTACAAACGTGCCATATCGCACGATCTATTTATGTTAATTATTAATTAATAACTACATAATAATATGTTGCTAAGGGGTCTGACAGGAGAGTAAGACCGGTTATTCAAGAGAACGATATTTTAAATAATGTGTCCAAACAAAAATATTATAGGTAGGTACAGGCCACAGTTAAATGTGTAAAACCCAATATAGGGTATTTTTAAGTTTATTGACTTTTAGTTTATAATTTAAGATGTTCGGCATCAATATTGACTGATTTATTTTAGAACATTTTTGCACACACTTAAAATAGTGTGTGTAAAATTGGTGGCACCACTTGCGTTTTGTATTTTTGTGGCTGAAATAAAAGCTTTATAGGTACACTTTATAGTATAAAATGCAGACACCAACCAAAGCAACTAATTTCAGAGGCGCATATATGACGCCAAATAAAACTTATAATCTTATGTGTGAATAACAAGCCAATCTCGTATACTTAACACTTAGCCGCGTTTCAGTATTCAGTGCATATAATAATAATATAATAATATAATAATAATAATATTCCGGGACATCTGACATCTCACATCTCTCGCATATATTTATATATCGGGCATAAAGCCCCAAATACGATATAAACTTAGTCACAGATTATACAATGATCTAAACTCGTTTAATGAAGACTGGTTGCCAAACTCCAAATTCCTTTAAAACCTAAAAGAATGCTGACGGCCTTTTCACAAAAAAAATGTAATTTATTCAAATAGGCTTTTGCCTGTTTCGTTGTAGGCTAGATTTTTAGCACAATATTCAGAGCAATGTCCTGTTTGAATAACCTTGACCTACGCGATATATGAAAACCAGTATTTAGTCTTTCTTCTCATTAAAAAACTGTTGTCAACTTCACGGTGACCTTTTTCAAACAAGTTTATTACTCGACCGGAAAACAGCTTTATGTAACAAAACAGAGGAATAAGTAGTAGGTACTATGAGATTAAATTGGTCTTTATTTCAAGGCATTTAGGTTGAAATTTGCACTGTGTTTTGACTTTTGAAATGCGATCAACTGTATCCTCATAATATTGCAACTTATTATGCAAGCTTTATACTGAAAAATTATATTTTAAAAACTTTTTTTCTGTTTTGGCTTTCTGCTCTAAAACATTTTTCTGAAACAGATTGTATGACTTCCATTACCTACTGAATTCTAGAAATATCATTGGCAAACTATTTTTCTAGTTTATTTTCATATTTTAGATAGAGAAATGTGATGAAAAAAAGCTCCGTGCTCTTTAGAAAATTATATTCATCTAGCTGTGGGCCAAATAGGATAAATTTTGTTAAGTTGAAGCTGAAAATTTGGTTATTAAAGACACTTTTAATAAACATAAAAATATCCATAGTCCACGGGGGCGAAATGCGGCCCACGGAGAGCCGCTCCGCTACGTTGAATGTAAGAGGTGGAGGCCCTGTCCAGAGAATGAATGAAGAACTATTGTCGAAAAAAGTGTCTAAGGCGAGAATACATGGAAAAACACCAGGGGCCTGAGTCTGCTATTGACAATTGTTTGAATCGTCTGAGTGGGTGGCGTTAGTAGGTCCATTTTAGGTTAATTAGCATTCTATTTATTCATGTCAGTTGGCGTTAAATGACGTTTAACCAACGTAATTATCCTAAAATGGACCTACTAATGCCACCCACTCAGACGATTCAAACAATTGTCAATAGCAGACTCGGGCCGCAGGTCAAGAGTACCCTAAACCGAATAGCAGGTATGAAGGGAATAAACAGGCGTTCTTATATATTATGTATGTATGTATAATATTCATAACTGC
The DNA here is from genome assembly GCA_905146925.1 of Autographa gamma. Lineage (NCBI taxonomy): Eukaryota > Metazoa > Arthropoda > Insecta > Lepidoptera > Noctuidae > Autographa > Autographa gamma. Next base: position 10,820,102 of record LR989856.1, on the reverse strand, counting down.
AAAACACGTACCTACTTTACTCTGTCAGTTTGTCTGCCGGTAACGGCTAAACCGATATCGTTCTGACTTGATTTTGGGTAAGTTCAGATTAAAAACCAGTATTTACAATCATTATGCATTTATTGTTTTTAACAGTCAGTCTACGCCAGCAGTAGTATGCATCTTGATAACAACCTCTTTAAAATTCAAGTTTATCATTAATATTTTATTATTACAGAATAATAATTAATAATACGCTACAACGGAACTGCTCTTGAATTAATGCAATTTTGACGAATATTTAATTCAAAATATAAAATTATTTTTAATGAATATTTGAATTACATCCTAGCATACATAATAAAGAGTCGTAAGCAAACTTTACGATTTCCCTAACCATCGTCCCTGAAAGAATTTAAAGTAGATTGAAAAAAATTACACCTTTCATTCTTTTTTTTACTCCTGATCCGAAAGGAGTGATAAAAAAATTACCTTTGTATATGTTTGATATGATATAACCTGATCGATATGGTTCTGAGCAATATTTTTAAAGTTCAGCATTTTGAAAGCTATCAGGAAGTTTCCATATGTTATTTTTTTTTTTTTTATAGGATCAATGACCAGTTAAAACTGACCATATAATTAAAATGCGAGTAAATTTAATCATTGTAGCAAGTTAAAGAAAAAAACCTAAATGTTATATTAACATAGCGGTTAATTAAATCCAATAAAATTAAAAAACATCTAGTTTTAAATCGTAATGTTATAGAACGAGATTTTTAAAACTGTCGGTTTATAACTAAAGGCTGTCAGATTGCGACCAGTTTTCATTGAGAAGGCCGAAGCGATTAGTCTCTAAAACCTTCCAAGAAAATCAAATTCAAAATTATTTATTCAAAATTGATAAATTCAAAAACAACCGGACGTAGTACATGTCTACACAAATTAGATAATAAATTCGGAGTTAATAAAAAGTGGTGACAAATAATAATGATGAAGTTAATTTATTAATATTTTATAAGCAATTGGTTTTCTTAATTTACAGTGTTGAAGTTTCAGTGATTTTCTTACAGGTGAGAGTTTGTTTTTTCTTATTGAGTTTGTTTACTGGTTTTAACTGAAGAATAACAGATATATGTATAATGAAACAATGAGATATATGATCGTTAATGTTTAGAATGTGGGGAATAAAAGTCTGAAATGGTTAATGCGATAGTTACATTGAGTTAATCATTTGCTTATAGTAAATAACTTAAGCCGTCCCTCAACATAGTTTGAGAGAAAATGGCTTGATTTGGCTTTGCAGAAAATGATGATTATGATAAAGTGAGCATTTCGTTTTTGTAACCGCCGACAATATATGAGAAAAGTTTAATTTTCTTAAAGCAGTATTAGTCATCAGCGTTTGGTATAATGATTATGGCCAAAATATTGATAATATTTTTTGTACAGAGAATGCAAAGAATTAAGTTTTCGCAAAAATACTGGGGATTGAGGGGATGAGGATTATTTCAAATGCTAAATTCACATTATCTGCCTGATTAAAGCGAAGTAAAAACCTCTGTGGGTATTATGTGCAATTGGAAATTCGTATAAAAACTGTCTTTATAGTAATTTTGACGAAATGGATAACATCGACGTTTATAATAATAAAATAATATTATAGTAATTTATTTTTCATGTTATGTTTGCAAGACCTACGTATGTATCTACTAAAAAGCAACTGAACTTAACAACTGCAATATAAAGCTTACAATTCACAATCAAATAAATACGGAAATTGCGTCAGAAGAACCGAAAAAAAAAGCTTAGTACTGACCTGCACAGTCACGTTTGTCGTAACCAGTTTTAATGAATATTTAATATAATTATTACAAAGAATGTTGATTTATCTATACATCTATATCTATATCTATACATATAAGAAAATTGTAGAAAAGTTTTGTCTGTGCAAGGGAAATATGTATAAAAAAAGTAGCAGAGGTTGTTATTATATCGATGCCGAACCCGAAATTGTAATTAATTTTATTTTTGTCTGTTTGTCTGTGTGTTTGTGCACGCTAATATCAGAAACGGTTTATTCGATTTAGATGCGGTTTCACTAATATATTGTTGTAAACTTCATTTAAAATTTAGTGTTTATTTCATGTCAATCGGTTCATAAATAAAATCAATCAATTTAAAGAATCACGGCGAACATCCACGCGGTCGAAGTCGCGGGCACAGCTAGTATTGATTATAAAGTTAAAGTAGGTATAAATAATCCAGTTACATTACAATATCTATAAACAAAAATCATTATTGACATCATCGCTATGCATTTGGCATTTACGAAATGTTAAACGCGTTATTCCCAGTCTCGGTATGTTTGTCAGTTAAGTTTAAACGGATAAACCGCTCAACCGATTTTGATAAATCTTGTATACAAATGTATATTAATTTTACAACAAAAATGTAGCATTAAAACAGGTACCATGAATATAAATCGTGTGAATTATAAAAACACGAACAAAACGAAAAATACTACATTACTTAATCTACATATTACCTAATTATTATTAGCTACTCGGTTTTTTTTTTAAACGTGTAAGACAAGACTTATTATACGATACTACCTGACTCGGCAGACTTCGTACTGCCTGAATCGATAAATAAAACCCTACACTTTTTTATAATATAAAATGAACTTAAAACAAATTGTTTTTTTTTTTTTATTTTATAAATTCGGAGCATTTTCATAATTATTTGGACACACCTTTTAAACATTCTCTGACTTGCCACGAATAATTCAATGCCATTTGCCAAATCGGTTCAGCCGCAGTTTTACTGAGGGCAAGCTTTCACTATATTTCCGGACTGGAGTCTGGACATAACCTTTGATGTTGGTTCTAAATTTCGTTCTATTTTTATAACCTGGTGTTGGTGTCAATATAAATATTTTAAGCGTAAATTAATGCTATCATTGTGGCTATAACTTTAAGATAACTTTTGTATTCGTCGTCGAGGTCACTTTTTTTGGAGAGCTACCCATTAATCATTACAATAAAACTATTCTGAGTATGTTGCGATTGTTCAAATTTTATCCCAACATTTGGAATCATAGAGGTCATGGTATTTCAGTCTGTTTTTATTTTTCAAAGTAAGATTTGATATCTCAAAATGTATAACACAAAACTTCAGGATACCTTAATAGTTCCACATGAGTTAGCCCGACGTTAATTATGCCGTTATCTTCACATAATATGCTGTAGTAAGCATAATATATTTCAGCTCTTATTATCCTGCATGGTGGTCTTAACTTAAACAAGCCTAGAACACATCAAACTAAAACATGGACGCACTATGTTAGACATCTGCGGCTCAGCGCTAAACGAAGAAGCGTTGTCCAGTGTGATGATCGCCTAAAAGAATAAAGCATGACCATATAAATTACTTATGTTTACAATCTTCTTTTGTCCTTAGAATGAATATCCTAGCGCAGATCCTGTCCCTGCTGAACGCGAGGACCATTCGGCCGATGGTGCACCTCATTCAGATGTTCTTCAACGCTATAGCACTGCTGGAGCTTGATGCTGACGACTTCCCGCCACAGGCACAAGTTACAGGTAGCTATTATTGATATTTTAATCATAAATCTTCTTTAGAATAATCTCTTTGTACAACTTTTAACCGTCCTATCATCCCGCCCCTTTGCAAGACACGGCAAATTTAATTATTGTTAAAATTACTGCATCGACAAGAGCATAGTTCTTAAATTGATGATGATGATGATGAAGGCAACAGTAGGAGCTGATTAAAGTCATACCAATGATGTCCTCTTCCTAAAACAGTGTCTAACAATGCCTAACATGGTACTGTGTTCTTACAGGGGGATATGTACCAGACTCTATATTATAATCCCATATACTTAAAAAAGGCCTATAGTAATCAAGTAAGGTATGTTTATTTTATTTTCAATATTATTTACAGATGGCCAGACATTTGACTTCATAGTGGTGGGCGCGGGGTCAGCAGGGTGTGTGGTCGCGAACAGATTGACAGAAATTACTGGCTGGAATGTACTCCTAATAGAAGCTGGTGGGACGCCGCCAATGTCTGCTAAAGTAAGTCTGAGCGCAAGGTTTTATACAAAAACTTTGACCCAAGCTAAGTATCCTTGAGAATAAATACCAGACTAATTAAACTGTATTCTCTTGCTCAACATCAACTACCTCAAGGATCAAACCTAGGAATAATGTATAATGCAAGATATAATGCAATTAACTATTCACTGTCGAAAAATAGAATTTATAGTAGGTATTTAAAAATGTTACAGATATTTAAAGGAGGAAGTTCCTAGTCCAAAACCTTGTTATATAAAATTCTTAGCATTGGAGTTTAGAAAAAAACTGTGCCTTGGAATTTGCATTAGATCTTACTTGAATTTTAATCTTTACAAATTGTTTCAGTATCCTGGTTTTTTTGCTTTCGTCGATTATTCTGACGCTGACTGGAATTACTACACAGTTAACGATGGATTTTCTAGTCAAGCACTCAAGATGAAAAGCGTCCACCTTACTAGAGGGAAAATGCTTGGCGGGTCAAGTGCGGCCAACTACATGTTCTATGTCAGAGGCAATAAGAGGGACTACGACAGGTGGGCAGAACAAGGCAACGACGGATGGGACTGGAACTCAGTCATGTACTACTTCAAGAAAAGCGAACGCCTCAATGATGGCCGCATAATGAACAGCTACCTTAGAGACTACCATAATTCCGAAGGATATTTAGGAGTAACCCGACCTCTATGGAAAAAGAAAATGAATAAATATATGCAGGCCTTCGCCGAGAACGGACACAATATACTTTTGGACTGCAACAGTGGTGAACAGTTCGGATATGTAGTGCCGACTTACACAGTCGATGATGACGTTAGACAACACACAGCCACCGCTTTCCTCGAGCCGATTAAAGACCGCCAAAACCTATTTGTTCTCAAAAATACTTTAGCACAGAAAATCTTATTTAATCAGTATAGGAAAGCGGTTGGGGTTGAGATAAAGCTGCCTAATAATAAAGTAATCAATGTGTTTGCTAGGCGAGAGATTATTGTATCAGCAGGAGCCATTAACAGTCCTCAGTTACTAATGTTATCTGGTATAGGCCCGAAGAAGCATTTGGAAGAAGTGGGTATTAATGTGTTATTGGATTCACCGCGGGTCGGAAGCAACTTACGTGACCATCCTATTGTCACTGTTCCGATAGCCGCTGAGAAAGAACCTACATCGATTGTAGAAAATATAGAAATAATAACGAATCTAGATAAGTTTCCAACTCCTTCTTTTCTGGGCCATGTGGCTCTTAACAAGTCTCAGACGTACCCTGACTATCAAGCTACTGTATTTCCTATCGCTGCACAATCTCCTATTTCCTCTATAATATGTGGTCACGTTTTTCGTTTAGAGGATGAAATATGTTACTCAATATACGAGGCCAATAGAAAAAGACGAGTTTTGTTACCCGTTTTGTCATTGTTACATCCTGCGTCAAAAGGTAAAATCAGGTTGAGAAGTAACAAGCCTGATATGAGTCCTCTTATTTATAACGGCTATTATTCTAATAAGATAGATATTGAAAATCACGCACGATACGTTGAGGATTATATTAGTGTTTTAAAGACGCCGTATTTTAGAAGTATTAACGCTGAAGTTATTAATTTGAATGTGCCGCAATGTAAGTCGTTGCGGTTTGGGAGCCATGAGTATTGGAAGTGTTTTGTTCTGAACATGGCGACGACACAGTGGCATCCTTCAGGGACGTGTGCGATGGGCCCTGAAGGTAAAGGGGTGGTGGATGAGAGGCTAAGAGTCAGGGGAGTGACAGGTTTAAGGGTAGTTGACGCCAGCATTATGCCAACGTCAATAAGCGGTAATTTAAATGCACCAACAATAATGATTGGTGAAAAAGCGTCTGATATGATTAAGGCTGATTATGGAATAAATATATTTTACTAGTTGCTTTGAATTTTATTTATTAATTATATTACTTCAAAATTTTGTTACCCGAATTCATCACATCATATTATTATGAAATAACGGTTTGGACAGGGCCACATAGTGCCTACCTACTATAACAATATACCTACTAGAGCTCTAGATGAGCGCCTAAGTTGGATGCTATCATCTTGAACAATTTACATGAATAAGTATTTAATTTAAACTGACTTAAAAAATTGCATTCAACTGTGTTTATGTCTACAGAAAATATAGTAGTCTGAGCAAATTGACAACGTAAAAGGAAAAGTTGTCGCGTAGAATGGAGCATACGTTATAATAACATTAAAATCATTCCACGGTACAAGTTTTTATTTGATGTAACTTTTCAATGGTATCTCCATTGAAAAGTTACGGCATAGGATAACTTTACAATATCAAATAAATTTCAATTCCATAATATCTAGGGTAATACAATCGCACTATGATGCCATAATGCACTTAACATACCATGGTAATAAAACACAGTAGCGCCCTCCAATCCTACGACGCCGACGGCACTGCGTCCTGTTTCCACACAGTCTCTTTGAAAACACTTTTAGTTATAAATTATTTTATTGTATGATCATTTTAAAATACCAATTTTATCAAGGCCTAAGATTTATTGATTATTTGCTCACAGAATTTCATCACAAGAAAAGGTCACCTCTGAATTTTAAATTGGCAGCATTGCGAATGTTTTTATTTACTGTTGATAAATATATAATCTGTGTGAATGTATGTATGTGACGTTTCTCTATAGTTTGTCAAAACTTGTAAACTAATTTTTTATATTTTGTAATTAAATCAATAAATTTATGTTAATTCGTGAATTATGAATGAATAGAGAATAAAACATAGTATAAGGTTAATTATACTGTGACAGTTCAAGTGAATTCCTTTGGCTTGCAATAAAAAAAACTCAAAATGACCAACCTCGATGTAAGTAACCACTTGTAGTGTATGTATTATCTTATTTTTCAGTGAAGAGACATTTCATTTAGTTTAAATTTACTGTTGTCAATTAAATAAGACTTCTAAACACATCCTGAACTTCATAGTTTTATGAATATGACTTGTACAATCAAGCAATATTGGTACATAATGCTTTCAAGTAACATCAAATTGTAGAGCAATAAAACATTACTATTGTACTTTCTCCAAGTCTTTAACTTATATTAAAAGTATCTACACTGTCTAGTAACTTTATTTCTATCCCTTGACATTGAAATACTTGAGCAGTAGTGTATAGTTCAAAAATTACGTTTTGAAATTTTAGGTAAGCAACAGTAGCACTGACAGCAGCTCAGGCTCAACTTCAGACTCAAGCAGCAGTGGAAGCTCTTCCACCAGCTCAGGGTCTGGCTCCAGCAGCTCAGACTCTGAATCCTCTACCTCCGACACCCCAGCAACCACCACCGCACCTCCTGCACCTAAATCACCCGTCAAACCTGAAGAACCGAAAAAGAAAGAGGAACCAAAACCAAGACGACCTTCGAAAGCAAAGATTTCATCATCTAGTGATGATGAACCGCCTAAACCAGCAAGTCCAAAACCAGCACCACCCAAAAGACGTAGTTCTGCAAAACCTAAAGCTGCTATAGCAGTTCTTGCAAAAGGAAAGACTGCACAGAGAATTCCCTCTGGAGCGAAAACACCTAAACCTATTCCAAAAACAATACCGAAAGCACAACCAAAACCTGACACTGGTACATTAAAAAAGAAGAGTATATTCTCGCCTGATAACAGTTCTGAATCGGAAACAGAAAGTAAATCATCCGCAAATAAGAGTCCTAAAGAATCACCTAGACCTAAAAGAGGTTCTAGAAAATCTAGTGACGAAAAAGACAACTCTCCAGTGACTACCGCAGATAATGACGATTCTAATTCAAAAGATAATGCTAAACGGAAGAGTGTGAATAGACCTAATGGACCACCACCAAAGAAATCTATTGAGGATAAGAGTGCTTCATCATGCACTTCCAGTCAGTCTTCCGTTGAATCTGTGTCCTCTGACAGTGAGAGTGAACCGACACCGAAAAAGGAACCAATTAAAACTGGAAAGACAAAACCTCCTTCAAGTGCTACCAAGGTTTGTTTTTATTTATCATGGTTTATATTGTTCTACTGTGGGTCATAAGCTCTTTTAAATTGCCCTCAATAGTCAGTTCTTCCTTTCTTTACATTCTGCCATTCAGTTTCACTAACTAACTTGATATTAAACCTGAGAAAATGAATGTCTAACTGAACTAGGTCTAATGACCTATTTTACCTAAACAATCAACCCTCCTTACTTTATTATTTTTAAACTGATTTAGTATTTATGTCATGATTCGGTATGTAGAACATTCTGTTAATTTAATGCAGTACATCAAATTTATTTACATAACGACACCAAATTGTTCCTTACCATCTTCATAAATATGTATAATTTTATTTCTTTTATCACTTATCATTCTCTTTTTTATTTACAGCAAGAAACAAGAGATCAAGCATCTAAAAGTGGTGACTCAGGTGACTCTCCGGTAGCCACAATGCCTAGAAAACTCACTCGGTCACTCTCAGCTAGGGTGTCAAGATTGGCCGCTGCTTCCAGACGGACTAACACTGATACTGATTCAGAGGTTGATGATAAGAGTAATGATAAAAAGTAAGTAGCAATGATATAATAGTCCCTTGTATCAGATAATATTAATTTTTTCCTTGTTTAAATACTTGCTTAAATAATTTACTCTAAAAGTTAATTGAAGACTGGCCAGAGTCAAACATTAAACAAAATATAATTTGATATTGTCTCATGCGATCTCTTTCACTTTTAGATATAGCAAATAAATGTCTTTTTAAAGTATCTTAACAGTAAAATGTATGGTTAAGAATTTTACATGTGAATACTACCTATCTGAATACTATCTCACTTAAACCCACATTTCCCACGCACCAACATAACAGCTGTGAAATGTGTAAAATTAATTGTAGTTAATTATAAAAATAATATAGAAATACGTTTATTTCTATATTATTTTCTAGCAGCGCCAGCAACAGCACCAGCGCCAGCAACAAGGACAGCAAGAAGAGCCTGAAGGGGCGCGCCCCGCCCGCGCGCTCGCCCGCCGTGCTGCCCGCGCCGCAGGAGCCCGCGCAGCAACGCTGCCCCGTCAGGGGTTGTGACTCCACTGGACATCTTGGTGAGTTACTCTTGAAATGGTTATCAAGTAGTTCTCAAGTTGTGTGTGAGTGTTTTGTTCTGCGGTAATAACGGTGTCAATTGCTGTATCAGTTATTTTTTATATGTACAAATTAGATACACCATTTAAAACTCAAGAACGAGTGGAACCATGTTTGGGATTATACACCTCTACCAATATTGAAAAAAACAATGATTCACTTCATATCAAACATACTGATGTAGTCGGTTTTGCATCTGACGCCTGCTTTGGGTTCTTGTTGGGGCTATGTGGATGTGGATGGTTGCGAACTGGATGCGGTAGGCTTAGTCTGTCTCCATATCGGAAGTGCGCGTTCCTTGAGTACAGCGCGATCGCTGGGCTCGCGACGCATTTTGTTAGAGACCGCGGGGGTCGTGACTCGTGACGGGGTAGCGAACGGCTCTCCCAGAGTGCGGCGGTCGCGCTTTGCACACGCCACACGCTGATGGAAACGCTTGCGGCGTTCGCGTCGCTCGTAAGCTCGAGAAATTTGCACGTCCAATATGGGGGACGCTTTAGGACCTGTTTTCATAACTTGCGAGAGACCTCTGTCTAACACCTTAATTGATGATGTGTTGTTGTTGTGTAGGCGGCAAGTCGAGCCGTCACATGACGTGGGACGCGTGCCCGCTGTACCACAACGTGACGGGCGCGTGGTGCGTGGCGGCGGGCGAGGAGCGCGCGGCGGCGGCGGGCGCCCGGCGGCGAGCGCTGCAGCTGCTGCACCAGCGCCCGCGCGCCATGCCCACGCTCGAGCAGCGGGCCTACCAGCTCAAGGTCAAGGTACGTGTTACAACGTGACGGGCGCGTGGTGCGTGGCGGCGGGCGAGGAGCGCGCGGCGGCGGCGGGCGCCCGGCGGCGAGCGCTGCAGCTGCTGCACCAGCGCCCGCGCGCCATGCCCACGCTCGAGCAGCGGGCCTACCAGCTCAAGGTCAAGGTACGTGCTTAAAGCATAGCCAGTATGCCGTACACAAACCCTCCATAATCACTTAAACCGCTGATCCTAACGCTCATAACAAATCATGTGCGTACGGATCGCACTAGCGTGGACGTCTTGTCAGCCCCACACAACGTCGACGCGTCAGCGCCTCGGGTCGGCGTGTCATCATCGCAATGTTTTCTTTTCGAACTGCTTTTACGTTGCGCTCGCGCTGGCAAAACGATTACACTCGAAAGACATTTAGTGTTAAGGTCCCTTTAATTTAAGGTAAATATAGGTGTTATTTTTATTGTTATGATTGAAGATGCAATTAAGCCAGAAAAAACCTGTGCTAACATACCCACTATCATTCTTGAGCACCAACTCGAAAAGCTACCCTCATTAGTCGATTACATATGTACTGGCTTCTGAAAATTTAAAAGTTTAGTTTTTGCATTAAAACCTGTTTAAATATGATATCAAAAAGTCTGAAAGCAACCAATCCCAATACTTGCCCTAAAATCAGCCCTCCAGAAATCACGATACACATAAACCTATTCTCTCAGGACATGAGATCCAAATGGAAAGGCAGCCAAGAGCTACGGGAGAAGCTGGCAGCGTCTGGCAACGAGGAGATGACGGAGGACCGGGAGCCGATACTCGAGGGGTTCGCGCCCGACTACGACCTCAGACTGTTCCGCGAGGCGCAGGCGCTCGCCGCTATTAAGATAGAGGAGGAGCTCGGGGATATACCTACTGATAAGGGGACTAGGTAAGGCATACGCAATTTTATGAAATTTTCGTTGCATTATAACATTTTTCCTTATTTTTGGAGTCTTTGCTCTCAGGCTGTACGTAAAATTATCTTTTATTCTCAAAATATACTCGAGCTTTCCTGATCTTTTCAACCTGATTGAAGACTTTTATTACGTTCTCCATCACATCATTACAGATCGTTATAATTTTTCTAACAATAGTTGTTATAGGATCAGTATTTTGCTAGATTTTCACTTTTTTATTATTCTGATCCTCAAACATTTGGTGAAGTGCCACGACCTTACCAATGTTTGGCCTTTTCGTTGTTTATCTGTGCTAAATTTGGTTTTGCGCACCATGGGACTGCAAATAGGCAAGAAATAATTCAAAACTCTTTCTATACATGGTCCTAAATGTCAGATTCTGTTCTTTTTCTGGTCTTACGTGACTTTTATCTTATAGTACAAGAAAAGACATTAATAAAAAAAAAAAACATTTTTTAAACAGACTTTACATTTCTCATTTCCTCCGCAGATACGTAGTGATGGGTAAATACATGATGGAGGTGTGGTACCAGTCGCCGTACCCGGGCGACGCGGCTCGCGTGCCGCGGCTGTTCGTGTGCGAGTTCTGTCTCAACCATCACAAGAGCGCCACCGGAGCGCAGCGGCACAAGGTCAAGTGTGTGTGGAGACACCCGCCCGGAGATGAGGTGAATATAACACATATACATCTGCTATATACCTAATACATGAGGTGTGGTGCCGCGGCTGTTCGTGTGCGAGTTCTGTCTCAACCATCACAAGAGCGCCACCGGAGCGCAGCGGCACAAGGTCAAGTGTGTGTGGAGACACCCGCCCGGAGATGAGGTGAATATAACACATATACATCTGCTATATACCTAATACATGAGGTGTGGTGCCGCGGCTGTTCGTGTGCGAGTTCTGTCTCAACCATCACAAGAGCGCCACCGGAGCGCAGCGGCACAAGGTCAAGTGTGTGTGGAGACACCCGCCCGGAGATGAGGTGAATATAACACATATACATCTGCTATATACCTAATACATGAGGTGTGGTGCCGCGGCTGTTCGTGTGCGAGTTCTGTCTCAACCATCACAAGAGCGCCACCGGAGCGCAGCGGCACAAGGTCAAGTGTGTGTGGAGACACCCGCCCGGAGATGAGGTGAATATAACACATATACATCTGCTATATACCTAATACATGAGGTGTGGTGCCGCGGCTGTTCGTGTGCGAGTTCTGTCTCAACCATCACAAGAGCGCCACCGGAGCGCAGCGGCACAAGGTCAAGTGTGTGTGGAGACACCCGCCCGGAGATGAGGTGAATATAACACATATACATCTGCTATATACCTAATACATGAGGTGTGGTGCCGCGGCTGTTCGTGTGCGAGTTCTGTCTCAACCATCACAAGAGCGCCACCGGAGCGCAGCGGCACAAGGTCAAGTGTGTGTGGAGACACCCGCCCGGAGATGAGGTGAATATAACACATATACATCTGCTATATACCTAATACATGAGGTGTGGTGCCGCGGCTGTTCGTGTGCGAGTTCTGTCTCAACCATCACAAGAGCGCCACCGGAGCGCAGCGGCACAAGGTCAAGTGTGTGTGGAGACACCCGCCCGGAGATGAGGTGAATATAACACATATACATCTGCTATATACCTAATACATGAGGTGTGGTGCCGCGGCTGTTCGTGTGCGAGTTCTGTCTCAACCATCACAAGAGCGCCACCGGAGCGCAGCGGCACAAGGTCAAGTGTGTGTGGAGACACCCGCCCGGAGATGAGGTGAATATAACACATATACATCTGCTATATACCTAATACATGAGGTGTGGTGCCGCGGCTGTTCGTGTGCGAGTTCTGTCTCAACCATCACAAGAGCGCCACCGGAGCGCAGCGGCACAAGGTCAAGTGTGTGTGGAGACACCCGCCCGGAGATGAGGTGAATATAACACATATACATCTGCTATATACCTAATACATGAGGTGTGGTGCCGCGGCTGTTCGTGTGCGAGTTCTGTCTCAACCATCACAAGAGCGCCACCGGAGCGCAGCGGCACAAGGTCAAGTGTGTGTGGAGACACCCGCCCGGAGATGAGGTGAATATAACACATATACATCTGCTATATACCTAATACATGAGGTGTGGTGCCGCGGCTGTTCGTGTGCGAGTTCTGTCTCAACCATCACAAGAGCGCCACCGGAGCGCAGCGGCACAAGGTCAAGTGTGTGTGGAGACACCCGCCCGGAGATGAGGTGAATATAACACATATACATCTGCTATATACCTAATACATGAGGTGTGGTGCCGCGGCTGTTCGTGTGCGAGTTCTGTCTCAACCATCACAAGAGCGCCACCGGAGCGCAGCGGCACAAGGTCAAGTGTGTGTGGAGACACCCGCCCGGAGATGAGGTGAATATAACACATATACATCTGCTATATACCTAATACATGAGGTGTGGTGCCGCGGCTGTTCGTGTGCGAGTTCTGTCTCAACCATCACAAGAGCGCCACCGGAGCGCAGCGGCACAAGGTCAAGTGTGTGTGGAGACACCCGCCCGGAGATGAGGTGAATATAACACATATACATCTGCTATATACCTAATACATGAGGTGTGGTGCCGCGGCTGTTCGTGTGCGAGTTCTGTCTCAACCATCACAAGAGCGCCACCGGAGCGCAGCGGCACAAGGTCAAGTGTGTGTGGAGACACCCGCCCGGAGATGAGGTGAATATAACACATATACATCTGCTATATACCTAATACATGAGGTGTGGTGCCGCGGCTGTTCGTGTGCGAGTTCTGTCTCAACCATCACAAGAGCGCCACCGGAGCGCAGCGGCACAAGGTCAAGTGTGTGTGGAGACACCCGCCCGGAGATGAGGTGAATATAACACATATACATCTGCTATATACCTAATACATGAGGTGTGATGCCGCGGCTGTTCGTGTGCGAGTTCTGTCTCAACCATCACAAGAGCGCCACCGGAGCGCAGCGGCACAAGGTCAAGTGTGTGTGGAGACACCCGCCCGGAGATGAGGTGAATATAACACATATACATCTGCTATATACCTAATACATGAGGTGTGATGCCGCGGCTGTTCGTGTGCGAGTTCTGTCTCAACCATCACAAGAGCGCCACCGGAGCGCAGCGGCACAAGGTCAAGTGTGTGTGGAGACACCCGCCCGGAGATGAGGTGAATATAACACATATACATCTGCTATATACCTAATACATGAGGTGTGGTGCCGCGGCTGTTCGTGTGCGAGTTCTGTCTCAACCATCACAAGAGCGCCACCGGAGCGCAGCGGCACAAGGTCAAGTGTGTGTGGAGACACCCGCCCGGAGATGAGGTGAATATAACACATATACATCTGCTATATACCTAATACATGAGGTGTGATGCCGCGGCTGTTCGTGTGCGAGTTCTGTCTCAACCATCACAAGAGCGCCACCGGAGCGCAGCGGCACAAGGTCAAGTGTGTGTGGAGACACCCGCCCGGAGATGAGGTGAATATAACACATATACATCTGCTATATACCTAATACATGAGGTGTGGTGCCGCGGCTGTTCGTGTGCGAGTTCTGTCTCAACCATCACAAGAGCGCCACCGGAGCGCAGCGGCACAAGGTCAAGTGTGTGTGGAGACACCCGCCCGGAGATGAGGTGAATATAACACATATGCATCTGCTATATACCTAATACATGAGGTGTGGTGCCGCGGCTGTTCGTGTGCGAGTTCTGTCTCAACCATCACAAGAGCGCCACCGGAGCGCAGCGGCACAAGGTCAAGTGTGTGTGGAGACACCCGCCCGGAGATGAGGTGAATATAACACATATACATCTGCTATATACCTAATACATGAGGTGTGATGCCGCGGCTGTTCGTGTGCGAGTTCTGTCTCAACCATCACAAGAGCGCCACCGGAGCGCAGCGGCACAAGGTCAAGTGTGTGTGGAGACACCCGCCCGGAGATGAGGTGAATATAACACATATACATCTGCTATATACCTAATACATGAGGTGTGGTGCCGCGGCTGTTCGTGTGCGAGTTCTGTCTCAACCATCACAAGAGCGCCACCGGAGCGCAGCGGCACAAGGTCAAGTGTGTGTGGAGACACCCGCCCGGAGATGAGGTGAATATAACACATATACATCTGCTATATACCTAATACATCGCCGATATGTTTAGGTCCCATGTAATAGGGGGCGAGCCTATTGCCACTAACCGGGCATAAATCCAAACTCCGACCTGCTACTGAGAATTTCATAGAAAAACCCAATAACACCTTGGTCGACTCGGGAATCGAACCCAAGACCTCTAGCGTAGCAGTCGCGCTTAGCGCCACTAGGCCAACGAGGCAGTCTAGATTAGAAATTATAATGTTTTAACTGTCGTAAATTCTTTGCCACAAAGTCGTATGTTTCTGTTGATCACCACCTGTCCGGAACGCATCCTCTTAGTGGCCGGAGAGAACATTATAATTTATAATTTATTTATAATGTCAAGCCAATATCGCTAGCAACGCCATCTGTTGACAACTTTTCGGAAGTAAAGTTAAAAACATAATATATTTTGCTACTTAAATTGTATTAGTCATTCAACGCCTATTCTTATTCATTCATCCAAATTGCATACTAAGCAATCAATTTACACAGGTGTACAGGAAAGACAATCTGAGCGTGTGGCAAGTGGACGGGCGCAAGCACAAGCAGTACTGCCAGCAGCTGTGCTTGCTCGCCAAGTTCTTCCTGGACCACAAGACGCTGTACTACGACGTGGAGCCGTTCCTCTTCTACGTCATGACCAACGCTGACCACGAGGGCTGCCATATTGTGGGCTACTTCAGTAAGGTAAGTTCTTTCGAATAAAAAAAGAAACGTTTATTTACAAGAAAGTACGATATGCCTTAGGGTGCGTGCAGATCTGACGAACGAGCGCTACACAAACAGTTTGGGAGCTGTTCGCGAGCGTGGTGCGAACGCACTAGTGTCAAGAACGCCATCCGCAAATCGTGCACGGTCGCAAGCTGTTCGTGTAATTCAAATTCAAAATTCTTTATTTGACTTAGGCTACAAAGTAGCGCTTATCAGCGTCAACACAAATACAAAGACGACAGCACCCTAAGGAACGGTTCATTTCTGGCGGAAGACGCACCGCGCATCATCGGTCGCGCTGCGCCAGAACAGACAAACATCCAATGAGACACTAAACTCCTCGTAATGCTCGTATGGTGCTCGTTCTAGATTTACTTACAATACAGGTTCCAGCATATTATGCAAAAAATAAAATCACGGGAGTAAGTGTGGAATTACAAGAAGGTACTATACTGACTCCTAGGCATATCAAAACGTACAATGTTTTTCAGCCTACTCCTGCGTGAATATCCATTCAATGGCATATGCATTTAATATATTTTCATTAAATGCAACCCATCTACCATACATACCAACAATCTTATATATTCTTCTATTACCTTTAAAGGTGCTTAAGAACATCTAAGATCGTATAGATCTATAAAACTCATAAGACTTGTTATAAGATTTAAACCAATCCGGATGTGTATATTTATCATCCCGAATAGTACTTAAATGCAACATTTTGAAATGACTAACCCTTTTCAATAACCTCTTATTCGTCTTCGCTTACCACGTGGTCTATAGCTCTGTATACGCTCATACCGTTTCACTTTACATTTAGCAGCCGTCGATATGATGTGTGTGAGAGGAAGTGTGCATATCATTGATAGGAAAATAAAGCGTAATGAACAATAAGAAAGTTAAAAATAAATATGACTTAAATCATTCCTTTGCCCAGCAGTGGGACAGTATAGGCTAATAAAAAAAAATGGTATTAAGGGTGCTTAAAATGGTATTAAGCATATTTCGAAACTGTCAGTCACGTGGCATAATTTTGATTACCAGTCACGTCCGACATTTCAATAATCGCAACGAAAACCAAACAAAACTAAAACATTAATTCAGGTCAAAAAGCACACCTCAGACTGCAATATGCAAACTAGTCTTGTACAATACTACCATGTTACTATGATAGTACGTACGCCATTCAACGCAGTCAGCTGGCGGGTCGACGACCCCGGCTAGACACGCCCCCTTCTCCCCCCCCCTCCTCTACCTTACCCGGGTGGAGGGAGTGGGGGGGGGATACGTGAAAATTACAGACTTGATTATTAATATTTCGTTCCGTGTTTATGGTTTGCAGGTTTTATGGTTTTACGGTTTCATTCAAGGTTTTGTGGTTGGTTTTTTTTGCGTGTGGTGATTGGTTTTATTTAGGGGTTATTTAATGTTGCCATTATTGCTCTTAATAATTAGGAAAGGCAATTTAGCTTGCAAGAATTTATCTTGAATAATAGGTGATAATTTATTTTGAAGAACCGAATTCACACTTCAACCTATTCGTATACGTACGTATATGCGCCAAAATTTTGCTAATTAAGTTTTACTTTCCCATCGTCCACAATTACACAAGAATTCAAGGTTAAAATAAACAACAATATTATTGTTCATAAATGTTACTTAAAATAAGAAGACACATTCATTATATTTACATCAAAATAAAAACTTAACACAGACAATAAATTAATACTCTACTAAATCCCCAATTCTCTTCAAAAATCTAATTCGTTTGCTACAGACAGCCAGACAGACCATCTCTATATACATATAGACGGAGGGTCGAATATTAAAAGAATGGAGTGGCTGTGTATTGCGTTACATGTGCCTGAGCGTTATGAAACAGTTCCCGTGTTCGCTTTTTGAATTCGAATTTGAAATTCCATTGACGGTTTGTAACGGTTTTTTTTGGGTTTTGATTGTTGTTGGAAAGAAAAATAAATAATGTTCGCTCTTAAAATAAGCATAGGTTTTAATTGAAATTAGGCGGAAATTAGTTTTTAATGTGTAATTGTAACAGAACCCAAATGTATAATTTTAAATTTCTTGTCTATTTAGAATGTAATTTATAAATTCTATAGACTGTGAATGGACGATTTGAATATATTTAGGACTTAAAGACATCTTTTTAACTTTCTTATACAATTCAATTCTTTTATGTAGATGAGGTTTAAATAGTAATAAACTTAAAGAGCGAAGTTTTTTTGACCTTTTAATATGACCTCGTGTTTTGTTAAACCTTTAACTTCTAAAGTATTGCAATGTTAATTAAATAAAGGTTCGAGTTAAAGGTTACTTCTCAAAGGTCATGAGACAACTTGCAGTTATTGATACTTGTATTTTATTCAAGATATTCTTGACTGGTAATCTAAGAAATTGCAAATACATATTCTAGTAGAAAATAAAAGCAATATAATATTATATACAGAAGCTGCTACTGTAATTGTAACTATACAAATATTTTCATTAACTCTGACACTTGCCGTACCGTATTAATAATTCAAGACTATACATCCAATTTAAAACCAACCCTAACGACATTGGTATACGGTTGGTTTTCAAATTCCAACTGTGTCCTACAAATACGGAGCTACGTACAACTGTCTACGCCAGGCGTAGCATCGTAGCGCACTCGACGTAAACTACGTGACGTAGCTCGTAGACAGTCTACGGCGTAGTAGAGTCGAGTGTTTCGATAAATGAATGTTTTATGTTGCTTTTGCCGGCGTTATGTATTTTTATTTGGTTTTATTTTTAAAGATTATTGGAAATGTCTGAGTATGGATTGTTGATCGTGCTTTTTAATTATAGATAATGGAGAAGTTTGGAATTATTTGAGATAAATAAATGAAAGAAAAAGTACACTTTAAGGAGCGATCTTAAATATGTTTACGACAAATTCTGTGTATTATTTATACAAAAATTGGAAATAATAGATTTTTTATTATATGACAAGTATACCAATTAGTCTATTATTATAAATTGTAACTAACAATTTCAAGGTAAAAGGTAGGTTTATAGCAAATATATAAAACCTTCAAATTATCATCATCTTACTAAAAATATTCACTTCACATCTCATCACAATCAAAAATCATCTCATTACCACACACTCCACA
Organism: Autographa gamma; assembly: GCA_905146925.1. Classification (NCBI taxonomy): domain Eukaryota; kingdom Metazoa; phylum Arthropoda; class Insecta; order Lepidoptera; family Noctuidae; genus Autographa; species Autographa gamma. The sequence continues at coordinate 10,801,164 of LR989856.1, read as the reverse complement.
CATCACTAAACTCAAACATATTAATCTGTAAAACTAATAATAAATAAAAGTGAGTACATGATAGGTAATAAAGCCTCAGAGCATACATAGCATCCCCTCGTCTCGCCGTAGACAGCCTGATCGATCGTTACAGCCAGGGATGCCCAACCTGATTAGATGCAACTGAGATAGAAAATTATATTAACTGGATTCTGAGCTTGAAAAATGTGTTTTAAATGAGACATAGTCAACTATCGAACATATTCTTTTTAAATAGGGCATAGTCAACTAAATGTACATCTTCTTCTCGTGTCAATGCTTCTATAATTCTTTTAGACCAAATAATAATTCATATTTGTTCCTAATTGTTCAAGAATAGGCTTATTTTGGTCAACAAAAGTATGTTAATTATCTGAACTGAATGTCCTCGTTTCGATCGAACATTTAAATAATATTTTTGACGGGTTTAAATATTTAATTAGATATTCAGGAGTCAATAAGAAAAGTTTGTTTTTAACATAAACAGTATTAAATAACTTCCGGCTTACAGAATAAAACAAATAATTTTGTGTGCGTTTTTGTGAGTTCATTTTTGTGCTCTGTCTCCACTGCTCCTTGGTGTTATTAAACATATTTTATTTATTAGAGCTTAGGAGTTTCTTGCACTATACTAGTCATGGGTTTTTTTGCTCGAAAATATCTTTAGTAAAAATTAATAATATTAAATTTATATTTCCTTGTTACCGCTAACAAATGCATCAAAAACCGCGGTATACTTGGCCACCCCTGGCGTAGACTGTAAAATTCGCATCTTAAACGTATACATAGCCGGAGTTCCAGACGTCTGTCCGGGGTCGACGCCCTCCGCATCCGGACGAAAGCCTCCGATGTATAGCCTGCACATACAGCCTTATTACCTTTATCAAACTCTATAATTAGGCAATTAGATAATAACCCTAATTCTTATTGTTCTATCTAAAAATAGCGCTTTTCATATTTAAATAATTTTTCCCCCCTTTTTATAAGCAATGAGCTTTTCTTAAAAGTAACAGAGAAACATTTTTTTAAAGCCTACAATTACATAAGTAGGCACTAGACGGCACCCTGATTTGCCCCTCTGTCATTATTTTTGTAAAAGTGGATCACCCCATTTTAAATTTCCTTTTTTTTTTTTTTTTGGTAGAGATCTTTGCAGTTAGCCTGAGCGCAGGCTTTGACTGCTTCACCGGACTTTTGGCGAGGACCTTAAGGCCTCCAGCCAGAGCAATAGGAAAAACTAACTACGTTAGCAACGTCTACTAAGGGCACCCCCTGCGGGGTTCGGACCTCGACTTAGTGCGTTGCTAACAATCTTAATAAAGCAAAACAGCAAGGGATGGCTGGATCAAAATTTTTATTATTTAGGGACATATTTTTATTGCTAGTTTGGCCGGCTCGGGCCAGCTTGATCTAGGGACGGGAGGATAACATTTACGTTATTATTATTTATAATACGCGACGGGCCTCGCCGGCGAGGACGTAATATACGGCGGTTGTGTTTTGTATTGCTACTGCTAACTAAATCGAATGCTTCTTGGAGAAGCGTTGTTTTATCATCGGGGTAGGAGTTTAAATTTCCATCGCGATTTTAATCTGTAGCGACTGTGTTATAATTTTTAATAAGTTTGTAGATTTTTATTGTGGTTTTTAGGTTTTTAAGCAATGTGTCTCTTAATAGTTTTCAGCTTAAAAAAAAATTACAATACGAAGTCCAACAAATGTGACAAATAATATCAAAAATATACCTACATATTTTAAAATAATAATATTCCGGGACATCTCTCACAGGGTTATCTGATCCCAAGCTAAGCAGAGTGTTATGGTAACCAGACAACTGATAAACATACTTATATATTTCTAAATACATACATATAAAAGATAAATTGCACCCAGACCAGAAAAAATGATGGTGCTCATCACACAAACATTTGTCCTGAATGGGGATCGAACCCACGACCTCCGGTATAGCAGTCATGGTCACTAACCACTAGACCAACAGGACCGTCGAGATATTTCGAAGCACAAAACGGATAAAGACAGAATAACATATAAGGTAATAGTTAAACTTTAAAAACTTGTACATTTTCATTACCCAATACATGTAACGCTCATTTTTGGTGCTGATGAAAATTTTATAAATTCTGCTTTGTATCTTCAGCTATTGTAATACTATATTTAGTATAAACCTCGATAAATCATGACTATATTTAGAAGTCTAGACATAAAACTCAGACGTCTGCCTAGCTCCGTGGGAAGAGGCTTCGTCTACGTAGGTTTGAAATACCTCCTACACATTTGTTACTTAAATGTAATTTTAGTGATTGGATTCTCGATTCTTGCTATTTTTATATTTGAGTTGTGTTCTGTGTTATGGGTAATAAGTACAATTTCTCTTGTCCCATAACGCATAAAGATAAGATAAGATAAAGATAATTTTATTTTGCAAATATGGGTGATGACATACGATGACAAAAAAAAACATAAATAGTACAGCCATATTTTACCATGTAGGCATGCAAAAGATTTAAAAATAGAAACTTATAACTAATTACAATTTTAAAATATTATTATTAATTATACATAAATATGCACTAGACTAGCTTAAAAAAAATCTTTTTCAATTAGGAACTCCTTAATATTATAATATGCTTTCGCCACTAAAAAGCTTCGGAGTCTCTTTTTAAATAATGAAAGCGGAAGCTCTTTCCAAGTCTTAGGCAATTTGTTAAAAATGACTGGTGCCATGCAGTAGACACTTTTGTGCATAAGTGTAGTCTTGGCTGGCTCCAAACATAGCACACTATTATCGCGTCTATTGCGCGGTGCTACATCTGATAGTCGTCTAAATCGACTTGGATTTGTCTTTACAAACACAGCTACTTCAAATACGTACAGACAAGGCAATGTTAATATTTTGTAATTTCTAAAGTACGGTTCACAACTGTCAGTGGGTATAAGTTTAAACATCGCTCTAACACATCTTTTTTGTGCCTTGAAAGCGGTCTCTCTGTCAGTAGAATTTCCCCAAAATATGACCCCATACCGTAAATGAGATTCTACTATCCCATAATAGGCGGTTAGAAGAGCATCCGTGTTCAATATAGGTGATAATGAGTGAAGAGCGTAAGCAGCCTTACTCATTTTCTTGCATAAAATAACAACGTGTGCTTTCCAATTTAGCTTTTCATCTATTTCGAGACCCAGGAATTTTGTAGTTTCAACTCCATCTATCGTATCATTATTATATTGTATATTTAAGTTAATAGAAGAGGTCTGCTGTCTAAAATGGATAACTTTAGTTTTACTCAAATTGATTTTTAAATTATTTGTATCTAGCCAATTTACCATCTGTTTTAAACTATTATTAATTTCATTCTCATAAGTATCTATATTTTTGCAAGCTATTGTGATCGTGCTGTCGTCCGCAAATAGTGTTATGGGTCGTTCAATAGATTTCGGTAGGTCATTTATATATAAAATAAAAGCAAAGGGACCTACAACACTCCCTTGTGGTACCCCAAATAATACTTTACGCTCCGAAGACCGGAATATCTCTTCACGTTTACTAACCATATTAATTTTATTGACTTCAGTTATTTGTTTTCTGTTTTGTAGGTACGAATTAAATAAATTAAGGACATTGCCCCTTATCCCGTAGGCTTCGAGTTTATCTAATAGAGTAGCATGATGTACATAGTCGAACGCCTGGGTCATGTCGCAGAATATGCCACAAACAGGATTCCGTTGATCAACATTTTTAATTACTCCGTAAATAAAATCATATATTGCCATATTGATAGTTCTGTGTGTCCGAAATCCTTTCTGTTCCTCACACAGAATGTCATGTTTATCTATGAATTTAGAAAGTTCCCTATAAATATATTTTTCAAAAATTTTGGAAATAACTGGAATTAAAGATATTGGTCGGTAATACTCCATTAGTTCTCTATTTTCTTTTTTGAAAAGTGGCTTAATTATTGACATTTTTAATGCATCAGGGTATATACCTGCGCCAATGCTTAGGTTAATAATGTGACTTAAATGACCGCTTATTTCCATTGACACATGTTTTAGAATTTTTGTGGCAATCCCGTCATATCCAACACTATTTGAATTGTTTAATGAGTGGATGATTCTCTCTATATCTCGTGGTATACTAGGGGCCATGAACATTGTTTTATTATTTGTATCAATTTTGTTACATTTAGGTTTGCTAGTCACATCAAGTTTCCCTTGAACTTTATTAATAAAATAATTGTTAAATGCTTCTGCAATGTCATTGGGATTTGATAGAGTGCTATTATTATTTATAATTTTAGTAATATTAGATTTTGGTATGTTATATTTTGCGCGATTAATAATTTGCCAAGTGGTTTTGGACTTATTTTTCGAAGATTTTATTTTATGATTATTTTGCGCCTTTTGTGTTAGGTGTATAATTTTTTTGTGTAAACGAGCGTATGTTTTGAAGGTGTCCTTATTATTTTTGTTTGGGTTTAATCTAGCTTGCCACAAAAGTTTCCTCTTTTTTTGACTACATATCTTGATTCCTCTAGACAACCATTTTGGTCTTTTAAAAACATCTATTTTGATCCATTTATTTGGAAAACACAAGTCATATATTAATTTAAATATATCAAGAAATTTATTATAGGCTTCATTCGGATCGGCTGTGTCATAAATCTCTGCAAAAGATAGATTTTTTAAATGATTTTTAAACTTAGAAATATTGTCAAGGCTGTAATCTCGTTTAGCCGTGTACCAATAATTTATGAGACATTTGGTTTGTACAGGACAGTGAAGCAGCTGTGCCGTATGATCTGACAGTGCCAATTCTAATACATCAGTTTTACACACTTTTCTAAAATTGTGAGCAAAATTGTCTATGCATGTCATACTGGCCATGCGAGTCGGTTGCTTTAATGCTAGTTTTAAGTTATAACTCATTAGAAGACATTCGAAAGCATTTGAATGGCTATTAGGTTTAAGCATGTCTATGTTAAAGTCCCCCGCTATTACAATGTTTTTGAACTTTGTGCGTGATATTTCACGCAGAAGCGTTTCCATTTTATCAAAACAGTAATTGAGATTATTTACATTTGGTACTCTGTAAATACAAACGACAATTATCTTAAAATCAGTAAGTTCGATTGCACAACATTCGAATATGCCTGATGCAGAAAGCTTAGAAATTTTCGGCACTTCCTTATATGCAAAACCGTTTCTCACAAGAATACATGTTCCTCCCCTTTTTATCCCCTCTCTACAAAAGCTAGCAGCCAAACAGTAATTAGAAACATACAGTTGATCTTGGAAACCTTCCATAATGAAATGTTCCGTTATACACAGGACATCTACGTCTATCTTTTTTTCTGACAGTTCATCAAGACATACAGTAAGAATATTCGTTTTTTTAATTAGACCAGCAATATTTTGATGTAATATTCTAACATATTTATTCAAGAAAAAAATTTGCCTCAACATTGCCTTTGGCGACACATACGGGAGAAATGGAAGAAGATTCACAATGATCATTAAAATTTAAAACCTCAAAAGTATAAAACTCTTCTAACATTAAATTAATATTTTTAAATATATTTACCATGCCATAATTGTTTACAGAGCCAGTTCTAGGCCAAAACATTTTATAATTATAGGACAAGTAAAAATTAGTATCAAATAAATAAGCGTAGTGATGAGTACAAACATCTAGATACAAGAGACTGTTAAACGTTTCAATTCTACTATTATACATTGTGGAATAATTATTCAATTTAAAAATAGGTGCACATATTATAACGTTGGTGTGCTGAATATTCATAAGTGTTTCACGTAGCGCTAAAATAATTTCGTAATAGTGGTTAGTTCGCCGAAAGTCTTCTTCGCCAATGAATATCAAGCAGTAATCGTCCATTGTATAATTCTGTAGCTTGAGATCAATGTTATTAATTAGCTTCTCAATACCACAGCCCGGTGTTAAGTAATGGCAAATTTTGTAATTATCTAATTCGGTTTCTGCAATCGCTAGCATTTTATTTTTGTTGTTTGTACTCAGAATACACAACTTTCTTGGATTTTTTATTTTATTCGGTTGATCAGTTTCTTTGAAACTAGGTAGGTGATGTACTCCACTTTTTAATTTCTGCTTCTTATTCTGAGTACTGTTGTTGCTTGGATCTTTATATTTTTTTGGGATATCCTTATTTGGCATGTGTTCCTCTTCATTTGTAACCGTTAATGTACTATCTTTAGTTTGTAAACTGCTTACTTTAGTTTTAAGTTCACTATTTTCCGTGGTAAGACATTTAATTGTATGTTGGGCTAATTTTAGCTCTGAGGTCAGTTCTTCAATTTTTAGTTTAAATTCCTCTATTTGTGCTGAGTTTTCATAGCCCGACATGTTTGGTAGACTACTACTGCCATCTAGTTTTGAATTGTTTGCACTATCATCTGAGGACTCTGACCGAGCCCGTTGTTTTCGAAACGTTATATTATTAACGAAGGAATTCATTATTAATGCTTTTAAATATGATGCAAAACTTTGAAAAAGTGATTCCAGATCGCAGGATGCGAACTCACGACTTTCAATATTCGTGGCTACGACTTAATCGTCACAGCTAACCAAACGTTAATTTCGATATTGAAATAGGTCTTCAGCTTCGACGTGTTGTTTTGACGTAAACAAATGACAGTTTAAGATATAAATTTGAAACGGCGGTGATTTGAAATTTGTTTGTAATTTTGCAAATTTTAAAGTAACACTGTTTATTTGAGTTGTTAGAGTATTATTATAGTTCTAATAACTTTGTTTTAACAGTTTAAGTCACACTTTTTAACAAAAACACAGTATTTATGTCACTTGGTCCTTTTTCTGGCAAAATTTCACTTGAACATTAAAATGCTTATAACTTTATTGTTTATATTTAAATTCACTGGATAACACTTCCACTAAGTAATTGTGGTTTACTTTCACTAATTAAGTATTATTTATGGTGGATTATTTACTAAAACTATTTTTAATTTAAAATGAATACGGAGCTCAATAGTTCTGTGGCCAATAGCGCCATCTATCTTGTGACATGTCATGCATAAATATCTATTATTTTTTATGTAATCAAAATTTAATTAAGTATGTAATTTTATTCTTCAAGATCTTTACGTTTATTTATTTAAATATAGTAAATACCTCATAATTATTGACAATATCACTGCGTGCGTTTCCACGCGTAACCTCTCGTAAAAATAGCCTATGGCATGTCATTACTAGAACTTCAAGCTACACTCATTTAAGATGATAGAAGATAAAATTTTATCAATATCTATTTAAGTGTTTTAGCCGTGAATGCCTAACAAACAGTAAATTTCAAATTTAGTATAATAAACCCTTTTCTTACAATTCATGGTAATGCCAGTCCTTAAATAGTTTCTTTACACACTTCTAAAGTAAATTCCCATACGCACTCATTCCTTAAGTTCACGCACATTTACGTTTAAATACTCGCCGTCTAGACAATCCCCCATACGTCTGTATGATGTATCCCACACTGCCCTTCTCCCATCGGATCGCTAAAGGGTGCCCGCCACTCAAGCGCACTTCACAACCGTAATTGTCAAAGAAAATTTATTAATGTGTGTCTAGTCGTATTAATACGATTTTGTTGGGAAATCTTTTTGGATAAATTTTCTGTCGTAAGTATTTTTTTTTATTGAAATACATCAGTCTTTGTTAAATAAGAGCAATTGATCTGGCTACGTTTTTGCCTGGTCAATCTTGAAAAAAAGCTTTTGACTAGAAGAAGAAAAAATTAATTTTGTTAAGAAAATGTTAGCAACATTATCAAAAAAAATTACGACTACTATAACTTAGGTATTTAAAAAAAATAACCTGTCTAAATGTTTTAAATAAACTTAAAGTTCTAAATAAACAATATAAGCTTTAAACCAGACGTTAACTAAATTAAATTGAAAGAAGGAAATTGAAAATTATTCAAATGTAAGGGGTTGTCGTAGTATACGTCACACAGGAATAGCGCGTGTGGCGTAGGTTATGGTTGCGACCGAATATCGTTTGATTTGGTACTTTTGTCCCCTTACGGCACCACCCACGCTCTGATGTAGGGCTGCCACGTACTGAACAACTAATATTTCACCATTGACTGTACTTAAAGCAAAAAAAGGCAAAGGCAAAAGGTTTATTTAAACAAGCTGTGAATAACTTATTTATCGCTGAAATTAAACCTACTTTCCGACGAAGTCATCTTAAATGTACCCAAGATACATCACGTACCTAATTCCATATGGAGTATTTGTCAATTTACACAATTAAGATTCTTTATTTACAGCAATTTTCTAAAGTTTTCTAAGTTAGACAATATTTCGAAAATCTTAAAAATATGTTATTTAGTTTTTAATGCAGTAGTTTTCATTTATACCGAAAGTCCCTTCTTTTAACTCTCTTTTATAAACCCTAGACTTTCTGTTTAGGTATTCTATCGAATATTGACACAAGGCATCCTTACTCTCAATCGTGGAGTAGATTTTTCAGCGTAAACAGTGTTCCTTTTAGTCTAATACGAGTGCCTACGTCTTGAACCCTCGACTGTAGTGGGTAGCTTTCATCCAATATTACTGAAAGTTCTGCTTTTGATATGGCCACATGTTTACTAATATATCGTTCGATTTTAAAAGTATATCGATAGTGAAATCGTTTGGAATTTGTTTGGTTAATAGTATTAAAAATGTTTCAATCTACGTTAAGAATAAGACTATATTTGAAACCCTATTGGAAGCATACTTTCTGAACATAATTTAGAAACCCCCCAGAAATTCATTTTTAACATTGAGGCCCTTAGACAGCTATTATGTCCTCAGTAAAATCTTACTATTTATTACCGACTATATTTTACAACTGGATGTTACATTAGGCTTTGGAGGAAAAAGAGGGAATGACCTTTTTTCCCCTATTTTTAGCCTGACTATTAATAATAACAATAAGGAGGTTTTAACCCCTAATCTGGAATAATCCGTTAAAAATGTTATTTAATAGATTTTACCTCATTCAAACAAACAAGAATCACCATTACTACCGTTCCACAGCCCTGTCAGTCGGTGACAATTTAGCGATGTAAACAGGCGAGCGTAGACGTCTAGACGTCGGAGGGTGTATCCACCATCATTGTGAGAATTCATTACCTCCACACGTAACACGTATGGGAAAACGACTACAATATTTATAGCGAATATTTTATTAGCGGTCTCTCTGTCTGGTTGATGCTTCTGGTTTTTAAAAGGATGAACGTAAATTGTTTTCATTTTTCAAACTCTATTTTTTTTTTTTTGCCAAAAAATCGATTGATTGGGACGATTGTAACAAGTAAATATCATACAAAAAATTTATGCATTTTCATATTTTTAACCGACTTCAAAAAAGGGGGATGTACCTACTCAATTCGACTGTATTTTTTATGTTTGTTACCACAGAACTTTGGACTGGGTGAACCGATTTTGATGATTCTTTTCTGTTGGAAAGCTGGTCCTTTGTTTTTTTTTAGAATTATCTCGTATTATGTTTTCCCTTAGTCTGTCACGTCTATGCGACCAAAATTAGTTAAATAAAAAAAGCATGCCATTTTATCAAAACAGAGAAAAATATTACACAACTTTTCCACACAACCCTTTAATACATGTATGTTTATAAATACAGCCTTCCAAAAGCAAGCAACAACATGAAATGAGAAGACAAACCCTTCATATGAAATGTAATTATAAAGTTAAATTGGCTTTGTTTGTTCGTTATTACTTGTTTTCTTCGCCCCTACAGCCTACTCAAATATTAAAGGGACACATTTGTAATTAATCTTTAATTTTATGTCAAATTCAATTTTTAATATGGTTTTGAGGTAGAAGAGAATTTAAATGGATTTCAGAATTCAATGAGATGATGAATTAACGAATGAAATATTTCAAATATAGACAATTATTATAAAGATGATTAAAAACATATATATTTGTAGATGTTTTTAGGACTCCGTTATTTTTAACTAAGTATATAAATCATGTAGTAAATAACACTTTTCGAATCAAAACCATGTATTAGAGAACCCTTGCAGGATCTCTCTAAGTACACAATATTTGGTTGATTTTTAAATCTATTACTGCATAATATAAAGTCTAATAATAGTTCTGTTTTTTTCTATATACTTGTTAGGAATAAAAATTATATTTACATATCAATAAATACGTATTTTAAGAACAAAAATCTGTCTGAAACTTTATCAGACAATCTTATCGAGTAAGAAGCTTATAATATTTACAGAGTCCAGGTTGTATTTAATGTTTCGGGAAGCGACGCGTCCCCCCCGCGCCCCGCGCCCTACAGGTCGTTGACCCGCCAGACAGGATGTTTTGTCTAGATTTAAGGTGGAACTTGCGAAGTTTTAGTTAAAATGTGCATTACTTATGTCTGGAGATTCTTGTGTTTTGGTACTCTAGAGGTACTTTGGTTTAGTGGTGTTTTATAGGGGATGTTTGGTTGTTAGTATTAATAAATTTTTTGGTCGGTATTCGATTTTTTTTTTAAAGTTCTTTTTCTAACATTTGAGAGTATTGAGATGAAAATTAGAATTATAGTGCTCGTTTATGGTAGGCACTTTATTTATGTGGTTTTTGAGACAAACTTATTCAATTTTTTTTTGTGTAAATAAATGGTTTTTCTTTCTTTCAAATTCGAACCCTAAATGACATACAACAACTGCTCCATGAACTGACTTTTAATAGTTTTCAGCAAAAAATAAACTAAGTAAATAATTAACTCTAAATACATCCAAATTCATGTTACTGTTTATGCCACATGCGCAATGTTTTCAAAAACATTAAACCCAGCTGTTTTGTCAAACACACAAATACTTTAATCCCGCAGTGAGTTTACTCTACAAAATAGCGTGTACAAACCATTCAATTCGAACTAGTAAACATTTTCATTCATTGGTACAAAAATATCATTGATATCATTTCCTTTGGCCATTAACCTGTGAACGCACGTACCATAGACATTTAGCATCATTCTCTATGGTCGTGCGTCATAGACTACGTCATTTGTACTATTCTATGTATGATACTATTTACTCGTGCTTTACATAATAAGTTAAAGATTAGTTTAGTTTGTTAACAAATAATGTTAATATTATTACAATATTGTTTTTACCATTTTCTTCCAAATCGTCTGAATGTGTAAATACCGCCCATAATAGATCCCTTAGATCTCAGTTAAGCGCCCTTCATATTGCAGGTCATAATAATATCTCATGTGGGAGCTGTACCCATGACCTCTGCCTTGAACAGTCCCCAAATAAATGCCGAAATAATCAGATTTTTCTAAAGACGTTCATCGATACGTAAAGATGATATTTACTGAATAAGCTCCTATTTTTTATATGTACAATGTAATGAATTAATAACCAACCATAAATCAATGCATTTATATCATATATGTATGTTTTATTCTTTGTAAAAAATAGACATAGTATACTCAGCCTAATAGGTACATTAAGTGACATATAAAACAATGTGAGTTTGCTTTAGTCAAATGTTGAAAATCTTTGGGGAGGCGTCCAGCAGTTTACGTCTTACAGCTGAAATGATGATGGTGATTATGAAATGTTTGAAAACCACAATTTTACTAACATGCTCTATTTTTGTGACAGGAAAAGAACTCGTTCTTAAACTACAACGTGTCCTGCATCCTGACGCTCCCGCCGTACCAGAGACAAGGGTACGGAAGGCTGCTCATAGACTTCAGTGAGTATACACCTATTTACATTATACTTTGTGGTTGTTTTTGTTATTGGCCGGTACAAGAGCACTAGTGATTTGGCTACTGTATCACCCATATGCGTAGTTGATGTCAGATAGGCTGTCACTCCATGTAAAATAATAGTTTTCAGCTATTTTAATCATTTAAGCTGGTAAATTCTGACCATCTCAGAAAACAAAAAAAAAACGAAGAAATCATTAATATTATTTGATGTTAGATATAATTATGGTTCTATTTAAATAATTTAATATTCTAGTTATTTAATTAATTTGAAATAATGTAAAAGCAAGAAAACCAAGAAAGAAATAAAACTATAATCAACAAAAACCTCCACCCTAAACAAATATTTCCCCTAAACAAATGAGCTATATCTGAGAAAGAACATTATAGTGACACTACATTAAGTACCGCAGACGGGCATAACTCATAGGTTTAACCTTTAATAGGGCTCCTACAGATTGCCCCCGCGGGATACAACGAATGTCAATGTTACCACTAAGTGGCGTTCACTTGTCAGTGCCCTCTGAGGAGTGGTGGAGCTGTTTATCAGACTTGTTTGTGTTTTTATTGGAGATAAGTTTTAATTTTGTTATTGAAATCAACACAAGTGGTAAAATTTTGCACTAGTTTGTCGATAATTAACAAAATATTATAAAATTTGTGGTTAACGTATGTTCAATTATAAATGTAACAGAATATCAAAAATGCATTTGTAATTCGTTACTATTTGTTGTAAATGTTACATATTGAAATGAGACTATTATATCGCGATTTTTTTTTTTATAAGGGCCTAAGGTGTGCAATAATGATCCCTCGTTAACTAATATTAATTGAGGCTACAGGCAAAGTACTGTATATGTAAACATATAAAATAATAATAATAGGTCAATAAATGTAACCCTAAAGCATGCATACAACCGTCTCACCTCCGACGTCAACACAGCCGATGCGTAATTCTTACAAATCACACCAACACCTGTGCGGTCAACGTGACACCCCGCGCCCCCGTGTGCGGCGGGGGCGCGTCGCGGGGGCGCGGCGCGGCCGTCGACCCGACCCCGATCGATGCACTGCAGTATGGATCGGTCTGCCGTCTAGACGCCCCCCGACGGGGAGGCCGCAGGGCTGCTACAACATAACTAACCTAGGATAAGCTGCCGACTATAGACACCTTTTTGTAGGGTTCAGACGTTTGGCTCGGACACGCAACGCTTTTTGATTCAGTTCTATTTAGTAAACTAAACATCAATACTAGTTTACTCTTAAAATCAATGCCAATTTCGATATTAATGTTACCCGTTGTAATGTTATCTTTTACTATTCTATTCCCAAGTATAAATAGAGCAGAAACCATTAAAGAAATTAGTACACTCGAATAACTGTCAGGCTCCACTCTAATCTGACCTGAAATGGCCGAAACCCATTTGCTATTCTATTTATCCGCTGCAACCTGCGCTATGAATTCACAAAATCCCTCCAGACAAATGATTCGATTTAGTTACAACTGACAGCCCTGCAGCCGCGGCGGGTAGAATCGGGTATTTTGATAGGTGCCTTAATTATTGCTCTAGGTGTAAAGTTGTTGATTGTCGGCTCGCGAATATAAATCGCTTAAATATTTTATTCATGAAGTTTGACCGTCAACTTCAAACGTGTGTCTCGATTTGAATGTTGAATTTAGAAATTCTAAATTAGCGGTAGAATATTAATGGTTCTACCGAAAAGCGTGGAATAACTTTTGGCATAATAACTAATCGTGTTAACAGTTTGAGTTTTACGAGACTGTAAGGGGTTGAGTTTAATTGTAAATAAAGGTTGTCTGGCGATACGATGGCGACGTTTATAAGTACTGGGTGGGCAGCGATGGAGGTTGTATACACTTACGGATTATATTGCTTTTCTAATAATAACGGCTTAACGTTCAACGCCCGTCTAGTTAGTTTTCCATGAAAAATATAATTGGCAATATAGTTTTTTTTTTGCAAATTGCTTTCAGAGTAAACAAGTTTAGGTAGAACGGTTTATTTTAATTGAAAACAAACAGTATACGCTTAATAGATAAGTATTTAAATATAATAATGGAAATAATGATATTTTAAAACAGACTAAGAAAAAATCTTCAAATTTTATAGATTTTTTTAGCTATAAGTATATTATATAACATTTTTGAGTATCTTATCTATTTTTTGAAAAAACCTGAAAAAACATTCTAAATTATTAGCTGAACTCTACTATTGGTAATTGATCAATTTCTGTGTAAAAGCTTAACGGTGTACGATTTATTTACGTCCCCTCGCGCTGCTCGTCTGCGGTTCAAAGGGTCTTATTATAACTTTAATTAAACACTTCCCTATCAGACGGCTTAATTAATTGTTAAAGGGTATGTTTTCTAAGATTCTAGTACCTGTCAGTATAAGGTATTATCATGTTCTGTATGCAATTAGTGGATATGCGAAAATATTTATTTACTGGTTACGAAATTGATATAGTACACCGAAATTACACCTTTTAATTTAGGTAAAATATACTGATCCTAAAAGCTCTTTCAAATCTTAGTCTACCAACTCTACTTGCTCTATATACTCTTGCCGTTACGGCTTCTTTCATCAACAAACGTTTAAAAATGAAGCTATGACACTGACAGCATAAACAGTAAAGAAGCAAAGTTTGGACTTCAAACATAGCAAAGATTTGCGAAATTACACCTTACTGCTTTGACATAAAGACTCATCCTAGGTCACAGTGTCAATACTTATGTGTTCGACTGTACTCTCTGTAATTCAATATGAAGCCATAGGCAGGCTATTGGTGATTGTCACAGTATATAAATAGCGAATCACATTAACCCATTCACCTCGATGTTACTAGCGTAAGAAAGTGTTTATTATAATGGTGTCAATATAGTCTGGATGTTGTTTTTATATCTCAAATGTTATAAGAAAAATATATTAATTCAATTCAAAGAGTCTGGTCTTCTACTGCACGATATGATGTATTGATATTACTGAATATATCATACAAAATATTTTTCTGGTGGTGTACAGAGTGTAACCGAAAGGGTATATAATATCAAAAAACTAGCTAGCTAGCTGAAACTGAAGGTCAAGGGGTACATTTAGTATAGTGAGTTTACAAAATTACAGCTGAAAACGAGTCATTTTAAAAATTTGTGTCCATTTTTTCGTATTCATTTTTATACACCAGAAATTGCACAAGCATAACAAACCCATTTCCCACCAGGTTACCTCCTCACCAAGGAGGAAGGCAAGGTCGGCTCCCCAGAGACGCCCCTCTCCGACCTCGGTCTGATCTCGTACCGCTCGTACTGGAAGGAGGCTCTGCTCAAGCGGCTGTGCTCCGCGCCTGGCCCCACGCTGTGCATCAGGGACCTGAGTAAAGACCTCGCCATCGCATCCTCGGATATAGTCTCCACGCTGCAGGAGAGAGGACTCATGAAGTACTGGAAGGGCAAGCATATTGTGCTTAAGAAACAGGTAGGGATTTTGCTGTTTGTGTTTTCAGGCGCTGTTTTTGGGTGTCTTAAAGCTGCTCTCTATTTCACTGTTTATATGACTGACATAGAGATCTGAAATATTTAGAAAGATTTTTAACAGTTCAGAAGTTAGTACTGCAATTTCTCAGTATCATCGTAGATTTTTGGACTTAAATAAAAATAAATGGTGCAGACTTATTTCAAGATTATTCAACCTTTCATCTTGACATTTTCTTCTGCCTATGATCTTACCTTTAAAACTTTACTTCAAAGTTAAATTTTATATCAATTATGACTTCATTATAAGCAACACTCAACTTCTGTCTGTTAGTCTTTAAAGCTAGTAAATAAACCTAACAATCTACAAACAACACATCCTATTCGTAACAGGACGTCCTAGAAGAGGTATCTCGTCGCGCGGCCCGCGCCCGCTGCGTGGACGCGGCGTGCCTGCGCTGGTGGGGCTCGAGCGCGGGCGCGGCGCCGCCCCGCTGACGCCGCGCCCGCGCGCCGCGCGCGTCGCCGCCCGCGCTGCGCCCCGGCAGCAGCGCCGCGCGCGCCTTGCTATAGAACTACTGACTAGTGGGATAGGGACTTAGGAGTTATGTGGTAAGTGGTTGGACTCCGTGATTGTGTGAATGTGGACTTCAGATCACAGCGGAGTGCAATAAGAATTTAAGGAATTTCGTGGTAAGTGGTTGGACTTATTGATTATGTGTGTGGACTTCAGATATAATAATAATGCCAGCCTAATAACGTCCCACTTCTGGTGGACAAAACCTCTTCCCATATAGAGAAGGCTAAGAGACTTCAGATGTAGTGTGAAAATTAAAGTTAGGTTGTGGACTCTTCTGTGGAAACTAAGCTTACTAAGGACTTAAGAATTTCGCCGTAAATGGTTTAGTGTGGTAATAATTGAATTTAGTGGACTTTCATGTTCCTGTGGAAATTAGTCTCAGTGATGTTATTGTGATGATTGTATTGGATTTTGCGAATTAGAATTATGGAGTAGAACTATTACATAGATGGAGTTAAGTGTTCTTTGTGAATGTATCTAAGAAGTTACAATCTTATTGAAATGTTATTTCTACGTGTAGTTGATAGGAATCTTCCTTTTTTAGAGAAATAAAGATTCTTTGACTTCCTGACAGGAATCCTTGTTTACTGGGATAACAACATCATTTATTTAGTAAATGTTGGGCTTCGTTTTGTGTGAAAATATTTTGTAAATATAAAAATAAGTCATAATGTCAATTTAGTAGTTTTCTAAAGCTGTACATTTGCTTACAAAGTGATTTTATACTGTACATATCTCTGACAATGAATGTGTTTCAATAAATAAATTCGAATAATTAGAAGTTAAAATGTTTGTATGATAACTAGCTTAAGAAATTCTCAATATGCGTTTTTTCTGTATATTTTAATAATTAATAGGATGATGAAATATTGAATTCAGGAATATTATGGTAATATTTTAGTTCAGATATTAAAGTATTTAATATTTACTTATAGTGATAAATAAGTTAAGTGTCTGGCTGTTGTGCAGTCCTATCTAGAAATAATGATGTAAATATATATAGAGTAGACAGACATGCGTAAATATTAGAATTATGGACTTCAGAATATTGATTATTATTGCATTTTTTTTTAATTGGGTTTCATTTTGATTTCATAGTTGTCAAATAAATAAAAGACAGATATAAATAATTAATCTTATATTTTACTATTCACAAATTTTTTTTACTACGAAACTATTTGTTATTATTATGGTGCTCCCACAAAGCAGTTATATAACGTTATATAAATTTGTTTTTAAACAAATTATAACAAAAGTTATAAATTGTTATTGATGTTATACAACTTCATTTAACAAAATTTTTTGAGCGTTTATAACATATAACATTTCTTAACATTTTATAGAGTATTGATACACGCTGTTATCGTGTTACACAATGTTGTATAACTGCTGTGTGGGAGCACCATTATATAGAAGTTTTATTAGTTTACATAAAGCCGTCCTAGATGTCGATACGATCTCGCGCCTAGTGGTTATACAAGGCTGACTAATGTACTTATTTTCTTTTAAGAATGATATTTTACATAATTAACATCAATATTAATTTGTTTGTAGCTCAAATGACTAGTAACACTGGACTTTGATCTTTATGTCACGGTAATAAGGTTGATTCTTCACTCAATAATAAATGTACTGTTTGGTTTATATATTTTGCTATAGTATTATGTTAAGTAAATTTAGAAGTAAATAATATAAAGAATTATAATTAGATGAATTTATAAAAATCCTGTAAATAATACATTGTGATGTCACTAGATGGCGCTGTTGGTTCATTATGAAGTAAACTGTATTGTAGTGGAAAAGAGATGGGGCTATCGGTCTGTATGGCTCTGTTTCACTCTATTTTAAGTATATTTAATATAATAGTATACTTGAAACAAAAACTAAAGAAAAATTGTAGTTTTTAATGTCATATTTATTTTTTCTGTTAATGATTCTTATAATATTATAAAATAAAACTATAATTTCTTATCTATTATTTAATCAAATTCGTTTTATATTTTTTAATTTGAACAATACATATGTTTTAGAATTTATAAATGTAAATAACAAACTGGAATATGTAAATATATTATTAAATGATTTTGGTGAAGTATATATTTAATTATAAAATCGGGTAATGCCTATATTACCTAGTCAGTGGACTACTTAAATTAGTTTTAGTAATTATTGTGAGTATAATTAAAATCTATGTTGTTTTATGTTATTGTATAAAATTATTGACAGTGTGTCTATTGTATGTATAAAGATTTTAATGATGTATCTTGTAATTAAAATGCAATAAATGAATGTGTTATTTTATATTTTTTTCATTGTATACCTAATTCTTTAATTTCATTCGACGAGTTTCCACAGACCAAATGCAATCTAGGTTTTTAACCGACTTCAAGAAATGAGGAGGTACTCAATTCGATTGCATTTTAAGGGATGTAGACAAAGAATGCCAGCGAAAAAAAGAGCGTTATGGTAACCAAAACAAAGTAGGCAAATCAGACTAAGAGCGGTTTCGCACTACGTCCGATTCAAATCCGATCTGGACCCGTGAAAATAGGTTCCGTAGTAGCCGTAGAACTATTTATATGGTCATTCCCGTACTAGATCCGTGAATTCGGTCAGTAATTTCTATATTGAATATTTTTACAGGTTCGGATCGGACATAGTGCGAAACCGCGCTAATACTGTCATCATTAAACATAAAAATATCTAATACGTCCAATAGCTATCAATGTACATTATCATTGTATTGTTACGTCATAGGATAACGACCTCGCTTACCAAGGCCCCGTACTTTTGGACCACTTTTTATTTATATACGAGCCTAAATACATCGTTATCTACATGTATAAATATACATTAATACATGCTTATTTTTTGTATTGATATTTTGTTTTTGGGTGTACCTATCTACTTTAAATGGTATTTTCGACCACTGGTTAGTTTAGGCTATTCATGATTGTCGTGGTATGGACATGTTATGAGAAGCGAAGAAAGTCAGGAAACTAAACGAGTTTGAGTATGATTGAATGGGTAGGATATACATGCAGAGGAAGACCGAAAAAGAAATGGATGCCATGAAAGGTGATATGAGAAAGAAAGGAGTGAATGCTGAGAAGAGTAGTAGCGTTACTGGATTGAATGGAAGCTGAATATGCATTGCGTAGACCCTAAATAATTGAGAACAGGGCAGGCAGACGATTAGGAGGAATTGATGATTAGGTACCTAGTAGATTTTTGTGGTAGTCGTTTGTTTTAAATATGGTTTACTGTTCTACTTAACAGTGAAGAAAATTAAAATATCGGAATGTGAATACCTAATAACTGCAAATTGTAAAAAAAATACGTAGTATAAATGATAGAAACACCAGATAACATTAAAGAACTGCTGGACTTTCCCGCCTGGTCTTTAGCATAAGGGAAGGGTGCAGCACTCTGGTGGTTTTAGCCGGTAAGAGTCCGGCATACCCCTCCGCCTTCCCCAGGGCGGAGGAAGACCATGAGGATTTCCCCGAATAAGAAAGGTAATAAAAAAATCACGTATTTAACTGTTACATTTTATATCAGAGTAATAACTGTACGGGTATATCATTTCAAATCATCATCATCCACAGCCCTTTTCCTCCCACTGCTGGGCATAGGCCACCCTTTTCTCGTGTTACTTATTAATTAGGTACATGGTTTACTTTATAAAAAATACTCTAAAAGGCACTATCGCAAGGACTACCTTGGACCCCAAACCCAGACACACAGAGGTCATTACGGTCAACCTACATCAATGGGGTATCGGTCTACACTATCGAACAAAATATCACTAATAAGCAGAATTTACATAAATTTTACATAAAATTAATTAAAACAAAACCTAACTTAGGTAACATACCCGACATTTTTGAATTCGTTTTAATTTGTATAAAGTTAAAATCGATATTAACATGTTTTTAATGCATTTTTTATATTACTAGGTTCTTATAATTATGTAAATTATAGTTTTAAAACATTTATTAATACACAATTAAATCTAATATAAGAACAAACTCTAACTATACTAAAATTAAAACTTACATAAATAAAAACTAAACGGCGTCAAAGAACTCATCGTCATCCTTGTCAATGGCGGGGAACGTGCCCAGAAGGCTGGCATCATTGCCACGTTGAATGGCTATGCCGATTCTCTGTGCAAGGAACAAACCAGCACTCTGATCACGAGTAGATTCTACCAAACGTTTGGAAAGTTCTTTTATAAATTATAGTTTTTTATTAGTAATAGGTGGCCTCATTCGATAAAAGAAAATTGGCACAAGACTCATTTCTAAAGAAATTTACTATCGGTGAGTATTATTATTTATTATCAAATATAAGGAAAAAGAAAAGATTATGAATGCGCTGGAGTTACGGTTGATAATACCTAGGTATATGATAGCATTTAGTAACTAACGTAACCATGGGCAAAAACTTAGTTTAATCTGATTCTGAACACAATTATTAGTCAGTGGCATTTATTCTAGTTAATGACTTAAATTAATTTAAGAAAATGATATAAATACATGACGATAACACTTTCAAGTCACACGTGCTCCAACAAAGGTTTACGTCCCTGGCCTACAACAAAAGTGTAGGTATCCATTACTTATTTGACTTAAAGATCAGTTTACTCACTTTGTATAAGTATATTGTATTTTTGTATAAAAAGAAATAGCATAACAACATTTTGTTCTTAATTAAATTTTGCTCACACTTTCCAATTAGCTTTTAAACAAGCGATATTTGAAAAAAGTGCACGCGCACACTTTTATAACGGGCCCTTAACCATTAATGCAGTTAACATAAACTAATAAGTGGGTACGCTTTAGAAATAAAACGCAGACAAACGCTAGGTAAGAAAGTATACATAATTAACTAAATAATTGAAGGTCTCGTGACCTTGGGACGATATCTCGTCAAGGTTTTAGGGTCGGCAGCTCGGAGCGTGACCGCTGTCTGGCCCCGACGACCCCAGTAGCAGTACCTTGTTATTCTAACTATTTACTACAAATAATTCATTTTTATAGGCTCATTCCCTCTATACAAACGTTATGGACAATACCCTTTTATCCGAATTGTAGTCGTGCCAAGTAAGCGCCGATAATTCACGACAGACAAAAGAAATAGTGTTCATTATTCAGTTGCTGTAAAACTAATATTTTTAGGGCTGACAGGTTTTTTTAAGAGTAGGTAGTCCCATTGAAAGCTAGTACAAACTATCAATTTAAATATATTTTGAGGTAGACTGTACGACAGTGTTGCCTTGAACATTGTGTCCGTGTAACTGTAATCCCTCCCTAAATGTTTAGAGAAGAACTCTGCTGGTTGTTTAATCTCTGTACCAACCATAACCAATCAGTACATCGTGTTCTAAATTCTTAAGAAAAAAAAAACTCTATACCACCCTGTTGCTTTTCGTGGTCTAACGCTACCTACAATCAGATTGGTTACATAAAATTCTGGAAGTCGAGTCTTTAATGTGGACAGGATCGTAGACGTCCAAGGGGGCGATAACTTTAAAAAGTATCAATCAAAAACCTACACCCACTTATATCAGAAAACCTATCTACTTCTACAAATATCCAAAGTCTGGAATAAGTGTTGACCCTACAAAAGGTCTGCGCCCTCCACTTGGGGTGCAAAAACATCTTGAGGTGACCTCGGAGGCATTGTCTCCTCAATGTGAACTAAACTGTTCACCCCGCGTCCTTTAAAAGGTGACATGCTAGGCGTCTTGCAGATAAAGCGTGGGACTCATATATTATTAGATCTTATTTTATGTGTTGTCTTTAGATATTAATACCTTCGCCCTTGTTTTAAAGGGTGGGCTTCGACTTAAGACGTAGGTTGGAAATAATCGTTATAAAAATAAAATAGTTCTTGATATAATTTTTCGTGTTCATGCCTTTATGTGTCCGTAAATGCTTGATGTTTTCTCCGAATTCATGTCTAAATTCGGGAAAAATTAACATTGACTTGGAATTTCAAAAGCCTCCAGATCTCTTACTAATTTGAACAACCAGAACTGTTAGAACTACTAGTTAACATCGTTCCTAAGCGAAAACTTGGTATTTCCTTTAGCGATCTGACGACAACAACGTGGCACAAACTCTAAAATTTTGTAATGATTTGTTATCCATATTCCCACATAAATCGTAGGAAATCTTAACTTTTATCTTCTAAGTCCTTCCTATAAATATTTGACTAGACAAAACCTCTTATATTTCTAAACAATTATAACCGCCCTTACTTTTGTGACGTCACAATTTTATTGGGGGTTTGACATTAAGGTTGCCACTACCGCGAGTCCCCTGTTACCTTCGGAGTCACCTTGGTTCACCCTCAGGTCTCTGTCTTGGAGCAACGCCATCTAGTGGCTAATGTCGCGAACTTAAGAGCCGTGTTGGGATAGGACTTACGTTTTTTATTTGGATTTTGACTCAATTTTTGGTAATTCTTTGGTAATTCTTGCTACTCGTGATTTTCAGTTTTGGAAAGTTATAATAAGTATTATCAAGATTAAACTTAGTTCTCAACATCAAATACTTACTTATTATTTTCTAGTAAACAACACCTACCAAGTTTTAAGTTTAGGTACCAGCTTAATAAAACATTTTTGTTTTGTAGGCAGTTGAGTAAACGTGCTTACCTGATCAATGCTCATACCTTCTTATAGGTTAAAGGTTTAAAGGGTCTGCGTTAAAGTGGAAAATTAACATACAGTTTACTATCTATCTACTCCCTTCAGACACATTAATTACCTATTACAGATAAGGGTAAATATTGGTAATTTTATGTACTTACGTAGACATAAACTAGATAAATTGAAATAGAACTTTAAATGTATAAATAACACTACCGTTTTTTTCTTCTAATTAAGTAAAAAAAATATTGAAACACACAACTACAGTTGCGTTAACTAACCCAAAAGCAATTTCAAAAAGTGCATCGAATTAATTAACTGCAAGACATGCATGAAACGACTCGGTCTACTAGACAACACTTTTTTCAGTGTATGCACTAAACTAGCTGCATTTTATGAGTGCATTCTATAAGAGCAATTTAACATAATTTCTTACTTCTTCATTAAAATATTTGTTCTGTTTTTTTTTTTTTTTTTTTTTTTTTTTTTTTTTTTTTTTGTTAGAGATCTTTGCAGTTAGCCTGAGCGCAGGCTTTGACTGCTTCACCGGACTTTTGGCGAGGACCTTAAGGCCTCCAGCCAGAGCAATATGAAAAAACTAACTACGTCAGCAACGTCCACTAAGGGCACCCCCTGCGGGGTTCGGACCTCGACTTAGTGCGTTGCTAACAATCTTAATAGAGCAAAACAGCAAGGGATGGCTGGATCTTAATTTTTATTATTTAGGGACATATTTTTATTGCTAGTTTGGCCGGCTCGGGCCAGCTTGGTCTAGGGACGGGGGGATAACATTTACGTTACTATTATTTATAATACGCGACGGGCCTCTCCGGCGAGGACGTAATATACGGCGGTTGTGTTTTGTATTGCTACTGCTAGCTAAATCGAATGCTTCTTGGAGAAGCGTTGTTTTATCGTCGGGGTAGGAGAGAGTAAGTCTGGGGCGTTTAATCTTAGATATTACGGAAGGTACGTATCGCGCGGCCGCTACGATTAGCGGGTTACGGTGGGTTTCGGAGGAGTCGAAAAAACGGATCGCGGCGCGTTTCATGAACTGCTTGATTGTTGGCAGCTTTAAGTCACAGTGCAACTGCAAGTTACGGACGTAACCTGGAGCGCCTGTGGCTCTACGCATGAAACGGGTATTTGTTCTGTTCACGCTCTGATTGCGTTAGGACTTAAGAGGTTAACTTCCTGGACAGTAAATAGATAAGCATACCTAGGTATACCCTAAGGTCAATATGTGGGAACACATAGCACACCTAATCAGGTACTAAGAGCCTACTGTAAGGAGAAAACCTACTAAAAGTTTCCCTAAGTGATTATAAAAAGTAATATTTCGTTAATTATTAACTGACTTCAAAGAAGGAGGAGTGTCTCTGTTCTACTTTATGTATTTCCTACCTACACCAGTCGCATTAACCCGAGATGGTTAAATGGGTACAAACAAATAAATTTGAAACCCTTGAAAATTTAACTTAATTGCAAAATATGTGACCCTTTCAGATTTTCTGAACCTTCTATATTAGCCCTCCAAAATTGAAACTAGTAAGTATATGGCATAAACAGACTCTCTAAATTCTCTGAAAAAAATAATAACTAACTCTGCCACTGACCAGATAAAGTTAGACTAGTGAAAAATTAACCCTGTCCTAAACTCAACTGAGAAATGATTAATTACAATGACATATCTGCCGATAGTAATTCCCACAAGATATAGAATTTTGAAGTAAGCGTGATGTCAATTACGTCATATTCCAATCTATTATCGGAAGAATGATGCATGGATATGTTTTTGAAATTGGCCGTAACCCTGTAACATAACCAAGGGATCAAATATGGTAAATATTCCATTTTGTTCACAAGAGGGATATCACTTAGGTGATGAAATGCGACTTTTTGGATTATTCTAGATGACGTATAATACCGATATAAAAAAAAAAATCAGCAATAAACATGGTAATTGAAGTTCGCATCGCATTTCAGCACCTAGGTGATATCACCCAGGTGAACAAATTGCAATATGTTCTACATAAAGAACTCTTGCTAACATTAAAACACCAAAAAAAATCTATGTCATACATACATGTCATACACTCGTGCTACATTTTATGGCAGGCCTAAAATTATTATTATCTTAAACAGTCAACGCACTGACGTGTTCATTAAAATATATCTTATTATGATAATAAGTTATCAGTTATCTGAGATAATATGCGAGCAATGTAACCGTGTAAGCAAATCGTTTATCATCATAATAAAAATTGTAAAAGGGAAAAACTAGAAATTGGTTAAGGTTGTAATTTATAATGAGAAGAAGAAAAATGGAGATCTGCTGTTAAGATTTTAGTAGCTTTGTAATGTAAGTACCTACCTACTTTTGTCTAGTAGCTAGATCTAAATGTCTTATTCATAATGTCTGCACAAAAGTGCTTAGAAATATAACAGATTGTTTTTATTTTTTGTTAAAGTTTTGATTTTGGAATATTTTGCTATATTGATTGTGTTATGTTTTTTATATTCTAGTTTATAATGTAGTTCATAAGAATTGGTACTCATGGCATCGCTTTGGTGTAAACTGTCAAGATTTTATGTTGAAATAAATAAGTAAGTAGCTAATAAGTAAATAACATTAGTTTGAATTTTTTTTTTTTTATTCTGATTAGAAATATTGAAGTTGCCTGTACTCATAACATACTTTTAACAAATATTAGACAAATCATTATTAACTATTTACTAACATGTCTAATTATGTATTGCTTATGTGTTAATTATTTTTATAATAAGCGTATAGTTAAGTATTCGAACTTTAACTTGCATATAGGAGACTCGAAAACCTACACGCTAGGAACTACTATTTACTAATACCATTTCCTTTAAGGTTCCTGTACTGAAATGTTTATTTATTTTTCAGTACATGGAAGACTTCAGTACAGCTAACAAAATCATGACAAAAAGGAGGTAATAGTCACCAGAAAGCCAATTACAAGTCCTTGCGTTTAAAATTATAACAGAAATATAAAGCATGACATCACAGACACTACACAAAACTATAAAATAGACACACATTTGCTTTAAAAAAAAATAGTGAAAAGAGAAAGTCGAAAGTAAGGATAAAACTGAAAATATTGTAACTCATATAAAATAATTTATTAATTTGCATCTTGATACAACGCTAGTTTCTTTCAGTAAGTATAAAGAGTCCCTCTACAATAGATCATTATAGGCTTGTATTATTACTTAATTCAGGACTGGGTAATACCTAAGTTTTCTAGAAATGATACATTTAAAAATAATGAATCCTAATTCTATATGAACCGTGTCATCTGCTAAACCCACGCGACGATCTAAATGTGTAACCAAAGACACGCTAGATTCAGTAACATTAAGCATTCATTGATCCTTTAAATTAATTAATTAATGCTACGACTGAAATCATTTCTTGAAATAATCATAAACTTTTAATTTATTAAAAAAAATACGGAATTGAACCCTGTTCCTCGAACTTGTCCACTGTAGTTGGGCTCTCATGAAAAAAAAACTGAAGAAACACATAAGCGCTTGTTACCCCTAAGACGAAAAATGCCTTCATGTTTTATAGAGTCAAATAAATTGAATGTTGAATAAAGTATATTAGAATTTCAGTAATGGTAAAGTAATCAGAAGGGCTTAGTTATACTCGTGTCTAAAAGTTGTTAAAATTATCTAAGTAGAGCATGAA
The DNA here is from genome assembly GCA_905146925.1 of Autographa gamma. Classification (NCBI taxonomy): domain Eukaryota; kingdom Metazoa; phylum Arthropoda; class Insecta; order Lepidoptera; family Noctuidae; genus Autographa; species Autographa gamma. Next base: position 10,774,882 of record LR989856.1, on the reverse strand, counting down.
ACGAGTAACTTTCTCTCCCGAGGATCATGTTTCATATGTCCAGCCAGCGCGGACCAGCGCGGACCAGCTCCCGAGAATAACAGTGAACACGGCGTGACTAAAGGATCCGCCGCACATGTGACGACAGTTCACTAATCTGTGAACATTGTGAGTAATCATACGCTCTACACTAATGCGTCAGCTGTTTTTGACTTGAAAGACATTTTTTAAACGGTCTTCGCGTACTCCGAATCAACTCCTCGGCGTGCTCTGAAACAAAGCACCTCGAAAATAAGGCTCAGTACGAATCCCAGCTTCCAGTAAGTCGAAAATCATTCAACACCCGAACTTGGTGAATGTGAGAGCGTGGTGGGTGAGGCGAGGGCGCGCGGGGGCGCGAGGGCGCGGGCGGGGCGCGGGGCGCGGGGCGTCGCGTCGCGTCAGATTCGCGAGGAGGCTTCCGCGGGCGGGGTCAGCGACCTCGCCCCCCGCGCCGGCGCGCCCGCCAATGTCAGGGCCGGTGCAGCCGCGGTCAGCTGACGTCTGGGGACGCGCGGGGGCCGCGGCGCCGGCCCCGAGCTGCAGTCGACACTCGGCCGGCCGCCGAGACGCACGCTCTCCGCCGAGCGAGCGCTATAAATAGGAGCAGGCGACGTCGGCGCGCGTTACTCAGGCGCCGGGCTGTGCGCTCGAGTCAGGTACCTGAAGTAGCGCGCGCCGCCGCCGCCGCCGCCGCCGCCAGCAGTGCCAGCACAGGAGCCCAGCCGCCGCACGCCCATTGTACTTCATCAGGTGCTCTGGTGATGATGGTTCCAGGCGCTTGTTGGAGTACACTTACCGTGTCGGCGGTAGTCCTCGGGCGCGTCTCGACACGTGGTGCAGCACGTGGCGCGGAGGTGAGTAGCCTGCTGGAGACAAAGGCTGCGGTGAGTCACGCGCGCCGGTTGACGACCGCTGCAGGCTGCACTCCCCGCCGCACCCTCGCGAGCCCCTCCCTCGCACCACCCTCGCACCTAAAATCGCACGTACATTTGCATTGGTCATCGAACTCCCCACCGAAAGATATGAACAAAAGCTGCTCAAACTGGTTTTCGCATGTTTTTCGACAACAGCCGCCGACGGGCGCCGTTTTCCTGTACGACTCTCATGGTCCGTGTTCTGTGTGTTATGACGAATGTTTCAGACGAAGAAGCTAAATGTGTGTTCCGACTAAAACGAAAAGACTTGCCGCGAACTCTCGCTCCTCGCTCCTCGCGGGCGCGGGCCTCGCGAGGACAAAGCGCCAGAGGTAACCACTGGCCTTCTCACTTGCTTCCTATTGCCATTACTCTATGTTTGCTAGACGAATTTCGCGTGACGTCAGACGGACGTATATATTTTCCACCGGCGTCGTCTTTACCAAGGTGATTTCGAAACGTTTATTGCTTTACTTTCGAGTGCGAGGCGGCTTCGCGGCGATAGGTTCGCGAAAACCGCCGCAGTGCAAAATTCGACTGTATGTACCGCCTAATAGAGATTCAATTGCGTGCAGATTCATGTAAATATATCTTTGTCGAGATATAATAATGCAAACAGCCAATAAAAATACGAGTCTCGGCTGGATGACTCACAGGAATGCGTCTAATTGTTGAAGTGAACACAAAGAATTTATCGTGTTAGATTTCAAATTAAAGTGAAACTTTATCGAGTTGCTTTAGTACTGTCACTCGTTAACGTCTACTTATTAAATAGCCAACGCGATCCCCGCACGAGACTTCTAGAGAATGATTAATTGATTGCTCATGAAACTGATGCGATTTACAGTTTCATTGCTCTCACTTTGTGTATTATAAGAAGTGTAAATGTTTTCACATACACGCGGTCCGCAGCTTTATTCTTGTGCTTAGTGATTCACCTTGACACACGCCCCATCTCAAATTTGCACATTAAACATACAATACTGTTGATCGTGGAAGGCTGGCTTAAATTGCCATTAACTTCGCACTAATGAGGCCGTTGAAATTTACATTAATTCATTGCAAAAATGAGCTTACATTTGCTGTAGGCTTCCAACCTTGGCGTGACGTCACTGGTCTCACCTAGACATGTCTGTGTAGCGATCGGTTGACGACAAAACTTTACTAATGACTCAGAAGGTTGCTCGAAGTTAACCCAAATAACTTGATGACTCAAGTAATCTGTAGGGCTCGTTTTGTTTGATGTTTTATTTACTTGGGCGTCGATCAGACTTCATTCTGTGTTGCTAAGCTGATTCCCTAGTCACATTGACCGATTTTTGATTGTATTTCATCTTGCTTTCCATATAATCTTGCCGTAGCTTAATCATTTGAGAAAGTAGGGTTAGGAATCTCTGTCGCGTGTTCATTTTGACGTGACAACAATTCGTGGAAATGTTGGAAATTCTTCTTTTGGCAAATTTCTGTTTATGACAGCAAAATTAACTCTCCTAAGAATCTTGTTAGAATTTAAGAAGTCGTATGTCCTATAAATTAGTTAATTCAGTAGAACAGGATCCGTGTGATAGATACAATGATAGCATTTAAACAAAAACTTAACACAAATAAACAAAAACATTATCTACAAATTCAGCCATTACCATTACTATCGTAATTTAAAAGGAATTTATTTTTTTTGACAACTATATCGTAAGAAATTCTTTCGATTTTTTCTGACTGCAAATATTTTAGATTACTTTGTTTTTATCTAAAGTAGTTTCCATGTCTACTGGCATTTACATTGTGGTTTTTAAACTACCGATGCCAAAACGACGGGGTGTTATAAGTTAGACGTGTCTGTTGTGTGTCTGTCCGTGGCATCGTAGGTCCTGACCGTTTTCATTTCGTTTCTTTTATTAAAGGATTTAGTCGGGAGTTTTCTTAGCCGTTACACGAAAATCTGTTTAGCATTTCAAGGGCTATAAGCAATTTTCCAACATTTGTTGTTTTTTTTTCCAGTTTCTTAAATATTTATGTCATAGTTATATTTTGGAGAAAAAATATGTTGTTAACTATTCTGGATATTTAAGTAGATAGGTATATAGGTCCATGAATCGTAGTGCATCTTCTGCAATAAGTAACAAACATTCAGAATAGGTGTTAAACTTGTATTGCCTCCAACGGACAAAGCCCTTGATCAGATCTTCTGATCAGCCCTTCGGACGCCGCTTACGCATCAATTCCATTTAAAATTCTATATCTCTCAAATTGGCATGAATTTGGAAATAGTTTATCACACCTGGAAGTTTTGACACTCCTTACCACCTGGCTCTTAAGAGTCTTTTTCCTTAGACCGGGATCAGAATGAGCATTTTCCACACCGTTATGGTCCTTTAGAAGTTATTTAGTTATTTTTCTTCTTGATTCAATGGCATTTAATTTTCTTTTTCTTAATTCAAACACAATTTGATTTTAAACGTCTTGCTAAAGTTTTTTAATTTTCGAGTTGAATAAGTAACTCTTTCTTATATGATTACGTACGTTAGCACAAAGGAACATTTCGATTATTTTGTTAATTTTCAGGTTTATGGAAACCTGATATGGGGTGAAAAGTTCTTCATTAAACTTATTATAAGGTTATTCCCTTTAGAGATAATCTTGGTATTAATATATTTTTATATGTTAGATCGAACAGCCTACACTTTTCTAGACGACCACATTATGGCCTTAGGGTAGTAAGAGGCACAAAATTCAAAGTATTCATAATTGTAACAACCATTATTTACCATATTCAGGTGTTTTTGTGATTGTTTTTTGTTTTCAATTCTAGAAATCCTAATTCTGTGATAAACCGTGACATAAGCAACAAAATATGTCGAAATATGATTCATTCAACGCCTCTGTCATTGGTGACTGTTTTGTTTTGATCGAAATACACAAAAACCATATGTTTTTGTAAGTTGTATACAAATACGTTTTTGTATTTTTAGTGAAACTCGCTGAATTACGTAGATTTTTTCTCAAATGGTTGGCCAAACTAGCTGCAATTAAATATATTAATTCGGATATGCATACAAATATTGAAAAGAACATCGTTTTATTGATTTTTTTATTAGGACGTTTTGAGTTCCTCTAAACTAGTTCCTAGAAACCATCCTAGTCAGATTTAACGTGAGATACAAAAGGGTTTAGTAGACTACAAATTAAGACAAATGGACCCTATTTTAATTTTACAATTTTTAGTTTTAATTATTTCAAGCACAAAAGCAGTAACTAAATACTATACAGTAACTTTGAAGTAAGTAACGACTAAACACCGCCTATAATTAAATATTTACAAAGAATTACATGAAAAAAATATTTCATAAATTGAGGTCAGCGTAAAAACATAGACACGCAAAATCTTTTGTTATTTTTTACCTTTTACCTTTTATTATTTAGTAGATTAAATAATTATTACCAATTCCCATTGTGTACCATAGGCCGTAGACATATTTACAGTAAATATTTAAGTTACATCTCTCAAGTTTTTCTAAAGAGTTGAGTTGTCACTCAGACACTCATACTAGTTTTTCTATTGTCAATTATCAATGTACAAGCTCGAATTTACCATTATGAAATATATAGAAATGGTCACTCAAATATAATATTATTAAATTGTTAATTGTAAAAAGCGTTGATCTGAATAGCAAGGTATTAAGAGTTGATTATTTTGACATTTTCTCAACATTATAGTTTAAAAAACTAGACAAATAATAAGCTGGAAAAAAAAATAACAACAAAACAAAAAGCGGAAATTTATTTGTTTACTATTTGAACAATTCACTACACAGGGTATGTTACAGGCGTCCCGTCACTCCATCGACTCGCCCTGATCTCGCCAGCCAGTCATCCCAAGATGGCCGCTATACGCTGGTAAATACTTTTATTTATTTGTTTATTTATTTATATTTTATCTTACATACTTAGCTGTGTTTAAAATAAGAAGTCTGCAATTAAAAAGCGGAATGATAAAAGGTATACTTTTCAATTAAATTTTATTCAAGAAACTAGCTCTCCCCCGCGACTTTGTCCGTGTGTTTAGTTCTTTTTCAATACTACGAGGTTTTTGTTAAGTAACAAATAGTCTACACTATTTCTTATAAATCAAGCTATGGTATAGGCGCACAAAGACTTTTCACTTTATTATATTAGTCTAGCATAGACAAGCTTTCATACTTGAAAATGAAAAGCGGAAACACAACCATTTAGGAATAGAATAGGAAGACCCAGATGAAAGACTCCAGGAAGTTATAAAAGCGCATTTCTGTCTCATGTGAAATGCCATATCTTCTAAGGCTTTAACTGTCCAAGTTTAGTACAAAGACTTTGTCTTGCCTTGTTTCAAAAGACAAAGCAAAATCCATTGATCACCTCGCTTTCGATTTGCTCAGGTTTTCGATTGCAGGTTTAATTCCAGTTATTACAATGATTGCTCTTAAATCAATTTAAGAATAATAAACATAGAACATGCACCTATAGGTTCCCAACTTAACTGTCCCGCCAGTAGACACATTAGTTAAACAATAGAAATGTTCATATGTGACTGACGGGACAGGGAAATGGTTAAAATTACTTCTGTGCTGTCCAGGATTTAAATACTTAGAACCTACATAGCACGCGCAATAACTATAAGGCATGGCCAGGTTTTCCTACCAACCAACAAATTTTACCACAGGTATCATGTGCCTTTTTTTTGTCTGGGTGTTCCACCCATATTTAACCCACGCTGAGGGCACTGCGTCAGATAAACGTCAGACTTGCACAGACTAAGAACACCCGGTCTTTCCGCGCCTTTGCCGAAGCCGGGTCGCTTACGCAAGCTCTATGCAGCTTCTAAAGTATTATAAACTTAACACCTACAAGTTAAAATACTAAGCCTAGGGTACCTAGGATTTATAAGAGTTCAAGTTACGTAGTAATATTAATTAGCAATAACTTGTTAAGCGCTGCTTAATTAAAACTTGGCTAATTAAACATTCCGCTACAGGTTTCGAGGTTATTTTTAAATCGAGAGCCATTTATACTCTGTTTTTAATCGGTTAGTTATTAATTATTTTAACATACATACATACATACATACATACATCACGCCTGTATCCCCGAAGGGGTAGGCAGAGGCGTACCAATTTACACCCACAGTTCGCCGATATGTTTTAGGTCCCATGTAATAGGGGGCGAGCCTATTGCCACTAACCGGGCACAAATCCAAACTCCGACCTGATACTGAGAATTTCATAGGAAAACCCAATAACACCTTGGTCGACCCGGGAATCGAACCCAAGACCTCTAGCGTAGCAGGCGTGCTTAGCACCACTAGGCCAACGAGGCAGTCAATTATTTTAATGGCTACATAAATACTGTTTGATATCATATCTATGATTAATTCTGCTCGATTTGTTAAAACATTTCAGTCTTTCTCAAGAAATTAAAACATTACACCGAAAATTGGGTTTTCGAAGTACTAGAGTTTATTTTAACGATCGTGTTATACATAGGTGTGTACATTTTCTTTGAATTAGTAATGATGATAACTCGACGGCCAACCTGAAGTGAGCAAGCCTAGTGCTCCATTTTCGATCCCGTCTGTTACCTCTACGTGCTGGAGATATCTTAGACCCTTCGCACACTACGCTACGCAAGAATTTAATTCCAAGGTGAAATGACTTCAGCGTAACCTACACTAAGTTACATCAAAATCGGTTCAATGTTTTAGCCATAAAAGAGTAACAGACAGACAGGCAGAGTTTCATTCGCATTTATAATATCAGAACAGTAAAAGTATCTCAGGTAACTTAAATATTATTATTACGAGTTATTCGCTCAACTGATTAATTTATTCGTCTGGAGTGTTTCAAACAAAACACCGAGTTATATTTTTAGTATAATAATAGTCTTCAAGTTAGGTCTTTCATGGTAATTTGAGTTTGGTGTTATCGTGAAACTTATTTATATGTTCTTCTACAAAGTATTGATAAAGTTTAAATATTAGACAGTGATCAACTTACATGGACTCGAGACTCTTGTTAGTAGTGTAAGCCGTACGATTTGATCGATAATACAGGTTAAGTCGCGCTCGCCGCGTTTGGTCCGTGGATGGGTGACCATTTATAAACATTTCGAGACCCCTCCGTTCCTCAAAAAGCGCGATAAACCGTGGATCCCGACTGCCGCCATACGTAGATCCTTGGCAGTCATTAAGTCATTTCTGACAACCAGTCTTACTATGGGATGCTGAGTTACCCAGGAAAATGGGTTGTAGAGATCTGCTAGGCAGTCGCGTCATGTAAAATATGGTATTCAGCTGAATTCGGTGAGACCGGCCAACCCTAACATAGGTGGGAAGAGGTTAGGTAGAAAAGTTATAATACTGACTGCTCGACCTATCCACCACTCAAGCTCGCTTCCGGCACCTAGTTTTCTGTCAGTGTTTAACCGACTTCATTAAAAGAGGAGGACTAGAGGGTACTACACTTTCGTCTGGGTGAACTGATCTTGATGATTCTTTTTTATTTGAAAGCTGGTGCTTCCTGTGTCCATTTTTGACAGTGGGATCCATAAGAAAACTATATAAAACTTAGTTTGTATTCGGTTTTTTTTTTTGTTAAATTATTAGAAGTCTATAGCATATCTTTTATTAATATGACGGTGACACTGACGTCACAGCAACGCCATCTGGTGACGTAACAAACTTCAAAGGTTTTCTTTATCTTTAATTATCTTTATCGGTGCGTTTACCTCAGCTATATTTATTTGTTACTGATACGGACATCCGCGTTTTTTGCGAATCACTCGTCAGTCAGATTGCGTGCTTATTTTTGGATTGCAAAAATTTCATATAAGTTGTTTACTTAGGGGGTTAAATTAATTCTGTATTCTGGAAATTTAGAATAGAAATTTAGGATCTTTTGTAATTATAATTCTATGTTGATGGCGTTTTACTAAATATTTATTTGTAATATTGGTATTTTTACTACAGTTCAAAACTCATCTATCAGGTGGACCAATTTTCTTCCAAGTAATTTATATCACTTATTTCGGTAAATAGTAATTTTAAAGAAAACATCATTATGTCACAATATTCTTTAACATTATAAAAGATACAACAATTATATCGGACCGGCTTTCTTGTATGATTGGTTTAATCTAGCCCGAGTTTATTGAAAGTATTGATAGTAAGACTTTTACCTTTAATATTATTACAAACATTTCTTTGATAAGCGAGTGATTAATTTATCTTAGTTCCCAATGCACCGACATGACGTAGACAGATTTACGATATCAAAGTATCCGCTTAATATTAATTATTATTATTTTGATATTTTATCCACTTATTATAGGTATAAGATAATTTTGGTCCAATTAAAAGGTGATTGTAGTTACTATATTTAAGAGTTTTGTAGAGTCGTTTAATAACTTAAGTTTCATTTGCTAAACTAACTCAAGGAGTATTATATTAAACATGAAGTCTTCAGTTCGTTAAATTTCACAGCATTATTTTTTTCTTAATTCTCATTGTTAAAAGAATTAGAAAAATAAGTCAAAAGAAAATAGAGCACATGTTACCTAACCTATCAACATTTCATCTAAAAGAGGTACAGTTAGACTGACTTTATACGAATCCCTTACGTAGATCTAATATTTCAATCTAATAAAATAACTAGATCTCCAGCCATTAATTTGCATATGACGTCATACGGGGGCGTATGTCCTAGAGCAGGACACAAGATGTGTCTGTCTCGTGTTTTATTTCGACGCAATGTCACCCATGATAATTTCTATGCAAAAATGTTAGGATGTATTTAAGCAATTTATATGATTACATTAGAGTCATAAGATAACATATCATCACCACTGCACACCCACAGTTCGCCGATATGTTTAAGTCCCATGTATTAGAGTCATAGGCCTCTCTATATTTGTTTAAACCATGATTTAATTTACTTTTCTTATTGCTTCATATCAACAAGTTGCTTTTGTTGCTAAATGTAAATATACACATGTTTCCGGAAACCTTTTGAACATAGTTACACAATACATTACATTATTTTACATTGTAAAATTTGATAAAATAAACCTTGTTCTTTATTCCTAAGAATTGTTTATCACTGGATTATGAGCTGTCATTATCCTTGTCAATACAACTTCAAACTAAAATATTACTAACTCAAGGAAATTTGAGTTTTTCTGTATATATTCATTAAACAATTCATGGAGAAATAGTCTAAATTGTTTTTTTCCTGAATCAAACAGAATAACAGGAAAATACTATTTTTATTTGGAATTAAAGAAATGCATCATTCTTTCATTGAAAAATAATTTCAGTTTTGTTTATAAGTAAGTAGCATCGTGTCATTAAATTGTTAATAATGCGCTTCGATTGTAATGAGATTCAAAGTTTTATGTTTATGAAAAACATAACCCTTCTTGGCAGTCGGGTAAAAAATAACCTAATATTGCAAGGTTTAATTCTATTTATTTGTTTAGCCATGAAGAAGTCATAATTAATAACAAGCAAATTCTTTTTATTTAATTTTTAAATAAGCTTACAGCAAAAAAAAAAAGACTGTATAGCTAACTAATATTAGTTTTTTAGGTTTACGCGACTGTTAGACATTGAAACTTTTACTAATGTTTTTCTAAAGTCTAGCCTGGTTTTTGTTAAAATATAGGCACAACACACATTTTACTTTAGATACAAAATGAAATCAAATATATTTGACTTAAAATTAGTTAAAGAACAATTATCATTAACAGTGCAAAAAGTAATACCATGAAAAATAACTTCCTCTCTTATTGGCCTGAGTTTTTGTTAAAGTGACACAACAATTCATTTAAATTACTAGAAATTCAATGTTCTGTGGTTAAAATAGTCTTAAATTAATAGTAATAAAACAATATACCATTATCCTCGTATTGTGCTATTATTAACTTCACGACGTCAATAAAAGACAATTCCCAAAGGCTTTGTATATTAAAACCTCATTTCGGATCCCTTCAGTGTATGTACATAAGATCCTTCATATACATATACAACCTTCTTTCTTCAACTTAGTTCCCCTTGCAAGACGAAAGGGGACGGAGTATAACTACTTGTTATGTTTGTATGGAACGTCTGTCTGTCTGTAATTTGGAAGCCTGCATCAATTAATTCAGTGTTGTTCTCCTTTGGCATAAGGGCACTGGGAACTTCAGTTCTAATATTAACACTAGTTAATAGTCTAGTTACCTAGTAATTATATGATTATTTTAGACAATATGGTAATTTTACTTTTGTTAACCACCTGAATCATGGTTACAAGATAAAAAGATTAATTTTAAAACAACTCGTTTGTCTTACGAAGTATCTTATTTTATTACTTGCCACTATAATAAATAGCTAGCCATTAAAACATCTCGAGACATAATTCCTTATGACCATGAACGCCTAAAATGAACCAAGGTTTCATTGACCCACATAGGCTTAATAATTTTACATAAAACATTACTGACCTACGAAATTATGAGGCTTATAAAATTAACAAACTGCCAAATAGCAGTTTACTCTCCTCTCTAAACGAAGGTCAGTCATGGCGATTCGCAAGGTCCATAATCGGTTGCTAGGCAACGCAACCGAAATCGGCAACTAGTTGCTCAATGGCATTGAGGAACAACTGCCAGTAAATTGCGGTCGTTGGCGAATTGTTGCGTCATAATGCGATATGTGACCGAAAAACGTGTTGGTCAAGACATGTTACATTAACCCTTTGCGGTTTACTAATATATTTTTAATTATATTTTTTTACTATTCTGTTTATTTCAGCCAGTCAATTGTTTCCCTGGTAAGTGTCTTATGGGTATTCATTGGTTATCATTGTAGAAATTGCAATGATGGGCACAAATGACACGCCTAGCCAATGAAAAAAATGTACTAAATACTCATACATATTATTACAATACAATGTATAGATGACCTGAAATAAAAGGTAGACGCGGTCACAAAAGTTACTAAGCAGAATAAGTTGAAAATTATCCGTTATTAATCATTTAAAAGAATAGTACAAGTACATTTTAGAGCTTACTGTATAAATATTTAAACAAGTAAATTATTCCTCTTACAAAATGCTAGAAGGCAAACACAAAGACTCATTAAATAGGTTTAGCCCATTTACCCATTTTTGAAATATAATTAAGTAATTTACTAAAATTTTATGTTTGTGTAGAATATTTTAAAATCAAAGAGGCTACCTTAAAATTAACAATGTTTTTTTTTTAATTCGTAATCTTTTCATTTACTGTTAATAGCTAGTTTCGTTGAGCAGTTTTTTACCTGAAATAATATCTCATTTTCTATGTATGTGTTTTTACTTAGTCTTATTTATTAAAATTCAATCTACAAAAGTTAATTCTCAGACTTTTAAGGTTGCTTATTTAAATCACTTAGTATTCCTTGTGAAATTTGGCGGTAAGAGCTACATACAGAATTAATAACAATAACTAACATGTGCTTAAATTTTATTACTTAGCATGGCCGTCAAATTAGACGTTAGATCTCTTCAAGGTTAAGCTTGAATAGAACCCTTCTTATTCCAACACACGTTCCAAAATAAAGAGCTTATAAGGGATTATAGTACGTATGAGATGGGAATTTGTTGTTATACCTAATATCAATATGGAGGGTATCTAACTAACAAAGTATTGGACATAAAAACGTACCTAGGTATTAGTGAAAATATTTTTCAAACAGCTCTACAAATAATTCCCGAAGAGACGAAAATAACGTTTGTTTTCATCTTAAATATGTAATTAACTAAATGAAGAAAAAGACTAAAACAGATCGAATCACGACTAAAGATATGTCTGGTTGGAATAATAAAAAAAAAAACGGCAATCAGAAGTTAACAATTTTTTTTTTTATGGAATGCGGTATATTTATCTGAATTTATTGAAAAGGAATATGAAAATATCCCCTGTTAATTCTTAGATTTCCAGAGTTCAACGATTACTAGAAAAACCACCCATCTAAAACGTGACTGCAGCTTGTGGCGCTGAACCATGGAAGTCTCTATCAATGCGAGCGGTATTATGTAAGTATCCATACTTATATTAATTCATCTACTTAGTTGAAAACACGCTAACAGATGTCTATCTAACTAAAGTGCCTAAATCTAACCCTAAATGGTGGGAATATACCTATTTTTTTTCCTTCTCCGCTTCTTAATCTTCTGCGGGAGACCCTAGGCCCTCCTTTTTTCATGCATGCATATTAACAATTCTCCACTTATTTTTTATTTTCGCTATATTTTTTTCGTAGCTGCCAATTTTTAATAGAATACCTATGTATTTTGTTGAAGCTTGTCATTTACAAATATTAATGGCATCTAATTTCTTTCTTGTTACTAACACAATTTGGATTTACTAAGTGCTTGCTTATTAAATTATTCACTCCACTAAGCATACGTATTGTTGTCTATTTATTGTAGAAACTACCTCGAATCGTTGTTTTATTCAGCGTCTATTTCTATGGTAATCTGCTCGTGAGACCTCTTGGCTGTAGGGATTTATGACACAATTATCATGCATTGACTATTTGTGGATATAACAAGTTAATCCGTTGCCTAGCAACCGAACTCTTCAGCGCTAACAAGTGACAATGGCTGATAAAACATAGCAATGACTTTTTTTAATAATTTGTCTTTTTCATAATTTTTATTGTTTTTATTGTTTTTCATAATTAGTTTTTTGTTTAAGTTATAAAGTAATGATTATAACGGTAAAACAGTTCTTAATTTTTACATCAATTTTGTTTTTTTTTTAACACCAAATCCTTGTTACCTTTAATTTGCTAGTAACTATCTATTTCTAACTTAACGAAGCGTGAAGGACGAATATAACTCCAACTTTAACTATAGACAATAAAGCTCATAATTACTATATTAGCTTGCCATTAATTGGTATCTTTGTTTGATAATAGCAACAAATTATTGTTTCGCGGTTGTACAATAGACGACCTTAATTGATATAACGAAGTTTGTTGGAAACAACGAAATTGTTTGAAAAAGGTTAAATAACATAATGTAAATAAGATAACTCATAATTAAAATAGGTACCTGGAGGTGTATTGTTATTGCCATGATAGAGTGAAGAGGTACTTGTGCTATCTGTTAATACAGAGGGCTACAAAAATGCGTGGTCAATGTTTGCAAACCGCTTCTGCCTTAAGTAATAAACTACTTTTAGGAGAAAACCAAAGTAAATTCCCATAAAATATTTAGCATAATGTAATTATCTATTAGATGTGTACTATCTTCTTACAGAAAGTTATTAATAGCTATAGCTGAAGTAGTATTTCACTCATGATTACAAATTCCGTAGCACTTTGTTTAGCTTCAACCCTGTCTCTAGAACTAGCATGGACTTAATATTCTACTAAACTCAATTTCAGTGTCAATATTTGCCAATGTGAACAAAGCCCATAGCTACTTGTTAAAAGAAAAATAACGAAACGAACAAAACTCAGTAGGCATAGCAACAGCTAAACCTATTCATAATTCCCTCAAAACTCCAACGCTTTGATTTAAAACCGTCTACAAAACTTTGAGGGCGTCTCGAGGTTACAAATAATAGAAAAATCCCCTCCGGGAGTGACGGCCTACCCTCCGACCTTCCCCAATGTCCTTGCCGGGGGTAGGTCAGACCAGACTCCCTAGTGATTACCATTTATCTTGTTCGTCTGGTTTCACGGCTACGTTTTTGATAGAGGTACTTTCGAGGAGTTTGTGGGTTATAAAAATTGTTTCAGGATTGTCTGTTTAGGTGTATCATACTTTATATTGAATTGTTTGCTACAAAATGAGAAAAAAAAATAGAAAAAAAAGGTTTTCTTAAAATAAAAATTACTTTAGTTATTTAATTTTTTAAATATAGGAAAGTAAAAAGTTTTCTTAAAAAAAGATCGTGCCGCGCAAATGGTAAGGCCTATATCTGTCTAAAGCGACGCCTTCCTCCCCATTCATACGCAAAAAATCAATAGACGAACAGCCATTTTGTTAATAGACAGACTATAAGGAGCATACAGAATAATGTGCCCACTGAATAGTCTAAAAAAGTAGCTAAGGTTAAAACTGGTTTACACAGGCGATAATATACTTATTATTACTTAAGTATAATAGACCGCGCAAAACTAGTAGCCATTTGCAATTTGTAGATAGGAGTATTCTATGTAATTAACATCCTCCTTGGTAATCAACTTCATAAAAATATTACACTTTGAAAATAGAATATGTGAAATGTTTTTGTTTTTAATCACACGTAGTTGCTAGCCAGTAGTCTTCTAGTTTCATAATGTGATTGATGATGTAAAACCTTTTTGGTCCAGCAAAAAGGTGCAAATTCGAACTAATAACCTTTGTCAGTTCGACGCACTGTCTGTCAATCTAACGCCACATTTAATTAATATGCCATTGCCATTATCATAATAATAATAGTCAACAAGTTAATGTGTATTTATTATAAATTATCGACAGTTGCAATATTATTCTGAGTTATTTGACACATTAATAGGTTTTCAGTTCATTGACATAGTTTTAACGGTTTATTAGCCTAGTAACTGGAATTCTATAGTAATATTAGCAACTGTTTTGTAATTCGTATGTTTTGTTGTCCGAGTACTTACGTTGTCAACAATTTTGTTATGTACTAATGTTGTCTTTATAACGCTATTTGATGGCTTATTCGATAAATTTCTAACTGTTAATATAGTTCCTTGAGCTGCAGCAAAACTTGGTCATTATTTTCCTGAATTCTTCCTCACGGTGGTGTATCAAAAAGCTGTTAAAACCAATAGTTAATTATCGGAAGGCACGAGATACCAGCTTGACAACAAAGTTATAGCCGAAGTCTGCGTTACCTGCGGCCGTCGGTCGGACGCGATCACGACCTTGTCTGTCCTGCTCGCCCAGATAACTTGGCTGTATGTGATAAGCCTTTGCCTTAACATGTTTTTAAAGTGCTGTTTGTCTTTGGCTGTAGAAATGTTGAGGCCATTTATGTTGGTGAATTAATTATTTGTATTAAGAAATAGATTAATTTATTTTATATTAAATACATATAAAAATTACACGTAGGTTTAATGACCCGACAGGCTTAATGATAAAGTAGGTAATCAGGGTTAAATCTGAACAGCAAAGAAGTATTGTTTTTGAGTAAGCACAGAAACCAAGCAAGAGGCCCAAATATAATCAACATAATGAAACGAAATAACTTATCGACGATGCTACGTAAGAAGCAAAACAAAATGGCTAATTATGTAAAAAAAAAACATTTAAATTAAATTAAAACACTAATTAGCAAGGCTGGCTAAGTGGCTCAACTCTAGGAATTAAGTCACAACTGAGATAGCAACACAGCCGGGTTCAATCGTTATCAACATTTAAATATCGAATGACGTATTCTTTTCAAACCAAAACACGAATACTACATTCTAAAATCAAAGTACTATCATTAAACAATATAGCGTAAATGTGACGACACGCGTGTAATTTGACACTGCAAAAACATGCTTACCTTACGTCAGAAAATGTATAATAATAGAATGATTGGTAAACAAAAATTCTATATGGTCTGCAATTTTCATAACAAAAATAACTGATTTGTATTAAATAGTGCGGTGTTTTGCCAGTGAAAGCAGTAAAATAGGAAAAAATGTATGTAGTAAATTAGGGACACAATGTTGGTAGAATTTGTACATAAATCATTATGGTCTATTTTTACCTAATCTTTAAGTTCGTTCACAAGCTCTCTCTCTCTCTCTTTCTATCTATCTCTCTTCTAAAAAGATTCATCAGATTAATCGGAAATAAAAAAAATATTTTCATACCTCTTCCATAAAAACTAGATTATGAATAAACATGTATGGCCTTATACAAAAGTACAGATGCCACTAAAGTTAGTTCAAAAAATGTATGTGAGGTCCGCACTAACCTTTGTGTAGTTTGTATGAATGTGACCTATGAATGTCAAACGTATTTCGGAGCTCTACTTTATTTTAATTTTATCACGTCTTTACTTTATGGTCTGTACTTTAAATGTTAAGTTTAGCATACGAACAGTATAGCTCTTTTAACTTGTATAATAAGCTAGTAAATAAATCATTTTACACTTTACATGAATAATAACTCTTATAAAATATAACTGCATCCATTTTCGTGATTAATATTTTTCCAGTGCCTCATAAAAAGCAATATGGCGGTCGCAATTCGCGCGCATAATTACGCAACTCGCGACCTCGCCAAAACACCATTGTCTGTCAGTTTAATTCTGCAAATATTAAACACAATCAGGTGTTCGCCAATTGGACATCTGGCCACTTTTGTGCGTGGAGAGATCAATGTCTGTATTTTGAAATTGGAATGTGTTTTCTTTTTTTAACACGCTTCAGTTAGCGCGGTTGATGTAATCATGTAAGTATTGTATCGTTTTCCATTTATTGTTACATCGTAGTTTGTTATGTTCGGCAATTACATTTTATTTATACTAGTAAAATAAATCAAAATTATTTCCATATAGTTTTGTGCAATTTACCCATCTTTTATTTGAATGTTTATAGATGTGCTAAAACTCGACGCAATATACGAAGGATGTGAGGCGCCAAAATGTGAATGGTAACATTTTATCGTCGCATTGTTGTCGCTTCAATATTAAAAGATGCAAATTAGATTTATTGTTTCGAATTGTTCTTGCTTCTTTTATGTGTTCTAACACTTACAGCTCTACCTTGTAGTTTGTATAGACAACCTAACGTATATTTGATAGTGATACCCAGGGTAAGATACACGCATGGTTTTGACTTATGGAACTGTTCAGGACATGATGTTACCATTGTCGCAGGACCTCAACATTAAGGACGGGCTGAAGAATAAGTGCTCTCATTACAAAGGTCAGTATCAAATCTCCAAATACTAGGCGTGGTAGACGTCAAAAAGCATCGATTTTCAGGTAAGCCATTCACCTGCTTGTTTCAAATCTTAGTAAAACGCTTGGCTCTACGACGAAATCATTAACCAATCTGTGGTTTTCCCAACTAGACATAGATTTTTGACTTCGCTATACATATTGTATCTATACTAGGTTCTACATCGGTTGCTCAGTGATGACAGGTGACTAACACTGCTAATATTCATATAATCTGTCTCGCTCATAATTTTCAAAGGTACGTGAACTCTACGATCAATCGTGCCAATAATCACTATATGTACATTATGAGCAAAAAGCTATACGAGTGATTCATATAAGATTTCATATTTTTATATAAATATTTGATTGTACAGTCAACCGCACAGTCACTTTAAAATTTACTGAGTCTCTATTGAGAAGCAATAAGGTCGAAATTGGTATAGCATTCTGTCAATGTGTGCGGTTCACTGTATTACAAACTTTATATAAGTTTGATATTACACTCAAGATATTTGACAAATAACCTAGAATAAGATGGTCAATTTATGTAAATGTAGTTTTTGCTTTAATAGATACGGCGCTAGAAACACCTAGCAGCTATTCAAATAGTTTCATAATATTTAAATTTCGGCGTTCGTATTATGTAGCGCCATTTTCTTTACCAGCTTCGGGGGCCAAAAACCGATGAAGGGCGAATCTTCGTGCTGTCAATATTAAATTGACCTTCAGATATTTAATTTGAAATACGAACGTTTTCGTTTTATACAAAATGGCTGCGCTGGCCATTGATGTTACTACATGGTGATGACAAGAGCTAGTTGTCACATTACAAAGTTTACCCGATTTCACTGTTCAAAATGTAGTATAAATTTTGTCAGTTGTCACATAAAAAAGTTCAATCATATACACAGAATATACACTGTACAAAATTTGTAAAAGTTGTTTAAAAAATTGTACATGTAACACAAAATACTTCAATACTTTACAGACATAACAAAGTTCTGACATTCTTGGCCTATTTCTTTTTTAGAAACCTTAGAGTAATTTAACAATCCTAAATAGAACCTGTACCTAAGTCAAGTATACAATCCCATTACAGATTTAATGAATTTATTGGATGAAAAAACGAATCCCGTCTACAAAATATAGTTTGAAAATTGTATATGTAACACAAAATACTTCAATATTTTCTATTACAACTTATAGTATAATGTCCAAATATTGTGTGTTAGTAACTGAATAACTGACCAGGGGGCCGAGTCTGCTATTTACAATGGCTCCAATCGTCTGAGTGGGTGGCGTTAGTAAGTCCATTTTAGGATAATTGGCATTCTACTAAACAACGTCAACATTGGCCGCCCCAATGGCCAATTTTGACGTTAAAATGATGTTTTACCTACGTAATTATCCTAAAATGGACTTACTAACGCCACCCACTCAGACGATTGGAGCCATTGTAAATAGCAGACTCGGCCCCCTGGTTAATTCAGTTTTGTTTCAGCCTCAAAATTGTAAGCTATTTCATAAAATATGCTCGTGTCTTGACAGTGATTAATTCACGTGTTAAAACGTTTATAACTTGTAAGATTTATTGTTAACGATATTGTTATGTAAGTGTAATTCTAGGTCAAATGTAAATGATCACTTATTGTTTCGCGTTCAGTTTTGTTTGGCTATGTGCGAAATGTGTCGTAGGCCCGTAGTCTAGTAAATATGTAAATGAATAACAGTGATATTTTTATTAGTAATTTAGTAAAATATTGTTTTGTTATTAATAAGATGGTTAATTACCCAAAAATAACATGGTTTTTAGTAATATAGAAATTAACCTAAAAACGTAAAATGTTATGTAGTTTTTTAAATTACTTACTATATACGGAAGTTGACTTCATTTTTCCATTACCAAGATGCTACATTGAATTTAACCGAACACAAAGCATATACATTAAACCTTCTTTTTTACACGGAAACGTAAAAAAAAGTGGAAAGACAACTATATAATGACTGACAGTTGTCTAAAACCTATTAACGTGGCCCCAACGTTGGCATTGAAACTTTAAAACTGTGGCTATTGTGCTGTTTTCCTGTTGCCAATGTTGGCAATGTTGGTAGCACAAAGACTGAAACTAAAAGGAAGTAATGACCTAAATGTTTGTGTAAATAGGCGGCCTCGGGCCTAGTTTGTTAAACTTTATTATTGTTTATAATTATTATGTTGTATTAGAAAATACTTCTAGAATGTACAGTATATTGTGTAGAGTCTAATTCTTTTTCCGTAGAAGTGTTTTCAAAAATGATAGTTCGATATTTTTATTTATAATATAAATGTATTTAAATTGTTTTTCCGTCTTCCTTCTGTTATGAATACTTAATTATGTAAGCACATGTATGAAAAGTAAAACTAGCCAATAATGGAGATAAAGTTAATGATAAAAATATTGTAAATGATAATCAGTTTGATACAAATGTACTTAAACATTGTGTAATAGTGAAAATATTATTTCATTCTTCCAAATAGACAGTTTATCACCGAAACTCAATAGCACATACAATAATTGGCCTTACCTTAGATTACATCAGTAAATCCTAATAAGGTTGCCCTATTTTCGTGACCTCGTTTCTGAAACATTCGCGATTCCTTTCGGCCTAGCAACAGACCGGGCCTATTTACCTTTCAATGTACCAAGAAAAATCCCTACTTTTGTGATCAAAGAACAAAATGGTAAACGGAGTAGAATAAATAAACAATGAAGCAAAAAGACGTAAAGCCACTGGTAGTTTTTTTCTTATTTAAAGCAACAATTATAAAAAAATAAAGCTATCGGCACCCAATTTGAATTTCTTCAATGTTTAGTTTATTTTTTAAGCACTGTATTCCGTTTACGATTTATATCAGTCTTTACTTTGTGATATATCTCCAATGTACCGAGATGTCATCGTTCTCAATCGAATCCAAACTATTCAAGACGAATCAAATGCTCGCAAAGCCACACATATTAGGGCACATAAATGTTTATGTATCACATTTTTGCATGTCTGCGTGTATTTATAGCAGTGGGCGGCGGACTGTTCGACCTTGCGCTCGAGACGAACCTTACACCAAGACACCAGATTTCTCCTCGCCAATATCAAACGAAACTATATATTCAACATCCATCGCCGACTTTCCTCTCAAAGTTAAATATATTACGAACACAATCGAGCAATGTACAGTGTGTATATCGCTAAGGTCGGTGAGTGTGTGCGTTCGGTATCCGACGCGCGCCTCCAGTCTCGTTTGCCAATTTCGCGCACAAGTTCATCGACTTTTGACAAGGATGCATGAATCAAGTATAATGAAACGATGCGGCATCGCTCTTTGTTCCGACCGGACGGTTGCCGCATTGTTTTAGGATTGTCATCAATTAACATTGTCTAACATTCATTCAGCTGAGTATTTATAACGTCGTATTTAAAATATTTTGTAGTTCAACTGTAAGTAGGTGTCAAAATTGAGAGTATTTTTTGTACTAAATTGTATTCAGTTTATTTGATTCGTGTGAAGTAAATATTTTGATAATAAATGTATTTTTACTGTGATGTTTTTTGTTTATTTTGTCTACTGTTCCAAATTAAAATGAGACTCCCACGATAAACTTACCGAGATATCCAAATATTTATTTAAAATTCATTTTAGCATATAAATATTGCAGTATGTATTGTATTACATAATATAAATGATTCACAATTTGTGCTAGTTACTACGACTTCTTAAAATAATCTTCAACTGTAATCTGAGATATATTTGCCAAATATTTTGCCGAGTCTGGAAGACAAATTGGGTTAACGACCAACAAATTCCCAAAATAAAATACCGCATCCACAGAGCTATACTACAACATTAATTAATACATTTTGTCGTTCCCTGTAAGGAGTGTCACGCCTACATACGCAATCAATTGTGTGTACACACACATAGACGCACACATCGACACACGATGAATTCGTTCGCTCGGCCACCGCCCGATCGGGTCACCATGGATTTTTGAAAAAAGAAAACATTGTCTATAAAGTCACGGGGAGGACTTGCTGTTTCGCATTGACGGCAAAATCGAAGGCATTTGAAATTGGAATCATTCGATAAATCAAAAAACCATCGACAATTTAACTTTTCCTAACAATAGACAAATTATTATGGGATCTCGAATAGTCTTATTTAACCTACTTTATAGCCCAGTTGTATCGTAAGTCTAGTCTTACTATCCGAGTGGGTGGACTTGGGTTCGATTCCCTTGTGAAGCATTACATTATTGTTAGGCAGAAACTAAACCAAGATCGCATAATTACTAGCATTGTGGGGGAATTAAACCTCAATACATACCCACTGCGCCTTTGAATACAACAACAATTAGTTTTCATAATATACATAAAATTATTATTAATCCGTTAGCACTATTGAGCCATTTTGTAATTGATTACAATTTTATTACCATGAAGGAAAAACAAGCTATAAAAGTTTGGATATTCAAATTTATTTAATCCGTGACATAAAGTCTCAATATGAGGCAGGTTAGTGTTTTATGTATCAATAAGAAGTGAACAAAGATTATTGTATCCTAATCTTGTCATAAATATATCATTGTTGACATAACTACGGGTAGTTAGATATTTTTCCTATTCGACTTACGGCATCTATTCATTAAGGCAAACTATAATAGGTTTACAGTATTCCTACGCAGTGCACACAGCAGTTCTTTTTCGAGATATAATAAAAAAGTTTTTTAGTTAAGGGACATAAAAAAGAAAGTTCTGAAAATCACGAGTCACGTCCTTGAAAAATGTAAATAAAAGATAAATAGATAAGTTCGGTTTCTATGCCACACGCGTCTAAAACCCATTTATTATCGATTCACCGAAATCTGAGCGACCCCGTTTTTCTATACTCGTGTAAAATTATCTGTTATAGTAATAATAATAATAAGCAAGTGTATTGGACGCGCTAACATACATAATAATAACATACATACATACAGATGTAGGACGAAAACGTGCAGGAAATGTTTGTATGAAGAGGTTATTAGCAGTGCTAGTAATGCACCTGTATTATATCTATTGAAGAACTATTTTGCTGTCTTGTTCAGATATTTCTATTAGCAACTGTCGTATAAACTTTCTGCCTACCTGACCTCCACAATTCATAGTCCTTACCTTAACTTTACTTACTATGTATTTTTATGAGATATCTAAACATCGCGTAAGTAGACATTATGAAGGAAAATAGTAAAATAAAAGTTAATAAAATTACACATCGATAAAAATGCTGAAGCGATCTTAATTAATAATAGTAAATGAAAAAAAAAACGCATCATAATCTGTCTACTCGTTTAGGAGTAACGATGCTATAGACAGTCACAGACAGACTGCACATAGGTATACACGTCCAACTTATAACACTAAACATTTCTCTTTTTGCATCATTTAATAATAACAACCTGACAATTATTTCAGCAACTTTCTTTACATTTTCTCTACATTAATACCTCAACAAACACGCTCACTTTAATATTATTATAAACAAGCTAATTAATACTAAATACCTAATTTATTACTATACAGCTAATGGTTTTGACGTTTCCGATATTGTGTTTCCGGTAACATGCGTGTTATAGTATTTATTACTTTGAAACTAACAGACCGTGTCTGCTATTAAAGAACTTAGTTTTCCGGAATTTTCTAGACCTAGTATTAATTTTAATGACTGGGTTCTAATAGGCGTATGAATAATGGTATATTAGTTTAGTGTTTACATGTTTATTTGCTTATCTTTAGATGATTTATGTGACGTCTATTTGTACTGATGTAGGCTACATAAAATCAACTTAAAAAATAAATAATATTTTTCTGTGAGTAACTTATAGTACGATGGAGAACCGATGACCTGAAGAAGGCAGCTGGCAGTGACTGGAAGCAAAGGGCGGAAGATCGTGCGCTGTGGCGCTCCTTGGGGGAGGCCTATGTCCAGCTGTGGACTGCTACAGGCTGATATGATGATGATGATGAACTTATAGTATTTCCCACATCGTGAAATAGATTCTAACTTAAATAGTGTTTTTAATGCTGATTCCACTTTTGAATTATATAATCATAATGTTAAAATTGATGCTAAAATTAGATAAAGTAAGTAGATAATCCATGGGTTAATGTTGTGGAACATCCTCATTAACCTAAGTTACAGTAGTCTACTCATTCATTTATCTTTTATTCCTTGAATAAACCTTGGGTATTTAGCTAGACTTTGATATCTTTGCCAATTCATATTTGTACAAAAACATGTCTACGGGCAGTACCGCTAGAGGACGCGCCGATAAATTTAAATAATATAACATTCAAGGTTCGTTTATATTGGGTTAAATAAATTTATGTCTTAGTCTACAGCCAATACTGTAGACTAATATTTGTGTGTTTGTATAAATATCAGTATGAATGACTGACTACGGCTCATATTGTAACTACAGAATGATTGTGCGAATTAGCACTACAGGACTACCATCCATTGATGAATTTTAGCTTTGTGATACCTACTTTGGGTCAAGGGTGAGGTATCTACTTTGGGTCAAAAATACATGATATATTATTATGTTTCAAAATGTTTTAATTTTACGGCGTAAACCTGCGCCTTATTTGAATATACCTATATGATTTATATAAGCTCAATGTTAATTAAGAATATAGAAGGAAAACCACCATGCTGCCTCATATAGTCAGGTTACAATAATAATTATCAATAATAATTAACCATATTTCTTTTAGCTCTTCCAAATTAGTATGACTCGGCTTCCAGTCATACCAGATCTATAACATTTCACAAAGCAACTGCCTATCTGACCTCTAAACTCTTTATATATATACGTCAAACAAAAACCCCCAATTTAATATGACAGTAACCTGGAATAATTCCAGCACCTACAAATTACTGTGACCTATATCTTCAATTGGCGCTACCAATTTACATGTGCAAATACAAAGCCGGCTGTGACGTAGATATTAGAGGTCATTGACTTCTAGATCAGTATTCTGCGGCCTTCAGAATACTTGATAATGCTATATCGTGGTTCTAAAAAAGGTGTTTAATCTTTCCTCTAAAGTGAATTTGTTTGATCGGTTCAGGGTGTAAGTTTCTGGCCATATTTAGAAAAAGCGTTAGGTTAGGGCAGAATAGGGCAGAATATGAAAAACAATATCCTTTTTAAGAGATTCACATTATCCGCGGACCTCTACATTCTGCCATTACTCAGGATACACCTAAGACAATATTAGCACCACTGACACTTAATCAAATCAAAGGTCTGAAAATTTTTGTATTATGACCATAAATTAAAATTTCAGTCTCGTAAAACGTTTTTCGACTTAGTTTTAGTTTTTTGGCAGACAGCTAGGAAAAAATACTTTACTTAGAATCAGCTGTAATCCCCTAACCTCATATATAACCTCCAGTTTCATAAGACTCACCTCAAACGAAGTTTAGGCTATACATAGATTAACCTCATTTCTCAGACAATCTACATGCTCGACTCTAAGTTGACCCTAAACGGTTTCTGTGGGACCATGACTCCACAAATATCGGTATTAGGATATCCTGCGATTCAAATCTGAAGTTGTCAAAAATAATGATTGATCTTTTGTACCTGGTGTAATAATAAAAATTTGCTATGCCTGCAAAGGTCTCCTTTCAATGTCCAGACACTGACAAAAATAGTTCCTACTGGATTAATCAACTGCAAAATATGAACTAAGCAAATAAGTTCAATAAAACTATATTTACACTGATATTCAGATGAAGCAGAAGTTTTATATGATAACCAATCTCGAAGGAGTCTAGTTACCAAACGCCCGATATTCATAACCGATAACCTATTTATAGATGACTCGCCCTACTTGACATAGGAATAGAAATTACGCTTATGTCATTCTATCCTTTCCATATTCTGACGGGCCTGTTGGTCTAGTGGTTAGTGACGCTGACTGATATACCGGAGGTCGTGGGTTCGATTCCCACTCACGACAAATGTTTGTGTGATGAGCACGATCATTTGTTCTGGTCTGGGTATGTAATTGTAATGGGTATATAAGTATGTTTATCAGTTGTTTGGTTACCATAACACAAGCTCTGCTTAGCTTGAGATCAGATAACCGTGTGTGAGATGTCCCGGAATATTATTATTATATATTATTATTATCCATAATTAACTGACCATCGTTGACTTCATTATTATTTTCCTGCAACAGGCAGTATTAAAACACAAAGAGTTCACGAACAAAGAACGACAAACCAAAACAATTGAATAGAAATAAAAACAGGACACAGCGGCACAACTTCTACCGTCAACCTTCAGACTTTTACTGAGGATATAAGGTAAACTATGTAATATATATACAGGGTGAATATCAAGTCGTTGTTTTCCCGAAGCGAAATGAGTTTGTATCGGTCATACAATCGATTAATATATGTAAAAAAAATTAGACTCAATAAATGGCGGATTAACAATTGTTATAAACAAAACTCGAAAGTGACTTGAATCAGTAGTAATACATCGCGCTATACCTACGCGGGCGGGCGCGCGGTTACCCCGAACGCCGCGCGGTCGTTGCACTTCGCGTGTAAATCAGCTGATCGCTACTCGTGATTTAATAAAACACAAAACCAATAAGTAATTCAAATTTTCGCTTCAAACTTTTACGGGCTTAGGATCGTCATAAATACTTAAAAAAACAAAATAGGTATCTTTAAAAAAAGTCGGAATTTGATAATTAAGTATTTAAGGCGTAGGTATTTAAAAATGGAATCGACTTATTTACAATGATTTTGATTACCTAACCTACTTTTAAATGTTTATTTACAAAGTACGAGTACTTACACTTAACGGTAGCGGAGTAATTGTTCGAAATGTAAACCACTACGTGCAATGCACAAACGAGCACGTTTTAACTGATTGTCTTTCAGTTTCATTAAAGTGTCTCTGTCACGTCTCACGATATTAAAAGCGTCCACTATCGCACTTATCAAAGAGTCGCGTGTTTGGTGTTCCTCACGATACACCAAGTTCTTGAGCTCAGACTCTACCACAAATAAAAGTCCAAGGGAGTCAAGGCCGGGCTCCTCGGTGGCCAAGGGTGTGGCCCGCCACGAAAAAAAAATGATAAGGATGCAGTCCTTCTGTGTTGAGCACTTTCATCGCACATTCATCACTTGACGTCATCGACGTTCGCGCACAGAACACTAACTAAGCCGTAGGCACAGAGCGCAACATTTGGCGGCATTCTATTGTGTTTCGGCGCTTGCCGCGTGCATGCAAGCTAATTTATACCGTATCACCATGACCGAGAGCTTATTTTGCTCTGAACATTTATTATTGATTCTTTCTTTGTAAGTTTGCCGACAACACGAGGCGGCGGCGTGTGCGTTTCGTTGTTACCTACAGGTGCCTACGTTATCTCTAGTGAGTGAACTACTATTGATTATCGCTCTTTCGAGTTTATGAATACTTTTTTAATGATGTGAAAAAAAAAACATTATGTTTTTTAAGTTAAACTTTGTATTTCGATAGTACTACTGATGGGTAATCGTCCTGCCGCGGGAAAACAACGATTCAATTTTCACGGTGTATATGTTTATAGTCGTAGCCCAGTTTCAGGATTCTATGAAACAAATACAGGGACAAGATTCCGCTATTTAAGAGTTGCATGAATTGACCGAACGTCCTGCTTCATTTGGTATTTTTTTTACGATATTTTACATTCTGCCAACAGTGCCAACTGATCGTAATGACCAATTAATGATCATCATTAATTACGATCATTCTCTTTGAAAGTCCAATGACATTTTACTGTAGGCTTATCTGAATACAAAAATTAGGCGCAACGACAAGTACACTGACCGACCACTGACATGCATTTAAAATAACTGAATCGACGCCCAGGCTCACTGTACACTGATCTCGTCACTTGTACAAACATATATACCACAGTCATGTAAACGAGGAAAATGCCTACGATGGTTCAATGACCTACACACGCAAGAATAACAAATAACTACTTAGAAAATGAATGACTAACACGCTTAAATCTTGCAGCATCCCATATGTTTATGTTTTTACTACTTTGCTTGGACTGGCGAGTCAATATTAGAAGTCTTTTGTTTTTAACCTGCACTTGCTAATAAGGGATCAGGATAAGCGTTTTGTTTGAAGCTGGAAGCATATGAAAATATATCTTTATTTATTTACTCTTTCTAAAACCGCATAGGAATATTTTTGTCTATCCTTATTGAACTTCGGGACCTAAAATCTAAATATAAACTGCGAAAAAATCCATAAAAAGTAGTTTTATTTCAATGTCTAACATTCGCGTAAACCTAAGAAACCAATATGGACGAGATTATTTATAAGCTTTACCGTTAAGTTTTAGATATCTTAGCAATAGGTCCACTTTTTGACACGTTAAAATTAGAGGATCAATAAGAACTATAAATAATAAAAGAAAAAAAAATGTCCTTATAAAAACCGATAACTTTCTGTAATAATCCGGGGTTAGATACGATTAATTTCATATTAAAAAGTAGTTTCCTTTTAACAAAAAATAACAGTAATATTACATCAAAGTAAAAAGTGTTGAACGTATCTAAAAATCAGCATCTCTTTGCATCGGCACAAAGATTTGGCGCACGATCTAATAAGTGCGTACGCGACGAATCAGGCTGCTCCTCGAGAAATGTGCCACAGGCATTAAAACCTGTTCCTTTTGTGATCCTTGTATGACACTGCACACACGACTAAATGCGGCCGAGTCAAACCTTATAGCTGGGGCTTGCACTAAATAAGACCAGCTCTATATTGGATACTTTGTAAGCTGGTAGTTTTAAACCAGAAGAGATTTTAATTGTTAACACTTTTATTTGAACTATTCTACCGTGCTTCTCCTTTGTACTTTAAAGATTGTTTATTAGCTTTATGGGATTGCCATAATCTTTATATACTATATAACCCTATATACCAACTCTGCTTAGATATTTGGGTAACGTGGATAACGCTCTACATTTTCCAAAAACATTTAAGAATAGTTTTAGCTACAGAAGTTTTGCAAAAAAATATTCACAAAAATATTTTTTACACTTAATTTTACCAGAATTGTCTTAAAATCAGGAGACAAAAGGTTTTCTTCACCTAAGCTTTCAAAAATCAAGTATAGAAAGGAAACAAAGCATATAGCTTGCATTAACACAAAACGCATACAAAAAAGAGTTAAAATCCGCGATCCGTGCTCCCGGCCGGTCCACGGTCTCCGTGTGGCTATATTTAGCCGGCTATAGTACGTACGTAGTGCAGGTCAAACGATGTTGCATACGAACAGGGGAGGAACAGAAGGTCCGGTGAAGCAGTCGAAGCCTGCGCACAGGCAAATGCGTAGGTCTCCTAAAAATAGTATGTTAGATAATATATCCCCAAAATTCTGAGGCCATGTCTGGTCATATCAGTTTTTCTATTAAAAATAGAAAACCTATTAATTAATTATATTCTTCTGATCCTTTGACTGACTTTTACATTAGAAGATCTTCCACCTAAATTCTCAGTTTTAATCTCATATTGCTATGTTGCTAGTTTTTGCAATTACGTAATAAGGAGTAATTTGGTAAGCAAACTGAAGTTTGAATTAATCTGTGTATATTAATTCGAACCTCAGTTTTAATTAAACCCATAATAAAACGTATGAAGGTACAATAATAATTATGAAGATAACATTTGATTTTAAAATATTGAAAGTAAACGAGTTTAGAACTACAAATGATTAATTTGCATACGATATTTGTCCCTTTGACCTAGTTACATACAAAGTGAACCTACTGCCATATATCTCTGGCATGGACACTGGCTGTTACCATCCTACTCGTCCGCATGCACAAAGGGTAGACATTTATTTCTGTATCAGAATGTCCAACCAGATTGTTGACACTACAAACTGATATTTGGCTTGCATTTTGATTTATAAATAATAAATAATCTTTAATAAGATGGAGTTTATGCTTTAGATATTGTTAAATCTTCACAATGAGCAATATCTTAAGCATACGTACCCAGTTGACTCACAATGAAGGAAAGCATTGTGATGTTGCTTTGTTCCGATGGTCAGAAAACGCTTACACGTTTGACCAAACATACGATTCAATGCTCTTTTCTTAAATGTATGGGATAAGTCTTTGTCCACTGCCATACATTCAAAAAATGCGAATTCTAAAGAATGAACAAAAAATAAGGTAATAATTAATTACATACATGCTGATCTAATAAATTACCATAATTGACAGTAAATTGTACGCCAATAATGTGGCCAACTTTCTTTATTGTCCTTACCACGCGTAAGTTAATTATAAAATTAAAATTCTTAGATGAATTGGTCTCGCAATTGACTTGGCCAATCATTTTTCTAAGTTGTTTTTGATTGTTTTTTTTTCTGTAGAAACTCAAGTTCAAATCTATAGGTAGAAGACCTACAGATTTGTACTTCATTCTCACGTCTTTATCACAAAGGCGGTGCCTACATGTTCAGTACCACACATTCCAAAATGTCTCAAACATTGGAATGCTAGGCTTGTGCTTCATAAAGCTCAAAGGAAATGAGATGTGCACATCATAAACATTTGATTCCTATTCTTCTGATGGCAGAACTGAATGAAATCTATATTTTATAGCGAAGGTATGAGGAAAACGGTTACTTGCTTGGTGGGCTGGGCACCGGACAAAACGTTGTGTTGGTCGAACGTAGCTCTACAAATGGTTACCATTGCGAGACTTTTCAAATAGATACATTGGGTAAATAATTTAATAAAATAGGTAACACTTGCTGAAACATTGAAAGAAAAAATGTTAAAAAAAAAAACGAAATGTCTGAGAAATGTTCTTGAAGCTTTAGTTTTTTAGCCTTGTTATCAGTTTCTTAATGTTAGTAATAGACTACGGGCCCATGAACAAAATCGATGGGTCATATGAACCACCAGGTGACGTATATAGGACGATAGAAGAGCATAAAATAATAAGATTCAGCACTATGCCGTCACTTGTGATCAGTCCAACTGGGTGCTGGTGAGCATTCAAAAGTGCAGCTAGAGTGAGTACATTTTGGTCATTTATTTCTGTACGGCATTGTTACCATCGAATAGATCCATGAAAAATAATAAGAAAGCGCGCAGTGCCGTACAAAAATGGTGGTCCAAAAAGTTGGTATTTTAGTTTTACTTTCTGTCAATTTCCAGGGTAAAGGAGACAGATACGCTTTCATACAATTTTGGGCCAGAATGTAAAAAGATGAAATTGGTGTGAATTGATAGCTACTATATTAACAAACAATCACTGAAAATATGGCAGATTTTGGCAATCTGAGAGCTGAGATAAAAGATATTAAGTTTAAGTAAAAAAACTATACTTAACTGCCTTAGAGTATAGGTAAGAAACTAAAGAGTGAATTTATCATGGTTTGTTTAGTCCGCTTAGCAGTCAAGGTTTATGATGGTTTTGTTTTTTTTTTTTATAATTTAGACAGGATTTTTAATATTTCTGTAGAGTGGGAAGGAGATGATGTACAAAAATGAAAATCGAATTTTATTAGTATTTTTATTCATCTTCTATTATTACAAGAACGTCATCTAAGAATTGTGCAGGTGGTACTATGTTATCTAGTAGAGGACTTAGCCTAACTAAGGTACCATATTATTGACTTCACATGGGCGCAGCAGCCCACAGTCCGTTTGCCTACGATGCAGTTATAATAATATTTTAATATTGCTTCCCTACGACCGACGTATATACGAAAATATCCATGGTTTTGACATTGTTAGGATAATATTAGTGTTTTATATAGATTTATTAAAACGGCGCGTTCCATCTTTATAAAAAAATCACGACAAAACTAGTCCATACTAGTGCTTACGATTCATACCCAGATAGGCTCACTCTTTAGTTTCTTGTATAATATATACTCTAAGGTAGATAATTCGACACTCGTTTAGTGTCAAATGTCGATCGAAGTCAATGTCATGCATGTCCAGTCAGAGTTAGCACAGATTAAAGAATACACTAATCGATTAGTAAATGTGAATCGATTTATATTAATTATGTAAAACTTAATCTCTTAATACTCTAATTCTAATGGATTTAATTATTTTAATTAATTGTATCATCTAGTGAAAGCATTTTCGTAAGTAGTATGAACTCTGTTGATGATGACATTAAAATGTCATCATCAACAGAGTATTTACTTAGACTATTTACTTCGTAACCCAAACTTAATTATTGGATATTTCATTTTCCAGATTGTAAATTGAGTTGATTTTTCATACTTTGAAATAGAAAAATATAACCTTTTTTTTCAGCCATGTCTTAACTTATTACAATTTGGCCCAGAAATCCCCGTCTCCTTTGGTCATTTGATTCTGTACGGCGTCAGTTTCATACTGTTTCAATACAGCTTCTAATCCATTATTCCGCAACGCCGTACAAACGAACAAAAATCTTTGAACAAGGGGAAAAAATCGAGGGTTGCAACCCGCCTTCATTCCCTGGTCCGAGGGGTGATTTGAACAACATCAAATTATTTATTTTGAAAGTATTTCATGCATAGATAATATTTTTTAGATAATGGATTAAAAGCTGTATTGAAACAGTATGAAACTGATGCCGTACAGAATCAAATGACCAAATTTACCCTGGAAATTGACAGAAAGTAAAACTTAAATACCAACTTTTTGGACCACAATTTTTGTACGGCACTGCGCGCTTTCTTATTATTTTTCATGGATCTATTCGATGGTAACAATGCCGTACAGAAATAAATGACCAAAATGTACTCACTCTAGCTGCACTTTTGAATGCTCATCAGCACCCAGTTGGACTGATCACAAGTGACGGCATAGTGCTGAATCTTATTATTTTATGCTCTTCTATCGTCCTATATAGCGTAGTGGCACCAGTAATCGACATGCACCAGTAATCGACACTTTATTTTTTTATTTAATAAAATAAAGAGTAGGATACCGATTTATTTATTTGACGACACTGTAACATAGAAAGCACACTTATTACTGGCTCCCATTGACATTTGAGCGATATTTACAGTTTTATTTGAAAGTAGCGGTGTGACAAATGATTGTGGCTCGAGTACCGGCGAGAAAAACAACATTTCTTACTGAAATCGTTAAGGAAGGGAGTACATTTCTTTGTTAATTATGCTAATGTATTGTAAGTTATTTGAATTTTATGAGTTTTACGGGTTTTTATAAGAACTAAAGGGTGGAATTTTGTTATAATACAAGTTCAAGATTATTTTAATATTAGTAAAATGTTGGTGTCGATCATTGGTGTTCACAAACTGACTTTATCCAGTTATCGACACGTGTCGATAGTAATTATTAGAAATATTTTTCATTTGATAAGTGAATATATAGCTCTTCTAACTTTGCTTCTCGGTAGATATTTGAAGTAAACTAATCAAAGTTGACCTACCAGAAATCGACAAGTGACGATTATTGGGAAATAATATGTGTCAATGATTGGTTTTAGAGATGGCTCTGAGAAAACATTGTACTCCCGACCAGTTAGGTTCAGTGGGTCGTCTTAGGGGCGGAGGGTAGGAGTTGGAGCATACGCTCAGGCACTATGAGCACCAAAGAAAACAAAAAAAAAATAGTAAAAAAATTGGGAGTCCTTTTTAGTTTTTTTTTTATAGAATTCGAGCATTTTTATTGCAGCATCTGATTAAGCTTATCTATAGAAACCATTTACGATCTTAGAAATATGACCCTACGACGCACAGTTTCCGACTTATGGGCCGTTTACATTAAAAGGCCGTTCAAGTAAAAGGCTCATAACTCGAAAACGGTGCGTCGTGGGGCCATGTTTTTTAGAACTTAAATGGTTGCTACAGACAAGGTCAACCTAATACAAGAAAAAAATCGGAAAGATTCCGAAAAATAAAAAAATAATTAAGTCCTGTACAGGACTTATAAAAATTATAGTTTTTTTAACCATACGGTGAGGTAATAATTTTGCACGATTTGCTTTCATTATCAGTATTAAAGTACTATCATACCTGTGGCAGAAATACAATATAAATTTATTGCGCTATCGTACACAAACATTACATCCGTCTTACGAATTTTCGATCAGGTCACGTGTCCAGGGGCCCGATGTTTCTATTTTAAGTCAGTGAGTGGCAGGTATTTTCGTAACCAGATAATTTTAGTTTAATGAAAAATTTAGGTACACCTACTTGCCAATGTTGACCTTGTAGGATTGCCAGTGGCTATAACAAGTGTAAAGTGCACTGGAACGTTTATTAACCTGACGCGAGTTTAATTCTTTTTACCCATTACGAAAAGCCGCTAAAGAAGTGTTCAAGTCAAAAATTAAAAATTATCAACACAGACAAAATCAGAACCAAAATCAAAAAACATTAATTTAAGTTAAGCTACAAAGTAACACTTATCAAACGTCAAAATTTTAATACAAAAAAGACAGCACCCTAGGGGTCGGTTCATATCCGGCGGAAAAGGCAGCGCGCAACATCGGCCGCGCAACCCCAGAACGAACAAGCACACAACTTTACATCCAACCTCCCACACCTGACGCGTCGTCGGGTCAGTGTGAAAGGCCGAATCCTCCATCATGCGCCCGCCCGCCCCAGCGCCACGCGACTGACAGCACGCCACCACCGTCAGATATGAAACGACCCCAAATCGCCCACCCTTCACCAAGTGCTAGTCAACTTGTCAATATCTTCTGTCTTGTACGAGTATTTACATGATTAATACCCATTCGTAAGAGAAATATGGTTATTGTAACAAAATATGCATACTTATTAAACAGGTAATTTTATTTTAAAGACCGACAAATGTGGTAAAATGTTGTGATTATTTGGCAAATACTCATTATAGATAATAGTCGATAACTGGGATGTCGATAACTGGTAAGTGTCGATAACTGGTAAGTGTCGATAACTGGGGTGTCGATGACTGGGGGTGTCGATAACTGGGGTGTCGATTACTGGTAACAGTCAAATGACTAGGTGTCGGTTACTGGAGATTCTTACACTTTTTCATTTTTTTTCATTTTTTTTTCTCGTCTGTTTATAGCAAATAAAAATAATACATTCTATTCTTATCTCAAGAATATACCTTACCATACTCAAATGTTACTTTTGGTTTAAAAGTGACTAATATACCTTTAATTTAATAAAGAAACCCACTATGATCGATTAAGATCCTTAAAGTGTCGATCATTGGTGCCACTACGCTACGTCACCTGGTGGTTCATATGACCCATTCATTTTGTTCATGGGCCCGTAGTCTATAATCGTTTTGTCAATTTTCTGATTAATGTTTGAACATTTTTCATCCTTAAAACAGATTTTGGACACTATTTTTCGAGAAATCCACCTATGTTGTTTAAGTACTAACTTTTAAGGCATCTTAGTCTTAAATACAAATACTATATAGCTAGCTAGTTGTAAATTTTAATAATAACAATCACGATTTTACAAATTAAATTATCTTCTACCTTAAGTATTCTTCTTCATTATAAAACGTGTGAGTCCTAATTCTGTGGCCTCAGTCCTGTTGCCAGGCGCGGTACAAGTCTAAGTAAAATGAAATATTCATACAGAATCCCCCAAATATTTCCAATCTCAACGATATTCAGTTCAGGTTCAGCTGTTACATATTTATGTGTCGATTCTTTGAACGGCGGTTCTTATAATGGGCTAATGGTACAAGGTCAGTCTAGACCATTTTTTAGGATTTGAACTGAATTATTGGGTACGAAGTGTGACTTTCTCCTTAATGATGATACTGAGGTCTTATGTGATTTTAATATTGTTACAAAGGTGTATTTAACGCCTTTGTGAAATGTAGGGATAGTCAAAGAGGGATGTTTTGTAAGACCTCTCATGTTACCCGTAAAATTAAATAAGTTCTCAAAATCTTATGTCATATTGAATCTAGGTGATTGCTCCTTAGCATTTTCTTCATAATCTACTACAGCTATGATATCTTTAAAGATTTGCTTTAAATGGATTTTGTAGGTCATTTAAGGTTCTAGTCGAACTTATAATGAAATGCGAAACCTACTTTATCAAAATAAATTGATGAATTAAACTACAAACGCACCGCAATCAAACCACTCTGGGTTATCTAAATAGGTCATCAACATTATCTAAGAATTAAAATCTACACAATTTTTGGAAGGGACTTTTTTAAAGATCCTCTCTTTTGGATTAGGACCGCCAAGGATAATTTTATCAAGATCTTTCTCAATGTTTTTCTTCTACTTGCTATGCCCTGCGGTTTCACCCGCGAGTTCTTGTCCTTTTCCCTAAAAGACATTTTAATTTTAATTCTATTTTTCGGAACGCAGACCTAAGATCATAAAAATCGGTGTTCTTGAGTTATAAATGGCGTGACTATCCCTTTGCTTTTCTATTACATCGTACTTATTTCACGACGAATATAAAATAAATTAATTTAAGTTTCTTTTTACCATTTTTCTTAAAAACCTCAATATTTTGATTATAGATTTATGATAACAGAATGATCTTCCAAAGCGTAAAATGTTATACAAAGTTCATCAGCCCAAATGGCTAAATATAAAGGCATGGTACACCGTCACCGTGCCCGTTCGATCGCGCAAAAAACTGCGCGGACGCAGCCAGCGACGAAATCTATGGGCCGTGTAAACATTACGTATTTGTAAATTGATCTGGATATGTGTATCATCTTGTTAAACACAGCAGGTTTGTGTCTAAAAAAGGTTCTAGTATTTCAAATATTTGGCTTTTTTTTACTTATTCTGTGTTGAAGTTCTTGAGGTTTTTCATAAAAAGTTTTTTTTTTATATATTTGTTAGTACCCCTTTCCTATGACACGTTTGTCCTTATAGTTCTAGGGGTTATATTAGAATTTTTATTCAATACAGTAAGTGAGTAAATACAGTGGTGAGCATGATTTCTGTATTTATTTGGACAGTTTATTTTTCTTGGCTGTCTAGGCCAAAAGAAAGTTGGAGCTTAGTTTAAAATAACTATTAATCAATTAAATATTATTTATTGTCATGAAGCGTACATCTCCTGTTTTAACGAGATAGTGGTGCCGATTCTCTTGTACACCGAACTAAACTAAACTAAAACTAAAATTTCTTATTTTTAGTTAGTTGGTTATAGTAAGTTATTCTGAAAACAAGATTCACTAAATTTAGATTACAGTTTTGACACAACTAAAATCGAGTTTGACATTCGTTATGTTGAGTTGGCCATAGACCAAGATGGTAGTAGACCATAGACACAAGCTGAATGAAAGTGAACGAAATGATCTGAATTGCAAAAAAAACCTGAGTAAAATCCTTAGACTAATAACTAACATAGACGGAGCGAACAAAATAGACACAAATTACGATGAATCTAAGCTTCTCTCCCTTATGGTGTAGATGGTATATATGAAAGAGACAAACATATATGGACTCATATATGCTTCAAACTAAATGGACGCTCCAGAATTGTCAAATGGTGTTAAATGGTCTCTTTTTAGACGACCAATTAAAAGAGCACATAGTTGCAGATTAGAACCTTTTCTACACAGTAAAATGACCAAAGTATTTGACAGGTATTTGATTTAGTCGTATCATACGTTGTGAATGTCAGTCGTTGCTGGTCATTGTTTATCTTACAAATAATATTATTTTTTTGCATAATATAAGCAAATTGATTGTGTACAAAAGGTGCAAAGGACAGATAAATAAGCGTGTAATATGGGTTGTTTTGTTTTATCCTGTAAATCATATTCATCACGGAAATATATCAATAAATATGTAAGCGTTCAACGGTAAGTGTTTTTTTGCAATTTTCTAATAAAATCATGCGTAATTTTTGTATGTGATCACTTATAACATACACATTAGACCGATAATGATCCCTTCAGCCTATCTTTTTTACTTATTATATCGTGTAAGCGAATTAATATTAAAAAAACGAAATTTGTTTATTTGTGAGGTTATGTTATGCTAGTGAAGTGAAATTTTTCATCGATGTTATTCGATACGATAATTAATTTTATGTTATTAAATTGTACCTAATTTCGTTTTATTTTACAGTATGCCTCCGAATGATAGAAGAACTGGTGTAAAGTGCTAACAAGAGCCAGAAGTTGTTGGACTAAGCATAGCCGAAAAAAATGTCTTCGTCTCCGCCCCGAATATAATCGAATAACTATAAAGACATCAGGAACTACACTTAGTTATTCACGCGGGTGAAACCTTGGGGCACAGAGTGTTTCTGTTTATTAAAAAATTTGTTTGTTTCTTTTTACTTTAACTCCTAGATTATAAAGGCCGATCAAAATAAAGATTTTTGCATTAGATCTTTTAGTCAACCAATTACGCATTTGCTTTATTTTAAACCCTTGATAATTTGTAAATTTGGGACTTAATTTGTATTGATTGCCTTGGTGATGTATATTTTACAAAAAGGCCTTTGGTGTGGGACGCAACGTGCGCCGACACCCTTGCGCTATCCCATGTTTTTAGTTCGGCGATCTCTTCTGGCGCTGCGGAGACCCATAAATGGCGAAAATATAATATAATGTATGCGAAGCGAAAATATAGTAACCTAATAGGTTATTATATTTTCGAGCCGTTTGGGGTTGAGTTTGTATGAAATCTTTTTAAAGAACGTTTGGTAGACTCTACTTGTGATCAGAGGGCTGGTTTGTTCCTTGAACAAAGAATCGGCACAGCCATTCAACGCGGCAATACTGCCAGCCTTTCGGGCACGTTTCCCACCATTGACAAGGATAATGATGAGTTTTTTGACGCATGTTAGTTATATTGATTTATATAAGATTTAATTTTAGTATAATTGTTTTATAAAAATGTTACATAAAAATAACATACATTCAATCTAAGTACATATACAGTCAAGAAATAAATTTATTTCGATACCTCTACCAAATACGGCACATCACTACCGAAGCAAAAATAGTGGACAACGTAGCTGCAAAAATCCCTTAAAACTATATATCTATCCTTTTTTTCATATTGAATGTGTCATAGGTAAGAAGAGTACAACTATAGTGAAATTTGATGTTCCCTCTATGCTTTAGTAATTGCTCTGAGGTAAAATCAAATAATTATTTAAAATTTGTCTATTAGTAATCATTAATGAAGTTCAGGGAGCATAATGATGGCGTAAAACTATACTTTTTCGGTTTTTAATAAGAAAATTACCTATAATTTTATTAAAATCAACGTTACTGCCGTTTAAATAGAAAAACAGGTAGCATGATTTATCCTGCTATTTATTTTAGATAATTAAAGCTAGTTAGAACTTTATTGAGAGCGGCTCCATACCGGACTGGCGTATTCGCCAGCCGAGTAGCAGAGTGCCATCCCCGTTGTCCGTAGGACGTGTGGTGATGCTCCCCTCTTGGTAGAGGTTAACCGCCTCAGGATGTTGTTTCTTGCATGCACTTTCATTTTGGTGTTTATGCAGTTTTATTGAAAAAACGTTTAATTACGCACACAATTAATTACGCACAACGTTGGCCGAGTCCTGATAATATCGATTACGAGTGTAAAAAATCGATGTCCCAAAAACGGTTTGCGGATGTAGCAGTAATGACAGAAATTCAGGAATTAGGATTTAGGGTTGAAGAACAAGAAAATATTAACGAGAATATGAGAATATCAAATGTAATGTTTTGCAAGTTACTTTCTCATGACCTTCAACATTATTCTGGGAATAAACGTTTAATCATGATGCAAAAAATTATAAAGCTCTAAAAAATTATGAATAAAATTGTGTATTAAAAATATAATTTAAATAATTTAGTTAAGAGTATTTAAAATATAACAAAAATAAAAAACAATCATATACTAATATGTTTATTAATTCACCGGAGATTAATCGATTAATCTCCGGTGAATTAATGTTGAGTACAAAAATCCCTTGTAAGTTTACATGAATGCATTTTGTATTGTATCTTAATAAAATAACACTAAATTTACCTTTCTGCCGCATCAACAACAGCTGCAATCGCATAAGCTTCCATAATTAACTCAAAATCATAAAAAGAATCGAAAAATACAACAGAGAGGTGCTTTCAAAATTTTAGTTCATGACAACTAATTTTATTCCACACCTTTTTAATCGCGATTAAAAATAGTCTGATTTAGTTTGACAATCGAAATTTTAGGTGAAAAACGTCAATTTCAGAATAGCAAAATTGTCATTTTCATTAAATTGAATAACTTAGTGCTGTCAAACTATAATTTATTTAAGTAACGTCACTTTAGTTAATTTCAGAATGGGAAACGTCGTCTGACAGGAACAAACTAAATTTTAGTGATTTTTAGTCTAGTTTAGAGAAATTTGTGACAAGAGAATCGGCACCAGTATCAGATATTTTACTCAAAAAATCAGTCATAAACAAAATTCTGTCGTCGTGCAAAAATCAGGGTGGGTATATAGCTATACACCTGTTGTTTCTTCATATACACAGGCCATTTAGTTTGCCTAATACGTTAATTAATTAGTTACAACACACATTGGTTAGGTAACCACTCCAGAAAATTACTGGACTGAATATGATGTGTATGATTTCTTGACTAAACTGAGTACTAAACTTTTTTTTTCGTTACCAAATGTAAAGCTGCAATATGTCCCTTTTTCTTACAGCTCGCAAAACATCTTATTGCATCGTTAACCATGTTTTTACGCTGAGTCGTTTATGTGAAATAATATAATAAACAAACAGTTTCATTCGTATGTATAATGTCAACGCTTTTATTGCTTTTATTGCTTGTTTTGTAACGTTAAACGTTACAAAACTTATTTTCACTCATTTATCTTTTCTGTCTCCCTGTCAAATTCTCATTAAATCAATATAATTTAATAAACCCACGTGACAATAGATAAATCAGCATAAATCTATTATTATAACAGCAGATTACGGATCGTGTCACCGTGGGCCAAGCTCGACGTCACGTTTAGCATGAGTCGTGACAATTAACTGCTTTCCTTGCACCTATAATACTCCTTGTAATGACAAGTATGTGCTTTATATGAAGGATTTATAGATTTGAGCAGCATGGTTAGGGATTATAAGGAACACTAAAAATGGGCTAGACAATAAGCTTCCTTAATAGGATCAGACGAAAATGTACAAAGATAATTGATAGATCTTGTAAAAAGGAGATTGATTTTTAAAACCTGACTTGTGTATAGTATTTACTTTCTACAAAATAGAGTAACATTTTATGGGATGGCAGACAGAAGATATTCCGTCATTTCTGTGACGGCGCACAAAAACATAGAATCATTAACAAAAAAGGAATAAGTGCGCAAAGACAGTGAATTTGCCAAAAAAATGTGCCGCACTCCCCAACCAATAGTCGAAAAAAAATGTTCCTCTTTCAAACCTCTAAAGTTTAAAAATACCAAGAAGTTCGTATACCAATTAATTGACGTCAATCAAATAGTATGGTCACCCTGGTTAGTTAACACAGCGTGTGACGTCACTTGTGCGCGTGTAACCTAGATAGAGACCATAGAGCGATGATAGTCTAGAATATCAACTGAAATAACTGTCACTAGCGAGATGAATACATGAATAAATTAAAAATTATACGAATCATGTTAATATTCCTTCCTGGAAATACTGGTTGGATTTAGAATATTTAGTAATATAATGCTATTTAATAAATTATTATCTAAGTAGGAAAGTGAAAGCGAAATAACAAAGTTATTTAATACAAATATGGCAAATAATAAGTTAGGGTTAAATAAATTGGGTCATTGCTCTATATTAATACCCTATTCAAACAAAAATATGTCACGCAATCGTGTTATAAGTTAGTACTTCTCAATCAACGTATCTAGCTTGCAGATTTTAGAAGCACCTAAACTATTTTGGTCGAATAGAAAATACTTTATTTTCTTCAAAAATAACGAACGTAACTGAAATATGTAGAGCACCAATATCCATTCTGCTTTAAATGTTTCGTTTCAGAATGTCTCATTTATTCTGTCAGCGCAGGCTATGTCACTACATTTCCTAGTCTTTGGTGAAATGTTTAAAATTCGAATTTGATGAACGTTCTCTCGATCGTTCAAGTAGAGTCACGCATTAGTGAGCTCTTAAAAAAATCTAGAGCTGGGCTTTCCACTGGGTACAACACTACAACCGTACGATTCGTGGAATCGCAAATGGCCACGAACTTAGTGTAATACTTTTTTTATCACGACGGCGATACTATCAAAATGTAGTATTGATTATTAAAATCAAAATTCTTTGTGCCTTTTTGCGTTTCATGACTTCTATAGGTCAATCACATTGCTACTTCCTTGGAAAAGCAATGATATAATAATAATATGGGTGTTTGAAGTAAATGCTACTTGCTGATTAATAATGGTGATACAAGTAGTTTCTAATCAATGATACTAAATGTGTTTCTAATAAATTAATATAAAAACAATAAAAATATATTAAGTTATCATCTGTTCCTTGTTTCATGAAACTTAAATCAGGCAAACATTAGAAGATGCCATTATCCAAAACATATAGAAAAAAAAAACTTTAAATTATTACTTTCAAATATCGAACGTATATTCGCGCCATTTCGCGGCCATTGTTTTATGATGGGCGCTCGCATCATTGGCTAGAGTCGTTGATCTCTAGTAAACAATCATACTAGGCTATACCGTTTGTTTATTCAAATTAATGTATGAATGTGTTAATTATATGTATGTATTTAAGTACTTATGGACTGTTGATGCATCCAAGTTTAATTACATTGATAAGCAGAATAAATATACCTGGGCAAAGTAAAAACAATTTTGTTTTCCATAGAGTCACTTTTTAAATCAAATATTTTTTTTCAAAATGTCAAGAAAAAATATTATTGATTATTTATTTACAATACGATGGTGATATAACTTTTCTCTCTGTTTCTAAAATTATATTGAACAACTAGTTTGTATTTTGGACCTTCGTCTTTGTAGACCTCTGACCATATACCTACTTACTTTTTCTGTGTACCTTATAAAACAACTTTTTATACATTATTATTTTACATATAGGTACAAACTTACAAAGCGTCTGTTTACTGACCTACGTTACCCGATAGCTGCAAAATACCAACATAACAACAACATATCAATCGGTCCCAATAAGCACAAGTTTGACTCATACAGCCTTTCACACGAATAAAATGTTGCACAATTAAAATAAAAACTGATAATAATTTTGATTTAAGATCTTCAACAATACTCCGTATCTTGTAAAGCCGTTCAAAAACAATAATATTAACTTCACCGCACATTGTCCATTGTCCTGGGTACGTCCAGCATTAAATGACCCCAGTTACTGGATTCTTTGTTTGAAATTAAGCATGGAGGAAGGTCGAACATTACTGGTGAATTAAGTAAAGAGGTTATTTATATTGTAAGACTTTTTTTTTAATAATACTGGTTCTAAATTTATTTTAATCTTGGAATGAAGATCACTGGCCGTAGACAGATGTCAATGGATATATAGCCGAAGATCCCTTAGTTGCAATAACAGTTCAAATGTATTTCTTGGCCAGAAATGAACTGTTCTTGGTGATTCCTTTTTCTATGAGGGAATTTGAAGGTGAATTGGTGGTGTTACAAACAAGAGGGAAGGAGAGTTAATCCTTTGATCCTAAAGAAACTTTGTGTATTGGTTAATAAATCTTCACAATCAAACGTCAAAATATTTAACAATGTTGTAAAAGTAAAGAAATTATCAAGTTGAGAAGGACAAAGCCTACTTTCTGATAATTAAACGAGTAATATGACAAAAAAGTTAGTTCGGTGTTATTTATAATTAGCAAGGTACTTATCTAGTGTTAAGCACACCTGAACAAGCTGGGTTTTTCTGATTATTAATTCCCGGTACAAACGCATAGCCTAGAATTGCGTTTGATTAATGGCAGTAACTTCTCTCCCCTATTATTTGTAAGTTATTACCGTTGCTTTACCAATAGTGCGTGCATTGCTAGCCTTTGCCTGACATTAGAAAAAAAAATGCGTTAACCTTTGATTTTTTTACCTTTACATGATGGT
Source organism: Autographa gamma (assembly GCA_905146925.1). NCBI lineage: Eukaryota > Metazoa > Arthropoda > Insecta > Lepidoptera > Noctuidae > Autographa > Autographa gamma. The sequence goes on along the minus strand of LR989856.1, from coordinate 10,731,842 downwards.
TTTTTAAATTAACTTACAGAGAATGAAAGTAAAAGTCCCCTGAAGTAATAATGAATCCAATAAGACTAGATTATAAATAGCTATCTAATTTAACTGCCTACCACGTCCTAACACAGGAACTCGAAAAACGTAGACAGAATACCAATTCTCATAGACAAAGGTGAAAAAAAATACTCCGATTTTTAAGTTAAGAACGCCAAGTTTAAAAGCTTTGGCTTGGACCGCATTCCCTATGACTCAAGCAAAGTCAGGCGACTTGCATGACTCATTTCCGAGGCGAATTCCTTGTGACGTCACGGGGTGCGCTCGCGCCGACACATCGCTATTTTAAACTACATTCCTTATTTGAATTAAGCGCTACAATTGGCCAGTCAAGTGCGAAAAAGGACACGTACTTATTAAAGAGGTTTATTATTGCTTGTTTATTATTAGCTGTGATTCAGGAGTTGTGGTTTTAAGTTGTATTATAGTATTTAATTTGTTTCTGTTAGGATATATTAACTGTTAATTTATTTTATGGCTTTTATTGTGTAATCCAGTGTCGCAAGAATATTTTAGAAAGTTAAGTCAATATCCGAACGCTCTATTGGTCGCCTTAGAATGTAAAAAAAAATACTATAAAATTCGCACGTTGCACATAATTTCGATAATTAAAGAATTTATTTCGTACATAACTGAAATAGCTGTATTTTTCGAAAAGTTTCCAATATGTTTTCTTACTCTCCTCATTAAAATTTATTTAAAATAGATTCTAAAATTATTTATATATTTTTAACGTCTCTACATAATTGGCAACTATTTTCCTTTCCGAGATATTCATTCTAGTGCAACAGTTCCGCGCCTTTTACCCCACTTCGTCAAGGAGGGTTATGTTTTTCTATAATATAAACAAATACCGCAGATAGTAAATAACACGTTAAACTTAAGCTTTCTTTTGTGTGAGTGATGTGCTATATTACTTTTATAAGGAGGCATACACACTGCGTGTTGTGGCAAATAAAAGACAAATATTTAGAAACGGCATAAATAAAAAAAAAGTTTCTTAAAAAGGATTCAAGGAATGGTATGTTTTTCCTAAATTTAATTTAAAATAAGTTGTCTTTGTCGAGTGATAATTTAAATTAAATTACGAACAATAAGTATAAAGTGAACCAAAAAAATTATAAGTGAAGTTAAAAATAATATCCCATTAAGTTTTCCTTAAACCTAGGAGAACTTTAAAATAGGAGAAAGTAACAGCAAAAACAATATTTATTGCACTAACAATCGCAGCTAATCACGAAAACATAGTTCCTGACATTCCTTATAATAAGTACCTGCATAGCCCATAAGTGTACCATAAAGAAGACATTCAACCATAGAACAATTAGAGCCGTACTCCAAGCCCATCGGCGCCTAGACCAGGCAAACAAGCTAGGTTAAGTGTAAATTGGCTGTAAAGCAAATACGTTTGCGTGCCCATCGCACTTTACAGCATTAATTAATAAGAAAAACGCGTCACGGCGCTGCAAGCGGCGCGCGCGCACTTTTTGCAACCACATACCCGCCCGGAAACGCACGCGCGGTTGCCAGTTTTTGCTGCAATGCATTAATTTTTAATGCGATCGAGAGCAATGGCCGGTTTGTAAAATGATCTAGCTTCGAGAGATAATTTGAAGGGTGTAAATTCCTTTGATATCATTTATTTAATAGTGGATTGCGCGAGGATCTTTATTATACGTAGGTACTTACGCGGATTTACGGTTATCGATTTATTTACTGGATTATGGGCGTTCAAAATCACGGGTAATTGGATGAGTTATATTTAGGTTTAAGCTTTCAACGTAAAGCTGATTAAACAAAATAATCTGATGCATTTCAAATGTGTGTTCCTATTGTGGTTCATAAAGCAATTTTATACAATAAAAAAATAAACTGCCTGGAAGGTATCTAAACTGTGAAAACCTAATGGTATGCCATAGCCTATTTTTTATAAAGTTATTGCCAGAGAGTAGAATTATGTCCCTATAAAGAACTGGGTCAAGTCCATGAGAACGGAAGCAACATTGAACGATGATTTCCTTCATTGAGCAATATAATTTTTAAGATTTTTCGTAACAACTGTATTTCAGACAGATTCTTTTATATCGAGTACTTCGGTGATTGCTAACGAGCCGTACCAATATATCGCTCATTGGATCTTTACCATTCAGCTGAATCCGTTGAGACTGGCAGCCGACACCAATATTGTTTAAGAAAAAGTTAGGCAGAAAATTATAAGTATGAGGAACACCATTGCTAAGAAAAAGGTACTCTTTGCAAGATACCGTACTTCAGTTTAATTTCCATAAAGTTGTTGTTTGTTATCGAAACCATCTACGCATGATCGACACGCTCTCTGGCTGGAGCCTAATCATGCGTGTGGAATACCAGTAGGTGATTATCATTCAAACAAATGAGGAGTCAATGTCTTGTATCCTAAACATTCTAAGAAAGGTACGGGGAAGTGAAGAAAATCAGTGAATATAGAGTCATTTGGTGGAAATGCACAGAAATGAGCCTGCATAGAGTGTCCCTGGGTGGTCGAAAGACAAGTAAGAAGTAAAGGGTGTAACTTGCGCATGACAAATCCAATCTAAAAATCTCTAAACAAAAAAACGAAGCATTGGTAAAGGAAAATAAACATAACATATCATCACGCCTGTATCTCCGCAGGGGTAGGCAGAGGTGTACCAATGTACACCCACAGTTCGCCGATATGTTTAGGTCCCATGTAATAGGGGGCGAGCCTATTGCCACTAACCGGGCACAAATCCAAACTCCGACCTGCTACTGAGAATTTCATAGAAAAACTCAATAACACCTTGGTCGACTTGGGAATCGAACCCAAGACCTCTAGCGTAGCAGGCGCGCTTAGCACCATTAGGCCCCCAAGGCCGTCAGGTAAAGGAAAATCATAATTATAAAGGTCTTTCTGGTGTAGAGCTAAAGATTACTTGATGGTCCTTGCAAAAGTAGGATTATAAGCTTCTATACTTTATATTATTTTAAGAGGATACAATCAGCAAAAGATTTCGAACAGCAATCTTATATTATTAATCGGTAATGTTTGACTTATCGAAAAAAAAAAACATTTCATTTTTAATAAACCCGTATTCAAGAAAACGGTTGTCTAAGATCAGTTACAGTAAATAAAATCCGCACATACGAAGATGCTAATTAAATATGACAATAACAATAAATTAATAAAAAAATCAGTTTGCAATGAATTAATTTCACGCTCTTTCTTTTATTGTTCGCAATAACTTCATAATTATTATTTACTTGTGGCTAATAGCACATAAAAAGTGGGACGGTTTTGCTCTGATTACTTGAGATATTTCTAAGGAATAAAAACGAAATTTGTAATTTTCGGCCAATATCGATCCTTCCCGCATTCAGTAAAATTTTTGAGAAATTGATGTTGAAACAACTTTTAATTCATTTTAATATGAAACATCTCTTACACAGCGAGCAATACGGTTTTACTAAAGGACGTTCAACTACGGACGCTGGTGTAGCTTTACTAAAGCATGTTTATAGTGCCTGGGAGAGCTCGCAGAACGCAATTGGGGTGTTCTGTGACCTTTCCAAGGCATTTGATTGCGTTCATCATGGTACTCTTATTCGCAAACTCGAGCATTACGGAATTAGGAATAGAGCACTTAATTTAATTAACTCTTATTTATGTGATCGACTACAATGCGTCGATGTCAATGGTGATAGGTCAACCGGACTACCAGTGAAGCTAGGTGTGCCCCAGGGGTCAATATTAGGTCCATTTTTGTTCTTAGTTTATATTAATGACCTACCGTTCTTTTTAAAAGGCATATGTGACGTCGTGCTGTTTGCAGATGACACCTCTTTAATTTTTAAAGTAGATAGGAATAGACACGAATTTAATGAGATAAATGCTGCACTTGTTAAGGTTATGCATTGGTTCTCATCTAATAACTTAGTTTTAAACGCGAAGAAGACCAAATGCGTTAAATTTTCCATGCCTAACGTAAAAAATCTTGGCCCTAATATAATTATTAATAATGAAGTGCTAGACACCGTAGAATCAACAGTGTTTCTGGGAATAACTCTAGATAGTAAACTTTTATGGTCGGCACATATCTCGTGCCTCGCGAGTAAGCTTAGTTCCGCTGCTTACGCCGTTAGGAAGGTAAGACAGATCACTGATGTGGACACAGCTCGTCTCGTTTACTTTAGCTACTTCCACAGCATCATGTCCTATGGCATATTGCTGTGGGGTAAAGCGGCGGATTTAGAAACCATTTTTATTTTACAAAAGCGAGCTGTTAGATCCATTTACCAGCTAGGTTCTCGAGTTACTCTTAGGGAGCGATTTAAGGAGATAGGTATTTTAACTGTAGCGTCTCAATTCATTTTTGCAAATATATTATTTATAAGACAAAATATTCACTTATATGCCAAGAACAGTGACATCCATAGTATAAATACGAGAAATAGGCATAAGTTATGTTCTAGATCACATCGCCTGCATAGGGTACACAATTCATTTGTGGGGCTTGGTATTCGTTTTTACAATAAAATTCCTATTAGTTTGTTAGAGTTGCCCTTTAACTCCTTTAAATGCACAATTAAAAATAAGCTATGTTTAAAAGCTTACTACTCAATTAATGATTATTTAAATGATAAACATTGTTGGTCGCCGTGATAGACACAAGACGGTTCTGTATGGATTTATAACAGTTTTATTCATCCTTATGTTGATAGGCATACATTTCGTATGTAACATTTGTTACCTATTTTTATTTTATTGTTAGTACGATTATACAAATGTAGGTATGGTGTACCTACAAATGTCCAATGAACGATATTTGTTCGGTATTTTTTTTTATGTATAATTATATTAATTATAGAATTTAATTATGTATCCACTCATTTTTTTTTGTGATAAGGGACAGTGCAGTAAATCAGTATTTGAGGGTTTCCTTTTTTGCTTTATATTTGTTTAAGCCGGCAACAGTTTCGTCATGCTCCCTTAGTTGTCACTGCCTGCGGTGGCGTTTTGGGTCGGGTCTCCTCCTTCCCTCTAATATGGCGAGGGAGGGGATGGCTGACCCTTGCGTCATACTCGTGAACGGGTGCTGCTTGCGGTGACTGGTCGTTCTGTTGACCTTGGATAAGATCAGTGTCTGAACTTTTATATTATATATATTATACTTTTATATTTCTTAGTACCTCAAACACTTGTTTATCTGGCGCGGTCCCTTAATTATATGCAGTATTATTGTAAAGGCAGCGTGCTACTGGGGAGTTTGTTGCGCCGTTTCTTCTCCTCGGCCGAAGCACTTAGGAAGCGGTGAAGGGTGGGCGATTTAGGGTCGGTTCATCTCTGGCGGGAGGCGCGTCGCGTATTGTCGGTCGCTTGGCGCTGGGGCGGGCGGATGCGTGGTGGGGCGTTCAGCCTTTCACACTCAACTGATGTTGCGTTAGCGCGTCAGGTGTGGGGGTTGGATGTCTCATTGCGTGTTTGTTTGTTCTGGCGTCGCGCGGCTGGTGGTGCGTGGTGCGCTTCCGCCGGATATGAACCGACCCTTAGGGTGCTGTCTATTTTTGTTTGTATTGTTTGACGTTCGATAAGTGCTACTGTGTAGCCTATATTGAATAAAGAATTTTTGAATTTGAATTTGAATTTGGAAGATATATGAATGATGGGCTGAATACAGTGCCGCTTCATTTGCGATGCTTCATGTTAAATCGAAGGTCAAACAAAATCTTCGTATGTAACATCGTCACTTATTCATATGCCCAGTATATATTTAAAGGACTTACTGCCGTACCTAGACGAGTTAAAGGTTACTTTAGCATTTTTTTTTGGTTTCAAGGGGTTACTTAGTATCGATTTAAAAGTTAGCGAAATCACAAAAATCTGGGATTTGAACATTTAGAATAGCTTTTTTTTTAAGGATAAGTGTGCAAATATCTATCTACTTACTAATTCTTATCCTGTTAGCGTATACTAGAATATTGTGGCAGTTAAGTATAGATCGTTATATACTTAGATTGATTAATGTGATTAATTCAATACTTCTATATTTAACCTGTTATTTATTCTTAAAGACAAATTTTATTATTGTTTTCGTTTAGTTCATATGCATGTGGGTGTTTGTAGATGGCAAACCAAAACATTATTATTAAAAAATTATGGTTTGGTAGTGAAAAGGATTCACGCATCATGTTTTCTGTATAGAGTTACTTTTAGCTAGATAACAGAATATAATAATTTAACATAATTTAACTCTAAATGTAAATAGTTTTTATCAACTTTTTAGACTGGGTTGTTGACAACATTAGAATCAAGGACAAAGGTGGGGGCCTACTAAGGCAGTTCTGTTTTTTACCATAGTTTTTCTCAGGATGTAGTTTGAATTAAATTAAGTTATTTATCCAAGTCTAACTATATTCATCCATATTATCATAATATTTTCATTTAAGTTCAATAATAATGTGATTATCTATTTTATTTATGGTAACTGAATGTAACCTTCCAAAAATCATCCATTACCATAAACGTGGAGTCAATTTTCTGCTTTTTTTTCTCTAATAAAATATTTTTAAAAAGCAAATAAAACAAACATGACTGTACCAAACATCTGCAATCGATTTAAAACTACGCAGAAGAAGTTTTATTGAAAAATTGTCGCTTTAAGCGGATCAGTACTGCGTAGGTGCATCGTTTGCTATGGGTAGGCATTTATCTTGCAAGGGTCACGGGTACAGAGTCGTCGAACCGCTGACATTGAGCCCGCAAGGTGCCCTAAACATTAATTTATCTCGGCACGCATTAACTCGCGAGCGAATCGAGAGAATCTTTTTTAGAAATTCTTATAATCGATTGCTATTCAATGAAAGTTGTAGAAGGAATTTTATTTAGATATTATAAGATAAATAGGTACAACATTTATTAAACCGAAAAAGAAAAATAAAAAAAATTGATAAACAACTATTAAAAAAACACGGCACGTTCTTAATTACTTATCTAGTAACTTTTTTATTAGCATCTAGATGCTAAAGTAAAAACAAATGACAAGCAACACAGCGAAACAAATGAAAGAAAAACATTTTAACATGCCACCTACTTCGTGTGCGTTTTACGCTACTGTTCTGTGTTATAAATGAAAATATTGTAGCTGTGCAAAGCTATTCTGAACGCATCGCAATCGTTACTTTTTTAATTATTGGCTCTAGGGTACCTAGATTGTTGCTAGGAATTAAAAACATTTGTTGTGATTTTTCATCCACTTTAAATGTTAAGTGGTAAGTTTTATACACGTTAAGTGTTTTTTTTTTACTTATGTAAGTAGATATTTATTCTACAGGTATTCCTCTTCTATAAGTATTTAATAAATTTTAATTAAAAATCACGCATGTTTTGCTACGATATCAAAACAATATTATCACATTCAGCCAAAAAATTGTATGAAAAAAGCTGTAGAGATATTTATATTATTTTTAGTGTGTGTTTGCACCATTGTTGGTGATTTTGGAGTAGATCGTATCAGATGATTTAATGTGACTTGTTTACAATGGACACAATAAGACATGTTACCCAAAGTTCAACGTTTGCCCGACTGACCTAACGAATGCCTACGTCATAATAGGCAGCGGTTGAAGCAATTGACGTCTTTCGGTTACCATAAAGTCTTATACGCAATCGATAACGTATTAAAATCTAGGCTGAAAAAATAACATTTAAAAACAAGTTTACTCATTTCGAATTCCTTTTTCAAATTCCTTATTAATATCACCTGGCAACCCAGGATAGTTAGCGATCGGGCGGCGGACGGATAGCGCGCGCCACTAATTGCGATCATACCGAGCTCCATAATGCATCTGTTGTAATGTGGCGATACTTAACCAGCGTATCGTGAAACACGCGATCGTCTTTTTTCATTGGTGCACCAGAGCGAGTGACGGGTGGAGAAAAACGCGAAATGAGGTTACCCGAGAACGGTACCATACGCGAAAAAAGCTTGGGTCGCCGGCCGCTGGTAGGACTGATAAGTGATAGCTAGGAAATAGGAAGTAGCCTTACTAAAAAAAGGCTTGAGTTCACCGAAAACATACCACTAGAGGTGCACAATCTAGGAAACTACTTTTCTTCAGGAAGAGCCCTTAGATTTCCTAAGCTATGCTAAGTAGAGCATTTGACTGATTGTAAAACCCGTGATTTTAAACAACAGAACCTTATTTCGAAACGTATAATAATTAGACTATAATAATCATAAGCTTTACACACATAATACATAGGTACCTGTTGTGGAGTAGGTAATGTACTCTACTTAATACTCGAGCTTACATTGATAACTTTTGTATTCAACAAGTTGCCATGTCAAAAGCTCATGCAAAGCGACATTACAACTCTTATCTAACCATTTCACAAAACTGGAACTAGAACTCGCAAAAGTAGGGCAAGAAATATTTGCATGCTCAATGAACAGATTTACAAACAACGCTATTATAATAATTGGAAAATCTCGTCACCTGCTTTCGTTGGCATTCGTAGTTGTATTCACCGAAGAAAAAATAAAAAATATTACCTATCTATGTAACAAATGATTTATTTAAACTCAACGTTCTCGACCTTCCACAATTTATATTATAAAACTGCTGTCAGCAATATTTTATATTCACGGTATTATGTAAAGTAGAGAAATACCTACTGATACTAAAAAAACTATTTTCCATACCTACTATAAATATTTTAGCTTCTATGTAAACAAAAAGTATTCAAAGGATAACTATGTACAAGACATTTTAAAAGCGTCGGTACTTTAGGTACAATTTCTCATTAACTAAAGCCATCGCTTTAATTACACCGTTTAAAGTTCTTCTTACGATACCTGTGGGTGGTCACTGGTCAGTGTGGTCACCAACCATTATTATCGGGGTTTTCATTTTGTTGTTTTTCCGACATTCGGTTGCATACTGAATCATCGTTATTTTTTAGCTATCTGTTACTCCCTAATATTTATTTATTTTTCATATAAGTGGATCACATTATCATGTTATCTACTTAATTTGCCTAATGAGATTGCATACTTTAAGTATGAAATACGGCACGATTTCCATTGATTATGCAAAAAGTGTACAAACAAAAATAGTAACTTTAAACAACAATTTAACGCTTACTATAGCAGTGGCACTGCTACATTTTGCCTGGTCATATCGCAAATGTCATTGATCCATAATTAAATTGCAATTCCAGACTAAAGAATGTTTGTAATGCAGGATTTGATTCATAATCTGCGCCATGTAAACGTCCAGCTGTTTGTGATAAATAAGCGCTAGTTTTAATATCTTTACGCTGATGCCATCTGTTGGGATTATTTGGAACTAAAAGAATGTTATTCAAGATTTACTAATATTTATATCGAAACATTGTATTGAAAGTGTTCCTGAAAATAATTAGCCCATCTGTTACATAAAAATATGATATAATAATAATAATAATAAAATATTTTATTGACATAAAAAGGCGGTACATTTATATTTGAAACCCTGACTCCTGAGCTAGGTGAGACCTGTGTGACAGGAGTCAGTGTCTTCACCCATTTTAGGAACTTACGATACAATTAAAATGCCATAAAATATAAATTAATTTTGCTAAATAAAATTAAACATGCATGCTCTTATATGGTGTATACATACGTAGGTTTGGCTGAGAATGGGGTGTGTGTGTGTATGCGTGCGTGTAAGTGCTTGTATGTGTTTGCGTGCGTGTGTGTGTATGTGTGTGTGTGTGTGTGTGTGTGTGTGTGTGTGTGTGTGTGTGTCAATGTGTGTGATTATTGGAGTTTATGTATTCATATGTTGAGAGAAGTTACATGTGATCTTTAATTAACTTTTCCGTCTGTAGGTAATCCAGTGTTTGTAGCCATGAGTTTAGTTTTTTCTTAGTTTTATTTTTTGTTAGTGGGTTAAAGTTGAGAATACTGTTTATTTTATTATATAAATAAGTAGATAGGAATAGTCGCTGCCGTCGAGCGGATGCAGTCTTGCATTTGACTGTACTATATAAGCGTACATAAAGTCAATTTCACGTAGTGTGTTATTAAATTAAATCAAACTATTTGTGTGTATCCGAGCGATTTGTATCGAATGTCAACGTCAAATAATATTTGACGTTGACAATATTTTGACAGTGACACACAAGCAACTGCAAGGTTTTGTATTTTCATCATAGAACAAAAACAGCTATTTTAAAGATAGTTTTTACGTAAGGTAGTCTAATTAATGCAATTTCAATTTACGAGTAGACATCACTGTCATAAAAGTTAGTAAACATGAGTCTTAAAAGCTTGATTTCAGCGATAATTCTCTATTTATGGTGAGTTTTTTAAAAGTACTTAATATAAACATGTAAACATTATTGCAGGATTGTCGTAAAATTGAGTTTATTTCAGCTTTGATTATGCGCATCAGCGAGAAAGTTACGAACCTGGATTTAACAGAGAGGTTTCTACTGTGGATAAAGAGTGGGATTTCTTGATATTTACTCAAAACTGGCCAGGATCTGTATGTAAAGTTTGGACTCATAAAAAACCTAGTCACCACTGCGTTTATCCTAATAAGAAGGATGCGTGGACTGTTCACGGCATCTGGCCAACGAAGGCTGGAACCAAGGGACCCTTCAGTTGCAACAACACCTGGTTATTTGACCCTGAAGAAGTCAGGCCTATTGAAACTGAATTGGAGCAAGCCTGGACTAATGTGGAGAAAGGTAATAATTTTAGTAAAACATTTATTATTCAAAATAACAAGTTTTCCTTTACATATTTAGTAAATAGATCAAAAATGTGGGTATATTGAAATAAAACCTTATTACTGGGTTTCATTGTAGGAGTATAATATTTAAGTTGTATGTTCCTAGGTATTTTGCTATTATTTTACAACATAGGTCTATCTAAACATTCCAGTGTTCAAAACTAGTTTTATTGGCTCAGATCTTATAATGTATCTAAAACTTATTAAATTATCTTTCCAGAAACTACACTCTACAACCTATGGGCTCACGAATGGAACAAACACGGTACCTGTGCCGCCATGATAGAACCATTCAACAGCCAGATCAAATACTTCACGAAAGGCATTGATTTCCTCACCCAATTCCATATGACAGACATGCTCAATGCTGCCAACATCATCCCATCAGACGTAAAAGAAACAAACGCAGAGGACATAAATAACGCTGTGGTATCTAAACTTGGTAAGCGGCCAGTCATAGTATGTGAATTTGAAGATGGAATCCAATATTTACTTGAACTACGTATATGTTTTGATAAGCAACTGAATTTGATGGAATGTCTCGGTGAAAAGGAGGTCAATGGTTTGCTTACAACCTGTAACGTTTCTAAAGGTATTATGTATCCGACGCAGTCACCGCCTCCGAAGAGGTACTTGGTACAGTTGCACAAGTTTGTGAACTGGCTGCAATGGTTTACACTTTAAAATATAAATGAAGGAGTATTTTCTGTAACCATGTTATTGTGACTTATACATTATGTTACGTAAAAAAAAAACCTGTAAAACTATTTCTTTTTTCCTTAAAAATGTACCTATCAGTACAATATTTGATTGTTTTCATTTCTTAACACATTAGTTCCAAACTGCAATTTTTATGGGTTTATTTTAGGCTATGAGGAACTTTAACATAGTTCAGTAGTGCAATAAGTTTTCTATTCATTCTAAAGTAGAAAATATGAGTTGTGTATTTCTTTTCTAATAAAATAGCCATGTTAGGCCAGTAGTTTGTAAGTAGTTTGATTAATTTTTATTTTTAATGATGAGGTTGTATTAAAATTCTTCAACTATTTGATAATATCAAAACTACATTCTTATCATATGTCATTCATGCAATGGCTTTGCAAGGCTCTTTAATATTTTCAATCTTAATGCTTAATAGTCCATGCATAATAGTTAAAAGGCCTATTAAATCAATTTTCATTTAAATTCAATAACCACATTGTATATTGGAATAAATATATAATATACAATATATTGGAATAAATATAAATATTGCTTTTAATGTGCCAATTTAAACCTGTTTAACATGACATTATTTTGTGATATACTCTTTTATCTGCTTATTATAAAAGAAATTTTTATCAAATATTAAAAAACGATAACTTTACAATGAACACCATAAGTATTACAGGTCAAGGAAAATAATATTTTATAAGTTTTAAAAAAACTTCAGAAAATACTGGTTAAGTTTACCTATTACACTGTTACGTAATTACTTGATATTTTTATATTAGCTGTTAAGCAGATATATATTTTATTAAGTATACTAAGTACCTATGTGAATACAAATACCTATTTATTGCAAGATTCTTATAATGTTATACATATTGTCATATTCAATTCTGATATTCTATATTTTTAGACAACTTTTAGATATAATTAACAAATTAGGAATGTAAGTTACTAAATAGATTTTGAGATTCATATAAAATAGGTAATAATAAAATAAAATTTAGAGCATCGTATGTTACATATTTTTCAAAATTCAACTTTATAAGAATGTCATTAAATGCGTTTTACATTAGGCTTCGAAATTTTACAAATAACGGATTTTTGTGATGTGCAAGTAGCCTTAAGAAATCCGTCCAAAACCGTTTTTTATATCCCAAGATTGCCAAGTAAGAAAAATAACTATAGTTTTAATAAACCTATTATTTATAGTCATACTTCGCAGTTAGTGAATTCATAGAAAATAGTTAGCTTAATATTTGTGCAAAGAATCAAATATTGCCAAAATGGGGTAGCAAGAGATCTTCATGGTAATTTCGCTTATATAATTCCTACTTCAAATACAAGACAATTATTGCAAAAAAATGAAACAAGAAAAGAAGCCTTTTTTCGGATTCATTCTGGTCTACTATTTTCTGTTCTACAGTTACCTAAAATATTCATATTCTACCATAAACAGCTTATTCCTATTAATTTAATTATATAAGGCATTTCTTAACAACAAACCATTGGTATGTATGTATTTTTATACGTGTAGTTGTGTACTTAAATAATAGAACTAACATTCTGCATTAAATACTTTTTAATTTTATTATTTAATGACCGTTAGTTTTAGAGCCAGAGCCACTAACCTTGCTTTTTCTTAAAGCATGTAATAAGTTTCTAAATAGCCCCTTACCATCCTTGAAAATCAAAATATAATAAAGTTTATATTCATTTTAATAAGAACAAAATATAGGATCGTGAAAACGAAAGTTTAGATTCTGCTACTTTTTTGATGTCGGGTAAAAATATGCCAACTAGTCAATAGCAAAAATAGCCAGACACTGCCGATAGCCAGATAGTTTTGTTTTAATATTTTGCAACATGCAGATGGCTTAGAAATAAAAAAACACGACTACGCTTCCAAAAAGATTAAAAAGTGCCACAATAATCTATTTTTAAAATTGTCACTGTCCTTCGGAATCAAACGATACCGAATCTAATTTATAGTGGTATAGAGAAACTTACTAATTACAAATTATTAATAATATTTAATTACCTTCTCCTGTATACAAAACTGCCGACAGTATAGCTGTGTAAAAAAAAAACCTATGTAGTAGGTACTAAATATTTTGTATATTAAAAACCTCAAATTAAATCAATCTGATAAGTAGATTCATTTGTAAACTATCGATACTAAAAGAATTTTTTTATGCCGATATTTATCAATAACCAGTATACCAGGGGCCCAAGTCTGCTATTTACACTCGGTTCAATGTCTTCATAGTGTCATGCCAGCAGATCCATTTTAGGAAAATTGGTATTCTACTAAATGTCAAAACGTCAAAATTGGCCATTGGGACGATTGGTTATACGATTTAACGATTGGTCATAGTCTTTGAACATTGAACCGAAATAGCAGACTTGGGCCCCAGTTAATTATGTAAAGGCTCTCAGAAAGGCGTAAATTCAAATTATACTTCTATCTCTACTAACGTGTTGTATTTCTTTTATTTTTCAATTTTGTGTTACTTTCGCACGGTAATAAATTATTTTTGAATTATTTTCATTTTTTATTTTCCTTTCCTAAGGTCCCGGCTAAGGTCGCACTTTAGTTTTTATCCGCAAGCAGTAAAACGTGAAACCGCAAAAGCGAGACGGACACAATACGGTTAAAAATCTGTCGCGGAAAATAACCGCCCGCGGCCGCTTCCATTAGTTTCCTTTACTCACAAAATCAGGCGGTTAAAATCCGTGGAAGTTTAGCCGTAGTGCGGCTTTTGGCTTGTGGTTACTATAGAGCAAGCGTACTCTTGGCCTAACAAATATTATTCTAAAGTAGGTACGGTCAATCTGGGTAACTTAAGCTTTCAGTACAACTTTGACTCACCACTTCCAATTCCGATTAATGTTTTTTTTTTCTGGCTCTGTACAAAACTTTACGCATAGAAATATTTTTTATTAGATACATAAAAGGCTTCGTTAAAACGCATCTAATGTCATTATTTGATAAATGTTAAAAATCCATAGATATAAAATAAAAACGGCGGGCTGTGCGCAACGTCTTTTTAAAAGTGCTCAAAAAACTTTGTTGCTTTGCGATTCTTAGACGCTGAATAAAGGTGAGTTTCAGTTCAGACAATAAATTAAAGTTTAAAAACTTAAATACAATTAAAATTTTCGCAATATTTTTATGAATATTGTTAATATTAGCAAAATTGTGCATCGGGTCCTTTAGAACTATCAAATCCGGGTAACTTTGACTCGGGTCAAAGTTACACTGATAGTTTGAACTAACTCCACTAACGTACTGGGGAAACTTAATTTTTTTTTTTAAAGGTAAACTTACATTAACATGGCGCGAAAAAAGTAGGTAAAAAAAATTCTATAGGTACATTACATCATTATTATACATTTCGATGGTAAAAAGCTTAAAATGTCGCTCATGCAGTAGGCGATGGAGGGTTGAAAGCTGCCTAATAAGCCTGATATTATACGCTGTTTCCCAAAAAATGTCGTGAAATATTTGCCTACTACTAAAGTGACCAAAAGAAAGAATTTTTTTATCATTGATGATGATTTTCTTTGTATGGAATGGGGAGAGTAAGGCTGGTAAAGAGCTGATTTTGTTATTTTCATTTTGGATTTTTATGTTAGTTTTTATAATTGATTAGGATTTGATAACTTAGTTTTGTTATTAGAGAACAATTTAAAAGACTTATAAGACTGATTAGATCTTAATAAGTTCTAAAAACCCGTCTCCTTTTAAAAACTAGTGATTTCCCTAACTGCGCACTTTATTTTTCATGTCTTCAACAGTAAACCTGTGAGAAAAAAAATAAAAATTGTTTCTAATGTTAGTTTGTTTCATATTATGGCATAAAAAGAGGGTTAAGACTCACCAAATATAACAAAACCTAATTTAAAACAGCAAAATCCGTATCATTAAGTGTGTGAGGTAATGCTACCCAAGTCACCGTATAACTTTGCCTCGTTGAATTTTGAATGATTATGAAGCTGTAGTTTAAAAAAAAGATTTAATTTTTTTATTTCTTAAAAATAGGCATTGTAAAGCCACTAAAAACATTTATTTCACAGTAGTTTGGTTAAGAATTCTATACGTTATTTTAAAAAAAGCTCATAAAGTGGGTCAAAGTTACCCAACATGATGGTACCTACCTTTTATTTTTATAAACCATGATGTATTGTTGAATCCTTTGCAGTCTATGGGATAAATACACCGAGTATTTATCATATCTGAAAACAGATCTACTGACATTGGTCTTAGGTAGATAAACAAAAAGTATAAATACAAAATATACATAAGAAATTTTATATTGTGATTTGTGTGTTTTAATATGCATTGCATCTCATCATTCAGTCAATGAATTCCGTGTATTAGGTATAGGTACCTACATACCCACTAACAAATTTTAATGACGAATAATATGAGTCACATGAAAAATCCTACTACTGCACAAAAGTATTTGCCATAAGGAAATACGAGTAGCATCGTCTGAAAATTACTGTCAGTAGGTAATATCTTATAGTTCAGTCAATAAATCACCTATAAGGCGTTGTAGAGTGCGTGAGCAAGGCCCTAAGCAATTACTGCAAAAAATTGTTCAGGGTGCTTAGACGTTAAAGAGGTTTTGAGTTATAGAAGGATCAAAAGTGGCACCAAGTGGTTCGTGTAATGATACATTTGGCGCTGGCTAGCCAGTTCCTTGACTTGAACTTGGCTTGACTCGCTGCCGCGTGTCTAGATCCCCAAATAACGTGAAGGAAGTAGCTAGTATACAAAAGGTAGTATTCAATCGAAGTAGTTTTTATCAATTTTCACTCTTCTGTAAGGTGTAGTTCGAAAATAGGTAGGAATGTGAAAAAGTGTTTAAGATAAAAGTTGTACATAATTTTATAAGCTTTCATTGCGTAGAAGACTTCTTATCTCCATGACGCACCGTTTGAAAGATATTAGCGAAAAACTGAAAAATGGGAACTTGAAACCCCTCCCCCCACTCCGCCTCACCCCCTAGACGTCAGGACTTTTAGTATGTTAACTCTCTAAGCACCCTGAACAATTTTCTGAAGTCATTGCTTAGGGCCTTGCTCACGCACTCTACAATCTCTTTGTTGACTGGACTATTATCTTTATGCACATACTAAGTATGGTTCTGTATATTGTTTGATTTGTTTAGCAAACAACAATAACTTCAAAATTAATTGTAAGTATTCTAAGTACAATAAGGAACTTAACGTGACACTAGTCTTTGACGTCATTTTAAACAAAAAGTATCTACCTCCCTTCTCGCTTACCATTAGTAGGGAATAAGTAAATTCACGTCGTAAAAAAAAAGATCGAAGTTAATCAGACTACCAACGCAACCCAAGTCCCAAGATTTCGACACTGGTGGACTGGACTTAGTGGACGTTGCTAGTTGCTGACGTAGGTAAGTAGTTAGTTTTTCCTATTGCTCTGGCTGGAGGCCTTAAGGTCCTCGCCAAAAGTCCGGTGAAGCAGTCAAAGCCTGTGATAATAAGGAAGAATGTGAGTAAGCAAATCTGTAGGGGCCTACGTAATTTATGTCTTACGCAAATGGCCTTCATTGAGGCCGACTGAAAATAGGTTGTAAATCAGAAGGGAACGTAAAACAATCAATCATAAAACTTCTTCAATATTGCATGGATACATCGCTCTATTGTATATAAGTAGTAAGTACGTAAACAATTGAGCGGTTACTCCGGTTTAAGCGGCCGGCGACAAAACACCCATTTACGCTGATTGTTTTAAGTCGTTTATTGTGTAAAAAATATTATTTACATACATAACAAACAAAATGCGGTGTGTCAAGATACATATTTTAATTCTAGCGATGTTTTTCAGGTAAGATTTTTAAAGTGTTAATTTAGGTCGTAGTTAGTACCTACTCACCTTATTAGAAACTGATTTTAAATAATAATCTCTTTCAAATCCGAATCGTCTTCAACTGACGTTTAAGATGATGAAGTAAAAGCATTTTAAGAAGTTGTAGTTTGCTCTGATATGACATTAGTTATGTGGATCTATTCCACTTTGTTTACCTGGGGCCGGAGTCTGCTATTGACAATTGCTTCAATCGTCTGAGTGGGCGGCATCAGTAGGTCCATTTTAGGACAATTACTTAAGTAAAACGACATTTTGAAGTCAAAATTAGTCATTGGGACGGCCAATTTTGTCGTTTCGACATTTAGTAGAATTCCAATTATCCTAAAATGGACCCACTGCGCCACCCACTCAGACGGTTGAAGAAATTGTCAATAGCAGACTCGGTCCCCTGGGTTATAACACCCAGGTGCACAAATTAGGCTTTTTTGTTTTCCTTATTTCATCACGGTAACATATCAGCCAGCCTGGCTGGTCAGGTGAAATGAGAAAACAAAATTAGTGTAATTTGATCACTTTAGAATTAATTATTTTTATTATCATTTTATATTTCAGCTTGAATTTAGCGTATCAGTGTATTACAGAGGACAAAAGTACTCCTGATTGGGATATCCTTGTATTTTCACAACACTGGCCCGGAACGATGTGCAAATCGTGGAAACAAAACAATTTGAATCACCATTGCAGATTTCCTTTCATAAAAAATAGGTGGTCAATACATGGCATTTGGCCAATAAAAATGGGGACTAATAATTGTCATCCTTCATATTGCAACGATACCTTGGTTTTTGATCCGGAACAAATTAAATCAATCGAACAAGATTTGGAACAAGCTTGGATTAATGTTTATATAGGTAATTTGTATTTCAATTATCTTTAGAATCAGGCTTCCAGTATTACCGGATTCAGCTGAACACCGTATTTTATATGGAGCCACTTTCACAACTTCACTAGTTAATAGTAAAGTGTTCTGTGTGTATCTCTTATTAAGATAGGATGTCAGAGTAAATTATACTATGACCTAAATCTAACTAAAGCTGTAGGGTTGAACTTGGCAATTGGACCGATTCACTGTATAAATAAACTGTTCTTATATTCCAGAAAACTCAACCTATGGCTTTTGGGCCCACGAATGGGAAAAACATGGAACATGCGGCTTGTCAATAAAAGACCTGAACTCACAGCTCAAATATTTTTCCCAAGGGATTTATTGGAACAAGAAATATGACCTATCTAGTATGCTCAGTGCTGCTAATATTGTACCTTCGAATGTAAGAGAGTTGAGTTTCGAGGAATTAGGTTTAGCAGTGCAGGTAAATACGTCAAAACAGCCGAAATTTCAATGCTGGTGGGAAAACGGGGACATACAATACTTAGAAGAAATCCACATTTGTTTTGATAAACAACTGAAGATTATAGATTGCCCGGAAATGTTTCATAAATGCGATACTTCTAAAGGTGTCATCTATCCTATTGAGAAATAAGTATAACTAATACTAGCGGCCTGCCCCGGCTTTGCTCGGGTGCAAAGCTGATACCAAATATAACTACGCAATCATAAAGTTCTGTAGGTCGAAGCACAGTCTTAGAGGCATTTTTTGGTATAGGCACCCCCGGCCCCCCGGCCATTACCACCGCAACCGCTATGTCCCTGCATTTTAAATCTGTAATATCTTCGAAAACATTCTTTTAAATTACATGCTGTAAAGGGCAATATTGATCTATATTACATGCACAATTTTTTGAAGGTACTTAATTGGATAAGGATTAATGCTGTATTGCTTAAAATCGTCTTTTCGTAAATAAGTAATAAATAAAGGATAAAAAATGGTTATTGTGGGTTTACCCTCAAGAGATAGACATACCATCGCGGACTTTTTTGTAGATCTTTTTAAGGTGCACAATACTGTAGTACATTATTTTGATCTATCTCGTAGGGTTCAGCCAGCGTTTGCAATGAAAGCGCAAAAAATGTGTTAATTTACGACCTTACGTCAAAAATCTCTAAGATTATCCGTGTTTCTCTATGTTAAGCATGTATTATACATATAAACCTTCCTCTTGAATCACTCTATCTACACACACATAGTAGGCATTATGTATAGTTTCTCAACAGGCTATTATTCAATGTCTAACCTCGATGCAATCACATGATTGAAGAAGGTCGCTATGTACTGGATACGGCGCGTCCAGAATAGAATAAATGACTGTTATAAAAATTAATTTTAAAGGCACCTAATTAAAAAATAAAATATATAAATTACACAACGCAGACTTTATTTCCAACACTTCCACATCTTCAAGTTAATATAATTGAACTATTGTGATCGTGTTTCCCGTACCCAGTAGACATGAATGTATATCCCTCTATAATGTATTTTGTTCAGATCTATTGCCCCTTCGATATGATGATCACTGCTGAGGGTACCAGACCTGAAAATTGTTTTTATATTTATTTATTATATTATATTTTGTATGTATATAATACGTGTCACACTGTAAGTAAAAGTTGGTTATGAAACAAATAAAAAACGACAAATATCTTTTCTTCACTAATACATATGTAAATGAAGCACAGTTGGAGTGTATGTATTTCAAAGTTCGATCAATCCCTAGGTTAAAGTACAACTAGATTTAGTGTATGTACGAGTATGTCGTGTTGTATGTCGATTATTTTCACGAAGCAAACTGCAAGATTCGGAATCCAACACAATACATTTTAGTAAATTTTCCCATTTTATCTTGTAGCGTTTATCTCAATTTTTGTTTACTTTGTTCCATACCCCATAAGGGTATATTATTGATGATGTTATTACGACAACGAAATTTTATATAGGACACCCCAGCCTTCGAAATCCTCCTTCCGAGTCCTTTCATACAAGTAAATACATTTCTTTTTTTCTTTTGGATTTTTTCTCTAATCCAAAAAACATTTGTTAATGTACGCCATTAATGGCAAAACATGCAGATCTACCTGTTATTTTTAAGACCTTGAACATATTTGTTTGATGTATACTCATGTTTTTACAATAAAAAATTATTCTATTCTATTCTAAATAATGATATGCGCCAAATAAATACCTAATAAGTCCAAAGGTTTGTCGTAGTCTTCCGTGGTGAATATCTTCTTGGGGAATGTGGTCATCATCTTGAAGCTGTCCTGCTGCGCGTACTCGCTCGCGTTCATCTGCAGGTACAGTCTGGAAATAACGTTGCAAGGGAATATAGACCTTATCTGTTAGAACCTACTAGAGTTCCATAAAACATTGTTAAAACAATTGGCTGAACTTTGGTGAGATAATTTTAACTTGCCTTATAAAACATAGGATGTATTGAGGTACTTATTACTTTCAATAACGGAACCTACTCAAGGTGAGCTTACTCTCAAGATAGTAACTTTTGTTAAAAGAAAGAACACTATAAGGCATGTCTCATCACATAATATATGGTATAAAATAATAATGACCATTTTACCTGACTGTTAACCATTTTAGCATAAAAAAATATACCCTTATAATAAACTTACAATTTTCATGTAATTTTGGCAAAAATGTCCCAAGGATTTCAATACCTGACACGCTTATTAAATAAAGTTAATTAGCGTGTTAAATTAAACAAAATAATTGTTAGTTAAGTTTTTATGTATATTTGACAAGTGACCCTTGGGTCAAGGTATACCTGACAGCAGCCAGCTGTTCCTTAGCGCCGAAGGTGTGTGCGAAGGTCTTGCCGTCGGGCAGGCGCAGCTGTATGCGCGCCTGCTCGTACGCCACCTTGGGCGCGGGCACAGCCACTGGGGGCGCGGGCGCGGGGGCCGCGGCCACTGGCGGCTGGCCTGACGCTGCTAGTCTGTGAAAATGTATTGGAACTTTACACTCGTTCTTGATTTATAAAGTTTATAAATAAAACTTTTATAACATAAATGGTGTAACTAACCCGAAGTTACATCATTTAAATGAAACGAATGGACCGTTTTTCGATTTGTTACATGCGTCTCTGTCCCACATAGCATTTCAACTATTTAAGAAGGCAAAGTTATCTAATTAGGCAGGCGAAAACGCGGGTCACACCTAGTTATAGATTTAATCCATTTAATTTAAAGTTATAATATTTTTGGGCAGTACAGGCTACAGAAAAATAGAGAACAATCCCAGGCGATGGATAGGCCGACCCTTTATCGTAAATACATTCACCCAGTCATATCTCATTGAATTATTCCTTATATAATTTCTTCGATGATATGCTGTTTTCTTGTACATTTCGTGTCATTCCTGAATATACTTATTTATTTTCATAACAAG
The DNA here is from genome assembly GCA_905146925.1 of Autographa gamma. Taxonomy (NCBI): domain Eukaryota; kingdom Metazoa; phylum Arthropoda; class Insecta; order Lepidoptera; family Noctuidae; genus Autographa; species Autographa gamma. The sequence continues at coordinate 10,710,110 of LR989856.1, read as the reverse complement.
CTCTCTTTTCCTCTTGTATGTAATTATACATACAAAATAAAAATATTTACTACAAACATTAAATAAATTCTTATTTCTTAAAACTATAATAAAGAAATGACACAATACAATAATAAAATACATAACATACGCTACAAACTCACTTGCGAGCCTGTTTATCGGCCTCAATCTGTGCGCGCACCCTCTCCCTGGCCTTCTGGTCCTCAATCTTCTCCCGTCGCCGCTGCTCCACTAGTTTCTGCATCTCTTGTTCTTGCAGCCGCTGGCGGGCATCCTGCATCTCCTTCCCAGACTTGATGCGGATGCGCTCGCGTTCTAGCGCTTCAGCCTACAAGTTCAAAATAATAATAAATAATTGATTCTAAACACATGAGGAACAAAAGTCAATATACAAACTAAGTAGTGCTACATTTTAACATGACAGCTTAACTATAGACAAAAAGATGCAATTACAAAATAAAATATTGAAAAATAATTTTAATTTAAAACAAAATAACACTGACAGAGTTGATGAGCTCACTTTGATCATAGGTATGCTAGTGTGTAATTTTATATATAACCAGTTACATCTGGTTATGAAAGCTGGTAATAAAGTAGCATGATGCCTTTTATAAAATTCAAATTTTATACTAACTTCAAGGGATATTTTTTTTCTTTCTGATTATCTTAAATCAGAGAAGAATTTTTAAAGAAAATTGTAAATAAAGAAATGTCAACGTCAAAATGACATAAAATAAAGTTTATTGATGATTAAACCTTTTTCAAAGATTAAAGTATTTTTCTGAACAATTAGATATTTTACCTAAATGTCCTAAATCAAGTGTAACATTGATGTAACTTTTAGTCCTAGACAGAATAATTGATTAATGAAAACAATGTCGCAGCAATATTTAAACGATACAAAAACGTGAATTTAAATACATTATCATTAGATTAAACATATCTACATACTTTCTATGAAATTCAAGATAATTATGTACTTTGTATTACTAAGTACATGTACATGCCATGGTACTGTAAAAATACTATTTTGTATCTTTCTTAGGCCACAGCATCTCTTACTTTTATATAGTTTTAAAATTGATGCATACATGTTATCTATTGTGTACTTCATGATGTTTATCTGTCTATAGTCAGACCTGCTTCCTGACTCATTTGAGTATTAAAAAGTTATGCAATTGTTGAGAAGTGATGAACAGTTTACCTTTTCCTTTTCCTCTCTTTCTTTTCGTTTCTGTTTCATTCTCTCCTCGAGCAGTAACAGTTGTGCCTTCTTTTCCTCATCACTCAGGGGTTTCTTCTCTTCAGTCGACTCTGAGAAGCTGCTATGGTCAGTCTTCGCGGCATGGTACTCCATCTCATCCTGATCTTTGAGCAATTTACCACATACATCACATTTAAATGACTTCACTTCTACTTCCTCGCTTGTCTGCTCTGTAGAGGACGTCGACGACTCGGGCACGGGCGCCGCAGGAGCTTCTACGCTTGTAGAAGTAGCAATAGTAGGTGCAGTGTCTATTGCAGGGTCATCAGCGTGTGCCAACAACCATTCCATAGCTGGCTCAACACCCTTGTAGCTTGTAACTGCCAAGGCTTTCTCCCTAAAACACAAATATCATCGCATGTTTTAGGTTACCGAATCAACGCTTACAATGTCAAATACAAACAAATTCAATACTCACGCTCGCTCTTTGGAAAATCCCATTTCAATAAGTGTTTGTATTTCGGCCATTTTTAAGTTATTTTATCACTAAACTTATTTGATAAAGTACACCACCAAAATATTCATTGAAATTCATACATTTCATCAGTCATCAGCTGTTTTTTTAAGACTGCGCCACAGATTCTAAATTGCTGCGTTTCGTTATATGCATACTTTCGTTAACGAGACACACGACTGCAATTCAAAGTATATTATTTATTTTATCGTTAACTTAAATAGAATGTAAAAGTCGGCTCCTATTACAAGCAGGTAACATACAACTTATTTCAACTTTCAGGTTTTTATAATTTGAATTAATAAATACAAGCAGGCAGCCGTAAATGTTCTGCAATCTAGTTGACTTGGACTGATTGTGTACACTAAGGTGTACCCTAATACCTAACACCGACTAACCATTGCGTCATATAAAACTGTTAATTTGATGGGCATCAATTTTGGTGACAACATTGACAGGTTACATAGCGGACATAGCGATTTCCTATTTTCTCTTCGTCTTACCGGAGTTTCAAAATCTTTTCATTTCATTTCCAAATAATTATATGAACTACGACATACAACATTAAAATAAAACAAAATGCCTCTTACGTTACAAAAGAAACAGAGCAGACGAAAAAGTATTCAAAACAGTGATCCGGGAAAGATTCTCGATTTGGTTATGAGCCTTACGGATGACTCTTGTTCAGAGTTGCAAATCAAATTGAATACGTATGTATGTAAACAAAGTATTTCTTTTATTATTTACGCCATTTGTACATTCTTCACTTATCCCGCACTGATTTTTCCGAATTTTTAAATCTAACGCAATAACTCTAACGTTGACCGTTATTTTAAAATTATTTTTACAGCAAATTAATGTATATCGTAGGTTTATCATCTAATAATCTTAATATAATATCTATCATCATGTTTTTTAATGTATTTAATTAAATACTTCTCCAGTTGAAAGAAGAATGTGAAGCAGAGTTGGCTTTTCAAGTGATTGTTAATGGCGATCGGTGCGAAGCTTTTATTGAAGCTGTTGGAACCACTGCCTTGGCACGGAAAGTCAAATTACATGTATGTTATGGCTTCTTATTGAACATAGAAAAAAAAAACTCAATTTCACAGTAATAGTTGGATGGGGTACTGTATCTTTCAAGGAGCATTTTGAAGACACGTTTACATTTTTGCCACAAAATAAACTAGCTAAAAATATTAAGGAAGTTCAATCGTCATTTTATAGGAGAAACGTTAGTGAATCAAAGTAATTTATCAGACCGTACATCAGATGTAGTTAGGTACAATGTACTCCTGTCTAAGGTTCAGTTCACGCTGACCGGGTCGGAGAGGAGAGTAAATTTTTACCGCGTGTGTACTTTTTTTATTTATGAGAATGCTTTATTACAATGACCCAAAAGTCTAGTTTAAACACACTAAAAAATATTTTCTTCTCGGACACTGTCTGTGTACACCAGTGTAAACGGACCTTACAACTATTTATTGCAGATGTCTCAAAAATTCAGCGAAGCATTGAAGTCCAATGTTGAACAGACTGACCTACTTACGAACTTCGAAGAAGATTTCCAGAACATCGTTGAGCCAGTAAGTGTTTCAAAATGAGTTGGCTAAATTTTAAAAATATACACTTTCGCGGCCTTCCATTCAATATTCTTGGACGTATTTTTATGGTAGAGTTTTAGTATATCCCGGTTTGTGGAAGGCTAATCAAGTTAATCTGTTGTCAAATCAAGTGATCACGACTGTGATTAGTTGACCAAACACTAACTACTAATCACAACGCTTAACATAAGCTTTGACAGGTGATTAACTAATTTATGTGTTTTATAAGTTTTAGTAACTGGGGGTTTATCACTAACTAACTAGTCTGGTATACTAATTAATTTAATGATTTTGGTGTATGTTTACAAACATTTTATTAAACTAGACTCGGGGGAGAGAAATACGGTAAGAATAAGCATTATTACGGATTGCAAGACACGATTTGATTTATGAATCAACACATAGTAAATTTATTAATCACAGAATTACCTCGCTCAATATACAATGCATAAGATGTGAATAATATACATAATGTAGGGTTCTTTCGCCGGTTTCGCGACCACCTTCAGTAGGCGACCATTTGACCGACTAGGTTTCTTTAAATCACGAAAATAGTATTTGTAGAGTTAACACACATAAAAAATAATTCTAACATGCTTTATAAACAATAATGAAATAATAATTTGCAATGTTTGAAACCAATGGGTTAACCCAGAGCAGAAAAAGTATTTCTCAGTGCGCGTCTTGATTCCGTGGTGAGTTGGACGTACCGCGAGTTGAAAAAAAACTAACTCGACGCGTGCCACTCAAAGGTAAGTTTTAATACTAATTTCATGTTTTACACACCAGTTACATGTTAAATTGTACAATCGATAAGTATGGGTTATAATTTAGTTGTATTTTGCTTTTTTAAAACTTGTTATTAATGTAAAATCAAGTGGTCGGTAACCGAAATGCTTATTTATCAAAAACGTTAGATAGCGACCACTTGGTCGCAAACCGACGAGATCAGCATTATTTTGTTTTGATTGATATGATCCTAATGCTTCATATAGGACTGTTACAATTTTGAATGTAGAATTGTAAAAGTTTTTCTTTGTAGTTATTTGGTAAGCGACCACTAGTTTCTTTGTAAGAAGTTTGTTTAATTTACCTACAAAATTGGGCGCTAAACAGGTGGTCGTAAACCAAACTAAGCGAAATAAAGACATTGGTTTCCGGCCACCATAATTTAGTATGAGAAAAATAACGGCCGCTAACAGAACTAAGTATGAAATTTTCATTGAGTATGCGACCACGTCTGATTTTTTTAATTTCGTTGGTTATTGAAATGTACTATTTTTCAGTTTAGAACATAATGTTATAAAAAGTAAACTACCTACCAACGGTCATCGGTTCTTCGAGCGATATGGCCTGCCCATTGCCACTTCAACTTGCATATTCTTCGAGCTATGTCGGTGACTTTAGTTCTTTGGCGAATTTCCGTATTCCGGATCCTGTCGCGCAAAGAAACCCCGAGCATAGCTCTCTCCATAGATCGTTGAGTGACTCTGAGCTTCTCCAAAAGGCCAACCGTTAGCGACCACGTTTCAGCGCCATATGTCATCACTGGCAACACACACTGGTCAAATACCTGCGTCTTCAGACACTGCGGAATTTTGGACAAAAAGATGTCGCGTAGTTTCCCGAACGCTGCCCATCCGAGTTGGATTCTTCGGGCGACCTCTTTGTCGAAGTTGGACCGGCCTAACTGAAATATCTGTCCAAGATAGACGTAGTGGTCGACAACTTTGAGAGTATCATTCCCAACAACAACCGGTACAGGTGCGAAATGGACATTGGACATGATCTTCGTCTTGTCCATGTTCATTTTAAGACCCACCTGTTGGGAAACGATACTGAGGTCGCTGAGCATAGTATTAAGCTCCTCCAGCGACTCTGCCATGATCACTATATCATCGGCAAAACGAAGGTGAGTGATGTATTCGCCATTGATATTGATGCCGAACCCGTTCCAGTCCAAGAGCTTGAAGACATCCTCCAACGCACTTGTGAACAGTTTCAGAGAAATAACGTCTCCCTGTCTCACACCACGCTGCAGTTGGATTGGCTTCGTGCTCTCGTCCGGTAACCGGATTGACATGGTGGCCTTACTGTTCAAACACTTCAACACCTCGATATACCTATTGTCGATATGATATCGCTGGAGGGACTGCAATACAGCCCAGGTTTCGATTGAATCGAAGGCTTTTTCATAGTCCACAAACGCTAAACACAGTGGCCGATTATACTCTTCGGTCTTCTGTATAACCTGGCGGAGCGTGTGAATGTGGTCTATGGTGCTAAAGCCTTTTCGGAAACCAGCTTGTTCGGGAGGCTGGAAGTCATCGAGCCTGCGTTCGAGACGGTTCGTAATGACCCTCGAAAACAACTTATACACATGGCTCAGGAGCGAGATGGGTCTATAATTCTTCAACAAGGTGTTGTCGCCTTTTTTGAAGAAGAGCACCACCACACTCCTGTGCCATGATTCTGGCGTAGTACCCTCGAGTATGACGGAATTGAATAGCCTCTGGAGGACTAAAAGTACCGGTTTTCCACCCGCTCTCAGAAGCTCCGTTGTAATTCCGTCATCACCCGGCGCCTTGTTGTTTTTAAGTTTTTTCAGAGCCACTCTAATCTCGTACAGGCTGATGTCTGGGATATCCTCAGTATAGTGCCGGGTCAGTTTGGCTCTAGCGTCATGAGCCACACTGACAACGGGTATGCCGAAAAACGGAATATGGTTCCTAAAATATAAATTAGTTGATTATTTTTAAATGTTATACCTTTGTTTGATTGTTGATTCTATTACAACTATGACTAAGTCTCTACAAAATGTAAGATTTTTATTTTTTAATTATAAGAAAACATTACACCAAATGGTTACCATTTTTGTTTTTATATGCTATAATATATATTATAATATTTTTAAAGCGATTATAATTGTTTTATTGTCATATTTTTCATATTAAAATAGCGGTCGCAAACCAGCTCACTAGTGGTCATAAACTGATGAAAATGGTCGTAAACCGACGTATTCGCAATATTTACACTTTTTTATCATTTTATAAATATTTTTGTATGAATGTATTATATTTTATGTTTTTATATCTAAACTACATTATATTTGGGACAAATTGACATTAGCATATACTATTTTGCGTGTAAACAACATTTCTTTTTCCTCATCTGAAGTGGGCAACCCAGCTAACTGGTCGCTAACCGGCGCAATCACCCTACTTGAGTCTCCGCGCGACCGCGCTAGCGTTCGGGTGCAGAAATAATGGCTGCGCAAATAGTCAAGTGTACACAGTGCAATATAGTCATAAATGAGTTGTTATGTTTCACACAAAATAAAATAGACGTTATGGACGAGGAAAGTATAATAAGAATAATAGTGAGTGCGTTCTCTGGCGTTGAAATAAGTGAAGCTAAAAGCTTGTTGTTTAAGTCAGTTTCTACAACTGCCCGCAATATCTCGAGACGTAAAAATAAGGAGCAAAAAGATATCGAAGATATTATAACCTTATTTAAGAGTACAGACCCGGATAAAACCCCTATCTTCGTAGCGAGGGAGTTACAGAAACTACCGCCAGTCACTTTCGACCATGTCGATGTGACCAGGCTTTTAAAAGATATTGTCTTATTACAATCGGAGGTCAAAAATATGAAAGAAACATACGCCACGATTGAATATGTTCAAGAATTAAAAACCAAGTGTGATGTTGTCGACAACCAACAATCGCAACATGTAATATTTACGCAAGAATCGTGCGTCGAGCGCGCGTCCTGTGACATGACCTTGAACGCAGGTGCGCGATGCTTAAGCCCGAGCCGTGGCCCGAGCGAGGAGGCTCCGCCCCCAAGCGCCGGCGTATGCGCAGAACAACAAAGTATCGCCACTGCGCATGCTAGTTCGGATAGTGTAATAAACATGCCAACCGAAGTTTTAAATTATAAACAAAAGTTACCGCGCCTTAATTCTGACATCTCACACAACACCTGTGACGTTTCGAATAACAAAAATAACTTTTCTATGGCGGACGTTATTCGTCAAGAAGGCGAGTGGAAGGTAATGAATCCTGATAAGGAATGGAAGGAGGTTCAGCGGCGTAAACATCGTAATAGACAGGAAGGTATTACGGGCAAGGCGGCCATAAGACCAGAGGACAAATTTAAACCCGCTGAAATAAAAATATCATTGTTTTTGTCTAACGTACACAAGGATACTTCTGAAAATGATATTATTGAATACATTGTATCAAAAACAAAACAAAAAATATTTCTTCAGAAGATTAAAATGAATAAGGAAAAGCCATACAACGCTTATAAATTAATTGTAAATAGAGATGCAATAAACACATTTTTAAATAATGAAGTCTGGCCTGATGGTGTTACCTGTCGGCGTTTCAGGCCCTATAGAGCTACCGTGCACGACGGCGAATAACCGATCTTTAAACTATGGATCCGTACACCACAAATTTTATCTCGTTTAATTGTAAGAGTATAAAACGATCAGTCGAAGGGGTTAGAGAGCTGTGCGATTGCGCTGATATTATTGCATTACAGGAGACGTGGCTCATGCCTCATGATTTACCTTTCCTTGATACAATTCATGCAGATTTTGGGAGTACCGGTACATCTGCGGTGGATACAACAGCTGGCATATTGAGAGGCAGACCGTACGGGGGAGTTGCGCTGCTATGGCGTAAATCAGTTTTCCGAAAGGTGTCAGTGATACCCTGTGCAAATCCGCGAATATCAGCAATACGTGTTGCGCTGAATGATTGCGATACGTTAGTGCTTAGTGTGTACATGCCCGTCGACTGTACTGAGAACTTACCCGAGTTTACAGACTGCTTAGGCGCTATTAGTGCTATAATAGAGGATAATAATGTCGAGTCAGTGTTTGTTTTGGGTGATTTTAATGCACATCCTGGTGAGCGCTTTTGCGAGGAACTCTTGAACTTTTCAAACGAGCAAAGCTTGATCTGTGCAGATCTAGATCACCTTAACTCAAATACTTTTACATTTATTAGTGAGGCACATGAGTGTAAAAGGTGGTTGGACCATTGTATTGTAACCCAGGCAGCCGCCATGAGTATTTCAGATATTCATGTTAAACATGATATATACTGGTCCGATCACTATCCACTAGTCATTAAGTGTAATATGAATGTGATATTGCATAAAACAGAAGTGCAAACCCCACCACGTAATAAAATATGTTGGGGGGATAGAAAAGGATCTCAAATTAGTGTATACCATGATATATGTAACTCAAAGTTAAAATGTATCGACTTTCCGAAGGAGTTTCAGTATTGTAGTGGTAAGCGTTGTGATATATATAGTCATAAGAAAATAATAGATAAGATGTATTTAAATTTAGTAGATATTTTATGTAAAGCTTCTAGTGCCTCATATGTTCCAAATAAAAGTAGTCGTAAAAAACTGTTAGTAGGATGGAATAAGCATGTATCCGAGGCCTATAGGAAGGCTAGGCTTAAGGCAGAATATGGGTATCCAGTGATAGACCAACTCAGTCCCATGCATATAGTGAGATGTTAGAGGCACGTAAACAGTTCAAGAGTAGATTAAAATGGTGTCAAAATAGCCAGGATCAAATCAAAATGGATATAATAGCCAAGCACCATGCTAAGTCAGATTTCAAGAAATTTTGGAAATGTACCAATAACGCCAATACTAAGCCTAGCATTCCTGTTGGTATCGAGGGTATCTCTAGTGCAAAAGAGATAGCCAACATGTTTAGGGAATTCTACTCCATTAAGTCTCCGCTGGGTCCGCCATGTCGAGAGTTTGATGCCTGCCATACAGATATTACTACGGTCATTCTTGCAAAAGATGTAAAAATTGCTATAAGAAATATGACAGGCGGAAAATCTCCCGGCCATGATGGGCTCAGTGTTGAACATCTGAAAAATGCTGGAATCCACCTACCGCGAGTGCTTGCCATGTTGTTTAATATGTGTGTAAGCCACGTATACCTTCCTTATGGGCTGATGCAGACTTTGGTGGTGCCTATACCCAAGAACAGAACAGGAAATATGGCTGACAAGACCAATTATAGGCCAATTTCCTTGGCGACAATAACTGCCAAGGTACTTGACAGTGTGCTCAACTCACATTTCTCCAAAAATATTAACTTGCACGACGCCCAGTTCGGTTTCCGGCCTGGGTTGTCCACGGAAACAGCTATATTTAGTCTGAAGCACACTGTCAAGTATTACACGGATAGACATACTCCTGTTTATGCCTGTTTCTTGGACCTTAGTAAGGCCTTCGATCTAGTGGCTTATGATGTTCTGTGGCAGAAATTGGCAAGGACCGGTGTGCCGCCGGAGTTGGCATCCGTCCTGAGGTTTTGGTATCTCAACCAGGAGAACCGTGTGAAGTGGGCGGGTGAACTTTCGGATGCTAGCAGGTTGGAGTGTGGGGTGCGACAGGGAGGGTTGAGCTCGCCCTTACTCTTCAACCTGTACGTAAACGCCCTGATTGAGGAGCTCAGCGGCATGCATGTCGGATGCTATGTGGACGGTGTTTGTTGCAACAATTTCAGTTACGCGGACGACATGGTGCTGCTGGCCCCCTCAATCGGAGCTCTCCGGAAGCTACTCGCTGTTTGTGAGTCTTTTGTGGCTTCACACGGTCTCATATATAACGTCAAAAAATCTGTTTACATGGTTTTTAAGTCAGGATCCAAGACTCCACCTGTGCAACCACTAATTCTGAATGGTGAGTCATTAAACAGAGTTAACAAGTTCAAATACCTCGGGCACTGGGTGACCGATGATTTAAAAGATGATTGTGATATGGAGAGGGAACGCAGAGCATTGTCAGTTCGGGCGAATATGTTGGCGCGCAGATTCTCCCGATGTACAGACGCAGTCAAAATTACTTTATTTAATGCGTATTGCACCTCACTGTACACGGGGAGTCTGTGGGCTAACTACACGCAACGGGCTTACAATGCTCTGCGGGTCCAATTTAATAATGCGTTCAGGGCGCTGTTGCGGCTTCCACGTTTCTGTAGCGCATCAGCAATGTTTGCTGATGCACACATAGATGGCTTTGCAGCCTTGTGGCGCAAAAAGACCGCGTCGTTCATGAGTCGGTTGCGTGGAAGTCGCCACAGCATCCTGACTGCTATTGCTGCCAGGCACGATTGTCCCCTGCAGTGGATGTTAGTGCAGCGGACTAAGTCCCTGCTTACTATTTTATACTAGTTTTATAATATTTCATGGATCTAAGTTATCTGAATAAATAAATTTTATTATTATTATTATTATATTATGCATTCATCTCATGACGTGTTAGGTGTGTGTTTAACCTAACACGACATTTTTTGAGAATTCTGAGAGGGACAGCGCGAACGCAGTCCCTCACTACCAAAAATTACGCGTCCGAGTTATCCACATTAGGGATAATCGCAAGGGTCAACCCGCCCGCAGTGCAATGGGAAGGCCTCGCCCTGGGAGAACCGCCTTCATGATCACGGTTTCTCCTACGCCAGGTAAGTATGAATTCTCTAAGTCCGGCTCGGGTAGTCGTTCACTCGCCGAAAATCTTAACACCGCCATTCAGAAAACGAGTGTCAAAGCACAGCTCCATCTATTGAGCGACAACGAAACGAAACTCAAGCGTGAGACGCGGCGGCGCGGCGCGGGTTTAGGAGAAGGGAGGCGCGAAACTTGTTTTATGTGATGTGTTCATAATAATATTGGCGTCATACGGACGATATCATACAAAAGAAATACCAGAATGGGAGCTAAAACTATTACATTAACTAGTGAATCCTCTTTTTACCCGACGATAATCAATCAAAGAGTAATATTATTTAAATTATCATGTTATTAAACTGCTAAATGTAGGTATATGACTGGGTCCGAAAAGCAAAATCTATCTACTTAGTCTGTTACTAAAAAGATAAAGCGAAACAAGAGTAAGGGTTAATGACGTCATGCTTTTGCACAAATTGTACAAAATTCTGACATCTCATAGGTAACAACCATAAAAAAAATACGTGTTCAACATTTTTATTCGTCTAAATGTCAAGAATATACCATATATCTATAACCAAAAAAACTAGGAATAAAAGTATGCTGTGAATTTCAGCACGTGTCGAAAGACAACACGAAGAAGCGCGTAGTGATGTTCGCTCTGGTTGACAACCCCTTCTCAGTGGTGTTCTGCGTGATCTGCCCCAAGATACAAGAGGGCCATGTCGCTGTGCTCATACACGAGTGCTCCTTGTACGTATATATCTAAATCTCTTATACCATATTATTTTTTAAACACAAGCTTCTAAAGCTAAGCTCACCTTCCTAGGGAAGATAAATAAAAAAAGCCTAGACGTGTTGAGATTTAGTTGCTTCGTTACGGAGTTTATATGACCACCTTAAAGAATCCAACATTAAAACATACATTCTTAGTTACTTAATTACAGTTATTCTTTTCTGACACTCTAAATGTCGTTTAGATTCACTTGGCCGACGATTAAGAAAGCTATAGCTCATGAATATGAGTGCACTCTCAAACAGAAATGCCAACAACTGCTGCGTGTCGCTAGAAGACTATTCACTCAAGTAAGATTGTAGAAACAATATTTTATCTTATTATTAAAATATTACCTCCTTCCATCCTTTTCCGCCGGATATGAACCGACCCCTAGGGTGCTTTCCTTTTGTAATAATTCTTGACGTTCAATAAGTGCTACTTTGTAGCCTAAGTTAAATCTATAATTTTTGTTTTTTTTATTTTGATTAAGCTTAGTCTAGCTCATACAGATACGTATTATGTACTCGTAGGTTAACCAATAATGCGACAGATTTTTTTACTTTAACTGGGATATACTATAATAATCCCTGATTTTAAAAGCTTGATTACCTAACCTGAATCAATAGTCAAATCAACTGATCACGACTGTAATTCCTTGATCATAAGACTATCAGCCAATCACACCGATTAACATAAGGATTGACAGGTGATTAAGTAATTTGTGTTTTGATCAACTTTACAGATACGTACTGGGGACACGTTTTATTATTTAATTTAACTATTGGTTTAGCCTAGCTGAAGTCCTGTCCTGTAGATTTATAAAGTTTTAAATGACAAATGATAAGTACCTATATTAAATGAAGCCGAAACATTTGTATCTTACAAACATAACTACGATCTCATAAAGTTCTTTAGTTTATATAGTTTAATTGTTTATGTTTACTATTTTATGGTTTGTTATTGTTGTTTAGTTTTATTGTATTTTAATTTGCACCTTTGTTGCCTAAATCCAATAAATAAAATTTAATGAAAAGGACCATACCTTCAAACTCCTACAGTTATTCAGCTTTCTATCCGCTAATGGTAGTTCTTGAAACCAGGTAGCATCGTTGGAAACCCTCCTGCAAATCGCGGCAGACCAGGCGAAGCAGCTGACGCGAGCAGAGCACTGCAGCGTACTGCTGGTTGATGTCGACAAAATGGAGCTCAACGACCCTTGCTCCTCTATGAAGGTAAAGATCTATAACTGTATGTTCAAATTTATGTATGGTGCACTTAAGCATATATAAACTTTATGTGTCTCACCCTAAAGTTCAGTTGAGATTTGTAAACTAGTCTTGCTAAAAAAGTTCATAAAACATACGAAGTTGTGGCGTAAATTTAATCTTATTATAATTAAGTAATGTTTAGTTAAAAAAAATAATTGTGAAGGCAGTATACTGTACCTATGTACTATTTTTATTTACTTATGTTTTAAACAGCTGGATATCTACAAACAGTGTTGCTACTTTGGACCTATAGTACCTATGTGTATACCAACATTGACCATTGACTGACCGTATAGTAGATGTAGGATTAGCCATCTTTTTATTGTACATAGGTAAAGCACAAAATAAAATAAAATAAAGTAGAAACATGTACAAAAGGCGGCCTTATTGCGCCTGGCAATCTCTTCCAGGCAACGTTTACCTTAAGCATTTTAAACAATAAGGTTAAATTTTACTTACCTTAAATTATCCATTTATGATGGAAAACATTTGATTCAGCAAGAAAACGCGGAGCGTCGTTTTCCCATGGACATTGGTATCACGGGAGAAGTCATTAAGAATGGCACCCTTGTGAACGCCCGGTGCGCTAAGGATCATCCGGCGTTCGATCCTAAGATCGATAGCTTGCCGAACATCGTCTGCAGGTATTCTGTAGCACGACTTATTTTCTTATCCGAGGCTCATACCTGTTTATAAATGTCTATTTATCTAGGTAAATTCTAATGTACCTATTTAAATAGACATTAACTTATTTCTACTTGATATATACCTATACGTGGATTATAGGTACATCTAGGTATACTTGTATTTCATTTAGAAACGTTACGTTTACGTTTTTAAGGATTTAGAAATTGTGTATTAAAACGACAAATGGACGTAATAACTTCGTAATTTCTTCCTCTTAGGAACGTTCTATGCTTCCCGATCCGCGAGCAGTCCGGCATCATAGGTGTGGGGCAGCTCATCAACAAGATCACGGACCCCTACTTCGACGGCATGGATGAGGAGATGGCTCTGGCCTTCAGCGTGTACTGCGGAGTCTGCATCATACACTCCGTGGTCTACCAGAAGATACAGGAAGCTCATATACGGAATGCGCTAGCCAATGAACTTGTTATGTATCATATGAAGGTGAGTTTCGTTAGTTTATAGAAGTGAGGCTGGTTTAGTTTATTTTGACAAACATAAACAATGTTGAATAAAACGTACCATTTACAGCACATTTCGCAGGTTATACATGAGGTAGACACAACGGTGTATGAAATTTACTGTCCGAATTGCAGTTTTTGCTTTTGCAGTCCCTAAAGGGTTATCAAAGAGTTTGATGTCATCGAAAACGTTTATTTAATAAAGCCTTTAGAGCTGAACTCAGTTCTCTCGTGCTGCGGACTATTGCAAGGAAATCAGGACTGTTGCAACCGTCTAAGCGAGACGCCGCGCCGCGCCGCTTTGTGCAATGTAGCGCCCGCGCCGTTTCTCTTCCAGAATAACTACGCAGTTCCCAGGTGATTTTAGCAGGAGTATAACACAAGAAATCCTAAGTTCCTTTTTAACAACTGTAGGTGAGTGACTCGGAGATAGATAAGGTGGTGAACTGCACCGGTTTCCACAACCACCCACACCTGGGCAGCTTACACTTCAACCCGCGAGCGTTGCCGCTGCGGGAGCTGCCCTGCTACGTCATGAAGATGTTCGTAGACCTCGGATATGATAAGAAGTACGATATTTTGTTTGTATTTATGAGATGTTTATATGTACATATACTAACTTATTGACTCTGCTACTGAATCCCGAATGCCATTTGCCCAAATCACATTACCCGGAATTTCGTTCTCGTGTGATTTCGGAGTAAAAATTTTCGGGATAGCGTGATTAAGGCAGCGATAGAGTCGCAGAAAGTAAATGTCGAACGTCCTCTTCCTTACATCAATTTATGATTTAGTGTGTATTACATATTATAATACACACTAAGACTCGTTTTACATATCTTCCATAAGAGTGAATACAAGAAAAGATAAAAGATTTTTCTAGTTCTGTTTTAAGACTGTCATCTCGTTATATCTACGCTAGATTCAACTTGAAACCATCTAAGCTGGCTTGCTTCATCCTGTACGTGAAGAAGGGCTACCGGGACGTGCCCTACCACAGCTGGATGCATGCCTTCAACGTGGGCCAGTGGGCTTTCGCCGCGCTCATGAACTACAAACTCGTTTCTCAGGGATACTACAAGTAAATAACATTATAACGTCCAAACGTTTTCATTCTTACAAAATAACTGATATTTTTTATAAAACTGAACAAATATTCAATTAAGAAATATTAAATGAAACCATCAGCTACCAAACAAAATAAAAAAAAACACGTCAAAGTTAGTGAATTCGCTTAGGAGCCACAGGCACACAGAAATACCGACAAACACTTCGGACCTATTACACCCCTCTATTTGCAAAAAAGACAAAAACAAGCTTGCCAGATTTTAAATTGTTACTGCGTATGCTAAAATATTTTTTGTAAGTAGTCTATTGTTCATCTATTCGATTTTGTATGCTGCAATGTGTTAACATTTTTTACAGCGACCTACAAGCTCTTATGTACGTTGTGGCCGGTTTCATGCACGACATCGATCACCGCGGTACCACGAACAGCTTCCAGATTGTTGGACGTAAGACATTATTGTTATTAATCAATAAATAATTTGAGATATATAACAAAAGAGAAACGTATATAATTGCTTGCACATTTTTGACGTTAACTCCATATATGTGTTTCTTATCTCCTATCCTTAGACTTATTATAATCCTTTAGTTAGGTCTATACGTTTTGCTTGCACGTTTTTGATCTGCGTATCTTCACAGTTATGTGTTCTTAACTGTTGAACTTATAATTTTCATAAATAAATAAAACTAACAGGCGTCAAAAAACTCCTCGTCATCCTTGTCAATGGCGGGAAACGTGTCCAGAAGGCTGGCAGCATTGCCAGCCTTCTGCCTAAGTTTTAATATTAGTATAGTTAGACTTTGTTCTTATATTAGATTTAATTGTGTATAAATAAAACTTATAATTTACTAATAAATGTGTTAACAGAAGTCAAAGTTTTTTCAATAAACCTTCTGTTCCTTACAGAAACGACGTTAGCAGCATTATATTCAAGCGAGGGGAGCGTGATGGAACGCCATCATCTCGCTCAAGCGATCTGTATACTCAACACGGAGGGCTGTGACATCCTGGAGTCGCTACCACGGAGAGACTATGACAGAGCCATCATGCTGCTAAGAGACAATATCCTGGCTACCGACCTTTCGAACTATTTCAAGTTAGAATTTTTCTACGCTTGATACGATCCCTACACATTTGTTTGACTATAATGACAATTATCTTTTTCTACCTTTAATCAAATATTTTTGCGGGGAACTTTATCAGTGTTTTCCGTTTGTTTGTTGTGATTCATATCCAATATATTCGCTTAGGTAAGTTAGGCCTCGTTAACGGAGACGCGGGGCGTCACGCGTTGCGATGAGCGGCGCGGTCGTGTACTGAATTCAAATATATGGCGTTGTATGAGTGCGTTTACGGAGAAGCGATTTTAGACGCGTTTGTTTGAAATGGGGCGTTTTTTGCGGCGCACGCATCGGCAATTCTCGATGAAGCTATGCCCGAGGCGGAATCTTCTGTCAGTCTTATTCAGAAATCGCGCAACACAGACGTAGTCACCGTCGCAATGGAGTATGATATGATAAAAATCCGACTTGTAGTCGATTTGATCGAGGCGAGCGTGCACCGCGGCGGTGCACGCCTCGCTTCTCTATGAACAACGTCATATATTGCTATAAGTTTGTGTTTATGCGTGCGATGATGCGTGCCGCTTCACGCGTCGCCCCTCCGTAAACAGAAAAAACGCCCGACGCGCCGCGAGACGCCACGCCTCGCGTCTCCGTAAATGAGGCCTTAGGGTACCTTTCACTGAAACATATTTTAATTTTTGCGGAAGTAAGTAACACAAAATTATAAATTTGTTTAATAAACCCTTTTATATAAATCGAGAAGAGTTCATTTTAATAAACCTACATTTCGGTATAGGAACCTAACAGAATTCAAGGTGATAGCCAACGACTTCCAGAAAGGCAATCGTCTGCACACGGCGGCACTGCAGTGTCTGCTCATGAACGCTGCGGATCTCAGCGACCAGCTCAAAGACTGGGGGAGTGTCAAGAAGACTGCCGTTAGTTAGATTTCATTTACTTGTTATATATCAGGTAGGTACTGTCAAGTGGGAACAGCGTCAAACGAAATTGAACCTTATTGACTGACATGAAAGTGATGAAAAGACCCTTTTAAGGCTCGACCGTGGGGAAGACGGGAACGGTACTGGTTAAAACTACCGGATGAATATCTTAGCTTCTATGCCCTATATATAGAGCAGCATGAGCTTTTCTTAGGAAACAAAGCAGGAACTCATTGCAATCAAATACTACTGCGTTGTACCTTATAGATATTTGATCTTATTTGTTATAATTTATGTCTTTGACAGTGGCTTAGCTTAGTGGTTAGGCAGAGGTGTACCAATGTATACCCTCAGTTCGCCGGTATGTTTAGGTCCCATTTAATAGGGGGCGAGCTTGTTGCCACTACCCGGGCACAAATCCAAACTCCGACCTGCTAGTGATAATTTCATAGAAAAACCCAATAACACCTTGGTCGACTTGGGAATCGAACCCAAGACCTCTAACGTAGCAATCGCGCTTAGCACCACTAGCCCAACGCGGCAGCTTAACTTATCTAATTACCTTACGTCTCCAGGCAGCAGTATTAACAGAGTTCTTCAAGCAAGGCGACGTGGAGAAGACTCGCGGAGAGCTCCCAGCTCTCATGATGGACAGGGACAAATGCTTCATACCTGACCTCGAGATACAGTTCCTACAGAATATCTGTATGGTGCTATACGAGTAAGTTAAACCTATGTACTATTTGATAAGAGGTCGTAGGACTTGAAGATGAAAGAAAAGTTTCCTTAAGTAAGCCTTCAGAAGTAAGGTGGTCGAATTTTTCTTTTGCATGCCAACTAATGTGATCGATAGCCAAAAATAATCACAAGCAATCATAACAGTTGACTTAAGATACTTGATTGACTTATTTTTAGGTACATATGTCAGACACTCCACAAAACATCAAAAGACCTCGTGGTCGGCCCAAAAAGATGGCGGGACGAACTTGATTCCTTTACAGCATTATGGAACGCAATAGCTCAAGACCGAGAGAATTGGAAGAAAGAAAGGGAGACCTCTGCCCTGCAGTGGGACGAAAATTGCTGAAAATAATAATAATGTCAGACACTAAGAGTTGATTCACAGCTTCCTGATAGCCCTTTGTATTCGTTTCACGTCATTTTAATACTTTTTACTATCGGATAATAATATGTGATGTTCCCAGTATTATATCGAGGATCATACCCAAAGCAGCTGCCTGCAAGAAAATATTGGAGAATCACGTGGAAAGATGGGAGGCCTCGAAGCCTGTGTTTGCAGAGGTAATGTACCAAATATATTGAACTATAAATTTGTTACCTCACTACAAATAATTCTTACAAAAAGAACCGACTTCAAAACAAGTCTTATATTTATTTCTTATGGATCCAGTAGAGAAATGAGACCAAATGGAAAGCACCAGCTTTTATATAAAAAAATAATCACAAAATTGGTTCACCCTGTACAGTCGAATTGAGTACGTCCTCCTTTTTGAAGTCGGTTAAAAATGTTGTCATTTCCATATAGACGTTCTAACTAAGGCCATCCGTACATAAGTCGCGCTTTAACAGTTAGTCTGTGATCAAGTTCATGAACTGCGCGAGCCGATCGAGTAGGAGCCAGATGCCGCTATTTAAAAGTCAGTGGTGGCAGGTTAATGAACGTTCCAGTGGACTTTTTATTGTGCCTAATTTTAGTACTATTCAGATCAGCCTAAAATGGACAGTCAGTGCCAATACTCCACTGACAACAGAAAATTAGGTACACACTGGAACGTTTATTAACCTGCCACTCACTGACTTTAAAATAGCGCAATCAGGCTCGTTCTTGTACGGGTAGCCTATACGCCTATTCAGAAACATCATCTAATATCGATGGATCGTTTTGCCGATATGAGATTGATATTTCACGTAATTTTTTAGTGCTTAACTACCAATGTGAATAACATACCTGGTAAAGCAGTCAAAGCCTGCGCTCAGGCTAAATGCTAGGATCACTACCAACTAAAAAAAAGCATACCCTTCAGTAAATCATTTTCTAGGTTTAGTAGGAATTGACTTATTTTGTGTGGCGCTGACGTCAAATTTCCATCTCTAGTCGGGAAAATATCTACAGATATATTATCGAAATTGGAGGATAGTTACTCTTCGGTGGATGCAATTGACGAGTTATCGTTCATTGTGGCGTTCTAGGGGGGAGGCCGTTGTTCAGCAGTGGACGTCTTCCGGCTGATGATGATGATGAATTTACTCTTTCCCAGGTACCAGCCACAGCAGGTTTAGCGGTACTTCTAAGTCCAGAACTCGACAACCTGATAGAGTTGAACCTTAAAGAGATGAAGGAGAGGGAGAAAGAGAGGGAGCGCATGGAAGCAGAGGCCAGGGAACAGGAGCAGGAGGCCACGTGAGCTGCTGGATGGATGAGTGATGATGAGCGGATGGAATTTAAATGATTTTCGGACTAATCTTTCTAACTTATACCCAGTAAGGCACCTCACGCACTAGACGGCCACGACCAGTGGCCGCAACGATCAGATTTTCTAAAGAAACCATATAAGCGTCGCGCACTTAGCCACTTAGTAAATGTGATCGTTGCGGTCACTGGTCGTGGTCGTGGCCGTCTAGTGCGCGAGGTGCCTAAACTAATATTCAAGGAATTAATCGTTTTGCTTACGGACGGTAGAATTTAATTAGAAAAATGACGTGAATTGTGCAGACGGTAAGAAAAACGAATCGTTTCTTGAATATATGATACGCCCATTTGTAGTGCTTTTTATTCTTCATTCATAAACTGTATCTAACTTCCATACGAAATCTAGATTTTATATCTTATTTCTCTAAATATTATCTTGAAATTGTTTTTTTTTGGTGTTGATCTCACACACACAATTGATTAATGTGAGTATTGTTTTGCGAAGTTTTTATGTGTTAATAAATGTGTGTGTATACGCGGGTCCATCATGCCAGTCAGCAATAATATGGCTATAAATAATTAAAATTGAATTGTAACTATCAACAAATATATTAAAAAGCATATTTTGAGATAGATGTTACCAAAATGGATTAGTTGTAATGTCTTCTTCCACTGCATACTCTAAATTCAAAATTAGTTTAATTTTAGTGTATTTTAGTTTTAGTAACATTCTAAATTAGATTGAGGATATAAATAAAATGTTTACTGTTCATAAATAGTTTTATTTTCGTGTCAAAACGTCAATTACAAATAGCAGGATATTAAATGCAGTCTATTTCGTTGACATTTAGTTTTTATATAATAACAGATTACAGAACACTTACAATATTCATGCAATATTTTACCTAAATTTAGTTGTATCCATTTCTAAATGTTTTATAAACTTTTTTTGGTTGCTTTGGTGTTTATTTATAAGGTTACATTTGACACGATTTTCAAGATCAAAATTACTTTACATTTATAACTATATTGCAACCTTAATGTTATCAAACTTATAAGTTTTATAAGTAAATGCTTAGATCTTTTTGTTTCTATTTAAGAATTCAAGGCCTTGATTCGAGGCATGAGATATTAAAAGGCCTCTATGAGTATAAATATGCCTCTAGACTCAAACAAGGTCATTGGCGTTTTATAATTTCCAGGGCTTTCATAAAAGTGGAAATCAAATAAAATCTTAAAATATTGGGTTTCTAAAAACATCACAGTATGGAATGATTTTCATACATTTTCGCTTTCTTTGGTACCAATATTCTAATCTAAGGCCGTAAATAAACATTACTTACATGCTTTCGTTAAACTTTAAAATATCAATCATCTTTATTTCAAGGCAGTAAGATTGAAAATTAATATTACCCAAAGTAATGAACTAAGTAATGTTTATTTTAATCGGCCTCACTTTCTAAAAAGCCTTTAAATATCGAGCATCATCTCTCACTAAATTCATCTATCTAAAAATGTTATTTTCAATATTACTTAATAAAATTTTAGTACCTATAGCCTCATTAAATTCGACTATTTAAGCCTACTAACAAGTACACTACAGTGCCAATAGGTAACATTCACGACATAGTAAAACACTAAAATCTTAAAAATCAATAATAAGAATAATAAATATAGTTTTAATGTTTTTAGTAACTGGTAACTTCTGAACAACTCGATACAATAACAAAATCGATTAATTTTATCTCGATTATTCATAAATATACTCGCTACAAAATTGTTTATAAATTTGAAATTCGCTAAACTGTTTTTAAAGTCAGTTACTGACATTTGGAATGACGTTACAATAAAAACAAATGCAATAATAACTTATTTATGTTAACAAGAATAGCTTTTATAATAAAACATGTATAAAATTATAAAACTATTCAGATAATGTTCTTAATCACTACACTAGGTATTTGTTAAGTTGGGTCAACGAAATGTGTTGCCATAGGCCATCATTATTTTGTATATAAGAAAACTGGTTTCTGAGGCCGAAAGACGGAAAATACTAATTTGTCTGTTTAATATTAAATATAACGAGTGGATGTTAATAATGATGAGCATTTGTTAGGGTGCCGCTAGATCTGACCAACGCGCAAAAATCAAATAAATCAAAAAATCTTTGAGAAACCAGTGTGTGGTAAATTGACGTATGTTGGCCCAACATTCACCCAACTTTGTGCAACATGAACATAATTTACGAGTAATAAGTAATTAAGGAGTATACCTTATAATCTCAGCGTGCCATAGTTATAGTTTCTCTTAGCCTAGAAGACCGTTCTCAGCGGGCTGTAGTAGCTCCTCGACAAACTCCTTGACCATAACTCGCAGTTTTGAGTTCATTGATTCTTGTTCACTGTGAGATAAAAAAGAATAATGTCAATAAAGCTGTCAGCGTTTTCCTTAACTAGTTTAAGATTGATTTAACATAAAAATAGTAAATTGAAGAGAAAATTGAACTTGACTAAATAGGAGAGAATAGAAATAGCAAAAGCTGTTAATTTCCATGAGCAGAAGTAGTATTTAGATATAACTAAGCAGTTCAGTAGCTTCTTGCATAGAGAATAGACGAGCATTGAATGTAATTTTTTTCTATTAGAAAGAGTACATCGCTGCCTAAGAGACGCCAATGATTGCTTTACAGATTCTCTACTATCCTTATAACTAAGCAAACTCTCAATAGTGTCAGTTATTTCTTAATCTTACACAGGTCGATATGGAGGAATTCCATTAAATTACTATTACCTTCTCCGAGTGTGGAAATTAGACACTGGTTTTACGGGTAGTTTCATCGACGCTACACATATAGTATGTTAGTTAGCCATATTAGTATGATCCTCACCTCCTAGTAGGAGCCTGGCACACGAGCTCGGAGTAGTACTTGAGCTTGGGCTCCGTGCCGCTGGTGCGGATGGTCACGCTCAGCCCGTTGCTGCAGCGGAATATTATCATCTCGCCTGATGTGTAGTCCTGGTCTAGACCCGTTCCGAGCACGTCTGTTGAAAGAGATTATGTTCTGATACGGTTGATGACCAGATATAGATGACACGATATCAGGATTAAATGATATAATACCAGCTTATATACATTCTACTGTTGGGCGTAAGCCTCTTCCTATGTAGAGAAAAAATGATCATAGATCACTCCGCTTGTACAAAAACCAGTCAAGAGAGGTATAGAAGACGCGATAGATATTAATCAATAAAAATGATTTCTTGCTGGCCGAACGATTAAGGTGCAATTTGGTACATAGAAAAGTTGATATTAATACTACCAAGAGATAAAGCGGTATATCAAATTTTGAATAAACGAAAAACTCTTTCAAAAGCCCTTAGATAGTTGGGCTTTTAATATAATTAAACACTTACTTAAGTGAGCTTCTCCGTTGACGGTCTCTGGCCACTTGTAGCCGGCAGTAAAGTCATTGATGTAAACAATCTCACATGCACCAACTTTCTTGGGGTACTGAAATGAAAAATATACATAAATTATTACATTGTGAGAAAGATACATAATCATACCTTAGCAGTCGACTACACAATAGCATAGAAGGTAATTCTGTCATCGTTATACGAATACCTCTATAGCGATACTTCTTCTTCTTATTTTCGTGTCGATGGTAGATTGAAACTAGAGAACATTGGTCCAGTAAGTTGCGACACTAATGGCAGCATCGTTAGCGTGCT
This sequence comes from Autographa gamma, assembly GCA_905146925.1. Taxonomy (NCBI): domain Eukaryota; kingdom Metazoa; phylum Arthropoda; class Insecta; order Lepidoptera; family Noctuidae; genus Autographa; species Autographa gamma. The sequence goes on along the minus strand of LR989856.1, from coordinate 10,686,859 downwards.
TTAAGTCCTCTAAAGTGCAGTTGTACGGACAATTTGGGCAATTTAACAAATGGGGCATGGTTTGGTTACAATAAGCGATGCTACGACGACTCTACTACGACGCTGGACCCAGCACATAGCGACAGCTTCTGTAGGTGTTACTCAAGGCTTGGCTATAACATGGGCTGTCAAGACTTTTACCACAATTCTTGTAATTAGCATTACTCACCTCTCCCTGGCAGCTGTAGTTCCGGATCCTTCTGAATATCCGCTGTATGGTGGCGGGCTCGTGGCACAGGTAGTACGCGTTGTGGGTCACGTGGTAGCCGAACTCCGCGTACAGCGAGTGTAACTGCTGCACGATGCTAGAACCCTTGCTGTACAGGTGCGAGGCTAGGGAGGCTACCTGAAATATAATGCAATATATTATTTAGTTAGGTAGCTAAAAAAAAATATCGGTCGGAAAATACTATAAGGGCTGAAACTGCGCTAAGCGGGCACCTGCACGGTTTCATACGAAAGTGGTCCGTCGCGGGGACCTGCGTGGAGCACTTTTGTATGAAGCCGCGCGGGTGCCCGCTTAACGCAGTGTCAGCCCTAAGGAGCTTAACATTTAAATCATCGAACAAATATATGAATCTGCGTAACCAAAATTAAGTGAAAACACGTAACTAGAAGTACCACGTAATAAGATAAAAATGAAAGAGAGTTAGGTAAATTAAGTGAATTAAGTTACAGTCATTTATGTGTATTAAAATATATAAAAACAACACAAGTCCCTGTGTTGTTTAAGCTACTATTATTTAAGGCAAATACCAAAATAAATACCGACCTAAGAACTCATTCTAATAAAAAAGTCCCCTCAAATTAAGCTTTATAAAGTATGCATACCTGCACTGCGGCAGACACGCCATCCTTCTCCGGCACTCTGTGGTCGCACATGTAGCCTATGGCCTCTTCGAACGCGAACAGGGGCACCTTGTTTTGTTGTGCGAGAAGGAGGGTGGTGTTACCTGAAATTAAGACCCATCTAAATTTTTTGTGGTTTTTGGTCTACATTTTTTTTACTGTCACATGACAGAAGTGTCATAAACACCTAAAAGCACTAACTAATATTGATTTTGTAATGATCAAGTTTATCAAATTCGATTTATATTCAACACAACATTGATTATTATGTCAAGGGAATTATAAAAGAATGAAATGGGCTGTGGGGGTCATATCAGCAGACAACAGTACATAATGTAAGCAACAACGTAATTAAAATACGGTTTTACACTTAAACTGGGGAGAAAGTTAGTCGATCCCAATAAGTAAAAGGGTGCATCCAAATCTGACGAACACGCACCGAACGAGCATTACACGAAAAACTAGTTTTTTTTTTATATTTGTATTATATCACTCACCCATCCACTTGAACCCGGTTAGAGTCTCGACGAACTCGCCCCTGCCCTTGACGATGGTCTTCAGCATCTTGGAGCTAACGATGCTGGCGATGACGTACACCTCGGACTCGGGCGCGTGCACCGCTCGCTTGCAGTAGTGGTCCAGCAGCCACCAGCCGAGTAGGGCTCCCATCTCGTTGCCGGTGAATACGTGCCAGGCTTTTGTGCTGGATAAGGAATTCAATAAATACATGTGGACGTCACATACATTGCTCTTATGCCAAAGTAAGTAGCCAATTTTTTTAAATTTTGGAATAAGAGACGAGGAACGTTCCACACACACTCAAACCGAAGATAACCCATAACGAAGATAACGGGTGATCGCACCCGGGACTGTGATTAAAGCTGGCTCGACCACGAAGATTGTCAAAACCAAATGCATTAAACATCAGGCTCGGGCCCAGAAGGGATTAATTTAGCAATTAACAGCCAGTTATTAACTGAAATTGCTGTATTACGCTCTAAGACAAATCTATAACATTGCCAACATCTTTAAGTCAAAGTACTAAGATTCAATTTAGTCTACTTTGTTCTTAGCCATATGGACTATTTACCTATCATCAAACTCAGCGACCGCCAGCCTATCAGCGTCAGGGTCGTTGACCAGCACCAGCTTGACCCCCTTCTCCTCCGCCAGCTGCTTGCTGAGCTCCAGGCACTCCAACTCCTCAGGGTTGGGGAACACGACCGTCGGGAAGTCAGGGTTCGGATCCTGCTGTTCTTTTACGCTGATTGGTGCCTGTGAAAGTATTGAAATATATTTTAAACAAGGACGAGTTCGTACTTCTAATAGTAAATTAAACAAATCGATTATTTATGTAGCCACTAAAGGCATTTGAGCGCTCTTGAATAATGTAAATATTGATGATAAATAAAGCTCACATTTTAAACTTAAGTTTATCAATATTTTTGATCATAAACTTTGCAAGTCTTTTCAAATGGAAATTATTTTACTAAAAAGATATGTGACTTCATTATTTTATGAACCGGAGACCGTTTTCACTACCCTAAAGTCAGATATCCTCCAAAAAAAAAATCCTTTACCTTAAGATTAGCGGTCGCAAAAGCCTTCAGAATATACTCATAGCCGACTCCATGCATGGCACTGTATACTACATTTATAGCAGCTTTCCTGTTATCTTCTAACACTTCAGGGCTTAAGCTGATGATAGTCTCCATGTATTTGTTAGTTACTTCCTCTTGACAGTTCTTCAGTAGGGGATGGGAGGCGATGTCTTTGATGTCCCAGTGTGCGTCTGGTATGCTGGAGAGGAAATTGTAGTTATTTAGGACTAAGTCAAGGATGTGTTTTGGAATCCTTCAAATGAAACCTGTGAGTTAAGAAAATATTTCAATATGGCGATTACTTCTCAGAAATAGGTAAATTAGTTCTGCCATGCAAAACTTTACCATGGTGTTCAACATTGTGGTTTCCCAAAGCGAAAATTCAGAGGGTATGTTATTTATAACCAATCCTCTAATAAAGAAATATGAAGCTATAATGAACTGAAAAAATTACGTAATTTTTAATCGTGTTTAAAAAGTCAAATTCAAAAGTCCATTAGTTAAATGGGCCAAAAACAGCCCATTTAACTAAAGGACTTTTTTCTTATAGCTTCGATGACATATTGATTATATTACGTACTTATAATAACATCTTAAATTACGCTTTCATGTAATCATCATCTTCAATTTAGGCTCTTGTCAAGCTCCTGTAAAGACAACCTTGTAAGAGACTCACTCCAAACACTGCTTAATCTCATCCAGCACATTATCGTCGTGCGGCGATATGATCTGGCAGCCGTTCCTCCAGTACACCTTGTATCCGTTATCCTCCTTAGGGTTGTGGGAGGCGGTCACCATGACGCCAGCCACCGCGTTGTAGAGGATGGTGCCGAAAGACACCAGCGGTGTGGCGCAGACTTCAGAGAACATGTGGACCGGGATCGAAGATGTTAGGAAGACCTTTGCTGTTAGGTCTGCGAATCTGAGGATAGAAATATTATTTATATTGTTAATTATTTATTTGAAGAGGATTTGGAAGAGGTGGCGGGGTGATTTAGTCGCATACCGCGAGGGCTAGTTAGTTAGTAGTATGGAAGGAATTGGGGGAGGCTTTTGCTCAGCAGTAGGACAGTATAGGTTAAGAAAAAAAATATATATAAATTTATTTAGAGCCGGCTCTGTCCCACTTCTGATTAAAGGTCTCCGTTTCTTCTTTCGACAGGTTTCTATTGATTGCTGTTTGTTGTGGGATACAAACATTTAGATCTGTTATTATATGAAAAAAGAAATTATGCATGGTGAAGTAGGAGGAAAATAAGCGGCTAAGCTCCGTTAACAGTAAAAAAGTTAGGTATTGTAAATAAGGAGGATTTTGTCTTCCACCCAAACTCAGGCTATTTTTGTGTCGATTTTAGTATATACAATGTGTTATTTTTTAATACAGGAAAAAAATTTAAACATGACAGTACAATATTCTGATACATTGAACTGTCGTTTTTCTTAGTAATTAGATACATATTATGTACTTGGGCACAACTCATAGTGCAAATATATACGCAACAATTCAATTAACTGTATATAGTGGTAAGTGAATATAATAATACGTAAGTATCATGTTTCATAGAAACCAATTGAAAATATACTTTCAATTGGGCACCAACAAGCCGCACCTGGTAGAAATCAGTTCCATTGAGATTTGAGACTGGATTTAATTGGTCGAATATGATTCTTAGCCTTTATTGGCCTAAATGAATTTCTAAGTGCTTATATTAAGATTGACGGCGTTTCGCCGAATATAACATCTATATTGTATATGATACATTTTTTGCATGGCTCGGGATCAAATGAACTAGGTATATTTGGCTTTAAAGTAAGTGGAAACATTATGTTAATTACTTTGGACTTGGGTAACCGAATTGTGAATCGAAGTTCGAGTTTATATCGCTTCTATATTATTTTACCGATATATTTTCTAGAATATTATATGCGATATATTAATAGTGACACATTAGCGAGTTCATCTGATAGTGTTGTGAACAAAACAAATCAATTGAATATAAAGAATAGCGAAGTTCTTGATTACTCGCACGTGCATATGCATACGGACGAGTTTCACACAGTCTTACAACTCTTTTTCAAACAAAGTATTTTTTCCGTGAAAACCATACCAAACACAGTAATACAGTGAGGCGTAAAACCACACGAGTACCAAGAACTGAACCGTGTCTGAAATTTGACTATGGATCGCATTCACGTAGCTGTGGAAGGCAGCGGTGTGTGCCAGTGCCACGATTATGCTGAATACTGATATTAGGTCGTTCTGATCGATAACAATATAGATATATTTAGTTACCTAACTTATTGTAAAGAAAAGGTAACAGTTGTGATGGTTGATAAGATTTTTTTACAAACCTAAGAAATCTTTACTGACCTGTTTTAAATAAGAATCAACTTTTGAAATGGATAGTAATTTAAAAATATAATATAACGTTTGTATCAGAACATAATAAGCTCTTTTAAAACTGGACGTAAAATGGAGTCTTTTTAATTTTCGTAGACGTCTTTGGCGATTTATATGTCTGAGTGCCACTCTAATTAATGAAGGTCGGCTATCACCTATTGTAATCTACACAGCTTTGGGGAATACAAAGCCTAAAATTACACTAGACAAAAAGCTAAAACATTCATTCATAGAGCAGTCATAATTTAAATCGATATTTCGACTATATTACCGCGCATTAGAGTAAGTAGTGAAGTATCGCGATAAGTCGCTAACGGTAAATGCATTGCTAATTCGATATACAAATACTTACCGACTCGTGATTGTGTCATATGCGCTATTTACATATGAGTACGCAATATATTTAGATGCTAGACTGTATAGAACGTGATTAGCACTAAGCATTTCCTTGTTATGTAGACGGAATTCAATGAGAGTGAATTTATGAAGAGATAGCGCTGGGAATGTGTACCTATTACTGTGTTCCTATTTGTTAGAGCTAATTATACCATGTTAATATCTCATGAACTGGAAGAGTGTAGTCTTTAACAAAGATGGTATCGATATTCTCTGTTTAACTTGTAAGAACGATTTTCAAGCAGGTAGTTGATGTCTTTCTGTTAAATGCGCACATGTCAGAATGGAACCACGCGTTTGGTCTCTAGAGTGCCACAAGGGAACAAACCTACATATACAGACCACGTTGGGTAAGAAGATACAAGTCAGTAACTAAAATACCCTTTATTAATTTAGACAACCTATCTATTAATGAATATCGTAGTTGATAAAACAAATCTACAATGTTTTGACGTTATTATAACAATATTTATCAAGTACAAAAATAACGTAACAATTCTATTATTTACCCAAATATAGTTGTAATATTTGTTTCTATGTTGCTATTGACCTGTAGTGACATAAGATAAGATATAGAATGTGATGATAACAATTTGCGACTCCTACCGAGGCAGGCGCACTTGTACAGTGAGTTATATGGATATGTACTTCACTTTCTTGTTCCCAGCCTATAACTGTCGCATGGCAGCCTTTACCCTCACATAACATTAAATATGACCTAGAAATAGGTTAAAGTCAAAAGAGAACCTGATGCAGGGGAATGTTAAGAAAGAAATGCCTAAAAAAAGAAGAAATATTATGTACGTATATGTCATGTATTTTTTTTAGGTTTTATAAAATTATTGTTTTAGTGTTATAATTTGTAATTTTTGTAAATTAAGTCGCGCACGATGACTGCCAATATTGACGACTTCTCCTTTCGCGGCAAAGTGACACGGCAATCTAAATTTTGCCTTCGGCATATTACATAACCGCAAAAGTTTTTAAACTGACGACGCCGTATGTAAAATGCCAAATTATACTATTTGTCTGCGACATATATATAACTTCCCAAGGCAGAGGACGTCCATAAGAATTTTTAATTTTCGTCGAAAAGAAGGTTCAGTAAAGACTAGTTTTAAGTTATTCCATGTATGTTTAGTATCATTTAAGAGATACCGAATAGATACTATAGTAGGTAATCTATTCGGAGAGTATCTATTCGGTATTAGTCTTACTTTTTTATCTCTTCAGGGAATCGTATTAGTTTTATTTTTTAAATGCTTATAATTGCAATAAAAGTACAGTAGCACCTAGTATAGCACAATATTCGTTGCCGACTGTACAAAATGACGCAACAGCAATTCGACTGATTGCTTGCTGACCAATGTATCACATGACGTAATTCTGCAGGAAATATGATGTTTTAGAGCTACTTCAGTTCATATCCCACCTACCTTCATCAACTGGGGTAGTTGTAGAGAATGAATAGCAAAATTTGCGTAAATTGAGACAGAAGAAAAAATAATTTTGAAAATAATTTTTCTCAGCAGTGGAAAAGCCAAATAGTAGCAAAAAAATGTTATTACAAACTGATTCGTTTATTTACCAACGGATGACATAAAGAAAAGAGTTTCTTACCTTTTGCTGTTATATCTGCCATCGAAGCCGATCACCACGCCATTCTGCATCTGACTGCTATTGCAGACCTTCTTTAAGTACGAGCAAAGACCCTGAAACAAACAAAACATGTTAAAAAACAGCGAGATCTATGAAGGGCGGAATATTTCTTTGTTGAATTATAGATGAGAACTCACTCCGTTAAGTCCATTTAAGGTTTATCTACCACTTGGTACACACATAAAACTTACCACCAACTATACATATTTAGCTATTTATATGTATCTTTTTTTTTTTTTTTGCCTCAGGCGGTTTAAAATGTAGTTTCTACTTACGACTGCCTCGTTGGCCTAGTGGTGCTAAGCGCGACTGCTACGCTAAAGGTCTTGGGTTCGATTCCCGAGTCGACCAAGGTGTTATTGGGTTTTTCTATGAAATTCTCAGTAGCAGGTCGGAGTTTGGATTTGTGCCCGGCAAGTGGCAATAGGCTCGCCCCCTATTACATGGGACTTAAACATATCGGCGAACTGTAGGTGTACATAGGTACACCTCTGCCTTACCCTTTGGGGATACGTGATGATATGTTATGTTCTACTTACAACGGTCAAAATTAATTATATTCATTATGAGATGAAATAAAAAACGAGTATCAATCTTTAATACAGTTATTATAACTGTGATGTTATGAAAATCATTAAAATTGAATAGACAATAAGAATGAGCTATCATTGCATTTGAAATCGATTGGATTAGATAATACTGCATCATAAACTAACGCAATCTATTTAAAGATAAAAACATTATTCGTTGTCATCACCATTTTAATTTAAATGCAGTAAGCACGAATTATATATTATTAGATTTCTATGTAACCGCTTACATTTATTATAATTCTTGTATCTTTACAAGTATTAAGTAGAGTTATTCTGTTAATAAAACATTAAGTACTTCTAAAGACTGACAATGAATGCTCTGCTTTTCAAAGAGCCAATTGTATGCCAAGGTGCATTGCCGATAATCAGGACACTAGTATTTGTAAAAAGAAATGATAAAACATGATCTCATAAAATCAATATAAACATTGTCAACAACTGTAATCAATAAGTGATTCCTGGAATACTCTTAAACCATTTTCAAGGAATACAAGATAACAAGTTTTTTACCCATGATAACCTATTCAACTGCCTCGTTGGCCTAGTGGTGCTAAGCGCGCCTGCTACGCTAGAGGTCTTGGGTTCGATTCCCAAGTCGACCGAGGTGTTATTGGCTTTTTCTATGAAAATCTCAGTAGCAGGTCGGAGTTTGGATTTGTGCCCGGTTAGTGGCAATAGGCTCGCCCCTGTTACATGGGACCTAAACATATCGGCGAACTGTGGGTGTACATTGGTACACCTCTGCCTAACCCTTCGGGGATACAGGTGTGATGATATGTTATTTAACCTATTTAACAATACAACATCAACTTTAGATAAAGTAGTAGGCGATATTACACGAATCAGTGGTTTCATTGTTGTAAACGTCATATAATCAATGGATTCAGGTGAATAACGCTATTCAGCTGAATCCGGTGAGACTTGAAGCCCATCCCAACATAGATTGGGAAAGGCTATGCAGACGTGGTCTTCCACGAAATTTTAGATTAACTAGATGTATTTTTTTGAGACCCTGCTTAGCTTGGGATCAGCCAACCGTGCGTGAGATGTCCCGGTTTTTTTTTTCTTCGGTGTATTTGCGATTTCGTCCCTCTAAAATAATCAGAGCCTTTGGGTACTTTATTTTAGTTTAACTAGGGTTAGATAAGTATCCAAAATGCGAAACTAAAATGAAACATGTCTTAAAAGGTTGATATTGAAATCCATATTCCATTATACTTGTTCATGCTACTAGAAGTTCATACGAAAGGCTTTGTGATTTAACTTTTTTGCTCCAAGGCTGACGAGTTTCCAATTAGGTGTGTTGACAAATCAGTTTCATCCAATTGGAGAGTGAAGGGCTTATTTGAGGGACGGATTCATGACCATCCGCTAAGGCAATTGATGACCGGACGTCGCGATTGCCATTGCGATCTCGTCGCTAACTGACCCTTCCATAGTTACGTTTCATATTCTTTTAAACGTGACTGCATTGAATAGACGAGGAACTAAAAGTCCTTTTTTTCACATGGTGAAAATGTTGGCTTCATCGCATACCGAGGGCACGACGTATGGGGTAATATCGAACTTTCACCGACTAAAACACCTCAGTTCCATCTTTTCCCTTAGTCGGAGTCAGGAGATTTCTAGTGCCTTTTCTGCTTGTCTCTAGCGAGGGAAGACGAAGAGACTGAGCCACGAGCGTCCTATTTATTTATTAGGTATACCAACAGCATAACATATATTGTGTACAAAATTAAATCAGTAATGACAGCATTTCTTATATGCATGCCTATTATAGGTACACGCAGCATTTACAACATAGGTGTACTAAGGTTTTATTATATATAATTTGAGTTGAAATAAAATTGTTCAAACAAAAGATAAAATCTAGAGGTAACAAAAAATAAAACAAAACTAAACAACTATCTCTCTAATAAAACAAAACAAAAATAAAAGTCTATAAAATATAAAAAAAAGAAAGTGAATATGAGCAGTATAAACAAAATTATCGACAACGACTAAATTAAAATGTGGCAATCAATTAATATTAAATAACATTAACATAGGAAACAATGTAGCTACTACCTAATTTAACAATCAAATATTACTATAAACCACACAACTGAATCTTTTACCTATTGTATGTTACCCATCATCTGTTATTTTTTCAATATATTTATTTAAAGAATCAGCGTGGATATCGATGTTTCGCGATTTACGTCCCAGGGTGTTGTACGTCCTACATATTCGAAGAAGTGGAGCGTTGAGGCCCAGGTTTGTATTGCGGTGCGGAATATGAAATGTGTGACTTATTGGATGCCTGGGAATCCTTGATGGAACCGAATACATTATTTTTTCAACCAGGGCACTGCACTGTATGATACCGTTTACAATCTTAAATAAAAATATGAGATCACTTGATTGACGACGGTCTCGAAGAGATTTCATATTGAAATGGTGCAGACGTTCCACGTAAGGGGGCATCGGTAACTGATATCTGGGGAAAAATAGGCTAGATATCTGGTAAATGCTCTTTGTATGCTTTCAATTTTTTGCGAATGGACAGCATATATGGGATTCCAAACTACGTCCTGGGGATTTCTCTTAACAGGGGGTTTAAGCGGGTGATGTTTCAGGGTCACTAATGTTGCGAATACAGACGCACTCCCTATTTTTTCGTGTTCATAGACCGATTATATTTATGCTTCTTACAAGAAATATGAGTGGTGATGATAGAAGGTGACGTCTTTACTAAAAAGGCGAAAGGTTCACTAAAATAATTCGTTGTCATACCTATATGATAGAATGGTAGAATTTATGCAAAACACCTATGCAGTTCAGAGGAATATTCCTAATGTCTAGTTTTTAGACCAATGCGTCGTCTTATACTATGTAATAAACAAATATCTAAAAATAAAGAACAGCGGAGACTATAAAATTGGAATGAGTCATAGTGTATAGACTGTAGGCACGTCTTCATTTTGGGACTGCGAAAATAATATGCAACTTGTGGTTATTTCCAGAATTCCCAATGCATTTTATTATCCAAAAACTCATATTTCAATTTTGTCGTCTTTCCAGGGTAACTCTACATCTAAGAGGTAATCAGTAAGAACATGTGTACAACAAGTACACATGTGAAAGTATCTACAATATATTGACGCAGTATTAAATCTAGTTGTGGAGTTCCAATTGAAACAATATTCGTCAATAATCGACGAAACTTGAGCATGGAAACGACATTATCTGTCCGTGGAAGGTCAAGAGCATTAACGTATAAGATAACCGATCATTAACTTAATTACCTCCTGCGGTTATCCACGGTAACGAAATATATTTATACTGTATTCATTACACGTGCTTCGTCAGTCTCAAAAGGATGAGACCGGAAAATACCTAAGCTGAACCAATTTAATGAAAGATAAGGCTTGGATATCCGACTAACTAATCAATCTTTATCTGTGAATATTCGTAAAGGTTGATTCAAATTGATTGGGTAAAACGGGTTGTGTGTGAAGTTCAGACAGACAATCGCTCTAGGTAACAGAAAACTTTAGCAAAATGAGCAAAGAATTTTGATTGATAAAATATGGTATTCGTTCTGGACATCCAGGTTTTCATACATTACATACAAGTATACAATTATGCCCATTTCCCTTGAAGGGGTAGGCAGAGACCACTTCTTTCCACTTGCTACGTTCCTTACATACTTGTTTCTCTTCGTTAACTTCCATTATTCCCTTCATCTCGCTGGAGAAATATCTTATGAACCAAATATACTTAGGCAAATTTCAGACATTCTTCACAACGTATAGACGTTGAAGAATGTCGGAAAGTTGCGTAGATAGCTATTACGCTACTTTACACCTAACAGTGACAGTGACGGCATGATTTGCGAAGTAATCGGTCATTAACCTTTTAATCTGTAGTATCATATTACTCACCTGAGCAGTCTGTAGTACTACAACATCGTTCATGGCCTTGTATCCAGGGCCCATGCGTCCGCGCAGACCAGCTGTGCCGAACTTCAGGCGCTGCAGCATACAGCCGCGAAGCTTGTCCCATCTCTTGTTGGAGATGTCTTCTTGAACTTCCTTACGAGTGTCAGGATTCTAGGATAAAGAAATATTATGTGAGAAAAGAGATATTTATGAAAGAAATATTTATCACACATAGTTATCTGATCCCAAGCTAAGCAGAGCTTGTGTTATGAAAACCAGGCAACTGATAAATATACTTATATATTTCTAAATAAATTCATATTAAAGATAAATTACACCCAGACACAAAACAAATGTGCTCATCACACAAACATTTTTTCTGGGTGGGAATCAAATCCACAACCTCCGGTATGGCAGTCAGAGCACTAACCACTAAAGGCTGCAGGAAAGTAACAAATATTGATTAAATTACGATGCTACATTAAGATAATCATGTAGTATATTTTGTAATGACCGACTTGAAGAAAGTATAAAAATACTGAGTAGAATTAATTCTGCATAATTTTCTTATGCCTGTGAGAAAATTCTTTGAAAAGAAAGTACTTTAAATGATATAGATAAAACAATAAATTAACAGAGGAATATAACATACATTATTTTCTTAATGAAGCAACCAATAAGATGAAAGTCAAGGCCGTAGCGCTATGAGGATAAAGATTACCCATATCTGACACTACATATACATGTATAGATATATTATTATGTAGATACTGTAGTATATGTTAATGAGTGAATCATTTTACTATTGAATAGAACTGTTACTATTATTGTTGTGTGAGAGAATATATAAAAGGTACTTATTGTGATTTTGTTTAGAAAGGCAAATGTGTAATTCACAGCATTTGTTCATTTATTACATTGAATAATAATGAATCCTTTTTATAAGTCTTGGATTGAAGTTCTTATAAGTTTTTTCTTTATAGGTACAAAATAAAGGTTTTTTTTAGTGGATGTGTTTTGTCAAACATATTTTTACAAATGTTCAGATTGAATAAATGTTCCTTTGAAAAAGGTTTGGAAGAGACTTTGAATTTGGATATAATATCATTATACTAGACTAAAAGTAAATTTTGTTTGGAAATCATCATACATAATTTTTGTCATACATAAAAAAACGTTGTTTTGAACATATTCTTGTTTTACAATAACATATTATTGTAGATAAGTAGTTTAGAATAGATAAAAAGAAATAATAACAACATTGTGCTTATCATAGAGCACCTCTGCTATAAATCAGAATTAGCAAGGATTATGAATTAAAGACTACTTCTTATATTTCTTTGACATTACATGCACAATATCAATTACACCGAGTGTTAAGTGCAAAATCAAGGCCAGCAACGATCCCTTGATACGCTTAAATTTTCCATAATGAATGAAATATCACGTACGTACCTTGTCGTGTTTCAGCCAACTGTTTACAGCGGCATCTAATTTCAGATCCCCGCTATCACAGACAGACATTTTACACAAGATTTACCTAACTTCTACTTCAAAATACTCTCGGCACAGACTCGGCAACCGAAAACGTAATACAATAAGTTATTACAAGAAATTGATCGCGAACAACACGACGCTACTCTCCGAAAGCCGGCTTCCGAACTAAACACAATTTAAAGATAAAAATCGTATAAACTATACCGATTTTACTAACTTCGTGTATGATCACAATTGCACTTTATAGCAAACTTAAATCATTGGGTCAAGAAACTAAAATAAACCTTATGACACGACAATAAAGTTCTTCAAAATGGTTTCCAGAAATTTGCAAATAAGTAAACGTCAAGTGATATAATGACAGCTATAATGTTCGGATACGTACAGGGAAATATGAAATGTCAAACCACATATTGTCGAAAGCAGTAAACTAATTTGATTCTACAATTTATTTATTCATTACCTGCTCCAAAATAAATGAGGTACAATGAATATTTATTTCGATCAGCTGCTTGTTTGTTAACACATCGTGCATAACGCCTGAAGAAAATCTATTGCAAATATACAACCAAGTCACACTTCCGATTGGAAAAGTAAATAACAGGAGCTTTTTAAAAAGAACTTCCCAATTAGGGGACATGATCTATGCCAAGGGCCAATTTCTGGCTTTCAACTCGTGAAGAAGGTTATTAAATAACGAATATTACACTTTTAGGGTAGAATATAGACATTTCGGGTACATTAAAAATACAAAAAGAAAACTCGAATTGAAATAAATTATGCTAGAAAAACTAACTTCGTTTCATGCCAAGATTTTGAGAGAACTCTCTGTATTAACTCCGTGAGCCAATTATTTATTGTGATGATTGATCTGAAACGATTTGTCAATAGTAAACATACCATTTAGATAATACTTAGGCTAGATACTAATACAAGAAAAAAATGTTATATATTTTTGGTAAAGCTACTTCTAATTTATCCTGTCCAATGTAAGTACCATTCCGTAGGTCTGTTCACCAATTTGTTTTGTTGCTTTTTGTTTTTATTAAAATACCATGCGTGAGAACGCCAACGTTTTAGAAAAAAGGTACCTACCGCTTATCTATCAACAACATTATTACGTACCTCTACAACATCTCACTTCACAATCCGGTTCCCGGCTCCCCAATATCATAGTCCAGGAGTGAAGCACCACCTGACCTCAAACACAACTAAATCCTTCACCCACATTGACCGGCACAGTTTATTAGGAAGCGGTTAGTGCAATCAATGAACAATCATGTAATTGTAATTGCCTGCGGAACAAACCACTCCATGTCCTGGGGAGGAGCTTCCTTCTTCAACGTTTGGTACTATTCATTTGTGGATGCTGAATTATGAATGATACGGGCCACTGATGGCGCAGTCTGGTAAATATGTCCTGAATGATCTAGTTATCATGCGTGACATAACAAAAGCAGGAAATTCTAGTAGCTATGTGAAAATCATGTAACAACATTAAAAAGTAAATATATGAAGATGATTTAACTAAGGTAATGTTTTTGAAAATGTTACATACGGGTTTTTTTTCATTTTCCGTAGCATATTAGTAGCACACTAATATGCTACGGAAAATGAAAAAAAACCCATGATATCCAAATCAAAATTTGGGATCTGAAATCGCCAATCCGCAGAGAGCAAGCGTGGTGATCAATGCTCATGCCTTCTCTATATGGGAAGAGGCCTGTGCCCAGCATTGGGACGTTTATAGGCTGGATTATTATTATTATTATCCAACTCTTTAATCGTTATTACCTACTATCGAAAATGAGGTTGAACGTTGAACTTATTGAAGGTTGGTTAACTTCATGTAAAATAACAGTTTTCCAAGTGCCTTTTTCATCTTACAAAACAAGCCTTTTCAATTTATCGAAAAAACGGTACATTATGTAAAAATAGTGTTTTTTTAAATTAAAATAAAGTCCATATCTAAGAAGTTGATTTCACCATGCCTGCGTTTAAAAGCGTCGTTAGGTACCAATAAAAGTTTACGACAAATTGCAAATGATAAATTATAACAGGCAAATTGATTTACAAACATCTTAAATTGAATACTTTATCTGTATTACACCCATAAATAATACGTACACTTGAAACTGTGTATAAATAAATACAGATGAACTAGGGCGGCTCGCGTAGTATTGGCACTTGGGCGGGCGGATTTCAATAGTTTGGGCGCGATATACGCTGAAAACCAGTCTCTTTATAGTGCAGTGCAGTGAACCAAATAAAAGAATTCTTAGATTATTTTGAAATCAATTAAAGTTTTTTCTTAGATTATTTGTTATAATTTAAATTATTATTATCTGTGATGGGTGCTGATGACCCAAATGCGTTGGCTGCAGTGGAATTCGAGGTCTATGGACAGGTCCAAGGTATAAGCATTTTAAAGAATATGAAAACATTTTAACTGGTTCAACCATTGGATCAATAAGGAAAAATATTCATTTTATAATACAAATAATACTTAATTATTTAATAATAATGACCTGTTTTTTTATAAAGACTTTTCAAATCCAGTGCGGGCGCTAGAATTGAAAATTTAAAATTATTTGTAAATAAATCAGGAACACCTAATCATTGACGTTACATATTCCATTGCACATACAGGCCAAGATTCTAATAAGTGAATTATTTGTGAAAGAGAACATTAATTTAAAAACACAAAGAAAGAAAGTCATCATTGATGATTAAAGCAAAATTCTTCTTTTACCTCCTATGTACCACCTAGTAGAGGCCCGTCTCATAAAACATAGCACTGATAAAATTAATAAAAAATATTTAAATAACAAAGAAGATATCAAAGTAAAAATAACTATAAAATCGACAGCTGATCTAAACTAAGAGCTAATCATTCAACCCGGTATAATTAGACTAGTCGCATGTAGGTCGATGTCAATGGGCGATTTGGACGTGAATTCAGTATTAATGTATGTGTGAAATGGCTTTTAAATGATGCATATTGAACCACGAAACATACCCGGGGGAAAAAATCGAAGAGCCAGATATGTTCTAACAACAAACTTCAACTTTATAACCACAAACTTCAACTTTTTCTCCCAAATCATTTCAAAAGATGTAAGCTATTGTCTCTACCTATAAACTATTATGAATCTCATTCAACATAAAGAATTTTATACGTACATACGTAATCGTGTTCATTATTTACTGCTTTATGACTGATATAATTACTTACACCTTCGTCCCATTCGTTTTTGTTACACCCAAAACACTCACATCATGTTCTTTTAAATACTAAAATCACCAGTTACTCATATATCATTAAGACTAATCAAATCAATATTAAATCTTTTAATATCATTTGAGTACTAAAAACGTTTGTGAGAACTTTAATTTTACAACAACGTAGCTACCTATGGCTTAACTCACTGCTCGGTATGGCCGGCTCAAAACTTTATTTGATGTTCTACGTACCCCCTAAATAGCCATTTTTACCTTCAAGTTCCATTCATGTATCTTTGTTTAATTAAAATGAGATCCTACCCTTAGGTTGCTACTTCACAAAATATTGCAAAGAGTTGGCGGAGCAACTAGGAGTCGGCGGCTGGGTGAAGAACTCCAAGAAAGGCACTATCGTCGGCAAGATACAAGGCACTAAGGCGCAACTTGATCATATGTAAGTATTTACATAATAAAATATTAACGCCCTATATACTTCCCACAGCTGAGCACAGACTTCTTCTCCCATATAGAGAAGGCACGAGCATTGAGCATTTAAAAGTAATTAAAAATTTAAAATATATGCGACAATTAGTGTAAGGGTATGTTTTTAAACTGTCCAAAACTAAAATTATTTAAAACCTTTCGGCCAATAAGTGTAAATCCTGTAAACTCGAACAAAATGAGTTTCTACAGTAAAAAAGTATGGTAGAGTCTGTGCGGAAAAAGAAACAATGTAGCGTAGACGTTAGGCGCTGCTTTATTACCGTATTTGTGCAGTTATAAACACTGCTGCTTTATAACTTTATGACGGGCCTGTTGGTCTAGTGGTTAGAGACCCTGACTACTATACCGGAGGTCGTGGGTTCGATTCCCACCCGGGACAAATGTTTGTGTGATGAGCACGATCATTTGTTCGGTGTCTGGGTGTAATTTATCTATAACATGTATGTATTTAGAAATATATAAGTATGTTTATCAGTTGTCTGGTTACCATAACACAAGCTCTGCTTAGCTTGGGATCAGACAACCGTGTGTGAGATGTCCCGGAATATTATATTATATTATATATTATTATTATTATATATTATTACAGTGGTATTGTAATATCTGGATATTCATAAAATTATATAAGAACGTAATACTGCGTGGTTTTTTATGGAATTATTTACATGTTCTCAAATTATGTCTTTTCTCCGCACAGAATCTATATCGTGAGTAGTTATCAGTTTAATTGTACTTAGGTACATTTATTACAGGACAGGAGTTATAAGGTTAATAAAAAATCCCGGACAGGTTACACAAACTATGAAATTGCCTACTTATCATTGAACACACAAACACAAGTAATTTCACAATGTTTATTACCGTTCTCAGAAGTAATTAGTAAGGTGTTTACTTGTTAATTACGAATTGGATACAATCCAAACGTTGATAGCGCATTGTTCCGGATTGTATCAATTAGTATGCAATAACTCTATGTCACAAATAAACAGTCGTTGTGCATGTAATTTGCTCATGTTTATTGCCAAACTGTAGAACAAACTAGAATGTAATTGTAGTAAAAGATTGTCTTTTATATTTCTCCGATCACTGAAGTGAGAATAGCCAGGATTTTTTTATCGAAGAAAATAATCATATTAAACGGCCTATGTACCTATACATTAGATGAAAGTGAAAGATTAAAGGTGAAAGATGAAACTTTAGCACACAATGATAGAAATATCTAAATTATGAATGTTGTGTGTTTGGTTCTTGTCAAGAACCTAGTTCCTGTCCAAGATTGAGCTGCAATCCGGTAATTAAATCGGTTTAGAATACATTTCGGTTTTCCCTAGCATCCCTGGCCATGGAAGCTACCATTAGTAGTTTCGCCGCCAGAGATGCTAGCCGCACTAGTCCATATTTAGGAGAGCTCTGACAGCAGAAGTGCTAGTGGCGCCAACTGGTGAGCACAATGTCATTAGCCCTCTAGTCTTCTTCAATTGTTTTACACGGGGAAGAACATTATCCATGTAAATGTTTGTTAATAATATAATTCTTTCTTCCAGGATTGACTGGCTGAGTACCACGGGTTCCCCTGGCTGTAAGATCGAGAAGTGTGACCTCACCAACTGGGAGTACGTGGCTAGAATCGCGTACACCGACTTTACTGTCCGATTTTGATACTTTATTCTTGATTAATATTTTGTAAACTATTTTTAAGGTGATAATAAATGTAAATATGTAAAACACATTTTTGTTTACCATACTATAATGTATTACGGCCTTATGTCCTATCGATTGTAAAAAAAGATCAAATTTAATGACAACGTTGCCTCGTACAAATGACTGTGACTATTTGATTGATACAATATTTTGGTCTAGGATTTGGGGTCTGTTTCAATAAGCTCATGAACTGTTTCCCTTTAATTCAAGGTTTAAAAAATATTGGAAAGATTCCTCTTTCCAATATTTTTTGCAATGCACATATTATAAGTGTCTTTCAATCATTTATTTCTCTAGATAAGCAATCACATGGCTAAAAAGGCGGCGCTTGCATTTTCCGCCTGAGAGTCTAACTTAACTAATATAATAATTTCAAAACAAACTACTTCACTACTTTGTAAAAAAATAATTCAATAGCTTATCGTGATTCATATTTATCATCATCATCATCATAAAACGTGTCGTCTTTCTTTTAAAGATTTATAGTGATTTGTCTTGAAAAATACGTACAAACATAACCACGTGTAGTCATTAGCAAGTAATAATGAACGAGTTGCATACGAGACACAAACATTGTCTGCTGTGTCCATGTATGATAAAGTATTATAATAATAAGATATCTGTAACAATATTTACAACTTAAAACGCGACGCGGTAGGTACACTTTACATAGACGATTCTGTTCTGTTTGTTTGTTTATGGAATATTACTTGTTAATTAGAGTTCTCATTAATTTGGAAATTTTAGTTGTATGCGTTTGTGTGGACGGAAAGTTATTATAACGATTAATCGGACTCTTACGTAGTAGTTTTTAGTGCTGTTTCATCTAAATTTTTCTAATTGCAATAAGTCTTCTTTATGTATGTAGGCTCCCTTAAATGCTAACTCCTTAAAGTCTACCTTAAAGGTTTGAATATATTAATAACATAACATAACATACTAACACGCCTGTATCCCCGAAGGGTGAGTTTGGATTTGTGCCCGGTTAGTGGCAATAGGCTCGCCCCCTATTACATGGGACCTAAAAACATTTCAGCGAACTGTGGGTGTACATTGGTACACCTCTGCCTAACCCTTCGGGGATACAGGCGTGATGATATGTTATGTTTATAAAAATAAAATAAAAATAAAATTTTAGCGCTATCTAAAGTTTTCGCAAGACCTTCGCCTATTCTTGGTACCGCTAGAACGGATACCAAAAAAAATAGAATTTCGGATGCGGAAACCCAAAAGCGGTCTTACCTACATGTTTCTTTTGAGCGGGGAAAATTCTAATGAAAATGTCTAGTTTCCTTGAAAATGTGTACAAGTAAATCCAGTTGTAAAACCTAACGATTCGTTGTAATATGTAATAAACCATGTAAATTATGCGATAACATATCACCATTGTCGTTTCAATGAACGTAATCGCTCAACCTCTTTTCAGGGGATTTTCAACTTTATGTTATTTAGAATAAGGGTTGGTGTTTCTGCGTTATTGTGGTAGGTTTGAATAAGGGCAGGGACCCCTGGTTTTCTTCCAAGGCAGTATTAATAGTTTCTCGGGAAGTACCTACCTATTTCTGTTTTGCCGACCGGAGACGCATAATTAACTGTAATTGTGAATAATTGCATGATAGTTCGCATGTACTCGCATTTGATTCAATAAATTTCATTGATTGAGTGTTTTTAATTGAATCGAGATTGCAGTACCTACGATTTTTTCAATGAATTGTTATGAATGTTATAAGGACTGATTAATTGTTGTACGATGTTCATTTGTTTTGTCTGGGATATACTATTCGATAAGATGCGCAAGAAAAATAAAGATTTAGTATTTTCTTATCAGGTTTGTTTTAAATGTAGTGAGAGATATGAGTTAATGATATAAGAGTTTTCCTGAAAGAAAACTAAATCTAAAAGATTTGTGTCTAAGTTATTATTTAGGTAATAAATTGTATTGAGTAAGTACCTACTTAGTTACTTAGAATATAGGTAGCTCATTCTTGCACATGCCAAAGCCTTTGAACGTCGCCTAGGTAATAAAGATTTTCGGCAAATGAAACGTACTATAAATTGTATAGTGAAGCATCGTTAATTAATTATCCTAAGTAATCTTTACTGTAAATCTATAAATCGGAAAATAAAAAAAACGGTAATAACTCTTTTTACAGGACTATGTTCAAACAAAATAATTTATTACTAAATAGGTCTGGAAAGACGTCTTTAGGGTCAGTTATCAACAAAGATAAAACAGCTAAAAGAGCCAATCATATATTGGTTCTACTTGTTACACCAATCAACTGATAGTAGGCGTTTTCAAACGAAATGTTTTAGGTATTTCATTAATCTTTGCAAATTCTTAATTATTTTTTAATGCTCTATGTACTTATCTATCACTCATATACCATGGCCAATTGCCGTCACTCCTCGAGGTATGTAATTTTTCACTGTTTGGCGCATCGTGACTCTTAAACGAAAGGACCGACTAGGATAAGTTTTTTTGTTTTAAATCTGGCTTGATAGACATAGTTCTTAATTTTAGCTATAATATACTACGATCGGTGTGCACATTTTTAAAGTTGTTTGCAGTAAATTTGGGATACTTAATTCTTCAAAATGCAAAGCTCAGTTAGTTGTGTATTAAAATTAACCATAAAATATGCATCTATTTTTTCAGAAGGACTAGTATCTATATATTACAACAAAAGCTTTTGTTTGAACTGTAATTTATTTTTGTCAAAATGCGTGTCTCTTTGTTCTAGGGTGCGAAGAACAAAACACTATCTCCACACTACGCCATATTTCGTATCGCGGTCATTCAACATCGTAAATCGTTACAATCAATTTAATTCAATAACTAAGTTATTAATAAAACGAAGATAAAATATCAATACGTTTATTATGTTTCGTTCAACAGTACTTATAATAACTTAGGGTTTACAACTTCATTGTTCCATATTTACATAATTTCTTACACAAACTTTTAAAGACTTTTAATAGTTTGACTTAGAACAAATACTTAACTTTACATTACATATTTACTTATACATGATATAAAAGAAATAATATGATATCTTAATACATTCTCCTTACTCGGCTACTGCTTAATTAGCATTTTAAAAAGTAAGTTAATTTTTTTATTGTCTAGTAGTAAAAAAAAGTGTGTTTCGTAATACATTTTCAGATCATTTATACTTTTATTAGTTGACAAATAAGTGTAAATAAAAAACGGTTCAAAGTGCAAATGAAAAAACAAATCCAATGTTTTGTTTTTGTATTAACGAGAGTGTATTAAAATAATAACGAAGATAGAGGTAGTTTTATTTAAGAGAATACGCACACTTTAGACTTTCCTATTCGATTAAATTAAATATGCGTTTTCATAGAATACATAAATGTATGAAAATATAACATGATTTAGATATCACCCGTACTAAACGGTATCGTGTGCGTGCACTAGTTTTGCTTATAAAACAATTATCTATGTACTTTTATTATGCATCACTAATAAACTACATCATAACAATCGTAGAAATAACTACAACATTATTTTGTAATAAAAAACATATCGTTTTGCTAATTACTAATTGATCGAAGTTACAGGGTTAAGTCCGTAAAATAAAAATATAATTTAAAAGAGTTTATTTATAACTATCAGTTTATAAAGAACGAAAATATTAATCATAATTTGAACTTTATATCTAAAGAAACTAAATCACACAATAATAGTTTCCAGACAAACATACAACGAAGAATACACTCCTATTACCTACAAAAGACAAAGAACTCATCCTTAAGACAAATGTGGACTGTGACGTCATTATTTTGGGCTAAGTTCAAAAAGAAATTACAATAATCTTTGGGCCACAATAAGATGGTGAAAATCGTAGAATATTGCCTCAAACGCCCACATTTTCTTCACAGAAACTGATCACTGCATCACTGGGCTACCAACTATCATCAACAGTTCCTCTAATCTAAACGTCATTCGAAGACTCAACCTAGACTTTCTCTTCTGGCATCTGTAAAGGTAGACTAGCATCTTCTGGCTTCCTCGCCGCAGCGGCTGCTTGTAACGCTCTTCTGTGCCGCTTCTTGGTCCGTTCTTTGTGGAAGAAGAGCCTGAGATAGTGGCAGGGGAAGACCACGCACTCTCCGGCCGGCTCCTCTGCATCAATGTAGACTCCGCGAACGATGACGGAGTTGGAGCAGTTCAGCAGAATGAGGAGCGTGAGGCTGACGATGTGGGAGCCCCAGTTACTGAGCTTTGGTGATTCTGTAAACATGAAAAATAAGTTAGACGCTGTAATTTGCTTTGAAGTCTTCGAAATTATATGTATCATGGTCATGTGTCAATTCTTCAGAAATTCATATCTATCGTGGAGACAAAAGAGTAAGGCTTTACCCGGTTAGATCAGATGTATGACAACAAAATTGTGTTATCTATAACTAAGTAAGGACAGTTTATCTTTATCTCTATTTCTGTAATCCAACAGATAACAATCATCATTTGCATAATCGCATAATCAAACAAGATCCTCACGACATAACCTTATCTACATTTACTTGTAATAATAATAATCCAGCCTATAAACGTCCCACTGCTGGGCACAGGCCTCTATCCATATAGAGAAAGCACGAGCATTGATCACCACGCTTGCTCTCTGCGGGTTGGCGATTTCAGATCCTAAATTTTGGAATCCAGGTTTCCTCACAATGTTTTCCTTCAACTTTTGTCAGAAGAGTCTTAGTATAATTAAGAAAGTACATAATAATATAACTTTTTAAATGTTACATTGGTACTTGATTTCGAACCTTCAACCTCGTGCATACAAATCCGTTCATTGAGCCGCTAGGCCACCACAACTTCCTCCTTTACTTGTAAAAGCAGGCACATATATTTACGTGTTTATATCGCAATTTGTATCTCCTGTTATGTGTATCGGGTAGGAAATATGCAAAGGGTTGTTTGTTTTATGTTCCGATGCCTACGGCCAACTCACCAGGAAAGAAGTAAATATCCAGCAAGCCCCACACGCCCCTCCACACGTTGACGGTGGCCACGAAGGAGATGAAGTGGTACACGTCAGCGAGCAGCAGCCGTGGCGCTCCGTGCAGGCGGGCGGCGGCCCAGCGGACCGGCGCTTGGAGCGCGAACGTTGCTATGACGACCGCGTAACCCACAACCTGGTAGAAAAGGGGTTTAGTTAAATTTTTACTAATATTATAAATAGAGGTCGACTGCGGCGAAGGCGTTGAGATGATCTTGACAATGATCTAGTCAGTTATGCGGGGCGCACGTGGACAGAAACAGCGAAATACCAGCAGTAGAACAACAAAGAAAAATGCAAACGTAACTGTCTGACTGTATGTTACGCAATCGTGCACAAACTACTGATCTGATTTAAGTGAAATTTAGTACAGAGATAGTCCAAAGCCTGAGAAAGAATAAAGGCTACTTTTTTATTTAAAAAAAATCAGACAACATCCATAAAACATATACAATGGGGTAAATGAAAATTAAGGATTGAGGCAGAACAATGGTAGAGTTTTTATGTATAGCTATGACAAGTTAATCAGGAATATAAACTGAGAAGTTTGTTTGTAATCTTTATCACAAGCAAGATATACGTTTGCATATTATTTACGTTATATTTTGTTTTCGTATTGACTCAGATGTTCTTTTTTGTTTCATTTATCATTTTGCTCCCTAAAAGCATGATAATTATGTAATGTTGATTACACAACTATGAAAAACTCAAATATCATTAACCTTATCTCTAAAAAATGACTGCAGGTGTCTGTAGTTCGAGTTCCATTAATCCATAAAAACGCCTATTTATTTGCATACAGACTCTACTGCGTAATCACATAATTCAAGACATAATATCCAGCTTCATTTTTACAATAGATAAACAAATCAAACAACTATATGTTAATGAAGGCGCCGTTATAAGCCTCATTAAATATGTTTAACACTTCCTTATCTCGCTGTAAAACTTATGTCGTCAGCAGACAAATCTTATAATAAAGGCTTTGTACGTAAGCTCTGTAAATAATCATTAGTATGTAAACAATGATTTAAATAGAACGAATGTTTGGAGTGGAAACACCCCAGAAACAATAGCAAGATTATGTTTATGGTGCAGTTTTATGTTTATTAATAGGTAAAAGCGTCAATACTATGTTGCCTGCCTTTCGCTTTTCTGACACGTTTACTAGTAAAGTCAACTTGACTCATACAGGATGTTACCGAAAAGGTAGATCTATCCAAAAGGGGTGAAGAGTACTTCTGGTACAGAGTCCGTTTAAAAAATTTCAGCTTAAATTGAGTCAACTAGTGATAGTGAATAATTAGAATATAATACCCTGGGCCATCTTACACACGGTTATCTGATCCCAAGCTAAGCAGAGCTTGTGTTATGGTCACCAGACAACTGATAAACATACTTAAATATTTCTAAATACATACATATTATAGATAAATTACAACATTTGTCCTGAGTGAGAATCGAACCCACTACCTCCGATATAGCAGCCAGGGTCACTAACCACTAGACCAACAGGCCTGTCAAACTTAAGGTTAATGCGATGACTAGCATAGTTTAGCAACTCTATGAGGGAGCTTGTCTTTCAGAATTAACTTATAGAAATAACAAGGAATCGAACACACAACTAACGCATTTGAATGCGGCACGGCTGACGCTACTAATTAACCAAAAAATCTTAATTGATGTTACAATTAATGTCACAAGACTAAATTCTTATCAGCCTGGAAAAGTCCACATGTGACCACAGACTATTGACACACAAAACGAATTAACATTCACTAAAACGACGATTGTAATATTTGTATAACATAACTTTATACATATCTAAAGCTATTGCTGTGATGACAAATTCGTAATATAAAGGGCTAAGGCCTCTTAGATGAAGAGGTAATCGAGCATTTATTATTTGAGCAAGCCTGCAAGAGAAGCTGATTGTAATTTATTTATTTAGATTTTTTTTTCAAAATTTTTTGTTACTTCAGTAATCACATCTTATTTAAAAACATTACTATATCTTACGGCACCAAGACTTCAAATAATTATGTGCCTCATTCAGAAAACCCACATGTCAAACGCGTTGTCTACCTATATCATAACGTTGTGACCAAATATCGTTATTTCCTGATATAACATAATTTAATTAAAGAAAGGAGAGATAAACTTTAACAAAATTGATTAAAATAGACCTAGAATGGTTGCTAACTAATTTAATATTAATGGAATAAATGAGTGATAGACCAGAAAATTATGGATGACCGGTTGAGTACTGTGTGTAAATATTGTGGAAAAACAATAAAAGCTTTTTGATTGAGAACAAAGAAGGGGATTTAAGGAGATATATATGCAAAGAACTAAGGAAGTATACTGAACCTACCCCAAATCATTTGAAGGACAAGAAATGGACCCTGACTAAGCCTTTTCAATAACACATCATGTCAATTACTCTTAGTAGGTAATTCTTCACTTCACAGCACACTACAGGGCAGGCAGACTTCCCTATTTATTTTACGATCTTTTGCTATTCTTTTCTAAATAGGAATCAAGGTCAACAGTCTTCCGTTAAACTCTATACAGAACTGTGAATGAGTATGGAACATTTTGTATTGTATGAAAAGATCACGGGATCCATTGCTAGGTTATAAATAATGTTATCTTTAGGCTGTAGATATACAATGAATGGGCAGAATTTCCTTACGTAGTTTTTCGTGTTATCGGTAGACTTACCTCCATCGAAAAAGAATTAAAAACCATAAACGAAAATAAATAAAAGATATGTTTTTAGGATCTGTCTGTCGCAACTACACCCTTTAGAGTGACAGAGATAGCGCGAGACTTCCTTAAGATGATCGACTTTTCTGTATTCCACCATAAGTGAGTGTAGTCCACCAAAGAGTGAATTTTTTGGTTCGGCGTATTATTAGATCTTTTTCCATAATTTTATAAGTTTAGCTTCATTAACTCTTTTGTGATCACAGTATCTTTGCCAAAAAACATTTATTAAATATTCTTTTATTTATTGTTCTAAATAAGTCTGTCAACTTTTATATCTTGGCAGATATTAAAAAAAAAAAACTTTTCATTTTAGCTATATATTATCATTTATACGAAT
Source organism: Autographa gamma (assembly GCA_905146925.1). Lineage (NCBI taxonomy): Eukaryota > Metazoa > Arthropoda > Insecta > Lepidoptera > Noctuidae > Autographa > Autographa gamma. The sequence continues at coordinate 10,660,332 of LR989856.1, read as the reverse complement.
AAACCGTAGGTAGCTTCTCTCTCAGCAACAATGTTAGCTACTAAATTATTAAAAGAAAAAAAAACCTTTTAGATGGCAGAGATAAGTAAAGATTTTGCAAAAACGCATGAGCCAATATTTGTTGTGTAAATGACCGACAATCCTATTTAACAATGTGGTATTTTAGCATCTACTGTATTTGCAGGCTGATAATGATTATACTTTAATTCTTAAAACAATACTTACTACTACAATTAATTTCGTAACCTGGGAAATACCAAGATGAAAAAGATTTTTTTATTGAAATTATCCTGCAATGTTCCAAACAAGGAGGTCTAAATGTAAAAACTTAATACAAACAAATATTAATTGTTAATATTTTTCAAAATGTAAAGAGCTTTTAGTTTTCCTTTTACCAAAATGAATGGCCAAATTAGTTGTAAAAAACATTACTTAAAGCCATTAGTATATAAAAAAGTACAAAGAAAAATAAAATTATATGGCTTTTCTTGTTTTTTTTTCACCCATACTTGCCAGTACGGCATCAAAAAGACTCTAGTGCTGTTTTGAAAAAGGTTTTATGTTCTGCATACTCTCTTATGCTATCTGATGAACCTATTTCTGTATATATGCGGTGCTCTGAACTCTATATACCTACTGTTTTAGACAGTAATATACCTATGATAATTTATATACCTTGTGTGTTTAGTTACCTAAGAAAAATATTTCCAAGAACAAAAAGGCGACTCATAATTCCATTAAACTAATCATGTAAACGACAGTCAATCTAGTCTCACTAAGGAAATCCTATATTATCTGACTGCATTATTCTTAATGACGCATTAAATCATCCAGCATCACACATCACAGTCCTAATAAGGAAAAGAAACCATCTTAGTTGACGTTGCTCCTAAAAATAGTGCAGAAAAAGCGTTTATCCAATTTGCGTGCAAAATGAGTGCGGTTTCAGGAACCGTTAATGAGGTAAATGCTTTCGTTGCGTTGCTAGTTAGTGAAACGCGTATTTGCGTCCGTGTGTCCGTCTGTCCGTCCCACGTGAGGCAATTCCCTCAATGTCAGCTCGGCATTGAACGATGCTGTTTTGTGTAAACCTGGCATGATCTTTGGCCTTAGGATATTAATCGTTCGCTTGGAAATTATCCCTTGTTTGTGTTGTTGTGTGTTTGTTTACATACTCACTTTATGATGCCGATTTGAGATATGTTTAAGAGAAGGATTTATGTAAGAGATTTTTGAATATTTTTTTCCGTTTGTTTCGGGCAACATTTTGGTTATAAGTTTAAATCGAACGTTAAGTTACCCTTGTACAATCGAACTAATGATGGAATTTGTGAAACAAATATGTTTACAATAGTACGTCCTAATTCGCGTTGAGTTAAAATCAAATAATAACGCGGCACAACATGGATGGCTGGGGGACGCAAGACGAGCGAGAGGAAGACCCAATTGCGTACCTAACGTACCTAAGTGGTCACTGACTCAATAGCTACGCATAATGACCCATATGCGGAAAATGTACGCTTTTGTTAACGATTTTACTAAATACATTTGAAGATAAAACCAGTCTTAAAGTGATATTCTGTGTGTGATCTAAAGAGAATGAGTTGTGGAGGTCAGATGGACATTTGTCAGTCCGGTGATACTGAACACCGAGACTCTGTCTTCTGTATGTATCTATATGATCTGTATTTGAATACAGTGATACTCATAAGATGTGATGTTACACTTTAATCCTTGTCTTTTGGATTTTTTCACTAAGTATATTGACTCATAATTTAAGCTTGAAACCAAAGTTATGATAGAACTATTTTTACGATATCAATTGCTGGTAGAAAGGAACACAAGAGTTGAAGAGATCTTGTGAAACTGCATCTACCTAATAAAGGGACGCAATCAATACTCTACTTTTTCTTCTTTCTCGAAACAAACATTATGGATAAAAACCTTCAAAAAACCAGATGGAGATTACGTGGTTTTATCCTTGATATTAAACCTGTTAGAGCACCATGTATTATTAATAACTAACCCCTAAAAAGTGTTGTTTCACACATTAATTTGATCATTTTTACTTGTACTCCTTCTTCTTTAGCTTTTAATTATAATGTACTCACCAACGACGTCCAACACGACTTGCTCTTGTCATCGGGGAAGAGGAAGATGTCCAGCAGCGCCCAGGACCCTCGCCACACGAAGACCACCAGCGAGCCCACCACCGCCACCGAGAAGATGCAGTCCAGGATGTATAGGATCGTGTCTCTGCTGTTCTGTAAATAATAAACTAAGTTACATAGGAGTATGAACATCTTCTTAACCGACTTCAAAGAGGAGGAAGTACTTAATTCGACTGTATTTTTATGTTTGTTTTCTCACAGGTTTCGACTGAGTGATTCTGAACCGATTCTGATAATTATTTTCTTCACTGTTCAAAATGGGACCACATTTTAATTTGGTCCAGTTTTGACAATCGGATAAGGAATAAATATAAGACTTAATTTAAAGTCGGTTTTGTTGTAAGAATTATTTACAAGCCGACATTACGATCCCACTGTTGGAAGCCCTCCGGTTCTTTCTTCCAAACCTATCTATCTGTCTTTGGAGGTATCTGGCCACAAAATTTAAAAAGGGCACAAAAAGTGCTTATTAAAGGAAGGAAACAAATCAAAGAAATTCCTTTCTTTTTTAAGTGCAGAGTTTAGACCTTTCCATCGTATTAATTTAGACGATAATGGGCAGTTAAGGCATATAATTTTTAACTTTACATTTTGTCGATCATCTGATGATATTACAAATTTGCAACGACTGAAATAAAATTGAAGTTCTTGGTGCAATTTAAAACATCGTAGTGTCTATACAAATTGTATTTACAAGAATTATGAAAACTATAGACATAAATAAAAAAAAATACTTTACATGTACCTACTTTTATAGTAGTTACATAAAATTTCGGAATATTTTTATGTGTAATGCGGAATATTTTCATATATTTAATGTCGCTTATCTAATAGTAGGGGAATAGGTAAATGAGCTAAATTACTTAAAATTTATTTAAAAAAGAAAATTTGGTGAAGTTATTAATTTCATCAATTTTCCTTTCCAACACAATCACTTGATACTCGTAAGTTGGATTACACATATAATAACAAAGCTAAAATCTACAACACATATTTTTATGATACTTTATAAGGAAAACATTGAAAATTCTTTAAAAAATATTAGCCTGCGTCAAGTGCTGGCATGAAGGTCTATATTAGGATGATGATACTAAAGTCGCGGCAAAACAAATGAAAGGCACTGGAAGCAAACCACCGTAGTTAACAAGGTCATTTCTATAGTTTCTTCCTTTTGATTGATTGGCTATTATTATTCATTGTTTGTTTGTGAATATGAAGAAGCATTACCCGTTGTCGTGTTACATAATGTACAATATATATAACAACATATCATAATAAAAAATCATTGTTACGTCACAACTGCCTCGTTGGCCTAGTGGTGCTAAGCGCGACTACTACGCTAGGGGTCTTGGGTTCGATTCCCAAGTCGACCAAGGTGTTATTAGATTTTTCTATGAAATTCCCAGTAACAGGTCGGAGTTTGGATTTGTGCCCGGTTAGTGGCAATAGGCTCACCCCCTATTACATGGGACCTAAACATACCGGCGAACTGTGGATGCATTGGTACACCTCTGCCTAACCCTTCGGGGAAACAGGCGTGATCATATGTATGTATGTTTGTTACGTTACGAGTGTTATCATAATTTTGTTTTGTTATCAAGTTAAAGTTTCCACAAAAAAAAAATCGATCTGCTGTCCTTTTTCATCAGTTGATGATTATTATACCCAAAATGCTTGAATACCAATAGTAAAGCAGCTTTCTTATAGAAAGGTATTTTTATAGGACAGAGTACAAGGCAGTAAATAAATATAAATCTGTGTAGAAAATAACAAGCGTATTAAAATAATTTGTAACTAGTCTCACATACAGAACAGGTACAGAATCTTTGTAGAAAATGACTATTCGTCTTGCACTTTGCAGGTAAAAAAGTTTTCTGATAATTGTGCTTGTGATTTTGATAGACTTTGTAATGGGCACCTACATAGTAAATAGGTGTTTAGCCAGAAGTGAAAAAAATATGTAAACATATATCATTGCCACGATAAATTCAAAGTTTTGGCTTGCCTTTCAGTGGTTAGGAAAAATACTCTAATTTAGTGGAAAGTAATAAGTAAATATATAAGGACATTTTTGCTATATACAGAACTGAAAATGAGTTAATATCCAGAAGGTATTTGATTTAAATCCAATCCAAGTTGCTTAGTAACAAGTCTAGGACACGTGTCTTATAAAAATGAAAGTAATTTCCATATAATATATTTAATGTAATTTAACCGATTTCTTTCATCGTTAACGCCTGTATAAATGTCAATTGGCTACACTTTACTGGTTGGATAGGTTATTTTTAAGGTGCTTATCGGCTTAATCATGAATTGTGGAAAACCATATAGTTATTATTATCAAAGTAATTTTCTTTCTTATCGTAATATTTGCAATGGAATCAGAAAATATAGTCAACAATATCTAATCGTGTATGTCTTAGTAAATATAGAACAGGTTTTCTTAATGTTTTGATGTTTTATTAGCCTTATAGGAAGTTCAGCTTTAATTGCAAAATTAATAAACATATTTCCTACAAACTTTGTATGGTGTCTATAAGTAAACAAACACCTGTTTATTGATACCTTTAGAAATAAAATACGAATGAATGTAAGAAGAATATTCAGATAAAAAATATTTAACTATTTATTTATTGACCTTTGTCACAAAATATATCAAACTTTTTAACCAAGAACTTTAAAGAGCTATAAATTTTCCAAATTTTCATTTTATTATAAACAAATGAAACTTCTCAGAGGTAGAATAAGAAAATATGGATTACACAAACAAACTTTCCTCTTGAAACAATATCGCTTTGTGACAGCCATATGAAAATAATTTAGAAATCATTCGTTTTTGCTTCGTTCTGTTCAGACATAGAATATGTTTTGTAAAATGTAGAGATAGAAGATAGATTAATGGTTAAATAACCGACGATAACAAACTCTCCTTTATCAAATGAAATAGGTAATTTTCATATAGAATTGCAGTTTTCATGAAAATCGCTACGAGAGATATGCTTGCTGTACCAGTAACCAGAATAACGTTGGGTAAATATTTTTCTGTCGATCAGATCATTCATTGAGCAAAAAGATCCATAATAGTATCAATGAGCACTTCAGATTGAATGAATGAATGATCAGCTGATCCTAAGTGTCAATTACACACTCGTCTAATCTGTGTTTATTTGTAAAGCTGAGTGCGTGGGTCGATGAACCTTCAAGAGATTTTCAGGAAATCAGTTTTCATTCGCAATGAACTTTGGATATCCATGAAGATTCTTTGGAATTCTATATAAGCCTTTAAAACCTGTTCTTTGGAAGTTATTAACTTTTTAGAGCCTAAAAGATCCCTTTTGCGGTCCTTTGAACAGTGAATGGATATTTCCAATAGTTATAACTTTCTTCAGACACAAAAGGCATTAATTTGGACAAAAAGTTTGAAGAGTTCTGTTCGTTTTAAGAGTTCAGTTATGCTCGGATCAAATATAGGTAAATAGAACAGGGGCGTCGAATGGGAATACGTGCAGTGTTTGGCGGAAATCATCTAACCATACAGTCTGGGCTAGTTCCCTCTAGTCTATACAGATCTATGTGGAAAACTTTGACTAAATATAATTTAAAGTGCTGTGTTCGGAACCTGATGGAGATTTTGGTAGATACTCAGTTTATGATTGGCTATATTCTTAATGGTACCAACCGTCCTGAACATGGTGGGCACATCGAAGTAGTCCTGCGGCGAATCCACGGCCACGGCGAAGGGCGCAGCGCAGATGTTCCGCAGCGCCCGCAGCGCCGCCAGCGACAGCGTGGCCGCGGCCGTGGTGGACAGCAGCGTACGCGCGCTGTCGCCCGTGCACTCGTTCAGCAGGTTCCAGACCCCGCGCCACGCGCCCACGCACGCCGCGCCCGCCACACACGTACACAACCGCGACAGCACGTAGTAAGTCAGCCGGCCCTTCTCCGGGTTAAGGTGCTTGCTCAGTTGGGTTTGGAACACGGAAAACAACAAGTCACAGATGAGGCCGAAGGCGGCGCAGGCGGCGGCGCTGGGCACGGGGCGCTCGGGCAGCACGTACAGGTCCATGAGCGTCCACGTGGACTTCCAGTAGGTGACGACGGCGGGCGCCACCACCAGGCTCGCGAACAGCGCGTCGGCGCCCTCCAGCAGCGCGGCGTGCGCGCGCGAGCCGCCCGCCAGCGTGTCGGCCAGCCCCGCGGTGCTTCCTCGCATGTCGGCCGCGCGACTCACAGTGGAGCGAGCCTCCGCTACGCGCCGCCAGATTACTACTTGTAATTGCATTATCACCCGTCCCGCGCTCTGACGTAGCTCATGTTTGCTCAGGACTAAACGGTTGTGCGTATGATTCTTGCGCTGATGTCGATGTTTCGATCGTTTGTTTGAGATAAGAGGTCCTTAACCAGCTAACAAATAGTGCATCTAAGTATTACATTGTGTTCATCACGAGTGATTTCCGTATCGCGATCCACGCTTTGGAACACAATACATCAGATTTCCTTATCATAAATACACACATTCTGTTAACTTTTCTTGAGGAAATACTACCATTTGATCTTTTTCTTTAGAATTTTGTCACATTGTTTAGTAAGTCCTCATACATCAGCTGCTTTCCGATGTGTAGCGCCATATGTTCTAAAGGCTAATTCTTGCTAGCTGATAAATATTACCATATGAAGCATTCGGATGTAATTTTTGGACTACATATGAAAACTGAATTTCACATGTAGGGAAAGTAATACCTTGTTTCTTCGAATATTCTGTATTAGTTGGGATAGAAAATCTCCGGGTCAATTTGTTAAGGCACGTATTGGAAATGAATTAAGAATACTTTCCCTTTACCTTGACTGTATATTGGCGTCCAAAGCATTGTGGTTTTTACTGCGACAGTTACTTACCGACACGTGTCAAAGAACAATTGATTTGCAAAAGTCATCATTTATGTAAATTATTATCATTTATACCATAATTTTGGATTAATACTAACAATAAGTTGTAAATTGTAATGACAAGAAAGAGACAAATAAATAGTACTTAAGTAATACAGAATAATGTTTTTACCTTTTACATTTTCAGAGTTTTCTTTTCCGAGAAAGTTTTTTTTCTGAATTAATATCATTCTCATTTAATAAGTACAGGTGTAGGAAGGGTATATAGTTTAATATAGAGACGTTATGTAAGCTAAGAAACCTTTTAGAAACAACTCTTTTTCTTCAAAATTTTCATTCCATCTTTAAAATTTTGAACCGAACACCGGAATTTTCAAAGCATTTTCCATGACCATATCTCAATACCATTTATAATAGAGTTCAACGGTCAATGCTGTCCGAATACTTATGACACTTAAAGTGACCGTTAGGAAGTCCGTTATTTGCAGCCCTAGTGGACATGATTTATCGTCCGTCTGATTACCTTCATGGTCACGCTTACGATGATGCGAGGGCATTTGTAAATGCTGAGCCTGTACTATGATCTCATAAAGCAGGACTATAATCGTTGTGGGAGCGAAAAGCAGCTATGCATAATGTAGGGCGCAGTCTCGCTTCCACAGCGGCAGCAACGATTATTTATGAGTTCATGGTACAGGCTCAGGTTTACAATCCGTGGCGTAGGTATTATGAAAGGAAACTTTTCTGAAATATGCTGCCTTAAACTGCTTTTCTCTAAGAATATGAGGCCTTTGCACAGCAGGAGGTTAATTTAAGGGTTGACATTGATTTTGAAAAGAACCACTCTTGTTGCAAATAGTTTTATTTATAATCAACATTTCCTTGCAACTCATCAATGTAATTTTTGTACCTATCTAAAAACGTGGTATCTATCCAGACATTCTTCCCTGAAAGCTTATCACAGGTGCAATGGTATTTAAAAAGTAATGATTTCTTTTTCTGTCACAGAATAAATCACACGGATTGTGATAAAACGTCTAATTCTCTAATTTCTCCTTACCAATCTGGTTTTCGTTCCGGTCACAGCACTGTCACTGCTCTGTTGAAGGTGACTGATGACGTCCGCTGGGCAATGGAGAATAAGATGATGACGGTCCTTGTCTTGCTGGATTTCAGCAGCGCCTTCAACTCGGTAGACTTTGATGTGCTACTCGGCATCCTTAAATCACTAAATTTCTCTTCCACTTCCCTAGCCTGGTTAGACTCTTATCTTCGGGGACGTTCGCAGTGTGTTCGCCTTGAAGAGTCTTACTCTGATTGGTGTGACCTCACGGCGGGTGTTCCCCAGGGTGGCGTCCTTTCTCCTCTTCTCTTTTCTGTTTTCATAAACTCTGTTACCAGAGTAATTTCTTCTAACTTCCATCTTTATGCAGACGACTTGCAGCTTTACCGCCACTTTGAAGTGGCTGATGCAGACTCTACTATTGCAGCCATGAATAAGGACCTGGCCTCCATTTGCTCTTGGGCTAATTCTTATGGTCTCAAAGTAAATCCATGTAAGTCTCAGGCCATTATCATAGGTAGTAAGTCTATGCGGAGTCGTATAAACTCTTCATCGATGGCGCGTCTGTACTTTGATGGTATTCCGATCAACTTCTCGGATACTGTAAAACACTTGGGTATTATAATTGATGCGAATCTTTCGTGGCGTCCTCAAGTTGCCGAAGTTAGCCGTAAAGTTCATTTTTCCTTCCACTCCCTTAAATCACTTCAACACTTCCTACCTCTACAAACTAAGATCTCTCTAGCCCTATCTTTAATCCAACCTATCATAGACTACGCTGATGCATGCTATTTAGATGCTACTGAGGAGCTCCTTAATAAACTTGAGCTTTTTTTTAGGTTTTATAAAATTATTGTTTTAGTGTTATAATTTGTAATTTTTGTATATTAAGTCGCGCACGATGACTGCCAATATTGACGACTACTCCTTTCGCGGGTCCGCTGGCAGAAATTTCTTAAGAAATAAGCGGCACCTTTGTACATAATTTATTAATATGTTATTCTCTAACAAATGTTTGTGTGTGTACATAAATTATTAAATAAAAAATAAAAAATAAAACCAACCGTTTGATTATATTAAAGGTATATAAATAAATAGATACTCACAGAGATCTTGAACCGCGTACTAAATATGTAGGTGGGTTCCTTCCCGTCGGTGACCAGGAAGTAAGGAGAAGCAAGGAGGTTGCGAGATGAACGGAGAAGAGTGATGGCCACGAAGAAGATCAGGGTTAATGTGGCTATTAATACTGGCCTGAAAAAGAAATAGATATTAGTCTGAGCACCTAGATAGATAGATAAGGGTGAAGTAACAGTAATTATTGCATATTTTAATGTTCGGGTAAAAACTGATAAGCTTCATAAAATGACAAGTTTTTTAAAAACCTTTTAAGAATTTAGTACAATAACGGACGTCGAATTATTTATGTTAATTTATTTTGTCTAATTATAATAATATAATAAGTAATTGGTATAAAATATCATCATTAAAAAAATAATTTAAATTCGATTAACTTTAATTTAATTTAAATTAACAAACAAAAATGTTGTTTTTACGCTTCCTCGATTAGGTACTTACTGATTTACGAAAACTCTTTCATTAATTATGTTACCGTCATATATTATTATCATTTAGAATGCATGACATTCGTTCCACTTAGATTTAATTTCAGGTTATTACTTATTAGCTAGGAGATGAGTGCAGTAATTGAATTAATATTGTCGTCATAGTAATGTTCAGGATCTGTCGTCAGCAAATAGATTAATTGGACCAGTTATACACTGGGAGGTCGTTTATTTATTTATATAATATAAACAAAAGAGGCCCTAACCCTCGCCCTTCTGGTACCCCAAATTATTTCAGTGTTCAGAACATCATCAGAACAAAATACATTTTCGGTCTATCTTGTCTATGTTTGTTGCTGATGATGAATAAAGGGGTTACTTTAAATTACATTATTTGCTAATGAGGATCAATTGGATCAGACACAATTGTGTAGATAAATATGTTTAGAGGTTCTTAGACGCTTCACCGTTACGATCGGTGAAAACTACTACCCTGTGGCATGCGTTGCTAAAATCTCTCGCAGAACGAATTCGGGCTCTCACCCAATGAAAATAAGAGTTAAAATGCTACGGACCTTACGACTAGTGAAAACTTTACCATATGTGGGCTCTTACGATGAAAATGAGCTATAACCTAAATCAAAGAGACATTTGTGAATTACCTATGAGGATCATCCACATCAGGTACGATGGTGTCCACGAACAAATCCAGCAGTCCCCAGCCTCCCCGCCAGTGCATGATGTTACTGATGATGAAGATATAGCCGTACACCCGGGATAGGATCCTCTCGCGCAGCCAGGAGCACGCGCCCCCCTCAGGGTCGCTCCACGCGCCCGCTGAACGGGAGAGTAGTCTTGATCTGTTGACAAAGGAGATGAGAATAGGTACATTAGTATTTAATTAGCGGCCCGCCCGATATTTACAGGTAGATTCCAATTACAAATAACCTTTTAAACTATCGCGCTGCATATTTACAATAATTTTATTCACAGGAATAAGCGCTTACATGCTACATCAAAACTTACCACTGTGTCTTCAGGTTCCAGAACTGGCGTTCTTAAAATCTGAACGAGATGTCCCGAGTCTTTCACGAAAGATGCTGTTTTTTCCACAAGATGCATGTACGCGCTTATTCCCGTGAATAACATTATTGTATACAAATAGCCTAATATGTTATACATACTACCTTATGTGATACAGACCCTTATGTAATACATACCCTCATATGTGACACTTACCTAGATGGTATAAGATAGAAGGTAGTGAATGCTGAGATGACGAGTGTAGAGATGAATGGAAGCTGAATACGCATTGCGCCACATAACATAACATACATATCATCACGCCTGTATCCCCGAAGGGTTAGGCAGAGGTGTACCAATGTACACCCACAGTTCGCCGATATGTTTAGGTCCCATGAAATAGGGGGCGAGCCTATTGCCACTAACCGGGCACAATTCCAAACTCTGACCTGCTACTGAGAATTTCATAGAAAAACAATATATAATATAATAACACCTTGGTCGACCTGGGAATCGAACCCAAGACTTCTAGCGTAGCAGTCGCGCTTAGCGCCACTAGGCCAACGACCCCAAATATTTGGGAACAGGGCATGGAGATGATGATGATATGTGATAAGTACCCTCAATGTAATACATACTACCTTAAGAGATAAAAACCCCTGTTTAATACATCACATACCATTTAAGAGGGTATGTATCACAGAAGGATACTAATTTGACGTTACGAACAGTCAAATAAATGTTCCTATTACTTTTAGATCATCGAAAACAGACATAACCATGCTATACCTACATAGAGTCTTGTAGTACAAAACATTACAAAGATGTCATAAGATGTACTGTAGTGTAACCATCTACATAGGTCATTGCCGCTGCAATAGGATTAGTGAGTGAAGGTTGGACCTTGAGGGAATATCAACATGATCAGGCTATTCACTCGCATTTGTCTTACAGAGATTCAGAAAAATATAATTTATTTTTAGAAAACATCGTATTATGTATTTTTTAATAACGAGTTAAATAATATTTTGTTGCCAAATTGTTAATCCTTTATGTGGATCCTACACCTAAACTGGCCTAAACGATTACAATATTCTAAAAAATAAAAAAAAAGTTTATTTGTTTCACATTATTTCGATATTCTTTTAATTAACGTATTACGCATTCATTAATGGGTGAATTTCCCAAATGCCTTATTTTTTTGTCTTCGTTGAAATTAGTATTTGAAAAAAGGAATATAGTTCTGAATTATTTTTTTTAGTATTCAATAGGTAGTTATTGGGTTGTGGCAAAAATATGATTTGCCTAGGACTACTACAAATGTAGAAATAAAATACATAAACCTCTATTTTTTTGCAAATCGGTGCTGTCCCACTACTTTTTTTGCAAACAAAACAGCTTATACACTAATAAAAATGAATAAATTAGCTATATAACTTATTCTATTTCATAGAATATTAGTTTTTTTATTTGTATATAGCATATTTTATTACATAATTAACGATTATTATTACTGAGAGGCACAAACGTACTTGGCTTGAAAAATATTCTCATATCGCTGGACAAAAGTAATTCAAACATAACTTTACATCGACGAGTCGGACAGCATCCCCACCCTAATTGTATTTCCCTCGTTGGTGTGTGCTAGTGGGCAATCAGGATAGAAGTGGGTTAAATCGCTGCATATGCCCACCAAAACTGTAAGAACGCCATTTCAGGTACTCCCGGACAATTATTTTATATAATCGGTGGTTGCATTTTTCTAGTGTAATGAGTAGCTTTTTTTATTGTTGTTTGGTTCTAACAGAGGTAGTAAGTGAATTAGCTTCATTTTCTGTTATTGAATTTATCCTAGATATTATGCATTTTTTATAATTTTCTAAAAAGTGTGTTTTTTCTCATGTCGCTGTTCTCATATCGCTGTAATCGGTGGTCTTTTTTACCACCGATGTGATAATTTACACCGAAATGATACGAAAAAATCAATCGGTGTCATATATCTCATATCGGTGTTTTGATTCGTGATCAACGCACAGTTTTGTCACATCGGTGGATTGCTTTATCATATCGGTAGATCATTTTATCATCTCGGTGAGTCGTTATATCATATCGGTAGATCCCGTGTCATTTCGTTAAGTATACAAAGAAACAATGGCACATACAAACATACATACAGACACATACATATATACCTACATACAAACATTCGTACATACATACATACAAGGTAAGTTTACCGACATAGATTGCCAAAATCATTACCACGATACCACTGGGTAGTAGAAGATGTATAAATAAATGTATCATCAAGGGGGTCTGTGTTCGGTAATAAATAAATAAATTAAATTAAATCAAATTAAATTAATACGTCCATAGGCTGAGATGATGATGGTGAGGTGGAGCAATTGAACACATTAAAAGTTACTATGGCAAAAAAAAATAGTTAAAAAAATAGTAAGTACGTAACAATAAATAAAAAAATAATTAATAGCTAAAAAGAAAACATAATAGTAGCTTAATTTTGTTTAAGAATGGCGAGGCCAAAAATAAAAGATGAGGAGAAGAACAGGTGGAATAGGTTGCTGGAAAGAATAAGCAAAGCTTAAATCAAAAGCAATTCTGTGTTAAGAGAGGGGAGCATTTAAGAAAACGTTTAGCTAAACTTAGACATGAGATTTTTGTTTTTTTTTTTCATATTTCATTTTAATAAAGATAATGATAATAAAAAAAAAACATTAAGTTTAAATTTTAAGTACCTCTAGAAAACGTAAAAAGTAGGTACATAATTTCAAAAATACATTTTTATTTTTTATCTAAGAACTCAGTTCTCTTTGTATGTGATCTACCCTAAGTTCAGATCTTCATTTCTAAGTCACCTTTAAGTACCTACTAACTATTTCCTTTTTGATGGTCAAAGGTGAATAGATTATCATATCGCTGGATAGGTTCATCATTTCGGTGGATACACTTATCATATCGGTGTACAAAAAAAATAATCGGTGCCGATTTTTCACATCGGTGGAAACCAAAATTCAAACTGAATTTTCTCCTCAGTCTTAAATGATACGTTGATGATATTAAATTTGGGGATGTTTTGTATCCTAAAGATTACATAAAACCTGAAAAATCTACAAAAAAATAAAAATTGTAAAAGTTCACCGATATGATAAGAAAAATGGCATTTGTTGAAATTCACCCTAATATTAAATGCGGGTATTTACGAGTACTACATCATCATCACTCTGCCCCGTTCCCCAACGTTCCAGGTTAGTCCAATACTAGTATTCTGCTTTAACGCATCTGCTTCCACTACTCGTCATCTCAGCATTCACTCCATTCTTTCTCATAATATCATTTTTCACACAACCCATCCATCTCTTTTTCGATCATCCTATATCGTTATTATTTTGTAAGAGGAAATTACATCTTAAAAAAAATAATTTTATCCACCAAATCTCAGTCCTCACCTAGCCACAGCAAAGCAGATGTGTATAACGATCCCCAGTATGTATGTCTGTGCAAAGGGGAACATGCGCGCCTGCAGGTCCATCAGACCCCACGTGCTGCGCCAGATGCTCACCACGTGGGGCGCCACCATGAAGCATGAGAAGATCGCGTCACCTGCGAGGAAAGGAAAGGATTAGAATCATTTATTGTACTTTACTTGTACCGTTTTCTTAAAGATATTTGGTAGACAGACAGTGGTCCCAAAACTAAGCTATAGCTTGTATCTGCGAGACCTATGAAGACATTACAACATTTCTGATTTGATAGCAAATGGATTACGGCTACAGGTAGGTTAGTTCATTAGTAGTATAATGGTAGTATTTAGTAACATGTTATAGTGCACATAACAAACAATTTGGCGCTTAAGAAACTCTGCTTGGTGGAATTGTTTAACGCCACATGGAGGGAAAGTAGCCTAATTGGTAAATACTACTCAAAGGAAAAATTACCCTTTTTTAATATTTAAAAAGACACATTCTAGATTTCTGTCTGACGTCTGGGGTATGGAACAATTAGAACGGCTTTTATATAAGAAAAATATTGAAGGTTCCGCCCAAAAGAAGAAATCGCGAAACGAAATCATTGACTTAGTCGCGTATGACAATTGTTTCAATAAAAAATTCCATACCTTAATACAAATTCCCATTTTTCCAACCATAAAGTGGACATAGTTAAAAACACATAATTGTAATTAAAATCAGTGAACAGTAAGACATGCATAACTTGTGTTTAGTGACCTATACCGTAGCTAACTTCATCGCAGGTGCACTGCTCGCTGACGCTGCTGCAGGACTCCAGCGACTGGGTTCTGGCCAGCTTCTGAGGACTGGACTCCGGAAGAAGCGTCTCCGATAAGTTTGGAGGCATCTGAAACGTGAAAAAACATTTATTTTAATTTATTATATAACTAAGCCTACTGGACGACCACGGATAAATACATATCCGCTTACAAAATTAGGCCATTTGTAGTCGAATGCATACTAGCTTTGTAATTTAGTTTCGGTTTATTTATTTATTTTTTCTGTATTTTATTTTATTTATTTTGTATTATTTGATGAGCCGTAATCGTTTTGCGTGGTGTAGGTGTGTATTTAGTGATATTATTTAAAAAATTTATTTTATTTTTTATTTAACATTGTTATTATTAAGAGCCTGCAATTTCCCACTGCTGTTCAAAGGCCTCCCCACTCTCCCTCCATTTATCTCTCTCAAGAGCCGCGATTGACCAGTTTGGTAAAAACGAATGTAGGTCATCCCGCCATCTTCGCCTGGGTCTGCCTCGCTGACGCTTTATGTGTGTTGGGAACCATTCGGTGGTAATTTTAGCCCATTGTTGTATTGGCATACGACAAACATGTCCAGCCCATTTCCACTTCAACGTAGCAGCTTTTTGTGTGACATCGGTAATTTTAGTTTTGGAACGGATTATGGTGTTTCTTATTTTATCTGTTAATTTAATATTGAGGATACTCCGTTCCATATTTCTTTGGCAAACCGCGAGTGCGGACCTCTGTTGAGCAGTCAATGACCATGTCTGAGCACCATATGTGAGGACAGGGAGAATGCAAACGTCCATGAGTCTCTTTTTAAGGGATAAGGGAAGTTCACCCTTCATAAGGTCTTTCATAGACCAATAGCTCTTCCAGGCATTTTCAGTGCGTCTTGCCACTTCTTTATCTTGTCTTGCCTGGAACGAGACTATTTGGCCTAGGTAGAGATACTCATCAACGTATGCAACCTCCGCCCCCTCTAGTGTGATTTTGTGGTGTAAACTGTTTGTCATCACCTTAGTCTTTGACATGTTCATTCGAAGTCCGACCTCGAGGCTTGCCTTGCTTAGGTCTTTAAGCATTTGTGTCAACTCTGCGGCTGAGGATGAAAAGAGCACGACGTCGTCAGCAAATCGAAGGTTGGACAAGATCTTTTGGCCAACGACAATGCCCTTTTTCGCCCAACTTACTACCAGTGTCCGGAAAACCTCTTCAAGAATGGCTGTAAAAAGTTTTGGAGACAGCGGATCTCCCTGTTTAACGCCTTTGTCTATGCGGAATGATGGTCCCGTTATTGAATTGATTTTAATTGCCGCTGTACTGTTCCTGTAAATGTTTTGTAAAATTTGAACGTAGGTGTTATCTATTTCTTGGTTATCTATTTCTTTTATTTTATATCGTTGTACTACTGTTTTATTAGCCCTAATAAATAAATAAACAGTTCTATTCCTAGGTTGCGTCAACGAACACCTCGGACGTCGATCGTCCAGGACTTACATGCAAAAATATTACCAATTATATTATTCTTTAAAAAGTCATGATTATTTTACAACTAATGATAGAATCATAGATGTCTTTGAAAACATTTTGCCATTTTAACAGTTTGCGGAACTTTTAGACTAAATAGGTAGGTAAGTACTATATATTAAAAAAATACATTTGGTTCTATAAATACAAGATAGGCAAGGGAAAAATGTTAGGAACACATTATTGAATGTTGAATTAAATATTATATTATATATCTACACCTAGTTTGTCCCTATCTGAAACTTAGTGACGCATATTTACGTAGCGTTATCACGATTGCTATGAATATATTGTCAGGCATTAGCTTGTACCTACCTATCGATCCACTTATAAATATAAGAAAATCATTCGTACTACTTACAGTCCGGCTGTTGAGAGGATGCATTTCAATCAGGTATAGGATATACCATAAACGAAAATCATTACTAAAAACTATATCATTATACCCAGTTACAATGAATGACATAACACGGTTTTTTAATCTTCATAGACATCACGACCAACTGACATGTGTCAGGATAGCATTCTTTCAGTGGCCGAAATATAGTATAATATGAATCTTTAAAACACAAACAAAACAGACCTACTAACAAACTAGGTCTGACACGAAAAATACACGTTAAATAAATGATAGCATTAAAAAAATAGGTACTCACTTTTCAATGCCTTTACAATTAAATGGCATGAATTTATAAATTAACCGTGTACTGCCTCAAAGATAACGTCTTTACCACTAGACTACCAACATTTGTCAGTAATATAAATTCTAAAAAAGATTACTTTAGAATTTGTAATCTCGGTAGATGTAAATATAATAAAAGGAGGTCTTTGACCTATAACAGTGGTTAATGAATGATATAGTAATTGTCTAATTCAATGCGTGACACCTGCTTCTAAACGTCTATTTTTTAATCTAGAATGCCATTAAATCGATGAAAACGCTATTTTTCTGGGTCTGGGACCACGTTCCCGAAAACGAGGGAGCTAGCAGGCTGAAATGCATTTTTTGAAATTGGAACATAAGTAAATGGGGTTATACATTATTATTGTGTCGGGGTGTAAAGCACTGCACCGCGGCATAAAAAAAGAATTATTTTCTAACAATCTGGGTACTTATTTATCTTCATCCTTATTTTAAGATTTATTTCATATAGCTATGTATTAAACCATACATATTTATTTATTCCAGAATAAATTGCTTAGAACAAAAGAAAGAATAATTAATTAAAAAAAACACCCCAACATACTCACAAAAATACTAGTAAATTGATAACCATCACCTTTTCAATGAAATTAACATTAACTCTTTACACACGTAAAATATAACGTTATAATTAATTAATACGAAAACCACTAACTTTGAGACGTCATGTTCCCTTGCTACCTTAACGCGATGTAAACAAGTACCTACCTCAACATAACATATAAGTCGATCGTCCCTTGTAGCCATAACAACTAAACCCACAACAACATCAAGGCACACAATAATAATCCGTATAAAGAATCCTTATTCTCAAAAGAACAATTTTGTACAGGTCACTTACTCATATGAGAAATTTACAATTTAGCATGAGTTCATTGTCGTCTTATAATGAAGCATGGCGAAAATAACAATTGGCAGAGCAAAACAGATTCATAAGTAAACAATCTGTGTAAGTACGTGTACTTAATATTATAATTTAAAGACAATTGTTCAACTATCTTTTAATCACACCAATACTTGTAACTGAACCGGCCAGGCAAATTGGGCAAATTAAGTACAGTTCATATAATATACCATCACTGACAATTTATACAGTTCTTATAGATGCAGAAGTCGTATTTTGGTAAATAAAATACATATGGAAAAGTAAAAGTTACCATTAATGCAAGATTAATTTTCAAAAATTGCCACAGTTAAACATATAGAACAAATTGATGTAAACTGTTGTTTTTAATTTAATTTAGAAATTGTAATTAATAAAAAAAAACTTAATCAACTATTTGAAGACTGATAGCTAAATACTACTTAATTAAAATACGTCTATACCGTGAATTCTATAGATAACAAACTATGGATAAAAAGTTACATTCTTAAGCAACAAGATAAGTGTAGTTACATTTTACCCTCTTGCATTTAGATTCGTTAAAGGCATTTGACACAGTTTCACGTAAATGTTTATTTGACAAGCCAGATAGGAAGGGTTGAAAAAGTGATTTGTGGCATAGTTTTATCACTATAATTTTAAAGTCAAGGTTTTCAGGCCTATTTTACTATACCAGATAACACAGGATCCCTTTTGTTTTGGGCTGCCTCAAGGACGTACAATAGGTCCAATGAATATGCAAGTCATGAAGCTTGTTTCACTGATTCAGTCGATCAGTTCCGACTCTGAAAAACTGAATTATTGGGTAAAAAGGCAAAGTTAATTTATTTCTAAATTGTATGCTCACTTGGTTAGGACAAAAACCGTAAAGATTTATTTTTTATCTATGTCTACTTTAAAACGATTTGCCAACGCCGATGTATTGTTTATATGGAAAAGTTGCTTGAGGAAAAGTTCCTTCAAAGATTAAATTTGCTTTAGATTGGATAAAACTATGTTATTATGTGGCTAAAAAAAAACAAACATATAATAACATTTATCGCCTGCTAGAAAATTATACCAAAATAATAATTGATTTTTCCACTAACTACAAAACTGTTTGGTGAACGCATTGAAGCTATATCTTCTTCTTATCATGTTGAAGGCAATTATATTTTATGTATCAGCAACAATAATAACTGGCAATTAAATTTTGTCAGCAAAAAATTTACGAGAAAGGCATTTTCAGTAGCGAAACCTCATTCATTCAGAATACAAATGTAAATAAACAAGAGATAAAACAGAAATTGAAGTTAGATATTATTTTTATTTTTATGTACAATAATTGTAAATGTAATATTAATATAATGCGAATGTTTAATAAGGTAATACGATTGTATGCTAGATTATATTTTAATATATTAAATTAAATATTTAAACAGAATTTAAGTAGAAAATTGCTTACGCAGTTACAGTTATTGTATAGTTTACTTTAGGTTCTTTTAAAAAAATACTTATATATTCGAAAGAACATGGTAGATGCAGTGATAACTTAAAAACGTGTCTTACCTAAACTAAATTACTAACAAGGTTCAAACAACATATTTAATTAGTATAATCATATGCACAAGATGCACAAGATCATGTAATTGTTAAATCATGAGTTTACATGCACATGACATGCATGAAGTATACAAGTAGAATATAGAATATAATTAATGATTATGGATAAACATACATAGGTTTGTCTATTATAATTTTGTCCAGTATATGTAAGTCACTTATTAAGATTAGTCCATCAGGGCCTCGATTCTGCAGTTTTCAATGCATGTCAGTGGTCGGTCAGTGCACTTGTCATGGTGCTTAATTTTCGTATTCAGTTAAGCCTACAATCAAATTTCATTGAACTCCCCAAAGGAATGATCGTAATGACCAATTTATGATCGTAATGACAGTTAGCAGAATGCCAATTATTGTAAAAATGACCAAATGAAGCAGGCCATTCAGTCAATTCAGGCAACTCTTAAATAGCTGGATCGAGGCAAAGGTTTATAACCTTGAAGGAACAGTACTAACGTAAAGTTGTCGTGTTATATACGGCCCTAATTTTTTATGTTTTCTATAAATATTAATTATTAACTTATGGGTGATAAAATAATTCAAATATAATTTAGTACCTGTCACGCCTGTTTTAACGACCGTATCTACTCTGACAGGGTTTTTTTCCGTCTTTGAGTTGATTAACTCGATTTCCATTAATTTAATTACCATATAAGCCATTAATAACTGTACCTTATTGTAAAGTGTATATTTAGTACAATTTGTGAGGTTTACTTATGAAAAACCTATTTTTTTTTTATATCTACCTGTAGCTTACTTATCTAGACAAAAAGAAATAACTAAGGGCCTATTTTACCAAAACCAGATATGTTTTTTTTCGAGAGCTAATGTTTATTACGTCTAACATAATATTTTATGCTAAAAAGAATAGTCCAAAATTCAAAATAACTCCTCACGTAAAATTATCTAGTGTTGGTAAACCGACCCATAGCCGTTCAAGTCAATGATTAATTTATTTATTCTTAATAAATTAATTAATTTTCATTTTCAGTTTTACCAAAATAATACTTTAGTATTATTGTTGTAGTATTATTGAAAATAAAAATATATTATTATAGGCTTACCTAATATTAGACAGAACACAACTTACGAATAAAAAGAGAAACTGCATCAAAAAAACTGTTTTACGCAATAACATGTTGATAATTACGGCTGCAAAGTTATCTAACTCATTATTTATTTGACAGCAATTTATTAGCCTAAATAGATAAGAAATGCACCTTTTCTTTTTAACTTATTACACACAAATAGGTACTGTTTAAAAAATATTTTCTTGAATATAAATTCAAGAATATAAATGTATAATTATAAATATAACAGTCGTGCTGGCCTAGCGGTTCAATGAATGGATTTGTATGCACGAGGTTGCAGGTTCGAACCCGGGCAAGTACCAATGTAACTTTTCAAAAGTTATATGTACTATCTTAATTATTCTAAGACACTTCTGACAAACGGTGAAGGAAAACATCGTGAGGAAACCTGGATTCCAAAATTTGTGATCAGAAATCGCCAACCCGCAGAGAGCAAGCGTGGTGATCAATGCTCATACCTTCTCTATATGAGAAGAGGCCTGTGCCCAGCAGTGGGACGTTTATAGGCTGGATTATGAAATGTATAAATACCAAAGGTAGGTTAGTTACACTACTTGAACTACTTCATAATTAAGAACAGTAATACAATTTTTTAAGATTGATTTGTGGATTTGTGTCCGTCCCTGATAGTAAAATAACTATAAAAATATATGAAAACAAAAGGCGGATGAATTGGCACAATAACACTTTGATGTTCCTTGGCATAGAAGATGTCGAAAGTATTGCGGTAAACATTTACTTTCTAATCTCTATAAAATAGATTTAATTAACTATTTATGCTAATGCAATAGAATTATTCATATCTACTAATACTTAAATGAAGATAACTTTAAACTTTTGTTTATCTTGTGATCAATATACAAAAACGACATCATTTATAATACAGTTTATTGTTAAAAAATGCTAGATCTCGATGTCTAAATTCCTATGTTTTTATTTATCACTTTAGTCATAATTCTAGAGCATTAAGTTAAGGGCTTTCAAAGTACAAATAAAAATAAAATGATCTTAGATTATGCTTAAAACAGAAAAGGGAAAAACGTACATAGGTACCATAGGGTTTTGATTTTTTCAAAAATGAATTAATGGAGCCTAGCATTTTCTTTTGTGTCAGTCCATTATCTATAAGGCCTTAAATAATTAACATAAATATAAACAAAATCTTACCCCATCATCCAGATTAATTTTCATCTTTAAAACAAGAACACACACTAATAACTTTCGAAATAAAATTCTAAAATAATTCAAAAGAAATCAATCAAAGAATTCCGAACACTTCTATCAGAGCTACGCGATCGTAGAGTGCTACGCTAGAATAAAATCTGTTCAGTGCAAATCCGTAGATCAGCGAAAACCAAGACAATCCATTTTGAAGGTCAAGTCATTATATAAGTGTGACGTATTTAAATACGTTCAAAGGGATAATTACATCGGAATCGATTCGATCGTATTGTGATTGTTTACGGTCTATAATATTGTTTTTCGATATGGCCGGTTAGAAGAGTAAAACGTCAAAGTAGTTAATTAAAATTACTCCAGATCGTTCACATTTGATGGGCATTTTTAAATGTTTAATTAAATATGTGATTTTGCAGCTTTTATAATTAAAGATAAGAATAATTATTATAAATTACACACAAAAATCAGATTGGTTTTTTAATTCGTATTATAATTTTAGTTTAAAGTTGTAGTTTTAGAATCATCCATTTATGCATGTTAGGTAAGTATGCTCGATATTCTTAGAATAACTAATGTGCTAGATAATTGTTAACAGATTTTTCTAATACATGGGTCTAATAAAACGGCAATGTGTGTGTGTACATTCAATATCGAGTTATGTTAAGTAGAAAAAGTAACAAAACTTAAGTTAAATAGTTAAAAGAATTTAAACAATAGTGGGACGGTCAGCATTTCCGCAAAAAAACAACATGAATAAATAATAATTATTGGACACTAATGTTTGGACTAATCCTATGTGTTCTTTATGTATTTCACATTCACTACACATAACAGGCACTACGGGTTTTAAAGTGGTAACTGTTTAAGAAATTTAACAAACAGGACTTTCTTTACGTACCACGCTTCCAATTTCTTCGCAGGTTGACACCATTTCTCCGGAACAAATTATGACAATGAGCTTACTTTAATAGGTAAGTCGAGTACCCAAATTAAACAAATATCCATTATGATTATTATAGTACGAGAGCCAGTGACGTTCTTTCCTTAGTCATTTTATTTAGGGTAAGACTTTTATTTTTCTTTAAGTAAAAGCAATTCCTGAATAAGGAGTTTTGATCAAGGGGGTTTGGCAGGTATGAGGCAGCAAAGGTGCAATGTAACACCTTATTTTCTCACCTTACCTTACAATTTAATGTTGATAAATTTTATTGACAAGGCATGCCGTCCAGCTAGCAAACGCTTAGTTCGTTTTAATGGAAGACACCCTAAACCACAGGATTTCCTTGGATATCGCTTGTTTTGCCTTGTAATTGGACTGGCTTAAATTAAAATATATTGCAATGGATGGAATCGTTTGAGTAGAACGAAATAAACTTACCCTTTCATTTAATGTTTTCGGAAAGAGAGATTTGATCGTTTTAATTCTATCTATAATTGATGATTGAGAAAGTTTCACCTTAAATAATATGATCCAGGTCTAAATGTCGCCGGCTCTTGGGCCTTATGCTATCTTATCAAGATTATGGTTATTATATTATTTACCAGATCATTATGTTGTAATGGAGCCATAAAATTATAGACATGTTTCTACTTGCACATACTCGTAGGTAGGTACTTTCCATTATTGATGCATGACTCTCTCAGAGATTGAGCACCTTCAACATGCAGGTGTTCACCTGCCTAGAGTACTCGCCATATTTTTTACCATTTGCGTAGGACATACCCACTTACCTGCCGACCTTATGAAAACATTAGTTGTGCCAATCATTAAAAACCGGACGAGGGACGCCTCTGACGTTAATAATTACAGACCTATTTTTTTAGCCACAGTAGTCGCGAAGGTGCTGGACAGTGTGCTGGACAAACAACTTGATCGACATATAAACCTTAATGACGCGCAATTTGGTTTTAGAGCTGGGCTTTCCATCGAAACAGCTGTTCTTTGTCTGAAACACACTGTCCGGTACTATACAGACAGGAAAACCCACGTTTACGCGTGTTTTCTCGATCTGTCAAAAGCTTTTGATCTGGTGTCTTATGATGTCCTGTGGAAAAAGTTATATCATGACACTACTCTACCTAGTCATCAGAGCAATATTGTAAGATGGCCGGGCTCACTATCTGATCCATACAGGTTAGAGTGTGGGGTGCGACAGGGGGGGTTAACGTTGCCTAGACAATTTAGCTTATATGTCAACAGTCTGATTGAGGAGCTCAACAGCACCATGGTAGGCTGTTCTTTAGATGGCAATGTGATTAATAATTTGAGCTATGCTGATGACATGGTGCAGTTGAGCCCTTCAATTTGTGCTCTTAGAAGGTTGTTAACTGTGTGTGAACGGTATGCAGAGGCCCATGGCCTCAGGTATAACTCTAAGAAAAGTGAAGTTTTAAAATTCAAGGCAGGAAATAAACAGCATTCGAGTGTACCGCCAATCACACTTAATGGTGCAGCAATAAAAGTAGTGTCTGAATTTAAGTACCTGGGGCACTGGGTCACAGCAGAGCAGAAGGATGTTTTAGACATAGAAAGAGAGCGTAGGGCGCTGGCGGTAAGAAGTAACATGTTGACTTGTAGGTTTGCTAAATTGGACTGACAAACATGTCAGACCCCTGTTTCTTTTAGATAGATTGCTTTTGTGGTGTTTTGTGTACATTTTCACAATATTTATGTTATTTTTCTATTTTACATTTTATAAATATTTTATATTGGACAAATATTTGTGTGATGAGCACCTACGACATACAGTTATTTATTTAGAAATATAAATGTTTATCAGTTGTCTGGTTAACAGAACACAAGCTCTGCCTACTTTGGGATCAGATGACCGTGAGTTAGATGTCCAGGACAATTTATATTATCGATGATGATACTTGCCAAATGCGTTGTGGAAACCAAACAGGGAGTGGCTCAACGTTAGATACGGTAGGATTCAGCTAAAACTGATAATTCTGCAAACCAAAAAAAACGCGCGATTTTCAAGGACTGCCATATAGAACTGCAATGCGATGTAGGTAATACGAGGTCCCGTCACTAGAACTTCTGGTTAAGTTAAAATCTAAATGAAAGTCGAGCTCCCAGATATATGCGATGCATTTAATAATATAATGCTACAAATGCTTACCAGTCTAATGTAATGAAAAAACTACTGGTTCATCTAATCACGGTAGCACTAGACTATGCTTTGAGAGATCGGAGATCATAACCACATAATTATGTACACAAGATGAATTATTTTTTGGGCAATGAAATATATGACCTCTTTACAGGTTACAAAAACCTTTATTAAAACTCTGAAACTATTTAAAAGTGGTATGCAACTCAGCTTGTATTATTCTACTATTATAAAAACTGCAATATTACATGTCATCAAGAATGTATCTGAAAAGGAGTCAAGGATTGAGGTGCAATGAAACAAGTAATATTCGCCATAATGTATATTTTCTATATTAAAACTAATTGGCTCAACAAATAGAACAGTAACATGACTATAAACATTCTAACACCCAACGCGTGATACAGTAACTATTTTATATTTGTCGAGGTGCAGCATCTCACTAATGTAATTAGTAAAGGACAATTGTTTATTAAGAACACAGAATATAGAAGTCGACAAATTATCTAAGTAAAATAATTTATTACAAAAAAAAGGATTTAAGAAAATATTTGCTAAATTCTAGAAGGGAGTACATAATACCAAACTGATCACAGAACCTAACACTTTTGTTATAAAAGTAAAAGCAACATTTGTATAGATTAATAAATTATTAGATATATTATGATAGATATCACTAAATTATAGGTATTGAAATAATTTACTGATCATAGGATGTTATTCCAGCAGAAAGGAGAGTACAAAACAACATTTAGAAGACAAACGCAGATCGCATACAGATTCTTTATTTATATTTAAACAATAAATACTAATAAAATCTTAAACACAAACTGCCATACTACACCTCTGGCGTGCGCATAAATTATTCATCACCTACATAATATTATTTACATCAAGATAAATTAATTTTAAGCTACCGGATCCTGTACTATGAGATTGTGGAAGCGAGATGGCGCACTATACTCCGCATAGCGGCGTCTCGCTCCAACAACGGCAACAGTCCCAGTTTAACAGCTCATAGTACCTAAGCTGTTCGTGTATTAATTTTGTTAAGGAAAGTTTGAAGTCAGAAAAGTAGGGCTATTATTATCAAGCGAAGCATCACATATACTTAAACCTGGTGTAGAACTATTTAGGAACTATGGGGTTAACGAGGGCTACTCAAATCTGGCTCAATTTTGCTGAGTTTTTGCCTAATTCTGAATATTGAGGTATGCTGTCTTTATCACTTTAAGATAGAATGCAGCGACAGGTAGACATTTTACCAGTAAAGTTTCTTTTGAGTAGCCGTTAATGTCGTACAGTTGACCGCACATCGTAGGTAACTCATTTGCTCTGACTGCAAGCTTTAAGACAAAGCGGTAAGGTTGGTTTTTGTAATAACAACAAACAGGCCCTTCGATCGTATGTACTCGTTCTTGTTTTCTACTTTCAATTACCCACTGATTCTGAAACAGCATAGTTCAAAAATAGACCTATTGTCATACATATTATAAGAATATAGAAGAGATGAAGGGTTGTTTGTAGAGTAAGTCTATGTTAAAACTAAAATGTGTTTAGACATAAAAAGAAATCTTCGAAATATGATTTATAAATATCATTATTGTCATTGGGACATGATTTTTCTATATTTTATTTGAAACACTAATCAATTTTGAAACCATTAAATAAGTAGTTTGTAACGATTATCTACCGCAGAAAATGTAGGATATTATTAAATTAAGACACGGTAGTTTTATTCCACTAGCCCTAAAAAAACATTTCAGATAATTCAATCTAATTAATTGTGAAGTAGACAGACCTATTTAAAAGATTATTGCATTGTTGAAAGATAACAAGATTTCTACACAAAATTGAGCACATAAATATAATATAGCACAGAATATTGAAAATGATATACCAGACTTAATCTATGGATTACATTTGAAGAAATTACTTTTTAACACTCTCACAGTTCTTATCAAATTGACTACAAAAAATCTATTTGACAAAAACCGTGGAATAGTTTTTTTTTAGGAAATAGATATTATTTTCACTATAACAAGACCTAATGTTGTACATTTCTTATAACTTTTCAACTAAAAAGATTTCTCTTTGTTTTCTTTTTTTTTTGTAGTTTTTTCGCTTAAAATTTAATCTTAGAGAGAAAATGATATCTTTTTGTAAATACAATAGAATTACAAAGATAAAAGATTGAAGGCACGCATTATAAACGTATTAGACAGTACGAAGATAATTATATTGTAGATATAGAGTACATAGCAATAATTTAATTTTGTTAATTATACATGTATTAACAGCCAAGCGATATTATGAACAGTTAAGCTAAATTATTTGTTTATTTTTCCTCACATGACAGTTTACCTCTTCGCCTTAAATAAATAAAAATCACATTATCCGAAAACTGACATAATTTAATCTCTGTAAATAAATGCGGACAACACATACATTGCTCTGAACCCAAAGTAAGTTGCTAAAGCACTTGTGTTGTGGAATTCAGATACAACGAATATACCACAAACACCCAGAACCGGGACAATGTAGAAGTGTGATTTTCTACATTGACCCGTCTGGGGATCGAACCCGGGTACTCTGAGCTAGCGACACCTTGAAACCGGTGCGTACGCCACTCGACCACGGAGGTCGTCTGTAGAAAATAGAGGATCATTAACTCGTTAGGTATTGAAAATATCTAAAAAGTAATTTGAATGCTTTGCAAAGAGAGTGTTTATTTAATTTACCACACAGAATCGAATTAGCCTCACTTTTAATGCTGGGTCTACATCTACGAGAAACGCTATTAATGATCACAATGATAGACGTTTAACATCATCATCATCCACAGCCCTTTTCCTCCCACTGCTGGGCATAGGCCTCCCCTTTTTCGTGCCATATTATACGGTCCTGTGCCAGCCTCATCCAGACGTTAAACATACTAAGTATTAATTATCTTGGGTTCAACATTGCTCCAACATCTCCAACATTTATCCAAAGCTTACTTTAGTGCCCAAAATTTCGATAACAATTAATGCTATATTTCGCAATGACGCATAGATGTTGCCCGTAAATATAGCCCCAGCATAAGAATACAATAGGTTAAGAATTTCTCGAAAATTCATTGTAATTTTCCCTCAATGTTACAAAACTGCTTTACCCTTGAACTTGATTTAACAAAAAGTGTCCGACTATCGAAAATGTAGGTAAAAACGTCAGTATCGCTAATCTTTTCATACGCAGCCGGAATTCTTTCGATTCCATGAAAAACTCTTTTGTTACGACTTATTGTGTTTTTATACCAATCTGTTTTTGATTGCGAACGTGATTTGTTTCTTGTAAACATACAGTTTTTTAACTCATTTTATGGTATTACTGGCATGATACATCTAGAAATAATAATAAAGAAAGAGTTATTGATTTATATAATTTAATGTTAACGACACAATAGGAATTGTAGTTATATATACAGCTGAAAATCTGAAAATCACAAGAATCTAAAGATTTAACAAGTTCAAATAACGCTTCTAATTCTTTTAAAATGACTATCTTTTTATTTTTTTATCTAGCACTTGAAACTAAACGCATCTGTCATTATTTAAAAGTTTTTGAGTTCTGAATTCAAATAAATCAACTTGACGTTCATTTTGTTTTTTATTTATTCTTAGAAGATTGTAAATCAAAGAAGGTCCTAATACAAACGTTACCTTACATACAATAACAGCTACATCAACGTCTTACATAATATTTTATACAAAACATGATATCTTACGCATCTCTCTTTTTCTCTCTGTTTTCATAGATTAAGCATTAACAAATGACTCACGATAACTTGAGAATGCAATTCATGTCAATATTGGAACAACAGTCAAATTAAAAAGATTTTTATGAATTATTTTTATTGACAAGAATCATCATAATAATATGAGGATATATCATATCTATTTCCTCTCTTAAAAGGGAAAAGGAAAAAGTAAAAAAATACCGTGTATTACGATAGGTCAACAAAAAAGTCCTGAAAACACATTTTCTTAGAACCTAGTACAGAAAAAACGAAAATAATTAGTTAATTCATACCTAATTTGACATGAATTGCATCTCATAACTATTACAGCTACAAGAATAGAATATCAATAGGAAGTTTAGTATTTTGTATTCACGCTATCCATTCACTAACTTATCTGTGACTTTTCATAAATATTTTACTAAAATACAGATCTACAGACAATTATTTATACCTAATGAAAATGACGATGATTTAGAAGGAAAAAAAATATCTTGAATTTGGAGTCTACATAGACAACTTTACATAGGAACCTAATTGTATCTATCAAAAGGTAACTTTTGGAATTTCCGTACAATTTAATATGTACTTTATGTCGATAAGATAGGCTATCTTTCTCAATGCCTTCCTCGAATTTCTGAAAGATATCTACAAATGTTAAATGAATGTACATGAATTAAATTTATGCTAGTCACAGACATTAAAACTTTTAAACTAGTGTTTGAAATGTGCGTTTCTGGATATGTTCAAATATTATGCGTATTGTTACTAACTTGAAACCGGCTAGAGATGCCTAAGGCTCACATAATACTACTGAAAGATTCTAATGCATCAATGGGAGAAAAAAAGAATTCAATAAAACTTCAACTAGTCAAAACTTTCAACTTCAACTAGAGAAAATAGTTAAGAGAAATAATAGAACAAATACGTTAATATCTTGAAGAGTTTATTTAATTCAAATACCTAATGAAAAGGAAAAACGAAGATGTCGCGATTATTTGGCATTTCAAGGGATCAAATAATGAATATCGTCAACTGGAAATCTGTGAACCACGTGATGAAAGAACAAAACTTGAACCAGATACTAAGTATATTTTCATTAATACACAACTATCTGATACAGAACTGGAGAAATCAGTTGAACCTCTGAACCTAAAACCTGATTAATCAAAGCAGATCCTTATTTAAGCTTACCGCTTTGTAATCACCAACACGTAAGCAAGCCTGATTATACTGATACCCTTTCCTTTGAAAGAAAGCTTTTTCTGGATGTGACAATTTCTTTACAACAATGACGTCACCGATCTTTCACATCACGTGCTCCACAAACCTTTACAATTCATATCGTTACCTCTAATTCACAACTCGCATAAGCTCAATCCTCTTTCCCTCGACTGAGGCTAAACCTTCTATGAAACTTGAACCCTTTCTTCTTCTCCTGTCTTTCTTCTAAAGGCTTGTCTGCGAGGTTGTCAGCACTTTTCGCTACCTGCACACTTTTCCTTCTGTTCTTCATGGACTTGACAAGTTTGTAGAACTTCCCTCTCTTTTTTGTTGGGTCCTGGTGGTCAAGGGTGTCTTCTTCCACTTCGACGCTGAACTCTGAGGAGATGTCTCCGAGGTCTTCAACGCTGTGGCTTTCAATCTCTCTGGGTTGGGGCACGACTAGTTTGCTTTTCGATGTGTCTGGCTTTGGTTCTTCGGGTGGCGGCGGTGGGGCGTCCGGGTCTATACACTGAAATGAGAAAAAAGTCATATTTAGTACATGTTAATAGAGGGTACTGTAAATTTTTACTAATACTACTAAGGTACTAATAAGTGTGATTGTCATCAAAATCCATTCACCATTCAATCTGATCTGTGAAACTTGTTAAAATCATATCCATTCAAGGAGAGTTCAAACTGCCAACGCTTTAGTTTCGGAAACCAAATCCAACTTTAGGTCCTTATAACTTATTGAAGTAATTCTCTTTACTACAAAGACATAGATGAAATATAGCTTCCGTAGCGGGAGCTTAAATGTATGAAAATGAACTAATATTCGGTTCACATAACTTTCCGAACATTGTACTGGTGTAAGACTTTTTAATAAACCCTCTTTTACAATATTTCATTATGCACGGTGTATCATTAGCATTTTACGTGTGAAAGGTGATTGTAATATTATGGTCTAAAAACATTTGCATAGTCATAAATTCACGGCACATGATGTCGCGTAGTCACGAATTTTGTTGCTCGCTATTGAAACAAAATAAAAAAGCCTGTTCGTTCAGAACAGGCTTTTTTATGGGACTTTGGTATCATCACGACTATGCTACAAGTGATATTTAAAGGAAAATTATGGAGGAAAACAAAAAAATAGAGGCCCAATATTTAGGTGTCACGATTATCTGTTGGTCAGCTTAAAATATCAATATATAAATATAATACTCTTAAACTTATTTACCAACGTCTGGTAGACCTTGTATCATAATACATTCAAAAATAAGCTTAATTAAAGAAAGTATATCTTAACAATGTAAAGCAATTGAGTTCAATCAGACTTTAAAACCTCTATGTATAAAAGTTAGTACATTCACTTAAAATCCACACATCACACTTGAAAGTAATATCATGAAAACAAAAACTAAATCTAAGAAGAAAATCCTTCACAACTCACATTGAATCGGGGAAAGTTAGAAACAATAATCGATAATAAGGGATTTGGCAACCCAAAGTTACTTTGGGAATTATTTGAAGGGCTTTCAAAGGCTTTCCTCATGTTTACGTAACGAGATATACGTTATATAAGTAGGTATTTGTAAGATAGCCTCAGTAAATACTGATGAGGGAAATGGCACAACTTGCCGAAGTAAGGTCGTTAAAAAGTTTTATTCTTTACATTCTCGTTAAGTAGTCTGTTCTTTTTTGGACGTTTCGTTGATTTGATTGTTATGTCAGGTTAGAATGATCTCGTCTATTAGATGTTTTTTGGGGAAGGTTACTACTTAAGTTTTTGATGTAAGATTTAAACGACTTATTTTTTTGTCTTATACTCAAAACCTGATTTCAAGTTGATTCATATTTGCACAGAAGAAAAATAGCATGAACCAATGACGATACCTAAGAAAGTACTCATTTATTCTTGTTTAGAATTATGAAAGGCAATTGGACTTTTCCATTAATTGCTTACATTGTAATCGTTTAAGCACTTTTTCTAGTTCCTACAAGACTTAGTTACAGGTTACGTAAGTCATCTAATATGAATGAACAAGGAACAATTTACTGTCACGCGATGTCTTTACTCAGGCTAATTGGATGGTTCACCCTATTTCTTTTTACAATTTTAAGAGATAACACGGAAAAAAAAAATCTATTATGTATTGACGTAATAATTACAAACGCAGTTTCTCAATAGTCCTTTGATCCAATTTGGAATAGATTGATAGATATAAAGACTGACTTGGATTTGAGTGTAACTTTAAAAATGACATAAATGTTTAGTTTTCTTAAAAGTGAGAGATTTGAGGCTTAACCGATTTTCTGTGGCTTATCCCACACAATAAGACGTGGGGGGCGTGTGACGTGGTCAAAGTTTGTATCGTTGTCGCTGTGTTAGTTGCGGTTGTCGCCAAGTTAATGTGGGTAGAATATTTTCCAAGTCTTTACTTTGTATTGCAGGTTTTCAGAAAACTTAAAAGTGGAAACTTACATCGGCCAGCGAGATCCTATGAGGAGGGACTTGTTCAGGGTGCCTCCAGGGCTTGTGGTAGGGCAGGTCGGTGAGCGCCTTCCAGCCAGGGTAGCGGCGAGCGGCCGCGTGCAGCTGCTGCACCAGACGCGGCGCTAGCTGCGCTGTGACCCTGGACAAGAAGCTGGTTTTAACATAGAGGTCCTTTCCCAGTAGTTGTGTATCCTGCTTACAATAATTAAATGATGGACAGTTTCACAAAGAACTAGCGTGGCAGACTGTTAGTACTTTTTACGTCCAGTGCCACTAGTAGGTACCTGCTTGCTTATTATTTATTATTATAAATTACAGTATAGATCTCATCACCTTTTTTAATTCTGTAACTTTAACTACAACTAGAACAACTTCCGCAACCCACCAAAAGTTTCGCTTGGCAACTAACACAACAGTTCAACAAAGCTTACAGTGACCCACCTGTTAACAAGCCACGCGGGCAGGGCCCCCCGGGGGTCGGAGCGGGAGACGTAGCCGAGCCAGCTGCCGGCCACCGTCCGCGTCCGCACCACGAACCCCGTGAGTAGTGACAAGGCCCTGGAATGAAAAATATTTTGATTAATTCCTACACAGTTATGGAATATACTTGATGGAAATAACTATGTGACTAATGAAATAAGAAAAATTTTAAAGTCAATAGACTGGGTTAGTAAACTCATATCAGGCCAAATGTTGGATAACACTAGGTATTTAATGAAGGGTCCAGGTATTTTGAAACATTTCTTCTTGTAATTCTAATAGTATCTGCCTTTACAGGACATGTTTTTTATTCCTGTTATGTAAATGTAACTAAGATAAAAAAGGCTAAGGAGAAAATGTATCTCAAAAGTCTCTGGTTACATAAATATTGTAACAAAGAATATATTCGTACGATATTCTCAGAATCTAGTGGGTGCGCACTTTACCCCGTACGTATCTACAAAACTTCGGCTAACCAAAATTCGGCGTATCTACCAACCAAAGTGGTTGGAGAGGAAATTTGATCAGAAAGAGACGACAGGTAGTATGGATAAACCATGATATATGTATGTTGAACTTCCAAATTGCCAATATACTTTGTGTGACTGGATTGTAACTTAGGGCCCATTAAATAATACAAGTAATGTTGATTCATAATTAAATCCCAAGAAGAAGAAGGTAATGGCTGAAAAGTGTGTATTATAGAACAAGGACCTTTATATAAAGAAAGAACTTCTTTTAAAGCTTAACTTTATTAATCTTAACGTCAAAGGAAAGAGTTAACAAGTGTCAGTTATCTCGGTAAAGGTGTTAATGTATTCAAAGACGGCATTCATTAGCTGAAGGTAGATTAGATGGAAGGAATCAACCTGTTGCAGCTTAGAAATATATTTAAAATATTCTGCTCTTTACTCATTTACTTTATGTAAATTAATGACTGAATTGCGGAGGATTTGAGGTTCTGCAATTAGATAATCTGATTTAAATTTCCTTTTTCTTTTTGTGTCAATGAGTTTAAACAGTATTCCTCATTTGCCGATTTAGCTTGCAATCACTTTGGTTTTCTGCCGAGTATTCTTTGTTCACGTTTTCATCATCATTCATCATCATTTCATCTCATTGACCAGCTATATTATTATTTTCAGAAACTAGATAAATATGTTGATCGCAAGCAAGTTTTCCTTTCTTTATAACTAATTCCTGATACCACACATACTCATTCTCTACTATAATCTTAATTCCTTTCACCTAATTCATCGCCTTTTCCGCTGCCACTTTCAGTGCCATTTTACTTGATATACCCTCTGAAGTTAATTGAATTTATCAATATACTTGGGGACAATCAATCATCTGTAATTCAATAAAGGTTCTGTCACCAGAAGAAGGCTGAGGTATGTACCTACTCGGCAGCTTGGGTTGGGTATTCGCTTAGTCGTGTTTTTCGTCTATTGGGTTTTCACATACATATTGCTTTTATTTCGACTCATATAAGCTATTATTTTGATTCTTATGACTTAGTAACTAGGTAATACAATTTTGTTTTATTTATTTTTTTCTGCGATTTATTCCGCAAAATACACTTTACGAATTACATAAACATTGAAGAAGCACCAGGTAGACATTCATATATTATTTATGTCGGTATTATAAACCAAAAAAAGAGGACTCGATATGGTCGTAACTAAATAGTTGTTTTTTTTGAATAAACATATTATTACTGAGCTTTTAGAATAGCTATTCTTTAACGGAAACACTATCACTATATAAACCAGCAAAAAAAACAGAACCTACTCACAAACCACACTACGACATAACGAACAGAATTACCCACAGCCCTAGAAAAGTCTCGAACAAAAAGACGCTTACAAAACGAGCCACTGAAAGCTTCCGGACTTTACAATTCCACCTCAGAACTCCACAGCTAAGAGAGGTAGGGATGTCATCCATTTATTACAGGCAGGTTCTATAAGCGAAAGCCTAGTATCGCGTGTAGAGCGGCTTAGTTAAAATACAGAAGGAGATAGCATTGCATTGTGGAAATGAGATAAAGATGAAGTATGTTCTCTTAAGTCATGGCAAAACATAACACAAAATATCATCACGCCTGTATCCCCGAAGGGGTAGGCAGAGGTGTACCCATGTGTTAACATACTCGTAACACTCCTTTTTTAGGGCAGTCGTGTAAAACACAAGACAGAAATTTAGTGACTTGTGGCCTCTCCTTTATTTTTTTGGAAATGTGTTAACATACTCGTAACACTCCTTTTTTAGGGCAGTCGTGTAAAACACAAGAGAGAAATTTAGTGATTTGTGGTATAACCTTTCTTTATTTTTTAGAAAACATGGTACTAAAAATAACTTTTTGGACAATCTATCTACATGTCAATGTTCCTTAAATTCTCATGTAGATATGTCACCAATTGATTGATGCAGCGAGGTACATAATGTGTCACTCAGTGTGTTAGTCAGTGAATTTAATTGTGTTGAAGTATGTGTATCGAAGATATGGCGACCACTTATGACTCAAAGCTAATTAGAATTTTACCGCGTAAATGTACTTTTTTAATAGGATGACAATGCTACAGCAATTCAGTACATATTTTTATCAAAAAACTACAAGTGTGACTATATTTTTGTAACCATCAATCATATTATAAAGATTTATAAGTGCGAAAACTATCAGTTATGTGGGTATATAAGTTTAGAAGGAAGTTACAGTGGGCTTTCGAGAAATAAATGTAAAGAACTTAACAATTCACGAAACCTCATTTATAGCTACATTAAAATAAATCTCTGAAAAGTACTTAAACCTATACCTTCAGAATTATAACCATTTAAAACATGACAGTTGGGCGGTAAATGGCTGGCAGGTGTAATCCGTTTTAGTAAACAGTCGCAACAAATGGTTGGGTAGCAAAGCTTAATGTAGCAACACCGTCGCGATGTTGCCAACGTAATCTGTTTACAAACTCCTTGCTGTCTGCTTTTATTTTACTTGTTTTTCAATTTTATTTTTCCATTTCCATGTTTAAATACTTGTTGTAGATTTTTTGTGTTATACGACTTGGCTGATTAGCTACGCTTGAGTCATACCAGAAATAAACCTTGTGTAATTAGTTGCCGTCCATTAATAATGATATATATTTTGTTACTCTTGTTATAGTCCATTAGTGCACAAGTTAGATTAAGCCATATTTGTACGCCGAAAAGGCCAAAAATTACCAGACTTCATAACAGGCTATTATGGTAAGATCTTGCATGCCCTATGTATGTTAACTCATGTTTTGAACAAATAAATGCTCCTGTATCTGAAAAGCCAATAACTGCAAATCTTACGGTACAATTTTTCGAATAGCAATTGTACATAATTCTAGGTACTTGTGACATAGTATTAAGAACCTATAAATAATAATACCTACGAGGTCACATACAAACCTCAGTAGTACACTTTGTTTACGAACAAACAACAACAACAGCAACAAACAGGAAGCGACCGATATAATCTTATTCGAATAACATTGCCGGTCCATATTTTACCTCCCGCTGTAAGCCGATTAAGTAAATCTGATAAAACGTGTAATACATTTTAAAAGCTATCGAAACCGCGCACAAATCCAATATTTCGTTTATACTTAATAGGAAATCAGATCGTAATATCGATTTATTTATCACGCCGGAAAGGTTAAGTAGAGCTGTTTTCTGTTACACTCACACTCTTTAACCGACTTCAAAGAAGGGGGATGTTCATTCGACAAGGTGCACCAATTTTAATGATTGTTTCTTTATTTGAAAGCTGGCTTCTCGTGTGGTCCCATTTCACTGGTCCACTTTTGAGTGGGATCCATAAGAAAACCACATAAGACTTAATTGAAGTCGGTTATTTATACAACAACTTTAAGTAGGTATGCCTTTTCTACTAAGGTTTACAGAGGTTCGATTTCAGTAAAATCAAATTAATATTATTTGCAATTAGGATCATCGCTCTTACTATCAAAGAACCTCTTTGCTTCCACCACGGCAACAGTCTTGCTTTGAGAGCAGATAGTACATGCATTACTATGATTCTTTACCATTTAATGGTTACCAATCTTGTTTTATCTAATCGTGTATGTACAATAGTAAAAACGTAACAAAATTGACCCAATGAACAAAGGTACTATCGAGTTCATTTATCTTTAAACTCCAATTACATTTAACTAAACTTTTGATAGTAGCATTTTCCTCTACAAATACGTTTTCACTTACAAGTCTTTTTAGGAACACTTCAAGCTTAAAATAAAACTGCTAAAATAAGAAAGGTTCTTTTAAAAGCACGTTTACGAGCGTCAAACGAACGCCCCAGTTTAAGATGAAGCACTAAAATCCACACACGAAACGAAAACTATGAATAATTAAGAGTTTGCGGTTTTTGGCGGGAAGCTGAACGATGCAGTAGTGACCTCTTAGTGAAACTGTGGTATGCGATAGTGGAGTATGTGGTATTGATGGGTATAAAACGTGCTAAGCTGTAGAAACTGTTTTCTATACAGAGTTGGTCAGAAGTAGTCCCTGAGTTTAATCGGGAACGATTTTAGATCTTCATTTATTTGTAGGCAACATGATTATCATTGCCTTTTGTCTATTTATTTACATCAAGAGATAATAAACACAGGCTAAGCTTCGTTTGAGCGATTATCAACAAAAAGGGGCAAATTAAAAGACTTATTTACTAAATAATGATCAAATATCGAGAACTTCCTAAAATTTACTAGAATTTCTATCATAACTCTAAAACCTATAATTTCTAAAACCTATAAACTTTGTCAATTCCAAAAACCACCCACACATTCCCGAAAGCAGTCACAAGTCTAGTCATATTGCATCGAAATTTGCAGCAGTAGGGACAAACGCCCGTGACGGATTGACGCGCTCGATACTTTATCTTATCAGCAGAGTGGCGACCGCAAATTGTGCAAATAAACTAATGAAACAGCTCCACTCTACGCCTACGTATGACGTCACAGCCTTTTCGAAGCTCGCCTCTATTATTGTTCAAAGGTCAAGACAGAGTGCTGATTATTTGAGATGTTTCATCAAGATTCGGAGCCTACGAAATTAGGGAAACGCTTTGTCATCGCACCTTGGAGCTAAAGTGATTTATTACGACAAGGCTCAGTCCTTACTGTAGAGTACTTCTTTTTTTTTTTCTTAAGTCCGGTGGAGCTGTCAAAGCCTGCACTCAGGCCAAATGCAAAGATCACCTACGAAAAAAAAAAAAACTTTTTTTTTTCTAACTTCAAGAGCATTTTACGTAACTTTCAAACGGAGTATGGTTAACGTCAATTCAATACACTAGTTAATATGAAACGTCTAAAGGCAAGTCAAATTAAACCTAAACAGACTCAAATATAAACAACGCAAAACAAAATAGCAGCAGAAATACAAACAACATTAACATCACCATTATTCTAATCCACAAATTAAAACTTCAGAACATTTAACAACGAAAAACTTCTCCAATCTAAAACAAGTTAAAAGAAAACTAATCTACGTTTTCCTCATAAACTGGCAACATTTTCCCGGTTAAAATCAATTGGACTGAGTCGGGAGTGTCCCTTAAGGCTACCCTACAACAAATGTTAATTAAATACGTATTCGGCCATTTTCAGGCATTTTCAGGCCCAAGAGTAATTGCCAGAAAGCTATGAAACTGTAGCTTACAGCAACACTTGAGAAATTATTTCCTTTTGTGAAATTAAATAGAAGGCTTCGAGTAGGTGCCGGCTTAACAGTTACATCTATTTTATCAGGCGACTGAAATGAGGCGGAATATGGTAGCTTTTATTTTTAAACGAAGTGGCTTTGTGTCAGATTCTCTGAAGTCCTAGTAATAATTGTGTTTTAAAGGAAAAGTAGCCATGTTTTTTTTATTCATAGTTCTGCCTACTGAACCGCTGAACGGCTACTAACTAAATAGTTAATTTATTACATATACTGATTTCAGTAGAAATCGAGAATGCCTGTCTTCATATATGATACCTAAGCTTTTTATACAAAACAGACGAAATTTCTACAATGAGCGGAGCCACGTTCGAAAACTAGTATATCATATTATATATACGCTCAACTCAACCGTTACAAAATAATTACATTACACAACCTTTCCTCCCATATTTCTCTTAATAACCTTTATTAACATGATAAACTACTCCGACGTTAATAACTAAAAAGATTACGATATACCACATAATAAGTTTCAGCGTAATATATTATTATTAATTTATCGCAACTTGAGATAAGCGTGTGTGAGATAACTGACGTCACTCGCTAATTAGGCGGATAATTAACTTACTGTTTATATGGAAAAGCTTATAAAACTAGATTAAGTTAAAACTAATCTAGAATTAAAATTGGTCAAAGCATCTGCTTAGTATGCTTTTATCCGGACATGTTGGTCTAGTGGTTAGGGACACTGACTGCTTTACTGGGGCCCGAGTCTGCTATTGACAATTGTTTGAATCGTCTGAGTGGGTGGCGTTAGTAGGTCCATTTTAGGGTAATTAGCATTCTACTTAATGTCAGAACGTCAAAATTGGCCGTCCCAATGGCTAATTTTGACGTTAAAATGACGTTTTACCTACGTAATTATTCTGAAATGGACCTACTAACGCCACCCACTCAGACGATTCAAACAATTGTCAATAGCAGACTCGTGCCCCTGGATGTCGTAGGTACGATTCCCACCCAAGACAAATCTTTGTGATGAGCTCGTTCTTTTTTTCTATGTCTGTTTGTTATTCATCTATACTATGTATGTTAGTATTTATTTAGGAATATATAAGTATGTTTATCAATTGTCTGGATACCATAACACAAGCTCTGCTTAGCTTGAGTTGTCTCTGAGACTGCGCTTGGGTTTTGTGAAAAGCAGCTGTATCGATCACAGATATTTTACGGTCTATCATTAAATTGCTAACGTAGTGTTGTACTTTCTCTGGGGAAATCGGGAAAAATAAATAAAGCGCAAGTGTAGAGAAGAGTTTGATAAAGAACCTAATTTCGAAGAGAAATTTCACTGAAAATCAAACGGTAACACCTAACTTCATTCAGAAATAAAAGGTCATCATAAACTGGTTTTTATTTATGCCTTATGCCTGTACTTTCCCGTTTCTAAGTGCACACATTTCGCGAAGCTATGAAAAGTGAGGTTATTTTTATTTGTCGGCCACAAATAAAAGTAAGTTCAGTATTGTTACTTAAAGCTTTTTACTCAAAACTTATTGGAGATTTGCATATTTCGCTATACTGTGGAACGATTTAAAAAATCTTGTTTTAATGGATGACTATTAATACAGGATTACTTCTGAGATACATGCTAATGTACTTGAGAGGTGTCCCCATACAAGCAATAAAGTAGGTTCCTTTTAAATTGATGCATATTTGATAAATGGATTTTCTTGCGGGTTTCTCGACATTTAGGGACCAAAAGTAGTAACTTTTAACGATTTTTGAAGCGATATACTTCAAAATAAGGACATTATTGATGTAGGTACCTGACATATCCCTTCCTCGGCGGATAGTCCTTGTGGAAGACGGAGTGGTTGAGGATCATCTTCTCGCAGCCGGTGTCCAGCCACGAGCGCTGCAGCACGAAGTCGCGGTTCTTGAGTGGCGCTGGGCACGACACTGGAACAATACAATATATGAAGAGTTAATAACAAACTAGAGGGCATAAAACACTGTACATACATGAATAATTTCAAGTTGAAACAAAAATCCATAAGATCAATATTGTGTCAACTCAACATGTGGAATTGTGTACTGTGGGTATCTACTGCTTAAATTGTTAATATACTGAAATATGGATATGGTCGAAAGGCTCTATCGTAGAGACAAGTGGAAATATACATGTCGTGATAAAATTAAATGATCTCGATGCTAACATATTAAAAAAAAGTTCATCGAAAGCATAGCCCATACTTAATTTTCTCCCGTAATTACATGATAGTTAATTACGGGCAATGTACTTTGACCAAACCCCCAGTTCTAACATACTTATAAAGATTTAGTAAAGTTCTATGTAAAACGCTTAGCAAACTATTCATCTTACAAATTCCAATAACATACTACTAACATATTGAAGGATTATGTAGGAATTTCAAATCATAAAAGGAATCCCAGTTGGTATAGAAAATATTTTCTAACATTCTGATTATAATAAATCTTATGAATTGTCTACACACAGCTGTACGTACGAAACAATTGTTTGCTAACCAAATACAGACAAATTAGGACTAGACTTACTAAACTAGCCTAAACGTAGGTCCAATTTCAGTAACGAACTATTTATTGTACCTAAGTACATAAACTTAATGCCTTTTATAAACACAGACTTCTAATATTATGTTTACTTCTAGTTTAGTACTACAAAAGATATCAGACCTTCTTGAACATATGTTCCAAAATACGTTAAACCTTTTTGACGAAAGTTGAAACAGTCAAATTACAACTAATTAACAGTTTTAAAGATAAAAGAGCTCTCAAACTCTAACTTTTTAATTTATTTATTTATTGTACACAGGTAAAACATTAAATAACATAAATAAAGAGGAATCATGCACATAAGGCGGCACCTGGCAATTTGTTCCAGGCAACCTTTTCCTTAACCTACCCATGAATAGTAAAAAAAACTTCTTAGGTACTCTCAAACATAGGTGAAACTTGAATTCTGAATATTAAAACGCTATGGCTTCCGATGACATGCCACGACAACAGACCGACCTAGTGACTGCTAGACTAATGAAATACATTAATTTAAGGAATAGTTGCCCGAATGTTCATTATTGTAGTGAGCATATATTAAGCAACTATTTGCCATTAAAAGTTTATAGCAAATGTAGCATACTTTCTCAACTTTGATAAATGTTTTATCCGCCTAAAATGTTCGGGATTACGCCTTATATACTCTTAATTTTAGATAGAAACACTATAGTTTAGAAACTGTGTGATAACATTTTAAATTCTGAACAGAAAAAACGAAACTTTAAAAAAAAAATAGACCGCATGACAATCGGTACTTTCTTTTAGGAGCTACGATACTACAGACAGACCGACATGTCTAAATAATAACACCCGTCTTTTCGCAGCCGCCTAGCCGGTTAGTAATATTGTTTCGGCATCATTTAAACTACGATCAGGGTTAACCTTAATGGTCGGAATGGCAGGTAATAGGCACCTTCTGTAATCATACGGTTTAACGATCTCATTATGATGTGCCTCGGATGCCATTTACTTGATACCAGCTTCCAATAAGATGCGACCTACTTTCAGAACATTATAGTGTCATAACTTAGAAGTTTTGAACTGGCTTCAAAAGTGTAGAGTTAATCGATTGTGTGATGTGAACAGAATTGAAACGTATATATTTTATCACGGTTTTCTTAAAACTTTTTGAAGAGATTCTAATGAATGCCATTTTTGTTATCTAAGTATGTATATTCCAAGTCTTTTCATAATTAAGGAGAAATCTAGAGCAAAAGAGTTAAAGTCCGATTATTTAATCGGCAACTAATACTTTTTAAAATAATGCACCTTAAAAGTAGTGATTTTTTGATTTTTTGATAATTAATTTAGTTGATCATCTGAACATAATTATATATTATTAGCAAACATAAATCATTATTAGCGAAGTTGGAGTGGCAGGAAATGAAATGCCATAAGTTCGAGACGAGAAAGTTGGCTCGGCGTTGTTTGATCATTTATAACACAGCCGATAAGACGAGGTTTCGCGAGAGTGGAGTAAGATACGGAACATGAATAAATGCATA
The DNA here is from genome assembly GCA_905146925.1 of Autographa gamma. Classification (NCBI taxonomy): domain Eukaryota; kingdom Metazoa; phylum Arthropoda; class Insecta; order Lepidoptera; family Noctuidae; genus Autographa; species Autographa gamma. The sequence goes on along the minus strand of LR989856.1, from coordinate 10,617,481 downwards.
ACTATTTATCACGAATACATTCCTAGAATGGGTTGCTGAAAGATGCAGTCATACATTTCACTAGTGGGTATATGGTGAAAAGCTAACTTATTCATTTTCAGGAGCTTATCATTGTCAGAAGAATATTTTATCAAAAAAAGCCTTTTTCTACTGTAAGTTTTAATAAGAAAGATCAAACAACGAATCAAAATACAAAGATTACAAGGTACGCAAAACAACAAACTCAGCTAATTATTTTTAAACTGAATACAAACAAAACTAAAAGTTCTTAAACTTAAATACATTCATGTTTAAAATAAAACTATTTAAAACCAAACACGAACACCTTAAACGCAGAAAAGCAATCCGAGGCTCCTCAGAGCTCATAATTGCCTCCACACCGACCGACATTTCAGAAATCTTTTTGAAAGAAACTCGAGGAAAACTGTCGCGAAGATATTCATAAAGAACTTTTATCTATAGAACCGCAGGCGAAACGAGAACTAAGCGAGGAATGAGTCATTTGAGCCCAAGAGTTACGGCCTACATACAAATTCCTAACTAAATCAGCAATGGAGATCGTTTTATTCGATTACGCTAATTCAATTCGTCCTAATACGAAAGCTTTTAAAGTAAGTCAATAATATTCGGTTTGGTGTATTTGTGGGATTTTATTACAAGAGTGTTTCATAAATGTAAATCAATATGACATCTCTTAAAAGGTCATAATAATATGTAAAACTTGTGATATGTATACTGCTGATATGATATGAGAATATGATCATGATTTATGGCGAACTGTATAACAGTAACACCCGTTATGAAATAGTCTTTATTTCAAACGAATAACGTTCATATTCCTAATTCCGTTTCACTAGTGAGCCTTAGCGGTCTTCACATAATCAGGAACCAGCAAAACTTTATACGTAGGAAATACAAAAAGTGTCCTCAAATAGCAGTTCGCAACACAGTCTGCTGGCACCGCAACAAACTTGCTAATTGGACAACTTTGCACCTCCGAGTAATTGTCAAAAAGAAACAAATGTGGCTGAATTTTCATTAGTCTAAATGTAGTATAAATGTTATAGGACTTTTTGCTCAACACGTTGTAGTTTAGAAAGATTAAAGCTCAATTTCTTTTGCAATCTGCTGAGGTTTATTCAAAACTTGCTAGGCCCGAATTTTCCGTGTGTATATTTCTCACTCCACCCTGTATAGGTTTGATAGAGCAGCCTGTATATTCGACGGAATGCTAGCGATCTCGATCCCTCCAATAACCGCATATTTGCGCATCATATCTACATATACATAAATAAATAATGTACTCTGCGTGGTTATGTGATTAAGGGGTTTAACTATTTTTGCTTCCATAACTCTGTAACATTATCTTTCAATGTATTTAACTCTAAAGCCTATACCATACATACATACATTTAGTTTATTGTAATTTAATATTAATAAAAAAAACATTTATTTCAAGCAATGTTATATAAACATTTATTATATATTTATAATTATTGGTCTCCATAAAAGTTTTCAAACGTCATATACATCAGAACCATTTATTTAAACGTGGCCATTTGTCTCCGTGTTATGACAAACACGAGCCCAACGAAATATCTAATATTTATTAAACATTAATACTAACATTACATATTATAATCATACTAAAGTACCCTATAAACACATAGCCAGATATATTATTATATATTGCCAATGGCGGTTTCAAATCCCATGTAATTTGATGAAAGCCAAATTCCATTTTCCGCACACAATTTCATGTTTCACGTAGAGAACTTTCAAGAGAGCTAAAAATGTTTCTATTAAAATAAATAAGCGTTGTCTTTGGCGTCTGTTTCCACAGCCAACAAAATCTAGTTTTTGAAATCACGTAGGTACTCAACGTTTTATTAATTTTTCTTTTTGTTTGTTGCCATATGGAGACAACTCTCGAAAATTCTATGAATTCCATCTGTAAAACCGTAGATGACCTAAACGTATCAAATAAACCCTGTATATCTAATTTTGTTTCTCCAAAAATCGTTATTCAAATAACTGTCAAACCTTTGCGCAATATTTGAAAGCTAGGTAACTCAAAATCCTACAAAAATCGATTCTCTGTACAATCTGTACATGTCGAAAATGCGTATTTTTGAAAAGTTGGCAGAGCTAATAAAATAGAATACTAACGTCACGGGCGTCGGCGGCACGCCCGTTACCCGCAGCCTCGCGCGTGCTCACAATTCCAACCTGAACCGACCGTGCGTACAGAAGGGTTCTGATGCTTTATTAAGGGCCTCCACTTACCTGGGCTCTGTGAGCTTTTACTGTTATTGTATTAACTAAGTAATAAAATAAAATTATTGCGGAAATACTAATGTTTTATAACCTATGCACATGTAGAGAACGCATAAAACTGGGAGTCAAATTCGCAGACCGCTATTCGACGCAAATTACGTGGGAACGTTGGTAGGAAAGCCGCAAAGCTTAAGTGGACTGGGCAGGGCATTGCTGTCAAATGTTGGCTGACCATCGGGCCAAAATTACTTCCGAATGAATCCCACAAAACCAGGAATGACTTATTTAGCATTCGGTGTAGGTGGCGAGATGAACCCGATTCCTATATGAAGAGCTGGCTAGTTTTTACCAAAGAAGATTTAAAAGAATGGCATCTGCTGAAATTAACATCAATGTTGTATGATATTTTTCAACCATAATTTTAAAATATGTAAAATTTAAATATGAGTATGTAGGCTATCGACAGGTGCAGGTCTCTGGGATAAATTGATCGAACATGTTGCCAATAAATGATTTGGTCTTGTGGGACACTCTACGATTCCTTTTAGAAATGGTAAAACGGGGAACATCCCAAGGGAAAGATCCTCGAGGAAATTTTTGTGGCCAAATTGGGGTTATTCAGGAATAAGGTTGAGTCATGCAAACTGCTGATGAGGAAGAATACAGTAGATGAAAATAATTCAGAAAATGAAGTGGTAGTAAACCATCGAAGTGATCAATGCTCGATGCTTATTAAAAATATAATCTCAAATACCACGTTTTTATTACATAGTCGTTAATTTGGTTTGTATTCAGGAAATCAAATAAGATGATTTAATGAAGAGGAACTGTCATACATATAATACTTGAACAAAACATTCGAAGAATTAATTATTACATCATCTTGCATACTGCTCTACAGACATCCAATGCTAAGAAAATTGAGTTCAAGTAGAGCATTTGATAAGATATTAAATTCCTAGTATGACTATATTTGCATTCGACCCTGACACTCAAGTATTACTCTTTTATGATTTTTATATGGATCGCACGAAACATGAATTCTATTATTACGAGTCAACTGTATTACTTAAAATATATGAGTTTCAATTAAAGTCCTTTAATATCAAAGAACACAATTCAAACTAACTTTTAAACAACTCCAAAAAAGGACCATATTTGTGAACAAAATCGTTGCTTTTGTCTCTTTCCTAAATTAACTTTACCGTGAACCATCGTATGTTGTTGTGCATTGCGTCCATTTAAATTCAGACCAGCCCCAGCCACCGCCTCTTAGGTACTCAATCGTATGCCCCATTACTCTCCTTACTACAACTACTCTGTCCAACCCCTCTATATTTACTCTACTCTGTATTCCTCGAGCATATTTCCACATTTCCACACTGTCGTGTCATTATTTAACGTCATTTGACAACGGGTGCGTACACACGTCACGTCCGCATACCGGCTTACTCCTAGTTCAATAAAACAGCTTTGTCCAGCATTCCCCAGCGATTTAGCGGTAAAGCAACGATTTCTTTGAACGATCCAGTTTTATAGTCCTCCTATTTTTTTACGACTCGTTCCGAACGTAAAACTCACCGATGAAAGGTTACTTCGAAAAAAGTTGCCATAAAACTGATGTTGGACTTCTTTTGTTTTTCAGATAAACAGATAAATATTTAAGTTTGTCACTTTGCGAAATTAATACTGTTTTTGTGGTATTTTTGGCCGGTATCGATTCGGTGAAGTCAACCCCGACATAGCCTGTAAAAAGGCTTAACGGAATAAGATCGATTCGGTGCAGGCCAGTTCCAAAAATGTCTCTCTCTGCATTGGGGAAGACAAAGGCATGTCAGATTAAGCGCCTAAAACCGAAACGCATTTGCAATCTACCGCAGAATTCGCAATTTACCGCAGACCTCACAGCTCTACCTAGTATCCCAGCTTTGCTTGCGTAATAATTACGAAGGCAATTAGGTGAATGCAGAATTTACTTTTAATGCCGGAAGTATCATTTAAAGCTTTTTGAAGTCGAAGTAGTCCTGTCATCAAAATCTCAAAGTACTTTGAAACCGGTAGACATTTCCATGACAGGCTTTTTGAGAAAAGGACAAACGGTAAACTATTTTGATCTTTAATATACACAATTAATATGAAAAGACAAAATATATATTTCTAAAAAAAAAGTAGAGCTTAAGTTTAATTTCTCAAAATAAAACCAATCTTAGTAAATAAACCAAATCAATATCCCGGAGTCAAAGGTGAAATCATGACGTCATGCAATATTAATAGTTGAAAAAATGTAATATTTTTAATTTACCCATTAATCTACTTTTCATAATCATTAGGTAATTGGAGGCACAGTTTATATCAGACCATGCTATCAGCTATGTGTATCTATGTTTTGTACAATATATTAGATTACAATATGAGTGTGTTACCCTCACGTACAATTTGGTATAATAACAATTAAATACTGGAAGCAATTACTTTAACATTGTTTGGGGCGGGTCCTGTTATGTTGCTAGCGGTGTTATTGATATTACAGACAAAGACTAAACTACGAAGTATGAGAAATATGGTTATAGAACACAGCCGTGGGTTGCGGTTTCATCTGTTTTTTTTATGATTTTCTCCATAGTTATACTAGTTATTCTGCTATTCCAGGAGGATAAAAATTTAATGGCATAAAATCAGTTTAGTTTATAAAAAAAAAAGTTTCTGTTTCGAGCATATACTCGGAGATGAACTACGTAGAGTTAGGTAAACGTAAAAATTTAATGACAATTTAAACAGTCAAGTTAAATATCAATAATCAAGGTACAGTATAAAAGAAGCTTTTAAAGAAAAAGATTCAGATTTGCTACCATGAAATCAGTCAATTAATCTCTCTGCGAAATGTACTTAGCACAGCGTTAAGACTAAAATTCTATCCCCAGCATGCAAAACCACAAATCGAAGAGACATAAATACCGTAAAATAGTAATCTTCTCATAAGTAGAGATACATCACCCTTTAGTATCATATTAACGTGGCACCTAAGTAAGGGTGGACTTAATGGCATAATTCCCAACCACGCTTAATTTCAACTCGTAACTAATGATATATGAACTCTTGTAAGTCATAAATAAGTGGGGAGAGTATCTAAGCACACGGTTCATGGTAACCGCATCAAATAAATCCTTATACCGAAAATTCTATAACCGAAAAGGAATCTTCATACAAGGAGGTAGAATCTATATTCCTCTGATCAGAAATGTACTTCAATTGTTTTGGAGTTGAGTCTGTGTGAATTTGGTTAGTCGACTAATTTGTAATGACAGCTCAAGATGCGATGAAACAAACGTATCAGTAATCATGAGAGCCATTATTAATGAGGATCCCACTTCACATAAAAGCTTCGTTAATATGCCCTTGACACCTAAAATTACGAATCATCCATATTATTTTTGGATAGATACTCTTAAGTCCCCTTAATTTAAAAATAAACTCACCTTGTACTCTGCGTTTTATTACTGATGTATATTAAGGTAAGGTTTATAAATATTTTTGACGGGCCTGTTGGTCTAGTGGTTAGTGACCCTGACTGCTATACCGGTCGTGGGTTCGATTCCCACTCAGGACAAATGTTTGTGTGATGAGCACGATCATTTGTTCTGGTCTGGGTGTAATTTATCTATAATATGTATGTATTTAGAAATATATAAGTATGTTTATCAGTTGTCTGGTTACCATAACACAAGCTCTCTTAGAGCTTAGCTTGGGATCAGATTACCGTGTGTGAATTGTCCAGGAATATTATTATTATTATATCTTGCCTTAAATAAGAGCATTATTGAACACCATCGTAAGCCTTTATGATATGCGCCTATAGCTACTGAAGCCACCATTAGATAAGGTCTTAAAAATGCGTTTCATTAACTATCCTCTTCAGCCTTTATTTAACCCATAGCTGGGCTAAGCATCCTAACGCCACACCAATTTATTTTAGACCCTGATAACTTTTAAACTATCGCGCTGCATGTTTATATTAATATTATAGAACGGGGATTAGCGCGAACATGCATAAATACCTTTAGGGCTTGACGTTTCGACCACGTTACACCGGCCGTGGTCGCAAGCAGACTCAGTCTGCTGGTCTAAATTAGACTCAGTCTGCTTGCGACCACGGCCGGTGTAACCTGGTCGAAACGTCAAGCCCTAAAGGTATTTATGCATGTTCGCGCTAATACCCGTTCTATAATATTAATATATTTTAGACCCTTTCATTTATACAAGCGTTAACGATGTTATTCATCAGGGCCTCGATGCTGCTATTTTAAATGCATGTCAGTGATCGGACAGCGCACTTTTAATTGTGCCTATTTTTGTATCCAGATAAAATCTAAACCTACAATAAAATCTCATTGAACTTTCGAAGAGAATGATCGTAATGACAGTTATCAGAACGCCAATTTTCGAATAAATGACGAAATGAAGCAGGTCATTCGGTAAATTCAAAAACTCTTAAATAGCGAAATGGGGCCCCAGTCCACGTGTCTTGTACTCTACTAAGTAGATATACTGTCCCTGTATGTACTACAGATTAGGAGTAATTACTTGATTAAGATGATTAGGTAAGTGATGCAGGCAAGCCTCTTGATCGCTTGTGATTAATGACCGTCATTTACATATTGGGTCTCTATGTCATTACAGTAATTTGGCTTCCAAGGTAGTCACTACAATTTTGTCGGTATATCAAGATCATTTATGGGAAAGAAGTTTGATGTTTTATGAGTAGTGAAAACAGTGAACTAGAGATAAAAAATTTGAAGTAGGTGTTATAAGATTGATGTGTGTCTTGGCTCTCTGCTCACTAAACAAAAATGCTTATGTTATTAAATATGTATTTACTAAGGTATTGACAGTCAGACATATTCAAACAAAGATGTTGCGTTTTCAGAACCAATATCCTAACAATTAATATCTTTATGTCTGAGGCATCCTATCTTCTAAAAGATATAAAAACTTTTATCATTAATTATTCACAAATTTATCAAGGTCCAATCACAAAACAGATTATTTATGAAGAAACTCTGCCTGTCATGAAGAAATCGACGATATTAAAAACTAAGAAAACGATGAATGAAAAGAATATCTATGTATTCTTCACTGTTCTACATAATAAAGAAAACAGCTATCAGTAAGCTATCGATTAAAACCTTCTTCCTCGACTAACATTATGCTATTATGTAGGTTAGAAACATATGTATATGTATACTATACCTACCGTCTTTGCCCGCCTCCGGGGCAGTTTATTTCAAATCAATCAAGCACTTAATTCGAGTAGCGCTCAGCGGTGCTGACCACTTTATTAACTATCAATTTATTAATAATTACATTGAGAGCCGCCTGAACATATTTTGCACGGAATATTACATTAAAAAATCTCTTTTTTCTTAAGAAAAGGAAACGTTTTCAAGAACTTTTAAAACTACTTGAGTTACGTAAGGTAGCTTTAATTTTCTATCTTTTTTATCGGTATATTAATAAACAAATCGCTAAGTAAACATATAAATGAAAAGTTATCCCTTATTTACTTTATTTAATAAAAAATATAGCTCTAATTTTAATTCTGGCAATATAAAAAAAGACATGATACGAGTATATCCCAGCATTTTTCTATTTTCCAAAAATATTAAGCAAATCTCAGTTTCAATAGATTTTATACCTTTAAATTATTGCAACTGTCTCTACTCTTGCCTAAGCTATTTGTTTATGATACAATGCTTTCCACATTCAATACACTTACGCCAGAAAACTATTTAAGCGTTAGATACATTTTCTTCTCGAGTCACACCACAAACATTATATTTAATACACCGAGCTTTGTCTCTTCGAAATGATTCTAAAGAGCACTCCTATTGTTCGTACATTTTCTTTTTTATATTTTACCATAAAAGAAAGAATGATAATGGAGATAATATTTTATAATTTTCTGCACGCCATTTTCTTATTTCTATAGCGGTTCTAAAGGATCGGGGATGCTATGCATTATTTTACTGACAAAGGTAAATTATTAGCTATTATAATTAAAAAGGCTAGGCAGAAATGGGTCATATTCTGTCACGCATGTTTGCTGCATAAAATTGTGTATAAAAGTAATGGTTCGTGCATTCATATTATTTCGAGTTTATATTCGAGGATTTATGTGTGAAAAAAAATTAACAAGCTTAAATAATATTCTTCTGCAAAACAAATTGCAGACACAAAATACATTACACTAGTGTCATTTATGTCTAGCAACTAAACCAAATGCAAATCAGATCAAGTTCATACCAGTATAAACGCCAGTAGAAGGCAGTTCCAGGTAAAAATGAAGAAGTACTCCGGTACTCCGGGTCGTGCAGCACATCGTACAGGGCGTCCGGTTCCTCGTCATCGATACAAAACAAGTACTCACTAGCATAGTAGCCGACGTCGTTGTTAACGTTGATGTGGCCAGCGTCCTCCGCCGCGAGCATGTGCGTGTCCCACACCGACCGGTACTCCGGGTCGTGCAGCACATCGTACAGGGCGTCCGGTTCCACGTCATCGATACAAAACAAGTACTCACTAGCATAGTAGCCGACGTCGTTGTTAACGTTGATGTGGCCAGCGTCCTCCGCCGCGAGCATGTGCGTGTCCCACACCGACCGGTACTCCGGGTCGTGCAGCACATCGTACAGGGCGTCCGGTTCCACGTCATCGAACTCTGCCACCACCTGGGGAAACAAGGAAGACTTATGAATAAAGTATGTTGTTTGGAATTCATGCTGGCTGACTGAGACACTTGTAGGGAACACACAAGTGTCATTTCGACAAGCGTTAACGCTGATCCAATCCCTCTTGTGTATGGAAGTGACAAATCTAAGCCACGCGACTTATCGACAAACGAAATGTCTTTTCCATAAATTTGAGCGATTTGATCATCGTTCCCGTTTGTAGGAGAGGCAATTGTCTAGGGGGCTGATCTAATGGAGCAATTGTTTGTTCTGTGAAACTAAACCTGTCAAAGTTGTTACAATTTAATCACCTAATTATCTGTGTAAAGTTTTGTAGTCTTTGACGGTGACAATAGCCCTAATTAACGAGAAACGCCAGAAGCTACAATCAGTTGTCAATTAGTGAGGTACATAATTGAAACAATATTCAGTCAAATCAAAGTTCACTTAATTTACATGTTTATTTTTGTCATAAAATTGTAATAACGGCCATCATTTGTTTTTCATTAGCTTATCTCGTATCGAACTATTAATCCATTGCTTCCCTTACGCCTTTCATCTCAGTTCACAGCCAATCCCAACGGCTAAAATCTGGTCTGAATGTAAAAATATATTTTTTGCAAAAAGACTCTTTTCGTAAAAGTACGTTTCATTCCTCGCCCCAATTACTCAGAATGATTGCGGTGAATTTATTTAAAGTTGGATTGTTTGAATATGATATGATACTAGAAATTTAAATTCGCTACGTTGAATATTTTTGCTTCTCATTCGGTTATATTTTTACCACCTTTCACTTTTTTGCGTCTTTTGATCGCTCCGATTTCTTTGGGTTCGGCAAAAAAATTACAAGTTACCCACTTGTCATTTATTGGAATTAATTGGTAAGCAACATGTACACAAACAATCTTCGATCGACCTCTTTTCAAAAGAGAGGCATTGATCACCCAGATTTAATCAAGGCTTATTCTCTGGGCACGGCTCCAAATACTACTTTTGGTTGCTAAGATATGTGCGACAGAGATTATTCAGGAGTAAAGGAGTAATTTACGTGCGTAGCACATTTAGCATTCTTCATATAGAATGGAATGTAGGATTTAATACAAAAAGCGATGGAAGCGCTTAGACTTAATTACAATTCATTGCTACATTAACTCTATCCTTGATTCAAGCGCAAATGCCCTTTGAAAGATAGACCAGCTCGGCTTAATATTCTATTCAATTCCAATAATTTATTTAAAGTTTTTAGGTATATTGTAGTAATTTATTCGATTGTATAATATCTAATTATTTATTTAATCTCATTATATAGGTATAACAGTGTAAAATTATGTGTGCTTCATATAATTAAACATTATTAATAATAAGTGGTACTTGAAGTACCAAGTTTGGTTTAGAAATTACCTCGCGGCAGTCTTTGTTATTTCAGTGGTTAGAGTTTGTAGAATATCATTTAATTTAATATATAATTCAGTTCTCAACTGTTAAAGTCGTGGTGTACCGCTAAGCTTTGGCTTTGCCTTCTAAGAACACCTATTCCATTTTATCGTTTTGCAGCCACTTCAAGTTAACTACCTATTAATAGATGAAAACAGAACCTTCTGAAAACTGGTTAATAAAATGAATATTTTTGTTCTGAAATAATATCATCTTCCTTATTATCTACGTTCGCTAATAGAACAGATAAATTAAGTTTGTTATTTCGATTTCAATTCTTAATAAAACAAAATTTATTATCTATCCAGATAAAACCAACAAATGTGTATTTTATAAATTTTCTCTCGGAAAATAAATCTTTTCACAAAATAACACGAAAGGTTCGGAAAATAGGACGAAGATAAATAAGTAGTCTAACAATTTTCCTACAAATTATTGTGAAAATGTCAGTCTGTCAAAATAAAACGTAATTTCACCAAAGGTTTCGAAGAAATATAACTCAAATGTTTATCGATTATGTACGCTGTAGGAGGCAATTTAGTAAATGTAGCGTTGTCCATTAGAGCTTATACGACCTACTTGGTACAAGTGAGGCTCAAATAGGTAGTCTATGGTACAATTGTTTATGGAGTTATCACCAGTTGCGAAGTTCAGTGGGCGGAAAATACGGAAAATACGTCAGAAGTAATTTGACACGGAAAATATTGAATTGGTTTGAAGATCCGCGATTCCTGGGAACATTTCAATATTTTTTGTATGAGCTTCCTCATTTTCTCTGGGAATTTAGAGGAGCTATTATATTTTGCTAATGAGATACCCGCGAATAAGAGCCGACCCATATTACATTATGCCGTCGTAATATTTTACTCACTCATTAAAATTTTAAGCTGATAAATTATAGAGTAGATACCTAATTCTTCTTTTTCGTAACATAAGTAGGTAGGTACTCATTTTACAAAAAAAAACTTACGTATAAAATATTCATATAATTTGGCTAAACTATTCCTAACCTGTGTTTCGGCGGAAAAAGAAAATACTTGCTTCTCACATCTTATTTATTCGTTCTCTCTATAAGAAAATTCTCCAACAGCGAGGTCTGTATTTTTCCTCCAATCCAGTAGGCAATGTTCGTGGCAACAACTGTCCACATGCCATAAACAATTCAGATAATATTTGTGTTACGCCCCTAAGGAAAACCTCTTTCAGTAAATAAAGCGTGGCTTATCACACTCTTCGATATATTATCGGTCACACCATCTTTAAGAGGGTTTTTTAATGATAATAAGCATAAAATACTTTAGGTTTTACCTGATCCTCAAGAATTTAGTCAAGAAGTATTTCCTTTTCATTATCTTAAAAAGGCAGCCAATAGCTTGAAATACAAGTACATAAAACATTCTCATCTACCTATACATAGCAACAGAGACATCTCAGAAATAATAATAATACCAGTGTATAAACGTCCCTCTGCTGGGCACAGGTCTCTTCTCGTATAGAGAAGGCAAGAGTTTTGATCACCACGCTTGCATATTAACAGATATGTTACAATGTATAAGAGAGTAATAGGATATTAGATATAAAGTCTAACCGGTGCATTGCTATTTTTACAGTATTGATTTGAGTAATTATCGAACGGAGGTATAACAATACATTTCCCCTCCGTCGGGACAGTGAGGCGTAAGAGGCGATGAACTCAATGAGGGCCCAATGAATATAGACCCACTCTAAGCTTCCCACATATTATATGGAAATTTTAATGAGCAATAAAATGTAGTTGCTCAGACTCCCGATGCCGTCTATCCTACCGGGAATTGAAATTTCATTAATACCCCTATAAAGAAAATGGCTGCCGTCTAACTCATCAGGGATTAAGTAATCTTTATTATTTTATGATACTGTACCATGTGATTACGTTTCTGGAACCAGTTGACTCAAAAAACTAAATATAATTTGTATAGAATGATCCTGTTATCAACCAGGTTTCCAAACTAGCAACAACAGGTACATCAAAGATCGATAAACGCATTGCTCAATAAATGTTACAATATTAATTCATTTACTAGACAACATGTGAACATGAACGTTACCTAAAAGTATTCGCTTCAACATAGAGTGGGAAGTTTACTGGAAAATTCCATTTTCCAACAATCCCCGATTGCAAGCGTTTTGCAACCGGGATAAAGTTTCAAATGGAAAATGTTGATCGGCCAATTTAACTGCAGAGACGCACGCGCTCTATACATTTATAAATATAAATACACGTGCCATTTTTATTTGGAATTGCACACGTGTTGCTAGACAGTTTTAGTAGATATAATAATAGATGGAAAGAAAATACAATTGCTGTCTCAATAAATCATGTAATGTTTTTTTACAGTTACAAGAAATGCTTTGATGGTGACTTTTATTATTTTTTAAACTAGGGGAACGTGTCAACCTGTATGTTTTTATTACTTAGTATGTACCCATTACCCAAATTAAAATGTGATATAGGAATTATTTGCCCACTAATCAGCTCAATAAAAACATAGACTTCACGTAAAATTATTAAGACTTAACTGTCCCGCCCGAATGTTCATATGTGACTCATTGGATAGCAAAGTGGTTAAGAAGCAAATAGCGGATGAATATCCTAGATGAAAAGTGATAAAAACTGCAATATCTGTACGTATAGTACCAGCTAGTCACCGGGTACTCTTGCAAAAAGCTGGCACATTGCCTAAGGCTTTCTTTCAGAGCTATAGCTAACACATGCTAGATAATATTACACAAAAGATACGCTGTACACACAACTTACGTATTCCTAGATCGGTTCTATGTAAAAATAGAGCCTAGAAAAAATCTTTAGAAAGGGCCTAATGCTTTCGTAATGAATTCGGAATAAGGGTGGCAAAATTAAAGAAGGGTGCCAAAATACCTCGTCCTGAACATACCTTTGATTTTAATGAATACAGTTTTCGTCTAATGTTTTGTCTGCGTACGGTACAAAAAAAGAAAGCTCAGACTTTTCGTTATAATATTATATTACCAGTACAAGGTAAATATCTACGTTGTTAACGCTTTTTAAGAAATATACCTCTGTTATCACAAATATGTAATAGTATCGTATTACATATTTTTGTTACCAGATTTCACAAAATGTTCTATAAAAGAACCCCATGGCTTTCTTGGAAGATTATAATAATCATAATAATATTCCGGGACATCTCACACACGGTCATCTGATTCCAAGCTAAGCAGTGCTTGTGTTATGGTAACCAGACAACTGATAAACATACTTTTTTATTTCTAAATACATACCTTTTATAGGTAAATTACACCCAGACACCGAACAAATGATCGTGCCCATCACACAATCATTTGTCCTGGGTGGGAATCGAACCCACGACCTCCGGTATAGCAGGCAGGGTCATTAAACACAAGCCCAACAGGCCCGTCGCTTTATACGCTTTACACTAAATTCACATCCCAATATAGCAGATGTATACCGAAGTGTATTCTCAGCATTTATTTTATCTTAAGTGTAACAAAACAAAAACAAGAGTGAGTATATTATTTTGCTCACAAGTGTACCTCGGGGGTTTGTGTGGCCCGCGGTGTAGTTTGAATAACAATGTCAACGTAGGGTGTAGAATAACATCCCTCTTTACTGGTGCCTATATGGTATATTTATGCCTGGTATAATAATATTACCTAGAGTTTGTATATTTTGTATCTAAATATATTTCGAAAAATACTGGATTTCAGACGAAGTATCGGAATACCAATACTTGTGAAATCGTAATTAAATTACAGATGTTTGAGTTTAATTAAGAACCTGCCTATAATAGATGGAAAAATAAAATATTCAGTCTTTGTAAAATCCAAATAAAATTACAGATGTTTGGGTCTAATTAATAACCTAGTAAGAAGAGACCTTAATATTTGTATTATAATAATGAAGTATGTTACACCCAAAAAATTAATTCTAAATTACCTAGAGCTTAAAACCAATGTTATTGTACCCGAGGTAATTAATTTAAGGGTTCAATTAAGACAAGAAATGAAAGGGACTTACTAAAGATTTCGTGTTGAATTAAATATTAATAAGTTTATTTAAAAGTTCTGAGTGCAAATATTTTTAAAAGGAGGCTTTATATGATGTAAAAACACACATTAGGTACTCAAAAAGTTCGTAAAGTGTAAGAGCGTTTTCACATTATCCGATACGATGAAAATCGGACACCGACACGATACCACGGCAAGAAAAGTCAGATATTTACGAATCTGATATCCGATCGGATAATGTGAAAGACAGGTATAGTCACGAGCAAAGATATGTGTACACATAGCGAAATTCCGTCCCTAGACCAAGCTGGCCCGAGCCGGCCAAACTAGCAATAAAAATATGTCCCTAAATAATAAAAACTTAGATCCAGCCATCCCTTGCTGTTTTGCTTTATTAAGATTGTTAGCAACGCACTAAGTCGAGGTCCGAACCCCGCAGGGGGTGCCCTTAGTGGAAGTTGCTGACGTAGTTAGTTTTTCCTATTGCTCTGGCTGGAGGTCCTCGCCAAAAGTCCGGTGAAGCAGTCAAAGCCTGCGCTCAGGCTAACTGCAAAGATCTCTACCAAAAACAAAAAAAAATAACTGCGAAATTCTAAAACAAAAATACTGAAATGTTTTTGTTGAAACTAGAAAAGAAAAATATATGCATGATTATGGAAAAGTTTTCAATAATTTATCACTCTAGGTTTGAAGTAAAAAAAATATCAAAATTGGTGAGTATATACATATTTCTGCTTGTGACTACACGTTTTATCTTGCCCCCGATATCGTGTTGGACTCCGATACCGATGTCGTGTCGGAAAATGTGAAACAGTCTGGCTTAGAGTTCTCTTGTTATTTCGCATATTTTCCTTAAAATACAGCGTCATTGTGAGCCGGCAAGTAAGACTCGGCACTAATACATTATCACCTTTCAACACTCTTTATTGTTCTACGTTAAGGCAGCTAAACACCGTATAAAATAGGGTTGGCAAAACCTTACCAAGGTTAATTTTTCAAGAGTTTTTCTGCTTATTTACTCTTGTACTTGTTTGGCTTTATTTAATGAAGTATCTGCTTTATCTAAAGTGTTCTTTAAGACGCTTAGAAAGCGAGTCTTAAGAGGCGACGAACCCGATATTGGCCAAATTAAGTGTAGGGCTCTTAATATTGATTAATGATTATATAGGACTTATGATGAGTATGATGAAATATTAATGAATGGGTTTATTTTCTTTTAATACTATACCCAAATACAGACGTGTTGAGTTACGTTACTGAAAGCTCAAAATGTATCGAAAGAAACTGGTTCCGATGCCATTAACTAAGTAATATTATAAAACACAAAAAGATAAAAAAAACTTTTAAGGAAATCACAAATTGCTATGTAACAAATTTCCAGCAAGTAGTTACTACAGTTACGAGAAAATTGTTTCGATAAACTAAAGCTCAAGCCTTAGCGCTTGAAATCTCATGTTTATTGCAGTACCAATAGGTGTTACGTTTCCTTCAGAAGGTAGGCAAGGGTAGGCATATTGCTTCCGTTAATATTTAGAGCAATACGTAAGCTTGACAGCCCTAACGATGAGGCAGCTGGGTGCGACAGTTAATGCCCGTTGAGCATTGTTTAAACAAGCCCCGGTAAAACTTTCCCGAGTTACTTCGCAGACGCTTGCTTAATGAATTTATGGAGAAAACTATCAGCGCCTCTAGTTTTTATTTCAGTTCTCTTTCGACTTCCAGAAAGGCAACTACGACTTATATTTTATTGTTGTACTTTAGCTTTCTAATTATTGGTATGACTCTTCGGTGTTTCTTGCTTTTGTGGAACTGTGATTTTTGTAGTCCATGATTCAAACGGTATTTACTCTGTCACTCAATAATGTTACAGACAAATTATTTCCAAGCGTCTTATATATGTATTTCTTCGTATAAGTCGATAAACAACGGATCTAATAAAAAGGATCATAATTCACATTTAATCGACAAAAAGTTTATCTACTCCGACCTCTTTGAACCAAGTCAACTATCAAGCATCATTCCATATGACAGTTAGCAAATTTGAATTTTGAACCCGCAATTTTAATGGCATATCCACACATGGCCAGTCCGGTAAATTTACGATGGTCATAAATAAGCGACGTGGCGCAAATAAAACCAGCTTCCTTATCTATGGTCGTTATAAATCTGTGGGACGTGTTGCACATTGATATTACAATATTATGGTTGATCATTTGTGCGTAACGACTTAATAAGTAATCGTATTTTGGGCAAAATTATACAAATTAATTGGATTGTACTTATCCCTAAATAAATATATCTCGGTTATTAATGAAATCATTAATTTAGATAACGTATTTAACTTTCAAATGGTGGTTATGGACTTAAGAAGAGTGAGCAAACTTCCCTCTGGCTACAAAAGTCTTTATATTTCTTTCTGTATGAAACGTAAAGGGGTCCTGTAATAATGAAGGTACAAAATATATTTTTGAGATACTGAAAAAAGTGAGAATTGGATTAAAACGCAACATAGCGTTTTCATCCAATTCTCACATACAAAAAAAAATATGCCTCCAGTATTCTTATTGCAACATTATGATAGTAACATACTTTACGTAGGCTTGAAATTCTGCGATCCCTAATTCATCCTAAGTATTCAGTCCAGACCCTATTAGGAAATATACAATTTCTCCCAACAGTACCTAAGTTGTATTTGGCACATTTACAGGATAGCTGACTCAATAAGAATGAGACACAGCTCGTTAAATATTACGCAGACTTGAAGATTCTGCGTTTATCTGAAAAGGTACGAAGAAACGAAGGTACGAAGATATACTTGAGCCTTCAAAGTTTTAGCTGAAGTAAGTTAAGGATCGATAAAAAACAGGCTTTCGAATCACAAACAGAAACGATAAATAAGAGTTTCTGAAATTAAAGATGCATGAAAATATCTACTTAAAACATTAGAAGCTTCCGTTAAAAAAGTGACGTTTTGTTTAGAAAAACCGAAAGGAAACATCCATAAAACTACACCCTACAGAAATTCCCAACCTACTCTTAAAAGTTAAACGTAAATCTTAACTTGTAAAAAGTAATTTTGGGAAGCCGTGATATAAGGCCTCAATGGGAAAAGGGTAAGAGACCTCCATCTATTGACCTCCGTTGTCCAGTTGAATGTCTGAAACTGCGATAGGATAGCATTTTCCCGATCCAAATCCCAAGTCCACTTATCCTGGCGAGAACTTCAACTCCCCCAAAATATTAACCATCGGATAATGTTCACGTCGAATTTAAATGGTGTATATTCTTGCCATTCTTGGCGTTCCATTAGTGATTTTAGTATTTTCTACCTTCCTTCAAGGGGCAAAAAAAAATACATATTTTAGTGATCGTTCATTTTCCTCTTTCATTTAAAGCCTCACACTCGAGTGTTATCCGCATCTTAATCCCATTCTATTACGTCATTTCCTCTTATTCTTTATGCATGCATGATGTCTTTGTCATCTTTTTCAGTCGATGTTACCTAATAAGTATGTAGACTATATTTTGGAATTCCACGCGGAAATTTCCCGCTGGTTTCCGATAAGGGTACTGATAGGGTAAAAAGGTGCGGGTAACCTTTTAAGATCAAGGGTAAAGTTGAATTTAGCTCGGTACTTTTTATACCGAACTTGGCACCGACTCATGCGGGTCACTTAAGTTTAATTGATCAAAGGTAACATCCGCACGACCTGTTGAGGAACCCTAGCTCAATGAGAAGACTAAAAATGTTAGTGACTTTTTTTGTTCAAATTCAGATTTTTATTCAGACAGATTCATTTTTTGTTCAGACAGCTACCAGCAATCTTATAGAATGGAAATAATAAACATTTTATTGTAAAGGAGTGGTCTGGATATTAGTTAAAGAACACATTACAGACATCCGCAAAATTGTTCTAAAAACATTGTCGTACAGAACAGAAATAATAATCCTCTTGTAAAAAAGGGCACTTTTTTGACGTCGGTTAAATAAGCCGTAAAAGACCATTATTAAAAAACTTTCCCTTACTAAATACTTAAGTATCCATCAGAGTTAATTAATCAAGCCTGCTATGAAGCCAGACAACTTATTTGGATCCTCGACGCAGTTTGAAGTTTCTAATTACTTAAAGTTTGGATGCAGCGGTTATTTATGCAAAACTAGCCAATGAGCTATTCATGATAGTTTAGACGTTAATTATGTATTTGTAAATACTTAATAGACTTGACTGAAGAAATGCCTGAGAATTTATTAAAGGGCGTGTTTCTTAAACTTCCAGCAATTCTTTTCAAGTACTTAATTTCATCTTTCTTTATCGTTAATTGTATAGGAACTTTAATTACTAGCAATGTGTAAGATAGATGTTTCTAGTTAAGTATTTGTTTTTGGTATTATTACGCCCACTTAATGATGATAAAATTTCTTGCGCTTATTCCCCTTGAATTATGTTTCTGTAAAAATGCAGCACGAGTCTGCACGACAGTTCAAAAGTTAGATCTCGTAAGATTTGGATAGGACTTAATCAAAACTTAGTTGTACAATGACTCTCTACATACTCCATCGGGAAATCCACACCAGAGATCAAACCAACTTATCCCAAACTTTAAAAAATCCTAAACTCTAAGCTTTTAATGTTAATGCAGTTTGCGTGTCTAAACTTGGGATTGCTTTATTTTATAGTAGACTACGAACTTTCCATGGCATTGCATCCATTATTTAAGTAAAACGTGCTGGAATACAGCTGAATATATCATGAGACGTCGCAATTACTCTAAAGTTATTTTGCTCTGAAATTTCGAATGTTTTTTAAATTTACAACCAGTGGTATGAATTTATTTGGTGTTTATATTAAAAAAAAAAGATAAATTAGATACTTTTTTTTTAATTTGGTTGATTTATCTATTCATCCGCAGTTTTATTTAATGAGATGTAATCTTGTTTATCTAGTATTCATGTCATAAAAATATTCTCATTCACGTAGAAAAAAATATCCTAGAACCCAAAAAATATTTGCATAAGCAGGGGATCGAAAACGGTTCCTAGCTCTGAAAATATTGCGTTATATTCAAAAGTATCGGATCAAGGCTTTTCCATATGAATACTCTTAATGAATATCCTTCGCGGTGAACGAGCTTCTCTCGAACCTACCCTAAAATAGATGAATTAAAGACGATTGCATTACACATGAGCGAACCTAGATCCTTTCATGTTTCGCTTCGAAAACACCTCTTTTATCTACAATCTCAGCTGTGTCTGCAGTGAAAAAATTCAAGGGAAAAATTACAGTATTTTTATAAGGACTTATTTAATTTTCGTTCAAAAAGAATTAGCTACTAGTTTTTCATTATAACCGCCAAGAATTTCTCGTGTCTTAAGGATTTTATTAAACGAATTACCTACCTCTTTTTCCTTATATACCGTAATAATTATTTCTATACGTGCAAATATTATTATAACAGCCAATATTTCTCCAGCTGCCAAACCTACACACACGTATGTATTGATGAGATTCTTATTCAATCACATCCAACGAGGAAAAAGGAATTATTATAACGATTTGACGACACCCCAACTTTGTCAAATGCTGATAAAAATATTATTATGCAGAGGTGCGACCCGACATTTTACTTGAGTCTTCTTTTCCGCTTCTATAAATTATCGAGATAAAATTAAACCAAGTACTAATCAAGGGTACAAAACTACAAACTGGCAAGTGTAAAATTTTACAGAAATCCGTTTGGCATTTTTGGCGTAAGAGAATACGAAATGTCGATACATCCACACAAGAAAATGTCACGTTTATAATATTTAGGGTAGAAAATGGCACAATTTATTGACATAAGCGACGATTCGATTCATGTGTCTCGTTACAGACATTTCTAACAAATCTGACTTTGATAAATGAATATTTCCGCACGAAATGGCAATATTCGTGAGGCCCTTTGAAATTCTGTGATTTTGTTTGAAGCTTTGATGTGACTTTTTAATAAAATTCTGAGGCCAAAATTATGATTAATTTACTTTATTATGGCTGCCCCTGTGATACAATTTTAACATTATGCTTAAATAAAATATGTAATATTATTTTCTGGCTCGAATATCAAACCAATCATGGCTCACGGATTACGACAAAAGTGGACTTATCTGTTAAGAAATTAAACGTAGAAGACTTAGTAGGTTGATTTTTGTAAGCTAATTAAAATACAGGTTATTTTGGCTATTCAAAATATTCCCTCTCCATTTAATTAGAGAGAAATATTACTAACATATATCAAAATCGTTAGACGCGCCTTTGTTCGTCTGTACTTAGCCATCAATCAATCAAAACATTTTTGATTTTACCTACATTGTGTCAGCCATCACTAACGCCCACATACAAACAAAAATCCGCAGGCTTAAATAACATTGGTTCCAAGTTTGGCGCCAATGCACCAATCCTATCGCAAATACGCATAAAGATAAACTTCTAGATTCTCAGCAATAGCAAGTCAACAAACTGAGCCAGAGCCAAGCATAACGATTGTGACAAACTTTTGCCACACAAGTCAAACTGACAGCGAACTGTTTGAGAAGTTGCCTCGAATCGGGAAATGCTTCCGGAATCTCGCGACTATCTACACAACTATTCTAGAGGACACTTTAACTTATGTAAAACATCTTAAATTCGTAATTACAAAACTCTCCTTTCCAAATAACTTTTCTATACAATTGCTGTCGGCAATAATTTTAAACTCCAAAGTTGAAAATTTCTAAGCAACAAAACTTTATATTGTATAGGCCACAAAATTAATCAGAATTCTCACAAAAGTCAACCATTTTCCATAATTCTTGCAGTATTCTGACTGATCTGTGACCATGGAACAGGCTAAATATAACATGCTATCCCCATTTTCCCTCTCTAAAAACCCTGAAGGTAACTACAAAATATATAAAAAAAACCTGAATGGTTTTCTGTTTGTCAAACTGATACAAAATGAATTGTTTAATTTCATTCAAAAGTTGTCAGATTTTCAGAAAGTTCTGACTTTCCTAGTCATCAATCTAGAAACAACGAATTCGATCGTTAATATTCTTTATCAAGGATCCTTTACATCCAACGAAACCGTCACACTGATTCAAAGCCCACAAAGTATTTGTGGGAAAAGCAATAAAGAATGTATTAAAGCCATAAACTATTAAGTAGGGCGTAAAATTACGACGTATTATACCACAAAAGATGGCCACAGAGCCGTAAATGTTGCGGACTGTTTACGACCAAGGTCCTGTCATTATCAGTAGGGAGATTAATATTAGATCTGGTAACTGTCGATCGGAATCACGATGTGGGAACAATAAAGCTCAAATGATTCAGTAGGGAAGTAAACAAGGGTTTTCTGGGAATATTTTTTGGTCCTTTTTTATTTTTTGGTGATGCTTTTATTCTTTGAAGGGATATTAGCAGATGAGAGCCTTTTTAATTTACCCAACTGCACCAGAAAAAGATTTATATTTTGTATATTGTCCATCAGCAGTGAGACAGTTGATATTTGGAAACTCTTTCTGTCGTATTTTCATTCCATGAAAATTTAAACCAAATCAAAGTAAAATTGAATTGAGCATCAAAAAACCCATAAGAATAGCCTTTCAAAATGTAAATAAGTATTTAGGAAACACAGGCACAGAGGAATAAATAACAGCTTGCGAAAGCAGTTACAATTTCTTCTTTCGAAGACATAATAGGCAATCACAAAAGTGAACATGACGTGGTAAAAACCGGCGACTCAGCAGTTTTGTATTCAGGCTAAATGCTTTGGGTGTGGCAGACGTTCATCGGTATTGTTTCTTAGTCTCTTTCTTCATGCAACTTAGTCTGAAGACATAATGTCGACCTGGTCTCAAAAAACATGAAAATATCATGAAAAAAAGTTATGAGATATATGGTCGATGGGAAGGACCCAAAACAGAAAACTACTTTTTGACCTTTCGTAATACCTTCAAACCCAAACTTTTGTGCCCTAAAGCTTATATCCAGTAATTTGAATTGTTGCATTTTCATCTACATTTATTGGACTGTAACGATTTGTGGAATATGAAATAGTTTCCATGATAATCGTTTTAAACGTTTAAACGTTGCCCACAAACTGCATAGGCTAATGAGTCTGTGCGGTTCGCGGCGCATTTATCATAATGAATGCTTTAAACACAATTAAAATCCAACTTCAACGAACGAATTTAAATCGTTTTAGAATAAAAAAGGAACTTTGCATAAAACTGAAATGTAATTATAATAAATCCAATATGTATTGTATTTCGTATAGTCATGATACATAGGATTTTAAATACCTATTGAGACTTCATAACCTTATAACTCTTATCTTCCCGTTCATTGTAGACATTCTTAGTATGTCATCTCACCTCACAAGTATTCGTATTTCGTTTTAAGATCGGCAAAACCAGGCTTTTGTGATAAGAACTTTTTCATATGAGTAGCAAACCCTTTAACCGCAAGATACTTTAACATTAATATTATGAAACTTCGATACATCTTCATACAAATCGTTTCGCTTTCCAAAATACCAAAGTAAAGTTACGTGATCCAAAATAACCGTGGTATAAAATACCGCAGCGCTAACGAACGATCTAGCAATTAGATTAGGCTGTGCAATCAAGCCTGAATCTGTCACCAAATAGAAAACAAACCAACCCTAAACAAACGAATACAGTAAACATTTACTAAGGCTAATGTTTAATTAGTTGAAGAGAAGAAAGGAAAGGAAGATTTATCTTAGAGAATAAAATAAGCATGCTAAAGTACGTTGGGTTTTTTTATCGTTTATGATGCATGAGCTCGCAGTAGTATGGAGATCGGGGTTCTGACATATGTAACTAGAGAACAGCCCTTTTCAAAATGTTAGGCTCCCCTAACATTTTGAAAAGGGCTGTCCTCCTGTCCTCAAGTCCTGTATCTCCATACAGGAATGCAGATGAGAGAAAAAAAAACCATTCAAAGCTCCGCCTGTATGATATTTTGCTAAATTTAACAAAATAAGTGGTTTCCTTCTTTTACGTAATATTTGTATTTATTTTTTCATGTCCCATCACCCATTTCCATAATGTAGTTAAAAAGAATCCCTAACCCACATCACAAATTTTGACGACAGATGTAACTTATGAATAAGCAATTCCATAATCGTTGACAAACTTTTCTGATTATGCTAACAACCCCTAAAAGAATGTCCAGAACTTGTCAGAATATGAAAGTGAGCTCAAAAGTAAAAAGTTGTTCGGAGGCGACGACGGCTAGACTTTGTGGATCTGTTAATATTTTATGTTTTAATCAAAGTTTCTGTTACTTACACCTTATGTGAAACACCGAGAACTTTCCTTAAAAATAATGTTTTGGTACTGAATCCTGCTGAAAATATCAAAGTATCGAAACGATTAACTATTTGTTTTCAAATCAAAGTACAACAACACACCTTGACAGTTCGGAGCGCGCCGTGTGCCGCATCCTCGGCCCACACTTTAACGCCGTCCTTCTCGTACTCCAAGGTCCAGCCTGTTTCCGAAGCGAGGAGATTTTTCAGTGCTTCGAAGTCCGAGTCATCGGCAACGCGCGCTTCGCCGCGCGCCCATCCCGCGCCTCCCATTCGAGCGCGAACATCACAACGCGATGCGAACGGCGAACTGCCGCCGCCACGCTAGTGCCGCTGCCACGGCTACGCCAGTCGATGGCACGCGCATGCGCGGCACCACAGCCGCCATTTTAATTTCATTCTTTTTTAATTTTGATCGCTGGCAATGGCAATTGGCTTTCTTTAATAAGTGTCATTCCCGCTAGTGTCGGCTGTCGATACTTTTCTTTTGCGAAGTCAGGTATCTGTAAGGGTTGTCACTCAATTGTCGATTCGTGATAGATGTCTGACTAGTCATTTGCAGATATCTACATCCAAATTTTAATAATACGCTGTTTTGCTACGTCAAATTTTGATTGCTCCAATTAATATCAAATTAATCTGACCTATAAAATATTTGTTGTACTACCTATATACGAAGGACACATGCTACTTGCTAGCCAAATACATTTCCCTTAAATAACCGTATAATCCTACTCTAAACCTTATTTCAGACTGTGTCATCCTTCTGCTTGAAATAATAGATTAATAACTGGTGCCGCTAAGCTTAGTCGGTTCTATGCTAACATCCAAACCCTTTTCATACTTAGGTTACTGAATTGTACAGAAGATTAGAATGCTAAGATTTATTTATTGAACTTGATCGTCGATAAATAATGTAGATACCTATGCTGTGTAATACGAAATAAAATGGTGGGAAAAATGACAACAATTCAGTAGTAGTTTTATTGTATATTAAATTAAAGCATATTTTATCTTGTCCCTACGTGAATACTTTTGGGTTTTAACCCATTTTGTGAGCTTCATCGTCTTACTAATGTAATTGCCAAAGAATCTTAGCACTGGCTGATATCAGGCAGAGACTTCTGACAGCGTTTCTCCCATCCGTGCCACGCGAGAAAACCTTGTCGTTTAAAGATTTTCTTTGCGCAAGTGGACGCTGTAGTGATGTCGTCTGTTACCAATTCTGAAAAAAAAATTAATTAATGTACTTAGAGTTTTGCCGTTTATATCATGCTTATTCGTTAGCTATATTAGGGTTTTTAGGTTCTGCTGGTGAAATAATTAAAAAAACCTATATGCTCCATTTCAATTTAAATGTTAAAAGGGACCAGTAGTGTACTAAATTAATTCAGCATGTATTTTAGTATGTTATAAAAAGAAAGTTCTATTAACATTACTTTCAATTTGACAGCTAAATAGCCAATACGTAGCTTGAACCACGCAGATATTGACTTGCATTGTACGTACATTTCTACACTTAATACTTCGACTTACAGACATATAAAGCTTACTTAGCAATTTAATTAACAGAACTCACCAGCACAGGTAACGTGGCAATCCTTCCCTGGCGCTGTAGTGTTACTGCACCACAAGTTATCATTGATCTGGTATAACCCGTGGTCCCTCGAACCATTCTTATTTACTCTTCCTACAACTTCCGTGCGACGGCTACTCTCGCTTTCAATAAGACAGACCCCTGAAATTGCACAAAAATTTACATAGGTAGGTATGTAGTTAAAAAAAAAGGTAGTCAAGTTGGGCTTCTACTTAAGTTTTAGATTGATGTAAAGTGTCTTTGACATTCGGTCTATAGATTGGGAGTAAGAGGAAGATGACTGAAATGCATTTGCGGGGTATGAGCCGTTTTCGAATAAAACTCCATTCTCTTTGAAAAGGGATTTGAGCTGACCTGACGAACGTTGCCAGACCAAAAGCTAATTGTTTTATAGAAACAATACGTTCCATATTTTATTAACGACTGTATACACATGCAGGATAGATAGAAAGTTGTTCTAGGAAAAACTTTCAGAAACTCTTTCCAGCGATCACTTTTCCACACATTATCCAAAAACAAATTAAACAAACTTACAATCTCCCATTTGATTTTCAGGAAACCCCTGTCTTCTCAGTTCCTTTACTAATTCACATCTCTCAAAATGTTTGGCATCGCAAAAGATGCATGCGCTAAAAAGTAACACAAATATATAAACAACTTGCTTCATTTTTTATTTGTCTAAGATTGTTGAAGTAAATCTGACAATAAATGATAAAATGAACCTGCTGTTGTTTATATAAAGATTATGTACGATATTCTACAAGACGGAATCTTAAGGTGTTTGTCCACAGGCTATCGGAACTCGTCACAACATCAGAAGTTATCGTTATTGACTTTTATTCTTTTGTTCTCTGATTTTGTAATCTTTGGCCAAGATCCGTGTAGGATAGTCTCTGTGAGTTGTATTTCACTATTTATATACTACCTTACTTCTATTAGTTATTCCGGTAAGGGGTCTTTTATATTGTTTGTTGTTAGTGTCTGACTGGTACGCCCGCGTTAGGCAGTTCAACTCTATTTTAAACCGACTTCAAAAAGGAGGAGGTACACAATTCGACTGTATTTTTTATGTTTGTGATCTCAGAACTTTCAACTGATTTTGATGATTCTTTTTACTTGAAAGATTGTGCTTCCCGTGTGGTCCAATAATGACAATGAAATCCATCAGAAAACCATATACCATTATAAAGTATAGAGGTCTATCATCAAAAACAAATCTCTCGGCAGAAGAAGCTACATTGTATACTTTACATTTACTGAGCGTGTCATAGCATATCGCTGCAACATATTCCACACATGTAAACGCTCCATGACAAAGAATTCGCTAATGACTCATGCAAGCATGCAACATAGCCTATTGACTTACAAAGGGGATTCCCGTATACAACGTAAGTATAATACTTATATGTAAGTTTATACGACAGATATATTGGTGAAGTTACTTTGTTTAGTAGGTAGCTAATACGACAACAATAGTATAACAGTAATGTGCTTTTGTTTTCGTTTATCAAGGAAATATTTTTTATTTAATTAACTAACAATTTATGCAAATACAAGTCATGAAAAAATAAAATTGCGTCGGACATGTACAAAGATCGGTATTATATAGGTAGTTATATCTTAAAGAAAGAGCAGGGGAAGTTTTTAAGTTTCAATCTTAAATGTTTATTCGTCTTCCTGTTTACTTAGTCCACCTTGCATTTATTCATTTTTAACTTACTTAGGTGTTATATTAGTTTCACAAGTAAAGAAATATCTTGGTGCATATTTGTAATTAAGTATAAGTTATTTAGGAACCTACATCTGGCTTAATTATTAAAAAGATAGAAATATATGAGAAGATAACAATTTAAGTTACAATTGTTACAAAAGAGTTAACTCTATTAAAGTAACGTAAACACCGCGTCCGAAAGCAATAAATACTATAAAAAAAAAAAAACATTATTTTTTACAACATTTTTCGATAATTTAGATTTATTTTACACCTGTAACTTATCATTCAATGAGCTATATCAAAATAAGAGCGTTTTTTTTTCTAAAATATTCATTTTCTTTCGTTTTAGATACCTATCCGTTGATGAAAAATATTCGATCGTCTATACAGACAAAGGAATTAAGTGAGATGACGTAAGAATTAATGGTCATCTTATTGGGCTTATCAGTCAATGACGCAGGGGCGCCCCCGCCTCTCATCTTAAAGCATTCTTAATTAACTGCACGATCTTTTGTGTACTATCACGCTTGCAATCTGCAAGGGGTATGGACAGAGTGGTACCGTTTGAGGAAGTATCTTTGATTTGTCATCAAGAAATACTAATTTTACCTATACTGAATTTTACCATAATCTAGAGAAGTCATTTAGCCATAATCGTCAAAGTTATGAGGTCTAAGAAAGTCTAAACAATCACCTAATTAGCTATAGAGAAAATCAAAAAGTTACCTAAGCTATTGTAGGGCATCTTAGCCTTTCTAGGATTTTCAGTCCTTGAGTATTTTTTTTAGTTGCGATAGGGAGAAAACTGTACCGAGTCAAACCAATTTATGGTTTTATTAGGAAACAAAAAAAACAAATCTGGAATAGGTACTGCTGGAATCGAACCCTTTACACTTCGCGCAGTGTGGTTAACATCGTAAAGGGTACAACGGCAACTTAGCAGTTCCAAAATTCGATTCAATATTTTTTTATGTTAAACAATGTGTAGCTTGCAAGGTATCAATTTGGCGACGACCTCACTTACACATGCATTTAAAATTATTTAGGTCGTTAAATTATGTTTCATTAAAAACGGACTACTCAGCTAGTAAATATAAGTAGATATAGGTAAAGAACGATGCAGAAAAAAACAAGTAAATATTAAGCACAAATATCTTGAGAAATTATTGCAGTTAATTAGCCAAACAAGCATAAGTGTAAGATAAACCTTATCACTTTCCAATATCACTACATAGTATAAAACAAAGTCGCTTCCCGCTGTCTGTCCCTATGTATGCTTAGATCTTTAAAACTACGCAACGGATTTTGATGCGGTTTTTTTTAATAGATAGAGTGATTCAAGAGGAAGGTTTATATGTATAATACGTGCATAGTATAGTAGAGGAACACGGATAATCTTAGAGATTTCCAATGTAAGGTCGTAAATGAACAAATTTTTTGCGCTTTCATTGCAAACGCTGGCTGAACCCAACGAGATAGCTCAAAATAATGTACTACAGTATTGTGAACCTTAAAATTATCTACAAAAAAGTCCGCGATGGCATATGTCTATCTCTTGAGGATAACCCACAATAACCATTTTTTATCGTTTATTTATTACTTATTTACGAAAAAGCGATTTTAAGCAATACAGTATTAATCCTTATCCAATTAAGTACCTTTAATAAATTGTGCATGCAATATAGGTCAATATTGCCCGTTACAGCATATAATTTAAATGAATATTTTCGAAGATATTGCAAATTTAAAATGTAGGTACATAGCAGTTGCGGCGATACCGGCCGGAGGGCCACGCGGGGGCCGAGGGTCGTGCCTATACCAAATAGTGCGTCCGAGGCTGTTTTATGCCCTACAGAACTTTATGATTGTGTAGTTATATTTGGTATCAGCGTTGCACCCGAGCAAAGCCGGGGCGGGCTGCTAGTTAAAAAATATATTAGTTTTGATATTATTGTAAATGACAATCAATACGCAACTTAGTTATCGTTTGCAATGATAAATAATACAGTTAAATAATTACTTTGTCAATAATGAGACAAGATAACTTTGCTATAGGTTATCTTAATCAGCATCTTTACTATAATTCTGAAAGAGTAAGCAGAAAAGTTATTAGTGTTCAGCCAATAAAATACTAAATCTATACGTATATCTATCTATACCTACTATGTCCTAATATAATCTAAATCCCCGTCACATCTGTCTGTCTGAAAGCGATTAATTAAAAGAATACAAAACAGATTTTCGTATGGTTTTCACCAATGCATAGTGATTCAAGAAGAAAGGTGTGGAGCCAAAGTTAGGGACACTTTACACACACGGGTTAGAACAGTAGTAAATACTCGTACGCATTTATGGAACTTTTTTTTACACATATCTTCTAGCTTTCTACTCGAAACTGTCCGACTTTGTACCTAACCTCTGATCAGTCGAATTTCCCTAAACCTAATTACAGATTAAAGATTACAGGCCTGCATTCTAGCCCTCAAGTCCTTCAGTCATACTTACGTATGTTTGTATTGTTATTGTTTTTTAATGTAGACCTTACTATATGACCAAACAAAACAACACTATTTAGATATTAACTATTTATACATATTTATAACAACTTTTCCTTATTGTCAAACCGCCGTTCGTTGCACCGCCGGGGATTCACTCACCTATCCTGTTTTCAAAACACGTCGCGTAGCAACGACTTACATTCGTGACCCTGTGTTCTTACTGATAAAGAGGATTCCCCTGTTCCCAGACACTATATAACAAACATATCTACAAAATTTCAGTCATATATAAAGGAGCTGCTTCAGTCCCAGCTCATATTGTATCCAACCACCGAACGAGAAGGTTGTTTAATTCAAAATCATGCAAAAATTTACAGTATTTTTGTTGGCTCTTGCAGCTTTATGTTTAAGTTGTGAGGCCAAACTTTTTACAAGATGTGACCTGGTACATGAGTTGAGGAGACAAGGATTCCCTGAAGACAAAATGAGGGACTGTAAGTAGAAAGTTACTCTAAGATTATTTTTTTAATTAAGTATTCAAAAATGTTACGAACATTTTTGGTCTAAAACAAAGTTTTTTTTTTCTGAATAGAATACATAACTACAAGATAATCTAATGCTTGTGGTGACGTTACATTACGATTATAATTAAGAAACGCGTATTTTTTTATCAGAATAAAAATGATTTGAAATACATAATTATTGTTTTAATTAGGTTGCAAGCAAGTTTATACCCAGATAAGACGTATCAATCGACTGGTTTGTTATTTATAAACGAATTAATATTTTTTACATACCTCAGTACTGTTTTTATATCCTCTTTGTGGTAAATGTGGTTTATGAGAAAGAATCACTTAATGGTGCCGATTCTCTTGTCACAAATTTCTCTAAACTAGACTAAAAATCACTAAAATTTAGTTTGTTCCTGTCAGACGACGTTTCCCATTCTGAAATTAACTAAAGTGACGTTACTTAAATAAATTATAGTTTGACAGCACTAAGTTATTCAATTTAATGAAAATGGCAATTTTGCTATTCTGAAATTGACGTTTTTCACCTAAAATTTCGATTGTCAAACTAAATCAGACTATTTTTAATCGCGATTAAAAAGGTGTGGAATAAAATTAGTTGTCATGAACTAAAATTTTGAAAGCACCTCTCTGTTGTATTTTTCGATTATTTTTATGATTTTGAGTTAATTATGGAAGCTTATGTGATTGCAGCTGTTGTTGATGCGGCAGAAAGGTAAATTTAGTGTTATTTTATTGAGATACAATACAAAATGCATTCATGTAAACTTACAAGGGATTTTTGTACTCAACATCTGTGCCCTTTCTACATTAATTGGAAAAGAAGTGGATAAATCCACTTCTCGTAATCAAACCTACTTCTAGGTTCTGTGTAATAAACTAATACGAACTTATTTATTTTTAACTATTTTTTAGACAAATACAAGAAAGAATTAAATTGGAAAGATTGCGAGACCAATCCAACCCATTCCAAATGACAGAGGAGAAATTTAAAAATATATTTTAAATACTCTTAACTAAATTATTTAAATAATATTTTTAATACACAATTTTATTCATAATTTTTTAGAGCTTTAGAATTTTTTGCATCATGATTAAACGTTTATTCCCAGAATATTGTTGAAGGTCATGAGAAAGTAACTTGCAAAACATTACATTTGATATTCTCATATTCTCGTAAATATTTTCTTGTTCTTCAACCCTAAATCCTAATTCCTGAATTTCTGTCATTACTGCTACATCCGCAAACCGTTTTTGCGAGATCGATTTTTTACACTCGTAATCGATATTATCAGGACTCGGCCAACGTTGTGCGTAATTAATTGTGTGCGTAATTAAACGTTTTATCAATAAAACTGCATAAACACCAAAATGAAAGTGCATGCAAGAAACAACATCCTGAGGCGGTTAACCTCTACCAAGAGGAGAGCATCACCACACGTCCTACGGACAACGGGGATGGCACTCTGCTACTCGGCTGGCGAATACGCCAGTCCGGTATGGAGCCGCTCTCAATAAAGCTCTAACTAGCTTTAATTATCTAAAATAAATAGCAGGATAAATCATGCTACCTGTTTTTCTATTTAAAGGGCAGTAACGTTGATTTTAATAAAATTATAGGTAATTTTCTTATTAAAAACCGAAAAAGTATCGCCAAAGTTCTAAATCATTTTCGATTTTCAACCCTAGCAGGATTACTATGGTCACAGATAGTAAAAACTAAAAATAAATATAAACAGTTACAAAGTTTTACGCCATCATTATGCTCCCTGAACTTCATTAATGATTACTAATAGACAAATTTTAAATAATTATTCGATTTTACTCAGGTTTTTTTTGCAATTCAGATCATTTCGTTCACTTTCATTCAGCTTGTGTCTATGGTCTACTGCCATCTTGGTCTATGGCCAACTCAACTTAACGAATGTCAAACTCGATTTTAGTTGTGTCAAAACTGTAATTTAAATTTAGTGAATCTTGTTTTCAGAATAACTTACTACAACCAACTAACTAAAAATAAGAAATTTTAGTTTTAGTTTAGTTTAGTTCGGTGTACAAGAGAATCGGCACCAATGGCGAGTTCAAAAGACCAAACACATTTATTCTTCCCGCCAATCGATAATGGACGAAAATTGACATCTATAAAAAACAGCCATTTATACTTACGATTGTCTTATCCTTACCAAATTGATCTCATTATTCAATTTTTACTTCAGGGGTGTGCCTTGTTGAGAACGAGAGTGGCAGGAACTCTTCCAAGATGGGCAAGATCAACAAGAACGGGTCCCGGGACTACGGGCTGTTCCAGATCAACGACAAGTACTGGTGCAGCAACACTAGCACTCCTGGGAAGGACTGTCATGTCACTTGTGCTGGTGAGTACCTACCTAATATGTTCAAATGGTAAATTTTGATGAAAGGTGACAGAAAATGTGGATACTAGGCTAGGGAGGGTTCCTTCTACCTGACCTACCTAGGTTTAGGTTTCCTAGTAGGATAAATAAAAAAGGTAGGTAGATAGAATGCAGTAGCTTAATCACGTAAGCTAGTAACAAAACGGTCTGTTTAGCTATGAGCTAAGGGAATGTTTTTCAGTCGGTAACTATATCCCACAAAAACTTAACTGACGAAAGGACAGTAGGTTAAATAATTTAAGGAACGGAACCCCCAAAATGCACTTGATTACCAAACTCTAACAGTTTTAAAAAATCATAATTTTAGGTAACCCAGAAAAAATCTGCCAAATCTTCTGACAATACTCGATTGTTTCTTTTCCTAGACCAACGTCTTAAAAACCCCAAAATTTCTTCAAAAACTAATTATCATTCCTTCTCCTTCCAGACATGCTGTTAGACGACATCACCAAGGCCTCGACTTGCGCGAAGAAGATATACAAACGCCACAAGTTCCAAGCGTGGTACGGTTGGCGCAACCACTGCCAGGGCTCCCTGCCCGATATCAGCAAATGCTAGACAAACCAAAGATTAACCTTAAGCTACGTTCACTGCGAAAATTAGGACTCATTTCAGGGCTGAACGCGGTTAGTTGAAAATCTTATTCTCGCGTCAACCTAAGAAATTGAACCTTGAACTAAGTTTATTGGAACTCGGTTTTAAAATAGAACTGGCGAAATCAGCCCTTATTGTTAAGCAGTTTTTTGACTGTCTCCAAGAGTTTCTTTGAGTGTCGTGACTTTATGCTAAGAATGACTGTACATTATACATATCTACACTCAAACAGTAGAGTCGCAGTGTAAACGTGGTTTTGTAATATAAGTAAGATATTTTATAAATATACACACGTTTTTATAAATCTCTGTTGTTTGATTTTTTGAGTGTCTCTGCTGAAAATTGGTAATCTCCTTGTCAGGTAGTGAAATCAAAACACATAAATGATACAAAATTAATTTTATTACCTTAATACATAACATATACACTATATACACGACTTATCTGTAAAATTAGTATGGTAGAGCCATGTCAGTGAAAACACATTCGAGAATAAACCTTACTGCTTGTAGACAAGGGTCAATTTAGCAAGGCCAGCGACCGGCACTGGCATATATTTGTAGTTATATTACATTAAAGCTCATTGTTCATTATGTCGGTTCCTAAGCTTATCGCGGACTTTCCTTTCAGCTTCCTCTGCTTTCTTCAGCAATAAATCATCCACAGCCTTCAACTGAAACCATGCACAGTATTATTTAGTGTTATGCAGTACAAAAGGATCTTTATTTATTAACATTATATAGCACCACAGAAAATATAAACAAACAGAAAATATCCTTATCGCTGTGCAATAGGGCACAACAAGATTAATATTTACATACAAAGCAGAAATGTGTGTTTGTAAAAACACTCCATGTAACTATTCACGCGATTTAAAGTTTTAGCTTTCATTAAAGTGTCATAGAGTAGGTTTTACATTGAATATAAATTTTCATAAATATGGGCTAAGCTGAGCCAAACAGACAACCATACAAAAGCACAACCAGTCTATAAGAAAGTACAGAACAGTTAGTATACCATTTAGATAATGATTTCTGCATCTTGTCTACTCTTTTTTCAAGCTACATTAGGGTCGGCTTCCAGTCTTAAAGGATACAGCTGAATACCGCTTATTCAATCATCTCAAGATTATTATTCCTCCATAAGTTACGATGTCGCATAAACGGAGAGGTTTGGAAGAAAAAAGGAGAGGCTCTTGCCCATCAGTGGGATTTAAAGAAGACTAACAAACTAAGGAAAAAAAATCCTTTGCCGACAGTCTGATGTAAAGTAGGTTTAAACAAAAAGTTTCGATATAAGGTATGGCTCGTATGGCTACTTACGTCATGACAGAAGTTATTCTTGATAGTGGCTAGTTCCTCGATACCGGCCGCCTTCTCAGCCTCATACTTGGCTGTCAGTTCTTTGATCTCTTCAATACGTTGTTGAGCCTTCCTAGAACGTTCGCGAAGTTTCCTGTCCTTTTCTTCAGCTTCACGTAAAGCGCTGTTTACAAGGAAATAAGATACTATATAAATTAACACGAAAAAATAATTGTTGCTTTTTTATTTATCTAGTCGTTTGTCAGACATAACTGGTTATCTTCAAAACATGTATTAAGATTTTAAACTCAAAATCAAATAAAAGGAATTATGAAAAATTATGGAATTCGAAGTTCTTGAAATCTAAAAGGTTTAATTTATATGCAGTCTTACATTATCAACAAATATTGCATGTAGATCTTAACTAGAACCTTCTAACTTCAGCTAAATCCCACTTTAAGCTCTGTGATTTAAATGTTTGTTAGTCTTTTTGTCAACCAGTACCATAACATAACTATTATCAGTAGGTTCGACAAATTGATCAGTCCAGTATAACACGGTAGTATACCTTTGTGCCACATTCTTCTCCTGTTGCCTCTTAGCTTGGGCCTCGTTCCTCTTGTCCGCCGCGTCCGCCCTCGCGGCTTGCAGCTCGCACAGCTGCGCCTGCAGCTCGCCCAGCTCCGTGTTCAGCACGTCCAGCTCACCCTCCTTGCTGTCTGAGTCCAGGTCACCCGATTCTAAGTCCCTGGGGAATATAAGAAGTACATAGAATTAAATAGGAGTATTCTAACTTTTAAACTATCGCAGTTTAAGTTTACAGTAATATTGTATATAGTTAATTAGCGCGTGCAGGCGCAACTAGTCGAAAATTGATTTTGATTTTGTTACAAAAGTGAAAAGTGAAGGTAATTTCTGCATGTACGCGCAAATTTTCGTTCCATAATGTTATTATAAATATGTCGGAGAGTGTAAAGAGGAGCGTCAAGGTTTAACCGCCTTGGGCGTATTCGGGATCAGATGTTGGCAGCACCGTGCAAGCAGTCAAATTTGACAGAGTGTGGTTTGACATCGGGTGGAATGCACGAGAAGCTAACAGAGAAACCGACTTCGCCGCGTTCCTTGAATACGTTCACGATGAAACGAGAGCTGATCAGAAGGAAAGCTGAGCAATAACGACCACCCGCCATCCCTATTCGACAAATAATTGTTTTTTTGTCTTTAATGACTAGATTACTTTGTGATTACTTCCCTATACCCCAAACTAAAAAAACTGGGGTTTTATAAGGAGTAACTAGTACCCAGCAAGCCTTCCTGTTGTGTGGCTCAAAAAATCATTTTGTTTATGATCTTTAAAGATAAAAACTACTTTTTTGGTATCCTTACACATTTATATTACCTATTTTACGTGATTTTTTAGGTATTTCATGCATACTTGCATGCAAACAACTAGCTTTTCATATTGCATACAATGCGGTCCTTAATAATTACGTTACAAAATACATACCGTAGGCTATCAGAAAGCTTCATGATCTCATGTAGCAAGTTGTTAGCGGTATCCAGGTTAGGTTTAATGTTCTGCAGGTTCTTGAGGCTGTTCTCCTTCTGCATGAGGATGGCTCTCAAGGAGTTCAGCTTCTCGTCCGCCTCTTGTACGTTCTGAGCCGCTTGCTCAGCTTGGGCTTGGATGTCTTCCGCATCGTATACCCTGGGATATACACAAGATTTATAAAATGTTTATTCATATTTATTATATATAAATAAATATGAATAAACATTTTATAATTTCTGAAATAATAGTATCTCCATATGGATATATATTTTTTTTATTATTGTGACTATTTCTGAATTTTAAAGGCATTATGGTTTGCAACAAACTAAGACCGCGAATTTGAGTAGCCGGACATTATCGTAACTGAACAAATCAGTTGGTATGAAAACATAAAGAGAAATGAGTCATCTTATTTTCCAAAATAACAACAGCAAATTGGAGAAGACTAAAAATTTAGTATTATTTTAAATCTAACACAGTCAAGTAATAATGAAACTTAATCCTTTGACATAAAGTGCATTTTTGGTAATTTCTCTTAATTGAGTTGTCTAACACAGTCAAGGAATAATGAATCTTAATGTTAATTTCTCTCACCTGAGTGCCCTCTTCCTAGCTACTTCAGCAGCGAGAGCTTCTTTATGAGTCTTCTTCTGTTCTATTAACATCTCGGTCTGCCGGATCTCCTTTGCCAGAGCTTCAAACTCTTGTTTCTCCTCATCGCTAGCCTCCTTCTCTTGTTTTAACTCTTCTTCAAGTATTTTTATTTCCTGATCAAGCTGGAATGACAGTAAAATGTTTAGTTATTTCTTGAAACTCAGGTAGGTACACACACAAACCTATGTAATGGTTCAATGTCACTGGTTGTTATGAAGTAGGTGGGCAAATAATAGTATTATAATATGACTACTTTCTTACCTTCTCCAACCTCTCCCCACGTTTTGCCTTCTCCAGTGCTTGGGCATTGAGCATGTCTAAGAGCTCCATATTCCTCTCTTCCAATGCTTTCACCTAAAATTATTTAGAAAATATTAAATCATGTTTTCTGACTTACAGTAGGTATAAAAGTGAAAATAATTTAGTCTGTTTCTTTCACTGCTTTTCACTTGGTACATTATGGTAAGATTTTCTGCAATAATCAAAACTATTGTGATCAGAGGCAAGGGCCAAAATTATTATACCTTGGATTTATTTACTTACAAAGCCCTTTGTGTGACATATTAATAAACATTATCATAATCTCACAGTTGAATGATCATCTCACCTGATCAGTCTTCGCAAACAACTCCTCTTCATGCGGAGCAATATCCCGTAACCGCTCCTCATTAAAGACCATCAAATTGAACAACAACAGCAGTATAGAGTGTGACGTAGTTGCTGTTGGCTGCAGGAAGTGTATGAGACTGATTGTGGCGTTGACCTGCGGCATCACGGACACCAGGTGGTTGATCACACGGGTCATGTTGATCACAGGGAGCAGGTCCCAGTAGTATACAGTGTTCTCATTGCGGTCCTCTTCGGGTGGTGGCTGAAAATGGTAAGAAGAAAATTGTTTAATGAATGTGCAGTGATGAAAATTATATTATTGTATTTCATACAAATAGAGTGAAATAGGAAGTGTTTGTATACAACCTTCTAAAAGCATAAACATGTAGGATAAGTTTCAGTGGAGTATAAAGATTGAATACTTAAATGTTAAAAAAGATGAATTAGATTCAAGAAAATTATTTGCAATACTTACAGCAAGTATAGCATCCCTATCTATGCCGAGCCTATCGAACACTTGGAACAGTGCACCCATCACAGCATGAGGCTTCTTCAGATCTTCAGCTGTTAATGGATAGTTAGGAAACTCTCCATTCCAGTTGCCTATGAAGTTTTCAACGGTGAATGCTTGTGCTGGAAAGATAAATATCATATTTAAGTATTAGAAATGTAATTAGAGGCATAGTTATGAAAGCTAAGAACAGAGTTATTGCAAGACAGCTTACCTCTCTCCATGGTTGTATGAAACTGCGATTGCTATCTAACACAAAGTAGCTACAGTCTTTTACAATCACTATGGCACAAACACTGATATTAAATTATTTATAGGTATTACACTGAGGAACAAAGTATACAAACAACATCAACAAACTTTAAGTTTGTTTCAAAATTCAAAAACGTTTAAACAAACGGATTGTTCTGTCATGCGTTCCACAGATTAAACATGAAACTATCGATCGTATGGGATATTATCATGGTCAAAATACTGCTTATGCGCGTCTATATCTGACTAGAGCTAGTTTAATTTTATTGAATTTGATAAATAAAGCATAAAGTATATGAATCTACTTAATTACATTTAATTTTATTTTTATATTAAATTCGCATAACAATCTTCAATATCAATAGCTCAACAAGCGAACGAAACGTAGTATGTTGACGTTGTCATAAAAACGTCACCTTCGCTCGACTCGATTGTCGACGATTTCTCAAGAAGTACATCGAAATATATTTCTATAAAATTTAAATTGTTATGTACAAGTGTTAATTATTAAAATGAGGATCACTAATGTGAGACGCGGCCGTATTATCCGCATGGGATCAGCATGCGCGATTCTATTGGTTTTGCTGTACGGTTTGCATAAGTGGTCCACTGAGAACGTCGGCGCCGAATCCGGCATAGAACTTCTTTCGGACTCCCAGCCTGCATACTATAAGTCCCATCGCGATGTTTACCCAACTTTAAAAACAGGTAATTACTTTATTTCAGTAAAAATGAGACGTATACATTTTATTTGTGTTATGAATAGTGGTAATGTAAGTACAGTTAGGTGGCCTATAAGACCGGCGTGTCAATTAGACCTTAGTGTTTTTGTTACGTCAATCCATGTTTGCATGCTGTATAATTGGATATCGTATCTTTATGTTCACAGCTGTGACACAAAGAATTGTGGCACACCAATTGTATTTGCTCTCCATTGTAATATAACAGCTAATTTTTGTTATTGTTTACTGAGGTGTGGAAAATTGTACAAAAGCTAGTTGTTTTAATTTGTAGCACATGTAGACTTTAATTAGTGAATGTAGGTATGTACTTCATTTGCTTTA
This sequence comes from Autographa gamma, assembly GCA_905146925.1. NCBI lineage: Eukaryota > Metazoa > Arthropoda > Insecta > Lepidoptera > Noctuidae > Autographa > Autographa gamma. The sequence goes on along the minus strand of LR989856.1, from coordinate 10,578,354 downwards.
TCAAAATAATTGTGAACCATTATCATTTAGATCTCATGATAAGTTTTACCAAAAACTTACATTAGTTAGAAACTGATTACCTTGCATGGTCAATATTATTATCTTCTAGTTCACATGATTTTTACTAGCATGAGCTGTCCCATGGCTGGGCTTGATGGCCAAGTCACATTTTATGACAACATTTCAGTTTTAGTTTACTACGTAAACAAAGTAATTTTGGATTGAGACTTGGATGTCCTTTAAAATATACCACTAAATTTCAAAAACTAAATACCTATTTGCCTTATATTTATAATAATGTTACATTCCTGTTTTTTCAATTTACATAATGTTATTGATAGGCTGTGGAACCAGACATTCATCCTAATAATTATTTAAGTATTTACTTTTGTAAGTAACATCTCCCTGCCCTATTCCATATAGAAAAAAAATCATTTAAATTTCACAAATGTAGCAAAGGTATTATTATTTCATATTCCTCCCACTGCTGGGCAAATATCTATTCTTTTATATAAATATTTTTTCCATTTGTCTCTATTTAGAGGTATAAAAAAAAATTGCAACATAATTTCTTAATTATTACAGATATTTATCGCACTATTTTTATGGGTGTATTCAATGGTCATACTAATGTATTCCAATGGCCTCTTATTAGAACAAGTTAAGTATTCTGGGCCTATTCTCAACAAACAACACATCAGAACTTATAAATAATAGTTCATTGTTTATAGATGTAAAGCATTCATTAAACTTAGCCTGTATGTTGACTAATTATTTCATAGAATAGATAACATAATTACATGTATGTACTTAATTATTGTAGTTTAAGTTTGTTTATATAAAACTTTAATTTAAATAGGCATGATATACAAATTATAATATATTGTAGAGAAAGAAATTTCCATGTGAAACATCAAAGTTTTTGACAATTAAACAGAATAACTTAGCTTGTGTCCAGAAAGCAAACATACAACAGCAGAGTACATATCATACAAGGCTTATGTTTTTCAACCCTAGCTTATATCAGCGAATAACAAAATTAACTTTTTTTTAATAGAGTCTGACCAAAAAGAAAAGATTAAGAAGATTCTTAGGATTAGATTGAGAGTAAAGTGTATTTGAATAAATAAAATTGCATTATAATTTCTGAATTATTGCAGATATTTATCGTACTGTTTGTGTTGGTGTTATGTATGGTTATACTAATGTATTCCAGTGGCCTCTTATTAGAAAAAGTTAAGTATTCTGGGCCTATTCTCTAGAAATCACACTTTAGAACTACTGAATATAATAGTTTGTTATTAATTAGAGATTTTTAAGGTAGAAGTATGTAAAAATATTTACGTTTATATACCTTCGCCTGTTATTAGATTATCATAATAAGTCAAAATCAATTTAGTCCACCATTTAGATAATAGACACGTATTTTTTCTTTTATCAAATCAATAACAAAATACGAAGATACACCGCTTTAAAGTTCAGGAGTGGGGCTTGTGACGTCACGGCTTCGTACAATTTTAGCTTAGACGTGACGTCACGTGAGATTTCTACTCACTGTACCTTCATAAGTTTTTGTTTACGGGACAAACGAAAAAGTACATGTCTAATATTTTTATACTATAGAAAAGATGGGCAAATAAATAAAACTTAGTCATCATCCCTATTATTATGTTTAAACATGTAAATACATCTATGTAATAAATCTTAAGTTTAATATGTAAATGTATAAACATTTAACCTTTTGTATATATAAAGAGCGTATGTAGTTTAGTATACCGTATTTCGTAAGTTGTCAAAACTGTAGCGTCCTTATAGTACGATTGTTATATCTTCATAATTATGTCACAGTAAGAACAATGTTTTCAGATGCCATCCTCATTATCATAACAAATGTTTTGTAGGGTGATACTTTGCTCTCATCATTTTGTTCCAATTTATGCCTCGATTGTTCTCTTTTTGCACAGACTCTAGATCTATGCCATAGTTTTACTCATGTCTCTGATGTATAAATAATGAAAATAAATTAACAATTTCAGCAACACCTGACTAAGTTACGAAAATTGGGTCAGTGGTTCGTCTTAGGGGGTTTTTATAACTTTCAAAGTACTAAACAGGTCTCCAAAAACTTTAGCTAAAAACACTCCCGACTAATTCACCTTCCAAAGAAACAAAATAAAAATTAGTTTATGCGTTCGAGAGCTACGATGCCACAGACTCGTAAATCTTACACATCGTTTTTGCTTAACATAGCATACCATCACGCCTGTATCGCCGGAGGAGAGGTGTACCAATGTACACCCACAGTTCGCCGATATGTTTAGGTCCCATGTAATAGGGGGCGAGCCTATTACAACTAACCGGGCACAAATCCAAACTCCAACCTGCTACTGAGAAGTTCATAGAAAAACCCAATAACACCTTGGTCGACTTGGTAATCGAACCCAAGACCTTTAGCGTAGCAGTCGCGCTTAGCACCACTAGGCCAACGAGGCAGGCAGTATCGTTTTTGCATCAGTTAAAAATATAGTATTAACGTTAAATATTGTTTCAGAACTTGGTAATTTCGAGCCGAGGGACCTGAAAGTGGTACAGGGTCCGGGTGAAGAGGGCAAGCCTTACCACATGTCACAAGACAGAGCCAATGATATCGCTGAGTCGGAGAGCGAATACGGCATGAATATCGCCGCCTCCAACGATATTGCCATGAATAGGTACTATGCTTTTTTTGAATACTTTTGGTGCCTTCTAAGTAGTTAGTAGGTAGGGATACAATCATATTCTGAATAGGTATTAAATAATTCTCTTTTTTGTATATTTTGGTGATTTCTAGGTAGTTAGTCTGTAGATAGAGATATAATCATATTCTTTTTTTTACATCGTGGATATTTTTGTGGAAGTTCCTGATATGCATTCTCTTTAAATAGCCGTGACTATTCGATCTTATCATCTGGTTTTTTTCTGGTAAATGCCTACGTAAGAAACAAAGTCTAAATCTTTGCATAAATTGCGGAAATAATAACTTAATCTAGCACATTATACTAATTCCAGTAAAGTGATCTCAAAGAATAGCTAATTTAGAAATTACTCAGTGTAAACAGTAAAAAAAGTCATTTTTCTCTCTAATAATGAAATATATTGTTCTGTTGTCCAGATCGATCCCCGACACCCGTTTGGACGAGTGCAAGTACTGGCACTACCCTGAACAGCTGTCAAGCACGTCAGTCATCATCGTCTTCCATAATGAAGGCTTCTCAGTCCTCATGAGAACAGTCCACTCCGTCATCGATCGATCCCCGCCGAACATTCTCCATGAAATCGTACTGGTGAGTTTATAGCTACTACTATAAAATTCTTGCTCAATAAAAACAAGTGAACTTGTCGAGATGTCGATCAAGGTTATGTGAATTTCCTTCATAAATAACACATCATCACGTCTGTATCCTCGGAGGGTTAGGCAGAGGTGTACCCATGTACACCCACGGTTCGCCGGTATGTTTAGGTCCCATGTAGGGGGGAGCCTATTGCCACTAACCGGGCACAAATCAAACTCAGATAAGCTACTGTGGATTGAGAAAATGTAATCAAAAAAGTAGAAGTTCGAAAGTCCAAAAAAATACTTTTGCGATTGGTACAGGAAAGTATTAAATTCCGAGTATAACGAATGCTATCGAAATACCTCTACTTAATAGCAGAAACATAAATCTGCATTTTCCCGAAACGTCCAAACTCATTTAATCCTGTGTACGACATGTAATTTTAAATGAACTTCAACCAATTAATACAAGCATGCTTTTTAAATCAATCTTCACGGCTTACTCTCGTACGAACTCCTAAATCATACACTTAATTAGATCCGTATCATTCTCCGTGAAACAAACTAAAATCGACCGAAATTACAAAAATAATACAAAGAGTTTTGTTCTAGCAATTTTCTTATAATGTTATACTTAGCCGTTTAACGTTGTTACTCGAGCAATTTCATGAGCGAATTACATTTGCCGCTAGAGCATAACGTTACCGATAACTCAACATCTTCTGAAGGTAATAAACTCTGCATAGTACTTTGATAAATAAAACTTTGTTATATAAATATCCGCGGATTTGTTCTACTAACCTAAGTATACTTGTCTAAGGTACCTTGGTTTTATATGTTGCTTACTCTTTGATATTTCTAGGAAAAATTGGAGCCAATTTTTTCATCCTTTTTCTTTTCGAGTTGATAGATTTTTTTATTTCAGTTTAAAGTGCTCTATAGTAAGCCATATTCATTTTTGATTATTTAAGCGCGTCAATTAGGCTACTAATTGACTAATTATATGCACAAATCCAGCTGCAATTTACTGTATTCCATATTAAATATTAAAGTAAATAGAACAAATTACAATGCACTTCTTATTTACACAAGTGCAGAAAATTTAAAAGCCAACAAAACGTCGATAATGATCTACAGAACAAACCACTTTTAGCATTGCTATCGAAATGTTATGGAAAATTAATTGCACTAGTTGCATTGTAAGCGCTATTATGTAAATAACGTTGATACAATTATGCTCTAATTGGTCACAAGTAAACCGATTGATTTACGGTCAATATCGATATTTATTGGGCGATTAGAAATGTGATATGTAACTAATTACGATACTGATCCGATTTAATTAGTATTCCTTGTAATCGGAAGAATATTATCTACTCTATTTATATTATCTTGTACAAAGATATAGCGAAATAAACGGAAACACGTTAACTTATCTATTTACGCGAAAGAATTATATTTTTATACATATTTTTTACAAATTAGTAGCTGTTTTCCCCGGCTCCGCCTGTGTGAATTTCTGTTATTGCGAAAAAAAAGTAGCCGATGTCTTTTCCTGGAAAAGAAGTGTAAATCATACTAAGTTTCTTCAAACTCGGCTTAGCAGTTAAGCCTTTTTTAATTTTCAAACCTTTAAATTAAAGACTAAATATTTCGCATGCAACTATCCAAAAATAATGTTATTCAAGTAATAACTAGTACGTTATTACCTCAAAGATCTAAGATGTCGGAACAAACAGAAGCCTACAGAAGTCATCATAATAGTATGAAAACGTTTACAAACTATTATGATGCTCCCGCCATTGTTAGTGTTACTAATGCATTGTCACGCAATACGTGAAACGAAACGGAAATCTCAATGTTCTATTTTCAAAACGTAATAACGTTCTCGGGTCGATTTCAAACAGAGCTTAAAATGTTATCATCTCTAATAACTTTGTTTTTTTTTTCGAGATTGTAACTGTTTTTTTTTTTATTTTATAGTCTTCATCTACCTTTTTACGTTCCTAAACAAAAAAATACCCAAAAGTCTGCCATTTACGAGAAAACTAAAACTATAATATTAAGTCCCGTAAGAAGATATTACTCATTTTCCGTTTCCGTTGAAATAAAGTCGAATAAAAACGAAGTTACTCGTAAAAATTCTATTTTTTTAATCTTTAATATCATGTTGATGTGCAAGCATTCAAAAATAGTATCCATTTTTCATTTGAGAATAATAGAATACTCTTATCCTAGTGTTTTAAACATTGATCATGGTTTAGCTATCATTAGTGTAGCGTAAGTTAATACCGCCTTAATATTATATCCACGGAGCTCCCGAGCCCCCGCCTCACCTCACCCGCCGACACATCTTCAGTGGCCTCGCGACGTTTGTTGAGACCGGTGGTGCGTTTCGTATTTTTTTAGAGATATTCATATTTCTACCGATCTCAGTGCCGTGGACGAAACTCGACTCATTCATCTCTTAACCATATTTGCAAAAGGTATTGTAATTGAATTTTTATAACACAGTGTTTCATATAGCTAACAAAAACATGTATATTTTAAATGTATTCGACTGTCGTCTAGAAAGTTCCACAAGCTTAGAATGATGTATTTGTTCCAAATATCATTAGTGTCACTGTCATTCGTGTCAATTTTTAAGTAATACTAATGATATTTAATGTAACACTAATGAAATATTATTGAACATAGGGTATATCTATTGAATATGAATTATTAACAAAAAAATAAGGCTTTCCGCCTGATAAGGGCAGAGTTTGTTTTTTAACATTTCTACTTTTTTATGTGTGAATGAGCTGATATGAAAATCAATAGAATTTACATTCAAATGAAATTATTACATGATTATCTACGAAATTTGCTATAAATTATTATCGGTGTTTATATTTTGAGTTTGAGTGATGTTTAGTGTAGGCAGGTAAGCAACTTATTGTGCTAAGTGTAAGCGTTCCGGCACACGATGCCGTCACCCCGCCGCCACCGCGCGCGTTCCCTCTGTTTGATTCACGAGTCCATTACCGGCCGCATACAAAAGTGCACGTGCAATGAATCAAACAGAAGCCTCGTGTGCAGGACCGCTAAGTTTTAAGCTAGGGTTTAATGGCTGTTATTTATGAAATTATTTTTTTAGGACATTATGCCGAATAAGAAACGGATGAGTGAAGAAGAGTTAGAAAGAAGAAGAATAGCAAGGAGAGATAAATATAAACAAATTAAAAATGACCCAGAAAAATATGCCGCTGAAAGAGCTAAAAAAAGAGAAGCTTACCTAAAGCGAAAAGAGAGTAAGAAGGTGAAAAGTATTAACAAAATGTCTCCAAGAGAGCAAAGATTACAACGGAAAAAGTGGAGGGAAAATTCCAAACGTTATCATGAGAAGAAATTAAACGAGAAAAAAATACAAGAAGTGATTGTCACACAAAGAATTGAAATAGATTCTACAGCTGATGATAAAACTGGCGACCCATTGAAGGCACTTGATACAGAACGACAAAATAAGGTAAAAAACAAATTGTTGCACAAAATAAAAGCTTTGAAACGAAAACACCTCTTGGAAAAGAAAGAAATGTCATGTTTAATAAAAAAATACCAATACAGATGCCGACAACTAATGCGAAAAATTAAAATTTTGACAAATAAAGGAGAAAAAGAAAATGTAGATAGTAAAAAAACAAGCAAAAATAAAGCTACAGAAGATAACACAAATTCGAATACTGTATGTCCAAGACGAAATTATGACCTCTATAGGAAGTGTCTACGCAGCCGTTTCCAAAAGAAGATTTTAGAAGGAGGCAAAAGTATCCAAGAGTTAGTGGAACGATTTTATGAAGATGACATCAATAGTCGCAACACTGCCGGTAAAAAACAATGTGTTAAAAAGTTCGGAGTTACGAAACAAAAGCGGTATTTACTGGACTCTGTAAAAAACTTGCACAAAAAGTTTATGGAAGAAAATGCAAACATACGAATAAGCTATGTTACATTCGCACGACTACGTCCGTTTTGGGTTTATCTTCCTAGAGATGACAGAGATACTTGTGGTTGTACAATTCACACAAACATGGATCTGTTAATCTCGAGCTTGAAGAAAAAAGGAATAGTTGATATAACTAACTTCCAAAAGATGTTGGATACGTTGTGCTGTGACAAATATAATCTCAAATGTGTTTCTCGTACATGTCACATTTGTAAAAATAAAGTCATACCATACAACGAATTCAGTAACGATCAAGAAATAGACTACTATGAGTGGGGGAGGGATAAGAAACAAGTGGGTCAAAAGGAAATTAACATCACTAAGAAGTTTAAACGCACAACTCAAATAAGAAATCTGATATTAAAATTTGAGGATTCTCTTCCTAAATTCTTCTCACATACTGCGAATATTGTCAATCAATACCAAATTATAACAGAGCTGAAAAAATCCCTGAATGATTACGAAACTTTAGTCCACATGGACTTTTCGGAAAATTATAGCTATAAATTCGCTGAAGAAGTACAAAGCTTGCATTTTGGAGGTAGCCGTGGCCAGGTTTCTTTGCACACCGTAGTAGTTTACATTAAAAAGGGAAGGGAAATCATTAACTATTCTTTATGCACAGTAAGTGAATGCACTCGACACGATTCACCAGCAGTGTGGGCTCATCTGCAGAAAGCACTGGAGTTTGTATTTGAAAAATCTCCTAACATCACTACCGTGCATATACTAACTGATAGCCCTTCGAGTCAATACCGTAATAAGTATATATTTTACATTATGACACAGCTGCAAAAAGTATTCTCATCATTAAAGTCAGTAACTTGGAACTATCAGGAAGCCGGCCACGGTAAAGGTGCTCCAGATGGTGTGGGCGCCGTTGTTAAAAGGACGGCTGACTATCAAGTAAAATGTGGGCGTGATGTGGGGGATTTCTCAACATTTGTTGGTACTGTGCGAGAAAATATAAAAAATGTCGAAATAAGGGTTGTAGAAGAATATGAGATTAGAGAAAAAGAAATTCATCTCCCCAAAAACATAGCTCCTTTTAAAGGAACTCAGTTAGTCCACCAGGTGCTTTGGAACTCCAATTCGGAGTTCCTTGAGTTTAGAAAATTGAGTTGTTACGAGTGTGTTGACACCATTTGTAAGCACGACAAGCACATGCAATTGCACAAAATGTATAAAAGTGCAATAGATTCAGAAGTCGGTAATGTTAAAATCATACCTCCTAATAAGAAGATTAATATATTGACCGACATTACCTTTAAACACACCAATAAGCCTAATGCTTCCACCTCTCGAATTCGCAAAGAACAGAATGTAACACCACTTGCTAAAGTTAAAGGTACTTGGGAAAATCAGTCATTCACGGTAACTCAAACAGAATCAATGGCGTCTGGTTTTGGGCAACAACATCAACAAGAATTTCTTATGTTTCTGAATCAACAACAGGCATCCAAAGATTGATTGAACAATTAAGACAGAATGTTTATGGTGAAGATATAATTAAAGAGAGCAGAAATCAAGAAGAAAATTTTACATAAATTATGATTAAAACCAAAGTAAAACAAATATATAAATACAGAAATATTGATTGTAATATGGAAGACCTAAAAATCGAATCAATAATTGAGTAGGTACTTTTAGGCCTCCCCTACATTAGGCGTGCGCGATCCTCGGGCGTGCGCGCCGCGTGCACGCCGCGTGTGACGCCGCGCGCCCGCTGCACACACGTCACACGTCGGCAACACGCGACGCTCACGCGGATTGCACGCGGCGTGTACGCGGCGTGCACGCCCGAGGATCGCGCACGCCTAATGTGGGGTCAGCCTTAAGTTTAAGAAAACTACTGTTTCTAATTATATGGATAATTTTAGTTTATGTTAGATGTTGATGTTTGTGATTAGGTTTTTATATTTTGTTTGAAGCTTGTGCTTATACGAATAATCCTAAAGTTCCTCTAAGAAGACTGAAGAATTATATGCATCCAAATAATATTTTTATGATTGTTAAAAGACATTAAACTGATTTAATCAATTCGAGTTGTTTTCATTTTCTGATATAATACATCGCAAAATTATTAAAATAAGTGGTTACAGTTATTTTTGTTTTAATTGTCATTAGTAGGCATCTAATCTCATTAGTGTTTTAGATATTTTCATTAGTGTAATAATATCACTCATTCGTGTCACTCTGATTTTAATTTTTCAATAGTTTTCATTAAAAAATCATTAATATTTTAGTTGACGAATGTCAATATAACCCCATAAAGTGACGTTATACTATTAATAACCTAAAAAACGGGTATTTAAGAAATCGAACAAAAAAGTGTCATTTTAATTCGAAATTTGAAATCGACCCTCTCAATGCGATTTCAATGGACTATTTTACACTTATTTCAGGGTTTCATTTCGTATTGTGGTGTATTTTAACTCGAATTCTTGCGTTACCATATTTTCTCTATATCTCTTTCTTTCTCCTTGTAGGTGGACGACTTTTCAGACAAGGACAACCTAAAAGAAAACTTAGATAATTACATAAAACGATGGAAAGGAAAAGTCCGACTCATAAGGAACGCCCAACGCGAAGGTCTGATCAGAACCCGATCGAGGGGAGCGCAGGAGGCGACCGGTGACGTCATCGTCTTCCTAGACGCTCACTGCGAAGTCAATATTAACTGGCTTCCTCCTCTCCTAGCCCCCATATACCGTGACTACAGAACCATGACAGTCCCTGTCATCGACGGCGTCGACCACAGAACCTTCGAATACAGACCCGTTTACCAACACGGAACAAACTACAGAGGCATCTTCGAATGGGGAATGTTGTACAAAGAAAACGAAGTGCCTGAAAGAGAATCGAGCCTTCACAAGCACAAATCAGAACCTTATAAAAGCCCTACACACGCTGGCGGTCTGTTCGCGATAAATAGGAGATACTTCCTTGAAATTGGTGCTTATGATCCTGGTCTACTTGTCTGGGGTGGTGAAAACTTTGAATTGAGTTTCAAAATCTGGCAATGTGGAGGCAGTATTGAATGGGTGCCTTGTTCGAGAGTGGGACACGTATACCGCGCGTTCATGCCTTACTCCTTCGGAAACCTCGCGAAGAACAGGAAAGGATCTCTGATCACGATCAACTACAAGCGAGTTATCGAAACTTGGTTCGACGAGGAGCATAAAGAGTACTTCTATACGAGAGAGCCGATGGCTCGGTTCTTGGACATGGGTGATATAAGCGAGCAGATCGCTTTGAAGGACCGCTTGAAGTGCAAGAGCTTCGGCTGGTTCATGGAGAACGTCGCTTACGATGTGTACGACAAGTTCCCCAAGCTGCCGAAGAACATTCACTGGGGTATGGTGAAGAATAAAGCGACCGGTATCTGCCTTGATACTATGGGGAAGGGTGCTCCTGCTTATATTGGTAAGCTATTCTTTTTGCTGTGTTTCTTTAGCTTACTCTAATAACCTTTTTAAGACTCTAGATTGTCTTTCTAGCCTTGGATAATGTAAATGGTTTTAACCTGACTTCCAAAAAGGATGAGGCTTTATGTTCCAATGTCTGTCTTTTTTGGAGTGTTAAACTCAATTCAATATAAAATACTGGTTTCTTATGTTAGGTACGGCGTCATGCCACGGCTCCGGCAACAGCCAGCTGTTCCGGCTGAACGAGGCCGGCCAGCTCGGCGTCGGCGAGCGCTGCGTGGAAGCCGACGTCGATAACGTCAAGCAAGCGTTCTGCAGGCTCGGCACCGTCGACGGCCCTTGGAGGTGAGTGAATGGAACATATCTCTATAGTGTAGGTACGGCCCCGGCAACAGCCTGCTGTTCCGGGTAGATCTATGACTGAAACTGTGACAGTAAAATGTCAGTCCTTCGCTATAAGATTTGCGCACTCCTTCAAATTTTTTATTTCATATTTTTCGTGCATTTTTATACAAAGTTTAATTTGTAATGTATGTTTTCTAAAATCTGTGGGATTATAATAAAATAATTTCAATTATGAGAAGTGAAATAATAACAATGTTTTGCACATTCACAAATATTGTGAGAACTTTTTAATAATATTGCTTTAATTTAAGCACAATCTCTTTTACCTTGCTGCCGTTTAATCCTCGCAAATTAAAAGAAAGGCGCTTTATTTGCGTGTGATTTTCATTGTGTATGTCTAGGTAAGGCTGTTAAGTTTTTTTAATTTTTTATTTACCTTTTATGTGCCTCACTTTTGGACAGAAGTTTCCCCCAATTTTCTCTAGGGCCGCCTCCCACCAAGTTAATAGTTCTCTAAAAAAAACTAATTTTCCAAATTTTAAAACACGTAACAACTATTTATTTCCAGTTACGACGCAGCCCACAGTCAGATAATCCACCGCCTCCACGGCTACTGCCTAACGTTACAACCGCACTCGCGACAGCTCGGCCTCGCGCCCTGCGACCCCAACAACACCTACCAGCAGTGGACCATCACGCACAAGAAGCCCAACTGGTGAGGGTAGCAGTAAGCGTATATGTAGGATAAGCTTCGGTTTAGTACCTAATACTCAAACGTTCTACATTGAAGGCGATTTCCTAGTAAAATCTGATGAAACTACATTTTAAGAGGCAATTTCAAATTAACAAGTAGTACCCAGTTAACTGACTGCCAATTTCAATAAAATGTCCATAGATAGTTTTCGGAAAAGTGATTAGAATTTCACGTAATTTGTATGGTTTAATGGCGTAATTTATATCTCTAGGACCTAACTACAACTATCTATGGATAACGGATATGGTATTGAATTGATCGTTAGCGATTGAGTTCTGGATTCGAAATTTAAACCAGAACTGTGTTTAGTTGTTGGTGAATAATGGTGCAATGTCAATTGGAGCTTTGAACGTATATAAGGGACAGAACTAATCGGGTTAACATTTAGCTTTTAGCGGTTAGTATAGCTGTCTCTATATTTTGCCTTAAAGTGATAGAGACAGTAGGCGACATAAAATCTAGTACGTTTGAGTATTCGGCTTTTAGATATGCTCTTGTGACGTTTTGGAATCGATTGTATTGTTGTTTTTTTACCTTTATATAAATTGTGTCCGTAGTTTTTATATTCGGAGTTTAAGCATGGTTCTAAAACGTCATGGCTTCTTCACTTCTCTGTCCTTCAAATAAACTATAAGATGTGTGTGGTTTCGAAAATGTTTTTAACCAGGGTTTGTGCCAATACTGAAGTTTGTAGAAATTTCTCTGGACGAAACGTGTGAAATTACTAGAAAATTATATTCTTGTATACTGGCTGAAGAACTGGCCGTAAATGAAGTATGTGGGTTTATGGGATGGCGTTTAACCCTGCAGTGATTGTAATGTAATTAACAATTAACTCACTACGGTCTTATCTCGACACTTATACACAAATACCTTCGACTGTGTGACCCATTCTTAACTCCTATAAAAACATGAAACAAGTATGCCTTTCGCAAACAAATTCAAATGATTTGCTATCGGCATGTGAACTGACTAACAACAGGTATTGTAAACGAAAGAATACGTATTATAAATAAAACTTGATAAATCGTATCATGTAAAACTAATAATGCGCAAAGGATTTTTTCTTGTATCACAGCACAAAACACGCACTAATTAATATTTTTTTATTTACTTACAGCAATCATAATTTGAAAGGTATAATTTAAAATAAAATAATTAACTTGTTTTTTACTTGTACTGTTTAAGGGATCTTTACGAGGATCAGTGACGAACACATCATTCCATAATATTATCTCATCGGCAAAAATCGCCCAGAAGACAATTTAATACCTAGCTACATAATAATAATATTCTAACTACATCTAAGGGGGGAACCAAGTCTGGGACGAATCAAGTAAATTCAAGTTCGAGGTAGCAATACAGGGCGAATGGGGTAAATGAGTATTTTTTTATTGTTCGTCAGATAGTATGTTAAAAAGTATTAGACATTCCCTTTTTAGTTTCTTTGACTAACATTCAAGGCGATTAAAATGTCCGATGACGTCACAATTTTGTACATTTCGTGCACAAGCATGAGTAATTTAAAAGTGTTCTAATTTTGAACACAAAAAATACTGGTCTAATACTTTTTATCATCTAACTGACGGACTAAATAGATATAATAATATAAAGTTTAAATAGAGAATGTGACTTAAAAATTGGGCCACAAGTGTCAATTAACACCACTTCAATTGTGTCGATTGGGTCACCATAGACGAGTTGCAAAATTAATAGGCTCGCAAAATTAAAGAAAGAAAAGTATAACATAATGTGATTATAAGACTGTTTCATATCACACACAACACAATAGCGTCTAGGCTAAGAACAACAATAATGATCGATTCGATGACGTCACAGATATCGTTCACTTTTGCCATTACTAGTAAGACAATGTAAAACCGAATGTGGTTCAATTGTTTAGGGCTGCTAGAAATGTTTGATGTCCATTATTTTGTATAGATCACAGGAGAAAAGGAAATATTTATTTTAGGAACCGTAATTTTACTTATGAATGTAAAATTTTATTTTCGTTTAATACAAATTAATTGCATTTTGTGTTTGGCTTCATTTAATGAGCTAATTATAAATCAATAAAGACTGATCGCCTATATAAATATTTTCTTTTTTATCCGTCAAATTATCATTGAAATTATTATTTTCTGTATTATCCTTGTGTTGTAAAAACAATTTGTATGTACTTAAATATGTATGTGTGAAACATTCCTGTAATAATTACTGCCTTAAAATAAGCGTTTGGTCATATGCTCAACTATAAAGCCTTTTATAAAACACTCTGTATCAAATTAATAAATTGGTCGTAGTCATGGAAAAGTGAACCAAACTAATATAAATGAGAAAATAACTTGTTTACAGTCGGGTAATATGATGAAACGATAAATAGAATTATTCTGACCACCAGTGTAGCAATGTTACCCGGTAAAATGGGTTGTGAATATCAGATAAGCAATCGCTCCTTATGAAATTTAGGCATTTAGCTGAATCCAGTGAGAGTTGTCGCAGATTAAAGTAAAAAAAATAGCTTTGTGTAAGTGGTTCACTTTAGCATAACTACATCCAACTAAAAGTCGATGCAGTGATTTTAACTTAGATATTAGGAGATTATTTCTTTTAATTCATTTTTAATACTAGATGAGATTACAGTAGAATATAATACAAACCTACAGAAATATACACAGTAATAATGTTGATAAATAACCAAGAATCTCGTAATCAATGACAAATTGGTATTGAGAGAATAAACATAACATATATTTTATAAAATGTAATTAACGTGTTAAAGGAATTAAAGTTTCAAGGGGTAAATAATAATATAAAAATAAAATAAATAAATGTTGCCAGTTTTGCCACACAAAATTATCATCGTAAAAAAGCCGAAAATGAAATAATTGTATATTAGTTAATAAATATACTCTAATTTCATTGTAAATTTGGGTTATCGGCAGTTTTATGTATATTATAAATAAACAGTAAGGGCTTGATAAAGATTACGTTTTATTAGGACGACGAATATCGCGCGAACGTTCGTGCGAATGGTTGTGTGATCGCGTGATTCTATGCTGTACGCAGTATTGATTTTAAGTGCTCGATATGCGTAAAATAAGGCTTATGCAAAACATTTATAATTAACATCAACACTAACAATAATAATAAGCCTTATACGTCATGTTTTGTAACTTTGAATTATATTTCTGATAGTTTATTTCCATATTTGGTTACCTACTTGTGTATGAAATAACTCGTGCCCCATACAGGGCAAAAAACAAAATGGTAGGTTGAGGTGTATCGATGAATTAATTATCAGCACTACTAATGTTTTTTGTTTAAACGTGTGACAATAAACATTAAGATCTTTGAACTTTATTATTTCAAAGTTACCAAACATAACGGTTGTACTAATATATTTTATTTTTAAAATTGTTCAATCTAAGTTAGACTTAAATTGGTGTACTTAGAATGTAAAAAAAAACATTTCTGATTTAATTTTTCTCCAAATAAGTTTGTGGATTAAAAATAATGAATATGTTTGTGTTTTGGTCTCTTTTTCACATGAAAATAATTGAACTTTAGGTCGATGTGATTAAAGCTTAAAATGGCTGTTTAAAAACCGAAATCGATGTGTATTAGATATATTTTCATCATTTATCACATTTATCTAAGTTATGCTAAAAAATTTGTAGGTATATTTTATTGTATTATAGGTATATAATAATTCAACCAATTTCCAAATATATTACGTATCAGATCATGTTTGACCTCGATATTTATAATAAAAAAAAGATATCTAAAAACCAATCGAACTATAAATTGAGATTTTTTGCATTTAGGTGCTATACGGATTCGAAAGTTTAATCCATGGCTAATATCTAACTGTGTCATGTTATTGACGTTATCTCTATACAACTGTTTTTTACTTACCTTGAAATAACTTAATATTTCACGCCGTCATATTTCATCGTCATCAACTTGTACATATCTAAATTAATTTCCAGGAACGAAATATGGGATTATTTCAAGTGCCTAATGGACTGAATGTGGGTCAAAATATTGCAATAACATGACCCCATTATTTGGCACATTGTAATGTACATTTATTATATCGACATACATAGAAGACACCTCTCTATTTAAGATTCGTGCGTTTTTAAGCTTACAATCTAGTGTGAATAAGGCTGCGCACAAACGGACTACTTGTAGCAGGTCTTGTGATACTCGCTGTGCGTAACGCTCGAAAGCGGGCGACTGCTCGCACGTCCGTGTACTACGATCACTAACTGCTCAAGCCGTTCGTGTATGGGCAGCCTAAGCCCTTATGTTCCTAGAATGTACATGTCTTGTATAGATTTGTATTGGTATATAAAATTACTGTGATTTTAACGACTTGACAGTTTTATATATTTTTCAATGTAGAGATAAATAAATTATTATTTATTGTTAAAATGAGTTTCTATTTCGCATGATGTTAATTTAAGATTTTCAGCAGCATTCCTGAATAAGGCTTCAGCAATATGAGTGAACAATAAAAATAGCTTTTTCAGAGAATAAATCGGTGGAAAGGAGCATTGAAAACTAAAACAAAAGCTTTCTAATCATGTTATTTATTACATAAATTATATATTGAATTAAATAAGCAGGTATTCAGCTAACATAATTGTGGTTAAAACCTTTAACATCAGAAAATAATAAAGTTGGAACTATAAATGTCACAGTAGAAAAATACTACCGTAATGTCGGCAGTAAAAATGGCGCGAATATAACTGAACGTAATAACATCGATTTTGCCAGATATCCTAGGAAGATCGTTATCAGGGTTTGTCTTTGACAAATATTTAACGATCTCTCACGATATTTAACGTCTCGTTTGTCATTCTTACTACAAATACACGCTACTGTCAGTCTGTATCTATCTACTGTGATCATATTAAAAGTTATCAAGATTCCTAAGATATATCTCAAGACATCTGATGTTAAATATTACAATATTATATGTGTAGATTAGTAAGGAATATAAGGCAAGGGCACTTCTCAAGTGTTAAAGTTTAACAGTTCTCTGGCTATGGATAAAACATAATTGAATCTGGACAGTTCTTACTAGAATATAGTATTAGTGTACAAAATTAGAGGTCATAACATCATCATAATTTCTGTCTGTGTAATGTTTAAGGTTTGTCTTTATGCCAATGAGTCACTCTAGTGCAAAACACAATTAGGGTGCAACAAAACTTTTAAGTAATCACTCAAATGTGAAAGGATTTGAATTTTAAAACAAACCTTATTCACAATTTAGTAGCAGTATCTAAATTAGATGTTACTCTCTAATATGGAGTATTAATAGCATTAACATTACACTGAAAATTTTGATTATCTACTATCTACCATTAGGAAGGGGTTTTCGACCAATATTCATCCCAACTGGTGACTCGTTGGCTGACATCCAAAATGGACCAATTAGGTGACGGGATATCAGGAGCAAGCCAGTTAAAATCGTCCAAGTTATCCCAATTGTTGGAATTCTGGTCCAAAGAGGACATATTGAAGTGCTTTTCTAAGTCATCATAATACAAATTGTATGGCGCCGTACATATGTCGGAGCAATCCTCGACGATGCCTTTACTAGTTACATGTAAGTAAATATCACAATTATTGGATGTGTGCATGCGTAACTGCTGGCAGGCAGCAACCACCTTACAATTTGAACATTTCTCCATAAATACTGATGAAGTGACAGGGCCGGACAAGACAATACAGTTTTCTAGATTAGTTAAATGCAAAGTTCCCATGACCCCCTTGAGGCCAATGGTACAGTTCTTCAGATTCCGTAAAGCAACATCTCTCTGATACAATGTGTCATTTTCAAGTAATAAGACTTTGTTCTCCTGAGTATCAAAACCAAAAAGCTTGTCATCCCATTTGTTGCTATCAATTTTTCCGGCGCTATCGTGATCATCGAGTGAGCTTTGTTTCTGGGTGTGGGATTTAGGAATTTTCTTCTTAGAAAAGCCAAACTTTTTCCTTGGAACATATCTCTCTTCCAACTCGTAGCATTTTGTCTGCAGATTTTGTACTATACCCAAATATTTGCGCATGTTAAACTCTTTTAGAAAGAATGATGATGTCACAACATATTTTTGCAGTTCATTAATCTCTCTTTTTATGTTGTCAAAGTGCAAAGGTAATGTGTGTAGTTCCAGAGTTGGAACTTGCATCAGTAAGTCTTCTACATACTCTGATTTGATTTTGAATGATCCTGAGAAGAAGTCTTCATTTTCATCAGATGCGTCCACCTCCTCCCTTGCCTTATGTGCTTTCTGTAGTTTCTCTAAGCGCTGTGCATCTCTTCTACTTAATCTTTCTAATACAGAGTTTCTATCACTCATTTTCCTTTTTTCAACAATTCCTCAATAGTTTTATTTATATCTGAATTTGGGTTTGCTGCTTCTTTTAGTACATTAATTGTATTTATAGAAACTTTTCTTGCATCTGTATGTTTGGAGTCGGTATTAAACTGCAAAATGAATAAAAGTTCATATAAATGTCTTGTTATGAGGCACTAACATATTGTATTAATGTTCTTCTTGAAGAAGTTTTATTTTTAGCACTCAGTTATGGTGAAAACAATATGACTTGTAAAAACAGTTTTAATATATTAAAAAGTTTCAAATCAATAAACATAAATTTGCTTTACAACAATCCACTTTCAATGGAAATGATTTTAATTCTTATTTACAAATCTAGGTGACTATATCAGTGTATCAAAATGGATCAAACTTGATGAACAAATGTTAGAACTAAAGCTTCAAAATGAATGACTAAAAGTTATTTCTTAATGAAAAAGGCACTGATAAGAATGCTTTGGAACAAATATACTGATTGATGCATTTACTTTAGCTATAACTTGTTTGGTGTAATTTGGATTAAGTGTTGCCAGCTTTTAATATCAATAATGGCAATATTTACCAAAATCAATAGTTCCACACAAGCCCCTTTGAAGTACAATCACAAACATAAAACATGCACAGATTAGTCCCAGAAAACCATTTTATAAGATTATCATCTAAACAATCAGTGACCACAAAACTAATATTCATTTAAGGAGTAATGACCTGTTTAAGGAGTTCATCATCAGGTTTGACCAACTTGAACAGTGCGTAACCAACGCTTCCGAATGTCACCACCCAGAAAGTGGCTTTAATAGCAACATACATCTCACCGCTCGTTTATAATTTGCCTTCGTTTTTCCAAATGGCCAGGTCAAGATCCCGGATTTTTTGATCAGCTAGCTTTTCACCCAGACCGTAGTAACCCTCAAGCAACCAGTTGTGGTTGCGGTACATGTACAAGCGGAAATCTGGAATTATATTGTGCCTGTTAATGCCTTTGACAGTATCAAATCGTATATGTCTTGTCGTATATTCCGTGTGTACTGTTTTTCAATAAAATGTGATAACAATAGAATGAGTATGCAAAACCAGTTTACAATAACGGAATTGGCAGATGCCAGTCTGTTTACTGATGAACTTATGTGTACAACAATAGACAGATGCGTATAAAACTCTCTCCGCATTACCATTTTTTATAACAGTGCACATGTTGACAAAAAGAACTGAATGACGAAATAAAATGTAATTATTGCAGTTGTCTCTTGGAAAACGTACTAAAATAGATATTGTTTTATTAATTATGCGTATGTATAGACATTTAAATGTACAGAAATAAAGGAACCCACATACCTCTATCGGTGTTTAATTTGTACCAAAGACCGTAGGATGCGGCGAGACCGACGCCTTCCACCAATATAGCAGCTTTCAAGCCAAAGGTGATGTACCGTTTGTACGTAGGCTTAGGGGCCTTTGTAAGCATAATCAAAAAGATACAAAACTAATTGTTTTTCTAGAATAAAACTTCCGATCCGATTGAAAATTCACTCCATTGAATGAATGTCTCACGCGATGACGTAAGGAAAAGAACGTTCAGAAATTCAATTATATTTTAGTTTTTATTTTATAATATTTCTTTTCACAATCAGTACATTTATTGATTTTTGTATTTTCAAAGTTTTAGAGACACATACTCTGTTTGTATGTTTTAATTTTTATATAAACAAGAAAATTTGACTTGACTTCTATTCTCAAAATTATTTTTTGAATTTTGTTGCCTTTCACCTACGTTCCGTTACCCACGAAAACCGAAAAGATAAGGAAAAGGACTATTATTTATTTTATTGTTAGGTAGGTAGCTATGTTGAATTTAAATTAATGATGATCAACAGTATTGTTATTAAGGATCTCTTTATAAAAATGAATTCTTTTTCAGTTTCTTTCTAATCCAAAATCCATGGTTAGTAAAAAAAACGTTTTTATAGTTAGTATTCAAAGATCATTTTTGTAGTTGTCATCAAACACTTAGTTTAATACATGGCTTCATGCAATGCTTCATGACTATGAATGTACTACAGTTAAACTATTTACTTGTTTTTAGGCAAACTTTCAACTTAGAACTTTGGTATCTAGGACTCAGTCATAAGAAGTAACTCAAAAAAATAAACATTGAGTATTTCGGAATAAGTTTATTGTTTTATAAATTTATAATAACTTATACATTGTAAATACAGTATTTTTTGTTAAAATTTGAGGTTCCTCAATACCTGTGGCCAGTTTATTTCCATCCTTAAGGTTATTGAAATAATGGTTTTAAGGTATATATGTTCCGGTAACAACTATTCCTCCACTTCTTCTTCTTCTTCTACCACTTCTTCTTCTACGTCCTCACACTCTTCTTCACAAGATGAAGTGTCCGTCAGAGCCAACTTTGTGCATTCTGGCAAAGGATCCTGCATAAAAAGAATATCACTACATAACATTGTGGAAACTAATATGTTTATCCTACAATGTCCTACATGATCGGCAAAGGAAAAATCTATAGAAATGAAACACCAATTTTTTTTTGTAGCTGTGAATTGCCTTTTTAGACGGAGTTAGAATAAAAAACCAGCAAGGTCCCGTAATTTCTATTACCAAGGCCGCGGGATTAGTCGAGCACAGTCGGTGCAACTCCGATAGTATAATTGCCTTCCTCCTGCACTAAAACTGAAACCGTCCATGCATCAAATTATGGTTGAACGAATTATAACTCACCCCAATATGATATCTGAACCGTATCTTGTATCCTTCAAGCTTATTATCGATGCATTCGCCTTCACACGGCTGCCATTCGCCCCAGGCAGTGGTGCGGCAGTTTGGTGGCGAGCTGGGATCAATTGATGTTGGTTCCTCACTGGAAAATACATACAGATCCGTTAAGGCGCTCCCCCGAGCAAAATGCGCAAAAGCGGAGTTTTATTAAGCTATAAACTCGATATTTAAAACATATATCAAATTCACTGTTATACCAAATCATTATTTAATATGTTGTCTTTAATTTCAACAGAGCTTTTTCTTTTTAATGCAGCGAATATTTAGTAGTACTCATTTTAAAAATGGTCTATCAAAATTTATTCCTTGGATAGGCTCACGATGTACACGTATTTTATTAATGTAACTTATACCAACTGATAGAGGATTTAATTCTTAACATTTTCATCTGCTTTGTTTTTCAAAAAGACCAAATATCTATTTTATAATTCGAATTATTCCTAAAAATGGACAATTTCACAACATAAACACAGTCGCGGTGGCGATTCAGCAGTCAGCCGTAGGCTCTCGACGTGAGAGCACGTCGGTTTTTTATTTGAAATGTCATTTACAATTTAATATTATGACAACTGTCAAAAAGTCATTGATAGCCCTATGTAGTTTTACACACGGCACTGGTGATAAAATTCAAATAGCATGGAATACATATTTATGTTTTACATAACATATCATCACGCCGGTATCCCCGAAGGGTTAGGCAGAGGTGTACCAATGTACACCCACAATTCGCCGATATGTTTAGGTCCCATGTAAGTAATAGGGGGCGAGCTTTATTTATGTTGTAAGTTTTTTTTTTAAATCTGACATTGAAATAAAACTACTTTTTACGGATTTTTTCGCGGTTTATAATTAGTAGTTTTATTTCATCACATATTTATATTTGTTTAAATATGTCAAACTATCAAAAGGTCGAAATAATTCTTATGCGTCTACAAATGTCTTAATTACTTTACATGAAATAATATGTTACTTTTTTGAAGTTTTATTTAAATAGCGTCTAAGTCTATGACAAAAATATATAAAATTGGAAATACAGTTGATAGAATCGTACTTTGTTTTTATTAAATTCAGTTATTTATGAGTGAAATTAATGGGCTCTCGTAAACAATTAATTACTTTTGCTCGACCTTGCATTTATATGACAGAAATTCATAGGAAATATGTTGAAAAAGTCTTTGATTCTGAAAAAGTAAACCTTGTGAAATATACTATTCAAAAGATTTAATGCGGTTGTTTTATACTTATTTCTAGAGATATAATTATCTAGGTTTTCCCTGGTATAGCTTTGATAATACTTGTAAAGAATTATAATCAGAGTTTTTTTTATGATCCTGACAGAATATGTTAATGTTTTCTTATAGGCTTTCTTGTTATATTGTTTAGTGCACAAAAATAGTCTATAAAATAGATGATCAAAAGTATGTATGAAAAAAGAAACAGCATTAATTCAAACACATTTATTTTTCATCCTTCCTTATCACGATATTATCCAGGAAACCAGCAGGTGCAAAGAGGCTTTAAAAGACTTCACATCGTGAAAAATAAATCGTTATTTTTCACGTAATAAAATCCAATTTAATTTAAAATCGGAGTCAAAACTTCACAGCAAAATTTCGTCGTAAGTGGCTAGCACAAGGCACAGGGAGAAATCTCGAAAGTCCATAAGCAGTCCAAGTCAAAAAGCAAAATAATAGAAATAACAAATGCGCAAACAAAGATTTTGGTGCGCACAAGCAAAGTGACGTGCAAGACAATGTCAATGGCATGACGCAAAATTTTACATTGATTGTATCCGTTGTTGTTGCCATGCTAGATTGAAGTTTTCGTAATAGTATTTTGATGTCATTTATTAATTTCGGTGATGTTGGGTAGAAATAATAATATGTCCTTAGACTATTCATGTTCATAAATCTTCAATATATTCTAAAAGCAAGCTTTTATACATAGTTTACTAGCCAAAGATATTCGTATGACTTAGTTTAGATTTAACGTTCATATGGCAACACTCAAAGTACAATTCAATCAATTGTATTTCCAATTTAATGTATTTTTTTTTCATGGACTTAGACGCTATATTTCATGTTAATCTGTAATTAAGACGTTTGTATATCACGCATAAGAATTATATCAACAATTATTTCGCCATTG
Source organism: Autographa gamma (assembly GCA_905146925.1). Classification (NCBI taxonomy): domain Eukaryota; kingdom Metazoa; phylum Arthropoda; class Insecta; order Lepidoptera; family Noctuidae; genus Autographa; species Autographa gamma. The sequence goes on along the minus strand of LR989856.1, from coordinate 10,555,193 downwards.
CCCTTTATTATGTGCGTAGAGTATTTCTTAAGTACTCCATGCGAGCGCGCTTTGACACTCACACACTGTCAACTTTCACACATTCACAAATCATGCCGTATTGAGACAGCAATACTTTCTTCAAGAACCGAATTTTCAAAAGTCTCGCCGCCCGCCTTTGCTCTGTATAAGTGCCTTGTTAGAATCACACTGAATAAATGGTTAAAAAAATAATTTTTGAAATCGGTCCAGCCGTCTTTGAGAAATCCCGAACTTCGAGAAATACTCAAACGTAAAAAAAACATCCGCATTGAAAATCTCCTCCTATTTTCGAAGTTGGTTGAAAAAAGATTTTTGTAAAAAGACATTCAATACCTTTCTGACTAAATAACTTTACATCATTAAATGATTCACTTAGAAGTCTTCAATTACTTGAGTTATAATTTTAGATACAAATAAAATATATTTCTCTTATCTTTTTTTTTAATCTCGCGACCATGATTGATTATATTTTTGTCTATAAATTCATAAGTCTACTATTTTTACTACTTAATACGTCGGTATATCAAACAGATGGCGTTGTATTTTCATAGAAAGTAGCGATGTATATGTAGAGGGGCAAAGAGGGGGGTTTAGAGGTCAAACGTTCAAAGTCATTTGCTCGGGGTAGCGCCTTAATGAATATTATATCTAAGACAACGACAAACTTAGGTATTAACTCCTTATTTCAGTAATTATCTTGGTTTTTACCTTGTAGTAGTATATGGGGGTGGTGTAGGAGGTCGATACTCAGGTCTTTGATAGGTCTCCTTTGACTCCTCATAACCTTCTTCATTTTCACCACCTTCTTCTTCACCTTCACCTCCTGAAAAATTTAAAACGACTTTACGCATATCCTCAGAATTTATAGGGAACGATCTAGATCTAAACTAGGAAGACTACGAAACCCAGTAAGACGTACCTATTTTTTAAGATGCAAGAAACAGGAAAACTATTATAAAGTAATCTTAATCTCGGCTTCGGTACCTGAGCCTTATGTTAGAAATTACGTTAAAGACGGTATGTTACCTGATTCTTCAGTCACCGCCGGTTCGTCTGAGCAGTTGGGGTTGTAATATGTCCGAACTAATTGGAACCGTAATCTTGCGAACGGTTTCACTTGCTCTTTTGGTATCTCTGGGGCTATAATCGCTGAGGAAATCGGCTGTGCTGGTGCCGTCGCCTCGTTTGATGACTAGAATAATACACATTTATGTTAGTTGCGTATCGTACGTGTAAAATAGACCGTTTATAGAGTCCTATTTTGTAACACCGTAATCTGACGAAGTCGTTTGCACTTACCTTTTTGAAAACTACTTACATCAAATTTCTTTCCACTATCCGTCCCTGCATCCATTGGATACAAATTGAAGGTAATGTTTTTCGCCCACTCATTGGTTTTGGCTACACACAGCTCTAAATTTGCGACTCCTAGGAACCAATCTGGGGAGGGCACTATGGCAGTCGCCAGGGACACCATGTGATGCTTCCGACTAGCTCTGAATGTCGTTAGGGTGTTCATATTTGGACGAGGAGGTGCAGTAGCCTTTATTATAGTTCGAACGTGAACTCCTAGCTGGAAAATGGCAAACATCTTTACGTCACGGGTCTTCAAAATTCAAAAATATTATTTAGTAATCATTTCCAATGAGAGTCTGTAACTTCAGCCCTTGTCAGATAGAGGCAGTGAGAGTAGATGCTTTAGACCGGCATCCTATGTGCTAGCTTATGTATATGAAAAGCTCATAAAATGAAAATAATGTTACCTGTTCATAGATTTCAATTTCCAAGTTGGTCGTATTGCCCTGTTCTGCCAATAGTTGCAGCCCAGCTGTAGCATCAGAGTTGTATTTGAAGAGTGTGAAGTCTTTGCTGTGGGAGGCTCCTACCACATCGCTGAATCTCGCCAGTTCCCTAGCCGTGGGGAACATGGCTGGATGGGTGTTGTATGACCATAGGCCTTCGAATGTCAGCTGTAGAAATAAAAGTAGGAATACAATTTAAGTTAGCTAACGAAAGATTGATAGCATCGGAAAAAAATCGATCTATGAAACGCAACCATGATTGAAGGACCCTAATGTATAATGCAAACTTAATCATATGGCATACAACAAAAGTATTTTTTTAGAAGGCACTAGTCTGGCACTAGTATTATATCGAGAGGCAGTAGAATCATTTGCTTTTCAGCTTCCTTTGATCATCGCTAAATATTATAACATTGTTAAAAGCGACAGCTTCTTTACCATCCGGTAGTTATGGGCATTTACCTGATACCTAGCATCCTCACAAAGCTGGCAGTTATCGTTTTCCATGGGCTGCATGTCGTCAGCCTTCCTCCGATCCTCGCAGATGCGCTTAGATAGCGGTCCCTCGAAACTGTACCATACATCTGGCTTGACTGCAACCACCGCGTATATTGTAACGCACTTGTTGTCTTTCTCAGGAGCTGTCCATTTCGCCTACAAAGACGTTACGAGTATTTAAGATCTAGCCTATAAATAGGTGTGGTTACGTAGTATTTGACTATTTGTCTTAAAGTTTAATAACTTGGATGACCAAGTGACTGAGTGCCATTTTAGCACTAAGTAGCTGTAGATATATCTCTAGACTCACATAAAATATGATCTGGAACACCTGATGTTTCATAAACTAGGTAATATTTATATTAAGTGCCTATCATATAAATGTACAAACGTACCTGAACAGAAATCTTCGGTGTGATATCCGATTGTATAATAGTATTATTGCAAGCGGGATGAAAGTTTGAGTCGCTAGAAAATGGCTCCAAAGTCCCTGCCTTCAAGGGAATGGGTTTTCTGGGGTTGTTCTTATTTGCAGCCGTGTCGCCTTGAAGAGAGATCGTGAAGGCAATGAATGTAGATACCGAGTCCCGTGAATAAAGACGAACTGAAAAAATAAGATATAGCTACTTAAGAGTTATTTTAGACCCGATATTTTTTTATATGACTTCAAGTCTGACTCTTTCCAAGTTATAAAAAATTTGCATACTTAATATGTTTATATAACACCCTTACCTGTATATTCTTCCTTCGGTATATACATATTATCCCTGATATTGTCAACGTCTATTAGGAACCGGTTATCGGGGGGAAGAGGCTGCGTGTTGCTTCCTAAAGGACTGCGGTTGCAGACCTCATATTCACAAGAGAAAGCTCTAAGCAATAAAACTACGTAAAGGACCTGATGTAGACCTGAAAATGAGGAGATTATTTGAAGGACTTTTTATTATAAATATCTAGCTAGCTACGCACCTACATATACTCAGAAGGAATAAACAAAACAGAAATTTTAAACGTGTCTTTAAGGGGCAGAATGGTTAGTTTTTGAAAAGGGACACTCATATTTCACATACATACATACATATAACACCTAATTTCCACGAATCATAAAAAGTTTTTTTTTAAACCTACTAACCCACCACTCTCATGATCATATGAGGGTGATAGGTAATACCTTTAGGTTCTAAAGTTGAGGAAGTGTTTTTTGGGACATTTACAGTAATTTAATTTAACAAAGGGTTTAAAAGAAAATCTCTTTTGGACGGCAAGAAACATAGGTACCCTATATAGTGTCATAGAAAAAAGTAGAGCTCAAGAGATACTTACTGAATATTTTCAGATACATTTTCACATGTGTAAAGGCAGAATATTCAAATTAATATAACTTTTATAGGTGTCATATGATCACAGATCGTCGTGCTACTAAAACGTGTGACAATTAGTGTATTAGACCGATGCATCTCCCCTGTCTATTACTTAATTTACATTAATTAATCCCATAAAATATTCTGCCAATGTATTACAGCTCTTAATGCCTTGTAATAACGTCTAGCCAGTTTATGTTGAGGTGGTCTAATAATAAAGTTGATATTAATGTTCTTATTTATGGGAATGTTCTAGAATCTAGATTAAAACGCATCGCATGACATCGGAAAGTAGGAAGGTTCCGCTTACAAGCCCAATTTATATGTGATGGTACCTATTTGGATCTAAGCTTGTTCACGTAGCTATACTTAAATAAAAATCCGTTATGTAGATGTATATTATATTTTATTATCCTTAAAAAAAGTATACATATTTAAGTATCAACAATGAATTGTAAAACCATCATTCGTTATCGCTTAAAATAAAAAGTTTCTCCATGATCGGTTCTTCACGTCTCTTCGTTTGGACTTCCACGAACCTCCGGGTAAGATAGGGGCCATCACTCTGCGGCCGACTGAAAAACCAAATGACCATCAAATTAGGAATCTTAGAAATTTGAACAGGCTTCTGTGTTTAAATCTCGTCAGAATATTGTATGGTTCAAATTGAATTATTTTATACATTATAATATTCCATGTGCCATTTGGAGGACAACCATGTTTTAATTTAAAGTAGGCAACTGTGTAATACGAAACCAGTCATTCTTTTTTAAAATATTGTAATACATCCAAAAGACTGGTATAATATTTACCATGTGGTTTTTTCTAATAGGGAAGGACGAAGGAAATACATGGATACAAATAGACAGCCAACCGAACGAAAATCGAGCATGAAACGCCAGGATCTTTTTTAACAACAGTGATATCGGACATTTTAACTATTGTTTTAGACACTAAGTCAGAGTTCTACTTCACCTGTCAGGTCATCTTCCTCCACATCCTCTTCCTCTTCACACTCGTCCTCACAAGCCTCTCTCTCGAACGTCTCGAAGAAGGTCTTGCACAGCTTGGAGACCTCCTTCTTGTAGTGGTGCTTTGACTGTTACATAGTTTTATTTAATATTTAAATATAGAGTAGATAGTAGAAAGATGATACAGGAAAGCAGGAGGTAGCTAACGAACCTCACAGTTTCCTTGGGCTTTCCAAATACTATGCTAGAAAAGAGGTAGTGTTTACAAGAATTTCGTAAGTTTATTAATTTATCGTGTATTTAACCCGACTCGTGTTTGAGTCCCATCAATTACTACGAGCAGAATGATTAAATGCCTCAATTAATATTGAAATACCTGTCACCAATCCGCATAATGAGGGAAAGACGCATTTAGATATAAATATTGCTGTCCGTGGAAAGCTAGAAAATTGTATACCTAGGAATTTAGCCCACTATCTGACTCCTCATTATAACTCAAACATAACGTACAAATCTCTAATGAGACTGACCTTCACTTAGCCTAACCTAACCTTGACCTACTTCCGACATACTCACGTGAGGATCATATTTCTCGACGGGGATCCCATCCACCAGATGGTACCGTTCCCTCCAGCGATAGCCGATCACCTTTCCGTCCTCGCATTCCCCGTCACATGAGCTCCATTCCTGCCATGGAGACATGGGACATACTGCTGCAGGTACCTCCTCAGGTGTTGTGGGCTGTGGGATGGTTACTGGCGGAGCTTCACTGTAGAGTTAGACTTCACGTAAAGCTAGGACTGTCAACAAACCTGCCTAAATCCTTTTAGGAGATTGAAGACAATTTTTTTATTGAAAAAATTTATTTTGAGATAATCTTTTAATCTTGAGGAATTGGTAGTAAATAATTCATTTAAGTATTCTAAGATTTTTTTTAATTATATTCAAATATTTGACTCATTACAAGTAGGTGAGCAAAAATCTTATAAAAATGGAGAGCTCTTTGAAAATGAATGTGATAACGATATAACTAGATGCGCGTTAAAGTTTATGCTAGGCATGGTGTCGGCAACTAATAGTGAAAAACATGTACTTCTACCATTTTGCTATGTATATTGATATCGTGGTGACAAGTTATAAGGAGGTGAAGTATACTGTAAATCTTGATGCAGATATGGTTCTTATGGGATGGTGATAAGGTCTAATCTACTTCTACTCTACTAATCAACAAGTAAGCCTCACCGCCCGTCCCCGGCGCTATCTAGTTGTGTTTGATACCTGGAAGGCGCGGGGGGCTCCGGCTTCGTTTCTTCACTGGTCTCGCCACTTTCTTCTGAAGTTTCTGGGGCCTCTGTCGCTGGAGGTTCTTCTATAATGGGAGATCCAAAAATAAACGGTTATACCAGCAGTCGTAGATATTTATAACCCCAACAAATATATTTTTCATAAACATAATATTTTCCCGAGTAAATGGACACCAATTTACTTATTCAGGATCAAACTCCCTATTTGTATTTGCAAGGCTAACATAAAAATCTGAATCATGGATATACTAAACTTAGACTAAACCTAATAATAAGGAATACCTGTTGGTTCTTCTTCAGCGCATTCTCTGTGATAAGTCCTTATCAATTTGATGTGGAACTTTCCAAATGGATGCATGTCTTTTATGTCCACTTCGTAAAATGGCGAGTTCTTGTCATAAGAACTCATTTGCACTCGGGCCACAGCGTCTTGGGGAAACGTTTGTATATTAGGCGACTGAAAGTGAAAAGTGAAAAATTATAGTTAAATATTATATTTTTGCGATTTCACACTCTTTTATGAAAACTGATATGAGTTGAGATTTTAAGTAACAATTTTAAACAAAGAACATGTATTTACCTCGTAAGAAACGCCACTATCAGTACCAGCATCCCATGGATAAAGATTGAGCTCTCTTTCCACAAGCCACGTGTTATCCTCCTGGCAGAGATCAAACCTGGTGACTCCTAGAAACCAGTCAGGTGAAGGATGAAGAGCAACTGCAGCCGAGAACAGGTGGTTCTCCTTATCAACCCGGAAGAAAGAGTAAGTGGGGACGTTCATCTTGCGGTAACCGTGACCTTTGCCTTTTATTAGAGTTCGTACTCCGTCGCCGATCTGAGGAAATGGATACAAGTTTACGATGTATTAGTGACGACTACGTTTTTGTAAAGCGTTCCATCAAAACAGATATAGTCAAATATTATTGGTTCTTGGTTAGAACAAACAGAAACTGTCTGTCATGGATGGTAGTTATCTTTTATTATTTTACAACCTTTACAAAATCTTATTGTCAGTATGTGGGAAACATTAAAAAGTCCTGAACGTTTTACCTTCTCTCTTATTTCAGCTTCAAGACTGCTTGAGTTAGCGTGTTCTGCCAGATCCTTGAAGCCATCGCTCGCAAGAGTCCCAGGCATCCATAGAATGTAGTCAGCATTATGGGAAGCTCCGACCAAATCACTGTATTTTGGAACCCAGTCGTTCTCGGGGTACAAGTATGTATGTGTGTTCCGCGACCAAATTCCAGTGAAAGTTAGCTGTTGGAAGAAAATAGATATTTTGTTGAATGTGAAAGAAAAAAAAATGACTTCGGATCAGCAGTCTAACAAAGATCAATCAAATCACTTTTTTGGATGATCTATAGAATTACTGGGATTAAACCGATAGCTGCAGTTCAACTGAAGACCAGACTAAATCTTATATTAGAACTTAACAGTTACCCTGTTTCTCATTACTTTCTTTTGCATTTTCTACTACACTTACCTCATATTTAGCTTCATCACAGATCCCGCACTCGTAGTTAAGGTTCGGCGCCACATCGTCCGGCTGCCTCATGTCCTCACATAACTTCTGCGTCAACGGCGCTCCGTCTTCGAACCAGACCTCGTTGTTTGCTGCCACCATGGCACGGAGAGTGACGCACCCATTGCCAGATGATGGTGCTTGCCAATAAACCTGGACAAAAATCCTAACTGCTATAGCTATACCCAAAATCCAATGAAAAGTATTTCTCTGAATCGATCGCACTAGGGAAAAAAATCGTCAAAAATAGTCGAACATATAAAACAGCCTCCTCTTTTTTCGGAGGTCTTGGATCTTAGGAATTTTGAATTTCTTACATGACCTAATTCATACCTCAACAGAAGTCTTATGTGAGCTCATAGCCTGTTCGACGGAGTATAGACACCTGTCGCTGAACTTAGCCGTCGCGGTATTTTGAGGCCTCAGCTCCCCAGGGTACAGAGGGATCAATCGCCGCGGATTCTTCGGGTCTTGCTTGACGTCCCCCTCCGCAGATATCATGAAACTCGTGAACGAAGACTCGTCGTCTGTTTCTTTTAATTGAACTAAAAAGGGAAAAGGTAAGATGGTTAAACAGGAACGTATAAATTCATGTATGTTTTGTTTATTTAAATAGTTGTTTATTGACTTGCTTACCTATATAGAGTTGTTCAGGAATGTAGGCATTATTTTCAGCGCCTAAAACTTCCAATTTGAATCTACCGTCCGGCTCTGAAGCTTGTGTATTAGAACCATACGGTCTCCGGTCACACCGAAATGAAATCCCATTATGAACTAACGAATATAAACTTAAAATAAATAAATAAGAAAAAGAAAACATTGCAGACACACAGTTTTGTCCACGACTTTAGATAAATGTAAGAGTTTGCTTTGAGCCTGTTTGTTAAATACTAGGACAGTAATGATTAATATAGACACTGTCTTGTATTGAATTTCAGCAAGGATCGGATTGCGACCCTAATTACCTTAATTAAAATGCATGACTTCAGGGTTAGACACTACCATTGCGCTGTACTGCCTCAAATTACTTAGATAAAGGTCAGTTGACAGGGACTAGGTACGCATCTCAAGTTGTAAATTGTAATAGCGCTAGCCAACCCATCCACGGTAACTAATATCTACTTTATCTTGGATATCCAAAACAAAGACTTTATTATTTACCTGCTGCACATCATTTTGATGATTAATTTTATGTTCAACTGTAGCAGTAGGAACATTTGGCGCGTAACGAAACGCAATCCCTAGAAAATAAAACTGTCATTATTGACAGGTGCGATACGATTGTAATTATTCTACGGGGAAATATCGTGTAAATTCGCGAGGTGTGGTGTGTTGTGGTGACTGTCTTCGTGTCAAATGTTCGATAAATGTCTACTAAACCAATAAAAATGCCGTCGGCAACAAAAGAAAAGGATTCCACGATCCTCAAGATCGCAGTGGAGATGCTCAATGCAGCCGACAAGGTACCACAGTTGATAGAATTCGATCAAAGTCAGCCTTTGTCCAGTATTATTCAGCTTTTATGCAAGCCTTGGGGTCTCCCAGACCCGGAGAACTACGCTTTACAATTCTCTGAAAGCAATAATCAGAATTACATCACGGAGAAAAACCGAAATGAAATAAAAAATGGATCTGTTTTGCGTTTAGAGTTGTCGCCAGCAAAAACTGTTCAGGATATCCTTGGTAAAATAAGTAACGGATCAGAGCCCGAACAAGTCGTCGCTTTGACAAAGTTGTCAGTTTTAAGTAGTGATCCAACTTTTGCACATGAGTTTATCAACAAAAAAGGGTTGACATTGATCATAAACAATATCGAAAATGGTAAATTCAAGGGAAACTCGCTTAAATATGCTCTCATCACCTTTGTGGAACTCATGGACCATGGAGTGATATTCTGGGATGTACTTGAAAATCAGTTCATTAATAAAGTGGCTAGTTTTGTAAATAACCAAGCTAATACTCAGGATGCTAAAGTAACACAGTGTTGTTTATCAATTCTTGAGAACATTGTGCTGAATAGTTCAAAGAATTCACATGTTGAGAAGGAAATTACCATTCCAAGCTTGATCTCCCACTTACAAAATCCTCACCAAGATATAATTATCCAGCAGAATGCTATAGCCCTTATAAATGCAATATTCTCTAAAGCTGATATGACTAAGAGAAAAACTATTGCTGCTACATTGTCTTCCAAGCAAGTGAGATGTGTGATATATGAAAACCTCATTGGTGCGAGTGAGTTTAGTAAAACTGCTGAGCAAGGATTAGGAACAGAGTTAGCTCACCAACTGTATGTCCTACAAACCTTGATGCTTGGTTTATTAGAACCTAAAATGAGAACAAGAGCTGATGCACAAGAACAGGAATCACTTGAGAAAATAAAGGAACTAAGAAAAGTTGCCTTTGAAAATGACAACAACCCTAACATTGAGGTCACAATGAGACGGCCTCTTGGAACATACTCAAAAGACTTCAAAAAACTTGGTTTTAAATGTGAGATTGATCCAATAAAAGATTTTAATGAAGTACCTCCAGGTGTTTTAGCTTTGGACTGCATGTTATACTTTGCTCGAAACTATTCAGAAGATTACACAAAGATAGTCTTAGAAAACAGTTGTAGGGCTGATGAACATGAATGTCCCTTTGGTAAGACTAGTGTGGAGTTGGTGAAGTTACTCTGTGACATTCTACATATTGGAGATCCTCCCAGTGAGCAGGGACAGACCTACCACCCATTATTCTTCAACCATGACAGGCCTTTTGAAGAACTGTTCTGTATTTGCATTGTCTTACTGAACAAAACATGGAAAGAAATGAGAGCTACTACTGAGGACTTTATTAAGGTATCCAGTGTTGTCAGAGAGCAAATCAGCAGGGCACTGTCTGCTTCCCCTAAAGGCTTTGACAAATTCAGGCAAAAAATAAACCTATTGACATACACAGAAATCACACAGCTATGGCAACAAGAAAGGAATAACAGGGAAGAATGGGAGTCAACCGCCAGGCCTATAGTTGAATTAAAGGAAAAAATAACTCCCGAAATTATTGATCTCATTCAACAGCAAAGGTTAGGCGTATTGGTTGGGGGAACGCGTTTCAAAAAGTATTCGTCTAGAGGTCAGAGGATAAAGGACAAATTCTGGTTCGTTCGCCTCTCGCCGAATCATAAAGTGTTGCATTACGGCGACTGTGACGAAAAGAGCACGCCGAGTTTGGAGGAACTTTGTAATAAACTGGCTGTAGCAGACATCAAGTGTGTCATCACTGGCAAGGACTGCCCTCACATGAAGGATTTGAGGGGACGGAAGATAACGCCTCATTTAGCATTCTCTCTTATTCTCAAGTCTGCAGAAATGCCTTCCTTAGACTTCGTGGCACCCGACGAGCAGATATTTGATTTCTGGACGGACGGAGTGAACGCACTTTTGAAAGAAAAGATGTTGAGCAAAACTTTCGAGAATGATTTGCAAACTTTACTCTCTATGGATATCAAAGTTCGATTACTTGACGCGGAAGGCATCGACATACCAAAAGACCCGCCACACATTCCCGAAGAACCAGAAGATTACGATTTCTATTACGATAACAATTAAATTGCTTTGCTATAGTTAAGCTTGTATATACAAGGTTATGGTCGTAGATTAATTTTACGTAATTACATTTTAAACATGACGAAGTTTCATCTAAAATGTGAAGAAGAAATAGTTATATTTTAGTAAAGATTATGAATAAGTATTAATTTCGTGGATCGCAATATTATAATGGTTGAAGTTTTATATGCTGTTACCAGCGCTTTTCGGTTCATTGAGAATGTTCTCCCCTAATTGGCGATAGGACGCATTACATCCGGCCGGTGCGATAGCTCATGCATACTAATGAATTTGTACTTCGAGTTACTATCGATTTGTCCTCCGTTACCGTCAAATATTTTTGTGATTTTATCATATTCATCATGAATATGATAAAATCACAAAAAGTTGTAGTTTTTATATTATGCAGTAATTTAATTTTAATCCCAGACTTTTTTAGGGTTTGTCTTGATATTTCGAATGTTTATTTAAATGAATGAATTTGTTCTGAAGTAGTTTGTGGCGTATTCGGTTGAGCCAAAATAAAAGCAAATTGTTTTAGAATATTTAATTTGAAAAGTTTTGATTTGAAAGGCCAATATTAAACATTCCTTACGACATATTTTTTCTCAAGCATATAAATTATGGAGTGCTTTACAAATGATTTCAATTATTCAATTTGTACTTAAGTCAGTAGGTATTGTTTGAAGGTAAAGTAAACATACTCTCGATTGATTTTGAAATTTATAATGACAATACTTTTGCCCAAATTACTTTGAATAACATATGTTATCTATGTCCTTTTTTGTCAATGGGCTTCAACCTCAGTTTATCAAGTTGTTTTTATATATTTTATGATTAATGACTCATAAAGTTTCAAATTAAAGTTTTCCATTACAATTGTAAGAGAGCACAAAGTATTTTAATTATATTATGTAGTATAGTTTGTAATTTCTTAAATATTAAATTATTATTATAATCTATTACTGATGTACTCTGTATCGACTGAATTCTATTAAACTTCCATTTTATTCTAATGTATTGTGGCCATATACCAATATTATATTTTATATACCAAAGATCATGTCTAAAGAACAAATATATTTAAATGTGTATGTATAAATAAAAGTTTTAAAGCCACTGTATTGTTTTATTTATAACGAAAGCAATAAAAATAAATATAAAGAAATTTAATAAGATTTCATCCAAAAAGCTCAGTAGAAAAGGGCTTTTTGAAGTGGCTGGTAAACATTATGACACTTAAAAATTAATTGATATAAGAACATACCAAGTCACTTTAATTTCTGATTTTCTTTGTGCACATAAGTGATATGTGCATTTAATACTTATGCTGTACATTTTCAAACCTAATGAACACGTACAGTGACATCCCTTGTGCAACCAAGACTCTGACACAATCTTACCACAAAACCATATACCTCAATTGAAGTTTAATAAGTTTAGAATTTAAGAATGTAATCGAAATTTTTGTGGTAAGACAAGCGTGGACTAACATCCGAAATCAATAACAAATTTCGGGCCACAAAATAAAAACTCACAGCACAGTTACAATAATACTTTATACACTTGACTTAAGTAATTACTGCATTTTGGACACTTCGAACTTAGTGTTAATGATTTCTTCGTCGGAGTCGAGCAGTGGCAGCGAGCTGGTGGGTATGTTCTCCTCCACCCAGCGCAGGTCGGAGTCCAAGCTGTGTGCGGGCTCGGACTGCTCGCGAGCGTCGCCCGCCTCGCTCGAGTTCGTGCCGCGCATCTTGACGCCGTACGCGTCGTTCACGAATTGTTCTTCTTCGTCTGTGGATTATGTTTTTCTTTTAGTAAAATGCTTTTTACAAAATGAGTATTAGTGAGACTTATTAAGATCAAAATGATTTGGTAGATAACTGATTATTTTTTTAACGTCATTTTACAATAAAAATAAATAGACATGCATTTCTTCTTACATATATAACGGAACAAAAAACCCAAAGAATGTCCCATGACGTCATAATTTCGTCCATTTTGTGCAAAAGTATGATGACATTAGCCCCACTAGATTGATGATATAAAATAATAAGTTATCAAATAAGCGAAAATTAAGTAAATGACTGTAATACTTTGGCAGAAATAGATTTTGGCTTTTATTAACCGGTCATCGTTCACATTCGTTTCACGGCCAAAGAAAAACCTTTCTATGTCTACAGATTACATATACAATTGCTGTTACATACCTTCGTCATCATCAGCGTTATCGAGCAGCGGCGTGAAGGCGTACCGCTGGTTGTTGTTGGTGGGGCGCCACAGCACCATGATGACGGTGAGCACGCTGGCGAACAGGATGTGCCAGTACGCCTCGTCCATCCATACTTCTTTCCATTCCTGAGTTAAGAACAGTTTTGTTTTGAGATAAATGGTAATAGCCTTTTTATTGTATGTGCGCGGTACGTTTTTTCCGCCGGATATGAACCGACCCTTGGGGTGCTGTCCATTTTGTATCATGTAGTATTGTCGGTGATAAGCGCGCTACTTTGTAGCCTAAATCATAAAAATAAGTTTAGAATTTCATTTTTTAAAAAGGGCTATAAGTTTATAAAACCTCTACGCTTTCAATTTCGCTTTAAAACGCTTTAAGACGCTTTAAAAGTCTCCTGTCAAAAATTTCACTATGAGGGTAGGGTGGGTGCACTTTATGAAATATAAATTTTAATTTTATTTTGTGCGCTTATGATCCAAAGATCCTTATTGCGTCTTGTTATGTATCTATTTTTCTTCTTATCTACCAAGATATTTTTTTATTGAATATCTATTGTCTGGTTGCAATCTTCTATCTAATATTTTTGTCTTATGTGTCAAATGTGGAAGCAAAAACGTTTATATAATTTATTGATACTTACGGTAATACAGGGAAGCACTCTGTAGGACTTGATTGAGTATAGCATGAACACAATAGATGATATCACGGCGAATATCAGCGTGTTCGTGAAATGTCTGTATAGCGACAACTTTATTGTGTTTCTGTAACAATACGAAAACGTGTTTACACATAGTATAGGCAGTGTATCGTTCATTATTAGGTACCTCGACTACAGGTTTGTTTAGACTTAATAATTATCTTCTTTGTCGAGGTGTTTGATTTCGTCATTGACAAAAATGAGGGTAGTTTTGGAGGTGAAAGTAAAAATATTAAAGTTCAGCAAACCAGCATCGACTATCATACGTTGATCTTTGGCAGTCGTCAAGGCAATTCTGACAACCAGTCTTACCATGGGATACTGCTTCCCAGTAAAATGTGTGTCGTAGAGGTCAGATAGGCAGTCGCTCCATGTAAAATGCGGTATTCAGCCGAATCCGGCGAGACTGGTAACCAACACCAACATAGTTGGGAAAAGGCTCGGGAGATGAGCAAGCCAGCAGCAGATTACTTTGGACAGCAGCAGGTCGCGGTTGGAGTCGTTACCTAACAGTGGGAGTGTCACTCACCTCCTGAGCTGCAACGTCCGCATAGTGTGTGCGAGTGAGACAAACACCCACCAACATATGGCGCTGTCGAGCAAGGACAGCGGCACCTTGGACAGCAGCAGGTCGCGGTTGGAGTCGTTACCTAACAGTGGGAGTGTCACTCACCTCCTGAGCTGCAACGTCCGCATAGTGTGTGCGAGTGAGACAAACACCCACCAACATATGGCGCTGTCGAGCAAGGACAGCGGCACCTCGGACAGCAGCAGGTCGCGGTTGGAGTCGTTACCTAACAGTGGGAGTGTCACTCACCTCCTGAGCTGCAACGTCCGCATAGTGTGTGCGAGTGAGACAAACACCCACCAACATATGGCGCTGTCGAGCAAGGACAGCGGCACCTCGGACAGCAGCAGGTCGCGGTTGGAGTCGTTACCTAACAGTGGGAGTGTCACTCACCTCCTGAGCTGCAACGTCCGCATAGTGTGTGCGAGTGAGACAAACACCCACCAACATATGGCGCTGTCGAGCAAGGACAGCGGCACCTCGGACAGCAGCAGGTCGCGGTTGGAGTCGTTACCTAACAGTGGGAGTGTCACTCACCTCCTGAGCTGCAACGTCCGCATAGTGTGTGCGAGTGAGACAAACACCCACCAACATATGGCGCTGTCGAGCAAGGACAGCGGCACCTCGGACAGCAGCAGGTCGCGGTTGGAGTCGTTACCTAACAGTGGGAGTGTCACTCACCTCCTGAGCTGCAACGTCCGCATAGTGTGTGCGAGTGAGACAAACACCCACCAACATATGGCGCTGTCGAGCAAGGACAGCGGCACCTCGGACAGCAGCAGGTCGCGGTTGGAGTCGTTGGCCTTATGGTGTAGTCTCAGCCAGGCGTTGATTCCGCCCAGCACGCCCCACAGCACGCCCGTGCCCACCACACGCTGCAGGGCCGGGCCCAAGCGAGGTCTACACACATATACAATGCATCAAAAACGGAACCTCCGAAATCCTAAATTGGGTTAAAAAAGGTCGTATTAAGACAAGACTCTAAAATGCCTAAAATTACAGCCTTGATAAACAATAAAATAGAACCGTAAAAATATTGAAGGCCACGAAAGTAAAAGTTTCACAATTAAATTTATACTACCGTGATCAAAACGGAAAAAAATATACACATTATAAGTGGTAATTAAACATACCAAACCTGTAAAGAATATTCATTGAGCAACTATAATCTTACTTTATAAAAGGTAATTAAGAAATATTAAGTTAAAAATTCAAGAAACGCAGGTATAATCCTAACAAGATATAAATAAAGATATGCATCACTCACTTGACGATACCGAATCCTAGAGAAACAATAATGACTAGCATCCTCGCTAAAGCCCGCTTAGCGACGGATATCCACTCGGCGAACATATACACTTCGGCGTTAAAATAACTGCAATACAAACATCATATTCAAGTACACAACTCTGTAATAGTTACATAAATCCACAAAACGTTGTCTGGATCTTTGATACAACTATAATTTTGATCCTTGAAGCAGTAAAAAGCAAAGGGAGAACGCAAAAATGCTTGGAGATTACCGAAACAAAAAAGCTGTTTTAAGAATCACAGGATCTGTCTGATAAAAAACCAAGTCTCAGTTTATTTAAACCAGTTGATCAAAAACAGCGACATAGTGAATATAACATGCAAGAATAATGTTCACACAAACTCACCCTGAACTGTTAATGGAAGAATAAACGCCATAGTATGTGGCACTCTCAACCATGCCAAGGAGGGCAACGCCTCCGATCCAGTACTGTATGCGGAGGAGGTCCCTCCATTGCAACCAGCAGACAAGCAACCAACCCGTGCACAGGAGGGTATACACACCACACATTACACCGAAGAACTAAAATGGAAAATCACTGTAAATAGGGAGAAATGCAGTTTTGAGGCAGAGAACTCAAAGCAAAAAAGCATACATCTTAAAAAAAATCGCAGTTATCAGTTATGGCAGAAGTTAAAATGAAAGCGGCAGGTAAAATAAAAACTTAGAAGAAAAAAGCACATCAAATAGATCAAAACTTGGCAAAAAATATGAACTTGAATCCTTTTTTAGTAGGTACATAGTTTCATTATGTTACCCTAAACTTTTGTCACCATAAAACGAAAAGTTTAGTAACTAATTTTTTTTTAGTCCTTAAGACACAGGTCGGTCGGAAACAGCTCATTATTTTTACCATTACCCTTACAAACTTACCGGTAAAAGAGGCCAAATAGCGGCGGATAGGTAGCCAGAAGGCGCCGCCATCTCCACACTGGCTGTGGCTCTGAATTGTTTGTTGGAAGACAACGACATTTTCAATACGTAAATGCCTTCGTTCTCAACAGTCAAGAGGTTGTGATGTGCTGATTTCTAAAACATATACCAATTGAGAGTTGTTCCCCATTTACATGGGTCTTGCAGGTCAGAAAAGCATCCTGAAAACAGACTTAGGTCCTAGTAAGTGCATAAATCCGTTCAGAATTTTTGGAACCGCTGGATGGATCGGGACTTATTGGTATAGTTTTTATTAAAAATACGTGATATATGATGGTTTTTTTTCGAAGCTGTTTTCCAGCCATACCGAAAATACATTTTTTATCAGGGTTTTTTACCTTACACAAAACAAACGTGATTGGTTAACCACCCATTCTAGGTTTCTTCCAACACTTTACACAAATTTTCAGCCATACAGAATTAAAAGCAGCTTACCGACACCGTAGGCACCCCATCTGATTTCGTAACTTCCGGCAGTGTTTTCTCAATAAATATAATGTGGTTGTCGTGGCAGACATATTTCTTCTTCTCTTCTCTCAATACATGTATTGTACTGGTGCCGTTCACATCGCTCACCGACCTCTCCACTCGATTTGTGCATGAGACTACTTGCTGCACGGAGAAATTGAAAAGGACAAGGTGTAAAAATATACTGCAGAACTGGTAGTCTTTAGATAAAACCACAAAAAAGGTAAAGTTCCACAGACTGTTCTTGTACTAACATTGTCCTCCTACTAACTTTATTTTAAAAATTCAATTTATTAAACAATGGTATTTAGTACAAGGCCTTCTTGAACCTTGAGGGCATACAAAAAGGAAAATCTAAAGTGGGCGTAATTTCGGAAATGTATTTTTTACACTATTAAATAACGAGGCGATCAAAACACTCACATTATTTCAGATATTATGGTAATTTGTTAAGCAACTTTAATGAATCATTTGATATGGGTACACTAATCTTAAAAACTAATAAAAATTGGTTAACGATTCTTTATTACGCGCTCGAATGTAGGTTTACGATTGTTCATTGCCGACCATTACTTTCATGAAGTATACAAAATGTACGTCTCGCTCTTAAAATATTATACATGTTTTTATGCCTGAGAAAAAGAAGTAAAGTTGTTTTGGGCATATTGTCATCATCATCGATTGAGAATTTATTTTGTAGCCTGCGAGACGGAATCAACTATGACGTAAATCTTCTATTTGTAAGTAATGATATTCCCGTTTTAAAAAGCTATTATGCTTTATTTCGGCTGAAAAAGGCCAGCACTCTAAGGGCATGCAGACATTATAAAAATGTCGTTTAGTGCTTCGATTTACTTGTACATCTTACTTTTATTTAATTACCTGTTCAAAATAATGTAGATAGTCTGGAGAGCATATCGTCTTCGCCCACTGATAGTTTACCGTTACCTCAGTGTCGTTCGTCACGTCACATTTTACTGAAACAAAACAGGCAGCTTTAATACCGTAAAATATTAAACTAATCGTTTATTTATAGGACACATTCAAAATCCACGAAATAAAAGAAAAAATGAAGGGTAGCCATTGAAGCAGTAGGAATTAATGAGCATGCATCGTATTCTTAAACATTTTAAGTAAAATTCAGTCCATAATTAACTCTATCAAGCAATCAAAGTTTCAAACATTTCAATTCTGATGGTAATCTCTTTTATCATTTCTGTGTCACAACATTCACACTATCACATATTACTAAGCTCGTAATTCTTCCGTTTCCTTTATTGTCATTGCTGTCGGCGAACAGACAATGTAATACAAACACGTGAACGAAACCAACTGTGACTGTAATTCCGAAAATGAAAACAAACATTTTCGTGGTATTATTTCTCTGTTACCACGCAAATGTTTTCGCTCATACGAGGCTACAACTATGAATATGTAGGTCAAAGGATTATTCTTCCAAAAGAGAAACTAAACCCTCAGATTAATTCATTAGCTTTCTGATAGTAATGACCATGTTCTGTGATGATTTCTTTCACGTTATTCAATGAAACTTTTCATGACTAAGTAGGTACATATAGCGATAATGAAATGGAACACATCCACTAGAACCAAATTTTATCTATTAGCTTCTATTCAAGTATTAGTAAGTAGTAAAGAGTAGTAGAGAGTAGTAGTAGTAGTAGGAAATGTGAGAAGACATTACCGATACTATACGTCTAAGTAATTCGTCATATAGTGACACGGATGTATACTACTTTCAACTGAATCATCACTAACCATAGAACCGTGATAAGACCGGACATATAAACGTTTTATCTAAAAAGCATCAGATAATAAACTGCGTTCCGATAAGATTGCATCTGTACTGTTCTTTAATTAACGAAACCTATTGACAAACGTTTTCAATACGAATCCTTTACCGTGTCTAATTTAGTCCCGTTTGAGCATAATTTGTTCGGTAGAGCATAATTTTAAATTGCATACTATTTACGACTGTATTTAAATTACCTACTAACGTTGATATTACATATCAGAAACCTAAAGAGAGCAGAGTGATTGCTTGATTAATAATTGAATATCGTCCTTTCGGAAACGAAATAGAGGTGTAAATATTTCGTTTCCGATAATGCAATTTATTTTTGCTCCCGCGGTCAACAAAGTATGCTCGAACGCGGTTGTTGTGATCGAGAGCATTTTTTAATCCGATCTGTTGACCTTTATAAAAAAGGTTACGTAGGTACTGTCTGAAGTACAGATCACTAAGAATATTTATTTATACAAGAGCATCGAATTTCGTGGTAGCCATATAATCGTAAACATTTCAAAATTAGAACACCAAGTTTATTATATTATTTTGTATTGAGTCTCGAAGCGCGTACTAAATTTCTTGCAGGTGCTTTTTTAAATAACCCAGATTCATAGACTGGCTTAAACAAATATAAATACATAATGGATAAATATTTGCCTTTTTACACACCATATAAATTGTTGGTAGATAGAACATACACAATGAAAAAGGTGCTCAAAGTTGTGCCTAAAAAGGGCTATATTTGTTGTATTCTCCCGAAATTTGAGAGCATGGAGTAGTTTAACTTTTTTAACTGTTCTGTGACAACTAGTGTGCAATTTTCCAAGAGTGTTCAAGAAATATCCAATAATAAACATATCAATAAAGTCATTCTCGCCTATATTATGAAAATGAAGATAACAATTACTTCACAATTATTGTAACTAGTGGACAATACTGTTTACTTAACAACCTATAGTAAATAGTGTTACAATGAAGACTATTAATGTGTACTGTAATTTATGAATCAAATAGAGTTTGAACAGAAAAACAATTGGTTTAGTTCAAAAGTTACTAAAAAAAAATTACACACATATTTATTCCTTTTCAAAATAAGAAAACAATTATTGGATAAACTGCACTTAAATTAAAGAGTAAGAAGTTTTTCATTATACATTTTTAAGTAATCAAATTGAGTTGACATCAATCACTTTACAACAGATTGGTGTCAAGTGGCTCAAGATAGAAAAGTCTGGAGTCAGAGGGGGTGACCTTTGCCCAGCAGTGGGACACAAAAGGGAAAAAAAAAATACTAATTGAGGTTGCTAATCCATGCTATAAACTATTTGTTTGTAATTCCTAGAATACCCACTATCAGATAAGTAATACCATGGCTGTTGTCAATAGGCATATCAATCTGTGGCAACTCTTATCACTGATGTGAAACACATTAATATACAATTATGTATAGGACAAATTGAAACTACTATACATTGGACAGACTATGACACACTTAGTTTAATATATTTAATTTATGAACAAGTGGCTATTTATTGATTAAATCTATGTAGTTCATGTATTGCATAGTAGATATGTATTGGTTAAATCTACGTAGTTCATGTAGGTAACACAACAAAGTTACATAGACATAGAATACGCATTATTGTACAACTTTATTTCCATTCAAAATTAAGTACTGTTATGGCTATGTATAAACCTTACCTTTGAGTGGTAAAAAAAATATTTTGCAGTTTTTTTATTTCCACTGACAAAGGACTTAACATGCAAGACTGGTAAGATCATTATCATCTCCTTACCCTGTTCCCAATTATTTGGGGTTGGCGCAATGCATATTAGAAGAAGAAAAAAAAAACAGCTTCCATTCATCTCTACAACTCATCATCTAAGTATTCACTCCTTTCTTTCTCATGTTATCTTACACATCCATCCATTTTTTATATTTACAGACTGGAACTGCAGTAATGAATTGTAATTTAGCACTCTGTATATTATTTTTCAAATCAAATCAAATATCTTTATTTGCTAAAAATGTGGTACAATTTGGAATATTAGGTACATAGTGAAACACACATTTTGCTAAGTTTAATTATTGGGTGTTACCTATGGAAGTTTGAAAAGAAAGATCCGTGGCAATAGGGATGGGAAGATACGTATGGATATAGAAAAACCACATAAGCTAATCCATACAAAAAAATACTTGTTTTCCATATTATTGTACTTTCCCTAACATTTTAATGTTAGAAAATATTACTTTGAATGAAAAATATAGTGTCAAAACAGAAAATGAGGTTACATTTAATATAAATGGTATGCACATGAAAAATTATGACTGAAACACATATGAAACACAGACAGGACATGCAATTTAGTTTTGTACTATTTAGGTTAATTATTAATACTTAATACTTACACATAACAATGACTTGAGAATCCTTAAAAAGTGATTTAGCTAGAGTAAACACACAATTATCCTGAAAAAAAAAAAAGAAACAAGCATACAAGTTCTGTGAAGTATAAACAGTTTCTTTAGAAATAAAAGAATGGTTTGTTGTTCTTTTTATTAAATTAGTTTTTTAATTAGTCTGTAGGCATAGAAGTATGTTTTGTATTAATCAATGTGGATATTGATAGCCACTACTACAAAATGCCTAGTAATGTTTAACTAACAATACAAATTTTATCAGTAACAGTTAAAGTCAGGATAATAATTGATACATTTATTTTCCTGTTACACAAAATATATATTTTTTTCTAATAAGATTTCAGAAGTTTTATTCTTACGGTTTTAAACAACTAGCGATATCAGCCAATTAGCATTTTGTAAATACTAGTACTTGTAATGAGTCAGGTATAATACCTATCCATACGTGGTTTTATTTATTCGTTTATCTACACTGTAGCTATAAAGTTTATTAATTACGACTAAAGAAGACATTAATCATAATACTGCACTTTAAATCTAGTTACATTTTGAGATATAAGAGATATTCTTACCCCATTCAGCGGCAAATCCCATTTTCCAATGTCCGAAAAACTGTGCGTTACTTTGACGATTGTAACGATCAATATAAATAGGATTCGCAACATCATGATTATTTCAGCCGGCAGAAGCACGAATTATTTTATAAAAACATAAATACGGCCAAACAACATTTTAATTTGGTTTAAATTACAAATAACAATTATATATCAGAAAGGATACGCATTCACTTGACAGACATTTGTTTGACATTGATTAGAGCTTTTGATGTAGTGTCATATCATAACTTCTCGGTGTTTAGACAAACAGTCTTTTAAGCCCAGTTTTTTCTATGCGTAGGTATCTTTTTAAACATTTTATTTATTTCGTGAATAAAAGCCAAAGTGTTGTAAGTATTTTTTTTAAACTAAATAAAATCATTATAATAAAAAAGTTAATTGATATTAATTGGTTATTTAAAAAACTTAAAAGATACTTGTTCCAAACCCAATTTCGTAATCTTTAAAAAATACATTGTCAAGGCCTGTGGTATGCCTGTGGTTTACTGTGGTTGTCGTGTCAAAATATTTTTGTTTTGTTCTTCGTATATTTCTTTTAAAATCGCATAATATGTCATAGTTGTA
Organism: Autographa gamma; assembly: GCA_905146925.1. Classification (NCBI taxonomy): domain Eukaryota; kingdom Metazoa; phylum Arthropoda; class Insecta; order Lepidoptera; family Noctuidae; genus Autographa; species Autographa gamma. The sequence continues at coordinate 10,532,497 of LR989856.1, read as the reverse complement.
ATGTTTTTTATTTATTTAAATGTTAAATTACGTAAATTAATAATAAAAACACTGAATACTTATCATGTTTTGGTGATACATTATCCATAGTGTGGTACCGTGGTAGTCATGTCAGATTGCGCGCTGGTATCCAATGTAAGCGAACACGATGTGAGCATGGAATTAGGGAACGACGAGCCTATAACTATATTCGATCCCACTGTTAATATGATGGTAAATGACTTTGATGACGAGCGAACATTAGACGAAGAAGAAGCTTTAGCCGCCGGGGAGCACGAGGACCCAAAGGCGGAACTTAACAGCCTTCAGAGGGAGGGTGATATGCCCTTGGAGGAACTACTAGCGCTGTACGGATACGACAGAACCATGGATAAACCCATACCAGAGCAGGCTCCCGAGGTTGTGCCCGAGGAGATTGAGAAAGCTGAATCAGCTTTACAACAGTTATATAGTGAGACTACTAGTCCAGAAGCCACGCGATGCCTTAGGTCTGGCTCGAGACCACCTTCCGAAGAGGAAGATGACTATGATTATAGTCCTGATGAAGATGACTGGAAGAAGACAATTATGGTGGGCAGTGACTACCAGGCTGCAATACCTGAGGGTTTATGCAGCTATGATGATGCACTGCCTTATGAAAATGAGGACAAGTTATTATGGAACCCATGTTTTCTAGAAGAAAAAGTTACAGAGGACTATATGAAAAAAATATGTTCAATGAATTCCCCAACAGGTGTTGATGCTGTACCAAAGGGAAAACAATTAAGAGATGATGAAGAAGCTCTTTTCCTTCTTCAACAATGTGGTCATAATGTAGAGGAAGCTTTAAGACGAAGACGTATATCAGCCCAGACGCCTGCTCATGCAAGCCTCTGGTCAGAAGAGGAGTGTCGTAACTTTGAAAATGGTTTGAAAGCCCATGGTAAGGATTTTCATTTAATACGACAACATAAAGTAAGGACTCGGTCAGTTGGAGAGTTGGTGCAGTTTTATTACATATGGAAAAAGACAGAAAGACATGATATATTTGCAAACAAAGCACGTTTGGAGAAGAAGAAGTATACATTGCATCCAGGTCATACAGACTACATGGACAGATTTTTGGAGGAGCAGGAGGCTTCCGGTGGAGGGGTGGTGAGGCCAGTGTCCCCATCTCCAATGATGGAGTTTGGCCCTTCCCCAGCCACACAGCCTGACCCTCTGGCTTTGGGAGAAAAGGAGGTGTTCTCCCAGCTTAATGCCCACACACCACCTCCACGAGCATTGTCTATGGAGGAACAGGAACCTCCGACAGGCTCCTAATATATGTATTATTGGCACAGGCCATTTGTAGAGAGCACTGTTTGTAACATACTTAACTATGTTGTTATTAGATTTAAGCATATTTTTTCCTTATTCATTAAATAAACTTTTTTTTAACACTATTTTATATGAAGGACTGACTTAGAACGGATTTTTTGTATTTTAACATTTTTAAACAGTACAATGTAAATAATAAAGCTGTAAAATTATGTTATATATAATGTATTTGTGAATAAGGGAATTATGCCGAATGGTGAATGGATGTGTACCTTCTGCAGGTAGAAGAGGTATGAAATTATAAAGTATTTGATTTAAGAATAAACAGTGCAAACTAATTATATTATGTGTTCCTTATTATTTATAACACTTAAGTTACTATGATAGTATTTAGATAGGTCTAGGCTGTCATACAGATAGTAGAAAGTGCTTAATACTTCTACTGAAAACTTGCTGCAAATGAGACTGATATTATTTTAGTATGTGATCCCAAAAATACTGCTATGCTAAAGACATTCTTTTAACATACATTTTAGAATTTCACAGTTTAGTGTACCTAGCCTTCAAAATAAAATAAAAAATATGAACATCAAAATTAATCTGCGAAATTCCTCGAAATATATTATGACATGTGTACTTGGCGCCAAGAATCGACGTTACCCTAATAGATTAAATACGTGCAAAGTTTACCTCAAACACAGAAGTACTCAAAGGAATACTCTAACCGTAATCGTATTCTACTAGAGTACTCTACTAGACTCCCAAGGGATACAATTATAAGACAATACATTTTATAACTTCGTACTAAAGTTCAGTTAAATGATGACGTTAACTACCGATGCGTAACCACAATAAAGAAAAATATATTTTGTAGGTGCATACAATTGTAACAATAAATGGCCTTCGGTCTTCCTCGTCACTCGTAAGATATATTTTTATATGAATGCATTGCAGTGGCGCAATATTGTGCTTTAATAACTTAACTGTCCCGCCAGTAGGAAAAATAGGAATGATCATAATATATGAATCATTAGGTACACAGGGAAGTTGTTGAACTCAAACTTTATTTTTCACGACTTTTTACCGCCATAAAGAAAAAAGGGGTCCGCGAAACTTTATTGTTGTAAGTATGATGACAAGATTTTCAAGTGCGATTTCTTCGAAGGCATGACTAATGTAACTGCACTCTGGATAAATCACTTACGTCAATACTTATTATAGATTACATTATATCTTAATAGTACCTACTTATGCAACATAATGCTTGTCTACAGAAGCTCACTCAGCGTGGTTCTGCCTTAGTAGATATCATCAAAAAGTACCCACACTGTACATTTTCGTGGGCTCCAATTTACCCGAAAAGTTTCATCACAATCGGTTTAGCATTGAAGGAACCAGTTATTTGCCTCCCTTACAGCAATCCCTTTTAATTAGGCCTATTGTCCTTTACGCTTATCTTGTGGGTAGGTATATCCTAAGGCGTTGGGACATGATCCTATTGCGCATAATAAAATATTATAAGGAAAAAGAAAATAAAATAGGAATCAGTGCATTGGTTCAGCGACATTATATAAAAAGGGTTCAGCATAAAATTCTGGGTGGGTAGTGTACTACCCACCCAGAATAATGTAGACATAACTACTAAACTTAATTACTAATGTAGGTCTGCCTACAAGTATGCAATATTTGGTACTTACTCAACAGTAACTGTTTTAGGGTTCTGTAATTTCGTACTTAAATAGTGCTAACGGGACCCGATTAACAAGCCTCTGATGTCACACATTTCTATCTCTGCCAGCGGGATGTTTCTTACAAACTGCAATACCTTATGTGGATTTTTATAATTTGTATGTACGTATATTTTTATGTTGCCGTTGTAAGTTTTTTTTTAATTACTTGTGGAGTTGTGAACGATATAGTCTGTACGGAAGACAACTGAGCTCCGTGGCGTAAAATAGTACTAAAGTTTTGATAACATTAAAATAACTTCATTTAAGAATTAAGAAAACAACACCTCATGACATTATATACTAACATAATTTTATAAATATCCTAATGTTACAGACGCACTATAACGATTCAATAGTGTTCTAAACATACATTTTGTAGTTATTAAACACATCAGTCCGCCAGCGCCCTCAATTCCACACCGGGCCTTCTTTCGGCTTAGATTCTACTTGACTAAGAATAAAGTACATGAGCTATTTTCTACAGCAAAGAGCAATGTAATATATGAATATAATACATATACTTTTTTCATTTCTTTGATAAAGTATATAGTAAAGTCCAAGTGACTTTTAGCTTTTTCACAATGCTTGCAATCAATATCTAAAATAATGAAAGTCTTAATTTCCGAGCGATTCTCAGAGCGTCAATGATCAATGTGTGAAATAGTGTGAATCGGTTGATATGTCAACAAAGTGATAGGTACTGATTTGAGAGCAAAAAGCAACCAACACGTTTGTGAATCCTTATTAAAATAAAATCTATAAGTTGCTCAGCTTACAAATAACACTTAAGTTATATTGAAACATATAATATGCGTAAATAAAGGGTTTCTATATCAATTACAATTGTAAGTACAACATCGGCGTAGATTATCGATTTCGTGAATCCAAAACAAAAATGACTGTATGTTCAGATATGTCCGAGAAAGAGATCCTCAATGATTTCAAAGAGAATTATGGCAAAGTCCGTAAGTTACTGGATGAAGACAGCAAGAATGATCCGGAAAATGAACCCTACATGTCCAAGTACAGGGCAAAGAACATTCTTGTGGGAATGAGTGACAGTTTGAAGAATTTGCTCGGTAGTGACACCCCTTTAGATGAAATTAAGCTTCACGCTATGTTGAGCGCCGTTCTACTGAATATAGGCATTATCGACATGGAAACAGAGGAACTCACAGCAAGTGAAAAAGTGCTCTCCGAAGCTGTTGAACTCCTCACCCCAAATGCTGCAAAACCAGAGATTATTATTATTCTAATTAATGTCTACAATAACTTGGGTATTCTGTGGTCAAACCGCGAAGAACCTGGCAAGGCTAAAACCTACTTGCTTCATGCCAAAGAATTGTATGAGAACTTTAAATGTACTATGCAGCTGCCACTCCCAATAGAACAGATCATTAGCCCCATGGGTGACAGTCCTATAGGAGATATCATGTTACTTGAGAAGGCACACACACTAACTCTGTACTACTTAGCTCAAGTGTATGGTTCCTTGAAAGAGAACTTAAAATCTGCTGTATATTGTCACGTAACTTTACGCAGACAGTTGCAGTATAATGACTTTGAACCTATAGACTGGGCTTTGAACTCTGCTACATTGTCTCAGTTCTTTGCTGAGCAGAATGGATTTCTGCAATCGAGGCACCATTTGGCTGCAGCTTCTATGATATTGGAGCAATATGAGGTGAAGTTTCGGTGTGTTGCAAATGATGAGGTTTCTCTTGCTAACATGGAGACATTTCGGCATCGGTCAGCTGATGTAGCTCGTTGTTGGGCTAAATATTGCATCTTGCTGATGACTTCATCTAAAGCAAGGCTTATGAGTGATTCTGAACAGCTAACAGAAGCTATTACAGGTATGTTAACTTATGAACTAACTAAATAAGACATCTTTCAGATTATACTTACATTTTGTTAATTATTTATTTTCAGTAGCAACTTTGTTTGATATGTTTTTTGTTTATATAAGGAAATAAGGAAACAAGTCTTGTGCCATTTATAATTGACTATTACATATTTAAATTTACAGATATGTCAAACCTTACACTGGAGGACAATGAAAACATCTGTGGCGGAGATATCACCAAGTTAATTTTCCCAGATCTTGATGTTACCAAGTATGAGAGTAAGATTGGTGACAAGTTTCTACTGACTTACCAGGACGCAAGGGAAGTCTTCTTAAGCTGTCAGGATTGGCTGAACAAAGCCAAGGAGTACTACAAACTGGATACTCTTGCCTCTGATTATATAGAACTCATTCAAGATAGTTCCCAGTCATACAGCTATCTAGCGTTCTTTGAGGAAGATGACGAAAGGCGCGCGAAAATGCACAAGCGGCGCATTGACATGCTTGAGGAATTACTCAAAGAAATCAACCCAGTTTACTACCTACAATACTGCAGGCAGCTTTGGTATGAACTCGGAGAGGTATACTCAGATATATTGAACATCAAACTCGAGAAATTAAACAAGACTTCTGAAAAGCCAACACCACACGCTTTGAAGAAGATTAATAGTCTTTGTGAGAAGAGCATTGAGAATTACGATAACTTCCTAAATTCTGTAAAGGATAAAGATGGTAAAATGCCAAAAACTCTACAATATGATATGATAAGACCTGTAATCAGTGCATTTGCCTTTATTGGTAGGAATAGCATGAAGAGGATTGCCGTGGATAAAACAACACAGTTAATGAATGTGCAGAAAAGCTTTGACTCCTATCAGACTGTGGTAGACATCTGCACGGCCAGTGAAGAGGCAGCGGCAATGATGCAGGAAGAATTCCAGTTATGCCAGGAGATGGTGAACATCCTGCCGATTAAGATAAAGAGACTGCAGTTGGAAGCACTCGAATAGGAGGATCATGTACATTATAGTGGGCAGCACTATAATGTACAGAAGTGTTGTATGGTGTATTCTGGCTGCTTTTAATGCCTTGCTTTGGAACTCTTTGGTATGAGACTGTGACAGATTAGATAGTACTGGCTGTAAAGAAGTATTTGAATAGTGTTTCAGGGCCATATTATGATGCGTTAAAAAAATATTACCTATTTACTATCAGAGAAAATAACTTTACTTCTGAAGGATTTAGGTAGGTTGGTACTCTAGACCAGTTCATAAATAAATAAATAATAGAAATCTCAAGATTATTATATAAACTACTTCTAAACCTTTTGAGTAAACGGTACTTGTAAATACAGATGGTTATTTCCATTTGTATGTAAATCTATTCATTTGAAATATGGTTCTAAAATGTTATGATATGACCATTTCTTTTGGCCGTCGTTGTTGATGTATCACAAGCTTTTAATAATACTGCCTTGCTCATAAATACAAAATATTTAAAAATATGACTCCATTTAAATCTTTACCACTTTGAAGGAGACTTCAAGTAATTTACCTGCTAGAATGGTGTTGCTCTATTTCAAATTGTGATTAAAAAGAATAGTTTCGCCCCTGCTTAGGTTTGGGACCATTAATATCAGGAGAATTAACTCTAAAGGCTATACACTATGGGACAAAATGTGCCCGCACATGATGCGCAACGCTCAAATCTGCGCGTTACACAGTGACGCGAAACATGCTCCGCAAGATTATAACGCGATATGATGTTGCTTAATATTTCAAGTAACTCGTTGCGGGTGAGACATGATTCGTAACGGGTTGCATAAATTTGTTCTATAGTGTACCAAAGACTAAGGTGCACTTTAGAAAATCTTTGCTATATCTTTTGTAGCAGGCAAAGTAAATAATGAGCTCCGAAACTATATTTTATATTGATGTGTATTCTACTGTATAGCAACTTATAACAACAATATATTGTTACAACATTTAATACTGCATTCTGTAAAAAATATTATCTATATTTATTAAAATGAAAATCAACGATAATTTCTTCTTTTTATTAACATCATAACTTTAAATACATTTGTTTTAATATTAGCGTTATAAAAGTAATTTTAGTACATAGGTAGTCTCTTTACTCATTTAGTTTAACTTTACATGAATAAGGAACAATTATCACAAATATCTTTGCTTTAAATTAGTTCTTTTAGAAAAATCATGACAAGTAAAAGGTTCCAAAGATATCTAACGTCACGTTTTTATGTATATGAAAGGAACATAACATTGAGATAGTATGCATATATTAGCTCTTATAGTATTACTCATCTTTTTCTGTAATGCATCTACGTGAGTAGGTCAAGAAATGGTAACATAGATCAACGGGTTATAGGTAGATATTTAAATAATTTTAAAATTTAATACATCATAATGAGATTGGCCAGGGGTATAGTGGGATTCAAACTTGATGACGGCTCTGAACACGAGGCGAGTCGCTGCGCAGTAACAAACTCAGGCGCCAGCGGGGATGCGGGGCGAGGTACTGCGCAGCGTGTAGCTCACTTCACAGTCGCCAAAAAATTTGAATCACACTATAACAGTAAGATGTTTATTTTATTAACTAACATTATCTACTACTAATTATAGATAAATAATCCTACTATCTACAATACAGCTAATTATAGTTAAATATACATTTTTACAAACGCTCTAGTAATTGGCAACACCTAAAACGGAACATGGTCGTCAGCCCTGCTAGAATATCTTATGCCGGGTCTATTGCGCCAATATTTTCACAGTATGTTATTTGCTAAAAGAAAACATATTGTGTACTTGAAATGTTTGGCCACACTACTCATTATCGTTTTCCGATCATTTTTATGAAGACTGGCGTTGTAGACCCGGCTTTACAGTGGGGATTTTTTTGTGGTGTGTTTATTACAATAGGTACCAAGGAAACATTATATCTTCCAATTTAACAGTTTGTAGGCATAACTAAAAGCTGAAGTACAGCTATAATAACTAGCTAGGCGGTCTGTTATGTATGAAACCGAATACCAAACTAATAAACCAAGAACTTCATAACAAATAGTGCAATTTGGTGCAATGTAATCGAGGTTGAGTCATATTTAGACGAATGCATTTGAAACCGAGCCAAATAACACAAAAACAGCTCTTGGGTGCTACGTACTAATGTAGTTTTTCCTTTTTCGTACCGCCGCTTATTAACCGAAGTATTTGGAGTATTACTATCCTTAAAATTAAGATGATCATTATAATAGCGAGTAAGATGACAGCGGCTACGTCTAATAAGTTATATTCTATGAAGTTGAGGTCTCTTGCGGTAGAGTGCAGGGGGTCTAGGTCACCCCACCGGATGACTCTTTCGACCCAGTAAACTGCTGTATCCAGGGGGTCTACTATCCTGTCTTTCCAGATCTTGGAAGCCCGCCGAGCGCTTACTCGCATTCTGAAAAGATTAAGCCATCAATTAACATCGTAGTTTACTTTTAATTTACTCTTTAAGACGATAAAACTTGCGTAAATTGATAAGTAGGATATCTGTTTAACCCAGTTCAGCAATAATTCATTATCGGTCAGAAGATAATCTTATTTAATATTTTCCATCCATTGTTTACAAGCTTTTGTATAAGGACCGTGTAAAAATAAGCCTGCTCCACTTTGCAGAATGGCGAGAATAAAACACGTCGGAATTTAACCCTTTCGCTGACGCATTGGGGTTAAAAGCTAATGACTTATTGATAATATTACATAACGAAGTACCTATTGACGCATTTAAACCAGTGGGATCGTGGGGTTAAACATTAGGAACTTATCACACTTTCTATGCGTGAAATGATTTATGATGGGAGGGAGCTAGGGACAATAGGTTATCGTAACCGATAACTAATTAATTGAGATAGATCTTCTAATTTAACTAGTCATCATGAGTATCAATGGTGGGTAGGTAAGTACGTGATTACGTTGGACAATAAATTCTCACTTTAGGTATATACAAAGAAATGCTGTTCTGAACTACCGCGAAGATTTAGTTATACTACTAAGTACATGTTAACGACCTAAGAACACTAACAGCTTACCTATATCTATTTAGATAAGTTACTTATTATCTTCTTTTTTCTCTGGGTTATGTATCTCTACTTATACCGGTAAATAGATATATATGTACCAAACTATCAGAAAACTGATTATAAATTGGTAATGAAAATAATTTTAGATTAGGTACATTGCTGTGTTTCCTGTATATGTAGGTAGGTATTATCTGAAAACTAACCATCTAATTATAGATAGATCTGTTTCCGTGGTTTAGATACAGCGGCTTGCATTAATTACGCCGTGACCTGTCTCAAAATATTGATTTTCATTGTTTGCACTAGGATTAGTTATGTTGGAGATACGTACATACGTAGTGATGTCCGTATTGTTTTGTATTAACCCTAGATGAAACGTTAGGTAACGCCAAATTCCACTCTCTCATACTGCTATTTTCAAATGGATTATATAACATTAGTCCCATAGATCAATCTAATTAAGGGCTACGTTCAAAATGTAAATGACAATTATTTTTCAGAAGAAAATGAAGCTGCAACCTTGTGCATTTTAATCCTGCCGTCTAACAACTCAACCATTGCTCGACAACAGTAAAATCTTTTGTCAAGGCAGTTAGGCATGTGATAACAAAAAATAAATCATGTATCATTTACTAAACGACTAATTATGATAAAAAACATTAGACAAACATCATTATGAAGTAATTTGGATGATGGATGGGTTACGCCACAGATAATTAACACCTTACGCCACGGCTTTATTTAAACAGAGGATTACCTTTGTAAAATGGTTTATTTAGGGAACATTGACATTTTGCGGTTTATGTTTGGCGCTTCGCCATTTTCAATAATGTTATTTAGACCGCTTTCTGGGCCGCGAAGACGTCATCATTACCTACCTAGGTAGTTACAATTCAAACTAAAGTCTAAATTTTAGCCAAATACTTAAAATATTTGCTGTTACTCAGTCGTTCCAAGTTTACTTTTAATTAATGAAGTAAGCCTAGAGGCTTGCATTTATTTCTTGTTTTTATGGTTTTTGCTTTTGTTGATTAAGTTAGTCCCTCAACTGCATGCATAAAAAAATAAACAAAAGGCAATTTGAATAGATCCTTACACAAAGCGTGCATTTGTTCCTATGCTGATACCTCTAGCAGTCTTTGTAAACAGTTGATTGCTATCCATTTTAATGGGACTGAATTTACCTATGTTTTAACTAGAATTTAATAGAAACATGAAGACTGTGATATAGTTACATGAGAACAGCTAATGCAGTATGTAATCTAACAACCAATTGAGCATCACGCAACCGCACGAGCATTTGCGTAATCTCCGAGATTATTATCAAAGGGATATAATCTAGTTATCTACATTTCCATACAAAACTGTCATATAATTAAACAACCTAATCAATTCTATTGATAGACACCTGTGTATTGTGCAATCCATGGTAGAAATTACAAATATGACCATAAAGGGTTGAATTTTATTTTTAAATAGCTAAGTTCAATTTCTGTGATTTGCAGGTTGCAAGATTAATAGATTCTAATTATCGAAGTAATTCTCCTACCAGCCGAAAGAGATAATGGATGACGGTATTTAGCAGTCATGCATTTATGCCGTAACTGCATATAGCAAAAAGTGTTTTGCTAGTAAAGAGTAACTCCAAGAGGGTGTACCTATATAAAAAGGGGAATGTCCAAATTATTGTTAAGTTGACAACCCTATTGATGGTATTCAAAGCTTCCATTATTTACATAGGCTGTCATATTAATTTAATGGTAATAAACAAGTTAATTCTAATATCTTCATCATGCATCGCTCGACAGCTGCAATTTGCCACACGTCGATTACCTATGCGATATAATTTATTTTATATGTATTAGCCCTATGACATTATGGCTTCCACTATGACGCTATGAATTTAACAGCTATTTCCACTCTGTTTCATTCAACCCTTGTGTCGCGGGAGTTTACCTACATACATCAAATCTCTTATGCAGTAAGAACACCTAGACTAGTGTTTGTGAATCCATCATGTTGGTTACCACTGCGCTCCTATTAGCAACACCATACGCGTAAATAATCTTGTATTCAAACTATTAATATATCTTAACCTTGCCCGCTTTCACCAGCAGGGGTCAAGTGCTTGTCCCATGCGAGGGTCAAATCCGGCGCGGTATCCTATATCATACTGCTATTTGTGCAGTCATAATAATATCATCATGTCTGTTAGTAAAATATATTATGGGTCTTCGGTTACAGTTCGGTAGAGTTGGGAGATGATCAATAAACAAAGACACTATAGTATAAATAGGTAAGTTAAATTAAAAGCAGTTGAATACTCACTCAGCACTAAGCACGCTCTTAAGTCCATCCAGCAAAGTCTTTTCAGTCATGTCGGCGTAGGAAATTGCCTTCCCTAGTCCAATGGCCGTGGCTGATGCCCCATTCAACGGTTGGTCACCGTAGAATGGAACGATCAGCATCGGTTTTCCCGCCGAAATAGCTTCTGTCATTCCGAGAAGACCTCCGTGAGCAATAAATGCGATTACTTTTTTGTGTTCTGTGGATTAAAAGATTTGATTTAAGTAAGAGTCGAATGAACATGTAGTTGCTAAATAAAAATTGAGATACAATCTTTACTATCGATCATAAGTTTAGTTTCAAACCCTTCAATCTTATTTTAACAGTACACGGAAATAAAAGAAAAACAGTTCAAGATTAGAAATATCCTAAGCGAAATAATAGTAAGTATATTATTGTTATAACACAGTTCAGTATGAATACGTCATATAATATTCTAACGATGACGTATAAAGGAAAAAGGCATTTTCCATATTTGCAGCATCACGAATAATCACGATGTGCGGTAATCCTAATTCTTAGATGTAATTGCATTATTGCGAATTGATAAAATCACACCCAACCACAAGAAAACGAAGAGTCGTGATGTTACAATATACATTTTGAATAACTTCCTTGTATATTTAATACTTTTCCTGAGAATATTTGTGTAATTTTACCTCGTTACCATGTATTTTTAGTGTCGATGACATCAGTTCCTAAGAAGGTTCCTACATAATAAAGTAGCTAAGTATAATAAACCATTATAAAACTGATTTTGTATTTGAATAGGTACGCATAATATACTACTCTGCATATAACATAACATAACATATCATCACGCCTGTATCCCCGACGGGGTAGGCAGAGGTGTACCAATGTACACCCACAGTTCGCAGATATGTTTAGGTCCCATGTAATAGGGGGCGAGCCTATTGCCACTAACCGGGCATAAATCCAAACTCCGACCTGCTACTGAGAATTTCATAGAAAAACCCAATAACACCTTGGTCGACTCGGGAATCGAACCCAAGACCTCTAGGGTAGCAGTCGTGTTTAGCGTCACTAGGCCAACGAGGCAGTCTCTGCATATATCTCTTTGAAAAGATTAAGATCAATGGTAAGGTGATATAACATTTGCAAAAACCATGTTGCTATGTCATTGTAATTAGGTCACACTATATCCCGCAGTTCAATCCTTTAGGGTTTCAAAAACTTTTTAAACATATCCACAGACCACACATTCATTAAACATCCATTGATCACTCATATGTCTGGTTTACCCGGGGATCGATATCATAACACGTGTAATACCCGTTTATCCTTGCAGTCAGTTGCTATTATATTAGAACTAGTTCTACGCATGTATGACTGTGCAACGCATTCCCTTGGCAACTGTTTCCAAGACCGACTACTAAGAAAGGAAGGAAATAACAATTTATGTAAGTATCTATGTTACTAGTTAGTGTTGACCTTTTGACACCGATTGTTATTATAGCTACCTATAACTTTACTAGGTATAAAAATAATTCTTATTTATTTTTACAAAATTAATTTCACACAGTACGCTTTTTACAGCGTATCGTTAGCACAAGTGTTAAATGACCATTTATTTAATCAAAGGAAGTAGGTTTATGTAACAAATAAAGACAATACGATTGTTAATTACGGAACTAGTCTGTGATACCTACGCAAACAATAATTAATTGTATTTTGTTAATGTCCGCCATTTAGGCCAATGAATAATATTGGACAATTACTTTTTTTCTACAGTGTATACAATTTTGGCGTGACGTCTTTTCTTGCTACATTTTCTGCTACGGAGCTACATTACAAGCTTAAAGACCTTATCTTTGAAAATTTTATTGTTTTATAAAGAAAAAAATATTCAGTCAACCCCTATTGCCTTAGTAAGACTTGAGGACAGTATTTTCTTATTATAGGTCTATTGAAAAAGCCCCATTGCTAACGTAATCAACGCATGTGATTCTATGGACATACTCTTCTACGAAAGGGCCCAATGTGAACAACAAGCACAAGTGCTACTAGTGATATATAAAAACATAATAATAAACTTACGAAGCAGCTCATACTGAGGGATCCATTTAACCTTCAGGATGTTTCCAGTCAGAGTTCCCTCCTCATCACTGTCCTCGTATTTCCAAATGACCCTCTGCTTCAGCTTCGAGAGGGCACTCACAATGATATCCTCTTTGTACTTCGGTATAGTTGCAGTTTTGATCAGTGACCCCCAACTGAACAAAACGACCCCATGTTCAGACTCGTTTAAAAACCGCTCGATGTACTGTAACAAGAACAAATAAATATTAGTTTTGGGCTTGTAAGCACGGAAGAACGAGGCTACAGTTTAGAGTTAATTTTATGAAAACACATCAACGTTGAAAAAAATACTTTCTAAAAAGATTTGATTATTGTAGGTAATTTGAAGTAGCCGACCTACAGGCAAAAAGCGTGTCCATAGATTCTTAACACAACAGTGGGACAACTGTACAACGATATTTAAAATATCTAATGCAAATTACTCGTTACTCGATTGCCTATCAGTTCTAGACCACAAGACCCAATTGATTGTGGACGCATGGGGTCAATTTATTTGACCCCAAATGAACAGTTTTATTGCATGTAAACGATTGAAGTATTGCGATTATTATCGAACAAATGTCTGAATTAAAAATGGTAAGTGAACACTAAATTCTAGGAGCAACATGCGAAAGTTGGTTTTGTAAATGGATGTAGTAGATTTGTTTGAAATTTAACAAGGAAAAAGATTTCAAATTAAATCACAAACAGGCAAAATAATTATTTAATAACTTATGTTATTGCAGAACCCAAGTAAAATATTACAAAGTGCATTTTCCAAAATAATTAGTAGTCTATATTCCTCTTTGCTCATAATTAAATCCATTGTTTCAGCTGTTTAAGTAGGGCAAGTAAGTAACGACGATATTTTTACAAAGAACGTGTGTCATCACGACAAATATTTAATTTTAAACAATTTCGACTTACATTATTTCTTCTCGTCTACATATATTTTCATTTCGGTATAGCTAGATTCCAGATTTTAAAATAGCTTTACCACTATACTATTAGATTTTTTAGGCCGAAAAGTTCGGATATTTCATACGGAGCATAAAGAAATCTATTATTGAAATACAATAAAAATCAACTTGATCTTTGTGAAAAGTTCTACCGCATTTAGCCTGGGCGCAGATTTAAAAACCATAAAGGAGTCCCAGAGAAATTCACAAGTGTCGATTGAGCGTCTATCTACTTTACCAACGTTCAGAAAGGGGTATATAGCTATTTTTTTTTTTTTTGGTAGAGATCTTTGCAGTTAGCCTGAGCACAGGCTTTGACTGCTTCACCGGACTTTTGGCGAGGACCTTAAGGCCTCCAGCCAGAGCAATAGGAAAAACTAACTACGTCAGCAACGTCCACTAAGGGTACCCCCTGCGGGGTTCGGACCTCGACTTAGTGCGTTGCTAACAATCTTAATAAAGCAAAACAGCAAGGGATGGCTGGATCTAAGTTTTTATTATTTAGGGACATATTTTTATTGCTAGTTTGGCCGGCTCGGGCCAGCTTGGTCTAGGGACGGGGGGAGGTATATAGCTATGTCCTGCGGGTGAGGGCCGTAACTTGTTTTTTTAACGCTAATAGGTTATGATGAGATTGCTGGATCTAAAATTTGATTCCTATTTTGACAAACTCGGGACATCTTGATCTAGGTGCAGGTATATATTATCGGTTGATTGATTGCGACCATGCTAGTTAAGTAAGTATAAACAAAGGGTATCTATAATTTTCTCTTGCAGACAGTTTTATCAGTCTGATTGGTATAATACATAATGTTATCATTTATAGACGAAGGCGATATCAATTGATATGTGGGTCAGGGAATTTCGTGTTATAGGATGCAGTAGTAAATACATATTTAGGTACTAATATCCTTATGTACGAACGACCCAATGGGTCCCTCTAAATGGCAAAGACATCGCGGTAGGCCCAGACGGAGATGGCGGGACGAACTGGAGGCCTTTGATGAGGAATGGATGACCACGGCGGACGGCCCTAACCAGAGAGAAATGGAAGGAGGGTAGAGATGCCTTTGCCCTGCAGTGGGAAAGAAAGGGCTAGTAAAATATATATATATATATCCTTACGTACTCTTGTGCCCAAAAGGACATATGTGATCCCCTAATCTAAATGAAGAAAGAACATGATCTGAGAAGAATATCATAATATGAGCTTTTTACCTCGAATATTTAAAGCACTTTACTCCGTAGTATTAGTTACATGTAATGTTCGCCCATATCTTCTTAATAATAACATATCCGTAGATTGTTATCTCTATCTACTAGAGATATAAATTATTGCGCTTTAGTAAAATTTTATCGCTAGAACAATAACGATTTGCAGATTACAATTATAGTGGGCGGTAGGCCCTACCTATTGGAACTTTAAGCCTAACTTAGGAGAAGCTTAATTTTTTTTTAATAGAAAGCCTCTTACTACGTTCATCTAGGTAGGCCCAGGCAACCAATGCACGCCATTCTACTATGCTTGACTTACTGCAGGTTCGATTCCCGCAAGCGACAAATATTTGTGCGCTCCACAAATGCTATAATTTTAAGTCTGTTATGTGCTTCAGTGGGTTGAGCGTTTGTCACAGGGATGAAAATAATAACCTAGTGAGGAAATCGTTTATAAAATTTTAAAATATACCAGCTTGTTTATTTATGTCCCGTAGCAAGGCAAATGCCTCTTGCCGCATAGAGAAGAAATAAGCATTTAAATAAAAATGTTATTTGCATAATTGTTAAATAACGGTAATAAACATTCGGTTTTGGATCTTGGTATCATAAATCTTAAACCCACAACTATCGACTGTCGCAAGATTGAACGACTTTTTGCATATACTGAGAAATAAAGAAAGTGGTTTACATAGTTTATTACCATCTAGTAGCTTAATAATTTCGCCACCTGTTTTGTAGAAAGTGAATTAAAAAAACATCAAATGATTTCACGGTGGGCTTAAACGTGTTTGAATGGTCTGAAATGATAATGACCACTGATAGAATCTAAATTAATTATTTTCGCAAAAGATTAGATATAAATATACAGCTGGCTTTTTTACACGTCGGTCTTTTTTTGGGCTTTTGAAGTGTCTCACTACAATTTCAACGAAATCATAACATTACATAACATATCATCACGCCTGTATCCCCGAAGGGTTAGGCAGAGGTGTACCAATGTACACCCACAGTTCGCCGATATGTTTAGGTCCCATTTAATAGGGGGCGAGGAAAAGAAGGAAAGAAAGGCTTTTGTCTACTAGTGGGACAGAAATGACTAAATACCATTTTCGGTTCATCATTAAATATATGAACGGAACGGAAAATGGAAGTGTATTCCTACGTCATCCAGCTTGCCCATTGTAATTTGTTCTTCAAATGTAAATGTATCAGTATCCAGATAATGAAGACAAGTACATACAAATAGTTTGTATACCGTGTTACATAATAAACCAACGTATCATGCACATGAGCCACTCTCGTTGCAATTGTATCCGCCGCGTCCCCCCATATTAACTTCAAATGTCAGTAATGATACGCAATTCACTGGAATTACAATGTTATTCAATTGTTTTCGAGAATGTTGTATTGGTTGGACATTACTTCTAGAGTTTATGCTGCCCTGGTACATATTTTACTTTAAATTATTGTATTGTTTAAGTAATTAATCATAGTTTCAGTTATATAAACTGATGGCAATAGATGGAAATATTTTGTATGATTATTGTATTTGATCAGCAAAGACGGCAGAGTCAATTTTGCATTAAAATCAATGAGGCAGAATCGGAAGTCAAAAATCTCTCGGAGTCTTGACTTCCTGTCCCCCGGTTCGCTACTGTAGAGTTTATCTGTCAATTTCGACCCGTCAAGGATCAGTAGCTTGCTTTTCATTGGTGGAGAATGAAATATATACCTGAAGCAACCGTAGCGACCCTAGCGGATTTGTGACTTTATTCGCCTTTAAAACAAATTAGCATTTGGATAAGTGTGTTATCATAATACGTTTACTCCGGCTAAAGAGAAACCACATTTAAACTAGGCACATAAGCCGTAGATACCTCAGAAATTAGTACATTCATAACACAGTGAGCACCGCCGGGGCTTCTAAGCTATATCTACGTACACAACTTGTGTAATATACTTGTCAATAACCTTACTTTTCATTCATTAATGTGGAAACATGCCTATTTGCGTTCACCTATTTGAAAATTTTCTACATTTAGGCGAACTTTTTGGGGATGCTCTTCTGGTTTTAACTAGATCAATCTACATTAAAGTTTGTGATGGCGAGGATGTGCGAATTCTGGATTTTCCATTTCTTCTATTTACCAACGACTTGCTTCTGATTTATTTAGTACCTGCTACTACCCGTTTTTCTAGGATGAACCGACAAGAAATATCTCGGTGCTATCCGCAGTTATCCAGCATGCCTCGAAAAATGGCGTACGGTGATAATACTAAACAGCAATTTAATATCTTGCAAATAAGCTTGAGGGCCTATAAATTTTGTTTAAATATTTAAACGAAATCAGAGAGGCCAAATATCGCATTAATTAAACTTTTTGTAAGTATATCTAAGAAATGTTTTTAAAATGATAACCTACAGTTAGAAAATGATAAAGTTTATCAATTCTTATACAATAGAAAATAATAATTGAATTAAATAGTAATAGTCGAACGATATCTAACTAATGATGTCAATTCTAATTTATGTGGTCCATGAGTGGCCTGAAAAATCTTTGCACTATGGCAATGTTTATCAGAATTACCCATTAAATTCTTAAACCAATAGTTTACTAACAATCACAACTTAAGTTTATATAATGAATTGTTTACTAAAGCCAAATTCCAAAATGAGCGATAATTATATTTTGAAAACATCATTAAATGACCTAATTACCGCTCTAGGCCACTGGCTGACGGAGATTTGACCTAATGCACTTCTGGATTGAACGAGACATGATAATCTGACATTTGATATTATATACCATGATTGTTGAGACTAGCATCTAAATAATGTCTTAGATGTAGATAGATGACTATACTAGAATAGTACAGTGGAAACATACGGTAGTTGACTATATCTAAACTGCAAGCCTGGGCCATGACTTTGATTAGAATAAAACATTTCTATATTTATGTTCAACTATTTTACGCCTGTCATAGAACAAGTGTTTATATGGTTTTCTGTTGCAATGCTGTTTCACAGCTCAAAAAAAGGTCAAATGTTTCAAAACAAATCAATTTAGCTTTAGCGGCTCTAAAATTGCAATAAAATAAGTATATTACATACTGATTACAGTCTAAATTAATCAACTATATCGGCGGAAATATAGAAAAAATAATTTATCTTTATAATATCATTAGCTACCATCAATATTACACTAATGTAAAACCTGCCATTCGCACATGATAATTTAAGTATTTTATAAATAAAAGTGTTTTAATATTTACCTTTTTCGCTTGCCTATCGATATTTTCCTCAAATATCTGGTGAAGAGTGTTGCGTAACTTAACCTTATATTCAAATCTTTTAATTTATTCCAAATCCATAAATTAATACAAATGACATGACAATCGCTGTTTATTGATTAGGTAACGAAAGTATTAGTCTGTTACGCTTTCTCTCACGAATAGAAAAATATCTCAGAGCTGTGCAAAATCCCGCTGCATCAGAATTGCTGATTTAATATTTAAAACGTTCAAACAAAATTAGTTGCATGTTGACACTACTTTTGCAAAATATTTTTATTTATTTTATTTTTATTTTTTTACTATGTGGTTTTTTACATAAACATTTAAAT
This sequence comes from Autographa gamma, assembly GCA_905146925.1. Lineage (NCBI taxonomy): Eukaryota > Metazoa > Arthropoda > Insecta > Lepidoptera > Noctuidae > Autographa > Autographa gamma. The sequence goes on along the minus strand of LR989856.1, from coordinate 10,513,310 downwards.
ATATTTTTAGAACTCATTAAATCAAGTAACACTTGTCATTGTAATTATTCCTTCAAGCTACTTCACGGTTGTCAATAGTTTCAGTTGCCACATGAAACGCGAGACGACGTTTCAACAGAACATTCGTTACGCGAGGCGAATCGGAAAACAAGGGGAACGAATCGAGCGATAATTTTACTATCTACTTACATGTGGTATAGGTTTCCTGCTATGATCTAGATGCATCCCACCGACTTCAACCACACCCGGCAATAGTGGGTAAACACCGTTCATACTATGGAAAGTATTCACCAACATCATAGTCACATTTTTTCCTAAATCCTGCAAATCGGGTATCCTCCTTCCAAAACGTTTCTCAATAATCGCCTTTTCTTTCATCTGTATCGCGTATCGGTACCATAGCTTATAATATACGTTCATAATTGTGTTTTCTAATCTTTGGTAGAATGTCATTTTATTTCTATATTCTGAACTCACGAGTGGTACATATGATGGGTTATCGGTGACCCCAATGCGATCAGGACACCACTGCATTAAATAGCTCGATAACAAGGATATAATGGGCGCCTTTAGCCCGTGGACATGTGCGAGGCCGAGCATACAGTCACTGTTAAAGTTCTCCACCAAAATAACATCATAGTTCTTCTTCAAAGCGTCCGTTAAGGGTGGGAAGTCTACGATTTTTGAGCACACGTTTAAAGCTAAGTCCGCGAGCGGTTGAAATTCGAAAATCTGCTTGATAACTTTTTCTATTCCTAAAGTATTGAGAATCTTGTTCATGCTATCGAAGTACGCTAAGTCGATAACTTCCAGCCCCTGTGCGGCGATGCCTTCGAGGCTCACTGTGGTATAATTAGCTGGGGGGTTTTTGATGGGGAAGAACGACACTACGGTAACATGGTGTCCTCTTTCGGCTAGCGTGCGGAGGAGTGGGTCGAACACCATCTGATGGCTTTTGCCGGTGTGGGGGAAGAGGCCGAGGATGCGCGCGGACTGTGCATGGTGGACGGCGAATACCGCGAGCAGTAATGCGAGGGTCCGCATCGTGGGGACGACGTGCACTCGCGGCGGTCGGGACCGTACTGTTGATACAATACCGCGCCAAACGTTCGCTGTCACCGCGTTATTTTCAGAGTATCGGTTCCGAGTTGCCCTGCAGTACCTAAGCACAAGGAGATAGCGTGATAGAAAGGGCAAGGTGAATGCTATTCTCTGACATCGTTTCTATTAATATTCATAGGACAGAGGTTATCGAACTTCTAAGATCAAAGAAGATTTGATTCGATTCTAATCTGAAACTGTAATACTAATGTGAATTTCGATTTCAAAATCTTTCCATATTAAAAAAAAAAAAACACGTTTTCTATTATAAGAAAATAGAACACTATTTAAATATACAGACAATGGATTTTTCTTTCGACCAGCATTTATCATTGCCAAGCAGTGAGCGACCCCGATCTAGGCCAGTCTTTCTTGCAATATCTATATTAATATTATGACAATTATCACCTCGCTTTAATAACAAACACTTCAAATCATAATAATTAGAGCTACTTACATCAGTATACCAGGAAATGAATATCTCTAAAGTGTGAAAGACAAGTGACAATTACTTCAAGTATACTGGACAATTAAGCTAATTACATGCCTAGCTAGCTAACGATGTAGGTGCCTACATCTTGTAAGATCACGATACACGTGTAATACTTATAAAAGTATTTTCTGAAACTTCCAGATTTCTGGCCTTTTTTATCCCCTATGGCAATCATTTTTGCCCCAGGAATGAGTTCCACAGACAAAAATTATATGATCTTATACAGGCTCAATAAAATTAATAATATTGAGGAAGATCCACCCATTTAAACCGATTTCGCATCAATTTCCCCCTTTTTTTTTGTAAAAGGATACTTCCGGGTTAACGAATTTTGGTAAGATGAAGTTAAACGTAACGAGTCAAAAAGACCTAAAATTTATCTTTGTGGTTTAGTAACGTTTTTTTTATTTAAATTTAATACAAGAACAAACACTTATAACTATACTAAAATAAAACTAACAAAAAGCTCATCGTCATAACATAAATATGTATATTTTTAAATATAAGTATGGAATACGATACGCAACGTTTCTAATAAAAAGTTATAATTTTGCAACCGTAGAATCTGCATAATTCAATATTTGCAGGACTGCGAATCGAACCTAGGACCTCCAACTCAACTGAGTCAGCACTCCAATGACTTAGTTTTAAAATGCTAACCTGTAATAAACCGGTGTTAACGACCGCTCTAATTTTTTATTGAGCTTAATCACAGTAATCTAGTTCGCATTTTTTTCCGCAAAGATATAATGGTGAGCGCTTTTACTCTTACTTTTTTGTAGTAAATTATTTACAGTTGTAACAATGAACGTTCAATGTAACTGTTGCGATCGTAGCGAGGTTATTGAACTTTTATACAACCGATCAATAAATATTCTGTATAGGTATGCAGTTGCATAAAATAAATACAAGAAAATATTATACGCATACTTAGGTATCCAGTCGAAGATTCTGATTTCAGAATGGACAGAATGAACTTTAAAAGCACGTGTCATCATTTTAATGGGGTAACGATTGCGTTCTATATTGACAAATATATGGCGTATTGAATTAAATTAAAGTGTACCCAATCGTGCATTAATTCATGTAAATTAGAACAGTGTGAAGAAAGGTCAAGCAACCGATGGTTGGTGACACGATCACTTTTAATGAAAGTGGAATAAAATCCACAATCCATCCTAATTCTATTCTGCATATTTTGAAATAATTTGCATGAGACAGCTAGCTACCAAACCTAAAGTATAACTGAATAATTGCAATTCTATATTATTATGTGGGTCAGTTATGTATGATTTTATGTGACTGCATAGATATACGCACCTAGCTTAAATACCACCTAGAAAAACGCTGTCTCTTAAGCAAAGTTTATCGAAATGGATTCCTATTTGTTTCACTTAATAAACTTTAATATAGGAATACCAGTCATACTACGAATAGATGACATTGGCTAAGGACGCCTATGGGTCATGACTCACGGTCTAGACCCGAGGAAATGTTATCGATTAAAGAGAATATTATTCTACGTAGCATGCTCGGTAGTTGCAGAGAATGCACACCTTTATAGCTGTAGTCTTCATAAGCATACCCGCCTAGTATCCAGTGGTTTAGCTGGGGCCCAATGTCGCTATTTTAAGTCAGTGAGTGGCGGGTTAACAAAAGTTCCAGTGTACTTGTTTTTGACCCTAATTTTCGTATTCAGATAATTTTAGTTTAGTGACGAATGTACACCTACTTGCCACTATTATCATTGTAGGATTGCAAGTGACTGTTCTCATCTGAATACGAAAATTAGGTTAAAAAACAACTACACTGAAACGTTTGTTAACGCGTCACACAATGACTTAAAATAGCGGCATCGGGCCCTTGGCCTACCCTATGCTATAGATTTCCTCCATGTAAACTAAAGTTACATTCCTATAACTGTACAAGTTGGTTGGACATTGATGCTCTGAAGAAGAAAGGAGTGAATGCTGAAATGATTCATAGTGGAGATGAATTGAAGCTAAGTACGCAATGCGACAACCCCAAATAATATGTCATAGTGATTATAAATAATCACTATGACATTTATTTTTTGATTTAATAGAGACACTACGTCTCTATTAAAGAAGGTATTATCTATGTTTAAGATCTCGTATTCGCTATCTCGTTCCGCACATTTTTTCATATACCCAAATCAAAATGTAAATCTTCAAATAATATCAGTTTGATTTGGCACCTTATAATTAAGATACAATCTTTTAACTAATATATTAAATAGTGGGCCAACAAGCTAGCTAATAAATGAAGACAAGAAAATCTAGAATCTTAGCATCTAAACTTTCTCAGCTCAGTGGCGGACAGGAAAATGCGGCGATAGTTTGACACACATTTCACTTATTATACAGGAATCTTAGATACGTCATTTATTGAATGCGAATATATGCTACCTCTAATATTTAAATATGAATGTGTTCTGAGTAACTTTAAATGGGACAAGGTACTGACTTTACTTGTCCGTATAATACGAAGCGAAGAAGCTAGCAGAATGATCAAAAGCGGCAGAATTTAAATTACATACATGTACAAAAAAAAACGATAAAAATATTATATAGAGGACTACGATTAAGTATTTTGAATGATTAGGCACGAATTTCTAAACATAAAAAAATAACGGCATGACGTATAGTTGAGTGATATAGGACCACGACAACTGCCTGTGATTTAGATGTTTCACACACCAAAAACGTGCAGATATCGTTCTAAAAAATGGGCATAGCAATTAAATTTACAAATAATTTTAGGCTTAGACTGATAACGGAAAAAGTTCACCTTTGATAAACTAATGGAAGTGTCTGTAATGATCCGGTGGTTGTCAAGGAAGCTATATTGGTTATCTATGTACATTATTTTTGTAAAGGACAATGCCAGAAACTCTATAGAACTTTGACCCATGCAGTAAAAATCGTTTACAAGCATGCCATATGCAGCATTTTATTGCTGTTTTATTACTGATAACGAAACATATGTCTTAATGCATTTAGAACTTACGGTTTCTGTTTAAATCTAAGAACAATAATTACATCTAGGTGCCTTAAGTTTTCGGACAGCATTAGGTTAGGTGTAGTTTATATTGTGAAAATAAATAAATAATTGCTGTTTATCGTTATAATGCCATTGTTGGGCGGGAGTTCAGCATGAGGAAAGAGGGTATTATTATAGATACAGACCCGGCAGTATCGACCCTAGTAATACTACTGATGTAGGACTGTTGAATGTTGATAGGAAATAAAACAACTTATAAAAGTGATTGATCACAGAGCGAATGAATGACATTGACATTTTGACATAGCATGTCAACGACGTTCCAATAACCAAACGCGCGAATGCATAACAATGATTGTAATTGACTATAATAATGTACACAATTATTTACATAACAATTGTTTTTTATTAATTAACTATCTATACTTGGATAAAATATATATTATGTTTTGTAAAAAATATTTTACGCTACATGAGATTTTTTTTTATTAACAGATCTCTTCAGTCCGTCTTTTATGCGTACAAAGTAACGCAAATGGTCGCCAGAAAAACGGGAAATAGACCCGGGGGTTTAATTCCTTTTTTTAATCATTTCTTATCCGCAAGTATAACAGATTTACAGTTCATTATCAAAGGATCTTATATTCATAAGATTATTTTCATTAATTTACATTTTTTGTAAATAGGTGGGTCACGATCTGGCATTGTCCTTTAAGTGTTGATGGTGCAATAATGGAAATTTATAAAAAACTTTTTGGTTACTTACATGCGGTATAGGAAGTGTGGCACTGTTTTTGATATGCATCCCACCAACTTCGATCACGCCTGGCAACAGAGGACGAACACCATTCAAGCTGTGGAACGTATTCACCAACACCATGCTAACGTTTCTAGCTAGGTCCTCCAAATCAGGTATCCTACTCTTAAACCGTCTCTCTAATATCACTCTCTCTTTCAACTGTATCGAATACCGAAACCAGAACTTAAAATACAAGCTCATCGCTGTGTTTTCCAGTCTTTCCAAAAATGACATTTTTGAAGTAGTTTCTGAAGTCATTGTTGGCACATACGAAGGGTTGTCTGGCAAACCGATGCGGCTGTAAGACCAGTGCAGCATTGGAGATGAGAGAAGCGAAATAATAGGAGCTTTTATCCCGTAAGCATGTAGCAAGCCGAGCACACAGTCACTGTTGAAGTTTTCCACTAACACCACATCGTAATCGAACTGCAAAGCTTCGATCAGAGGAGGAAATCTGACGAGTCTATCACATATATTCAACGCCAAGTCTGATAACCCTTGGAAAGCAAAGACTTGAGTGACAAAATTCTTCATTCCCAGCATATTGATAAATCTGTTTGATTTCTCAAATATTTGAAGGCTGACCGCCTCTTTCCTTATTGCCGCGATGCCTTGCAAGCTTATGTCTGTGTAGTTTGCCAGTGGTGTCTTCTGGGGGAAGAAAGATACAACTGTCACTTGGTGTCCTCTTTCAGCTAGAGTTTTCAGCAGTGGTTCGAAAGCCATGTGGTGGCTTCTCCCGACGTGAGGGAACAAGCCCAGTATATTCGCGGCTCGAACATTGTTCAGCACAAGAAAAACACTTAAAATACTAATTAATCGCATCTCGCGGGACTTCCGAATAGAGTCAATATGCAAATACAACTGTCCGGTATCGGTTTGAGACAGTTATATTGTATCCGATATACGGTCAGCTGGATAACTTTTGTATGAATCAAATAGGTATAGAGATAAGAATTATTATTTTGGAAAAAAAATATTTACAGTAATTTTACTATCCATTCCCGCCCATTCGACACACATAGATAGCAAGCCGGTGTATTTTGGAGCTATCAAAATATTGTATTGCGGATGAGAAATACCTGACGCAGTTGCATGTTTTTGATACCTAGGATTCAGAAATAATGCAGTGGTACCGACTTAGAAAAAATACATACACATACACATATCATCACGCCTGTATCCCCGAAGGGGTAGGCAGAGGTGTACCAATGTACACCCACAGTTCGCCGATATGTTTTAGGTCCCATGTAATAGGGGGCGAGCCTATTGCCACGAACCGGGCATAAATCCAAACTCCGACCTGCTACTGAGAATTTCATAGAAAAAAACAATAACACCTTGGTCGACTCGGGAATCGAACCCAAGACCTCTAGCGTAGCAGTCGCGCTTAGTACCACTAGGCTAACGAGGCAGTCAAGAAAAAATTAAGAACAAGTAATTAGGGTTATATCGATTAAAAATGATTTGACAAAGTTACCTTTGATTATTATGTAGATTAGTAACTAGGTATGTCTGCTAAGTGTAATTAATTTACATTTGTGTTACTTGAGTTATCAAATTCAATCAATATATTGACATCAAATTGTTTACTTTTTGTTTGATCAGATCGCTTTTTAAACATCCATTTATTAAGGCCATTTATATTTATAAGAAAAACTTTTAATATAGAAAATAAATAAGGACTCAATTAATTTTAAAAAATAGTGACAGTCCTATTAATACCTAATGGTCCTTCTGCAAGGTTGCTTCTCGAAGATAAAAAGAGCATGAAAAACAATAAAGAAAATTTAGAAATGCCACTAAGAACAAATTATCCTTGTAAAATGTTCATAAAAAATAATCGTACTTGCCTGCCTGATTGTACAACGTTGCTGGTCAGCGCTTACTATGTCCTCTAAGCGAAGGATTGTTGCGACTGTGGAAGTGAGATGGTGCTATACGCAGTGCAATGCGCCGTCTCGCTTTCACACTGGCCACAGTCCTGTTTTAGGAGCTTATGGTACGGGGACTGGAGTCAATCATTCTCTTGTATTATCAGTGAACTTTCATCCCGTAACAACAATGACATGCATTATCACATTCTAGAAATTACATATATAGGTGCTCTTAAGAAAACAACGAGAGATAATTATATGTAACTTGTTACATACATAATAATTAATAGGTTTTGATAAGAGTTCTGAGTGTACTATGGCCGTGAGGTCTAAAGTTTGTGTTACACCAATCGCTTTATTCTCTGTATCTTTAAGTAGATTACAGTTAATCAAAATGAAGGACGATTAAATGTAGCAGAGATGAGAACGCTGAGATGAATGTGTGGAGTGACGAGAATGGATAAGGTCAGGAATGAGTAGATATATTAGAGGAAGCTTTAAAGTTGCATCAGTAACTGAAAAAGTGAAAGGGAATCGCCTAGCCTGGTATGGGCATGTAATGGGGAGGGATGAAAGGCATGTGAGTAAGAGAGTGATGGATTTTGATGTGGATGGCTGGAGAGGAAGAGGAAGGCCGAAAAAAAGGTGGCTTGACTGCGTGAGAGATGATATTGCAGTGAATGTGAGTGTGACAGCTAATAGAGTGGAATGGAAGGAAAAAACATGGTGCGCCGACCCCAATTAATTTGAGAAAAGGGCAGTAAGAAGAAGTAGACAGTTAATCAAAAGTATTTTCCCCTGCAATGCCCTATTCAAGTTCCTACATCTTCAGAACACACTTTCGTCTATGCAGGGGAACAGGACGTTTATTAAGAGGTATGTTGCTGTTCCGGAAGGGAGACATCGCAGTTTAGTGCACCATCTTGCTTATGGGCACAGACCGTAATGTAGACCCAGCCCTTAACCAGTCTACGAGAGTACTTATACAGCTAAGTGTCTATATTATGTCTTTACACACTATTCGCAATACGATTCTATCTTCGAGTACTCGAGACACACACCACACAGGCCCAACTGTTTTGGACTTCCAGTCCAAAACTTTTGGGCCACGTCCAAACATTTTACTCCGGAACTTATTTTACATTACTTATTCAACAAAGAATAAACATACCTATCTAAATGCACGTGCTATGAAAACCTATCGTAATAATATATGGACCACTTGCATATCAAATAAATAATTTATTTTCCTGATTTATAAATAGTTAAACGCGACCGTCGTGGCGTCGCGTCGATCCGATCAATAAATTTTCTAGTTAAGAGATATTTTCCATGACACTCAATCAATCTTATGTATAATGCGTCCTTTAATAAGCGTAACAATAAAATAAATTACAATTAATTAACTTGATAATTATGTCGATAGGTAGCCACACCTATTTATTGATCAGTCTAGCCAGCCAGTTATTTTGTCTCATAATAAGGCAAAGCTAAGGCAGTCTCTACCACAATGCACTAATTCTTAGCATTTTTTAAATATCTGTTAGATACACAGCACTAGCGTTCAATAGCCCTAATTTACAGCTACTTATTTGAACGAAAGATAAAAAAAAAATATAGATAATATTATCCCAACTTAAAAACATTTGATAGTAAAATATTATACCTAGCTAGTAAACATTTCTTTCTGTTGTCATTTCAAAACAACAATGAATAAATCACAGGCAAACACGTGCCCTTTATATATAATAAACTGTGTATTTAATGTTAAGCATATTTAATTGTTATAATTTATAAATAGAGTATTTGTTTAGCATTTTATGTAATTGTAGACAATCAGGAATAGAGCATATTACGAATGTAACAGCAATTGATTTATTTTTATCATTAAGTACACAATATTATTGATATTACTGTGTGTTCTATATTATTTACAACATAAGTGGAGTTTGTTTACATCGATAATTAAGTATTTATTTAAGATTAAAATAAACCAGTAAACTGAATCTTCTTTACAGATGGCGCAGTTGTCGCATTTGAGGTGTCTGCAATGTATCAGACAAAGAATGAAAATATTTTTGAATAAACCAATTGTTATAGTAGTGTAAGATGCCAACTGTATTATAAATTAATTGATCAGGAGACTACCCACCAAGCCTCCATCCATATTCTCACGTGACTATTCACGGTTCCCATTACGATATTTTTTTATCAAGCTAAGTACCCTGAGTACCCAATACCATATAATAGAGGCAATCGAGATTAGTTCGGATATCTAATCTCAGTATTAGGCCAATAAATAGAACACTGATTGGGAGTAGGTTCTTTTGTAATGTAGATATATCAATACATGGCCTATTTTTTTGTGAGCATGGAGGTGTGCTTACACAAACCGGGTAGGAGATCAATTTTTACTGCGTTTAGTTATGAATAAGGCTGATATTTACACTGAAAGCCTAAGCATTCTCTTTCAAAAAGATGTGAAATGTACTATTTAAACTTATTTCGGGAATCCAAAACCATTTTATACAGAACTCTGCTGTTTCTTTTTCCGGCACATAATAAGTATGGATGTTTCAGCTAATAAGGTCGAAAGTCTGATCAGTTTCCACTTGAAGAAAAACAGTTTAGTATAGGGAAAGCAAGTAGCTAATTATTTGTAACTTTAACTGTTTGCAGAGCTGCTGATTATTTAGTTCTTTACATACTGAGGGCCATTTTATTATATTTTAATGATACGCTTTTATTTTTAGAGTAAGATTATAATGCAATAATACAAAAACTTATACAATAATTTTTATTATCAAAATACTGCGAAGTTTCAACTATACAACATTCCTTGTTCATCGGACACACGATACAACCGCAGGGCGCTAACAATAAATTAATTATGACTTATTGGAACGAGTGACTAACGTATTCGATGTCGCTTTATGCTGCAATCAGCACTACGATCATTCTGAAACAATAGAAACATAGGTTTAAGTACATTTTATCAAAACTGTACGAATAAATCAATGACAGCTCCCCAACTTTAGGTATCTTGGTTCTATACAACACTAAACATGATTTAAGTCTTCAAGTAATATCCTAGGATAGTTCAGACCCCTTTTTTTACCTGATGGAAATCCTTATAACATACCCTGAGCCATAGGATGGACTGGCATCAGGCCTACGCTATCCAAAATTGTGTCTTAAATTGAGATAATTTCAAAAGAGTAGGGCCTTATGTTTTTTTTGTGTATGTTATTATTCCAATGTAATAAACTAATATAAAATATTGATTTACCAGTAATTAGTTTTCTATTTGCAAAATAAATTTTCAAAATTTTCAACGATTTCACTAAAATTGAATCTTTGTTGATAGCAACTTTGATATAGACCTGAGGAAAGACATGATTTTTCGTCAAAAATGTTGCCATCGTAAAAACGTGTTCGGCTGTATGTTATGTAAACCTTAACAACAATAAAAAATAAAGATTTTTTTAACCAGTTAGGTCATAATCCTTGAACATTTTAAGTATTTTACATGAAGCATACATTGTCTTTCAAATATAAAGATTCCTATTGTTTTAATTGTCTTTGAATTTGAACAAAAGAAATAAGTATTAATTTTTCTTTACAATAAGTCTTATTGACTGAACTAATGATCCATTATATGGCCTTCACCTGAGTTTCCTCACAATTCACATGTGGAAAATATATTAACATACTCATTTACTCTTAAACATAAAAATACAATTTAAATAAGTACTTTTTTGACATAAGTATTAAATTGAATGGATATAATTAAGTTTTCTATACTTGTTGTTCATATGACACGCCTTTTTTGTGTACAGTTAGTTTTTAAATGATATGAATCATATTTGTGAGATCCGTAACTGTTAATTCCGATTCTAGATATTTTTGTGTATGTTATTTCTTGTTTTTTATTAATCTATGATATTGTAACGTGTCTACTATACAGTTATGCAAAATTATGATCTACATTGGATGTTACCTTAGTAGTTCATAGAACACACATAGTTTTAGACTATCAGAAACAGAACATTTCTATTTTCATTAAATATTTTTCTTCTAAAATTAAATCTAAAATTGTACATAGCAGCAACTTTTAGTCTTCCTTAATAAACCGAATATTTTAAATTTCCATTTGTGTTCACCATCATTACAGTTTATTGCCAACCTTGAGCAACAGATTATTGGAGATGGCAACATTAAAAGTATTAATACCTCCTTATCATGGGCCTATTAAATTGTGCCATTGTAGCATGACAGGTGTGATAACAGAATGGAATGACATGTATTTAATAATAATCTTTAGACAGATTTAATATAGAGATTAGATAAATGACTACATTAAGATGACTCTTTATATATTTTCGTAAGTCTAGCCACACCTAACTATCAATCATTTAGCCTTACTAATTTCACATAATGATCTTAGCGTTATTGATTGATTGATCTTAAATAACGTATATTTTATAAATTAAGTTATAAGCTATACTACTAATACTGTCAAAGGTCATTATAAATTATAGTGCACACATAAAAGATTATAATTTTGAGTGATTTATGTGAAGATTCTAAATATCTGGCCAAAACTAAGACTAATTAAAAAATAAAGATAAAAAGTATTCCTTACCCATAGAGGTATAAAAAGAATGATAATAAGTAAAATGCGAGTTTGATCCAGCCTTCTCTTTGGCAGACGGTCAGCACGTCGGCGTTCATGATACTGGTCGGGTCATAAAGACCTGGGCCAGACATCACGGGACGAGTGTAGTATCTGAAACACGGATGGATGGGATTTAGTAACATTATTGCCAATCGCTTTTCACATTGTAAGTTTTCATATGAAGGGTGTAACTTAGCAACTGATGAGAGTTATGAGATATTGATTTATGTCTTACCCACTATTTATATTACCATGTAACTTGATTTATTAAACAATCAAAAACTTCATAGCTTAAGGTGGGTGTCAACAAACTGCCACACATTACAGCAGATGGATTGTGCAAATGCATTGTTTTATTTACTTTTTTTAATGTTGTGTGTTACTAATTACATTTTATTTGCAACTGATTAAAAGGTCATTAGGTTATCATGTATTATGCTTAAACATTCTAGAAAATATAAAATTATGCAACCAGATCCTTTTAGAATACACATTTGACTTTTAATTAGATTGAAAGAAAGATTAGAACAGTTTAAGTGATTGACAAAATTAACACTAGAACAATATAAAAAGAACTATAACATATGCAATCATTTGTTTGCAATTCTATTGTATATTTAATAATTACATAGATTAAACACATGTCAGATTATTTTCTTTGATAAAATTAGAACCACAACATTAAGCTCTTACAATGACTGACAAATATTTGCCTTTTTCTGCTCTGGGTCAATTATGCTTAAATAGTGATAACAAAGATATTCGACACATGACATCAGTTTGGTTCGTATTTGTATTCAACGCATATCCCATTTCAAGGTGTCACTTTATTGTTCGACAAGACCTTGTCCTTACTACGCCCCTGATAATGTTAATAACATAACCTAAACATCGCAATTCTTACCTGTGTAGATGATACAGGATCAATGGAATGTTTATCAAGAGAGAGAACCATTCTCCTGATAATAAGAACAATACGTTTATAAATAAATGCAGCAAGTACTCCGGTAATACCAACTGAAACAGTAAGAAATAGGTTAGTAGCTGAACTCTTTTGAACTTTGGTTGCATTCCTTATAGGAATAATACGCACCGGGTTGAGACTGTTACACTGGTCTATGGGGTTTTTATAATCGGTTTTTAATTCGTCAAATGCAATCACGTGGAATATAGAGAAAAATATTAGAAATGCGTCTATTATTAACGCTATAATATACGAAAAGGCTGGAAAGCTGAACGCCATTTTCGCAAAATTTACAAAGAACTGAAATAATAAGTGACAGGTGACAACGATCAAAACATAGTGTCATGAGAATTGAGGCAGGTGCAGTCTAGCTTCGAGGCTTTTAATCTCCAAATTATACCATTGGAAATGCCAAGATAATATCTCAATGTTTTGTAAAAAGTTATTAAAATTAGACAGTATGAATGTTATAATTAATTTGTAAACAAAATGATAATTAAAGGGGTAAAGTTACATTATATTATTATGTGAGATCAGTATTTTAAACCGAATTTAATTGTTGAGGAAAAGCCTTCAACCTTAGAGCAAGCTAGCAACGTCTTCATATTAAAACTTTTTAATTAACTTAAATTGAACGCAACCAAAAATGTGTACAAATGACAGCTTTCCAACTCAGTTCTACAAACAACCCACCAATTTTAGAAGTACTTTATTATCTAGTCAATAGAAATTATTGATGGACTTCCTAATTTGGCCGTATTATACTTTGTTTGCGATTGCAGATGTACAGCAAATAGTAAAATATTATTGAATAAGTTAACGTATTATGAACTAATAAACGTGTAAAATGTGGAGTAGTTGGGTGATCTGTTTATGTGTTGTGAAATTAGCTTTGTGTATCGAACATGACTTCAAAGGTTTTGATGATAGCATATTATTTGGGATCAACTGGCCCGGCAGCCAGGATATCCAAAATCTAGTTGACGGAGAAGTTCAGAAAATTGATGTAAGTAGAAAAATCAAAATAATTGTATGCACTACCAGGCAGTAGTATTGAGAAGTCGGTCTCTAGCCAACAAAACAGTTAACCTGAAGGTTGTATTTGGTGACTAAAGATTTCACCACAGACATCATTTACTCATTCCTTAACGACAAAACCGTGGCTATGTGATTAACGTGGCCTCTTTTGACCTTCTAGCCCTTACGAAGATCATTAATGTCTTCACATAAAAAAATATTTCTAAGAAATTGACTTAAGTAATTGAAAATTGTCTAAGATCAGTGTTTCTTACTTACCGACTGAGCCCTGTCAGTAATCAATATTAATTGCTTTCTATTTTGTTATAGTCACTGTTTCTAGTAATTTACATATATATTTTTTATTCTAGCTACCAAAAAAAGAGATCCTTAAAGTAAAAACTTCGAACAAAGAGGTATATGAGTGCCGTATACCAGAATTACGAGCCAAAGAGTCAAAGAGTATTGATGATTACGATGGGCCTTCACCTCTGAGCTTGCTGAAGCCGCTGTTCTCACAGAAGATATGCTCATACCGGCTGGAGAGTTACTGGAGCTATGAAGTGTGCCATGGAAGGTATATTAGGCAGTATCATGAGGAAAGAGAAGGTAATACAAACTCTTTTCCCAGATCTTTTTTAATTTCATTGATAAATAGAGATTGGAATTGGAAAGTCTTGTTTTAGTTTGAGTTTACCAAATAAGATCAATATGTTGTATGTCTTTCTTAAGTGAATGCTTGTTTCCACAAAAACTCAGATCATATAAATATTATAAATATATAAAATAATATATAAATAATAATATAAAAATTATGTTTAGGTTACATAGAATTTACGTTCAAATAAATCCTATTACACTTTTGTCTCTGAAAAGGTGTTTAAAAGATAATGATGAGTAGTAATAGCAAAACTATAAGCCTATGTCTATTTAGTTGATATTTTAATTGGAGAATGTATTTTCAGGAAAACAAGTCAAAACCCAAGAGTATTACCTCGGCCACTGGAGTTCAGAGAAGCATGCCAAGTTGGAGGCAGATGTGAAGGCCGCCCAGGAGTCTAAGGATCCTTACCGCACTGCTAAAGTAGATGGTGCTAAGTTACCTGCTGTGGAAATGGTATTGGATGATGGTATGTATTTATCGGTGGCAACCTTTTTATTAGCCTATTTGTCAGCAAAAATGTGAGTTTGGTCAATGAGACGAGTAAAAGAGGATGAAGAAGAACAGAATTTTTGCAATTTAATTTTGGCTACTGCCGCTCCTTCCTACTTCTAGCATTGTCTTCTTAGATATTTGCATCCAGAAGACAATAGGGTCACTAATATACTATATATATGTATGCTTTTTTCATAAGGAATTATATTCAAATTTTTATAGACACAAGCTGATTTTATCTTCACAATTTAATAGTAGTCAATTTTATTATAGCAATTTGTTAGTAACATATACAAAATAATATAACCTTTCAACAGTTACTGATAAAGTAGTCAATAAAAATTCTTCATAAAAATTCCAGGTACGGTATGCGACTTAAGCGGCAAAGCGCGTCTGACCCGCGTACTCTACGTATGCTACAGCCACGGCAAGCACGAAGTATACTCCTTCAAGGAAACCTCAACTTGCGAATACGAGATCATCATTCTCTCCCCCTTACTCTGTGAACATCCTCAATTCAAGCCTAAAGACGTCAGTGAAAATATCATAGACTGTTTGAATGTTGGTGATGCGCCTAAGAAACCAAGGAGTTTACTGAAGATGGAGGTTGACAGCCTAAGGTTCCATCATCAGACGGTCAGGATGATGAGCAATGTAAGTAAGAGGTTTTGACTTGTTTTGAAAGCTTTTTGTATATTTAGCGTTTGTTACACTTAGGTAGGTAGTTTTATGTGAAATAGTAGGCAGTATGCCATATAGTGTACGAAATCATATTTAGTTCTTTTATATTCATGTTAGTCTAGTAGTTGTTCCTTTTACATTTTAATGAGTCAAATGTATTTACACATAAAAACTTGCGATCCAAGATCTTGATATACCAAAGAGATCACGATTTATTGAGTCCACTACATTATTACTACTTTTAAAATAGTAATTTCTTCCACCATACAAATTCAAGGAAGATTTATTACGATTCTAGCCATTTATTTCACCGTATAATTCTCAAGATACAATTTAGCCTGATACATCTTTACATTCTATTAAGTTGCAGAATATACTTCTCACACTCGAATTTATGTTTTACCTACTTGTAATAAAGTTCAAAATACCATAAACTTACACTTATGTTATGCAATCACTACCACTGTGTGCTACATGCGTGATCCACCAACACAAGAGTGTATTTCACCTTTATAATTATTTCATTGCATCAGAACTTGTTTTAATATTTTGTAGTGTGTAACAAGCTTATAGTTTTTAAAGCAGTAATTGCATTTACTTTGTGATATGGGCATAGTTAGGTAGGCTATGTTCAAACAATCAACTTTGGTGAGTTTGACCACGAAAATATCGCCAACAGTTCCTGATTTATAGGAGCTAAATTAAGAAGTATATCTATATACTACGTGTAATAAGAATATATATCGCCTTCGTTGCTTTTAACTAGTTCAACATACTCAATCTAAAATTCAGTAAATACAGGACCTCCAAAACTCCAAACTAGATTGATGACAGTAAAAACTTTTTGTTCTTTTAAAGAAGGTATTCGGCCGTCATATTTTGTATCCGTCATTCTCCACCAATGAGAGGCAAGCTATTAGCTATTGGTGGAAATGTACCCTATGCGATACTAGCGAACCTAGCGGATTTGTGAATAACTAACTATGCCCATATTGTAGTGTAGTACCTAGAGGCTTTTTTAACATTTTTGTTGGCGTTATTCAGGATAACGATCCTAAGGACGTACTAGCTGTGTTGAAAGTTGAGAAAATTGATAAGGTAATTTGTTTGTTTTATTTTGCATGTGTTAGCTTGTATTTGTATTTTGTGTATGTTGTTTTGTTATGTGAATGCTGGTAAGTACATTTCTGTTAAGAAAATGATTGCGCTGAAAACGATATACGAGTATATTCAAAAATTACAATTCCTTTGAATAATTGTTGACTAGCAAATATTGTCCTACTAAAGAGAATTTGTCTGAAAGTTGAATGAATTTGACGATTTGCGTTATAAGAAAAAAAAAAATAGGTGGTTCCACGCATCTGGCTACAATGACCCTTGATTTGTCTTTATTGAATTAAAGAATATTTTTCACGTATTAACGGGGCTTTAAAGGGGACATATTTCCTACAATCCGGGCCTATACTCCAAAACATTACAGGACGGTGAAACTCATCTGAAGTTTGAACTGCATCCATTGAACGAGGATGAAGACTTGGTGGAAGACAGCAAGCCTCAATTGACGGAGAGGAAACCCTTGCCAGTGATCACTGATGACTCGCCCGTCAGAGCGTTCCTGAATGGCGAGAACTGTCTTAATGGCGTAAGTAAATAAGGAACGACCAACCGTTTATGAGTAAAAAACTTGGACAGATTTTGACGTCATATACTGTACATATTTTATATTATTTTGTCTCTGATAAATAAAGGAAAGGCTTTGTTGGTTAAGCATCACGTAACGTGACGTAAATTCCTGGAAACCACAGAACAATAAGATGTTCCATTTGACGTTTACTTTGAGCAGTGTTGCCAACAATACAACAGAGAATTTTAGTGTGAACAGCAAATAAAATCCAAAATCATTATACAAAACTGAACTTTATACACAACAAGTTATGTAACAAAATCCTTTATCCAGGGCACAGGTTGGTGGAAGTACGAGTTCTGTTACGGCAAGCATGTGATCCAGTACCACGTGGACCGCAACGGCGAGAAGACCACCCTTCTGCTCGGCAAGTTCGAGGAGCAAGCGCACCTCGACTGGATCAAGGAGAACAAGGGGAAGGCGCCGAAACCTGTCGGTATGTTCATCCTAGAATAACATGGGATAAGTGGTGGTGTTTGAAATAGGCGTTCAGGTTTTTAAACGTTGTGTGCTGTTGTGTGGTGACATAAGCAGGTTAAAAAGCTTATTTGAGATTTTTTTTTTGCTTTTTTTTGTGACTCTAGTAAATAACAGAGGAGCAGCCTTGTTTTGATTATTACAATATAGTGGCTTTTATTTTTTAATCTAGAAGTGATATTATAACATTTTTGTATGGCGGAGTAAGGAGTGCCTGAATTTGTCTATCTGAGTTTCTCTTTGTCATGATATATTGAAATTTAAGCTACTTCAATTTCATATTCCAGAGTACCGCACATCAGTCTCCCACTTCTACTCCAACGGGGACATTTGCGACAAAACCGGAAAGCCGCGTCAAACGGAAGTCAAACTAAAATGCCTGGAAAACTCGTCAAGTCCCGCGCAAGTGTCACTCTACTTACTAGAACCCAGGACTTGTCACTACATCCTAGGCGTGGAGTCCCCGCTAATATGTGACATACTACCATTAGCAGACGACAATGGGCTCATAGAATCAGTTAAGATGGTTCTAGAAGGAATAGACCCCCCGACTATTACTAAAGACGATGATGATGACGAAGAAATTAATTTGTATAAAGAGAAACAGAGCCCGAAGTTCGGTAATGATTGATAGGTGGAATTATATGAGTTTATTTATTACGTGATTTGAGTGTTTTATTTAGTTCCTATCTACACCCCATTTCATGTTAAATAATGTTCAACATAAAATGCAATCCAAAAAGTTTTGCAAACTTATTTGGTTAAGAAAATACTACAGTTAACTAAAAAGTTAGATATAATAGATTTAACATGAGTGCAAGATTTTTTAATCTGAGCATTCACAGGGTTAGTGGCCATACATGGTATGTAACGCAGGGATCAGGAAAAAATAAACACATTTTTTTAACTTGACATTTATTTACATTCATATCAACAAAACGGGTGTTTGTATAAAACAGTTCTTTTATAATTTTTCATACCAATTGTATATCTAGTGTGGTGCCTCGAGAATGTAAAAATAATTTTTATTTCTTGCTTCATTTTAGATATGCTTGTTTACATACCGTGACTCGATAATCCTATCAAGCTATACTTTGCCTTTTGAAAAATAAATAATAACAAAAGAAATTGCATAGCACACCCAGATTCTGTATTTTTTAATGTAAAACGTCATTATGATTGTCTTTGATCTAATCCGTTGTATTAGACTCCCGATGTTCAAGTCAATTTCAGCTTTTAATAAAAGAAAGATAAATAAAATATGTCCAATCCAAAAAACGTCTAGTCCAGTAAAGTCAAATGTCAAAAATGGGTGTTGTCTTCAAAAGTCGGCTAACTCGTAAATTAATTAGTGAATTTAATAATCCAATCAGGTTCAATCAAGAATCTGGGCATAAATAATGCATGTTAAAGAGACGCATCAGGTATTTCAATCCTCATAGTTTTTAAGAAAACCTTATGTCAAACAATATGACAGTTTTTTTTGCATCGAGGATATTTGCTAAAAGATCGTCTCAGCAAAAAAGTCATAAACGGAACATTTTTTTAACATTTTCTGATTTTACATACTAAGTTTAATAAGTAAATAATATTTATAAGCATCCAAGGCGACATTGATATAAAATGCTTAGGAAAAACATTGAGCTTGAAAAAATAAGCTTATGGCATTTCATCGGTAACATTGCAGGCTCCTGACGACATTCTAACTTATCGACAAGATTTATCGACATTCGAACCAACAGTACGCTAATGATTATTTAAATTAATGAATCACACAAGTTATAAATGTTTTATACCGATCATAGTTCCATCGCTACGAATTGGTTCGAATAAGTCGATAGAAGCAAGCGTGTGGCAACCGAACGGTCACCAAAAATACCTTTCTCTCAAATAAAAATGCCTTAAGTTTTCTCTATGCTCTTTCAATATGACGGTGAAAACTTAGGCAATAGCAACAATAAGGTTCCCCGTTAAACACCTAGAAAATTGTAGGTAAAAAATTCTATTCACAATATTTTTGACGTCTATCTAGATCACACGTGTTGGAGGTTCCTGTATGTTACTGTGGGGCTGCCTACACGCAGCGAGGTACCTGCGACCATACCAGACGTAGATAGTCATTCGTCAATGTAATAGGTATAGATGAATATGCAGATCGCAGGTCCCGCTAAGTGTCACAACCTCTACAGTAACATTCACGCACCCGTAAGAAGCTAAACGACTGGTCGTGTCCAGGATCTCAGCTCCACTTACACTATTTTCAATATTCCCAATGTTCCACTTTTTAACAATACGTACATGCCTTTATAATAATTTATTTACCTTAACAACAAGAAAATAATAATTGCAAGACGATGAAAATAGATGTTTACAGTGTCGACTAATGAACTTACTAAAAGGAATCACAAGACAAAAATTGTATCGCTGTAACACCTAAGAAGGAAACTTATTCAGTCTAGATTTTGTCTTTCATTAGACATCAAAAACGTTGACTAAAATTAAAACTAAATATAGACCCATCTTGATAAACTTTTTTTAAATATAGTAATAATACTCAACTAAATTTAATTAAGTTATTATAATAATGATGCTCTCTCTACATCAGTTCTTTTAGAAGATAAATCATGATTAGTGATGCGCAAAGCAAGGATATCTAAATACGAACAAACTATATAAAAGTAGTCGTGTCTGTATGAACAAATAAATAGATAATTATATTTTCGCCTTGTCACACGTCTTGCTAATTTCGTCTTGATGCAAGACTGACTTTGTACATCACTAATTACATCTAAAAAAATCCACATTTATTAGACTTAAGATTGGTCGTAGCTTTTTGAAACAAACGCATTGGCACAAGTTATTAACAAAAATAATTATAAATAATTGTTATATTGTAAACTTAAACATTTTTCGTAAACGAAAAAATAAAATAAACTAGTTTTCCCCGAGTGGTAAATAAAGTTTACTTATTTTTTCACCTATTGAGCGTTTTCGTAATTATAAAAGTGGTCATATTCAAGAAATAAATGTAATTAATACTTAATTTAATAGCTAATTAGAAGGTAAACTTTATATATTGATGGTTAGTGTCACGGAAAAATACCGTTATTATGTTGATAAGGTCACAAGTTTCTCGTGATTTTATAGACTTGTAGGTTGGCACTTATGTGGGTAGGTGTAATTTACTGGTTCAGTGACCTCACGGCCTAATTTGCGTATTTTGGGGAGGTTCAAAGATAGTAAATAACTATATCTTGTCAACTGAAACCCGTGAAATTACATTTTCTGTTCCGCCTATGGCTAAAGATAGATAACTCACAGTTTAAAGTTAATTAGTCATTTAGATAATTAGTAACTTAACTTTAGTTCTAAAGTGAGAAATTTGGAGTTCAACAGTTTTTAGATAGTAACACAGTTTGCTTGAAGTAATTAGATTTTTGCACTTATAAGCTTACCTTGTTATTTACTATAAAGATGTAATTTTAGTGATGCGGTATTTTTCCGTTACATATATTAACCATAAATATTACAAAATTATGAAACAATCAAAATGTGCCAGTGACTATTAGATAAATAGTGACGAACAGTATTTTAAATAGAAACATATTTTAAGAAGATGAATGAAATACCAAAACTTACATACGAAAATATTTCTATAATTAAATACTTATACTAACAAAAATTTTTGACTAAAGGGCCAGTGTTCGATGTGTTTAAATTGTAAAAATGTTATTTGACTGTGGTTAAAGTTTACATTTATTACACAAAACAAGCACAATAGTAAGTTAAGTATATTACGAACAGATATTTCAAATATTTTACGATACATTGGTTCGAAAATGCAAAATAACGGAAGTCGTTACCAGCGTCGAACAATTCACGCTATGTGACGGAAATCCATTGCATATTTAGGATGTATGGAGAATTAGGCATCCTTTAAGTAGTCATATCTTTCGCTAAAGATGTAGTACCAGACAATAATCAATTAGTTTAGATTGTAAAATGTATGAAATATCTCTAGAGGAAGGTTTATATCGGACTAGCCGCGAAAATCGCCTCGACTAGCCCTCACATGTTAAGTACACTATTTGACAACAAGTATTTGTAAACAATAAATACACTGATCACTTTGAGATCATATCGTTAATCTAAACACTTAAAATTTTAAACGAAAAAGGTTGACTGCAAAACTGACAATGGCCACATTAATTATATTAGTTTACAATTAACTATCAAGTTGGTAACATAAAAATAAAAGAAAAAAATAACTGTAACAAATAATAATAATTATAATTTATTGTTCTAATGAACTTAACGGTGTATAAGCAAATACTTATCGATACTCGGCACTTTAGTACCAAGAGACACTTTGGATGATGAAACATACATCTTTGTATACGAATAAACAATTACTTCGCCGGTTACTTTGCTGAAGATATATAATTATTAAACAATTACCAGCTCTTTGGCGTCTACAAAATGTATCGACCCTTCAACTTATGCTTAATGTGACTAAAACTTAAATGTTAAGAAAAAAATAATTATAATAATAAACAATTTGGGGAATACTTTGGAAACGATAAATCCTTTGACACAAACCTTAACCTTATTCTTATTTAGTTAACAACTGTGCACGTGGACTCGACCGTAACGAACGCACCTTACCAAACTACGTCACTTCAAGTGCACCGGATACATCACAACAAACGTTCCGAATCTTACAACCTCTTTGCAAAGTTTGTTTTTTTACTCTTTTTTTTTGTAAATTCACTAGGAACCAGTTCTGGAATATTTAATACGGTCTCGATAGTTCTTTAGAACGTTTCAATTGAACTTTGAGTCTCTTTGTACCTATTTGGAAGCCGTTCATGGCTTGGATGGCGGCCTGTGCGGAGGCGGCGTTGTCGTACGAGACAAAACCGAAGCACTTGGATAGGTTCGTCTGTTTGTCTATGAACACTTTAGCCGATATCACGTGGCCGAAGGGCAGGAACGTGGACGCCAGGTCCGTGTCCGTGAACTCCTGCGGCAGGTGGTAGATGAACAGGTTGCCGCCCTCAGGACCTGCCGAGTGACCGCGTGGTTAGAGATGTTACAAATATACAAGTCGAAATATAAGGAGAGGATTAGTTACATGAATAAGGTTGCTCAGTTTCTCTTAATTTAACGGGGACTAAGAAAGTCAGTAACAACTACATGTAAAGATTGTTACCACTGGTACAAACTACACATAATATTTCACAACCTGTTTAATCTGACTGTCTAAAGTGTGACGTGTCAATCTAATGTTACGACAAGATAGAGCATTACTGGGAGGAATTCCACAGACACATTGGTATACAACAATCGAGTTTGCATTGAAAACGTGTGAAGTTCTCTTTCCCAACACAACAAAGGTTCATATACATACAATTATTATATCAACAATATGAGATATCAATGATAACCAACATAAAAACAGAGTAATATTCCGATTTGAACGGCTGGAACAGGAAATTGGCGATTAGCCAAATTTTGGCGCAAGTCCAAAAATTTATGATCGTCCAAATTGGTTGCAGGAAACCATCGATTGTTGGTTCTTTTTGCTTATCATGCAGGGTACACGTATCCATGTGTATCGCCAAATACATGGGGTAATGTATCATCTGGTTATTACAACATTAATCTGCGGCTGCACTTCCTATCAGAAAATAAAGTAGTCACGAGGAAACACAGTTAAAATTAACCAAACGGCTGTTAGGTAACACCACAAAATCTCGCTGTATTCAAAAACTTAAATCTGCGATCACCAGTCAGCTACGTTGCGGCACGAATCCTTAAGCGAAGATATAAAGCGCCTGAAAAGTTGCTGGCTATTTCCTACGTCTGTCACTTACCAGCAAAATAAAGATTACCCGTACCTTCAACCTGCTTTCCAGCGGCTGCAGCGGCAGCGGAACCTAGCACAGATCCTAGTGGAGCCGCGGCGAATGCCGTGCCGAACTGCGCGGCGTACGCCGAGCCTAGTGGCTCAGCTGTGGACCCTGCAATAACCCAACAATTAGTTTTACGTTTTTTTTTAATATTCAAATATGGAATAGGGGTTTAGTCGCTTCGGAATAAATGATTCATTATTCTTCTATCTTTAGTTCGTATGCTATTATTATTAGAACTTGAAATGGAAATAGGTTGAATTTTGAACAATTGTTTTTTTTTTGTTTTAATGGTTGTTTCGTTGCTTCATTGAAGAACAGTCACAAACGTTTTTAGTAAGATATTTGGAACGTTTGCAGCCATAGTCAACACAAATTCCTAAATGACCCAGTTAAAATCTTACAGTTTCTTTAGCTAATGATTAATGACATCTGTGAGTATAATGTTACCAGACTCATTTATGTCTATTTAGAGAGTGACACGTTTACGGTGTGACACTATTTCTGCTAAACGTTAATTTTACTAATGACATTACAAAATGAAGTATTTAAAGACTCAAAAGTATAGAAAAACATACTACGAAAAAATTACTTACTAATAACCCAAATATACAGTGTACTATGGAAATATGAAGTTCTTTAAGGTAGGTAACCTTAAAGAATTTACAAGCAGCTAAAAGTCTTGTATGTTAAAATTTAAAATGACGTCTTATTCAAGAGTTTTAAGCTTTCATGTTAGTTAAATGGCTGAATCGTAGCTACTCATAATAAACGGTAACGCTAGAACCGCTAAATTTATACTATATAATAACCGGCAAAAGATTACGTTTATAACGTCAAAAACATTAGGTAGGTACTCTTTAACTTTGTAAAACTGTTATGTTTTACTGCCTTTGAAAATTCGTTCAGCTTTATATAAAATGATTGCTAACATTTGTATTTTCATGTACATTTGGGTTACTAATAGGTACATACACTACGCTATAAAAAACATGTGAGAAAAAAGTTATCGGTACCCAAATTGTCACAAACTAAAAATGAAAAGGTAAACTACAAACACTGCATGCCATAATAACAGTGTCAGACAATATTAGTACTCATACACACAAATAAAACACAATTAACATAACACTCACGTAAAACGAATAAAAAGTAATAAATTTTAGTCTTTTAGTACTCTCATGCAGAAACAATCAACTGTTAATTTTACACGAATACTGTTTTGCAAAATAATTAACACGGAACGAGTTTAAATTACAATAAATTTGGTTCTCAAAGAAGAAAGAAAAATACATTTCAAATAAAATAATGTTAGAAAATATTATATCAAATTACAAAGTTGAAATCCGAATAATTTTGTACGAAGTTTTGTATATCGCGGGAAACATATTGCTGTAATTTCATGATTACGTACAGTAACTACGGAATTCTCAATCTAAATAACATTAAACAAGCCAATTCAATAAGCGAACGTAATCATGTACAGCGAATACCAAGCGTTTTTATTAAAATATGTTTAATTAGGTTACGAATTCCCAAACAGAATAGACATTTTGTTTGAAAATTAGTATTCACGGGGACAATATTTACATAGACACACTTCGGTTTTGTTATATCGATTGTCAATGTTATACAGTCTTTGCAAAGCAAGCGATGGCAGACCATGCCGCCTAGACAATGCCAACATAGAAATCATACCAGGCAAGTTCTAGATTCATGTGATAAATGATGCATACTGTCCATTATTCTAAGAACAAAGTCTGTAACCTTGGTTACCCAGTAAACAATAAGTTTCTCGTATTGCAACTGTCTACAAGATACACGTATTCTACGATAAAACAATAAAATATCTATACATATTTTAAGACCGTTCAAAGTATAATTTATGCAAATGCTAGAACGGTGCCGTGTAATGTATAAAAACGACCTATGACAGTGTTGTATTGTTTCCGATTATAAAATACATTAATGCATGAAAAAAGGAAACTTACATATTCAAACGATACTAGTATTGAAATGAGATGCATGTTTTTACATTTAGTTTTTGATGTTACCATGTAACTTATCTAGTGGAGCAGGTTACGCACATCGAATTCTTTTCAACTTTAACTAGTAACAAAATAAATCAGTCGGTACCTACCATTAAAGGTTGTACATTATCGTCGATAATACTAGGAGTTTCACAGTTATTAAGTGAACAAACTGTCTTTATCATAACTACTAAGTATTAGTCACGGAAAAGACGTTACATTGAATTGACTTCACGCGGAGAAGGTCTTTAAACAATGATGTTAATATTACAATCCAGATTATTTCAATATTATGGTTGGTTGCTTCACTTATCACATGCATCTATGAAGCTATCGAGACTTGTCATTCCATGTCAAAACACACAATTCGTTTTATTGCATTGCATTGTTACCTGTGATGTTAGTCTTCCCGAGAAGACCTGAAGTGTGAAAAATGTTCATCGTTAATTAACTTTTTTTTTTACTTAAGTCGAAACGAAACCTGAAATAGGAAAGTTTGCGGACAAAAAGATCGTTACATGTTTTTTTTTTTACTTATATGGCTTCCAATTACGGATTCGGACAGGTTGCAATTAGTGGGGGATTTATCGAGGTGAAAATTTTGTGCTGAAATGATCGAAATTGGAATTTCATCGTATTCGTTGTACGTGGGAGACATCATTGGTAATTTTATTGAGGTAGCCATTTTAACGATACTTAATCTGTGTTTATTATCTACAACTCGTTTGCTTGCCTTGAGATTATCACACTGCCATAAAGACGAAGTGTAAAAAGGGTTAAGGTTTAAAACATCATTTAAGTTATTTTAGTTGTGTCTTCATTTCCCATTTAAGCGTTCTTATGAGTATTATATATTCAGATAAAACTGACAACAAACAATATTTATTTAGATTTAAATAGCTGATATTCCGAACTTTATTTCAAGAAACTTTTTGGCCATCCGGAACTTAAGTAGTTTAAAAATAATACATTTCGGCGAACCTCGAAAAACCATATGTTCCGTTCGTCGTTCGTAAGAAAATAGTTTCACTATGCTTTTGTGTTGTCAACCAGAAATAAAACTTACACAATGGTGGCGCAGCGGGTTGCGGCGCGGCGGCGGGCTGTATCTGCGCCGCCTGCGTCACCACCGGCGGCTGTGTCATGGCCGCCAGCGCAGCCAGGTTCTGTACCGACACGGGGGCCAAGAGACCCCCCAGCTGGTCCGCCGCCCCCCCACCTAATGACCCCACGCCGCTAACGGTGCTCCCGCTCAGGCCTGCACCATTGAAACCGATATCCTGATAGTTAACACCTATGTGAAAACAAACAAAAAAGGGAAGCGTAAATAAAAATAAAATGGGATTAAATTATAATTAGGAGGAAATGTGGGATGTAGTGATGACCGGATTTAGGGCTACGACAGCTATAAGTACCTACGAAGTATATTTTATAAGCATTATTTTAAGCCCGTCGGTACTAGATTAGTTCTCTTTATACCATAATGCAGCCACGTATTACTACATTTTGAGCTCTGTTCTTGTCCGAACCATTTTGCTATCTCCCATACATTACGAAATAAGTGACAAATTCTTTACTTCGTCTTGACTGTCAAGAGATCCGATTACAGTTAAAGTAAATATTTAAAGTCGGTCAACACCACAGAGGTAGAATAAGGTTAGAAGGAAACAAAAAATATAAAAACGAGTGTAACACTAATTAAACAATGTGTAATTGGCTAAATGAATCATTAACACACTGAGTCATTACTTGATAAGCTGAAAGTTGTGGACCATTCCATCTTGTTTACACTTTGAATCATAAAACTCTCGTGTTTTATTGTATTATTACGTAAAAAGATGAATGTATGTATGGGTATTTCCAAATAGGACCTATTTTCAGAAAATTTTCATTCCTTGAAGGCGTTTAAAATGTATTTTTTTAAATTACTTTCCCTTTATTTTACCGACACTATTGTTTCATTAATCTACAGATAATTCTCAAAAATGTGTAATACACAACCAAGTAATAAAAAAGTATAATAAAGAGGTCCAACGAAAAAGATCTAAAAAAAGGCTTAAAAAACTACATCATGCATATCAAACTAAATTAAAATCCGAACATCAACGAACCTTGTAACAGCGTGGACCCCTGTCCTTGCAAGAGTTGCTGCTGCAAGCCAACCGCCTGCAGTTGCTGCAGCAGTTGCAGCTGCGTTGCAGGCGAGAGCGCGGCTTCGGAGGCGAGGTACGTGGCCGGCGCTATGGGTGCAGTCAACCCCCACAAGCTCGCCTGCATCGCTTGCAGCTTCTTTTGTTCTTTCTCCTTTTGTGTATCAGCAAATTTGACGACCAGCGGCGCCGAACAACCCTCCATTGTCTGACTGTGGTGTAACGCCTGGAAAATAATTGGTTTAGCGTGAGAACATGTGTTGGGAAATTGGTGTACAGGTTCAATATTCAGGAAACAAAGGTTGTGTAAACACGAAACGATGAATAACTTTCATAATTAATTTGTTGCTACTAGGAACAGTGTCATATTTTTTACTTAAGGTTCTCGTAGTCAGTAGTATTTTTAGTATTACATATTTCAACAAATTAACAAAATTCCTACTATTTCTTCACCTTTTCAACAGTCTATTTACCCACCACTTGTTCACTATTCAGACTAAAGAACCATCTAAAAACATGAATAGGTGCTCGTTTTAATATTTTTTTAATCTCACCATGTAGGTTTAATTCATGTAGTTTTCGCGCTATGCTTAAGCCAATTAGGTCTCTCATTGATACAGCCAACGAAAGAGGCTTTCGTTTTCATGAATAGCTTGTTACTGTAATGTCATATACTCCACAGCCTCGTATTATGAAAGTAATCTACATATATTTTAATCTCCTTTTCCCAATTAAAATAGTAATGGAGAATGTTTCAGGAAATATGAAACTCTGAATGTAGTACTGCAAATTGCTTCGTAATTTGTTTCGTTCCGTCGCCGTAGGTTTAATAATGATTTTTGTTGGCATATTGTTTGTGTTATAGCGTAGATTTACTATGGTTATAGTGAATTTCTGACCACATTATGACGTCACTAATACGTGACTACTATCGTTAACCGCACAATTATGGGCGTCTTACGTAAGTTCTTTTTTTAATTCTTAGAATTTTATCGAGTAAAAAATAATAAAAACATACTACTACTAACTTCATATTTTTTTTTTTCATTTAATGTATTTTTCCACCTGCTTGGCCTGATTATTTTGTGTGACAAAAAATGTTGTTGGTCCCATTCCAATTTGGCCAACTTCTTACAACGGCATCCATAAGAAAACAATGTCCTATTTTGAAGTCGGTCTTTTTGGCTAAAATACATAATAAAACAACTAACCTTAATAGCAGCAATAGCAGCCTGTTTCGACACAAACGTGACGAACGCGCATCCCTTGCTCTGGCCCTGAGCGTCGCGCAGCACAGTGCACTCCTCGATGGCGCCGTGCCCCGCGAACAGCGCGCGCACGTCGTTCTCCGATAGCTTCTTGTTCAACATGCCCACGAATAGCTTGCGTTCTGGGGGAGAGAAAGGGATATTATTAATAAATTGAATAAACATAATTAGGTACGCGCATAAGAAAGAATATTTCTACAGTTAATATCAATTCCACTAAATTTTTATTAATTCCTGACCCCTGATAACATAAGGACACAGGGAAGTATAGTTTGGGTACCACATTTCTCCTCTTCCTTAAAAAAAGAAAACGTTAGAGGAATATAAGTTTTTGGTAGAATTGCGCTTTTTAGGTAGTATCTAAATTATATGTATTTTTTGTTAATTTGTCTAATTATGCAGTTATCTAAAGACTAGTTCCTTGAACAAATTCAATTGGATGTTTGCAACCACGTTTAAATAGTTACGATAAGTTACACATTAGACTTTAAACTCTTGAAGGACATTAAAGAAAAGCAATAACAATTGAACGTAGTCGCGTGTTGCTTGTTTCTTCAAATGACTGCATGATACCAAGTAAAACTGTTAACCTTAATCCGTATAAAATTGTCATTGCACAACGAACCGCATTAAGTACTCACTGAATAATCTTGTGCTATTACAATCAAGGCTATTAGAAAACGATACGCAGCGAGAAAACCTTTGTCTACATTTCACGTTCGTATCAAAGGACCATTCCTTTTCGTCAAACCAGATACAATATGGCAACATTAAAGTTATTGCGCTATTTTATTGCCGCGACACCTCACATACCAGCAATGCAATCCAAAGAAACAAAATCTCGCTTCGTGACACGTATCGAATTTGCATCACACAATATCGACAAGTGCATTGTCGCGAGTCGGGCCATCGTCAGAAATCCAGGCGTGATCCTGAAATATGTACTCTTCGATCCCAAAGCTCAGTGGTCGTGGGGTTAACTCGGAAATTTACGACTTTCGACCTCGAACGGCTCCGGTCATAAAGCATTTTCCGTTTCGGTGCATGCGAATTTTTGATGTTGTTAAATCTTTGAGGTTCAGACAAGTGTGTGGACGAAACGGCCAGGGATTGCGCCTGACCTACATATGCGGGGTTTTATTATTTAACATGTTGCGAGATGTCATGGCGCTGTCGGAGAGATCTGTTTGTGAGATTAGTTCATAAGCTGCGGAAATGTTGTTATATGGAAATGTTAGTCGCAGACATCGTTCCACAAATTGAGTAAAATGTTCCTTTAAAAGTTTACGGAAATTTAAAGTTTCTCAGCTCGTATGTTCGTGTGCTATTGAATTTAAAGACTTTCACTGAAAACTCTCAAACTTTTATTATTTGAACCTACAGCATTATTTTAACCATCCTCGTCAATTACAACAGGTAACAGGCACAAAAACTATTCACCTACTAAAACACAAACACATTTCTAAAAGCAAAATTTCAGCATTTAAAAATCGAGGTTGCAATGAGTACCGCGATTAAAAACTGCAAACACACGTTAACGTTTGCACAGACAGACGTAAAATTTCCGACGTCAAAGGAGTGCGATATACAATGCACGGTGTGGGGGTGTATTACGCGTAAAATCCAACATTCGGGGGTCTCCGAGTCCCCCAGTGGGGCACGCGAGAGACGAAATTGAAAAGGCACAGAGACTTCAGTTTCCATTGGGAAATGAGCGAGATATGAGCGTGGAAGCAAGTTAAATCCATGAAATTGATTTATAATTTTGAATGAATTATTAGTGTTGCTATATTGAATTGATGGGTAATTTATTGTTATTGAGTCCAGCATTACACGTCCCGCATGGGACGCTAGTTAAAATGGCTTAAAATATGTTTCATTGTCTAAGTTTTAATTTTGAGTAGGTACGTTTCGTAGGTACGATCCCCAAACGGCACTCGTTCAAATCCGAATTCAATATACGTACCTTATGAAATAATAAATATTCTCCCCCAAAGCGGCTAAACGAGAAATGTCTCCATCATTTCATTATTAGAAACGCACCCCAGAACAAGGCTACAAATATTTCATGCCGGCAAAATCACCGCTCGTATAAAGATTAGCATGAAAATTGAGCGAGAAACGAAACTTGGGATCGCGCAATCGTCGGCGATAATGCATAAGGCCGTAACGTTACATTTTTCATAGCCTAGCCGATTTTGGTGGGGAAAGAATGGACGGCATGAATTTTTAAAGCATGCAGAACATAGGTATTCTATTGCAAGACTGGATAATACGGTGATTGGTGTTTTAGGTTTAAATAAATTTTATTCTCATGAAATACATACACATTTCACATTACTTGAGAACAATACTTATCTTGGCTAAGTTATATATTTGAAATTTTTTGAGTACACTTCCATATCTCGGGTAGTTGAGTTTTCTCACGGAAAAAACTTTATACCTACTTGTTGAAAATTGAGTTCAATAGCTACGCTACTTAATTACATTACAATCATATGGCAGTTAAATAAATAAAGCGGTTTAACCTTAGCTTACTCTAACCTGGTAATCATATAGCTTATTACGTGAAGACTTCATTTGCATTATGAAATAATCTGTAGTATTGTCATCGGCAATTCAATTGTCTTCCCTACAATTTGTAATAAAAGCATTTTCTGTACGTTCGTTTTAATTTCACAAATAAATAAAATATTAAAATTTTCCAGGTCCGCCACGATGCAGGACGGGCGTTACGTTTCCCTTCGTAATTTTCCGTGTTTCTGTTAATACTTAACGCTTTGCACTCCATTCGATGTGTGTTTGAATTTAGTATTATATACATACGTATGGATAATTCTATGTGCAGACGTCGTGATTTGGAGTTCGATCGAGCGAATATAAGCGGTTTTATACCTGTTTAGTGTTTATGTAATCTACTTTGAATAAGAAAAAAAAGTCGTCGACAGTTGGCCTGTAGGCCTACTAGAATTGGTTAGGCTCTTTGCGGTTAACTTAATGACTTGCTGTTATGTCACCTAATGTTACAAAAACTAACTACAATATTAAGACCACAAATTAATATTAAGCTGACTAGACCTAAAATTACGAAAACACAACCAAATAAAACAGCAGAACAACTAAAACTAACAATTTACAATTGAAACAAACTCCAGCGAAACGAGGAGCCTCGACTAATTAGAATAATTTAAAGTGAATCACTAAACGAAGTGTAGGTAATCTGTTTAAATGCACAAGTAATTGTGTACTTAGCACAAATAAGGCTTTAAAATGTTAATGCTTTAAGTGCGCCATCGAGCCGGTAACGGCATCCTTCGTTAAACAATTTACATAACCTCTTGACGAGGGAGGGGGAGGGGGGGGGGGGCGCCCGTGTGTCCCACGATGACCCGTGTTTATTTTTAAGTCCTTCAGAACTTTTTTGAATCTTTTCCGTCTACGTAGGTATTGTGACTGTCTTGGGGTTCAATCAACCAAGGCATCCAAACACTTTAGGGTAGTAGTAACACATACTCATATATTGAACAACTTCTCTATTATATTAAGTATAGCTACGTGACAAGGTATACATGAGTAAAATATGTAGAAATATTAATAGTTCACAAATAAATCAAAGTCATTCAGATTAACAGAGGAGGTAATTCGCTACAGTAATAAGTATTTGCGAATCCCATTCAACTTATTACATAAACTAGTAAAGCTAGTTATACTCCATTTAAAATCACGCGAACACTTCACAAATGAATCGAATCTCACGTGGCTTTAAGTCGTGTTCACGACGAGACAAATAAATTATAAATGTCGTGTTACACGTGTCTAAGACACTGAACATCGCGCGGCATCGCCAGACGCTATGTCTCGCGACTTTCGACGTCCGAAACTTACTATAGTGTGACTAAAGGGGGATAGTGTTGTTAAACTTTTTAATTAACTTCCGTTTCTTTTTAGGAAGATCTGTTTAAACTAGAAAACGAAAAGTTTAAAGAAACGTGATTGTGTCGTAAACCAATGAAGCTGTTTCGCTTGTTCGTCAGTCTTGAAAAAAAAAATACTAGGTAGCTTAACAATTCCCTGTCTGGATTATATATTATAAGGACGAGGTTCGAAACTTATGTCTAGGCCATAATTTTTAAAGTCGATCGACTACGAATGAGATCGTAAATTCTTTGCGTATCCAAAGACTTTGTTTTACGAGTTTTAGGGAAGTAAATCATAAGATTATGATCGAATACAGCCGCAGTGGGCTTTTGGGGAGGGTCGAGTATCTTCTTTATAGAGTAATATGATTATAGGCATTTTACGTCAGGCTTTTAGATATTAATCATTTGATATCGAAGCTTAGAAACGAATTACAATCCTCCCATAAAACGTAGAACCTATTCTTAAAAAATTATTGGATTTATACAGTTTACTGTTATGTTTATATGATTTCATAACATACTTTAATATATAAGGTTAAACTATTCAGTACATGTAAAAACAGCTTAACTTAAATAGTTTAAAACGCTCGCACGTGCGATTGTACCGTGTGCGCGCTCACTAATATCGCCCACTCAAACTGAGGACGTCGTAACAATTAACATGCAACTTAATGGCCGTTTAAAGTGACACTTTACTTGTTTTAAAGTATTACTTATCATTGTTCTACTATACTACAGCGGCCTTGAATATTTCGAACAGTTAAGTCATGTGATAAACGGAGCTATTAGGAATATGTATTCAAATAAGTATAGTGGATAATCGTTTTGCTTCTAACGTTAAGTATGTAAGGCATTTTCCTTGAAATGTTTGAATATTTAATATGAAAGTAGCGGACTTCTGCTTAGTCTGAAACTGTCATAACTATCACATTAAATAGTTATGGTTATTATTTATTTTTGCGGATTTCAAGGACAAATAAGTTTAGTTGAGCGACATTTGGAGGTAGAACTGACTGAGTAAAGACTAAGGAACACAGAAATTTAAATAGCTGAGAGGTTGTTAGGTGAAAGACAATGCATAAATTGTTAAACGAGAAACAAGTGAGTTCCTATTCGAGAAAACGTATCCCAGAGAAAATCAGAATAATAATTAATAAATAATTTGGTAAAAGAATCCTGCATTTGCCCAACAATGAGAGAATTCTGTTGAAATTATATAATGCTATTTCAATAATTTAATGTTAATTAAATGCCTTTCGGATTGCTGTTGAAAAGCGAATAACATTATAACCTGTTCATTCCACGTATCAAAATATTTAAACCATGTTATTTGATGAAATATTAGTATTCCCTAGTAATAGCAGCCAACATGATTAAATAATTAAAATTAGATACCAGTCACTGATTTGCATGCAATATTTAATACCTTTGCAAGGTATTAAATATTTTCTCGTAATAATTGCTCCTTTTCAATAATTAAATTATTGACTTAAATGATTTGAGAGACGTCAAAGAGGTACAATAGTGAATTATAAACAGGTATTGTTTCTGAGTTCGACACTTAGCTGAGACTTAATATCTCATATTTATTGTTATATTCAATGGAACAAGTCAAGGTATCCTTGGGAACTCAAAGACTCAAACATTACAATTAATTGAGTTGAAGTATAAAATGTAATTGGTTTTGAAACAAGAAATACCTAGTGAAGCTAATATTGTATCTTTTGTCAACTGTTTACTGTGATATTAAAATGAGAATTGGATTGCCAGCCTTAATATCTTGCATACTTAAAAATATATACACACATTTCTATTATTTATTGACGATCGTTCTGTAAGTCTGTTTTATCATTAAATTAAATTTAAAAACACAAAATTTTATCCGTCTTCCGTAATACGTCAAAAACCTTTAACAACAAAATATTTAAAAATGTTTTTTTTTTGCTTTTTATTATTTTTCTACGTCCACCACACATAGCCTAACATCCAGTATAAACTTATCCTAAGCCAGCAAGTCCCCGACTCCCCAGTTAGTGTCACCACAAGCCCTGGCCACTTCGCCGGCTATTATCCTTCTTAGGCTCGTAACTCGGCCCTTCGAAGTGCGTACGCCTGTTGCCACGTACTCGTTAACTTTACGAGTTATGTGCTAGTGATGTAGCGGCTTTATTCTTTTATAGGGTTGGGTTTACCTGGAGGTTATTTAGTGGATAAAATATAAAAAGAAAGTTCAGATTATCAGCGATCTGATACTTATGGCAACCTGTTAACAGGCAATAATGCGGAGGAAGTTTAGATTAATAAGAGTATTAAAAAAAAATCGCCTTAAAACCAGTCTTATACTGCGTTCTCCAGTATAGGTCAGCTAGGCAATCGCATCATGAAAAATACTGTTTTTAGCTGACACCGTAAGGGTAGGAAGCCAACCCCAACTTAATCTTAAAAATAAAGAGATAAGGTAATTAAAAATATGTTCCGAAAACATTTAGAAATTTTAACGAGGTTTGTATTATTTTGTATTCTGGAGGAACATCACTAAATATGAAAGCGTGTGTCTCATGACACAAAACCTCTAAGTTGTGGTTGGCATAGCTTTGAGTAAGCTTAGGTCAAATGCTTTTGTTTTTAGCTCATCTTTGCAGACATCTTTTGCTGAACCTTTAACGTATTAAAATAATATTTTATTCTTAAAACTGTACTGTTCTTCTATGAAGTATTTTAAAGTTTTGTTTGAGATATAAATAAAAAAAGAGTATTATTCCGATTTACTTTGGCCTTTTTTGCAAATTAATGACTCACATATTCGTACAATAAATAATGTATTTAAACCAATAACACATAACCTAACCTGATCCTCATAATCACCTCAAGTAGGCGCATACTTGTTTAAATAATATACCCTGACCTTACACAACAAGGATTACATTCACCATACAACAGATTTCAGTCAAGAATCAGTAAAACAAACAGCGACACATTAACATCAATTTCTTTTACATTAAGTGTTCAATGTCTGGCCACAGTTTGGTGAGCGGAATCGCTGAACTTGCTCTGTTTTAAGATTCATTAAATTAGTGGCTTCCGGGTTGACTTCCAGACGTATACAAATTAGTAGTGTTTGCGGAGCTCGTTTACAATCCCGTGCAAATAAATGTAACAATTTATAATGCGATATTTTTTTTTGGTGAGCTGTATCCTGCCTATGTTAGTTTTTCTACAATAAAATCTCAAAGTTAAAGCCTCTATATTGCAACACTATTTTACCTCTGGAGAATGTTTATTCGGGAATATCGATGTCAATGAAGCAATAGTGCCTCTTCAATTTTACATAAAACTAATATCTTCTTATTTAAGTCGCAGTAGTAGGAGAAGAATTAGAATACAAATGAAGTATATCCAAAATCTTGAAATAAGCATATTCTACATATCAAACTAAAAACAGCTCCACATAACTCTTAAATAAAGAGGCTGTAGTTGCCACTTCTTATAACTAAAAACTAAGTGAGTCCATATTTCTGCTCGCAGGTGTATCGTGTTGAAGCACTTTAGACAGCTTGTTTCGCCTTTTAATTTATGTATGGTTTTATTTAAAACAATTACCCTTTGCGCTTCGTTTGACGTAGCGAATTCAGAGCGGAAAAATAAGGGGGAAATTACGTTATACTCGTAGTTGGCTGAAACATAAACCCGATTATGATGAAATTCGATACCCTTATTTAAAACTGAATTTGGCGTTAAAATAAGCTATTTTAAAATTCTCCAGCCAAAAATATACCTGTAATTTTTGATATTGTTGATCGTCAAATTATAAACTTTTAATCTTTTTTTAAATAAAAAAATATGATTTTTATCTCCTGTTCAACATTATAAACAACAACAGCCAAAGGCCGGGAAAATTGGAGATAATGGCTAAAAATAATAGTTATAATAATAGTATTCTTACACGTGACCATATAATCAAAGTAAGTAGTTAGTACAAGTACTTGAAGTAAGTGTGTACTTAGTAATAGGCAAACACCTTTAACCTTCGACGCGAAATGTGAAATCGTCTTGTTTAATAACTAGCACTTGTGACTACTGCGTGTCACACATTAACACTGAGGCCAACCCCCTGGTCAACACTTGACATCTATGATTCGTTTAAATTATAAGCTTGACTTATATCAAAGAAATAGCGCATATGCGTAAGTAAACTATGTAGTGTGAAACTGTGATTTGATTATGAAATTAAAAAAAAAAACATTAAACAAAGAGATATTGAAGTAATATCTAATTATAAATTTCGAATTTATATTTTCGAATAAACAATATAAATAAATAAATAAGTCAATGCATGCGGACAACATCACATACATTGCTCTGAACCCAAAGTAAGTAGCAATTAAGCACTTGTGTTATGGGATTCAGAAACAACGAAGGTACCACGAAAGTAGGTTGATCCTTGAATTATGTATCTTCATTTCCAAGATCACAAAGATCCAAATATATATTTACTAACAATAGTTTATCTTGTAAGCCTAGTTTAGGTATCCAAGGACATTCCTTTTATGCATTTCCTGAAGAAATAGATAGGCCAACCTTAATTTGGTGCGATAAGATTATACTAGCCTCCTAAGATATCACCTTGAATAGGTCCTGATAAACTAAAATGGCAAAGTTCTCATAGATAAACATGCCATAATTAAGAATAAACTGTGTATCTATTATCTCTGTAAGATTCTTTTTTATTTTCAGCTCCTATCTCATAAAACATAAATTATACGAGAACCGACCTAACATTTTACCTTTATAACAAGTTTCTTTAAATCTCCACCCGTACCCTGAATAGATCTGGTTAAACAGTTAAACTTTAAGATTATACTTCCAAAGTAAAATAGTTTTCACAGCTGGCAACTGCGTCGGGGAACTAATTTTCTCTTTATTATGTAGCTAGTTAGAAAATTTGTCAAAACTCGTTAACGCGCCCCGCCGGCCATTGCATCGTTTGTTTAATTTGTACGACTTCCACAGGAAAACAATTGTGCTTGTTTTGTAATTTTCTCTCATTATAGTTTTTAAAGTCCGGGAAATGCAATAAGCTGCGTTTTTTCTGGCCCCCGGCTACACGAACAAAAACAAACAGCAGAATGCTATACGAGTATACTTTTTATTAGTTCCTCTAACAAACTCATGGGGAATATTAGAAGCTTGAGGAACGGGAAAATCAATATACTGCACTATTGTAATATACTCGCACAATTTAATTCTCTACTGCAGTAACAATATTGGACGATTGCAATCCCTTTTAGCGAACCACAAACAGAATAATGGGATACCCGTGTTCAATAATATACGTTAGCAGATTGATAACATATGCACAAACATAATATATTTACAACTAGTTTCGCTTTACATTTCAAATTCGCAAATAACAATGTGTAAAAAGATGGAAACGAAGAGGAACAAAGCCACATTCAACAGGGCACGTTAACAAGATGTGAACACGTATGCAGCGAGCGAGTTGGATTAAAAACAAATGAGCCAAACAACAGACTAAAAGCAAACATTGCTATTAAAAAATAAACTGCATCACACAACAGGAAACCAGACTTTTTTCGTCTACAAACTTCACTACGAGATCCTTTTAGTCGTAGTTAAAAACATCCCTATTCTCAAAATATTTCAACGGCGATGCTGGAGCGTGCATGCCACAACTTTTGAAATTAACGAGTGCAAACATTGTGCGATTTCGGAGCATAAAGTCGTATTGTTCACCTCCGTGTCTCCTGGCGGCGTTTATTTCGCTCACTATACTTATTTGGGGATTTCATTATGTGCGCCAGCTCTCGCCGTACGGCCACCCCCGTGAAACTAAAGAGGGCATGGAATGTTGTATGATTAGTTTTAAATTGTATTGCCCCAATTTTCGCCGTACCTCGGATGAAAATTGAGAGATTATGCCCCACGTCGCGTGTAGCATGAGATAATAATTTTGGAATCATGTTGACGTTGTAATCGTTTTGAGGATGATTATTTTTATGTTGTTTATTTTTGACTAATTTTGTTACAGTTCGTTTTTGAGAGGAGCGTTTTTGAACACGAAATTGCATTTTGTAGGGTTTGGGTTAGGAGTCGAGTGGCTTTCTCAATTATGTTGCTTTGTAAATACTTACCATATGAACAAGTTTCACATAGTTACTACACGACATTTTGCAGAAACAATTACTGATAAATCTTCCAAGAAAGCCTTTTAATTAGTAGTTACATAAATAACATTTTACGCAACAAGAAATAATACGAGAAATCGAAACGAAATTCAATTAAGCAAAGAATGCCTACTTCCTTTGACTTATCGCCTACCTAATCTACCCAACAAAACCTTTGGAGAGGCATCAAACGAAACAGAATCGTCGGTAAATAGAGGGAAGAATAACAAAATTAAAATGTTCAAAACGTGATTGAGTCAAAAGAGAATCTTGTCTTTGCTGTCATTACTTTGTCAGTGATCGTTCGTGTGTGCAAAGATACGGCGATTTTCACACAGTCGTGCCCAAAACATCGTACGATTACGTAGATTGATGCCGAGTGAAAAGCTTATTGATGTGGCCATTGATAAGCTCGAGCTCTTGACAGACAATGTTTACTGTTTTAATATTAACATAAAACATATTTGAGTATTGGTTCTTTATTATAAAACAGGAGTATGTATATTTAACAGGGAGAATATTTTCTTTGTTTGCAATTGAAAAATAAATGAACTGCATTTCTGAACGTGGAGTAATCAATTATGAAGCTGCGTATCTGTCTACTTGTACAGAAGCCTAAATAATAAATTGATGATATGTCATATACAACATGTGAAAACACAGGTGCAGCGAGCCGAACAAGCTCATGAAAAATCAATCGCGATAAAGAACGGATGACGAAATGACGCAAAATAAATGTCAAAGAAAAAATAGACGCAGACAAAGCATTTTCATCGTAATCATCATGGCGTCGTCGATATCTCCACGAAATGGGGGAGAAGAGGCAAAAGCGTTTACTCATGAAAAAAACACA
Organism: Autographa gamma; assembly: GCA_905146925.1. Taxonomy (NCBI): domain Eukaryota; kingdom Metazoa; phylum Arthropoda; class Insecta; order Lepidoptera; family Noctuidae; genus Autographa; species Autographa gamma. The sequence goes on along the minus strand of LR989856.1, from coordinate 10,473,041 downwards.
CCAAGTAAATCTTCCCTGTGCAGCGAACTATGACAATGACGTGTTGGCATCAAATGCTAATAGAGAAGGAAGTGTACCAACGCGAGACGTTTCATTTCCACGCCGCCGCCTATCGCTCCACGAATTGAATAAATTTGAATTCGGAACTGGGAACAAGCACCTTTGGCGGGGAGAACGGGGTGGAAAGCGTCAAAAATAGTGGGGAGAGCCCGCGATATCAATCGAAATATTGTTTGTTCATTATTACAATACGCCTCGCCGAGAACGGTCGGAGCCGAACATGTTTGGATGAGCAGAGCGAAGGGATTAATAAAATATGTGTTTATTGAAATAAATGGGTGGGGAGCTGATTGTATTGCTCACGCAGTTGGAACGGCTTAAAGAAAGAGATACTTGAAATTAATACGTTACAAATTGTTAAAATATTTAGCATGTCAAATAAATTCGCAAGGAATAAATATGTCAGCTTATTGTGTTCTCGTAATTTCTTCCAAATTGTATCCAGACAGACATGTATGGAATTCGCTATAATTGGAAACGCTTCTCGGAAATATAATATTTTCCTCGTGAGACATTCAGGTGATTATCTGAGAAAAATAATAACAAGCTCTCGATCGACATCAATAAAATGTTGTCAATTCCATCGTAATTCGTAATCTTAAAAGAGAATAAAAGGCATACGTGTGTCAATAGCGGTGCGCTTAGCAAACGAAAAAAATGTGGCATTTTATTTTATAAGCAATTCGTAATATCAGAGTGCGGGGCGTAGGAGTGCTTTGCCAATACCGATGTACTCAGTCGATGGAGCAATTTCATCGCAAATTGAAACGTCGTACCTGTTCAGTATATTATGTTGTTCCTTTTGTTGCTCTTTGATGCGAAAAGAAATGCGAATAATACAATAAATAGCGATATTACTCGCGACAAACGTCTGTCGGGTGGAGGGATCATTTTCCCCCGGATAAAGACGCATGTGTCTAGTCTGTCAACAGTGCGATGCGACAGCGGAATATAATTTTATTTTTTGTGCGTCACACTACCTTCGTATGACATTTGAGGGTTAGATTAGATTCTGTTTTGTTTGATTAAAATGGAACTGTGCGGTATTTTCCAAATGTCGCTTTCGCGGATAAAGGTTGTGCCATTTTTATGGAAATAGTGGACATAAATAAAACCTTTGTGAATCCACATTCACAATAAATGAGGCATAAGCGTGTACTGTTTGTGTATTTTAGGACTCTGTATTCAAAATACGCATTTTAATTCAACATAAACTTACGGAACGTAACGAAAAATGCTATTCAGAACGGTATTTTTACATCGTTACTCACTTTTAATTGCTAACATAGCTCAGCTCTTAACCCGAACAAAGGTGACTTCGTCAAAATCGAAATCACAACAAACAAAACACTTCCACATGACGCACTGCAATATCGTCAAATTAAATGTTTTACATCATTTGATTCAAACGAACGTAACGACGTAAGATATGACGTTTGTTGTACAATGGCCCGCTCATTGTGTCCGCTCGGTCGGAATTTCGCGGAGATGCAGATAGCGTCAGCACCGTCGCTTGGGTACCGAGAACACACAGACATACACATGAACGCACAGAATTAGTAATATAATGAGAGTTAAATAAGACGGAGTGGAGTGAATGAACTGAGAGGTGGGAACGAAGCCAGCAGAAATTTGAGAGGATAATTATGTGTAAATTAGACGATTACCATTTATTTATGGGTTTCTTATGTGACAAAAATAGACCTTACACATGAAATGATTTTTGAAAAGGGGAAAGAAATAGGACTGATTTACGAAACTTTCTACAAAGCAAAGTCGGTTCAAGTACAATCATGATAAAACGGTCAACGAATTACGCTAAAACGTCGCGACACGATAAAATGTTTGTAAAAATACACACAAATATTTATACAACACTCGGCCGCAGTAACCCACTAACACGCACACGCACACATTTCACCCCGACACTGTCAAACAATTAAACACAAATGTATCAACACCGCGCGACTCGTCTTCAGACACAATCCGAATCTCACCTGTCAAACTGTGCCGCAGACGAGATTAATTAACCCGCGCTCGCCGGCCAACTCGGCCGTGAGTCACGGAGGAGGCGTGAGAATATTAAACAAATACATTACTATTGTGTTAGCGCTTTCCATTTCACTTGACTGTATGACACGGGTGCTCTTATTTTCCGCCAACTGTGTGAGACGTTGCGCAAATAGGTTAGATACGTTCCCACCGTCTAGCGTCTGATTGTCGCTGTGACGGCCCGTTCCATTGTCGAATGGGCAAATCGAATTATTAGCGAGATGTAATTCTGCGATACGTCATATCATATTCAACTATGTATAGCGAAACGATATGGAAGCAAATGAGACGGTGTATAGTCTGCGAAGATAATAAGATTTTAGTGTGATGTAAGTGAGTTAGAGTTGTAAGCTGATTTATTCATGCGTAAGATTATTGTGTGTTACAGTGGTGTGCCGATAAGGATGTTGTATATTAAGGGAACGTGACTTGTTTTGTTCCGTTATAGAGAGCTTTACATATCCGGCACACATATTAACGATTAAATAACAATTCATTTGTCTTTGTCAATATTTACACGGTAAATTGTGCGTCAATTTAAGACATCAATCCCTCGAATAATTATTAACTGCTTTAATTTTACTAATAATATAATGGTGAACGCTTAAAGCTCAAGGTTAATAAAGTTATAGACTTATTGCGGGAATTAAAAAACGTGGACGCAAGTATAAAGAAAAATACGGACGCCAGGCCAACAGTGGAACGGTAAATATCAAAGCTCACGTCAAACTAGCAAACATTAAAAGACCCGTAATTTTATTTAAATACACAGAGCCGTAGTCTAGTCGTCCGTACCGGTCGACAACTCAATATAAAGTGTCAATATTTGGTAACGCCAGCGATGCGAGTAGGGACTGTCGAATCGATTCGTATCCGATAATTCCAGGTATCGAGAGAGGCTTAATTGGGGATCGAGTTGTCGTCGGCGCGTCGAGTAGACTAGAGACCGATGAGCGAGTGCACAATACGTGTTGGAGGTGTCAGGTTAGGATTTTGGGGTCGAACCCTAATAATTATAATATACCTATCAAAATAAAACAGATATAAAATAAAAACATATCAGTTGTATTATCAGGTTATTCCAATACACGTGAAACTACATAAGCATTTATTTCAATAGTTTTCAAAGTTGCTACGTGCCTCTACAATGCCTCTACAATTTGATATTATCAACATTTTCGTCCACTTTAAACAAAAAGGAAGCGCTCTATCCTTCATCCTCTGATTTAAGCCCACAGTCATATATTCACCCAAAAACATGATCCCAAAACTTCAGTCGATGAACGAACGAACTAACAGTTTGATAGAATCACCGTCAATTTACTTAGGAGTCAACAGCTACGGGTTTATTGTTTGCTCTGCTCTCCGGTGTCAAGTGTGAATTAAATTCCCTGGAAGGTGTTCAAATGAACAGTCCAGAGTGTCCCTGAGAGGGTAGTTGAAAATTCGCGATTTATTTGCTATTGACAAACTGCTTCAGAGAGTATCAGTCTATTATGAAACTGTAGAAGTGCCTTGACTGTGTAACACTCGAGCGAAATACATTTGAATCGGAATTGCATTTACATATTTTGTAGATGAAAATGTTGATTCAGCATTTCGGCTCTTTGATTACAGAACCGACAAAATGTTTTTCGTTATTATTTTACGTACATTTGAGTAATTTGTTCTCTCATTTCATGCGAAAACACGAGCCAATAATGTTACTAAAAATTACAATAAAAGCTGTACGCCGGAGTTTTTAATCAGGGAATTTTTAATACAGAAACTCCTTTACACAAGTTTTAACTTTCAGTATGGCGTGCGTTTTCTAATTGTTATTTTTTCTGACAAACTCCTGAGAGCCACCACGGGGCACATCCTTTTAATTAAAACGGTGTATAGAGGAGTCGCAGTGGCGTTCACAAATTAATTCATTTTGTTTTAGTTTCTCGTTGAATTAACTCCCGTCGGCTCGTGCTGTGGTGCTTGTGCAAACATTCTCACATACACAATGGTGCTTAAACGGCTTTTATTTTCAAGACGAAAGTGAATTTTCCCATGTAATGGTGGTAGGTCACATCGGTGATATTATGTAGAAAATAATTACAGTGCCGTATTGTTGTGTAATGACATTTATACTTTATCAAGTACTTACTTATTGTGGCTGAATTATTGCTTCAAGTAATTTTGGGGCATCTTTTTACAGGCTGTTATGAAATGACTTGCTGGCGAGTTGAGAAAATTTGCAGGGCAGAAAATTATCGACTGTTAATAATAATACTTAAAACCCAGAAAAATAAAAATAATTTTTAAAGTATATCTGACACCTCATGTAGAACAATGGAAATAGAATATAATTTATTGTCTACACAAGTAATATAATTTGTGTCGTACAAAATATAACAGCAGATAAATTTAGTAGCGGCAGAATGAAATTATAATTGCTTTAAATATTTCCGTGACAAAAACACAAAACGCGTGACGTGTATTTAATATGCGTGAAATTTTTTGTAAACGCTTGCGATTCGATAACCGCAGTGGTCACATTTTAGTTTAATTTTATCACGCGCTATACGAAAACTATTTTATATAAATGCAGTTATGTCTATTTTGTAACATCTGTCTGAATTTCGAATTTATTTTATCCTTGAAATATTTTATTATTAAACTTTTGTATAAATTATTTTTGTGTTTAATGAAATGTATTGTTTTCCTTGGGAAAACAAACGTATTTGTTACAAAATTATTGAGAATTTGTTATTTAGTATCTTAGCACTGTTCTCTTTCTGCTACACGAAACTGGAGGGAGTTCCTCATTAGCAATCATTTATAATAAGGCCTTGTTTACACAAATATCGTGCAAATCGCGGTACATTGCGGATCCGCGCGGCTATTTCATCACAAGTAATCGACCATCAACGGCAATGTACTGCAACTTGCCAATATTCTCGCACCTTCAAAACCGGGGTTTATCCTCATTGGCCGATCATTTTCAATAATAGGTAATACATGTTATAGGTACCTTCACGCTTGCCCGCGGGGGATTATTCTGTAATACAGGATCCAGGTGTCCGCTTCACGTCTATAGCTGATCCCCTATCCGCGTAATAGACCCCTGTTAACATCTTAAAGGCTTCAGGGGTTACGTGTTATTGTTTATCGAACTGTTTCTGTAATGTTCGAGATGTATTAATATGTATGTGCTTTTGTTTGTTTAGTGTACAATGTATTTACTATGTAAATATTTGACTAAATAGCTGTAATAGGTTGAAGGGTTAAAGGTAAGGTGTAAACAGAGTTTTTTTTAGGAATTTTGACAAAAAATATGTTCAAAAGTTGAACAGTTATGTGAATAAATTATGTTATTAATAACCTTGCAATCCTTTTTTTATTAGCTACTACGTTTGGCTATTAGTTTCACCAGGTTGCCTTAGTGGTTGGTAGCGCCATCTATCTGTTTAAGACGGACTACTAGTCGTCTCATCCATATTTCGCAATATTAGTTCCATTCATTCATTTGACCACTTTTGGAATGAGCGATGTGAACCCCGCCACTTCCTTACCAATCCTTTCGCACGCCTGGCGCGTAACGCACGTACGCGCTTTCGCAAACCTCTGGAAATAAACGAATCGCCGAGAGGAGACACACGATATCGCACCCGTGTCGCTCCTGTGCTGCATCGCCTCCTTACTGCTGCTGCCGGATAGCGAACTTTTGTGATAATCCGCCCGCGGGTGTGAACGTGACAGTTTTGTGATCGCATCGGGAAGAACGCCGCCCGCCATCTTGGACTGCCCAACGCTGGAGAGCCAGGTATGCGTGCTTTTTCCCATAGACCTACATCGCTCGCTCCCCTCTTGGCGATAATCAGCCATCCTCCAAAAATACAGTCCACTTAAATCTTATACCTCGTTTATTTCCAAACCATTTTTTTGGTCCGAACGACCCGGATTCATATATCCGTATTCCCGCTCGCGTAGGTATCTTTTATAAGTGCCTACCTAGGTAGTTGTAGCACCTAGCTGCACTCCTAGTTCATAAATATATACCCATTACGTGGTTATTCCCGCACCCCCAGTAGGTAATATACTCAACGTAGGTACCTACTGACTAACAATAATAATTATAAACTAGGTATATAGTCGTTTTGTAAATTCATAATTTCAAGCGCCTTTTACCACCGCCTTTAAAGTCGTTGCCTTATTATTAGGTACAAGTACTTACTTTCCGCATAACATAAAACTACAGCATAATCTTAGGTTATTTACTTCTACCTACATTTGGTATATAAAATGTCGCAACAAAAGAAATATACTTCTGACGAGAATGAATTAGCTATCTTAGAAGCTAAACGCAATGTTTTATTTGAGCGCATACAAAACATTTACGAGCGTTCAAAAACCGCCAAAATTTCCGATGTCAACAAAGAATCATTTCTTAGTTATTGTATGACAGTAGACGATATTCGAACCGATTTTCATAAATTATTAGACGCTTATAACGCACAATTACTTTCTATTAATCCTGAATCTAAACCAAATTATCAGGCGTACACCTCATTTGAAGATCTTTATTGTATCATAAAACGTATACAATCGCAGTTAGATAATCGACAGTCCGCGAAGCCCAGCGCCGGACCGGCTGTCCGAGCACCGAAACTGCCCGCGATTGAACTCGTGTCATTCGATGGTGATATACGAAACTGGCCATTATTTTATGCAAGTTTCAAGTCTACAGTGCACGATAACGCCTCGCTGACGGACGCTGACAGGTTGTACTATTTAATAGGTAAGCTGTCGCCGAAAGCGCAATCTACATTCGCAGGTGTCACACCAAGTGCTGAGAATTATCAGGTCATTTTCCAGTCACTTCTTGATAGGTATCAGGATACTCGCATCCTCGCGTCTACTTACTTTGATCAAGCTTTGAATCTTAAATTGTCTGGTCCCGCGTCAGTTTCGAATTTCCAGCTGTTTATTGATAACTTTGTTACCGCAGTAAATTCCCTTAGAAACCTAAAGTTAGAAAACCTTGCAGACTTTATGTTATTGCAACTCGCATTAAAAAAGTTCGACACGGAAACCGTTCGTGCATTCGAGATGACCGAACGTCAAAATAAATTACCTACCCTAAATAGTTTTCTTTCATTCATTAAAGATCAGTGTCGAATATATCAGAATACGCAGCCTAGTTCGTCTAGCTCGTCTAGCAATAATAATACAAGTAAACAAAACTTTAATAAATCGCGAAATAGTAATAATAAGTCGGTCCCTAACCCACAATCTTACGTAGCATGTTCGGATTCCGCAAATAACTCACACAAGTGTCTGTGCGACAATATTGTTCACGACCACCTTTTTAAATGTCCAGCCTTTAATAATTTAAATCCGACTGCTCGTTTTAAATACGCTAAAGAAAATAAAGCTTGTGTTAATTGTTTGAGTATTAAGCATAAAACAAGCGATTGTTCTAGTAAAACTAAGTGTCGCTCATGCAATCAACAACATCATACGTTATTGCATTTTGAGAAAAAATCTCCGTTATTTGACCGCGGTAACCTTAACGTTAACGTAAATCCTAGTCCAGCTGTTTCGTTCTCTGTACCGCAGGCACAGGCCGCTCGTACCACGGCGCCTGTCCTTCCCGCGTCTCAGCCCGGAGTTTCTTTGTGTACGACATCCATTGCGCTCGCACGCCGGCAGTGCGCACGCACTCAACATACTCAGCGCGAAGCAGAGCGTCAATGTAACGCGTCTACTACGATATTATTAGCGACCGCGCAAGTTATTATTTATGACGTGAACAACACACCCCGCGTGGTTCGTTGTTTACTTGATAGTGCATCACAAAGTAGCTTCATTACTTCGGATTGTCTCAAATGTCTTGGACTTTGGAATAACTTTAAAAATACTAACTTAGTAGTTAAAGGGATCGGTGGTTCAGAAAAATCTTGTAAGGGTTCCGTCGATATTAAAATACATTCGCGTTTCAATAATGATATTAATTTCAACGTTTCGTCGCTTATTGTGGAACGTATTACGGACACGTTGCCTAGCGCTCACGTGGACGTGTCGTTACTCGCGCACCTCGAGACATTGCCGCTCGCTGATGCTCACTTTGCGCAGCCGGGTAATATCGATGTTTTGATCGGTGCTTCAGTTTTTCCGCACTTACTACTACCTAATGTTGTACGTAGTGAGCAATATAATTTACCTCCCGCTATTGAGACGGTATTTGGCTATGTAGTTATGGGTGCCGTACCTACGCTGCATAATACACATTATACTACGTCTTGCTGTTCTGTTCTTCAAGAAAATAATATTAATTCTCTTCTTAAGCGATTTTGGGAGCTTGAAGAGGTCTCCGCACCGCCCTCGTTGAGCCGTAAGGATCTCGAGTGTGAAGAACATTTCCGCGCTACCACTGTTCGCGACGATAGTGGTAGATATGTTGTAGCATTGCCGTTCTGTGGCGACCCGTATTCTTTAGGCGACTCGTACGCTGCTGCACTTAGGCGCTTATACTGTTTAGAACGTAAACTCGATGCGTCGCTTAAATTACGCGGTGCTTATAATGACGTCATGCGTGATTACATAAATAAAGGTTTTTTAAGCCCAGTTGTAAACGACGAGGGCGATTCTCTTCCCGCGTATTATATTCCGCATCACGGCGTGGTTCGCGAAGATAAGACCTCCACTAAACTTCGTGTGGTTTTAGATGCTAGTTGCCGAACTACATCGGGTCAGTCGATCAATGACATTTTGCATGCCGGTCCTGATCTACAGGGTGATTTATTTAACATCTTAATTAAATTCCGCCTTTTCAAAATTGCACTTTCAGCTGACTGTAGACAAATGTTTCTCAATATCGGCATTCGCGAATCCGACCGTAGATTTCAACGAATTTTATATCGTTTTGACAATAGTGAGCCTTTAACCGTGTATCAATTTAATCGCGTTTGTTTTGGACTTAAGTCTAGTCCATATCACGCATTACGAGTTGTCCGCCAGTTGATCGCTGATGAAGGCGACAACTTTCCCGCTGCAGCCGCTGTTGCTGCTTCCGCTTTATACATGGACGACATTGTCTGTAGTGTCGCATCCGCTCCGCAAGCAGTTTCGCTTTGTGAAGAGCTTATTCAGCTTTTCAAACGAGGCCAATTTGACCTTGTCAAATGGACAAGCAATTCCAAAGAGGTTCTCGCGCACATACCTGATTCGCATAAAGCTTCTCCGGACATTGAGTTCGAGAGGTCCGCACATCACAAGGTTCTTGGTTTACGCTGGGACAGACATTGTGATAACTTCCGCTTTGACATCTTATCACCAGGTGATAAGTGTACCAAACGCGCAATGCTATCCACAGTGGCTCGTTTATGGGACATAATGGGTTTTGTGGCTCCTACCATTTTGTATGCCAAGCTCTTGATCAAAGAGCTTTGGTTAGCAAAATGTGATTGGGATGACACTCCTCCCGACCATATTGTCGCTGCTTGGAAACAGTTTTGTGCTGAGCTTCCCGCACTCAATAAAATAATTGTGCCGCGCCATCTAGGTTTAGTAGATGGATGTTTTGTTAACTTAATAGGTTTCGCTGACGCCAGTGAACGCGCTTATGGCGGAGTCATATATTTGCAAGTCCGCATTGGATCTAACTACTCTGTGCAGCTAGTTTGTGCCAAGTCTAAGGTCTCGCCTGTCAAAACCATTTCGGTTGCGAGACTGGAGTTGTGCGCGGCTCTGTTGCTGTCTCGGTTGCTTCGCAAAGTTCAAGACACAATTGCGCCCCATCACTCCATCAATAATATATATGCATTTTCAGACTCCAAAGTAGTGCTCGCTTGGATAAATTCTTCTCCGCACCGCTGGCAGACCTTTGTCGCCAATCGCATTACTAAAATAATTGAACTCATTCCTGCTACTTGTTTCAATCACGTCGCGGGTACTGAGAATCCTGCGGATTGCCTGTCTCGTGGTGTTACTCCGGCTAATCTTCTGGATCATCCTTTGTGGCATCATGGCCCTTCTTGGATTTCTCGGGATCCATCAGAGTGGCCTATACATCCATCTGTCCACGATGCAGAGGACGAGGATATACCTGAGCGGAAGTCTGTCTCTCATCCCGTGACCATTGAGGTTGCGGAATCTCCTATTTACGCACTCGCGCTACGCATGTCATCGTGGTCTAAGTTACTACGTGTCATCGTTTATGTCTGTAGGTTTATTAAGAAATTACCTAATGGAACTTCTGTTTCAAGCTCTGATCTTGAGGTCGCAGAGTATACATTGTTGCGCGCCCTACAGGCTGTTCATTTTAATAAGGATGTTCAAAATTTAAAAAATAACATTCCTTGTTCTCCCGCTCTTCTTAAACTCAAGCCGTTTCTCGATGAGCACGGCATCATACGTGTTGGCGGTCGTTTGTCAAATTCGGACGTACCTTACAACTACAAGCATCCTTGCATCCTGCCGCGTCACGACCATGTGGTCAACCTTCTTGTTGATTTCTATCACAAGAAGCATCTCCACGCAGGTCCAGAGTTACTCATGTCCTTACTTAGGCAAAACTACTGGATTCTCGCTGCACGACGAATAATTCGCCACATAATTCATAAATGTAACACCTGTTTTAAATTCCGTCCGCGTCCGATCTTTCCTCCAATGGCAGATCTTCCTAGCCAACGTGTCAACCAGGTAGATAAAGCGTTTACACATACCGGTTGTGATTACGCAGGACCACTGCAGTACACACCAGTTCGTGGTAGAGGCGTCAAAAGCCGTAAAGCTTGGCTATGTATTTTCACATGCCTTACAACTCGCGCTACGCACATCGAAGTTGCGACGGATTTAAGTACGGTTTCATTTCTCGCAGCTCTAAAACGTTTTCTTTCGCGACGTGGTCCCGTAAAGTGTTTATACACGGATAACGGCACATGTTTCGTGGGTGCAAATTCTTATCTACGCGATCTCTATATATTTCTCAATAAAGAGTATAGTTCACGTCTTCAGGAGGAACTTTCCATTAATCGCATTGATTGGAAGTTTATTCCGCCTGCTTCACCACATTTTGGCGGATGTTGGGAAAGCATGGTCAAAGTAATTAAAACGCATCTCTTCAGAGTCATAGGTCAACAAATCCTTTCTTACGAAGAGCTTTTAACTGTCCTCGTGCAAATCGAGGCACTTGTTAACTCGCGCCCGCTCACAGCACTCAGTAGTGACCCTGCTGAACCATCCGCGTTAACTCCCGCGCATTTTTTAAATACTGTGCCATTGTCGTCACTTCCCGCGCCTGAAGCAGACTCTTCTAGCTTGCTTCAGAGACATACTCTTCTTGACAACCTCGTACAGTCGTTTTGGCGGCGCTGGCGCTCAGAATATCTTCACCAACTTCAGGCTAGATCTAAATGGAATAGTCCTGCATCCCCTATACAGGAGGGTACGTTGGTAATTATTATAAATGATAATTCAGCACCGCTTTCATGGCCACTGGGCATTGTTGAGAAGTTACATACCGCGAAGGACGGCACAACCCGCGTCGTTACTGTAAAAACCGCTAAGGGTAGCTACGTGCGCCCTGTTGTACGTCTCTGTCCGCTACCGACTCAGTAAGATCTAGCTTGAAGTTGGATCTCTTTCTTAGTTTAGGTATTTAGTTTGTAATTCAATTATAATTTGTTCCGCTTTGTTAACGCAATTAATTTAAAATATTTTAACGCTCGCTGTCTTAGACTGTGTATAGGTTATGCGGTAGTACACCTTACATATCTAGATTTTTATTATTATATTTCTTTTAAAGGCAACCCTTTAAGGCCGGGGGGAAATGGTAGCGCCATCTATCTGTTTAAGACGGACTACTAGTCGTCTCATCCATATTTCGCAATATTAGTTCCATTCATTCATTTGACCACTTTTGGAATGAGCGATGTGAACCCCGCCACTTCCTTACCAATCCTTTCGCACGCCTGGCGCGTAACGCACGTACGCGCTTTCGCAAACCTCTGGAAATAAACGAATCGCCGAGAGGAGACACACGATATCGCACCCGTGTCGCTCCTGTGCTGCATCGCCTCCTTACTGCTGCTGCCGGATAGCGAACTTTTGTGATAATCCGCCCGCGGGTGTGAACGTGACAGTTTTGTGATCGCATCGGGAAGAACGCCGCCCGCCATCTTGGACTGCCCAACGCTGGAGAGCCAGGTATGCGTGCTTTTTCCCATAGACCTACATCGCTCGCTCCCCTCTTGGCGATAATCAGCCATCCTCCAAAAATACAGTCCACTTAAATCTTATACCTCGTTTATTTCCAAACCAGTGGTAAATAAAAAACACACCCAATTATTGCCCAAAAACCATCCGTAAGTACCATCAAATTACACTCCTTTTTCCAGCCGATTGGAAAGTTGATCAACATTTCAAAGCCGCACATTAACGAGCTCGTTCTCAGAAGAGACGTTACCTAGTTAAATCCCAGTTTAATATTAATTACAACGCCAAGGTGTAAGGGTTGATCCTTACCCTTTGAATATTTCACCACTTTCGGGTAAATATATTTATCTACGTTGCGGATAGTATTGAGATTCGCTGTTAAATACGGGTCGGGGCCTTGATCGAAATTACCTTTGATTGTTTCGGTTGTCAGGGCTACGGAACCTTCGTTAGAAGCAGGGTAATCTGAGATGGTATCTTTAACAAAAATTACGGCGGTTACAATCTCATTTGGGAATGACAAAAGGTTGGCAATGTTGATGCGGGTCGCAAGGCTGCCTATAGGATTTAGTAGGACACATTGGTGCTTAAGCAGACTGACGTAGGTTGGATGCTGGATAATCACATTTTCACAACGATGGCTAAGAGACGGATTTATTTTAAAATTGTGTTTGATTGTGAGAAGGATCCCAGGACCCCAGGAGAAAACACTTTGTTGCCTACTAAAATTTGTATGAGATTTATCTTAATTTGAAAAACTCTTTTTTGAGATAGGTTGAACATAATATGGCTTAGTGATTAGTCTTGTGTTTCAGTAGGGATTCTTTATCCACTGCCGACTACAAATCTATATCGACTGTCCTTAAAGAGACCCCACAAGGCAGTCTCTACCGTCTACGTGACGATTTCACATTATAATATAATTAAATCCTCTCTATAAACGTCGAAGGCGAACTTATTAAGCAATGGCGCACGTTTAATGATAAATAGGAAACGTGAGCGACTTGTGAACGGCTACCGGTACCTGCGACCATCTGTCACGGTCGGAATCCATTAATCCAAAGATACGGACATATTTATAATGAAATGCACTTATTTTATTAAGTGTCACCAACGTAACGTAACTTAAAATACTTTGCTCAAATCTCCTCAATTAAGTATCTTGTAAAAGGAGTTTTCAGCAAAATTTGTACAGCTTTTGCTGTCAAATTGCTTATTTTAAGAGAATGTGATGCGAGAGGCTTGTAAAAATTTGTAGATAATATATTGTTATGTGTCGCTAGATTATAGCAGTGTATAAGCTTTGTATGATTGAAGTTAAAAAGTTAAATTTTTATTCTTAATGTAAGGGAAAAATCCATCTAACATTTCCATATCACCTCAGCTACAAACTGTGTCATAGAAATTGTAACGCGATAGGTCCCTAGCGTCCCTTGCCTATAGACAAACGGACGCGAAACAATGAAGCACGTGACATACACACAAACAGACAGACAGACGTCTTGCGGGCCATATCAACGTTTGGAGGCGCGAAGGCAGCTAACAGGCCTTCTATAATACAATGTTTTATGTAGGTATATGTACCTACTTGTGTCATATGTACCAGGGAAACAGGGATGACAGGATATAAGATTGGAATCAGTATGAAACTTGTTTGTGGAGTTTTGACTCGTATTCAACACTCTTGTGACGTGTGATGTTAGCTTTGACGTAAGTGCTTGATTGTGAAAGTTTGTGTCATCAAAGTTATTCGTAGGTAGCACAGGTGTTGTTTATGACAATAGATTAATGTAATTTAGAGAGTTGTTAGTACCCAATTTAGAAGTTATACCAACAATTTGTATTTATAAAATTTCCACGAGTTACGAATGTCGTAGATTGTATAATCGCGTATCACAGATAAACAGCTCTTTAAAAGCTACTAACATCTGAAAATTGTTGTCTTAATTTATTATATAGCATGAGCTTTTCATTTTGCATACATTTAGGCGATTATAAACATATACGAAGTTGCCATGATTCTATTCAAATTAAAATAAAGAGGAATTCACTTTCTTCAATGTGTGACTGTAAGAAGAGTAGGTACACTTGTTTACAAAGTGCTTTACATAACACATACGTGAGTTTTCGATAGCTTTTACACAGAGTAAACTGTAGAGAGTTGTCACAAGTTGTCACGAGTGGTGACAAGTCTTGACTACAGATGTATCGATGCAATGTGCTTTAGGAGACACATATTATGCTCTAGTGAAAGGGTATTTAGTACTCTTGCGGAATATAGTACGTACGTTCAAATTCAGGTGCATTGTTGTCGTTTATATGTGAATTTGCGTAGGGCTGCTACTTGTGAAAGTTTTGCGTCAGTGTGCGAATTGGCGCTTTCTGAAATGTTGAACCGAGTGCAACTGGAGTATGTGCATTCATATAACTGAACTAATTACTGTAAGTTACATACAGACACATGCAAATGGAATAGTTTGGAACAGTTGTAAGTAAACTACGTATCACTTTGTACCTTTCGTATTCATAAAACATTAACAAAAAATACCTTGCCAACAAAAATAACTTAAAGTAAAAACAAAGCGATTAAACAACTCTTATCAGCCCTACTTCCCACCCACACACGTACACACTGCATATATATACAGCACACTAACACATTTTACCTGTCAACACGAACATTTCCTGTGTGCCATACTGCATTAGTTAAACAGGGGGCCACACATGCACAAAACTACGTGTAAATACACATTTAAACGCACACACACAAACATTTGAAACCGCAAATGTGTACAGGATTGATATAAAGGTCGCAGATGTTTCGTGAAATCGGTGAATTATGTAAATAGCCGGGAGATTTTTTCTGGCGCGTTTTTATTGGTTCCGAAAATGTACCGAACGTGGATTTAATTGTGCATTAAGCAATTAATTTTATTATGGTGGCTGTTAAGGGTTTAGAGGGGTTGGACAATGCCGTCATTACAATTGTTATGGAGAGTAATAATCATTAAAAACATTCGAAAATATTGATTTGCTGTGTTTTGACTTTTTTAAATTAAGTTTTAGGAAAGCTATCGTTGACGTATTGCCTGCGAACTTAACAAAAGGCATAATGCGGAGTAAAAACTTAATTAACATACAACAATAGATAAGGTTTTACAAGACTAGTTTATCAGTGGTTTAGCATATTTAAATATTGTTGTTATTTTGTGTACCTTATAAACAATTATTTTCTGAAGTAAATATAAAGGGTACGAACTGAAATATTATAGGTCGCTAATAGTTTAATAACAGAGTTATTTCATATTTATTCTCCCCGAAAAAAATGCGTTAATTTCCTACTATTCTATATTCATTGTCGTCCAGGCAATATATTAAAAGGCGAAATTCCTTAGTTGACTGTAACATTATATCTGTAAGTAGAACAATAGCTACCGTTTAGCAGTAGTGTCGCATAGGTGCTAGCATTCTTGAAATACAACGCCCGGGTATGTGGCAGACTCATTATACATATACATTAATTATACAATGTACCTACCTAGTTAAATGGTACTAGAATCATTAGACTACGTAGGTAAATGACGTAGATGAGGTACTGTGAAGTAAATCTGCTTCTAATAATGATCATACAGATTTATAACAGACGGAAAATCCTAACACTTAAGATAAATAAACTATCAACTTATGTGTAATGTAGGATCAACACCTTAAGCGTGCAATATAAATATCTAAGGGGCAGCCCTAAACAAAGGAAAATGTGAGTTATTTGTTTCATATAATTGTTATATTATTTTTATTGATCAAGTTATTAATAGAAAAAGTAGAAATAAAGGAGCCCAGATTAGATGAAGGGAAAAGGCTGCTACAAATGACGCATCAAACTCAGCTACGCCAGGATTTCGCGTACGTAGCAGTTGCATTTTAATGCACATTAAGGCACAACCCCTCTATGCAGTTTTCTAACGAGGCTACTTAGCTCTCATCCAATTAAGTAAGTAAACAAGTCCTCGTAGCCACCGTCGTATCGTATCGGATCGGCAAGGACTCGTTACAATCAATAGGCAATTAATTCGTGCACCGCGAGCTATGGTGTCGGTGCCGCGCTCGACCACTTAGGGTTGTCAAGATCAAGTTTTATATAAAAGGGTAGATGCAACTTTGGTGCAAGGTCGTTTTTGAGCCTGAGTGGATGGTGAATAAAGATATTGATGAAAATAGACGAGTAGAACCAAGTTTCGTAAAGCTAGAGAAATATATTTTTTTAATAGTATCACAAACTGTGATAGCGTAATGGGGTGTTATTACTTCAGTAATTAAAAGCCGATAATTAAAGTGAGCTAACATTAAAATATCGCATCATATCATTCTACGAACGTATTGATTGACCTCAAAACCGCCGCTTCCTAAAACAAGCAACGTCAAATGCAAAATTAATCAAACTCTCGGCACCTAAAACAATAATTTATAACACGTCACGTCAAGCTACAGTTGCACCACTCCCCTTCGCCATGGGAGGGAGTTGAGCGTATTGACGCGCAATATAACTTGAGCCGTACCATGTCCCGTGATTAATTTTGTCGCGCGACAACCCTAAAGATTGACAAGTCGCGAGCGTAAATCAGTCGCGAGAATGCGGCGTACCGCGCACCAAAATCCATGCCATTTGTATGTCTCGTTTACTACAAGGAAAGTTCCACTGTGAAAAGTTTCGAGTAAGAGATCGAACGACGAACTGGGTGAAACTATTTGTTAATTATCGGTTCAAGATTTCTATTCAGGACAAAGTTGAATGGCTAAATTGAATCTTAGGAAACAAGGGCGGCTGAGAGTTTTGACTAGTTGGCTGCTGACTTTAATATTGTATTGGCGGAATGCCTTAGTTATAGGACTTTAGGAACTTGGATGTAACGATACAAAATAAATAGAAGCGTTTAACACAACTATAAATGGAGTTAAAAAGTGAATTCCATAAACCTTATTTATTTTGATGTAAATGTATGGAAGTGAAGTTAAGATTTATTATTGCTCTGGTGGAACTCTTATATGATCAGTAGGAATTGTTGTTAATTTATAAAACAAGCAAATTTTTGACAACTGGGGGGTATATAATTCCTGAAAATAAACGCTATTTCTTGGGATATCGCTTTCTCTGTCCGAACCTTACATGAAATAAACACATAGGTATGTGCCGATTAGTCGGCAAGTACATCTAGGCCTCAACCTCAAAATGGCTGACGTCACAAAAAATTGAGAACACTGCACTCATTAAACTAATAAGTAACACCACTTAAACAATCATTAGTCTATAATTCAAGTATCTGTAACAGATAACGTTAGTGGCGAACATATTAATTGGGCGTGTGTTAGTTAAGGTGTCACTTCGACAAGTCGTCGATATAAATTAGATGAGTTGGCTTGCTAGTTGCCGGATTATTTATGGCGTATCATATCGCTAGGTAGCTAGAGAGGTAGACAGGGGATGCTTGCCAGGAGTTACGATATTGGCGCAATATATTATTAGCTTATTACTAGGTTTCGCGGCTCTGATATGAAGTTATCTTATACATTGATATGTACCTTTAGGATGGTTACATTATGTTTTTTAAAAACTACAAAAAGCAGTAAATGGGAAATGAAATGTTATGCCTTAAGGAGGTTTGGTTCTGTAAATTTAAGGTATGTATTAAACGACAGATAGACTTTCAGCGTTTCAGCCAAATAGCGTTTCAGGAATGCGGAAGGGATGGAGGGCTAGATACTTAGAATATTAATTACGACTTCTAATAAATATCACTATTCCATTATATAAAAACTTCGAACCTTTGTCCTGGCCCAGAACAAAATAGTTAAAAACCCACCTATTCAAACCTATTGTTATCATTCAGACCCAAGGTACAATTAACATATTCCTTAAGTTTTTTTACTAATAAACATAGTGACAATGCTTCGGGAACGTTGTTTTTTTAACTTCCGAAGATTATGCCGGAATACATAATGAGTGCCGGCACTAAATGTCAACGAACTGTGCCACTATTTCCTTTGTATTTTTATCGTTCGTCATTACCATAGCGCAAAGGTAAGGCACTGCGTAAGAAGTCGGTGATATTAATTGATATTTGCCAAATTTAATTTTAGCTAGTCTAAATATTTTTTTGACATGGCTCTTAGTTTATTTATTATTTATCATGAAATAAAAAAAAATATTGTTAATATAACTTTTACGACTCTAATATTACAATGTAGCCTTAAAACTATGTCACTATGTGATCAGTTTTAGACTCTATCGGCTAGTCGATAAATTGATGCAAACTATTTTATTTCAATTTCACCTAGTGTCACTGGGATATGTAAATAAGTATTTAAAACCAACAAGCTTCTAACACAAACGCTACCACATTTTCCAATTAAAATTCTGACATAACCATTTACAAGTACCAGGACAAAAGGGATCGGAGGAGTTCCCTCGCACACCTAATACAAAACTACTTTAACCCACTCATATAGCATATATATATCACAAATTCGATTCTAATTCTCCCTCCCAACTGTTTAGAACGTGGAAGACGGCTTAATCGGCACACTTTAACTCAATCAACGTGATCAAATGCAAAATAGGTTTGCCATTGCCGCACGGTAATCGCTTTACAGAAACTACGGTGTTGGGCGCTATTCATTTGTCATATACATACATACATACTATACATAGGTACCGTGGAAATACAGCGTGAAATATACGAGAAATATATAGTACTGGGAATTGAGAAACGCTTGCTTGCATCCCGAAGTGGATATATCAAGATTGTCTAGCTTAAAAACTACCTGGGTGCAAAATTATAACTGAATCCCTTTTATTGTTAAAAAGGGTAAAAACATCCATTAATGCATTCATTCTCACTTCGCTTTTTTATACTCGAGAGATTGGTACATAATCATCCTAATTTTGAAATTCAACACACAGACCTAATATTTCAAGGCAGTATTTTTTTTTATTTGAGCCATTGTTCTAAAATCAAAGCTCTCTCTTTAGCCAGGCTGCGCCGGCGCAGGAACGGACGCGCACAGCCGATGCGTGCGCGCATTGAATATTAAAGCTACGAGGATCAATAACCTGCCTTCTCGAATAGGGAATCCGTGTCGCACAAACGGGCAGGTAAAAACTATTGTTCAAATATGTTATAATATTGTCACATACATCTGTAGAAAAATATTTTAATACTTTTGTATAATCTGTAAGGTAGTAAGCGTGGGGCCTTGTCTTCTTTTCTATTTGACAAATGTTTTGCGCTTTTCTATAAGCTAAATTTTCAAAGCAATAGTTTATTCATCATTTCTAATTCGTTATTTATAATCTAATCTTACCATTTCACGTTGTACGATGACATTTTAAGTGATTTGTTTGACAGAGTTAAAGGAGACTTACCTGAAAAAAGGATAAACATACATTAGTATTACACACAACAATCTTATGAAAAGTAATTTATAAATCGTCAAGAGTAGTACAACGAAATAATTATCACGAAATATTTTTATAAATGGTGTAAATAACTCTACTTTGTCTTACATAACCACAAGATTACAAAAGCACATTATTCGTGTAAATAGTGCTAAAAGATTTGTCGTACAAATAACAACACGACCATCAATTATTCTCTTATCTTTCAATAACAACAGTTTGAGGAAAAGATAATGCTTAAATTATACTTTCCTTTAAAAAGATATAATCGGAAATCAACAAAGTTTCTTCTGCGAGGTTTTTATTATTCTCGCAAAATGCTATAAACGTTTTTATGTAAGTGTTTGTGATGCGTCTTTGTTTTTTAGTTTGTGTGGCTATTAATCTGTCGTGCCCGGATCTCGTGGCGTATTGTAGGATGTTTGTTGAGCCTACTCCAATATTTATATTGATGCATATTTTTTGTAGTAAATGAACCTTCTTATTTTATAACAAAGAGTCTATTTAGTATTTTCCCATGGGGTATTTGAAGGTTGTCATTAAAAACAATAGGATGGTGGGTAGGGGATGATGACTAATTTTTATTTTAAGTCCGTCTTTTAGATAAAAAAAATATATTAGACACGTATTTTTTGTTTTGTCCCGTAGACAAAGAATGACGAAGATACAGCGATTTCAATTCTTGCGTGACGTCATGTTTTTGTAGAAATTATACTCGGCCATGACGTCACAAACCCCCACTACTGAACTTTAAAGCGGTTTATTTTCCTATTCTTTTCTTGATTTGATAAAAGAAAAAATACGTGTCAGTTATATTTTGATTATCTAAATGACGGACTAAATAAATTTTGACTTTTCATACCTAGTCATCTACCCTATTCTTTGGTTCTTTACTCTATTATTTGAGAGATTCAATATTAAATCGAACCAAAAGAGCAAAGATTCATATTGTCAATACAAACCGTCAAGACAAATAGCGCAGTGGGTACGTGACTAGAATTTCTGGGTGTTCTCGGACATTCTAGATTTTCAATCAAAGGAGACAAATTGTATGATGCTGATGTTTATTCTGATTCTCGATATCTGCTTGCATACAATACAGTTTTTTTTATTTGTTAAACAGCTATTATTATTTGCCGTAGTCAAAAAGTTAAGAATAGCTTAGCGATAAAATATTGTCTATTTTTTTTTATACGAGTTACATGTGTTCTTGTACCAATAGTCACAAAATACAATATAGTTCTGATCTATAATAGTTGGTAAGAAATTATGTGTTATTCAACAAAACACTTAAAAAGGCATACAATCCATTCATAGCAACACAACGAGTATTTTCTAAGTCTTTCACACGTGTAAGCGATACATGAAGTGAATTAGGTATTTCTAATTCAAAGAGCGGGTAAACTTCGACGTGCATTGACTAACAATATAACACTGCACCACGTGATATTAGTAACAACAAAATACGAAAAGAAACCTTACTACTCTGTAATAAGAGCACTATTCATGTCCAATTGCTATCAGTCTTATGTGGTTTACTGTACGCCAACGTATCAAGAAGAAAATTCTTTTATTTTTATTCAATTATCGTTCCATGAAAACGCGAGTATTTCAAGAATCATTGTTATTAATTAGATATTGTTTTGTCAAATTTATTGGCCCTCTTGCAGTTTCATTTTTACCGACTTCAAAAAAGGAGGTTTGCTATTACGCAGGAGGTATGTTTGTATGTAAGTCTGTAGGTTTATATAGCGATTATAATAGGTCCAGGTTTTTTGATAATATCATGGACCGAAAATTATTTATTTATTTTATTAAATCATTTATTTCACACAACACAAAAACAAGGAATATTTCGTATTTAAAAATTATGTACAAAGGTGCTGCTTATTTCTTTATTATTTGTGTAACGGATTGGTATTGATATGAAATCAATTATAATGATTAAAGTTTGTAATATTCATAGTTACTTGTAGGCGGTTTACATTCGTGAACTGTAGGCTAAATCACATAGATCAATTTAGAAATTCATTACTGATAACTTTTGATTTAACAAGGTTTAACTAACCTCAAATTCTATTTTCAGTGAATATAACTTATTCGTACTATTTCACAGTGTAATCCGATTATAATATGACTTGTACAAAATGTCCATTTGAATTAAAATCTGTCCTACCTCACCTGTCAATGTTGGTCAGTCCGATTGAATTCAAACCACAAATTTAATATTGTTCAGACTAAAATCCGTTTTGGATAACGACATAATTTAGTTCTAACCGCGGTGCGCACTAGCTGAATATATATTATATACTTATGTAGTAGTCGGTATTTAAGGGTTGAAATATTGCTGGTGAGATTTGGTTAGTTACTTTACTAAATTGGGTACATTTTAGTAGGTGATCATGTTTTTATCAGCTCAGATTTGTCCAATCGTGGGCATATATCGGCAGTTTTTCATTATATTGCAAATCATAATACATAAAAAATAAAGTAGTGTTTTTCAGTTCTTAAGCTGTAAATTTTTCGTAGAAAATATTGTATCAATATTCATGTAGAGCATTCGTTATGAAGATGACATAGGCAAAAATATGTTTAGACTCATTCAACTTAAAAATCATAAAATCTTAGCTATAAAAGTGAATGAACGTGGCTATATAGATTTTTATTATAGCACAACTAAATAGTTTCTAACAATTGCAACAGGAGGGCGGAGTTATCGATAACGATTTACTCGATTTTAACTGAATCGAGTCTAAATCGATAACCATCAGTGAACGATGGTTTTTACAACAAAACCCGGTGACCCGAAACGATACTGCAATGCCGTTGCAAACGAATTCAGCTGAAATCGTTCAACGATTCTTAGGTTCAATGGTTTTCTGATCATTTCGTAATAAGAGAAGTTTGGTATACCTTAAATAGCAATAAAAATCTATACCTAAGACCATAAATAGGATATTGCAATCATTTTCTAAACACTCAAAAAAATCTTTATCGCTAGGTTCTTGGTTGCAATAATCGAAGAATAGGTTGTCTATCGAATGACAAAGCGTTATATTTAAGACGGGATTGTTTACGTGTTTTTATCAAACTTATCTAATGCAAGTCATGGCTGAGAATAGCTACTTTTAAAGATACTAACTACGACTACTAAGTCAAAGACCTCTTCTAATACAAAGAAAAAATAGCATTGGCAATATCGACACATCGTTTAATATAATTTAATTTTCTGTAAATTTTATCGCCAGATTTAATCAGGTTAAAGTTTAGCATTAAAAATGTAAATAAGTATCCAATTAAACTCGTCATATTACATTAAACTTTGTCAATAACACTCATCATGACAGGAACTCATTCAAAACATATAATAAACTAGACTAATACACCTCGCAACATCAAAGCCCACTTATCAAGATTCCGCTCTCAACGTGTAATATGACGTCACGTAAATTAATTTCAACAAATTTCTAATTACAATTTCGAGTGATTTACAAAGCGGTGTTTGCGTTCATTTTGATTTAGGGACGATTTCACCATGAAGGCATACCTAGGAACTAAGTTACTCGGGATCGAATAAAAAAAAATTGCAAAACTGAACTGTTTGTCAGAGAACATTGAATTTCTCTCTAAATGCCAGACAGGATGAGGAAATATTTTGTTTTTCTATGAAATGAAATCACTTTTTGTCTATGAAATGAAAATTAGAGCATCCAACTCACTTAAAAGCGGGGAATCCAGGTTAGCTCCTACGGATCGCGTTCAAATTCACCCGTGAAATCCACCGTCAGCGTAATTTATTGGATGTTGGAGATGCCCGCGACGTGTAATGGTCACAAATGGTCACAAGTTTGACCGGGGAATGGGAAGTAATGGTCCACCCTTACCATGTTTGTTGGTAATGAATGGTGATGGGATTGTACCAGAAGTGATTGCCATACGTGTCGACAATGACTTAGGGACAGTGGGTAAGTGATCAGATTTCTGGTCTGAAGGTAAAGCGGAACACAGGATAACGTTTGAGACTATATAGGCTTAGAATGTAGACTCTTTCAATAGCATAATACTAGGCACACTGCAAAATCATACATGTTCCTCTGGACATAAAAAAGTAGCTAGCAAAGTAGCACTTGTAGTTGTGCAATGGAATCAGAGTCAACACAAACACAGACCCTAAACAGTAAAGTAATTTTCTACACTGACGCGTCCGAGGTTCGAACCTGGGACCCCGGGACTAGAACCCACGTCGAAAACTGGTGTTATGACAGCTTAAACTAAGACAAATGAATACCTAACGCTCATTTTTACCTCATTTTATAACGACTCTTCCAACTAGACACAAACAGTAACCCCAACAATTATATCCCAGCTGTAATTACGTCACTCCACTATGAATGACAGACATAGTGTGGCCGAAACGATCGTACATCACAGCGTAAACTGGAGTCGCGAGTTGAAAATAAACGCACCTACAGTTAGGATGCACGTTAACGAAAATAACCGAGTAATGTGAACGACGATAATATAACATTGTCAATTATACCGTGACTTCACTTCTGGGTAACAAACACGTGGCAGAAATGTGTAATAAGATCATTCTGTATTATTAATAGACAATAGTACATAATCTTTGCAACAATTGTTGGAAAAACCTCAGTGAAATGAGAACCTAGATGTAGCGAACAAAATTTAGCAGAAAGGAGTACAGTAAAAATACAGCAGGGTTAAATAGTAAAGCGGTATATAGGAGGGCCTCATAGCCTCAGTAAAGCTCGGTACATCAGAATCAATTAGCGTGGAACCCAGGTTATTCCTGATTAACTCATCAGTGCCGTGGACCGAGGATATAAAATCGGATTAACTGAAGTGTAAAAATATGTAGATACGTTCCATCTGCCAAATCAAAATTACAAACGTGATTGTTTGCACCTATTCATGTTTTCTGCAGGGTCTTGGTAGATAAAGGTCTGACAAGGCATACCCATATTAGGCAAAAAAAAAATAAGTATACTTAAAACAAGAGATTATCCTTCTTAAAAGGCTATTATATCTTACTTTTTATAAAAACCATAAAACGAGCTGTCCTTCACCAGCTACCGAGCACAAAAGTCATTAATTACCTACTTAACACTTTATTAATGTTATTAAATAAACATTATTACATCAACTCTCAACAGCCATAACTTCCCGTCTTATCTCTCAACTATTAACGCTGCATAAAATTTATTTAAAATGTCATTCGGGACGAATTCAGGTGAGCCGAGGGCCGAGGGCTGAGAGCCGAGGGCCGAGGGCTGAGAGCCGAGGGCCGACTGCCGAGGTTAATGGGCCACGGGAAGTTTCTATTAGGTCTGTACCGTGATGCGCAATAATTGACTTGTATACGCGGCGCAATGGAGCCACGACAACCGCGATTTGACCAATTTGAGATTTTATCTTATAATTTATGTGTTTGAGTGGGCAGGACAGAAATGCGTGGTGATAGATAGGGAAAACCTTCCCAGTAGTAGGAATTTAAGAAATTATAAACTCAGATTTCAAGTAAACTAAAAAAATTACATAGTCGTTCTCTTTTCCTTGTTAATCGATATCCTGTTACAGATTCCTTGTCAACAGATCAACCTATAGTTTCTATCTATAGTTATGAATGTATACCATCTCACTCGAGGTGAAAACAGAATGCAAGTAATACGACCTCTATGGCGCAATATAATTAGCACATAATTTACATCCGTCCATAATTTACATTTTTGTCTGTATATTGCTCACAACAACCTCCAATTGTCTGAATGTTTACGATTCTCAGAAGCATTCCCTAAGTTGGAAGTATGTTCAATAAATCGTATTATGTTTGCTTTTTATTATTACTCCCACGTCATCCTTGAAGAAATATTGTTGCAAAACATTGTGTAGTTAGGTAAGTATATAGGCGACGGGCCTGTTGGTCTAGTGGTTAGAGACCCTGACTGCTGTACCGGAGGTCGTGGGTTCGATTCCCACCCGGCACAAATGTTTGTGTGATGAGCACGATCATTTGTTCGGTGTCTGGGTGTAATTTATCTTTAATATGTATGTATTTAGAAATATATAAGTATGTTTATCAGTTGTCTGGTTACCATAACACAAGCTCTGCTTAGCTTGGGATCAGAAAACCGTGTGTGAGATGTCCTGGAATATTATTATTATATTATTATATGACAATAGCTAACTTTACTGTTTCTTAAGATTAGAAAATCCTCCTTTAAAATTGTCATAATTTTTTGACATGTAATATAAAGTTTAACACGTTCAAAAATAAGTATTAATAGTTGTTACATCAGTATTCAATTTTGAACACATTTTCTTTTCGTTATAATAATAAAGCCAAGTCAAAAAAAAAATATTTACGCCTTCTCTCAAGACATTTTAAGGTGAAAATGGCTCCATTTTCATAATTAGGTTTCGTTCTAAGCCTGACTCGATTCCTGGAACGTACACAATTACCGATGTCAATCTAAAAATAATATAAGTGAAAAAAATCTAAGACTTTTGCTTCTTATTCTACAAAATGTTATAGAAAAGATGATGTTTGGAAATTTCGACTTGTACTTTTTCTGTGACTATTACGACTTATATTAAAAATGGCAATTACAACGCATACGAAAAATATTTTAGAACTGATCTCATCTTCGAAACTTTAGAAATGAATTAAGTATTTTGAAAACTATGATTATTATTATTATTCGCATTTTAACATAGCTCATTAAATGGATATAACTTGTAATTATTATATCGCATAGGAAAATAAAGTAAATAGCAAATATTTTTGCAATAAACATACAGACAACACGACATCCTGACCCCAATTATATTACTAACACAATTAATTACAGCCAGCACACAATAGGATGTACCATACATAATATTTATTAAATAGGTTTAGTTGAATGTGTGCGATGTTTGTATGGCCAATACGGCAAACAAACGATGATATAATAAATTCACATCCGCTTCAAAATTGGTTTAAATTATGAACTATCTAACTAGAAAACTATTCACGGACTAAGAAATATGTTACGTAAAATACCCGTAAAAAGATTATTTTTAATATTCAGAATGTCAAGAATTTATTAATTTAGAAAACGATAAATTTTGTTATTATGGCATTCATAAACACTTTCAATATAAAAGTACCACAACCTCACCAGTAAAACAATATCAGAAACTGAATCTGATTTTTATTTGGGCATTATAAAGTCGTATTAGATTCATCTAGTTCATTGAATTTAATAATGAGATATTAATTCATGGGATCAACAAACTCCACTACATTTTATACATCAATCAAAGCTTTCAATTAATTAATTTTGAATTACATAATAATTCAAATAAAACCTTCAATTTGCGCAGCCCTGCAATTAGTGGAGATTACCCAACGCGTAATTAAAACTAAATTAAAACGCATCGACGCATCTAAAAGCCGCGACAGCACCAGGTGCCAGGTAATAAATAAAAAATAATTAATAAAAATATAATACTGCAGTAATTAATAATCGCATTATCATGTCAGACCATACCAGAGGGGTATAGGCCACCAAACCACCTACCACTGCGCAACGTGCTGTGGGTTCGATCACCGCATGGGACAAACATTTGTGTGATTTATTTTTTTCGTATCCCGTCTATGTATTCCCTGCGAAAATGATATAAATGCACATAATCATAAATAATATTATATGTGTTTATTTTAATTCAAATGTCAGGTTTGCTGTTGTGAATGTGCTGACTGAATGTTGTCTATGTTATGTCCAATATATAATGTAAATGCAAGATCACAAAAAGCTCATCATGCAAGCTCAGCTTTACAATGATGCAACAACACCATAGTTGGATGGCTGAAATATCTCTGGCGTTGCCAAGAGCACTTCTCTTCTAGACGCGTCTGACTGACACGACATCTAATCTATGACTGGCATGCGACAGCTCCCCCACATTCTACACCACATAAAATCAACGAATCGATTTTACAATCGAGAGCAGAAAAGGCTAGTTGTTAATTTTGAAACACTCGTTTAATTAATAATCATGGTATCTGACCTGACAAAAAAAGAAAAACCATAATTTACAATGATGTATTTCCGTTTTCAAAAAGTGGATTTAAAATTAGCTCAAAAATGCTCAAAATTGTCATGGCGTTTTGGTTGACGTTACGCAGTGTAAAAAACCAACAGCTAACATGTTAACAACATAAATGACGTTTCGGGCATGTTTCGCACCTCATGACGTCACTCATTTGATTGGTGTTTTCTGTAATGTGACTGAATATATAATTTTGCTTAATTTATTTCCCGAAAATAAGAATAATCTTTTGGTTTTAATAATGTTTACATCAAAAGTAATACATGGAAACTCTTAACCATCAAATTTTCTTCTATTGGAAACAAGCCTATTAAAACAGTAACCCATTTGAAATTGCGCAAATCGATTAACGCTTTCCAATTGATTTAAATTAGGATGATTACAAACTATTCGGGCTTAGTTTGTTTATTATTTACTTTAGATGTTTGAGGTAATGTTGTTATTAATGTTTTGATGTGAATATTAACTTTGATGTTTACACATCCTATGCCTACAAACTCTGCCAATATTTCGCTTCATAACATAATGTTTACTATTACAAATGTTTTAATGACGGGTAACTATGTAGGTGTGTAGCTATAGGTAATATAACTAATTGGTTCTATAAAACAGTTCTGTTTGTTTGTTGATTTTTAAAAAGACGAAAGATCCGTCCACGTTATGCGCGTGTTCGTCACAGGCTTCCTTTTTACAGTCAAGTCTTAAACTATTTCTAAACGGTTGTGTGGTAAGTTGTCACGTCACGCCCACTAAGGTACATAATAGTATACCTAAATGGGCGTATCCTAGTTAGTCTTAGAACAGGCCATGAAGCACATTTACTGCGATCTCTTCCATTAAATACAGAAATAACTGTCTGTGCATAAACGAAATATACAACTAATTCATTTTGTAGTTAACCACGCGCAGTACTAATAAATTACTACAACCACTGCCTCGTATATTAAGAGTAATCCTTTGATATTTCTCGTTAACGCAGCAATGGACACTCCATTACAACTATACCGATCTCATAGATCTATTGTCTTGAAAAATAAAAGAAAAACGAGTGAAATGACGCATCAGTCATTAGCGGCTTTAAATAAAACACGGCCAGTGTATGAAGAGCCCTCGCTTCAGGAGACAATGGCCCTGATTCTGTTAGACACGCACTAAAGTTATATTAGACTATGGGTATCTTTTTCACTCGTACATAATTAGAAAAGGACAAATGATGAAAAGTAAGACCTGCAAATAATCTTTTAAAAAATTTTGTTGACGCACAAACGTGTGCACTGAAAACACATCGTTACTTAGGTGTATGTATTGCCATCCTTTTCTCACGCTGCACATTGGTAAAAGACTAATTTAATACTTTAATTTTCCTAAAGCTCAGGTCTAAGGGAATCAGCGCAACAATGCGTTGTGTTCAGGTGACAGGGGTCTATAGTCATTGGTTCTATATAAATAGTGTTGTCTGTTAGCGTGTAGTGTTCAGTTCCCGAATGCCGCAGTAGTAAAGTAGGCCGGTAGCAATCGGTGGCATGTCAATCCGCACGGCAGTGTTTCGACGCGCGAATCGTTTAAGTGATTTATTTTAGGTGCTCCTCTTGAGGGGGACATGTGTATTCGGTGTCCGCTATTGTTTTTTCTTAATGTTTCCTACAATTTGTTAAATATTATGTCCGGTGAGAATTAGTGGAAAGTTTGAGAATGATCGTTTTAATTTTGTTATGTTACTAAAAATCGTTATTATGCAAGATGCTGCGTTGAATAAGATAAAGTAAACAAGAAATTATTTTAATTAAATTTTTAATTCATACCAATAATTTATCTACTATATATTTGAATTAAATCCATATAATTTCCCTATCACTACAAACACACCCTTTCAGTCTCAACAAACACAAACAGCACCCCGTACTTACGAGTACCTGCGTCCCTTCCCCATCCGGCACCCAGTTCCGTGCAGCATTCGGGATCCGGTTCCGTTTCGTATTGATAATAACATCAACACGGGACGGACGGTCCCAATGTGTCGTATCAATCAGCCGCCACGCCTACCTTGGCAGCGATTCGATAATATTCATTCACTTCGACCGAAAACTCCGAACGCATTCTGTGATTTAAGCTATTGTCCGCGAATGTACTTCACGGTATTAAAATGTGTTCGCGACTGTACGCAGGTCATTGAAATATTACGATCATTTAATTTCGATGTTGGAAGTGGTGATTTTGTTTACGAGCGTACATAATTTGTTTATATGCATATTTTGGTTACGATCTGGAATATTGTTGTGGCTTTTAAAAGAATATTAGCTTCTGGCGAGATGTCAAAAGCAATCAAATTAGAAACTCCAACTAATGGAACACCATATTACCTGGAAAATGGTACTCAAAGCAAAGACGAAAAGTGTTAGAGATTATTTTCACGTGAACAGGCCCTGAATACAAATTTATTTGCTTTAAATATCCGTCCTTTATACAAGCTGCCTACATATCTTTTGCGTCTACTAATTGCCTTTTACGGTGACAGGTTGGCAGCTCATTTCCTTGTTAAAGTTAAATACTGAGTTTCAGCCCCTCTAAGCCCGAGCTACAGATTACTGCGAAACGCTTCTACTTACAGACATCTGACGTACATTTACTTTCTATCAAGTTAATTAGCAAGCCTACTACATCCGAGTAAATTCTTACTATCAATGTTTAGTCTAACTATGCCAAGCGCTGCAAACTCTTCAAGTTAGCTTGTATGCTGTCAAGCATCCTGAAAACTAAATACGTAAGTAGACTACCGTTAGAGTATTCGATCGGTAAATAACTAAACAAAATTTTAGTTCGTATGTAAGTAGAACATGTTTTCTTTTATTGCATCCCTTTGATTGCCGACGACCGGGAAGGGCAGTGTAATTGAATTTCCTATCAGGAAATTCTAAGTAGCAATCCGATTAGAATATTTACCCACAAAAGTTTGGAGCTATTCCGTGGAACTGGACCTTGATTGTTACAACAGTATATTGTATTATTGGTTTCATTTATCGTCAGATAATTGTAAAATTATTTTGAGTAAAACCTTTGTTTAAATTGATGCAAAGACCGCATATTCAATGATGTTTTTAGTTCCCACACATCACAAGCATAACCCTACGGACGCGACAAGCGACAGGAGGTATCGTCGTACGAAACACTTACATATTCCAAGTACGTTCCAGATCCAATGTCAGACACACTGAACGATATTGTGTTGCAATGCCAGCGTCGCTTCGTGTCGCGTCGTGTCGTCTCGTGCGATGTCGGCCCCCTGCATCTGACAGCACTGTGTCTGCACTGCCACTGCCTACATCTCCGACGATAAATCCGTTTGCTATTAATCTGTGCTTCACAGATTGTACGATAAATCGCTTGCTTCTGAACGACGGTGCTGTGGGGTTGACGAATGGTTTTCAAATCATTCTTTCCGTTCGCTTTGAACGAATGTGTCTTCTTCGTGATTTTGGTTTCGTTTTGCTTACAGTGGGCCAAGCACGAATATTTGCGAAAAGTTATTCGTATCGAAATCGAGTGACATTTGTATGACAATTGTACAGCGCCCCTATCGGGCGTAAAAGGAAACAAAACATGGCAGCACGAACGATTTTAGCGCGCTCTCGTAATCGAAATCGAATCGACATGGTAAACGAAACTCGATACTTATAAACAATTGTGACATTTTTGATAGCACGAACATTGTTTTGACGTACGTTAATGTAAACTCTCGAAGGCTGGCTAACGAGTATGCTCGAAACATTATTCACTTGTAAATAGTCGGTGAGAAAGGTTTCGAAAAGTGTAAAAATAAAGTTTTAACCGTGTTTATGATTTGTTTAAGAGTTAGTTTTGTAAATAAAAGTGTTTTAAATTATTGTTAAGTTATTGGAACAATTATTAATAGCTCCAAAATAATTTAAAATGCAAAGACCGCCACTGTATGAACGTAGTACCATATATTATTTAAATCTTAAGCGATCTTAAATCACATTTTATTTATTTGCATACCTATAGAATTAATGTGTTTGAAAAAGATTTGAGTTGCTTATATGTTTTTTTTTTATCATTATAGAGAAATTACGCGCAGAGCAAAACTTAGGAATAGGATTAACCCACTGGACATAAATGAAACCGAATTTAAAAATAGATATCCCCTAAATAAAGAAGCTTTTTGAGTTCCTCCGTGAGCAACTTCAACAAAAAACAGCATTAACATAGAGTTCTAGAATTAGTCTAGAACTTAAGGTACCCACTTTGATGCTACATAAGTATACCTATTCAATTTCTTCTACTTGTATTTCAGTATTAAAATGGAATATACCTGACTAAAACTTATTTAGTATTTAATATCACAAAATAGGTACCTATAGCGCGGGAAATTTTAGGTATGGCTATATGTCCTCCCCTTGTACGTCACGAAATCTCCAGGAGATTTCAGTCAAAAAACGCGCGTCTGGCGTAAATCTCCTGGAGATTTCGTGGATCGGGTCGTATTAAATATCAAATATTGAATGTCTAGAGTATACGTTACCTACTCTAACTTACACAGACTGTAGGTGAAAGAATGAGAAAGGCATAAAACATTACATGCTAAACATTCAACAACATTTATTTACGGAACGTTTTTCTGTTATAACCTTGTTGTAAAGGCCTCATTTCGTTTAAGCTAAACGACCTAACGCGTCGGATGTCAAGTGGGTGCGTTCGGTACCCGTAATTTTTTTTTTAATAAAATCTCAGAAACTATGTTATATTGCTGAAGATAATGCCACTTTATAATGTCTAATAATTAACTTTGGATCTCTTCTTTATATAACATTCAGTTTTTATTTAAATTTAATAATAATAAAACGTTTATTCAAATGTGAAAAAAATCTTAACAACTTGATTTAGTTTTCGAACGCACGATTCATTCAACAATCGTTCATTTTGCTCACTATGGCGCGTCCCTATTTACATTAGCATGACGTCACCTTCGAATTCGAATCGAGTGTTCGATAGTGCTTCGAATGTGCTTCGTGCTGCCTACTATCGACAGACTCTGTTTTCGAATCGAGGCCTCGATACATTGTCGATACGAAATCGTTTGATATTCGTGCTTGGCCTACAGATCGCTGTTTGATGACAGTGTTTTGTTTTATTTGTGCTGAGCTGTCTGTGTGACGTGATCTAGTGGTTCCGATGAAAACTATTTGTTTGTCTATTTATGTGTCAGGTTTAAACTAGGATATATTAATACTCTAATACAGCAGGATATGTAATATATAGGTGAACAGTGAAAAATGGAGATATAAATAAAGGGGGCCGATGAAAATGTCATAATGAAAATACCCAAGACTTACATGTCGGTTGCGACAAAGTCAATGTAATATGATCTTTATATTGTTCACATTAAGGTCCTCGTGTGTGGCATTGTTAGATTAGTATAATTTGATCCGACGACAGCGGGCGTCGCGGCGTGTCGTGACGGATTACATATGCGCGTAATGCCTGCTACACACGACGGAACGAAATTGACTAAATTGGATGCAAGGGTACTAATAAACTTGTATGCAGATACTTTGTTACTATACTTATACCAAATACTCTTATAATACACTAATAGTTCCTAAAAATGGATTTAACAGACGTTGCTTCTTGCGACATCATCAAAGTATTAAGTCCAAGGCTAGTGAAAATTAGTTTTAATTTACAGATACAACAAAAAAAAAATACTAAAGAATACCTTGACTTCTCGCAATCAATCACTATACAATAGTCACCGAGGTAAAAAAAAGAGTTTAGTTTAATATAGAAATTAAAAATAATGAAAAGGAAAAACATAACTTAACCAAAGTATTTTTTAAATCAGCTATTTCAATAACATTTAATTATGTATGCCTCTTTTGTTTGCTGTACTTACTACATTATAATACAGTCAAGACCAAACATTATGTAGCTTCCCATAAAGTCGTATCGATACCCCACCAAGCTTAGCCAAGTCTGGATATACATTCACACACAAAACATGTAAGTTTGTTACAAAAGAGCATGAAAACTCCTTACAAAGTTTCTCGAGTATTTCAAAAGAGTTTTGTACTCGTGTATCCAAAGGATCATTGTACTGATGTAAGGATTTCGTCGACTTAGAGCGAGGACAGGAATCTTACAGAAAGAGAATAACAGGATACTATGAGATTTAGGCAAAAAAAGTTGATAGAACAAAGCCTAGGTTACTATGCCAGAAATCTTATATCTTATATATCCTATATTATATAGATTCTTCAGAAAATCTGAAAAAAGAAATACTAAATTTTCTATTTGGTATGTAAAAATAAAAAAGCTTTTTGATTCCTTCTTCAGTTATGAAAGTACAGTAAGGCTCGCATTCAAGGTAGGCTGTCACAGATATCTCAGTGGATAAACGAGGTGCGAATATAGAGCCTCCCTAGCAACACCTAAGTCAGATGCTTATGTCTACTGCGCTCTGAGCTAGATCCTGAATCAACAAGGGTTTAAACGTTGACTAGGTTTAATTCCTCGTTGAATGGTCCATGCCTTACTGTTAGGAATTGTCCATTCAGTAAGAAATTCATTCTACTGGTAAGGAACAAGGACATTTCTTAGTATTTCCATATTATTATACCAGTGAATTTATACGAACATCAAAAACAAAGACTTGAAATAAAAGGAAACTTAAAATATTAAACTTCCAAGTAAAAATATTAAAACGTATAAAACAAATTCAAACTTTCACTGCGATAACATTTTTCTTTTTGTTTTATTAAAATAAAATTACTTAAGACGTAAAGAAAAAGCTCAAGGGAATCAAAACTAAGATAGAGTCAGAAACTAAGGCATTTCATAATGAAAACTGAAAAGAATTATATGAAAGAATATCAAAAGTCAGCGCCGGGTTTTAATTAAATTGTAATTCTTAGCCTCTGTTATGTAACTATAATTAAATTGCTATCTAACCTTAGTCCCTATGTGCCGTTTTATAAGGTCTTTAATTCTCTGCACGGATGTAATAATGTATGCTCGGTCTTTGCCGCTAATAAATTGATGGGTACAATATAGCTGACACGAAGTAGAAATGGGATTAGCACTGTGACTTATTCAAAATATAAACAAATAACAAACGACGAAATTAATGATCTCAGCAACAACTAACATTCCTCGAAAGCGAAATCAAAGTCACCATTAACAAGAACAAAACCACGAAAACCGAATGTTTACGACCATAAAGCATAACCGGATCCATTACTGCCTCTCTTAACACACGATTCTATAAAGGAGCAATAAAACCGTCAACGTATTACGTGCGAACTGTCACTGACACATAATTCTGTTTAGCGCGGGTCGAGGTTTGGCGGTAATAGTTCGTTTCGTATTTGTAACTTGTATTCAGCTCAGAACCGTCTTTTGCGTCCACATTTAGAATATTAAGGCGTGTGAGGACGGAATTGAATTGGGAATATTAATGTGTTTCGTGAGTGGTCTTTGGTTCTAGAGTAAATAAAGAAAGTATTGTAAAAGCTCGATCGGCGGAATTCCACTCTCTCTTAGGAGCTAGCTTGAATAAGTAATATTTTAGTAAGCAGACTAACGTAATGTACCTATCTGATAAAATAAAGTTACTATTTTGTGCCTTAAGAAAGCTGTCTAAACAAATACTAATATGACCGCAGTCTGAGGTTTTCCACTTCAAGAATTAAGATGTATGACTAAAACTACGTAGAGTCGAAGAGCACCACAATACTTAAGCACTTTGATCTTCACTTGTTTCTGGAGGAATGCCAACGTTTTTCTTTCATTAAGATGTGAAGTTACATTTATAAGTATAAACAAAATGCCTGATGAATGAATAGGCTCTATTATGGTATCTCCTACGAATTCTATTATGTAAACCAAACAGTTTAGCCGTGGGAGAATTCCTTGGCCAATTGTTGCTTACGTGGGAACGATTAGGTACTCATTTTAGCATCGTAATTACTTTTCCGAAATTCGTTTCTCAACAGTCGTTAATTTAAGATTCTTGATTAAAAGTGAGCATCTTTTTTAATATTGTCTACATATGAATTATTGGCCTCAAATCATAATTATGAAAACAATAGCATAATAAAAGGAAAAAATAAAAAAGCCTGATACAATTCCACGATGGATAACATAAAGACCGTATATTTTTCAATAAAACAAAGATGGCTGGTCCAAAATGAAAGCGAGAATCACAGACTGGAAAGCGTAAGCGACACGCGACGAATTTTATTCGGAATCATCGAACACCAAATAACAGTTTCGATTCAAAACTGACATTGTAAATAAACCTATCGAATTTTCAGCATACAGACAAAATGATACCAGACGACCATTCTATATAAAACAGCAGAAGTTTCACGTCCAAATTGCGTGCGATACGCAATCGATGAAACAATACGGTACAGTTTACGCAAGTTGAAAGCAAAAGTCTGCAGCGGCAGTCGCGATTGCCTGCGCTTCGCTGATAATTTCATGTCCGATCGGCGTCTGTCGGAACGAAAGGGTATTACCGAGTATTGTACGAAGTAAGCCTTCTATTTTCATATTTTTCGCACCGTATGCCCATGATTCATGAGCTTATAATTCGGGACTGGGGAAATTACAGCGCAAGGGTGTGGGGAGGTGAAAAGTTGCTGTTATTGGCGATATTAAGCCGTGACTGTACATGTGTGGGTGCATTAAATATATACATACCTAGGTAGGTGTGTGAATAGTAAATTATTACACCCTCGCGCATTACTCCGTGCGTGTAGGGTGACGGTATTTCAGGGAATCAGCGAGACAATTTAGATACGGCACGCAAATGAAATAACAGTACGAACGTTGCGTTCCTGTCGTCATCGTATTTATTTATTATTTTTGTACGTTTTCGCATCGAGTGGATGATTTATGGTTGTTCCGCTAAGTATTTGAGCGGTAAAGGAAATAAAATATCTTTTTAGGAAGCAATTGGTATGTTTTATTGCTCTTCTCCCTGCCGGGGGAAATGTTTTGAATAATTGTTACCCGTCGTAATGGTTCAATGGATTTGATTGGATTTTGGATGGACATTTTAGATTTCAGTTGTTAACTGTTGGCTTATTGCTAAATTACGGTAAATAAAATGCTGACGGTGGAAAACAGATTTATGCTTCTAACTGAGAATAAGAATTTTTACAATTTCGAAACACATGGTCACCGCTTCCGACTCATTCACAAATAATTAAATAAAAAAGAGAGAGGGCAGGTTATTTCTGAAATTATGTGAGTATGGTTAACTAAAAAACATTTAGACACACATGTCATTCCTAGTGTCTGAAATTGAAAGGAAGCTAGCTCATTGACATTTTAGTTACCAGTACACCTAATGATGGATGTAGTCACACCTAGTGATGTCTTAGAAGAGAAATAAAAACCAAAATTGGTTTAAATAATAAATATACCAGCAACTGTCATCGCCAAAATAAAAAAATTACATGCAAAACTCAGTGGCACATCATTAAAAAAGGTATATCAGAGTTATAATTACCTTTTGTCCGTATTTCGGGCGGTATCAATTTACAACAAAGCACTCATGTTGCGAATAAACATTTTTCTGTCAACATTTGGAGCGAACGAAATTAAATTTCAGCAGATTAACTGTACATAAAGCTTTACATTTCACAGACGAACTGGCCGGTTTAAAGGTTTATTTATTAACTTCAATATTGGTTTAATTATGTTGGATAGACGCATTAACAATTTTATACGGCCTGTCATTGCTAGTTAGTAGCTCACGTTCATTAAATAAAGGATTTCTGCCTTATTTTTATAAATACAGAGGTTATTTTTGCGACGGAAAAATCTTTTAGCATATCTTTATCGCCATACACATATATATTCTCAATATGTTTATTAGTGTCAGAGTAGAGCTGTATTAGAACAATTCTTGGTAAAACATTCCAGACACAAAGGAAACCTATGTGATAAATTGACCTAGACTAAAATAGGTTTGTGCTAGACACATTATTTGTGATCTGGTCTAGTTGTAGGCAAGCTTATTAGAGAACGTGAGACAGCGAGACGCCGCCAGCGTTACAGATACGAGAAAATAAAAACAATAAACGCAAAAGGGCTGAAATAACATTACCAATATCTATGGGACCACCTACTTATTCGATACGTATTCTAGTCATAAGCCCACGCCTAAGGAAGATGGCACAAAAACAATAATCGTCCATTTTTGAAATTGTTTTAACAGTTATTACAACACTATTGTCTTTACCCTTAACCTTATTATGCATAAGGCTACAAGCAGAGACGGCAACACAAGGTCGTATTATGAAACGCTGCTTAAACGCTACAATAACTCTTGTTACTCATCCATTGATTGTTTGCTAAGTAACAGAATGGGCATTACCGAAGTGAAGCGGTAACGTGTATCGTTTTATGCGATGTTCTCGTGCTTGATGGTTATAACTAGGAATATGGTAACAAATATTTGCGCCATTTGACGGTAAACGCAAATTTGACCACGTTTTATCGGTACTTACCGCGAATGCGGGCGGCGTACTACCACGGTACTACCTAATTATCACTCGGGAGGTAATTTCGCGACGCACATAAAACAACTTAGCGCCTCATTAACGGTACAGATATTTAGCGTTTTTAGCATACCATGGAGTAACGTTATCTTTTTTGTAAAATAATAATTCTGAAAGTATTATCCATACATTTAACTAGAGAGCCTATAACAATAAAACTAGGACCTATTATAAAAAAAATAGCTAAAGTGACCTATTATAATTTTTTTTTACTTTTAAGATATCTAAACTAATCTCTAAACAGCTTGTAAAAATATTTAATTAACGTCTTACATTGACAGAGACAGAATTACTCTTACCGTCGAGTTATAGTAGAGTTGCGTATAAGTACGCCACATGCGTTCCTTCCGATACTAATTAAATTATTTCGCCGATTTCACTTGCTCACGCGCATTGCCGACCTTTGCTTAGAGTTAACTTGTTCCATTACCTCACTTAACAAACATTCGTTTTTAGTGATATTTGTTATGTTACTAACTGACTGACGTTTAATAAACGGTAATATTTAACCTTGAATGTTAATTATATGCAGACTGCATCGAAGTGTTAGTAAATGAGGATTACTTAGTCATCGCTTAGAAATAACTTGGAGTGAACTATCTTATTTACTATTACAACTTTTTTAGCTGGTTTCTTGGAATCGTAACAAAATAGATATCCTGATAGATTTTTATAATATAATCACGTTATTATGTATAATATATG
The DNA here is from genome assembly GCA_905146925.1 of Autographa gamma. Taxonomy (NCBI): domain Eukaryota; kingdom Metazoa; phylum Arthropoda; class Insecta; order Lepidoptera; family Noctuidae; genus Autographa; species Autographa gamma. The sequence continues at coordinate 10,433,879 of LR989856.1, read as the reverse complement.
AGTACGTCTGATCAATGAGTTACAAGCATAATAAGGAAAACAATAAAATTAAGTTATTATAGGAAAAAAAAAATATTCAGCCGCGGCCACTAGAAAAATAATAATAAATAAAAGAATTAAAAAACAGTATTTGATAAGTTATCTACATTATAAGAATAACGCCATAAATTACATAACAAAAGTGATACTTAATTATAGCACGGTATGTACGATATTGTGCGCGAGCGCAGGCCTTCTGTCGCGATTAGCGCAGCCTTGTAAAATGGAAGCGCACGATATTCTTCTTACTATAATTATTATAGTAAGTATGATTTCCTGAATTATTATATACGTGATGTGGATTAGGATTACGTAATGTTAATATTATGAATGTTTTACTAGAAACAAAACCTGAAAAAAAAAATGAAATAATTTTACTGCAATATTTACGATAAAAATAAAATAATCGGTCTTCAATCTTCATGTAACTTACTGCTAGGCATTATAGCCTCTTTCATCAAAATTTAGTATTTGGCCTCAAAAACATTAAAATATAGGTACCTATCTATAACACATGCTAGGAGCTAGTAACAATCACATCAAAATTATGTGGGATACCATAATTTCCAACATATTTCATTTCCAACATATTATATCTTAAATTATGAGATATGTTGAAAAGTAAGTAATCGTAACAAGGTTTTAAGTGGAATTATTTTAAGTCAGCCTTCATTTTTATATTGTTCTTAGTAGGGCTCATATGATTTCAGTAGCTACAGTAGTTACACGGGTAAACCTTGTGTCGCGATTAGCGTAGACTTGTAAAATAGATGCGCACGAGTGGATCGTATCGTTGGCGTGTCGTGTTTCGTCAATCACTAATCAAATTAAGGTTGTTGAAAGATTAGTCGCAAAGTTTTGAATCTTAAAATAGCCGTTGGATTTATTTACGTTTTCCTTTTATAGTTAGACTAATTATAGTATTTAATGGAGATGACTAAAAGTCTGTAAAACAACTGCATTTTTTTAAGGAATTCCTTGCAAATTTAATTTCATAAAATTTTAAACGAATCAATTCTGAAAAACTGTCTTCTCATTTTATGTGACAAGATTTAATATATAAAAAATTATAAAATAAAAAATAACGGTGAATATTTCAATGGCTTAAACAATCGTTTACATTTAAAGAACTATATGCACCCCGTTATCATATAAGGTACAGTCGTCTAATAAGGTGTTACAGCCTTCTGTTTTGATTAGCGGAGCCGCGCGAACGAGCTGCGCATGAGTCGATTGTAACATTTGTTACTGCACGCTAATGTGTACAGTCAATAACTAGACGCAATTGGTAAAGAAATATTGTAACTTAATTTGTTTGTTTAGGGCCTTGTTTCAAGGTTACTTATTCAAGACAATATTAAAATCGATAACATTTTTTTTTTTGAGAATTTATCGTACTTTTTTTCAGATTTTTTGGCCTTACAGCATTATATTACTATTTTGTTCATAAAGTTATAAATAAACAAAATGACAACTTTCTCATCTGTGTTCATTAGTACTGGAGGTATAAATTAAACAATACTAACAAATTCTTATTTCAAGTAACGGAAATTATAAGTTAACGAATATATTTTCGAAACTTTATTACCTAGACGTAGGTATATTATATAGAATATGGTAGGTACTATAAAATAAATATTTTGCATGGTCCATATTATAGTGCTACCCTAAATACAGTTAAGGTGTACTAACATTAGTCCACGTTTAACCTAAGGCAATGCGTGTGGCCTGCCTATAACTATATTGATAAGTGAACCAAGATAAATTGTTATGTGACTGTGATTAGTCATGATTGAATGATCACGTAGTTAATGTCAACAATGCCGTAGTACGGTGGATATGGTGATACTTAATAACTTTATATACGTATTGATTGATATTGCGTACTATTTGCATATTGGTGTTCAATAGACTGTATGAGTGGCGGAGTAGTTTAGACCTTCAAGCGCGAAGTGCCGTGAGTTCTATTCCCGTAAGGCAAAAATATAAAAGTGTTCACCAAACGTTTGTTTTTAAGGCTAGGTGTTCCTTGTATGTTACTGGACCGTTTGAGAAACTTTCGAAATAATCAGATGTATTTAAAACGACCTCCCTCACTTTTAAATTATCTAGCTATTATAAAAAAGAAACAGACACGAAATATTCAGACCCTAACATTGTTTGTATATTTTTAAGATTTTACATAATCTAAACAAGTCGTTAAAAATATTATTTAGTTACTGACCAACCGTCAATTTGGATCCCAAACTTCTCAAATAAGGAATTTGTTTGGACAACTATTACTATACATTTAATAGACATGTAATCTGAGTATTATCTAACAATCACATAACTTTCGAATCAATCGTGATATATTCGCGTGCTATCCGTTTCTCGTTACCGTGACAGTGCATTCAATTGCTTGAGTTTTCAGGCACATGCACGGTAGACTTACGTAAGGCTGTACATTAGCCTTCTTTCCTATCATGAAGTCACGTCATTATCTAGCGCACCTACTTCATGTCCTGAACTATCGATAGTTGTCACGAAGGTGGTTACGTGTTTTATTGATAGTATTCTTATATGTCTGAAGAGACAGATGTTAGTTGCACAACCATATTTCGTCAAGCCGTAAATGGCCGTATGCTATTCTGAAATATTTTTGACAGAACGAAATCTTTGTATAGTAGGTGTCGATAGGCCATAATTATAATGGGATTATAATCAACACGTTGGTAATATCTACCTTGTTACATGACGCCAAGCTAAATTCCAGTGAAGCAGTCAAAGTCTGCGCTTTGGCTAACTGCAAAAATCTCCACAAAAAAAAACCACGCCAAGCGATTGAGAAAAAAGTTTATTTTACTATTTGAAAGAAACTCTTGATCCGTAATAATTGATCTAATATTAATTATTTGTTACAATGCTTCATATTCTACGTTTGTACGAGTGTCCTCAGAATTTAAGCTAAAATGTACGTTACCGGGCATTTACGTTTCGGATAAATCGCTTCTAAAAATATCTTAGCAGACGACAAAGACTTGTATAGTTACTAATTATTACCGACTGCTCTATTGTTGACTACATGTAAATGTCACTGACTAATGTTAAATGTACAATTATAAACAGTCTCATTTGTTAATTACGCTTGAAATTTTAAATGGTATGCTTCGTTCGAATATAGGGAAAACGAAGTGTGTCGAGTTCTCGTTCGCAGCTAACTACCAAAAAATACTGACAATGCATTTGGCATGGAAAATGTAGATGACTTTTTGATAGGCGTTCAGTTGCCTTTGTCTGAGTCTAGTGATAAAATAAATGTCTATAAGGGAAGAAAATTACTTCTTACAGAACATAAACAAAGCATATAAAGGGTACATAATATGTAAGAAATATAGTTAATTTATTAACGACTTGACTAAAGAGTGAAAATATGGCTAAAACACACATGACCTATATCAAAAACGTAATCTGTGTCAAAAAACGGACAAGTCTTACTAGGACTAAAAAAAAAATACGACTGCGCCTATTGCCCTAGAATTCAATAAGAGATACTCAACAACAACAATGTAATTATGTACTATTTATATAAAAATACATTAATAGATACAAAACATTACGGCCGGACGTAGATTAGGGCACCTGTTAAACGGACACAAACCATTTTGTACAATATTTATAGAGCAATAAAATTTATTATGGCTTGATAAATTTTACGATAAGTTAGATTAATAGCGAAACTGGAAGAGCTGACCGATTTGATTCGGACGTCCACGACCCCGAGTCCGAAATGTTTCTGAGTAAATCGATATTACTGAAACTATCACACATCGGGGACAAACAAAACAAAATCCAATCGCCGCAAGTAATTATAACTTATTTTCCGTTCTCGGACATTCTCAGAGAGACAAAGCAATCAATGTGTGAGTAAGTTCAAATAAATATCGTGGAGACCAATACAAAACGTATCAATAGCAATCCAATTCGAGCACTCCCAGCGTCCATATCAACAATATCGATAATAATCGGTATACAATCGAGAATCGAATCGCGTGCATAGATGCAACTGTTCATAATCGATTGTCTGCAACGTCGCCTGTATGTGGGTCAACTTAAATTGAAAGACACTGCGACACGTAACGGTGGTGTGCTCCTAATGGGACCTGTGAGCGAGTCCTGTTATTGTTTTGTAGTCGACTCAATCGACGAACAACTTGATTGGGGCTAAAGTTGAGAGCTTTGACTTGGGTTTTTTATGTAACCGGTTTATCTATTGAAATATCTTATTTATTCGCTATATTACCTCTAAAATAGTAGTTTATTTTGTTATGTACCACGGCGTTTTGTTTGTAATATGAAAATGTTTTGTCTACTACAAATGAATAAGGTAACGTGAGCACTACAAATAGAACCATAACGATACACACATTATGATAATAATAATCACTCGCTATTTCAAGAATGTAGACGTACATCAGTGTGTAATTTAATATGATTAGTCACCTTTCGACATTAACAAGATTAGACAGAATGATTTGTTGCACGGTGAGCGATTTAATGAAAACAAGGTTTAATATTACATTTTTAAGCAACAATTACTGCATTGCTAATCGTTACGGTTATGAATTTAAAAGGTCGAGCAGAATTGTACAACAATTAATAGAGATTTTACACGTTTTTATTCAAATTTCAGACTCAGAAATTCTTTTGATTAGTATAATAATTTTTTGGACAACATTTTTAATCATGTAATTTAAAGATGCTTTATCGAAAGTTCTGTTCAGTTTTTGGTAGTTATATAAAAAAGTATTCTGATTTTTACCTTATATTTCATATTGATATGAAAATTAACTTGACCATGTAATATAATTAGTAGATTATCTAGTCAGTGGGATATTTTCAGTCGTAAGAGGAACACATCAATTCTCAGGTATGAATTATACGACAATAAAGAAATTAATTGCGGAAGTGTTTTCATATCGAGTGAGTATCGATTAAATGCTTTCCACTGAATTACAATACCGTAAATCATATTAATAATTATTATGAAGCTTTGATGTCATGATATTATATATTAAAATAAGTCACTGGTCTTATATGAGTACGTAGTATTAAGTTCACATGTTATTTAAAAGAAATGTAGGCAACTAATTTAAGAGATTTTATAATGGTATTATTAAATAAAAGGGAACGTCTGAAATTCCTCTTTTTGGCTTCTTAGTTAATTTACAGGTATTATTATTGGATCAAAAGCTAATGTTATTTGATTTTCGACATCACGAGTATTGTAGTTGTAATTTGTAATTTCATCATTGTGTTTGCAGCCATTAAATGGGTTATAATGCATTTGACAGTTTCAGTTAAAACCTTATTTTGTCAAATACGTGTACACATGTTTGTTTGATATTTCGTAATTAGATTAGTATAGATAATTAACTGAATCGAACATGTGTCGATTCGCACAATTAAATTGAACGTTATGGTAATTTGAATAATAGATAATTTTATTTCATGCACGTATAATTTTAGTAAGGGATTTATTTATCAAAATTAATAGGTTCATTTTCAATAGGAAATCGAATGTATACTGCATTTAAAAGTATGTGCTAAACGTGTAGCAAACAGGGGTACTAGGAAAAAGAACTGTAATGCTTAGACATAAGGTTCAGCTTGCGCTACAACGTCATATTATTATGTTTAATATTTTTTCAGTTCTAGTCAGTATAAAATAAACTTTATTTATATTCTCATTAAGTTGATATTTGCTTAGATGGATATAACTACAATTGGTACCAGAACATAAGTAGATCTATATAAGAAATAATCAGTTTCATACGTCGTAGCACTTGTGTTGTGTCGTAGCAAGCTTAGTATGATCATACCACTAACAGTAGGAAAAAAGCCTTTAGTTTTTTAATGTAATTCGTTCTGCAAAAAGTAAATTTCAAGTGATTTTTTTCACCTAATTTTATTCAGACTTTTTCGTATCTCATACTTAAAGATATATTTTATTACATACAAAAAAATGTTTAAAAAACTTAATTTAATGGTAAGTTTTAATTTTAGTATAGTTATGCCCGTTTTCACCAGTGACACCTAAAATTTAAGTATCTCCTAAGCCAATTTAAGAGACACCTAACGCAAGTTTTATTTTCACCAACGTCTAAGTGACACCTAAAGCATTAGGGAGTCCTTATAATTTAGGGGATGGATTGACGGCCCCCTAAAACTTAGGTGACGTCTGGTGACACTTATTTTTTAAAAGGACGACTCGCAAACTAACCAAAAAGGATGCGTATACTTTTTGGTTAGTTATCTAATATTTACAAGGTGTAGACCCTTTCATTTTGATATAAACTGGAGTTAATACCGTTATTTAGGTGTTTTACTTGTTATTTTCAGCGAAATATTAATAAAATCGTTAACTCGAATAATTTATCGATAAACCTTTACATACTTCCTCCGCACTAAACGTCACCTAACTAAGGAACTCTTACTTAGGGTGGTGAAACAGAATTTGAGTTAGGGAATGATTTTAGGGGATTCTTAAAATAAGGAAGCCTTACTTAGGTGACAGTTTAAGTGTTACTGGTGAAAACGGGCATTAGAGTTAGTTCTTATATTAGATTTAATTGTGTATTAATAAATATAATTATATTATGTCAATTACAAAATATTGTGATTTAATGGTGTACAGCAATCCGTTTTTAGGGGTTGTATTTATTTTTAGAATTGATAGAGCTTTTATTTCAAAGTATTAAGGTTCATTTTGATGATATATTTTAACTTGTTACCACTAATGCGTGGTAGATTGTACATTATATATATTTAATGTAATTATGTTAAACTGATTTGCATACAATAAAGTATACAGTTATTCTTTATCTACGTTGAATAACAATTGAGTTATTTGTAGGCACTTATTTCTAGTTTATAGTTTATTGCTTGGCTAACATTATCTAGATAATTTGAAAAACTTACCTTGTTGCTAGTGACTTGGAATCTTTTTTTTAGTTCATAATATCGAAGAGTATAAATAACTTACCTGAAACAAATAATAAAACATTATTAAAATCATTAAATTGTTCAATTAAAATTAATTGTTTTCATTTTTATTCAGAACATAGATCAATGTGCTGCTAAGCTTTCTCTAGTGGTTCCCTAAACTTTGTTATCATGTTCAGATGTTTAAATTTTCCTAAGAACATTCTTAGGTTCAAAGCCTCCCGTTACGACTTTTATTAAAATCAATTTCATGTTTTAGCTGTAAAAACGGTACAAACGAATCATCTAGCATTTATAACATCAGTTAGCATTGACACCAAAACTAACTAAAACAAGCGCAAACTTTCTTCTTTTAGGATTTTAAAAGGATTCCGACAACATTTATATAAGTTACGCAATTACATTCTTTTTTTGCGTATCACGCGCTTTACAAAAAGTACCTATGATCATTATTAAGAGGACAAATATTGGCGTAAATATTGTCCTAACAATTGATCATCATCCTAACAAGCTAGGACATGGCAACCGTGCCAAGGAGGATGTATACGTTTACATAATAACTTATACTCACACATGGTACACTCATGTGTATGTGTACAGCACACATAGACATGTATTTACATAACAATAAGCGTGTTTATCTGTTTGTATCTGCTCGTACGGTCAAATGGATGTATCCTAAAATATGATTTTGATGATTTCAGTAATATTGATGGAATTCTTTTTAAAGTTTTATATACTAAGTTAAGTAAAATATTCTCGATAACCTTCTTTATTTACTTATCTAGTATGAAATTTTAAATTCTGTTATTTTAGCGCAAACTAACGATGGCGTTGCTCAGATTGGCAAAAACTAAAATGCACGAAAGAGACGAGTTTTCATAGTTAATATACAAACAGAAATGGAATTAATTGGAAGCACTGGCAACACTTTAAATGGGTAAAATATAATGTATAGCCAATCCGAAAACCATAGCGCAAGGTCAAATTCTCAAATCTAAAATTCGACAACCCTAATACAAGTAGGTACCAATAACTAATACATATTACGGATGTGTCGTACTTAAAGCCAGTGGCACACATACCCACATACGTGTAGTATTTATTAGCACCGGCGTGTTGCAGCGGCCTTTTAGCGCTAACACCGCTCAATTATCATGTCTAAAACAGGCCAGTACGAATGTAATAAAGTTACGTTTACACTGGGACACGTAAACCCTAGTTTCTGGACGAAAGATCAAGAGACATATTATTTTGAAATATCTGTCAAATTTGAAACAGAGAGCTGTGATGGTAGGTGGTCTGATAGTCAACTAATCACATTTGTAAGCATTAGATTTTACAGGTAATCAACTAAATCAGCCATTTTTTGGAAACCAATCTCTTATCTTTTAGTTGTCCTAATACTGGGTAAAGTGAAAACATATTTTATATAAGGCTTATTCAACTGTTCATATTCATGTAATATAAACATACACTTCATGTAAACTACATATTAAAAACTTTTTTATACGGCCTTTTATCGTTATATTTTTTTCACTATCTGACATTTCTGTGTACTCAAACAACTATTGGTGGTCCTCTGAGCGTACGATGTGTGTCGACGTGTAACAGTAGCATTACACCACCTAGTGCACACAATAGAACAAGACATCAGAATTAGATATATCCAACGTGTTAATTTAGTTGTTGCCGTTATAGTCGCCGACTGCCGTTCTATCTATAGTTCTTGACACTTTAATTTATTGATCACATATTTCTTCTTGCTATTATAATATTTGATTGTACAGATGACAGGGCAGTTAGAGGCGAGTATTATAACTGGTAATGGAAGATGTGCCGCGGGTTCTATTTTTACGTGTGATCCACAAATATTTGGTCTGTCTATGTGTATTTTGTGTACGGTAATTTAGAACCCCGTTGCAGTTGCGTTAGAGAGGTTATCCCCTAATGTAAGACAAGCCACTAGCTAGAAAAGCTGGCCTTTGTTAAATCTAAAATAAAATATGTTTCGAAATTACAATTGTAAACAAAATGCAATATCACCGAAACCTTACAACACAACTATATAGCAAAAAATAAAATAAAGGAAAACAATTGAACATCAAAATACTTTATCGAATACACGCCGATGAAAACGGCATCAAGTTATCACGGTCGAACCGGCCATGTTTGTGCCCAGCTTGGCCCATTGTGGACAATGCTATGGCCAACTGTACCCAATCGTGGCCATTGTATCGCAGTCGTAAATATTTGAAAAACGCCGGCAGCGCTACTTGTGCTGCACTGCTGGACTGCGCCGGTATATCGCGAAGTTCCAAAGTGGATGATACGGCTATAGAATCGGCGGTGTGGCTGCGAAAACAGCGGTATCATCTACTTATTTTTACTTTGTTTTTTTATTTACGTACATGCCGTTTGGTGGGAGGCGGCTCCAGACAGAATAGCCTGGAGCAAATTTGGGTAGACCTTTGCCCAGCAGTGGGACACATAAAAGGTTATTTATAAAAAAAAAAACCGCTTCACTGAAAAAAAATAATATGGATTACCGTATAGGATTTATTGTGACTGTCAAAATCTACGTTTCGTTATTTATAATAACACACCTACATAAAATGAATAAATAACGCATGTATGTATAGTTAAATTTCTATGAGTTATATTAAAAAAAATATATATATAAATACTCAACTAACTATCGTAATTGCTTTATTTAGCTTTCAATATATTTCATAAAAATAATATTCGTGTAAATTAAAAATATAAACAAGCGACACCCGCCACCCTCGCGGCCGTACCCCGTCTTATCAAAGTCGCAGTGGCCCGCGGCGCGGCCATCAATTCCCAACTCTTCGTAAACGGCAAGTATGCAGATTCAACGGCAAATAGTTTCTACAATGTCCTTTCAGATTGTCACTGAAACTCCACTGTATATGAGTTTCGTTGCGACATCATTTGTGTGATGTCCTCATTAAAATACGATTGGTTGATAGTGTTTTGTTTTCAATTAATGTAAGAGAAAGAAATAGCTTTTCGTCTCATTTACACATCACGTACTTAGTTTCAGAATAATGGTATCTACCGAGTACGAATGGTAGCTTGAACAATTTGCGACTATACACAAACAAATGTTTGGCTTGTCTTTTTCTGAATTTTGTATTATTACTAGTTCAATTGCAATAAGGCTACAGTAAATAAACGGGCAAACTGACTGTAATGGTCACATATATTTAACATTACACATTACGTGTTGAAACCTTTTCCCGCAAATTAAAATACTATATAAATACTCGCGCGGTTAACTTCGGCCCGGTTGATATAATATAATGGTAGTTTTGTGTGATTTGCGCAGCGGTTCGATGCCTGGCACTGTCGGGAAACCGCCGAAATAAAATATTTTGCTTTATTTATTCCATAATTATTAATTAATTAAAAAATCATTGTTAGTTGTATGAGAAACAAAGCCTAGGTTATTATTTCACTTAATATAGTGTGTTCAGGTCTCTACAATGTGGAAAAACTTCGTTAAAGCTCGCTTAGTGAAAACTTACATGTAAATTTTACCACGCATAACCTAATATCAAGGTTTAAATATTCGTATTGTGTACCTAACCTTTCACTCAAATTCCTATTGGATAGCTGAAGCTTGTAGTTATATTTCAGTATCATCACCATATAAGTTAAAGTCCACAGTAAAATCGACAAATAGCAAAGTCATCCCGACGCCACCTAACAAAATAATAATAAGCCACAACTAGTTTTCAAATATGGCTGCCATCGATTCAACCAGATTTAATTAACCGAATCATGACGTACGTGTCGGCTTATAATTAAATACTAGTTATTTCCTGAAAGCGACTGTTTCACTGACACCGACATTTTAACGTATTTTGACTGCTATAATAAATTTTAATGTTAAGGGTAAAAGACTAAAATTACTTATATTGAGTTTAATTACAGGATTGAATGAAAGAAAGAAAGAAATACAAGTATTTAGTACAGTACACAAGCCAGTACTTTATTAATTATTCTAAGACACTTCTGACAAAACGGTGAAGGCAAACATCGTGAGGAAACCTGTATTCCAAAATTTGGGAACTGAAATCGCCAATACACGCAAAGAAAAGACAAATACACAAGAATAAACAAATACAAAAAAAAAACTTAGTAGAACTGTCAAACATGCAGCACCAAAAAGGTAGCCAACTCAGCATAATATGCTAGTACTACTGATTTTGTACCTCCAACGATCAATGCATCAAGCAAACAGCCAATTATTTATAAGTGAATAAATACTTTATTGTAAAAGAAAACGCATTATCTAATCACGGCACTAGAACAATGCAGTTGAATGGATTGTTTCCACTCGGAGGGTTCTCAAGAGTTTACAAAACACTCGAGTCCTATGATATCGGTTGATATTAAATTACTTGGAGACGCCATGTTAGTTGTGTGCCAATAGAGGTGGGCTGATAAGGCGCATCGCGGGCTCTTGAGGTGAGGCCGCAGTGTTAGCGTAAAGGTTGGGTACATACTCGAACGAAAGACTCTTTGGCACTAAAAATGTGAAACAGAAAATTGAAAATATACAATTTCAGACAGTGATACAAAAATGTTTACTTGTTTGATTTTCTTCATTCTACTAAGTAATTTTCTATTAAAAGATAGGATATGCTAAATCCTTGTCTGTCCATACGTGAATATACAAATACCGTCTATTTAAACAAAACCACGAAGTAAATCGTAGGCAACCACAATCATGACAACATTAGAATTTCGCAGATTTGTAGTAAAAATATATTCTTAAATACATAATAAGGATGACAACATACAACTAGGTGTGTTGTCATACTCTCAAGGCACTGTAAAGGAATTTCCCGAAAGTACCAAAGAATAACTAAGCATTGTCAATCACACCAAATAACATATAACTTATACGATACATAGATAATTATATTAGTATCGACTACACGTAAATCAAACTTTCTTTCAAAGCACTTAAAAGTCAAAATTTCAACACCGACAGCTTATGCAAATCTCTTGTCTTAACCAATTGAAATTCACAACATACTGTATCAACATTTCTAATCTGATCAAACTCATCTACCGCTTAGCTTCGCTCATCTTTGTGGCGTGGCTCACAGCACATGGTATCAAAATTTTAATTGTAGCATACTCATCTACCGCTTAGCTCCGCTCATATTTCTTTGTAGCTTCGCTCACAACACACGGTATCAAAATTTCTAATCTTATCAAACTCATCTACAGCTTAGCTCCGCTCATCTTTCTTTGTGGCGTGGTTTTATGTGCTTGGGAAGCAGAAATGTAAACTGACGGAACGGAAGCAGCACTGATAACGATCTGAAGATGGCTTCGTGCTCTGCCCCTGGCCGCGACAACGCTCCAACGAAATAGTTTTTGGTCCAAAAAAGTTGGCTGCAATTTTGTTGTCTCTGATTCAGCATTTATGTTGAGAGTCTGTTTCGTGTGATGCTATTGGTTTTGGTGCAATATGACTGATAGAATTGAGTCTTTATTATTATTGTTATCTCTTGATTTTAACAATACGATTAAAATTATTGTTTTATATCAAATAATGTTTTGTCACCTGCCGATAGAAAGCTATTGGCAATGCCTGAGAAACGCTCACCCACTTTTGATAGTCTTTGCATACTTACACTTTGTTGTATTTTTATCTATAATCTCAACGACATCCATACAAAAATGTCAGATGTATGTCTACATTGTATATTTCTAACTTTATTGAAATTATGACATCTAATTACTCTACATTTACAAAACCATTTACAAGTAATGTTCAGAAATTACGTCCAATATTTCATAATGAACGTCAAAATCCTATGCGTCACGCTAGCTCAATGCATGTGGAGTGACGTCACGTTGCACAAGAGCTATTCCAGTAAACCATTTGTAATATTATTTTATTTGCAGAGAAAAATAATAATAAATTATTTTTATTTTGGTGATTTATATTTTTGTATGGCATGTAAATAGATGACTGACAAGTGTGTCTCATAGAGCAATAACATAATTATCAAATATAATGATTTTACTAATAAATTGTAAATAATAGTGCATTTCAACCAGAGATAAAATATAATACATTAAATAAAATAAATACCTTTTTTTAATCCAAAAATATTATTACAAAAATGCTGCTAAATGCACACTATAAACACAACCCTGTGAGGTTATACTTCAGAAACTTTTACAAGAGACAACATAACCTGTACACTGACTTCCTTCCGTAAACCTGTATATATTCGTATTCCCCCTGTTCCATTAAAATTACCATCCTGCAACTGTTTTTTGTTCACGCATCATGCATACAGCCAAGCTTCCTAGGAACGTAAATCTCTGGCTTCAAGTCACAGACATCCGTACTAAAGGGGTAATAGGGGGGATCCGTAGGAGCCGTAGTAAAGGGGGTAGGACATCCGTCCCGTCTTTTGTTTTGCAACTCAATTAAAACTTGGCTGTTTGAACCGGCCACGCTTAGGAGGTCGTTAGTGAGTTTGGAAATACACACGTCACGTTCCGCGTAGATCACGGCTTCAAGTAGGTTTTGTGCAATCTAGGAATTGCGTTTCTGGTTTTGTGTGTTATGTAATGAGGATTATTTATGTGCTTGCAAGGTTAAGGCAGATTTAATGTCATTGTCACGTGCATTAGAATGCAGGTGTCATCATGAAGTTTAGTTATTTTTCTTGTTTAGATATGATTACGTATTATAACACTGTTGACGATTAAAGAGAACAATTGATAAAAGGGTGGCGGTTTAAGGAGCGTATTATAATAAATGAACAAATAATTATAATCATCAGAATTAACTAAATAATCGTATCTTTTTTACCGAATTCTCTTTTTTTCAATCGTCAATTTCCGTCAACTTTCGGCCTTCTTCGGCTTCCATTTGGTACTCGGTCAAGAATGAATCACTTCTACCTGTACGTTGTATGCCATAAAGTTTCAACTTTTTGATACGATTCCGTTTACGGGAAGTGAACGGTTGACATGACCGGATCTGGTAAGTTTTAGAATTGCGATTCCGGATGGGACGCGACTGACGTTATGTCGCGTGAATGCTAATGTTTGCGACTTTTACTTATTATTAATTATGTTCAAGCTAGGAATATATTACGGGGAGTTGGTACCTGATTTACTCGCTGTGTGTGAGCATTATTTAAAGTTTATTAATAAATAATGTTAAAAAGTCTTTTTATAAATTTTTATGTTTCGTCTGAAAGACGATTTTTTTTCACGTCTAGTTCTTTCTTAACATCTCATATTGTATTCATATACAGATGGCAACAACCTTCTTTGAATGACAAAAGAAAATTGTAGTCATGTGCCAGTATTATGAGTATGTAAAGCAAAAAATTAATCGGTTATGATACATCTTCACTTTTCTCCATCACTCTTAATAATTTCAATGACACACAGTTGTTTGTGTAATTACCTATTTTAACATTAACTTGTTAAATAATTAAACCTCATTTAAAATTTCATAGAAACAAGCCTACTTATAATTACACCTTGTTAATCTCGTTGTTCACACTACGCTATGTTTCTCGGTAATCTGGCGATCGTTATCACAAAGCTGCGCGCGCGCATGTTTGAACAACTGTTGCGTGGCGTTGCGTACCTCATTGGTGTAATGATTACACTTCAACCTTTTTTTGTTTTTTCTTTTTAATAGCCTTTTTTGGTCTCATACTAAACGGTTTTATTTCTTTAGTTGTTTGTTATGACTGATTAACGGTGTTAGTAGCGTTCCAATGACGGGTATAGATGTCGAATGGATCAATGCTGAAGAAATGGATTACTTAAAAAGCAGGACGAAAAAAATTAACTTGTATAAGTAAATTATGTTTTGTATTTAGTTTTATTCAGGAAACAAACAGCCCCTTACGAATCAATGATTACAGTTTAGTGAAAACTGTTTGGAAATAATTCTTAGTTGAATACATATAGGACCTATAAAACTGGAGAACTATCCCCCATACGTAAGATATATAACCTCAACGTTTAAAAACTTAGAAAAAGAGTAGCTACCTTATAAAATAAATACCAATGTTGGTACCTATAACAGTAACGAATCCTCCAGGTTTTTCGGGTATCGTATGACAAGCCTCATACATTCCGGGCACCGCGCGATCTTTATCACGACCTCCTTGTTTGTCCAAGTGTCGTGTGACGTCACGGCGACGTGTCGGCCTCAACTTACAATGGCTACGCTTATGTGTTTATGGCGTTCTGTTTGCTTAATACTTCAAGTTTATTATCGCGATGAGAGTTTTATTCGATAGTGTTAAAGGACTGTTTAACTGTTTTTTTCGGTTGTGTGAGAAAAAATAACATTTATAAGTGTAACTTAGGTAACACTTAGACACAAGTCCTTAGTAGAGAATGACTTCAAAATAATTAATAGGGAATATTTAAGTAATGACTCGATCAATTTACACGTGCAGCCAAAACACAGTCATACTATTGTGTCAGCACTGAGATTCCTCGAATTAAGACTCAGTTACATATTCAATGTCAATCAGCCTTTACCATCTTTCCTTTTAAAAAGTATTTGTCAAGCCACATATGAAAAAGAAACAAATGAAAAACGCATCCCTTTTTTAACCATAGTTCGAGATTCTCTATTAGAGTTTTCTAAGATAGCTAAGTTTGAAATAATAGGAATCAAATTACGAATACCAACAAAGTCATTAAACTAAACACCAGTCAATTACAACACAAAAGCATTCCAATTTTAAACGACATCAAAAAAGGTGAAACTACACTTATCACTAAACTTAACCTCTACCTACCGTGTAATAATTTTAGTCGTCAAGTGTATGCAGGTACTGATAATAATACCCACACACATGCACACATACACATGCAGCATACCTACTAAGAGCTCTTAAAGCAGGTTCGTTGCCGGTGTGAAAACGAGACGCTGCTATGCAGTTTAGTCCGCCATCTCGCTTCCACAGCAGCACCAGTCTTACTTTAAGTGCTCACGGTACAGGGGCTGGTCAGGTTCTAAGCTAAACATTGCGACACGGTGCCATTGTTCAAACACATCGTTAATGACTAACGCGTGAGTTTTTTTCGTAGTCTTTGAGAATAGACCACCACATAGCTTCCCGTCTTAGTGTGACGTGTGTCGTGTGGGGTTATGTAATGAGGATAAACCCGTGACAGTAGCATTCTCTTGTTTATATCTCATTACGGTTATATTTATGATAGGGAATAAGGATTACATCGCGTTGATATTTGTATATTAACTCCTTGCTATGTGTAGTACATTCATACATAGGCGCAAGTTAAAGATTAACTGAACTGAATGAAAGTTTATAACATAGTATGAATAATGTTATAATTTTAGGCTTGAAGAGTTCGCAGCCAGTATTTTTGGCGAGCAATTAATAATATTTCACTATTAATATGATTTTATTTTTGAATTAATTTATACCTTCAAAATACTATTGAATTTAATGTAGTAATATTCTGCTATTTGGAACATAAAATAAAGCTTCATCAGGTATTGTACCGGCATAAAATCGTTACGCATATTGTTCTGAAACACTAATAGTTTAATATCCTCGTAACTCGCACATTTTATTGGGACTTCAGCGGTTTTCAGTATTGAAAAAGTGATTAAAATTCGGATCGTTTAACATTGAGCGGAAATTGCACTTTTTTTTCGCGTTAATCCCGAAATTCGATGTTAAGCCCGCGTCGGTAATAATTCTGAATGCCAACAGCGTACTAAAATTGATTCTATGTACGATACTACAACGGTTTTGTGTTTAAGTTTAGCACACATTGCCGGCTGTGAACCGACGCGGGACTGTATCGTGCGTACTAAGCGAGCCGTGTAAACATAACAGTTTAACCACGGTAAAATGTCGAATTGGTGCGATGTGTCGCGTTAGGCGTCGCAACGCTTGTCGTTAGGGTTGCCAATTTGCATAAATCTCTGTTTTTCAATACAATATTTACTGTTTGTTTGGCTTATGCAAATCCATTACACGGCTATGAAATTCAAAACAGAATAACACTGTTAATAGCAGGCAATATATGTATAAGAATTTGAATAGTTTGAAACAAACCTGGAAACTCCTTAATTACTAATCAAATTGTAATACGTAATCACTATAGCATAAGTCATATTATTACTGATATTTAATAAATGATTATACCACAACTATTGTGCAATAATTGATAAATAACGACCAACATTAAAATATAATTACGTGTTATGAAACTGTGTTAATTATTATTCTTGCTATTAATTGTCTACGAAATTATTCGGGCAACTAATTTTGCTTATCACAAATATGACTTACTATAACATGATGTACTCTAACCACAATGTTTTAAAGTGGCTGACACTGAGTTTTATTTGGGAAACACAAATTAAATATCTAGAGAACTACATACTATAGTATAAAGCAATAAACAAGACAAAAGCAATACTCTTCCTTTGTATCGCCACCTAACATACAACAAAAAATAAAAAACCAAACGTAATAGTCGCAACCCTAACCAGTCGTATTTAATCGGCAGCGCTCTGTGATGCATCTATTCTCTTTAATCTGTGCCATGACTGCTAAACTAGAAGCGAGGACTAATTGTAACGATTCCAGCGCCAGTCGAGATTTCTAATTTATCGTCTAACAATGGAAACGAGCTGTGTTTTGGTGTAAAGTCTAAACGATGCTAAAATTTGGTTGCAGTTAGATTTATTGGTGGGCCTTGATAGAAACAGGGTACAGAAGACAGCATATAGGCATAAGTAGGGCAGTAAATTCATCAGCTAGTTTTCATTGTACAGGTAGCTCAAACTTTGCTGTAAAGGTAATAGGTAGCTAGATTGGCTTCCCAGGGAAGGCTTTCAAGAATTTCGACGATATTTGATGAGGTCTCACCTAGTAAGTCGTAATAGTAGACTATCACACCTTAAAAGGTTAATATAAAATAAAGTTTTGAGGCATCACAGTAGAGTCAATATTGAGGATATTTTAACAATACAGAACAACTCTAAACGATCAATGTCTTTTTTTATTATTGTACTAGCTGTGCCCTGCGGTTTCACCCGCATGAATATCTAGGTCCCGTTCCCGGTGCCTTTTTGTTTGGCCGTTGATGACTTATTTTTTTTCCGCGCAATTTTCCATTTTTTTTTTCATAAAAACCTTCTCCTGATAATAACTAACACAACAAAAAAAGAATTAGTGGAATCGGCCCAGGCGTTATTGAGTTATGCGCTTACCAACACATTTAGCAATTCATTTTTATATATAAGATATACCAACTAAGATACAAAAAGCACATGCACTACTTTTGCAAACATATACATTTACGAGTAATACTCATGAAATGTGAAACCAATGGAGGGAAGCTGACTCTGCACATCAAAAAAATGTTAAATAAATTGTCGAACGTATTTAAAATTGTTAACTATATTCAATTAATTGTCAAATACAAGACATATCGACATTGTTTAGTGACTCATTCTACCTGTTGTATTAATTACCTTCGTTTAGTTACTTGTTAAACGATGTTTAATGAATAATTTAATCAAAAGACAAAACCAGTTTTTATCAACACTATTATTCACAATTAAAATGCATACAGGTAAGTCTTGTTCTAATATTTTTCTGTCTTCTTGTGTTTCCAAGGAAAATCGTGACTGTAATTACCTTAATAAAATACGTCAAGTTAAAGGGAAAATAATAAGATAATCTTCAATTTTCAATTCTTAAGATAAGTTTCTGATGTTATAATATAAAAGTATCTTTAGTTATAAATGAATATACAACTGAGAACCAATACGATGGCTTTGCAAATTCAGAAACGTACGTCATCTATGAGACTAATCGAGCGATTAATCGACCAACTAATCCGCAACATTAATAAAATGCTTCGCTCATTACATATCACGATGTTTACAAGACGAAGTATTCTTTCGATGTCCATTGTTTATTTATTTAGCGCGACAGACGGCGTTGACACAAACATGAAGCGATGGAATGTGATTGTGATACAAGTTTATTTACCGATGTTGATACTGTAACGATTGTTATGGAAGCGTGCTGGCTGACGACACATCTGCAAGTTTGATTTACATTGCTGGCCTAACCAGGGAACAAAGTATAGACAATGATTTAGTAGCATCAATGATCAGCGCTCAGTATTGTTTAATTTTTCAGTATGCATGAATTATCATATAAATTTATTTACTTGCTTAGTGAAGAGACTACTTACAGATCAGCCAAATTAAAAGTTTTAAATAAATTAAAGGTAGAATCAACTTTTTCTATGCATCAAATAAATTGTTACCTATTAGATTTGCAGCAAGGTTAGTCTGCTGCAATAGTTTTCTACTGTAAAAAAAGTTTGTTTGTGACCTATTTAGGGTCGAAAAAAAATTACTTAGATTGCTATTTGGCTACAAAAGATAAATAAATGGACACAGGAAGAACCAGTCGGAAGGCAAGTGACATGTGAAGTACATCAATATGAATGCCAAAATGACAGATAGAAGGGATGAATAGAAGATATACACACATTCTGCTGACCCATAATAATTGATACTAGGGCAGGAAAATGGTGATTGATTATTATGTATACACTTTCCTCTGTATACAGTTACTTTTATGTTAGTTTACTGTTATTGGGTTTTTCTGTGAGGAAACTTAGACCGGGATTTGGTATGACTAACTAAACTTGTTACGTGATTGTTATAAACGTCATCTGTGGTATTTTATTGCAAAACTGGCAGGACACTAAAGTCTCAGTTAAACTGGTCAAGTTACGGGCTTGATGCTTCACTACATAGTAAGGTCAGAGTTACCTAGAATAATCTTTGATAAGAAGCATAAATTATAACCAGCATAAAGTATATACAAGCACAATATAAATAATTATGTCTAATATAATGTTAGAATAGATTATATGTTAAATGTAAAACAAATGTTCAAATAGTTTAAAATTGATCTCACAGGCAAACAGTTTGTACTGTTTTGTAACTAAATAAATAAATAAAAAAAACATACTATTTGGATATTGCAGATCACTAAAAATATTTAACATGGTCTTTTCCGATCAGACTATAATAAACAAAACATATACTAGGTAATTCAATATTTTTGGATTCGTTCGTAGCTATAATACTGGTAAATCGAAATGAACGTCAACCCAAATATTTAACTGATCGTATGTGAAATTTATTTCTGAAATGCAACTGTACACGTTCATGTATGTATGTATAATATATATAATGTAACAATTGTGTAACCGAATTCATTGATTACGAAGCATCGTCGATTCGGAACAAATAACGAATGCATGCCAAATAATGCTTGTGACGTCACAGTTGAAAGATCAATTAACATTCGGAATTAATGCGGTGCGTCTAAATGTTCAGTGAGTTGCTTCGCTTGGGAATTAAACACTTTTTTAAAGCTACATATTATTGTTATTATTATTACCAAGCGATTCGTCATTAAAATTGGATTCAAACTTAATGGCGGCTCTGAACACGAGGCGCGTCGCTGCGCAGTAACAAACTTATGCGCCAGCGGGGGTGCGGGGCGAGGTACTGCGCAGCGTGTTGTAAACTTCAGAACCGCCATTAAGTTTGAATCCAACTATACCTAGTAGAACAATGGTAGAGTTTAAATTGGCAAGTGACTTTTAGTAAAATTGTTATCTAGTAATAGATACTGAAATACCGAGTAAAACGATTATGTATTTATATTAGTAGGTTAAGTGGGCTGACACTTGTAGTAATACTAAACTGGTAACTGGCTTTAGCTGAATTCAGTGAGTCTCGAAACCGATTCCATCACAGTTAAATGTGCAAAAAGCATCGAACATAATCCTTTTTATTAATATTTTGAAGATTGATTTATTTTTTGTTGCCTGAGTGTAATAATTATCAACAATAATAACAATCCTTGGTTACCATGGCAACGCCTGTGTAGTGCAGTCTGTTCAGTATATCTTTGCAAATGGCTGCAGATAAGAACTTCAATACAGTCAGATATTTTAACGGAGATGAAGCATAGAATCTACTCTAAATGTGAGGTCGAAACGAATATTATATTATAGTATGGAATTTACTAGTAACTCAATTGTTTCAAAATTAGAAACAAAATAATCTGTAACTTGTAAACGGGTGAAATTTATATTCCAATCAATATGATTTTGTAAAAAAATAAGAACATAGAAAGAACACTCTATGATTGAAACTACTAGAAGCATAGACATATCTACATCAACCATCATCGTGAACCTATAAGAAATGGCTAAAACATCTTTCTATGCGATTACTCATTCAATTAACTCTTGAAGTGCAAGTCATTACTGAAAGTAATAAAATGCAATACAACTCAATATTAAATATTTGAGCTTTCTAGTTTTGTTAATATCGACGTAAATAATGATGCTGTAAATAAGACAAATTTATAATTTTAATAATTGAATTTACTTCAGTTAGCCGACATATCCCAGTGGCTTTTCCATTTGACCCAAAGGTTGACTGGTAGACAATGCCTTGCGGCGTTAAGTCCGCCTTATGTACCACAACTGTACGTGAAAGTTTAAATTAATATTTCCTAAGTATCACATACTGTAAACAGCCTTATGTCATCGACCTACATATATCTGAAATCTAGCCTAAGCAATATATTTCTCTTCTCTACTTTTCTACCCCAAAACTCAACAAGATGTACAGCAGTACCTTTGTACATAATTTTTAAATATGCAATATTATCTATTAATGTGTTGTGTGTACATAAATTATTAAATAAATAAATAAATAAGATGTCTTTATAACATATCAACATAACCCTCAAAATATAATGATAATGACATTAAAATACCTCGTACTAGCTCACTCAATCATCATCCGATACACAACGATCACACGAGCAAACTGCACGCAGTTAAATATAAACCGTAACATTTGACAGGCGGTAATTAATGCGCTCCTCAGTTAGACGTGTGATGTCTACTATGAGGATAATGCAAAAGGAAATCAACATGTTTATTCTAGTACGAAACAGTTAACAATAGTGTTACATAGTACTTCTGATTTAAATAAAACATGAGGACATCAAAGTTTAGATTGATTTGTATTTGGTGGATTGAAATGTTTGGCGCGCAAAGAGAAAAGAGCGTCGCATCTGTAGCCAGTGGAACTATAAGCACCTCGCGCACTAGACAGCCGCGACCACGACCAGTGGCCGCAACGATCAGATTTACTAAGTGGCTAAGTGCGCGACGCTTATATGGTTTCTTTAGTGCGCGAGGTACCTAAGGGATGTTTACTATGTTATCGATATTCAAAATGATTGAGTAACCTTATGGCAGATCAAGATAAAGGTAGAGTTATACAAGAATAAAAGTGTTGGATCTTTACCCTCTAGTGGGCATGATAAGATAAGACGAATTGAAAATATTAGTTCTTTATTATTATGAAAAAGTTAAATAAAGATTTTTCCTTAATCAGCGATAAGAATAACTATTTTTTACGAAGCCTGCTCTTTAAGGTAATAAATAAAATTATTGACAACACAGACAATTAATACAGTCTTCTGCTTAAATTTGCTCTACAACTTTTATTTTCTCCGATAGACCCGAGATTCCTTTGTAATAGTTTTTCGTATGGAAACTTTGTACACCAATCAATCATATTGTGTGCCTGCTTTTGTTTATAGTCCTCGTTTGTCAGTTCGTTCACACTTCACGTTGGCAAACATGCTTATTAGTGGGTCAAGGAATAAGTAATACCATTTTGTTTAGTTACCATGCAAAAGCAAAGAGGAAGAGGTTATATATTTCGTAGTAAAGCTAAAACTTATCTGCCTACTTGCTATTGTTTTTTAATTAAATGTTAATTTAAAAAGGAGTGGCAACAAACAGCTAACAATAGAGACCTGTGGAAGGTAGAAAGGGAGGCCTTTGCCCTGCAGTGTGACAGTTCAGGCTCTATATATTATTATTTTTTCCCTAGCCTATACAGTCCCACTGCTGGGCAAAGGCCTCCTCCAATTCTAAATAATAATAATTTGAATTGTCTGTATATTCTTTCAGTACTTTAACAAATCACTCGCAATGAAAAAGGTATACTAAAAGAAATATGTTAAGGAAATTTGGGGTAATCCATAAGAGATATGCGAAGTTGGTACAATACTAAATTTACCGGTTCGTTGAAAATGTATAAATGTTTAAAATACTTTTTCCTTGTATCAAACTTATTATTATTAAACATTTATATTTTACGGACCAAGATAATATAGTAGTATCCAAGTACCCATTTAACTCGGTAAGGATTATTTGATATTATTAGCATCATGCTAATATCTCCATAGTTGTTAATTATTAATATTATGTAATAATATAAAATAGGCCGTGAATATAATTTACATCCTTTTATTACTCGGCCTACATAATGAATCATAAACGTATGTTTAAATCATTCGAAATATGTTTGAACGCGTCTAACATTTAAATTCGACAGTTATAATCGGTTCTCTATATTTAATTCAGCTCTTTTAAATATATACCAGATATATGCAATACATGAATAAAAATAATTTTTGCTTTTCAGTTCCAACTAGAGGTATGATCGAGGTAAAATTGCATTTTTTTCGCCCATGATAAACAAGTAAGCATCACAAGAGTTCTGAGGCTAACGCGAATGTTAGACATTGAAATAAAACTACCGATCATGATTCCTGCAAAGGTGTCGAAACTTCGGGACCTAACGCTAAATTCAAACTAAAATCCGTCAAAGTAGTTTTATTTCAAAGTAAGCATCATGTTTTAGGACCCTAGTGCCATTGGTCTTAGTTCATGAGGTACAAATACTTAATATATAGTACTACTACCAGTGAGACTTCAAAAGATAAACAATTGCCAGTCGACATTTCGCTAATTCGAAACCTCGCGTTTTAATTATAATGCGTGCATACGGTATCAGGTTGCCGCCGATAACCATGGCAACCAAGCTTCCTCTAGATAATTAAAATCGCGTGTTAATTGAATCTGATAGATGTATCTAATTATCGTTTACTACATACTGTCTGTCTGTGACTCTATCGAGTTGTAAAACAGCTCTTTATTCTATGTATCGTTGGCAAGTAATAACGTTTGATCGATGTCTAGTGTAATTTATGATATTTACATAATGTCTAAAAATTTCAATATAATTCTGATAATAAAGTATCGGATAATAATAAATATTTAATATTGTATTACGAAGAGTTTTTACCCATTTCAATTGTCACGTGTTTGTATAAGGAAACATGATTTAAAAGCAAAAATCGAGGAAAATCATGTCGTATTAACACATCACCGAGATAAACAAACCTATTTAATTCGGTGTATTTAAACAATTACATACATTAACATCCAACATACTCATCCGCGCCCTTGAGGAGATCGATTAGTATTCTCGCTAACTACCATCCAAACTATTTGTATTCAAATTTACTGAAACAATGTCTTCGACAGTTTGCGCCAAGATCATAAATAGTGGTGTGACATAAGTATTGGTAGCGTTCCCCAGCCGTGGGTAATTACTAACTCGATTATAAATGGTGGAATTCTCAATCGATTCAGAATATTGCAAACACTTCCTCGTTTGATAAAATGTGTTGACAACGACGGATAGTAATAAAAGAAGTTTGCTAGAGACGAGCATTAAAATTAAATAGCTTTAAAATTTTAACAATACATGTTAAATTTAGAACGAAACTAATTACTAACAGTCCAATTTAATTTTAAAACAAAAAGAAGAAACTTTAAAACAAAACGAATGTCACTTAATTTCCACAGAATTATTATACAATCTTGCGTCAGTGGAGACGTATTGTTTTTCAGTTGGCATATCGGTCAATGTCAGACACGCTTTCCGTTTCGGATGGGAAAAAAATTGCAGACGACGGAAAAAAAGTAAAACACGATTGCATCGTCATTCATAGAAGTCAGCGGTACTTTGTGTCAAGGATAGGCAACGTCGGCTACTGTCAGCGGTGGAGGAGGGCATCGCGGCGATTCGCGGTGACATCCGACAATTGATGATACAATCACAATTCACATGTTTAAAGTATGAATGGGGGATTAGCATCGAACCTGGCACATGGTAGGGGGTCGGGTTCGACGGCGGTAGCCAGTAGGCGGCGCTGATGGGCGGATAGTTGCTGCCGCTGGTTCGAACCCCCGCCTTGCCGCGCGCGCCGCCCGCCTCGCCACGCATCCTTAACACTACACAACACATTCACATCACATGCGCGCTCACGTCTGCATTCAACCGCGGCCGACACACAACTAACGCGAAACGTAACGCGAACACTATCGGAGGTGCGCGGGCGCCGGCTCTGACGGTCGATCAGTCATTCCTCGTGGTGTTGTGTCACCTAACTCCCCCCCCCCCCCCCCTCTCTCCGGTGGCTAATGAGCTCCGTCCTGGCGCGTCATACGTTTTTCAATTGCATCGCATCTATTGTGTTCCAAGTTAACATTGTGGAGACTCCTACGCGAATCATAATAGTGTTTTATTGAGCAGATAGAGTTGTTAACGCGATGTGCAGTGTCAATGCACTCGCGAATGTAAAACAAAATAAAAGTAACATAAAGTCCGAAACAACATTTCGGCGGAACGATTTGGCAATTTTTTTGTTTTAGTTTTCTGAAACTGAAACAATGAAAGTGTCTGTTTCACAAAAAACCGAACACAATAAACTGCAAAATGATACTATCATATACTCTATCTACTATGTTTCACAGACAAAGTAACAACCATTTACTAATGTACCGTACATATTACGTTTTGAAATGTTTATTACTATAATAAAACTAATGTGCCGTTTCAACAATAATAATTCTAGATGCATTATTATTGTAAAGGCTGAACGCATCAAATTATATGCACCTGAATCGTGAAACGTATTTGTAAGTGGAGTTTATTTTGACAGCTGGCCAGTACATAACGTAGGTAAATAGATCGCATGCCATTTCACAATGGATGCCTAAATGTTAGGCCGACTACAAACGACGATTTAATTCTGGGATGTAAGAATTTTTACACGTGTAAATCTGCTTAAATCCTCATCAGTTCTCAAAGGAAATTTGTAAAGATGGTAGTTTTATCCTTACAATAGTTTTTAAATACAATTAACATAAAAATACATCTCACGTATATCTCACACCTGTGCAATACAATTTTCTTATAACACAATAACTGACTAATGCGAACTTCACAATAAGATACATAAAATGTAAAGTAAACACTAGTTCTATTATCACTCACACACGATCAGCTGTTTATACAAAACACCGGATAAAACAAATCACGAGCGATTAAAACGCGTCAAAAAAGCACCATTTGTACGTCTCCCTACAACCGACACACACGGACACGGTGTCGTCTTGTTGGAATACCGAACGAGGTGTGGACTCTAAAAGTCGTCACGCATCCACTCTGAGTGGTGTTCGAAACGTGCTCTGTGTCCTAACGTGTACATATGACGCTTAAGGTGTCTGCCTTACTGTTCCGTTTGAGGATATGACGTCTAAGGACGAGAATCGCTTACTGACTCATAAGTACTTACAGAACCTTATTATTAATTAGCAATTGAATTCAATTTTAATTGTATTTATTTTCAATTGTTTACAATATTATTCAGTTAGTTATACAAGGTTAAGCACAACGTCATTCTAGCCATTCGTTGTGAACTCTAGATTGCATGCACTGCTTAAAAGAGTTGATTAAGAATTTAATTAGAAAATTAAAACTTAATATTTTATAATAATTCTATGCTTAAGCGGTCAAGGTACAATTTGTGCAAAAAAATCCGTAGAATCAAGTAAAGTAACTATTTAATTTACAACTTTGACGTTAACATTAATAACAGACACTTGAAAATAGTTTAATGTTTTTTACCTTTGTTTTCTTTTGCGCTAGATCAACATACAAGATACCTTCTTTACAATAAGTATCTATTAATATGGCACATTATTTTCTAAAGAATCAACATTATATAACACTAAAACAGTTCATCTCCAATAAAAAATAAACAGTGTACAAAGTAGACCATTAAAACTAATATTTATCAGTTTTAAAAGTCTCTACATCGGTAATACTTCGCAGTTGTCAGATTCGACATGTGTTTATGAGCGAGTCAGTCAGTAATGTCAAACTACAGCATATACAATCAATTCAAATTGTGTAGGTATGACGATGTATCGATCCCACGTGGCTTTGTATAAAGGTGTTGATATATCCGTGTAATTATCACGAGATTGACGTAATAAAAAGTAATTTAGACCCAACATTTTTTTATAAAATTTATTTATTATTCCATGAAACTAATACGTTATAATAAAATTGTAAATACAAATATTTTTTCAACCTTTTACTATATTTTACTATTGGCATCCGATCTGGGTAAGCCTCTACAAATCGGGGTAGACGAAGGCCACGTGGAAGACCCAGGCGGAGATGGAGGGATGAACTAGGCACATACAAAAAGGAGTGGCAACAAACAGCAAACAATAGAGATATGTGGAAAGAAAGGAGGCCTTTGTCCTGCAGTGGGGCAGTTCTGGCTTTAAATGAATGAAATGCAATCATCTGGGAACTTGGCAGAGCCAACGCCAAGTCTAGCAGGAAGGCTCATCTGTACCCTAGTTTCAAAAGTACATTTCAGGCATTTTCGACCTTATTAGTATACGAGCAGAAATCAAAACCAAATTATGACACTACGAAATTTCTTATAATTATGAGGACTAATTTTTAAACAGTTTATTTATTTATTTAAAGTTACAGTTGAATGAACAAGTAAACCAGTGAGATTATTACATATCTGAGTCAGCCCGTAATCTGCGCTATACGAGTGTGTCTACGCGACAGTCTGGATAAAAGGTGACACGCAACTCTCCATAAACATCACGTGAGTATAAAGTTATCCCTCAGCCTGTTCGTATATTTGTAAATAGTATACCAATTGCATGAACATATCATTGACCTGTATTTTAAACCGACTTTCAAAAGAGGAACTTCTCAATTCGACTGCATGTTATTTTATTGCATTTCATTTACGCGATGTTTCGGACAATGTAACTAGTAAAAAAATATTAAAATGAAAAAAAAAATGACATCGATAGTTAATAACTTAAGGCCAATTTATACCAAACGGGCGAAATCTTATTCACTCTATCAAATTCTATGAGAATTTCAACGGCCATAAGAGGTGGTCCCTTATGAGTTTTACTGAATTCCGTCTTTTTACATTAATGTGTAATCCATTATAAAATTTTATTGCGATGTGTATACGGCCTTACGTGTAATGTAGGCGACTGGTGAATCAATTCGTCGTGCGTTCCGTATGCAGTCCTTGAGTTTGGTCTTATCGATATTTAGCTAATATTCAATGTCCTAACAGATATTTAAGGTAATGAAAACTTTTTAGTGGATTTACATAAATGTGAATTTGTAAATGGTTGATCCAGTGTTATCATTCATCATCATCATCATCATCCACAGCCCTTGTCCTCCTACTGCTGGGAATAGGCCTCCCCTTTTTCGTGCTATTTTCTACGGACCCGTGCCAGCCTCATCCAGACTCATCGTGTTTTGATTACGTTTATTTATTTGTATACAACTCGGATTAAAATGAATGGTATATAAAAAAATGGAAAATTCAAAACCCTTTGCACAGTATCTATTAATTTTCTTTTTACCGCATATATTAAGAAGATTTGCTAAGAAAAAAAATGCATTTAATGCACTAAGTATAAAGTATTGATAGTTTATTGTAATGACGAGCTCAACTTTACAGTGACGTCACAACTTCACACTCCTTGTTTTATAATTGTTAGACAAAAAATATTATTACTTACTGGTACTTTTAGTGTACATCGGAATGTTTAGTGTATATAATGTACCAGGTAGTATTGTTCCTATCCACAGTATTTACGTAATCTATTCTACCTAAGATGCTTACTTACAATGCCGTTTTCCTTGACAGGGTTACATAACTTCAATACGATTAATATTAATCGAAATTACTAAAGTACATGCAGGCACGAATAAATTTATTATAAAGATTCCTTTTTTAGCAAGCGTGGTGATCAATGCTCATGCCTTCTCTATATGGGAAGAGGCCTGTGCCCAGCAGTGGGACGTTTATAGGCTGTATTGTTATTGTTATTCCCCTTTTAATGACATAATATTAGAAAAAAAATCATACTACTGACATTGTTTTTTTTTTTTTATGGGAAAAATAAACATCTAATTCGGACAGACCCACGAACATGTCTAGTATCAAAATAGCTTTAGATGTTTTTACACTTAACTTAGTTAACCTTGATGTTATTTCGCTAATGTTTTGTATAAACTTAGTAAGTAAAGTCTAGGCTTTGAAGTTTGTCTGTTTTTTCAGCATTAAGTGAGGCTGTATATTGCTTAATGAGCCATTTATTTGTGTCGACTAAAATGTGAAGAATTTTATAAATAAACTTTATTTTCATAAACGACCGTTTGAGTAATCTGCTTTCAAGTTATGGGTCAATGATTATGAAGGTTCCTAAAGAGATATAAAAATTAAAAACCGACCGTAAGATATATAATGAAAACGGTGAAAAAATTTACTATGTGAATGTAGGATTATTTTTTGCTATAAAGCCGACGAATATGGATCCACGATACAACGCTTGTTGACTTAGTAGTAAAATAACTAGGCATGTACTTTGTATATATTAAGGTTAAAGAGATGTTATGTTATTACTTACCATTTCTGTTTTCACTGTCAGCCGGCTTCATCTGAATAGGGTGGTGCATCTGTGGAAGAGAGAAAGAAAATATGATTTATTTGTATCACGTCAAGGTAGATTTCAGATTTTCGTAATTTCTTCATGGTATAAAATTAAATATCTAATACGATTATTTTAATTGAAAGAAAACCAAATTAAAGACCTGAAGAGATACTATGAGTCTATTTACTTTTGTCTAATAAATATAAAACATTAAACAGTAGGGATTATCATTATGGGCTTGTAACATCCATGTACTTTATAAGACGAGTGGAGGCAGCACTTAATTTTATTACTACTTAAACCTTTTTCAAGGGTTTCTTTACATACACTTTGTGTTTATGATCTCCTGGTAGCATTCAATGTTCCATCTAAATACGACATTGTTTTCATTATAATATTAATTTCTTTCGCACTATTATAATAATATTGAAAGTAACGCAGTCTGTACTTTGTCAGTATTTCACAGTTAAACGAATATAGCGATTTTATTAAATCTTGGTAAAGAGTGAGCTCGAATTTAAAGTGAAGTCATAGGCATAATTTTTGCCTCGATAACAGACAACGACGCGGACAGAGCCGCAGGCGAAACCTATAAATTATAAAGTAAAAAAGATAATGTTTACGAGATTACCACAAGACAGAACATTTTATTCAGCACATTTATCATTTTCATCTCGAAACCTAGATATCATTTATAAAACAAGTTTCGTTCGATTCATTCGGAGACAGAACACAAACAATTTCTAACCCCATTAGAATGATTAACAACGTATCGGTCGACGACATTAATTCGGTGTTAAACATAATCCCACATAAAATGTACAACCAGAAATCCCACTCAACAAAACTTTCAAAGTTTCCTTGCATTAATTAAGCTTTATGATAGAATTTGCATTTTGTATAAAACATTTTTTTTTTGTATTTAACTGTTTTACGTTCTCTCATAATTTTTCAATGTGATGAAAATATAAATAAACGAATATTCATTACTTAGAACCTAACTACTACAAGTTTCATCTTTTTGAATCTAAAAAAAAATAAAACATTAACGTATTCTATCGTCTATGAGTTAGCAATAACAAAAAATCTATTCACCTACTTAATTCCCCTCCATTGTGACACATAAGAATTATTTATATGTTGGTCTGCAAACAATCCCAAACTATTTTAATTATTCGTAAACATCAGCGGCAGCATTGTCACACTATTGTTTTGTTTATGTATATAATTCAATGTATATGTATGTATGTATAGATGACGAGATGAGATTATTTATGTTCCGCGCTTGCTTTGAATGCAGATTATTCAACTGTGTCAATAGTTGTTACAAGGAAAGAATAGGCTTGAACATACCAACTAGGCCATATAAAAAAAAAAACACAAATTATTTATAACTTAAATTATTGCTATAGATACGCAAAGTAATAAAAAAATGTGCCAGTTTTCAGCAGTGACTAAATAGTTACATAAAAATCTTTTATTACCTATGAATGAATATTAAAACGTTTTGTTATTTCTAATACAAGTATTTTTTTCAGTTATTTTTGTCCTCTTTTCCTAGTCACATCGGATTCAGCTTGTCTTTTTATAAGAAACGGCTTTCACACCATCATTTTACTGATTAAACGTTACCACTTAACTTAAACTATCATTCTGGAGTTTACGTACAAACGACATAAAAGCCCAAATCTCTTCCTAAATAAACATTAGCTTCTACAATCAGGGGTCATTACCCTTTAAATCCGTCTGTGGCCACCTTTAAAACGAATGTTTAATTGTCCTAAGTATATAACAAACGTCGCTAACCTATCCTGACCGCGTCCGACCGGTGTATAAATACATTAATCGTTTATTTTGACTTAGTGATTTAGTGGCAATCGATAATAGTGATTCGATAGTGAAACGATTTATCGATTCTCGGTAACGTTAAGTGTTCGATTAATGGGTATCGAGAAATTAGAAAAAACACTTCTTACAAAGTATTAATTTTATTAGTTACATCATAAAAAATATCTGTATAAGTTGTCAGATAAAATGTCAATCATCTAGGAAGTTAAGTGTCAAGTGACAACTCTAAAACATGAAAATTTCATTGTACTTTTCAAACTAGAATAACTGAAGCGCTCCGAAAAAATCCTAGTGGCATCAATCAGCGATCGGTCTATTTATAAAGTGACATGCATCTAGTCTAGTATTGAGTAATGGACACGAGGAATTGGCAGCCACCCGGCTTAAAGTTTCCATTCGTCATTCAACAGTTGAGTGGTTAAACACCTAAATTGGTCAAAAGCTCGGATAAATAAACTAAAATATAAAGAAAGAGATGGCGGGACAAACTCGACTCCTTTCTGGCAATATGGGCTTTCTGGTATACAATAGCTCAAGACCGGGAGAATTGAAAGAAAGAAAGGGAGGCCTTTGCCCTGCAGTGGGACGACAATGGCTGAAAATAATAATAATAAAGGAAACCCCGACAAAATAATGAACTGAGAACTTAATTTACTATTGCTAAGAACCACAGCACACACACAGCACACAGCTTTCAAACAATCAGACATCGATCAGAAACGATAAGTCTATGCATGTAGGAGCCAAGATGCCACAGACCGACAAAAATGACGTATAATACCCCTCTTTTACCTAAAGGAGTTAGAAAGTATGTCAAAGGCGAATAAAAAAACTCCCTTAGATAAAGCAGAAGGGTGGATAAGTTTGGAGCGATGAGGTTCTCAAGTATTAAAGAAACGAAAAGTTAATAAATCAACAAAAAATTGCCACGGTACGGAAATGATGAAAAATTTCAAGGCGATTTAGAAAATCTTTGTTAGATACCGTCCGTAGTTTTCTCACTTCCTTCCAGGTGTAAAAACTAGATTTATATAAGAAAGGAATACCTATAAAGTTTATGTGAGCTCAGATTTCACGTCACAACCTAGGTCTCATGTAGGATATTAATACTCCCACAACGACGAATTAACAAAATTAGTTTGATAAGAGTGGGCGGCATGGCAACATCCGTTTTAAGGGATCGTTTTCACTCGTTGTCAAATCACAACTGTTATTTTTAAAGTTAATAGTACCTTATGTGAGAATATAAGCTAAGGCATGTCTCATTCGCAATAAACAATTTGATATCCAATCTAAAAAATATTTAAATCATGTGTATAAATTAGGTGTGTATAAAAATCGAGACAATAGTATGACAGAAACGTTGAATGTCTATTTTTTTATGCTAATTTCCTTATAAAAGTATGTTGAACATTGTTGTATGTTTACATTTCTTGTTGATACTTCTTGGTTACAAAACAAGCATCATACCTGCAGCATCATACATAGCAAGACGTCATTGCGTCGTATCGTCAACGACAACACGCGCCATGTCACTCGCGAGCTCCTTAGATATGAAAACAAAACCCTGAACTTCCGAATGACTAATAGAAAAATAAATATTATTTGTGCTATTTATATTCAGATATACAACAAGCTTTGGGGTCCTACAGTTCAGTGGCTGCAATACAGGTAGTAATTTGATGTAAACTCTTATTTAAACAACTTTTTGACAATGTAATATTGCGGTTAAAAAAGTTATTTAAAACACAATTAGTATACCTATAACATTTTTTATAGCATAATCTACCAATAAAATAAGTATAAAAAAAGAAATATTTCCTACTCTGAATTAAGGCAAACGTTGCGACAAATTCGCGAGTGTAAACTTTCCTTTATACATATAATTACATTTCGGCGATCATCGATCAAAACGCGTGTCACATATAATATTAGACAATATAAATATGGGCTCGTGAAGCTACCCTTGAATATGGTTATATAATGGCAATAACAAAATTGCCTTGGCTTTTAACTTGTAATGGTGTATTTTTAGACGTTTTTTCAAGACTATTAAACAATGAGCTTAGTTCTTCCATGAAGCCAATATTAGGGCTGGTTCAATTATATAGAAAGCAGGAAATTTTGTAGCTTTTTCAATTGAGCGACTACCGTCTATATTTGTTTTCTATGCCACCTAGTTACTACAAATAATACAGTTGCTATAACAAATACGGTCCAGTTCAAAAAAAAAAAGACAAAAAAGCCAAACAAAAAAGTACTTGCATACTTATAACATTCGTTTCCGCAGAAAAAGGCTTACGGATACAAAAATCCGGCACAAATCTGTCGGTGCGACGTGCCCAGAAGGCATGCAACATTGCCAACGCCGACTACACAAAAAACAAACGACGGTAGTGTCACTGAAACATGAATATTAAAAAACTTGAAAGCATCAATTTTTAGTTCAACACTCGCCGTATTGTTCCGAAATAGTTCACGTACTCTTTGTCGTAAACTGACTTTATTGGCTACTATGGGTTACTAAATTAAAAAATATTAAAGACCTAATGACATAATTGATACCACCACCGACTACGGCGTGTTCGTTAATGCTTTATAAAATATAACATTCAGAAAACATATTTTTTCTTACATTAAAATAGTCAAAGTAAATCATGAAGTAAAACAAAATAATTCTTCTATTTACATAGATAGCTACTTTCAGAATTTCCAATAAATGGCTAGGTGACTTTGCACATCGTTCAACATTCATTGTAAGTCTGGACAGAAAAGCGAACTTTGACCCCTGCGTTGGTCAAAAAGAAATCCAATCTGGTGTCTAAACCGATCATTTACTGGCATTTTTTGTAAAACTCTTATGTACATGCCTGTGATAACTGGCGTAGGTAAAAATCCCGGAAAAGATTTTAGCGTTCCTCTTTACTGGTTCTTACCCCGAAGAAACAACGGGTGTGAATGTTTGTGTTAGCCAGATTGGTACGTAAAAGTCTATATTTACAATACAATGTAATATTCAAATAGTTGTAGATTTAAGACGCAGGTCACAGCTCGCTAGCAGTCGCCCATCGCAGGTTTATTGCCATTTGCCTCCATTCAATATAAATTCTCGATAGACGCGAATGGCATCTGCCGATTAGGGTTGACGTGGATACGATTTATACTGTTTTTAAATTGTTAATCCATGTTGATCTAACGAAAAACATGTCCAGTATGTAAAAGTTATTTCATATTAATTTAAAATAAATGTTTTGTGTTGTTAAAAAAAAGAAAGAGAAACTAGTTTTTTTTTATAATTACTATCGGTTCTTCACAAATAATATCTGTTAAAATTTAATACTGTGTATCTTTAATTCTAACTTATAGGTAGCTTTATGATATGTTCAGTAGCGACTATTCTATTAGTAACACAATCTCATTTATTAATCGTAATGACAATGCCATAATATGACTATTAACACACGAGTCCCAGACAGCTAACATTAGTATCATTAACTCAGACTTTAACACAAAAAAAAATTGTCTGAACAAAAACTGAACTTTATAAGTGTCATTTCTAACATAAGGTATGTTAGATATGACACAAAAACTCGACTTTATTTCCTACATGTCAAAAACAAAAAAAAATCTAAATCAGGCAAGTGCCAGCCCTACGTCACCCGTCACCTGTCACTGCTGTACGCGTCGGTAGTAATCCGCGCATCGGACACTGTTTAAAAATAAATGAGGTGTGACAAGACCGCCGAACCGCCCGCCACCTAGTTAGACGAACTAAATTAATTTACTCTTAGTTAGTACGTTATTTACTTTTACATAATACGGGTAATTAAATAGGTGTTTACCCTAGAAGAATTTATGTCACACATAGTAATTATTAGAACATAAATCAAATGTATTGAAGCATTTCAAGAATATGAAAAGTAAAAATACCGTTCCAGCCATACCAAATTGTAGTGGACCCTATAAGATTTATTTGACAAATAGAAGTTTCCTACATTACAATTTGAGCATAAAATGACAAGTACATAAATATCTTAACATGTAGAATATAAACTTTGTCTTTATACAAATATATATCCTTAACTAATTTTATTTTAAACAGTTTTAAAGTATGGCTTTTGTTACAGAAGGATGTTCTAAGGTTTGTAGTGACTGTAGTGGCAGACGAAAATATTAAATAAACGTACAGCATCTTGGGTTGAATTCCTTGCAAGTGTTAATGTGTGAAATAGCATGAATTATGGGCAATATATCAATTAAAATGAGTATGCTGAAAGAAAATGTATGTTTAGCAGTCGTAACGTGTTTAAATTGGGAATTTATGTCGTTTATCGTTGAAAGAAGATAATTTAAATGGGCTTTCATATCTGTCAATGTTTTTACTAATAACACTTACTTTTGAGAGGGATTAAATTAGCGTACTTTATGAATTAACTTTTCCTACCTATCAATGTCTCCTAATAAACAAAAATTTTAGCATGATGGTTTAGGCAATTGATGTTGAAGGCTTTACTAACCAAGGAAGGAAGGTTATACTAAATCTCTCTACCAAAATCAAAAACTTTTCGTATCTACTTTAATCTTCAAAAAATGCAAGTGAATAACTTCAAAACAAATCACTGACAGAGGTAAACCGACTACGAAATCTCAAGCATCTTAATTACCATCACTATCAGAGCACACTCCAAGGTGTTTGACTCCATACAAAAGCTACGGAGACGTCCATTGTCTTAAGACGCTACATAAATCGTCTGAAACGGACGCACCCTCCACCTTCGCAGACTTCTTACTCGCATTAACTGTGACGGGTGAATAGGTGGTCCATTTAATATCAATGCCACGACCAGAATGGAGAATTATGGGGAAAATATTTTGTTGACACCCAAATAATAGTGTGAGTGTGAAGGTTCTTATGTTTGTCAAGCTATTTCAGCCATAAGTATTTCAGAATGCGCTATGGTATAGTGGTATATAGCATACGCTCATGTGCTCCGTGGTCATTGTATGTATTGTAAGCTGTGGTGTTTTGCTATGACCTATATGCTAATACTGGTCAGCGTCAGGATGGCTGGACCAAACGAGACATATCCTTGAGACCATGTGCACTATTTGATACCTATTTTACCTGTCACATTATAGTTTAGTTTGAAATAAGCTTAACCTTTGTAGGGAACTGATTGAAATTGAATACAAACCAAAATTCTCTGATTTAATTACAAAATTTGGTATTTTGCAAGTAAATAGGTAAGATTATCTTCCAATTTCCGATTAATTTACGGACAAATTCACGGGACTAACTAGTCTAAAATCCATTTGGCACAGTGTCTAAATACGAGTATGTGGCTAATAAAAAATATATAACTTGCTGAGATTTCTTTTATGATAGTTTTATGTTTCATTATATGTCTTGTGATACGGAAAATTAAATGTATAATTTATTGGCTCGACTAATTTAAATAGTTCGTGGAAAACAATTTTGTGGACATTTTTATGTTTTTATTACTTAGCACCTACTTTTATGAATGTGAAAATTGTTTCGTATCAAAATAATGAACTGTTTCAATATACTAATACGAGAAATATATTTTATTCGTGTAAATATTACTCATGTTTTATTTGTAATCCGACTAACTGTTTGTTTATTCATCATGATAAAAATATGGTATTAAATAAAGGATGTCAAAGTGAATAAAACAGAAGTAAAACCATATCAATCGAAGTAGAAAATCTTTTCCAAACACTCCCTTAATACCGCGAAGTGGTCATTTTCTCTTATCGAAACATCAAAGACTGACAGGTAAGGGGGGAAGGTAAAGAAAAAAAGCCTGAAAAAGGCCAAATCACAAAACAAAGAGACCACTTAATGCCTTTGTGGACGTCACAACGATGGGTCAAAGTGGGTACCGAATCGCAAGTCCCCACAAAAGTGAACAAGTACCCGCATTTAAAAGGTACTAGCCAAATCAAAGAGGACCCCTCCCCTTTTAGGCTTATTACACGGTCCGTGGGATTTCAGACGGTAAAAAATATATGGACAAGTTCGAGTCGCTAATCGGGTTTCCAATTCCGCTTTATTAAGTAAAAGCTGACGTCACATATTTATTTGGAGCTTACGACTTTTCCGTGATGGTCAACCCTCGTTTTAATACTAATCTGTATTTACGAAATAATACCGTATATATTTTTAGTGTCAATGGTGAAACTGGTGGTGTTTAATGAAAACAAAATCAGCCATTTGAAAATCCAAATTGAGTTCAAACATTAATCTGAAGTGAAAATTATATTGTTGAACGTTTTAACATGAGGACATAAGCTTTTCATGAGGATATAATTCTCCAGCATAATCACCTATTAATAAATTACCTCGCTACGAATTTGAAAGATAATCAAACACCTAGGCAACTTTAAAAAGGCCGCTATAAAAGCCTACCAGCCAGCATGCACACGGGATCCTAAAACGCCGTTGCCTCTCATTTTCAGCGGTTCGGTCTCTAATACCGACAGGACAATTACAATGAGTGCTGCTTTGTCTCGCTACGTCACAATTGCGCAGCCCAGACCTTTTTTTAAGCTGCCGTCTCGTTATGGGACCCTTAAAACCATTGTCGATGGTGACATTGTCCCGAAATATTCAAGGAAAAAAGTATAAAAAGGAAAAAATCTTAATGATTAAAAAAGTGGAAAATGTAAGACTGCGGCACCGATAGACGGTTTTTAATATTGTTCTCATTTTTGTGTGGCGGTGAGGTGAAAATTTTCGGTCAGTCAACAGGTTTTTAATGACAAAGATTTCTGGAGATTTTATTTACATTTTATTCTATCCTTAACAAAAAAGATTTCTTTTATAGGTAAGGTTTGTAAGAAACTCAATGAATACCAATGTAATAAATGTGTTTACATCGTATTTCTAACTGTGCACCATTCAGGCTAGTCTTTGAGGCACAACTGTCATGACCCCGGTTACCAATCAAGACGGTTCAATACACATTAATTGGAAAATCGTTTCGAAACGACCAGCAGTGTTGATTGACCAACAGTTTGCAAACCTCCACTAATTTAGACATTTGTTACGCTTTTCCTTTCAATGACAATTAACAAGGAAATAATAACGTAAATTACAATTATTTTAAAACAAAATGTATGCATGTATAATGATGATATTTAAAACAATTTAGGTCAACACGGAAAGTCCTTTTACGAAAATCTGTTGGGAGTGGTTTTAATTAATTTATAATACAGATTAATTTTTAATGATTGGGTTTTTGGCACTGAAGACCAATAGCAAAAAATTAAACGCTTTGTAAATTTTTTATCTAGAGATAAATTTACACATTATTAACATAAATTAAACTATCTAGTTGTGAAAGAACTTTCTTAATGAATTATAAGTTTTTTAAGTAAATTTAACATATAACAATACAATAGTCACCGCACCAGTACCATGCCAAACCGATCGACTATCGAAGTAACAATTTTTGCTCCCACTTTCCTAGGCATACCATTAATCTCACGGAATCTGGTGAAACCACATCCGTACTATGTCTGGGAAATCCGAAAAGTTTTGCAACAGTGATCGAAACTAACTGCTGTTGTAAATTCCTGTTCCAATAAGCGTTCCGTTGAATTCCCTTCGAGTTTACGATTATCGTTCAAGTTTTCTGTATCCGAAGCCTGTCTGTGTGTGCCTGGCGAGGACCTTGTGCCTCGGAATTAAGGGTGCCGCGATCCTTGAGTGTTTTACAGCCGTGGGTGCGAAGTAAACATATTAAAAAGGGGATTTTGTGGCTTTCTGAACTATTAAGTTGATAAAAAGTTTGTGTGTTCATGTGAATCACGAACGCACTATGTAAATGTTACTGTCGTGATAGTTGAAAGCATGAATAAAATATTAAGAATAGTGGTTTTTGTAGTGTCACTATGGTAGTAAAAGCACAAAATTTTCTTAATAATTGTTATTTCATTGGTTATTTCACCTAAAACAGATTCAAATATCCTATTAATTTTGATGAAACAAATACTTTTTGCTTATTGATCTGTTTAACCTATTAGATGTCTTAAAATTGCGAAAATACTCATGGCAATAATACAAAGAACTGTAAATTTCAGATAGTGGTTATGAAAGCAGTTATCTATAAACGGCAGAAGATTTCCTCGAGAGAACTATCTAAATTTAGACTGTCTGATGTTCAAAGCGGAAACGAAATGGAACAAGATATGAATAGAAGTAGAAATGCATAGCTCGAAAATGTTTGTATTGTTGTTCTATTGATTGATCTTTTGAAATGCTTTTTGTAATATACATAATGCTATCAAATATCACGGCCAATATTTTTAGGAAATAGGCCATTGGTAGATATTTAACCCAAAAAAGTGTCTTTTAAAATTTGTTTTAGTGTAGTTAGGTAAATCACAGCAAAATCAAAACCCTTTTAGTACCTGCAAAACCAAGACCTTTTTTTTATTTATTTACTCTCTTTTTACTGGAATAAAATGTAGATTCTTATCAAATCGTCTACCCTGTATCTAAATGGTTGACCAAGTAGGTACTATTTTTCTATACATCTTGTAAAAAAAAAAATCTTACTGAGGCATTCCATAAAACCAAGCAAATCAAAATAAGGGTCACCCAGAACTGAAGTAACTTCATTCTTGTTCCTGCAGCGGCGAGTTTGACCTTGTTCTCTCGTTGAGTAAATTGTATCGTGTCCGCGAACAGCGGTGGGTAACCCCCACAATATAGGTTTGTAGTCAGAAGTTCCACACAGATGAGACCACGAAGGAAACAAGAAGGAAAGTTACTTCCAACCGTCCTTATCTATATTATTTTTAAACGGCAGAAAACTGCAATTTAGTCATCGACAGTTATTTCTGCCGACGTTTAAATATATAAGTACTAAAGTAAATAATTTTGTATTAATTGAAATGAATATCATTTTTTTATAAAGTAATTT
This sequence comes from Autographa gamma, assembly GCA_905146925.1. Lineage (NCBI taxonomy): Eukaryota > Metazoa > Arthropoda > Insecta > Lepidoptera > Noctuidae > Autographa > Autographa gamma. Next base: position 10,393,209 of record LR989856.1, on the reverse strand, counting down.
ATCTTTACATATTTAGAAGAGGCCAATGTACCCAGAAATCTTTGTGAGTACCTCATGAAAGCGCCAAATCGTTTAGAATTACTCAAAAAAAAATAATTAAAGGCTCGTAAATTAGCTTGCCTTGGATCATCCTGTTGTACTTCTGTACGTGCCTACGTTACGTGTACCGACGCACCGAACTTGGTGTTATGGCTTGGTAATTTCCCTCGACGAAAAGTTTTCATTCCTCGACAATACCTCGCCGTTTGTTAGGCGACTCCTAAATGAGTACAGGTGACTCGCACCAATCACACTGACGAAATAAAGAATTATTTACTTCTCAAGTAGTAAAACAAATGCCCGGCTTTCGATTTATTACTAAAAAGGAAAATGGAATTAAAAAGTCTTCAATTCGCAATAGCTTAAATAGGCAAAAAGCGTATTTTACCCAAGTTTGTGGGTTTATAAATATTCATTTAATAAACTATCTTACGTAGGAATTTCATAAATAAATTATCTAAATAGGTCTCAGCGTAGGCCAGAAAGTTAATATTCACAAGTCCTAAACGATCTTAACGTAAAGTTCACCCGAGGCTCTTGTGTAAATAATATTCGTAGCCCATATTTATGTTCCATAAAATGTTCAGATAAATAACCGTTTTAAAAATGGTCTAAATTTAAATAAAATCAGTTCAATCTGTGGTTTGGAGATAGGTAGACCTAGGCCCTTTAGATATCGCCAGATATCGCTTAAGTATTTCAGTCAGGTAGGCTCCGTTCCATATATTTTTATCGAGTAATGAGTAAGTCAAAACTTTATTTTTCTCAAAAGAAACTATGAAAATATTGGAAAGCGAATAAATGTATTTACATTTTATCTGTTTCTAGAAGTCTTTTAGGGGTTGGGAACACTTCACAAATTTCAGATAAGATATTATGAAATAAAGTACCTACTATTTAACTACGAAACTTTATAATTCAGGTCGTCAATATCTTCTTAAAACGATAAAAAAAGCATAAATTTTATGAGAAATAATGTTTAAATTGTTATTTTTACTGGAAATTCTGCTTGAAAGCTGGGGCAATATACTCTTTAATAAAGCGGAGTATTCACAAGCTTTATCACAGATTTTTTTACGTTTATTCTCAAGCTATTGATTGCTAACTTATTCATAACTAATATTTGTGACATAATATTCCATGTAAAGCCAAAAAAATACAAAAAAATACGACCTTCGAATGAATTATTGCTAATTAGTTTAACAGTCAACAAAACATAACTAAAACATCACTTAATAAAATTAGAATATATCTGCTTAAAATAAAGAATGACCCAATCAAACAACCTGTACTACATTTACTCAAGACATAAAAGTCGCTATTGAACAGTCAGCCTTAACGAAAAAGCAACGTAAGTTACTTCTAAAGTTCATCGATGTTCCTCGCTCCATTAGTTAAAGGCCGTTTTTTCGGACCCGAACTTTCGGGGCCAGTGTCACTGTCCACAAGTTTGTCTCACGACCAAAATAAACAGGGATCAAGCGAGCTCTCTTATTATTTCCACGTGAATTATCATACGTTGGTCGGATAAATGGAAGGGAAATTATAAAGGGTTGTGAGTAGTGACCTGAGAGGATGAGAGTAAAAATAACAGACTTTTTTTAACTTTATAGGTTATGGATGAAATATGAGGGACGATAATTTATCCTCTTCGTATCGTGTCGATGGCAATCTAACTATGATAAGTCAAAAATTCTGGTAAGAGAACTGCATTGTCAGAAGCTTACATTAAATCGTCCATCATGCAGGTGTAAAGGCACGAAGGACAAGATAACACGTGTTCCATCGTCTGGCGAGTGATACTACACCTACAACTTAGGTTAGTTTTGTCTATCCATCACCATATTATATTTGCTTCGGCCAACTTGAGTCCGTAGGCGGTCTAGAGACTACCAAGTTGGGTAATGCTAGGAATTTTATCTTATTGGTACTATTATAATTTTATGACTTTATCGAGAACCTTTATGATTTCCTGTGATAAATACTTTTCCTTTCAACAGCTGTGTAGTGTTTGTTTAACGCCCGATTGATTAGTGTCCGGAACCATGAAACAAGTTTGACTTTAATGTGATCAACGCATCTGGACGTCGTCTTTTACGTTCAATGTTCAGACTGCAATATCCGGATGAGTAGCCATATTTGTTCACTTTACATGCCTACCTGACTAGTCACGTTTAAATATTTTAGATTTATAAATATAGGCAGAACACAATTTCAATTAAGAGTAACCATAATATTATTATCCTAATTTAACATCGGCGGTAGATAATTCAGAAGAACTCAGTATATATTATGATATTTTGTATTACATAATAATTAAATACTTTTAAAACATATTTAACACCGATTTTTTATAAAGACAAATGCCACAAAATTACAGTCCTCACTTCCCAATACACAACATCAAAACTTAAATCACGAACGCCGAACTTCAAAAATAATTATAGCCGATCGCATCGACTTGCAAGCCTTTTATTGAAAACATCTCTATCGGAGTGGAATCGCGCCGATACCTTTATAGAGCTTTGTAAGTTCAGACTTCTAATATCCATGTTCCGAGCGGTGCTTGAAGGAGATATTGCTGGCCAGACGACAGGACTGTTTGCCTTCCTATACTCGATAAGGCGAGTTATACACCTGGATACAATATTGTTAGTGAAAAGAGTTGCTGCATTTTTCGTAGAGACGGGAAACTTCTTGTTGAACTTTTTCAACAAATAAAACACGAATATATAATAGGAAATGGCTCAACTAGAGGCTAAAGAGTGTTGAATGCAGAAAGGGATGTCCTGAATCAGGACAACATAGAAAAAACCTTTTTTTATATTGCGGATTGCTGGAATGATAAGCCATTATTTACTTGTGACAGGAATTTCTACCAATTTTCTTTTTCTCATGCCCATCTTTCTAATCCCATCAAAAGTGTCCTCGTTTGCAGCAAACCTAACAAATAACCTATTCTAAAAATACTCCGTTCTGTAAGGTATGTCGAGGTACGGTCAGCACAAAAGACGAACGAACACAGATGGCAGCGTCGGCAATGTTTGTAGAGCCTCGAACTGGAAGTGTAATATGCGGTGTATTGTGACCAGGTCGTGCCTAGAACATAAGACTCCAACATGTCTTGTAGGTACTGGAATCCGCTTGATATGCAAATGTCGACTGTTTCGGTATTGGGTTGGCCATGTCTGAATGAATGTTCTAGTTACGTTCTTACTTAAATTTTGATATCCCTGTGTAATATATAAATTCAATTCTATGTTATTTATAACTAAAACAAAAATGTCCTTGTAACTAATGAAAACGTACAAACAGAGCAAAATAACTGTGTTCCAATGTTCAATCATTTTGTTAGACACTAAATAGAGGAAGAAACAATTTTGATGTAATTCATTAATCATTGATAAATTAAATTATGATCCGTATACTTTTAATTTACCTTTAAGCTAAGCCTGTTTGTGCTACGAAAACTGAATCGAGGTCTTAGGCAAATTCCCTGAGAATTACAGCATTTTTCCGGCAAAAGTCATGGAAAGCACTTTGATGCAAATACGTGATTGACCAAATTAAAACCGCAAGCGTCGTCGAGTGGAATGACGTTATTTCGATTTATGCTTATTGTGTTATTGGGTTTTTCAATTTTGAAGTTCTCAGTTGCAAGTCGGGGATTTGGATGAGTGCCAGGTGAGAAACATACAGTAAATTCCCTTTTACATAAAGCTTAAGTAACATTACATTATGACATTTGTTTATAACAATTTATCTGTACAAAGCTATTAATGTTTTTTTTTATCAACCAACGAAATAATATTTTATAAAATTATTAATAAATCGTTAAATTGCAACTAACATACAATTACAAACAAGTGTTTATAAGAAATATTAAGTACATTCGTTTTAATTGAACTAAAGTTTTAATTGTTTGGAATTTTTTAGTAGAGCGCCTGTAAGAAAAATAATAGCAACGTATACAAGTGTTACAAGTTATTAGTAGCTAAGAGGAAAGGTTTTAGTTTATTCCTTTACAAAAATTGTTCCGTTAAGGGGTGGCAGTAGTGGGCTACACGACAAAATATTTTCGTGAAAGCTTAGATGATTACCCAAAGGAAATCTATACAATAAGGAAAAATACCCATTCACAAGTTCCAGTTCCGTTGCTAATAAATAATGTTGTTTTGGAATAGCAAGGGTTTTTGTCAACCAGCCCTTTAGTAAAACTTTCATAAAAAAGACTTACAAAATGGCTACTCACAATAGTAAATTGTAAAGGGCAGAATCTAAGATATCGAAGATAATTTTCGAATAAACTGTGGACCAAAAGTATTTTATTTATCGTTTTAAGAGGCCCAAATCTAAAATAAACTGAAAACCCAAACCTATCTTTTACATTATCCGCTAAGCCGAGAGTGGATTTAGGATGACTTGAAGAAATAAGTTTGCTTTGTCAAAACGATTACGGAAAACGAAAGACCTTTCTTGGCAATCCGATTATAATAATATCAATAGACGTAATTCCGAGGAACCACCCCAATATCTATTACTATTGTATTCAAACTCGTTGCAAACCGATATACCACGATTTCAATCCGCCGATACGTGCAGCGAATGCAATGGTAACGTTATACAGACATTTCGCTATTATACCAGCGACCAATTTCACCAGACCTGCCAAGCTTCGAGTACTCCATAAAGTTATTTGGAACGAAGGGATTTTCTGCAGTTTCCGGGGGTCTTACGTCTCTGGTTCCTAGGAGGTTACCTCAACCCGTGTTAGGATAATAATGGCTAGTATTCAAGAGAAGTTCCTTTCGCAAAGTTCTGGCAACGTAATATCAACTAGTTGTGAAGACTTAACTCATTAGAATAGAGACTGCGTCATAAAGTTTGCGGGTGAGTAAATACGCTGAATGTGGCACAGCTTTGGATTTAAATTGAGGTTGGCATTGTTCTTATATTTAAATCTAGTGTGTGACTTTGTATTCCGTTTAAAGCCGTACTGTAGGTAAACTATGAGCGGCCGTGAAGTTCTGAATAAAGAATTGGTTTTACGTAATTTTCTTGCTTGTATTTTAAGGTTGTATACCTGGAGAATAGAAGTTATTTTTCAAAGATTGGTCATTTATCCCTACAGGTATAGGACATGTAAGGAGGATAGTACACAAATCTTTGTTCCGCATTTATTCAGGTGTTACTCACCTTCATTCGTTTGCAAGTGTGTATACGTCTTTATGTACCAAATAATCCTCTCTATTCTGTACCATATATTCTTTATCATCTTGGTATATAGACAATGAAAAATTGTCTTAGTTATTGTGAACCTATCTTTATCAAAGTCTATAAACTATTGTGTCGGTACATCAAAGATCCGCCGTAACAACTTCTTGCTCTTATGAAGCTTCGTCTTCGTCTACAACAGTTCCCACTAAGTTCACTCGGGGATGAGATAAGTATTGTGTTACCAACCATAATTATACCTAAGTTTTAGTTTATCATTACAACCATATCTGTATACCATGATAGTTTAGTCAATGTTATTCGCAATCTTCTGTAATGAACTTCGACTTGAATATTGTCTTCAAAAAAAGTCAAGTATTCTATGAATTTCTCAACAACAATTGAATCTTCATATGTACCACATGTGCTAGTCCATAATCTTAATTAATTTCAGTATATTTCACGTGAATAGTTCTGTCTGTCACTTCAAATATTTCAACCTTTTTTCACCTAGTTGAGTTCATATAAAAGTTTTAGAACAGTCTATTCCACCACGTCTACCATAATGGCGAACTTTAGTAAGTGGCATTTGATTTAGGGAACAAGTCACACTGATACGATATTCTCCCGAAAACTTTGGCTTAGAACATTTGCTCGCTCCACTTAAGGATATACTAGCGACGATCTGAGGCTTTATTCGTATGGAAATTACAGAATTAGTTCATCCATGATAATTTATATGACTGAGAAAAGATCTTAATTACATCAACGGTGGTTAATTTTATTAACAGGTATAAACTATAAGATATAGATTTATTTTACGCAAACACCTTGAAAAAAAGTGTGTGGTTATTACACTTTTTTGAAGCTAAGGTTGAAAATTTTAAAACAAGATAGCGAAAAGCCAAAATCCACACAGATACGGGGACGTATAATTGGAAAAACGAAGTCAAAACAACAATAAGGTAAAACAGCACGCGCTTATTATACTGTTAACGGACGACGAGATTCCTTAAGGAAAGTAGAAAACTGAAAGCGCCAAAAACGGGAGAGATGAAAAGGACTTAAAAAAACGGCTGTTGTTAAGACTACGACATTCGACAAACGAACTACTCCACCTTCAAAACACCGCTTTAAATAAAGACCGGCTTTAACCTGAGAACTTCGCGAAATTCATTCAAACTCCCAGAGACTTGTTACCGAGGAATGCTTGATCGTAACTGTAGTCAATACAGGGGGGTTTTCTTATAAAAGTAATGAAAAGACCCTTTTTGAATAAGAAATAAAAACTCATTATTTTAAACGTCTTTGGTATGAATAAACATATAGAAATATGTAGAACGAAGGAGGATCTAGACAATGGAGTGCTTTATGTCGTGACCTTTTCAGTTTGCATGCATCAGTTTCCATTTTTAACAAGGTTGTAACAAGCGCGGGTCGTTCTTGGCTTCTTGTTCCGTTTTCGGTTCGAGTTACATTAGTGGTATGTAGAGAACAAGTACGTATGAATTCACTTTGTTCCATCAAAGTAAATTCATACATACTTGTTCTGAGAAGTGCTTTTTTATCAAGAAATATAGTACTGTACTAGGAAGATTATTATATTAGTAGAATTTCATAAGGGGATGATATCTCATTGTAAATGTATTAACTAGTGCGATCATTTCTCAGTAGAAGCTAAGGCATGTGAGCTTCTAACAAAATTTTAATAGGCTTTGTAGCGCTTTTCTAGGAAACTTGTTATAATTTACGTTTTCAAGAGAAACATTTTTCTCATCACGTGTTTCAAAATTAAATATCTTATAGCTGGAAGTTTTTCACCGGCACCAGTTCACAGCTCTTAACAAGAGTTTCAATCGAAATTCTCTTTTACTTTTCGGAATCTGAATTGCATTGGAATCGGAGCACCGTCGAAAAAGTGAATGCTTTTATTGTTTGTTCCTTTACGAGGGATTTCATAAAGCGATATCGGCGATATGGTGTGAATTGAGCCCTAAAATCGTCGAGCACAGGTTTATGTAACTGGACGTTAGAGATTTTGTGAAGAGATTGTGTCCGTAGGCATGGGATACCTTCGTTGCAGCTTGTCTATCTTTCCTTTTATGGCAGTACGTAGGCATATGCACTAAAGTTTTTGAATACCTAGAGATAAAATGTTAATAATACTATGAGAATTTGACAATGATCAAATTTTGAATGAAGCCCTATTTTTTTTTAGTTCTATACAGATGAAGAATGGCTTAAAGATGTATTATTTCTATCAAAAAATTGATGCTACGTTTATTATTATTATAGTATAATATAATTTAGTTTATAATATTATTGCTTTCCTGGTCTGACAAATAAAATATCCAAAGACTTGCCACTAGGGATGTAACACTTAGACCAGTCTAGCAACAGCAGTTAGGTGTTCAACTAAACACAGGTAGCTACACATATTCGGTGCATGCAACACAAATTACACAGCTGTATAGACACGGACCATTGCTCGGGTTTCGTAAGCAACGTGTATTTTAGTGAGATAGTGTACGTTAACTACAGGATACGATACAAGCAGACCCGCAGCGCAACGTTGTAGCGTTTCGCCACAAATCCCCGGCGCCGGACCAACTATTGAAACCGATGTGCTCGAAATTGTTAATAGTTATTAAAAGCATTTACACTCCATATTAATATATTATCGTATTTACAGAGATGGACAAGTTTCAACGGAATGTAATTATAAATATAATATATGCATACTAAAAATGTATGTCTTTTACGATGAAGTTGATAAGAAATTACAAAAATAAAAGGAGCTTTCGATGATGCAAGCTTTGAATCTTTTATTTTTAGTATCATAAACTATAATTCTACACAAATTATATATTAATTATACAGAGTGTTCCTTTTTTCTCAAAGTTTCCTCTAGTGTTTATAAACAATTTTGTTTTTAAATTAGTGTAGAAAATAGCCTTTTAAATAGCTGTATAATTTCTAAGTTAAATTCAGCCGCAAGGTAATGGAAAACAGTAAAGAATCCTTTGTTTTCACTCCGTTATATTGTGTATTAATTATAAGTCGATTAGCAAAGCCACTCAGAGCTCGAGCTTAATTAAAAAACCAAATGTATACACACAAACAATATTCCTTCTTTACGTAAATTAGGTGTACCTATTCTGTACTGGTTTTGCTATTCAAAACAAAATAACTATATGTAATTCAGGTTAATTCAGTATAAAATATAAACTCATAAGATTAAATTATGGATTAACTATTTATCTCTCTATGAAACGTATAATATCAAAGCTTTAACCTTACGTTATTAACCAGAAATTCAAACCCTGAAACTCCCTTAGACGAGTAACAAAGTTCACGTCGTAATCTTTACAGTCCTATTACCTTCATACATTTTATATCACCGCTTGTCGTGCAAAACGCCGCCTTCATTATTTCATACGATAAACCGCATGAAGTATCCAGTGTAGGGCGAAACCGGAGCGGTGCATCGTCCGAACCGGACCGGTCATTCCTTCCGGTACATTGTCTTATCCGGCCCGCTAGGCCGGCCATCAATCATAGCCCGGCAGGGAATGCGACGGCCACACGTTCGGTATTTTCGAGTGTCGAAAAATATTCACTTAAAGTACTATCAACTTACTACTTTATCACATGAAAAAAGAGTTGAATTTCCTTTGGCAGACATTTTCGTATTATTCTGCTAAAGTGACTTAATGCTACCGGGAAATTTGTAATGTATGTGCTCTATATACCCTATGGGCATTGAAACAGAATTATTGATAATTCTTCATGATATGAAATATAACCACACGATAAAAGGGTTTATTAATGGCTTTTGTCCCTCCTAAATATCCAAAACACCATTTTTAGTCTCATAAAATTATATTAATTTAATAAAAGGCAGTAGTTACATATAGAGTGTTGACTTATTAGATAGCTTTCAACATGTAACACTGCCTACATCCCATCCTTTACAGGGGACAAATACAGAGCGTGTTTGGTTGACATTGCGTCGAACGTTGTACCTCGACGCAATTACTCAGACTTAGCCAAAGGGCGCAAGCAGTCAGTCGAATAGTCAGTCAGCGGAGCGCTGTGTTTTGATGGCCGTGTTTGATACACAGGTTCACAGGTCCACAGGTCCTCTTATCCTAATGGCGACTGTGTACGGAACCGATTAAGTATTCATGCGTGAAGTATCAACACAAACAGGAATGTACAAGCCCATATGTTCGAAATTAAACACTTGTGCTTATAAATATAAGAATAGTTTTAGGTATAATTTATGGGCTATGTAAAAAAAAAACTTATGTTTTGAAAATTGGATGTGAAATATTGTGCGGAAACATAACAACGATAATACCTTAATTTTAACTGTTTGTTTTTGGTAAATTGCAATATGTCATTGTATCAATTTTATTGTCTTATGCAAACTATAAGGCTTCTAAACATCCTCTACATTTAAAACAACTTAAGCTGTCACGGCAACACTTAATAATACGCAAAACTGTCTCAGAACAAAGCAATATCTTAACCGGAACCCACAACATTTATCACTCCACCTGTGAGCTGTCGAAACACTACATTCGTGGTTATATTTCACTATACCATTTCCCCATCGCGTATTAGCTCTAACACCATCAATCATATTCCTTTTTGGCTATTGTCACGATATTAGAGTGCGTCATCAATAATAAACTGGTGTATAATGCTTGTTTAGTGTTTTTGTAGGCTTTTCTATACGGAACATAACCTATTTAGTCGTTTGTTGTCAGTTCTTTTGTACCGAAATAAGGTAAACCTAAGGAAGTGGGATATCGTCAATACTTCACATATTTTGCTATAAGTTGATGCCCAGTAGCAAGAAATGGCTGATCTATTGTCCTGTCTGTTTTACCACACTAAAAAATAAGCGACACATAAGAAGAAAACTTTAATACCCGGTCGATATCATAGTTCGAGGATATGACGTTTCGATTTTAACCAACGATTGCATTGGTACAAACAAAACCGAATTATTTCCCACAAAGCGTTAATCGAATGTCCGGCGGCCCGCCCTTATCAGGGCAATTTGGTCACAAACCACTTCATACCCGTATTGGCGCGTACCCATAAGAAATCATCACTATAGATAAAGAAATAAAGACGATGCCGCTCCGATCCGGTCACAATCAAGGAAATTGAAAGGTCGACCCGGGTAGGCCCGGGTCTTTCCACTACATTGTCTTATCCGCACATATATCATTTCACCCCGTCTTACCCTACAGGGTATGGTTAACCAATATGTAGGTACGTTGGCGAGGTTATTTTAATAAATCCAAGATTTGATGTCACAGGGTCGCATTACCTACGGTGTGTGTGTTGGTCGAGGGTGCGAATTGCCTCACATTCTTTATATACTCGTAGCATTTCGACGGATGGAAATGAGTGGGGTTTTGTGCGATGAAAACGGGACTTTTTGAGGAGGGCTTCAAAGCGTTGAGGACTCGTTTCAATGCCGTCAAGTGGCGTCGAAAGGAGGCTGACAGCTTTATATTTTAAGAGACGGCCATATATGTGATTTTGTTTGAGGTAATAATTCTGTGAAATACCCTATTATTTTGGGCTTTGTATTTAAAAGTGTCACTAACACTACGTATTTATATTTGACATTCAGTCTTGGGCAATTTAAGAGTGCCTAATCCTTACTAATTTTCTTATTTGAAGATACTTTATATAACCAGGAACAAGTTTAAACTGAATTTAAAATCAAAACAATTTTATTAATTTTTTTAGTCTACCAGCCTTCCCATCTTATATGCTTATCATGCTTCTCATACAATAATTATAAAAATCATATTGCAAATCATTTCAGTAAACGTTTCCCGATTCCAAATGAAAGGGTCCACGTAATTGAGCTGTAACAATAATACCTTCAGTAGTATATTGTGTGCCAAATGTGATACATTTCAAAAGAACAATCACTGTAATAATCATCTCTTGAAGAGTCGATTATCATTATTATTTTGCCTCCTCAATTATTTTATTTTTATTACGGATTGCCATAAACAAAAAAACATTTCGTTCTTTGGATCCACTTATTGTAGGTCAGTGTATGCCAAAAGTTATTTATTAGGGTAACTTTTCTGATTACGTTAATGAGCAAGAGGGCTTCGTAAAAGACTTAAGGTTCAATAAAAGATTTAGCAAATACTGTAAATACTATGAAATTATATCTAGACAAACAAAATATACCTACTCTTTCCCAAACCAAATCAAATGACTACAGATCCAGAACAAATTACATCGAAACCCAACAAATGTATCCGAAATAAAGACATAGTCCACATTCATGCAAAGTTATCGAACTACATTTTATATAATAAACATAATCAAGTTGGGGTCCTTAATAAACATATCAAGAATCGGACGGGCACACAAGACCCGGTGAGGTCACCCGGGCCCACCCCACAGATATTATCGTGAAAGACAGTCGGGAGAAGGTCGGTTTAAGGCTTTGTTTACACTGGCCAAGCTTCGAGGAGCGGAAAAAGAAAAAGGCAAAAACGTATGCAAAGTTCCAAAATAAGTGCAGACAGGAGACATAATGTGTGGTGAAGTCGGTAAACAATAATCATAAAAAAGTTAAAGTTCATCAACAAAAGCAACAAAGCTTTTATTAGGCACTTGCACTAAAATACTGCCAAATGGTCAGGAAGATTGCCGCAACATAACCGTGCATTTGCTAATGCGCTGTAAACTCAGGGCAATCGCCCATTGCACCGATCCATTATGTAGTTACCGAGTTGTACAGCTATCACCCATAATTTCTCCAACCGACATTAACCAAACTACCAATAAAACTTGTAGATTACTTTGTATTGTACCAATAAATTTTCCATTTTCTGCCCAAATACAGCCGCGGTTCAGTTCAATAAACGCGCACCCTAAAAAGGGGGGTATTATGAAGTATGACGGGCCACATCGGCCCGATACTTGGATTAAGGGGTCCGCGCTAATCTCTCGCTGACTCCTACAAAATTGCTCATATCGTCCGACAATGGAGTCTGTTATTCGTACGCACCTGTTCTCGGGACCAAATTAAAAAAGTTTTTTAAGCCATCAATCCGATTTGTGATTAGGAAGTTTTTTTTCGAACGTAATTGCGTGGACTCGGTGTGAAGTTGCGAGTTTGTTTGTTTGGTATCTTAATACCTTTTTTATTTGTTCTGAACCTTGACCAAACTTTTGGTGGGACATATATATTTCATACGAATTGTGATTCGTTGTCTTGCGCCGGTTTAGTTTATTTTCAAACTGAAATTTATTGCTTCTTTTCTTAGGTACCTGCTGTACCTGTTCTTAGGTACCTGCTAGAGGTCTTAGCCTTTAAAAGTCGTTTAAACATCAATGTATGTAAATGTATTGTTTTATTGGATTCAATCGTGTTTCTACAGAGGATTCATTTAAAGCTGAAGCATGAAATTTAAAAACGATTATCGAAAATCTTTTCTCCCTGTTGATAGAAAGCAAAAACAATGTCTTTAATATAATCCCAGCGCCGTTCTTTCAGCGTTGACATTATTATCGTAAAACTGAAAGACATCTGAATTCTTAGCCATAGGAGGGGCGGAATCGTAAAATTTTACATCGTCCCCATTCCGATCGCTTTTACACTTTTCAAGTATTACAATTATCGTCGGCTCGACGTTTTTGTCGAGATAAATTAATTTAAGAAATTGGATATCACAGATAATTTGTTCCGTTATAATACTCCATGTAAAATAGGTCTTTACATCGAATTTCTTCGGGAGTAAATTGGATATTGTGTATTTTGGTTGCTCACTTATATTCCTCGTGATTTAATTTATTTTAACACAATGTTGCTTTAAGCTTATGCCTTTGGTTTTCTGTTACCGTATTAATAATTGTGAGGTTAAGTTGTAAACTGGATTTTTATATGTTTTGCTTACAGAGCTATTAATGATATTGTCCACATTGGTGTTGTTATTAAGAACTGTTTTTTATTTAATATATCTCAAATGCAACATGGATTTATCGTTTATGCTTCCGACATCTCCGAACTAAGTACGTATTTAGATTGACGAAATAAATAACCAAACAAAAAAATAAGAAATTCACCTAATCGATTGTCACCTCTATCTTATGATCTAACCACTTTAAAGGCCACCTATTCGATACTAAGACATCGTCATTCGATTCTGGAATCGACTAACGGCAAATTGCTTAATCACCATCAGTAGGAGCATACTGGCCGACACACGTGAGGTGTGTACTAATAGTAATTGGGTTACACTACACCTCTGCGATTACTTATGTAATTACTAAGACTTTAGGACCGCGAAATGGTATTTGTGTGGCGCAAACGATCGGACTGCGAGATTTTACGTGTTTGATAAGATTGAATTTGCGATGTGGGCATCTGAACGTGTTAAGCGCTAGGTATAGCTACAACACTTCAAGACCTACAAGGTAATAAACAGCAATACAGTCGACCAACAAATGTTTATTTACCTTTTGATTTTGCAGATAACAGTGTTTAATCAATTGTTCAAAACGTGTTCACCTATTGTAAATTGCTAACACGAAAATAAACGTTTCATGTTGCCGGGAACAAGGGGTTTACTTCCTATATTCCGAACGTATGAACTGTACATACACAGATAATATACCAAACAAACATGAAGTGCTTGAAGCAGAACATAGTTCTAACTTATAACTATGCCCTATATTGTATCCCGTTCTTTCAATAGATACCGAACAGATCCAAAATTAATATAACCCCGAGAGTACACAATAAACTTTACATCAGAACCCAAACTATGTTTGTACCGTGCGGAACTCCGAAAGGCAACTCCCCACTAATGGAGCCGGTCAATTACTTAAGACGGGGGAAACCGGATCATAAATCCGGGCTATCGATCAAAGTTCGGCCGCGTCCGGCACGGCCAAACATGTCCGGTCGCTATTGTGAGAATACGCTCGTCCCGGCTCTACCACAACACAGAGGGAAAAGAAATACATCACAAAAATAATCAAGAAATTCAAAAGGAAACAATGTAATAACCTCAGGCGGCAAACGAACCTGCGACTACTGTTAGGCGCACCAGCCACTTTACAAACTAAGCCATGGCGATTGCGATCTAATTTTATTTTCTGCCACTAAACTTGTAACCCGTCATAAGGGTGACATACAGATTACAAACGAGATCTTTAGTTACTTCAGCATTCAGAAGGTTTACAGAACCCATCAGTTACTAATCATTTTCTCGGATTTTTAAAGTACCTAGATATGTCTAATAGGAGTATCGTTTCAAAAGAAACTTCTGTTCTTATCTGTATAGTGTTTATACAGTCTGCGGTTGATTGATTCGTTAAGTAAAAGGTTATATTTGGGTCAGTATGGTGTGTCCTGAACAACCTTTATATGATGAAAGGGACATAAGAAAAAAGTTGTAATATTCTATCCATGTAAGTATAATTACGAGCATTTCGATCGTCAAACCGTTTGTTGTTGTCACAATTTCATTCAAATTTATGAAAAAAATGGTTATCACACATTTCAACCTCCAATGTCTCGAAGTAATATTGTAATGCAATTGAATACATCTTTCCGTCATTCTTGATTCAACTTTAAAAATCTACCAAAGCAAGATGACAAGTTTCTTCAGAAAATATTTAGTAATCTTTCCCAAGCATCGTCCACATCCACTGCGTATAATCAACATAATGCTAAGCGAAATTAATATGAAAAATTCCAGAAATACCCCAGTACATCAGTGGAGGCGAGCGGTCGGCTCGGCCACAACGAACAAACTATCTCAAAAATGTCGGCCAAGACATTACTGCAGCCAAACTTACGATACTATGAGGGTACGACCAAAAGGGGAGAATCGACCGCATTGTACTATGTAATGCTTTTGATGAGTTTATAGTTGAGTAACGTCATATTTTTAGTTGATTACAGAGATAGAGGAGATTCTTTATCATATTTTTTTCTGTAAAGATCTTTTTCTATTTTCAAATATGAAACGACATACACATTAATTTCTTTAGCGTAGTAGGAATATTTCTTAAAAAAAATCCTTCGTTCGTATTATTAGTATTATGTAGGATAGACTTAAATTAATTTAATTTTTGATGTATGCAAGAATAAACTATGAGAGAGATGTACCTTACTTTACGACTACAAGCCATAGTTGCATAATTATATTACAAATAATAAATGCTGTACTTTCAGAATGTAGCAAAAGCTCAAATAAAATACAATAAAACGAACCCCAAATATCTTCATCGCTTTACTTTTTAAAAGATAAGTTAATCCATTATTACTCGCAAGGGTGAATAACCCTTTGCCATACACAAGATACCGGTACATGTAAACATACCTATGCATCCGTCTGTCTGTATGCACTCAATGATTTTGATTAGGCACGTTTGTGGTTTTAATAAATACTCTGTTTATATTAGACTCCCACAATTATGTGGGAGGGTAAAGGGTACCTATAAAGGGGTCGGACCCCACTAGTTTGTAGATTTGTATCTATACGTGTGATGTGTTTAAACCTTTTTCGAATTGACCCTCGTAGTTCAGGATTGCAGGGAGAAAATTTACGAGGATAAAAACAAAACTAAAAGTAATTTCTTTTAGCTTATGTTTTATTTTTCCTAGCTACAAATATTAAAGTAAATATCAGTTGCCAATGCCTATAATTTCACAGTAATAATATATTGAAGTATTGATAAGTAAGCTAATTGTGCATTGAATAAGTAGGTGTGAATTATGTGAACCTCTACTAGACGACATTTTATTGGACTTAAAATACAATACATGAAGTATCAGAACAAGATCTTAGTCACGGCATCAAGTTATCCAATACTACTCCAATCAGCAAAGGAAACGTCCCAAAATGAGCGATTACATCGAGATTAGCCGCAGGTAGTGGTGGGATTACAATAATTCACGATAACGTCCTCGGACCGCCCTCAGATAGTGAGGGGACATAAATTATTCCCAACTTTAAGTTCCCACTGCCGGCTATTATTTATTTAAAGCCAGCCTGTGGGTAGTGCAGAGTTTCGTCACTTCCGCTCAGCTGAGACTTCAGTACTTATAGTTTTCTTGTTGTGACTGGGCAAGTTATAGAAATAGAATTGTTGGGAAGAAATATGGAGATGAATAAGTAGTACATAGTTACTAGGCAGTAGTCATCCAACTTCCATTTAAATTACAATAAATCTATAAGATAGTAATGTGGTATACCTAAAAATAACTATTTTTCTGAACATCAATTCTTAAGGCCCAAAAGTTGGCAATTGAACTTATCGAAAAATTAATAAGTTAAAACAAGGTATACCAATCCGATAACTTAAAAACCACATCTATGCTTAAAATACAGATTCCAGGTATGTGCCCAATACCTAACATTTGTCAAAGAGTGATAGATAAAAAAACAAACATTAATAAAAATATTTACGAAACAACATCACCTAGGAAATGATAAAGCAACACTACCGAGGAATAACGACAAAACAACAAAGTACTATACAAATATTTACGTTTTCCGTATCTGCCCTCACCTGGCGTTCAGTTGAAAATGCGAGCGCTTCGCGAATCAATCGAGAGAGAAAAAACACTCCGATAATATAATGGAATCAAATTATCACTGAGATGAAGACGAAACTGTTTTAGGGTTGCCACTCAAGTCTAGAATATTTTGTTTTTTGTAAGAGTTTTGTGGATTTGACATTTTGGAAAATAATGGATAAAAATATGGTTGTAAGGGTTGTCATTTTTTTTTTAGTGAGTAACTGAGTGAATCATTCCCACAAAAAACTACAATACTTTTACCTACAAATGCAGGCATAATATTTTGTCTTACATTATAACATTTTGCTATCTAACTAACATGGATGATAATAACTTACGTAATTTAGAAAAATATACATTTATCGTGTAATTTTAATAGCATCAGAAGGTTCGTGTAGCGCAGGCAAAATTTTGTATCTAACTTAATTAAATAATGCTAAATAACTCATGGAAGTATATCCTACCTGTCTTTATAACTGTAACCCAGAAAATATATTTTCATTCTAGCTATTTTTGCATCCCAGTTCAAAACAAGAAAATATGAAAACTACTCTTCGTCAGCTGCCAGCCCTAACAAAGAGGGATGAGTAGACAGGGCGAAAGTCTGTAATTCCATTGTGTTCGATAACAATCGCGAGTATCGAATTGTGTGTTTGTACGTCCCCTTCCGCAGCGCCGTAAGGAGATTGTTACAGAACTTCTTGGAGCAACAAGTAACACTGATCAAGTTATTAATTCTTATTGATGGGGATATCAACTCAATTTGTGGTCAACAAATGAGGGTTGTAACGGGTTCACTAATCGATATCTTAAATAGCGTAAACTACTTTTATAATTCGCCTTATTTCCTAATAACAACCAGTTGAGTATGTACGGTAAGTTCTGCGTACTTTTATTACATATCTACATATTATTATATAGCTACAATAAAATTTTCATACATGTCAAAACATACAACATTAAACCTAGGAATGTTATTAAACACAAAGTGCGCAATCAGAACTTGAATAAATCAGTACGTCATATATTGTCTTTGCCTCAAAATCAGTCTTAAAAATCTACAGTACACGTACAAAACGGTTAATATACAAGCCCATAAGGTGAACATATATTATAAAATATTAAACATTTAAAACGCACTTACCCCGGTCAATGTTTTGATATTATGCAAAGCGTCTTGGGCTTTCAACGCCGCTTTGCGAGTGAAAAACGTCACAAAACAGCAGCCTGTAACAGAAGCGCACACGTACATAACATGACATACACACGACATACACGGGGGGAGCGGGGAGAGGGGGGATGTATCGCCTACGTCACACCTTACCTCAGACATATCACATAAAAATATTGCTCTATACATTCTACCATGGTGACAAAGTTTAAAAAAGGTTTTTTGCATATGTAGTCTATATATATTTTGCGTGGCTTCCTTTTAAGGATATGTAACATTACAAAAGATTAGATGGTTTAAGAGCAAACAAACAGACATACAAGTGAAGAGAGTTTATGCCAGTATCAGTATCCTAGTATCGTCATAAAATCATTGTGGTACCGAACCCGGAACTGCTTACTTGCTGGCAAGAATCATTCTAGGTCTCTAAATAAAAGCGGTTTTGTTTAAAACAGCGAGTCTATACAAAGCACATTAACTATCCTACATAAATATTTACATAGACATACATATTTCGTTGTAAACATCAATGGGTGGAGGAAATTGATTACAAAAAACAATAATATGTCTGAGGTGAGGTAATGTACATAAAACATAGTAAATAAGCTCTAGAGCACACAGTAAAACTAATTGAAGGCTTTTTATAATCCTAGATCAAAAATACCTTTTTAAATTGTGTATTTTTTAAGGTAGGCGCGTTAAATTTCTAATATACTGCCCAACATAATCTAAGGATCAGTCAAACTGAAATATGTATGACTTCATCTAACAACACAACATAATTTTAAATTTTATAATAGAAAACAACAAAATAACACGAAAGGATTTGTTCTTAGACTTGTTGAGCAGTTTTTTTATAAGCCAAAAGTTTTACTTCAAGACCTTTTTTAATGTTACATTTAAAAACCTTCATTAATTTTTCCGTACCTACTATTGGAGACCTGATAAAACAAATAACAATTTTGTCATAATTTTTTAAATATTTCTACCTAAATGAAAAACACATAAACGCCAATAAAAACATAATTCAACAATAATCGACTATATGGACTATGAGTGTATTGTAATTGTGTACCTAGAATGATCGACAGGCCATTTGCAGGCATCAGTCTACAAGTCTAGACTAACACGCGGATGGCGTGCCTAGGCTAACGAGTTCGTGTTATGTGACCTGGTAATTGTGACACGAACAGCTAGTACCTATTAATGTATCCTTTGCTAAGTGTTCGCGAATCTAATTAAAGGAGAATTGCTAAGTTATGACCTTTTATTTGTTTTTTTTTTTGGTTATTGCGACGGATTTTTCTTACAATAATAAATCAGTTTTGAATAAATAATTTGAATGTCAGAAATTGAGTATTATAACTTCTAAAAGTAATAAGCTGAACCATTAGGAAAATTCTATATTCCAATATTATTTACACGTTAAACTGTAACTCATAAACGTGGTCCGTTTGAAACTAATTTCATTTAAAACCCTTTACAAAAACTCCCCGCAAAAACATAATGTAAAATAAAAGAACAATTTACGAGCAGAATAAACAAGAAACAATATTAACATCTTCACAAAACATTGTAAAACAGGACATTAATTACGTGACGTCATCAAAAAATAAAACAAAAAAAAATATATAAAGCATAGAAAAACGATAAATAAGGTTATTTTTAAAACAAGCGAGGCTGCTTCAATGCGAACCTTGTCCGCGGTCCTAACAAAAGAAGAGACAGCGTACAAGTGAAAAGGGGGGGTTTTTCGCACAAAAGACTTTAATAATAGGACAAACAAAAATGTCAACATGTATTATAACGTGCACGGGAACCTGACCCTATTGTATGTTCGCAAAACAATGATACGTGAAAACGGGACACGTTTAAAACACATATTGGAGCGTGAATATATTTTTATTTGTTCTACCTTTTATGAGTCTTCACCGGATTGAAAGCACTTAAATTTATTTATGATCGATTGTCCAAACGTTGGGTTACAAACATAAAATATTTAAAAAGATTTTTCACTGGAAGACTATATTACATTTCGCTCCAAATTGAATTCAAAAATTCCAATGATATTCTAATAAACAGATATGTTATAAGCGTGCAATCGTGAAGACTCGAAAACGTCCTAATTGGGACGTATTGCCATTAACAACAACACTATTTGTCTCTTTTTTTCTTATGGGTTTTATCGCGCTATCTCTTTTGCTCTGCCGCTGCTGCGCGGAACACTTTTTTCGATTGTTTTGTATGCGTATAACATATCTGTTTATTAAAATATCATTGAAAAATTCTCTTACATTTAAAATTTTCATCTCGAAATTATTATAATCCTTTTGAGAAACAAAGTGAACAATTTTAAATTGCTTAATAAAGATCGACACCACCTAAGTTTGATAATTATGAGAGTACAAAGGAAAAGTTTAGAATTAAAATACAGTCTGTTCAAACTTCAGAATTTAGAATAGTTGGAATTTCGTAACCCTTACTTGGAAACTGATATTTTAGGCGATGGATTAAGAAAGTTTAATTCAAACGTAGTTTAATATAATTTTATTAAATTAATGAAAATCTTAAAGTAAATTCTGACGAATCTGCAAGACCGAAAGTTATGTTTGATCCAATCTTGTATTCTCTTTAATGTTAATATTATAAGTTAAATAAACGTGTTCAGTAAGTAAGTATATTTAAGTAAGTTTTAACAGACTAAGTACAAGACTTTAATAATTTGCTTAAATGCTTGGAAATGTGTTATTCTTTAAGTTTTTGATTACATTTAAAAACTTTCGAGTATTTAATTAAAAATCAAATAAATTAATTTTCATTCACTTATAATCCTAAAAAATATCCTCTTTTACGTCTGGAGAAATATACACCTTTATTATTTAAAGATACGTCGAAACATGAACCAAAAATAATTAAACATGTCTGTATCGAGTTCGTCTTCAAACATTTAATTACATCGAGCAACTGTAATTATAATCTAAACTTTATCAATATTAAATAAAGTTGGTTTCTATTTCACGTTCTGCTAAGTTCACGTCAAATTAAAATGACTTTCTAATTCAGTCTTGAAATGTTTTGCAATCAAATTGATTAAAGGAAGCTTGATTATGCATCCTTTGTCTCATTGTTTTTCAATTTTCGGAATATTCTCGCAAATAAATTGGTATAAAGGCAGAATATGATTTTATTTCGCGTCCCCAATTTTGGTATCCTTTGAATTCATGGACAATACCGAAAACCCGCTTATTTGGTTTTGCGTATCGAAAATTTTGGGAAAATATAATTTTGCATTCGGTTTTATTTTATTAACATTAAAATGATTTAAATATGTATGTGATGAAAAAATAATTCGTTACAATTACGATTGGTATGACTACCAACATTAATTTAAATTTTAGTTATACTTCTTTTCTACAAGATAAATATTTTCTAGTTATACCCGTGATTACAGTCAAACATCCTAAATCATCAGTCTTCCTACAACCCTACGCTCCCTAAACGCAAAAACAAAAGCAGTAGGTACATACAAAGTGCTATCTACAAAGTAAAAGGTACATAAAGGAACAAACCTTTGCTGGCGCCAGTGATCTTGTCGCGCAGCACGTTGATCTGGTGCACCCGTCCAAACTCCTCGAACATCAGCCGGAGGTCGTTCTCGTCCATGCTTCGGGGCACCTGACCGACAAACATCTGGAAATGGTACATAGAAATGTGTTAATAAAAACCGTGGAAAATGATTGACATAAAATCATATTAGATTTAATTGTGTATTAATAAAAAAAAAAGCTTTTGTAAAACATTTGTTTTTAGGTTGACAAGACAACGGCCTTCTGCTTACGTATTTTTTCATGGTATATTGAGGTTGGTTTTTATTCTATATAATAATTGGGATATTACTAGGTATGTATTTTAGAATTTGATGGTATTTAGAACATAAATACCGCTTTTGGTTACGGCCTACGAAGGTGCTACTGGCGTAGGCCGTAGCAGTTGGCTTACTCGAAGCGAAACGTATAAAAACTCTGTCAATGTAACATACGTTGACAGACAATAATGTTTAAATTAATTATTTGTATTCGTTTCAGAAATCTTTGTAAAAAAACCCATAAACAAAAACCGTAATAAAATTCCATAACCAAACAAAAAGCAAAAATTCACAACACAACGCCTGTCTATGATAATTGCAATGACAAAATAAATTTCAAATTAATGGGACCAGTTAATAAGTCATGGTTGGCAAACTCGGTGCATAAAAGCAATCATGAGAACGTAATTGGGAGCGCGCGGTGCTGCCACCTAGCGGCCCGCCCCGCCAAACGCGCGGAACATTTTTAATTACGTCGGCGCATCACTTCATTTGCAAATTTCAAACTTCATTTTCTTTGAAAACGAAATGAATTAAATGCGACTTTAGTTGGAGTGCGTTTTGTTCTACTGTTCCGACAAGAATGGCCGATTTAAACGTCTGTTGTTTGTGAATGACGTTTCTTAGGTGGTCGTAATTTGAATGGGGAAATTGTTAATTACAATTAAGAATGGAAAAATCTATTCAGCTGAAATGTTACAAATGCTGGTATATTAATGTATTCAAGGATTTTTTTTATCACACGCTCAAAATTATTGTAAACGTTTTTCTTTGCTACTTAGCAACCTTTGCAAGATTTTTTGTTTTAGTCAAAAAACTTTACCTTAAATAATATTCTAACATCCATTGACGATATAAAAGGGTATACAATCTGTTCATTCAATCATCTTAATGCACCATTTGCGTTCCCATGAGTGATTATCGCTATCATAAGGTAAGTAAAGTTATGTGGGTCATTCGAAACAGGTCATTGACGCGAACACGAAATGTTTAGATCCACAACACAGATTATTATTCCATAAAAAATGGGTTACTTTTAATGTTTACTAAATTGAAGAAAAATAGTGTGTTATTTGCTGTTGATGTATATTTTTATTCATCAATTTTATATTAGTTTTCAGTACAGTCTGAGGTCAAAGTAGGATTTATATTATTTTATATCAACTAGATGTGGCAATGACAGTAATTGTGGGTGATTTATAAATATTAATTTAAAAATGTAAATAGTTATAATATGTAACTGTAAGCCCTTTTACACTAAAATCGCATCTGACTATATAGGTTCATAAAAACATTACTTTTAACAAGATTTTGAGGCGACTTTAAACAGAAGTAAATATACACCCATCAGTTTCATGTTACTGTTAAATCTTATGCTGTTTCAGTCTGTTTAAGGTGTAAGGTAGCAATAGCTAGACATTTAACAGCATCTTAAATTTGAGATTCATTTGAGTATATTAAAATGTTATTACCTTGATGTAGTCAGGGTCGGGCATCTCCGGCTTCTCGTCATTGTTGTTGTTGTTTATGCTGGTGTTGTTGTTGTTGATGTTCATGTTCATCCCACTGCAACAACACAGAAATTACGATGAGACGCTATGTTGCAGTTTCAACAACAAACATTATCATGGTAAAGGTAGTAAGTAAGACATACGTTAAGGGAAGAAATTAAGAGACATTGAAATGATTCTTAATTTATAAGAAGAAATCTTTTCGTTTAAATTCACCAACTTAATAGTGTTTTCGTATTTTATGGGGATCAAAAACTCTTAATTGTTAATTGATATTATGTGGGAATCGAACCCGCAGCATGTCTTCAAATGGTTGTTGGAGAAGTAATGACTTGTGCCACTCACTACACTGTTATTGTAGTAAAAGCTACAGAATAGTATGTTACATTGAACTCGTAGCCATACTGTAATACGGTAGTACCCTGGATTTTGGATACAGTTACTCTACTAAATAAGATAAATTAAAAAAAAATGCATAGCATAAACTTTTTTTGTGTAAATGTAACATTATTTATTATTATACTTAAACACTTATGTAGCCATTTTTTTATGATTGAGTATAACATTGTTTGCCACTATTGTTATTTTTTTTTTTAAATCCTTTTTTTGGGAAAGTTATTTTTGAAATAAACTGTAAATTATTTTAAACGAACATAAGCCGGAATCATTATTAACTATCAAATTGTTTCAAGAGCGCGACAGTTTATCCTTTTCGTGGCACATTTTGTAAATGACTATAGGACAAAAACAGGTAAAACTTAAATTAGGAACGTAAACATACAGAATCAACGATTATTTTCGGTTGCACAACAAGAATTTAAATTATGCAATTGCACATAACCTCAATAGTATTAAGATAGTGCCTTCTTTTATCGCAGAATGACCTAGTTATCAAAAGAAGAAGAAAAACGAGTAGGAATTGATCAAATTTGTTATTATATATTTTAAAAGCCTTTTAAATAACAATGCTGATTACTATAAAGTAAAAAAAAAACAAATGAACACTGTTGTTATTTGAAATCACATAGGTTACAGTTTACAAATATAGAATCCTACTAATATTATAAATG
This sequence comes from Autographa gamma, assembly GCA_905146925.1. Taxonomy (NCBI): domain Eukaryota; kingdom Metazoa; phylum Arthropoda; class Insecta; order Lepidoptera; family Noctuidae; genus Autographa; species Autographa gamma. The sequence goes on along the minus strand of LR989856.1, from coordinate 10,368,749 downwards.
TAAAATGAAAGTTTCTGAGAATGGATGTGTGGATGTTTGTTACTCTTTCACGCAAAAACTGCTGAATGGATTTTAGTGAAACTTTACAATGATGTAGCTCATACATGAGAATAACATATTGGCTATAATTTATAAACATAGTGTATGAAGTGTCATTCACGCGGGTGAAACTGCGGGGCACAGCTAGTGTAAAATATTTAATATTATATTTGAAATGTAAACCTTAACATGCTACTGTTTGTTGTCCCAATAAAAATAAAATAAAATAAAAAATAAAATAAATAAATAAGCGTAAGATAAGGTGTCCATAACAAAATAATTACCTACCTAAAAAATACGGCAATATATCACCTAAAATTACTCCACAATAATTCCAAAACGTATTTCTCTCACGTTATAATTTTTTCATTATACCGAACTGAATTAATACGAGAAACTTTAAATAAAACTAAGTCTCTTTATGAGTTTACTTTAAAGACAAGACTAAACTGTAATACTGAATCATTTTTAAGGTTTTGAGGTTAAATCATGAGGTTGTTTACAGTACGATAAGCGTGTGAAACGCAAGCCTACTATTTCATCAGCTAAACTAAAATGTAGTGTCTTTTATCAATGACAATTCATGGTTTAACGTACTTTCTTATTTATTTATTTATTTCTTTATTATACATAGCAAATTATACAATAAAATAAAAATTAGAAAAGAAAAACATGTACAAAAGGCGGCCTTATTGCACCTGGCAATCTCTTCCAGGCAACCTTTCTTAATGTTATTCTAAGACACTTCTGACAAACGGTGAAAGAAAACATCGTGAGGAAACCTGGATTTGGGATCTGAAATCGCCAATCCGCAAATGAGCAAGCGTGGTGATCAATGCTCGTGCCTTTTTTATATGGGAAGAGGCCTGTGCCCAGCAGTGGGCATTTATAGGATGTTATTCTTTAATTCATGGATAAAACATGTGCGTAAAATAAGTTTTATACATGAAGTACAATTATACTCATGTTGTTGTTTAAAAAAAGAAATATATTAATTAGAATTAGGTTAAAGATAATATTTATCATCATGCAATTTGTCTCAATTGACAATAGAAACCATACAATTCAAATCAAAGAAGTGAACAACGCATAATTGTAATATTTGAGTAACCAAGTTTTGGCGTTACCTATCTTTAAAACATTTGCCATATATCTACCAATGTTGGCGACCATACACAGGTGGCATCGATTACGTATATAACCAACACATTAGCAACATCGTAAACATTTCTATAATACTGGCTATCACGATAACACTTGCAAAGATACCGATTAGCTTATAAAAAGAAATATGTAAAAAGAATTTGTAAATAGAACATAACCTCAAAATCTGTTAATACTTCGCTGGAAGGATTAAAAAAGGAGGTTTAATATACCGAAATAAACGTGTAAGAGTCCACAGATCCATGGCTGGCGTGTGTGCTACGTACTTGTTGTTCTTATCACTGATAAGGCCATGCATCGCTCGATTACGGCCCGTTATCACTGATCACACTCGATCGAGCCAACACCGAGCCACTCGGAGAAAACTAAACTTATTATATTATGTAGGTAGGTGACGTTCGAATATTTTGTTTTTGGAATACCCTACAATTGAGAAATTCGTTCAGAAATTGTAGCAACAGTTTATAATCTGTATCAATACAGTGATACTTGCTACCATTAGCAAATTATTAGGTAAACTATAAGTTGACATGGAGTTAATTATCATTAAACACTGGCTTCCCAAAAAACCTGTTATATATTATTATATCACTTTAAAGATAATTTATTTATAGATTTGGAGATTAATGACGTCAAGACTATTATTACGATGAGAAATATATTATCTGTTTATTACTATGTCAAAGAAAAGTGCACTATCAATATGTAATTACCCTATATTTCAAACTGCTATGGTAGAATTGGTCAGCAATATTTCAAGATTGTAATAATTATCTTACCTAAATATATTTTGAAGAAATGTGTTTTTTTTTATTGTACACTGGACTCGTTCATCAACCGATAGATATTTATATCACTAATAGTGTAATCAACAACATTATTATCTGAACTATTGATTTACTTAATATAACAAAATTAATCCTATTAGGTGTACAGCGTTTGCTATTTACAACTGTAACCTTGGAGTTTGTTGCCAGTCTTCTGCATAGCAATAGACTTTGGTAACGGTGCAAATGGTCATATTAAGGATTTTTCATTTGAAGTTGACTAGCTTAAAACTCAAGGGATACAAAAACACTAAATATAGATCCTCGATAAAATTTACGACCTCCGTGGTCGAGTGGCGTACACACTAGTTTTCAAGGTGTCGCTTGCTCTGAGGTCCCTGGTTCGATCAATGAATATTGAAATTCTCTTTTAACCATTGTCTCATGTCTGGATGTATGTAGTAGATTCATTGTTTCTGAATTCCATAACACAAGTGCATTAGCTACTAACTTTGGTTTTAGAGCAATGCATGTGATGTTGTCCACATTAATATTGAGTGCGCGTAAAATTCTTATTTTTAATACCTTTCAATACAATAATATTTTTCTCTAACCATATTATTGAGCCGTTGTCATCGCCCTTTGTAAAACTTACCCTAAAACACTCAATACAGACACAAAGTATACAAGCGCACTATCTATCAGTAATCTATCGATCGATACAATAACGCGATGAAATTATTAGTATCGCGAGGGTAATGTCTATCTTTCCAATGTGTTTTATCGTCACCCCGTCCCTCCAATTAAGCCTTTGTATACACAAGTCGGGTGATACCCGATAATAACAGACACGTTGCTATGGAGATGCGTGACTTTTATTTCGAATAATATTGTGCTAGCATATTATGTCATGTATCTAAATTTCAAAGTGTGGGCAGAGGTAATGTTGTTCCAACACATTTTCTAGTAAATTGTTAGTTTGACTTACGCAAAAAGCCTTTAACAAGTAGCTATTGATGCCTTTACAAAACACCAAGGCTGTGGTTTTTGTCATAACAAAAAATCTGTCTTTATTACAAAGGGCAGATGTTAAACACGTCTCTGAAAACTTTATGTAGGTACCCAAGTGTAAAAATATGATCATTCATCCATCTTTCATTTGGCAACATAAAATGAGAAATTCTAATAGAAATCATATTTTTGCTACAAGTATTGCCAAGTATTGGTAAGTGGCAATGAAAAAAATATTCATCAAACAATTATTACCAATTGATAACCTGGTGCATGAATCATTAATAGTAAAAATATCTTTGTAGCAGATGCAATATATTGAGCTACGTATTTGGGCCAACAAAAGCTGATGAACAATAAAAGGAAGGGTAGGTTCCTATCTACATCTAACTTCAGCGACAACAACATCTAGCATAGCAACATTTGGCGCCCCCACACTTAAAGGCGTACAATATGCCGCGCAAGTTATTGTTATTCCGCGTACGTGATGCCATGCGGCCTCTGTACCCCATGGTATAAGTTCTATGGTGACGAGCACGTAGTATGGGACATATGAGATTTGAGCAGCAATATTGTAGAACTAGTAGATATTGCAAGGGAAACTAATTTGACGCGTGTTTCTAGGACTTGAAGTTCCAGAGTGAAACGATGGTAAGGAAGACCATGCATCATCGATGAACATGCTAGCGTCTGATTAAAATTATTAAAACTGCACCAAAAATATTTAAGATCAAATTTGCATTTAAACCCCAAGCTATAAGTCATTTTACCTATCTATCTGATTCAAAACCATGCATTTTGGTCACGTTTTTGAACAATTACGATTTCCTCTGTTTTCTTAAAAAAACACATGAGTACATGAAAAGGTACGAATTTTGTAAGACACTGAATTGAAAAAGTTGCCAATCATGATGATGACAATTATTTTCATCCACCTACTGTGACATCACATAGCAGTCTCAAAGCATAAAAAAAACCGAACGTACCTCACTAGTTCATACATCCCTTTCAGCAAACACAGAAAAGTTCAAGGCACTTGTATCACAACACTGCTTATATTATAGATACCAACTTATTATAGATACTACAATATTCTATATAATGTTCATCAACGCTCACAATCTAGAATCTTATACAGGTGATATGACTAACCGTCAGGCAGCCATTTAAACAAATGCTAGTTAGATAACAATGTATGTATGCCTTAACATACAAGAGTGTGTGTATTTGCTATCTTGAATAATTCAAGAATGATATCGTAATACTAAATGTAAGGCGACTGTTTAGATTTTTGATAAAATTGTGGGTTTTAGTGACGTTTCGTCGCGTTTCGTGATGTTTCGGAATTCCGTGTTCAGTCCAAGTAACTATCAGCTGTGTAGATAGAATGAAAAATTGCAAATGAGTAGTAAATTCAATTTCAACAATCAACCTTAATACATTGACATAAGGATGCTGCCATTGAGTAGTGTTAGTTCCCATGTGTGGTCGACTGTACAATATTAATGTGTTGTGATTCATTCAAATTCCAATGATTAGCTATTGTTTAATGGATAATCTTACTAAGGAATGTTATTTAATTTCATTTAGGGCGTAGTTTCCATTTTAATTTCATACAATTGCTTTCTCATTGTGATCAGCTTGGTGTATAGCTAATAAATAGACAGAAAGGAAAGAAATTGCAAGCTTTACTCTATTAACCTATCACGCAAAGAAGTTTCAATAACATATCCGACTGCTAGGCTAATACCGAGTCAATAAATTACATCGTTGGAGACAGAATTAAATAGATTTATTAATTAAAATATACATGTGGGTACACTTTCCAAAAACAGCAATATTTATCTTACCAGGCGCTGGTACTTATGCACAACCAAAAAAGAATAGTATACTAAAATAAAACCTGAGAAAAACTTAACCTTCAGTCAATTGACCAAAGAAACTACTAATCGAAGTCAAAAGGTTCACACCTCACTGCTTAAAACAGTGTCACTTAGTCACATTAATCTCACATACTCTAGCCCAAAATGAGTGGCAAATGACGTCACTGACATGAAACCATGACGTAAACATGGTTTATGCTTCAGTAAACAGAGATTTATTAAAATGGTGGCTGATACTAAAGCGGCAACGCACTAGGTAGATAGGCATTATATTCTATCTAATCTTTGTAACACTAAAACTGGGGAACACAATATATTTTCGCGAAGTACACATGTGTGTCATATTGCCAGTTGTATTTTCATCAGTTTGTGTACCTAGTGCGTAACCTGCCTAAACCGATTAAGTTAAGCTAGTGTGACAATGATCAAACACCTACACGAATTAGTTAGCTGGTAAATATACAGAAAAGAGAGGATCAATTCGATGTTAGCCTTCTGGTAATTCATATTAGTCACCAGGTGGAAACAATATTACATATTTCAAATCTGACACAAACGTTGATGAGCAAAACACTGAAATAAAAAAATGAAAAAAAAAAGAACAAAATGAACTTTCGTATATTCCATGAAAGCGAAATTGATTACTTATGTATGTATCATCTCTAAAAAAACAGTAGGTAGGTTCATTAAAAAAATCACATTCATCGCCATTAAAACATAAAATATCATAATCGCACTCGCAGTAGGTAGAACCCTTCCTATGTTCCTTTTTATTTTAAGATTGCTTTTTATTTTACATGCTATACACAGTATACACTTAATAAATAGGGACGACAAAAATCCGCGAGGCGCTGATCTCGCATCAGGTTTAACTGTCAATTTACACCAATCGCAAGACGGTAACTTGTCATTCATTGGTGGAGAATGACAGATACCCCTGATGCGACAATAGCAATCCTAGCGGATTATTTACTCGCGTTATTACCTAACACATACATACTAAGAGGATTATGTTGTATTAAGATTCCCACTGCGAAGTATCACTTTTTTCAGTGAATGAATCACTGAAAAAACTGTTGTAATGTTGATATACAGCTGTATAACAATTTAACATTACAACAATATCTGCAACTGCAAATATTCAAGGACAACTTGAAAAGAGGAGTAATCGTTAACAAGCTACTATTGCTGATTCATTGGGTAAATAATAAGCTTGAATAGTATTTAGTGAAAATATGCAGTAGAAGGAAATCACATCCCAAAAGACATGAGAGTCAGAAAAATGAGCAAAATTTGGCTTCAGGATAGCAACCAATAAACGTTATCGATATTCATTAACATATATATGTTTTGATTTCTATTAACCTGACTATTGACTGAATAAAACAAAAAGCGTCATATAAAAGAAGGGTGAAAGAATAGTGGGTGTTACCAGGCAGTACCTAATAAACACTAAAGTTAAATAAAAAAATGTGTTTAGTGATTTCTATGTCAGTTGCGTACGTGCAATAATGGCAAACTCATTCTATAAAGTTGTATACTTTGCAGAATAATTATAACTTATTTTGGTAAAAAAAGCTTGTCCCAAAAACTCCAAACATGAACTCATATTTATCAATAAATAACAAAACATCTCCGAAGCAATTTCGAAAGTAACCTATCTCAAAGTAAAACTAAAATAGTAATAAAACTTTGCATTCGAGATCTTGCCGATTCATCAAAACTGTCAAAACTCTTGCCAAAATCTAACAGAAAGCAAACTTGGAAATCTGAGATACATTGCAAAATTTAACTTTTGGACTGGGTAAGCAAAATATTAGGCAGCTTCGGCTTTTTCGATAAGTTTGAGCAAAGCTGAAATGTTATATAGAAAATCAAAAATAAATAAAGATACTACTGAAAATTTATCAAGCCAGCTTAGTTGTAAAATAAAACCTTAGATAATAATTAATAATAGTGCATCGATAACATGTTTTTAGTAACCATTTTATCATAAGTCGATGGATGAAATTATGCAAAAAAAATTATGATAATTAATGATTAAAATAGAAAAAGAATACAAAACCACGTGAGAAAACTATAAAAAAGAAAAACAAACTTACACCAGTTAAAACGATGGCAGAGAAATAACAGATTGAGAAATAAATAGAACAATAGATTCAGGTACAAAAACACATTAAAGTACAAATATGATAGTTAAAATGGAATGGCTCTAAACAGGGGGACGTTACAACCACATTTGACGAAACATTCGTACTTACACGATTTGAAGTGGCAATGAACGTTGATAAGAAAGGCTTAGGACATTAATAGTAAGGATTGAATGATCATAGCCTTACTCAAAACAACATACCAATCCTTATCTAAAGTGTATTGTCTTTAAGAGTCTCATAGGAATATAACAACTGCTCAACACGTGGAATAGTACCGCAATAGTAGTTTCGAGATAGTATACAAAACAGGCTAATAAACAAGTGTACGACCTCCTTGGGGAAACGAACACTTCAGTAAATATTACACCTCTGTCACCATTTTTAATCAAGATAGATAGCAATGGCTGTTTGGAATATTTTAAGTAAAATATTATTCAATTTGAAATTGACTACACTTTTTGCGATCATGAAAACTTGTGGCGTTTGATTGGAAAATCCTGAATATGTGTGGATATAAATATAACGTGACACTTGATAACATATAAAACTTATTGCTAGACTTACTTGGGTTTGCTGTAGGGCGACGATGGTGATAGCTTGTGGTTCTTGTTCGGCTGCGTGTGTCTGTTCGCATTTGTGTCTAGGCCGCCGCCCGGGGATATTTTGCCGGCGAGTGCGTTCAGTGTATGCAACATGGCGGGCGGCGGCCGCTTTAAGCCAAGCGACCTGGTCACGCTGATGAGTCGACCACGTTTGTCGAGACGGTGCAGCTTGGGGGCCACGGCGCCTTATCTCCTGATAAGAGGCGCGGGGGCACAGACGCCCCCCGCCTCATCTCCACCTGACAGTCTCACGCACGCACACACACTCACGCGCAACGTAAATGTTTGCACTTCTACTACGCGATATGGGTCAGCGTCCTGTCCGGGCTATACATGATTTTGGCATTTTTTCATTACTATTATAGTTCTTTTTTTGCACTGGTTTCTTTTTGGTCACGTTTCACTTAGGTTTTTAAACTCACTTTGCTGTTGGATTTGATTGATTTGATTAATATTGGTGTTGCGATGTTTTGTCGTTACAATTTGGTTGGTTTTAGTGTTTATTTATTAAACTATGTACTTATTTTATTAATCGAACATCATAAAATAAGGACTACATAAATATTTACTCAAAATATAAGAAAATGTTGATTATTCTAACTATTGTATCAGATCAAAATAAAAAAAAACTCAAAAACATTAAATCCGCAATATACCTTTTCAAAAGGAAAATACGTCCTAAACAAAGTTATAAGTTATCTGAGCGTCTCGTGAATTACCGTAGAAATATGGCTAAGGTGTCAGATTTACAAACGCCTGAGCAAAAACGTAAAGCAAAGAAAAACATATCCGCGGGCCGTAATGAAATATGTTACCGCAGGCGCTTGGAGAAAAGCCTTTTTTATTATTTTTACAAGATAAATTCACACAAAATTAAATTGTCATCGGCTAAGCTTTTGACTTAGGTCTGTTATTTCTTTGTTTTTGTAATAACAAAGACAAACGTCTTTCAAATCTGTCTGGGAACGGTATAGACGGAAATCTGCTATGTATAGACTGTATATGTAGAGAAAATCTTCTGTAAACGGTGAAATGAAATACAGTTCAGCAAAAAATGTAAGCAAAAATACTAATACTATACTTTATAGCACAAAATGACATGTGTCATAATATCTACCTCTACAAACACCTATTCGGATAATTTTCGATGCCAAGGGAATTTAAGGGCAAACGCACACCGCACCACTCGGCATTTTTATCTCACCAGTGTTTGTCGAGAGGACAAACAGGCTAGAGTGTCCTGTGACATGTCAATTCAAACGAGTCCCCAGGGGCGACCGCTCGGTTGCCGGCGCCCGGGTGTGGAGAATTGAGACGCCGATGTACCTACTGCGTCAACTAATTAACTTGTAGGGCTGCTGTGTGGAGACAGTCATAATATTGTGGTTATATTAAATTAAATACTTGTTTTTCTTTATGTGAGTATATTAATACCGTTCAAACTCATAGGGCAAGACATAATTCCTGACACAAGAAATTACTACTGGTCTGGTCTGTATCGACTTCCGTTGTTTGACATCAAGTTGTTTAAAAATGTTTGATATCCGTTATAGGATTGCTAATAATATTGATTTCCAATTATTTAGTAACATCTTAGTGTTAAACCGAATTGAACGTATCCATAATTTTACGATATTTTGCCTAACGGATAGTTTTATTAAAAGGTAGCTATTTTAAATTGTCTATCTTTGAAAATTAGATAAAATCTAATTTTCAAACCAGCTCCTACCATTCTAAATTATAGCTCGAAGCACAATTTAAGTAAGTGCCCATCGGCCTTACTAGTCTAGTGTTCAACGAACCCAACCAAAACACAATCAGTGTAAACTATCGAAAGCGGTATGGAAGTATAATCATGCTATTTGTAAGCATCAAGCGTATGCACACGTCCCGGCTCGGAAAAACTTGGGTCTACGTTTAACGGGCATCGCCCAAATAAAATTAACTGAAACACAAATTGGTGTGAGGTCCAATTGGGGGTAAAACGTTGTCCATCTGTCTAAATTAAGCTTAATTACAGAGCGTTGGTATTATGATTGGGATTGGCCGGTGCGGCAGTTGCTGGCAATTTGTAAAGGTTTTACGTGGATGTAAAATCACGTGTTACGTTATGTCGTAGTAATAAACAACATTGGATCAGTAGCTTACTGTGTTAGAAAGGTTTACACTTTAGGGACTTACAAGTAGCTTAGCTATTTTTGTAATAGATGGTGTTAGGGGAAATCTCCACAAGCTACATGGATAAGCTAATTTATTTTATTTAGTAATTTTTAATTTATATTATGGAAATACTTGAAACCATGGTAGATAAATACCCTACATATATTTCAATTGTATTCAAAAACATACGGTATAACTCTTTATTGATGCGAACGCCTATTCATACCAATTCCATCGAACCGCTCAGAAAAAAAGAACATGTAAAACAAATACCACCGACATGAAAAACTGATAAAAATATACAATAATATAATTTTATTATCATAGCAACAATATCACCTACAAACCTTGACCGAACTTTTACGAGAACGAGGATCGTGTAGTAAACACGTCGACCAGGCTTTATGGCCAGTTACAAGAGCAGTCACAGAACAAGAACACTTTATAAATAAAATAATAAAAAATATATTTTTATTTTATGTTTATTTTTATTTCAGTTTAAGCTGTGATGCTCGTGAACCCGTTTTGATGCTGCAATTGTTTCGATAATATCAATTGATTATTGGAAATAAAATGTTAAGGGGGAATTGTATGTATTATGTTTGATGATTGTAACTATGTCCTATGTAAAAAAATCATTTTTATATGACAGTTTTTGTACATACTCTTTTATGGTCTGAAGGAAACTAAAAGATAAAGTATTTGGTAAAATGCCTTTGGGCTACGTGTCTTTCATCTAAATTGCTCTCTATTGCAGTATAGCCATATCATAACAAAAAAAAATCAGGCAAATATCCATAAAATTATTTTGCCTCATGTTACTATATGAAAGGAAGTCGACAAAAAACTTTTTAAACTGCAGATACTTAACCAAGCTTAGTAAACAATGGTAACTGCTGCTTTAAATAAACAAATGTAATCGTTCTAAAAGGGTATTGACCCCATTTTCATTCGAGCCCCGTTTGCAAAAAGGGCGGAAAGCCAAACGAAAATCATATTACCATTAATAAAAAACGTATCCAAACTCTGTAATACAAAAGCCGGGAATTTATCCGCGGTATTAATGTGCCATTTTTGTCGGTAACATTCATATAACGCGGCCGGATTTAGATTTGTTCCGCTCCGGACCCTAATATTAATTCCATTATCATAATTCCACTCTTAATACTTTCAACAGAGGGTGCGAGCCAAAATCTTGATGTTTTTGTTTCCGTGCCAAATATTTATTTGTTTATGTATCGTTATGGGTGTGGACAGAAGTTTAACTCGGTAATTCAAGAACGCTATAAATGGAAATATCAACAGCTGACTGTAAACTGAAATTGAATACTGTGTTCAATTGTTTGAAGAGCTAAATAGACTTGAAATGCCCATAACATTTATAAAATTCGGGTTTTATAAAATGACTGGTCTGGCAGTCGTTGGCTCTTAAGCTATAACTACGTAATTAAATATCCAGACTAATTATTTTTATCTACTTAGTGACTAATGTCACAAAAAAAAAAAGTAATTATTTAATGAAAATGTAACCTAAGTCTCGAGCCTAAACTGAAATTCCCGTCACCTTACCTAGATCATAACTTTAGGTAAATATTCAGCCTACAACATGAGCCTAGCCCTACAATATTAAACATGTAAGTCTAGGGACAGGTAAATATGAGCGTATGAACCTTCAAAGCACTTTAGGGACCCTTCTGAGACTTACTTAATAGTAAGCCTTCTGTATATACTGCTAGTGCTTGTATTCATTACGCCTTTTCTTATACAGGATGTTTAAGTGTTGGTACAAAGTTTTTCTCAATTCCTGCTGTGTAGTGTGCCAAATTGTTGCTGTAGTGTTTTCATGTTTTAGTTCTCGTTATAAGATGTTTCTTTTTGAATTAAAGTTGAAAACAATCAATTGTGTTCCTCGCACTGAAGATTTCTTGACCTGCCTAGTTTGATATTGTTCACGCACACATTCAATTTATGAATAAAGTGATGTATTTGGACGTTAATAAAACACTAGAACATGTGTTATAGAAAACAAGGTCAATCTGTACAATTTTTTTCAGTAGGTAATGACGTAGTTTAAATCAGTCTCACAACAAGAAATGTAGGAAATTAAACAGTCACACGAATGCTGTCAGCGTTCAAAAATGTTTGACATAAACAAACTGTAAACATTTCCTATGCTATGCACAATGCACATACTTGTAAATGTTCATAAAACTGTGGTCATCAAGCATTGTGCTGTTTCCGACCACATACAACGCACAAGTTTAATATCCGCGCGTCACTCTAGCACAAATGCAATTCTCATCACTTTTTTGTACTTCAAAATAGGTAAAAATGCATTTACTCGTAGAAGTAGCTGCGTACCAGTTTTAGTTTTTAACCGACCGCAGAAAGAATTTGTTTTCAAATCTACAGCATATTTTTTTTCTTAGAATAACTAAGTAATTGAAAATCGATTTGATTAAATTATTCATCATGGACAGGGTTATATCTCAGACGTTGACCCTTATTTCAATTGTGTCTGCCATTTTTAAATTTATTTGTATTCAATTCAATATCAAAAAACAATAATAAAATAAAAAATTAATAGTCTAAAATAAATTATCATTTCATGACACGATAAATTAGGATAATACAATTAGGTTCAGAGATTTCAATTTAGTTATTGTTCGTTAATATAAGTGATTATCATCCATTTATAGGCACTAATTAGGTCTTAATTGACACATATTATTAATGCGATTATAAATCTAATTTCATTAAACTATGTACCAGATTTTACCTGTGGTTATAAGAGTATTACGACCAAAGTATTAAAAAAAAAACCCAAAAGACCTGTATTGTTGAACATTTTTGGTTTTATTAAGATTTTGAAAGGCTGAATTAATAAACCTAGAGTTCCTTAAAGTAAATAACTATCAGCTTGTAGAGAAAATTCTTAGAAGCTGACCGGCCATTTAATTGAGATATAAATCAATTGATTATCTTCCAGCGTTAAATATTGTGTCTGCCAAAACTATTCTAAACCAAAAAGACCCCTACATCCAAAACAACAACACCGGAAATTAAACCCTAAACACATACAAACAAAGCACAAAATCAAATTGCAATCTAATAAAAGTTCGAACAAAATCGCTAAGCAAGTTCCTCGATCGTATCGCGTGTACATATTTGCTATAATGTTCTCTTGGAAATCTATTCTGCATACTTATCGAGGCTCGGGGAGATATTAATCCGTTGTAAGCGATCAGAGGAGACTTGAAACTTGTGTAGCGTCGCCAGCGTTTTGTACTAAGCTACTGCGGAATAAAGAAACTGTTATCCGTTTTATTTTGTACTGTGATAAGGGATATTATAGGAAGTTAGGATTTTAATAGAGTTTATGTGATCCAACTAGCTGTGCCCCGCGGCGTCACCCATATAAGTACATAGCCCCCCTTCCAGGAGTTTTATAGTTATTCTGATTGACATTTTGGATTTGATTTCTGCAATATGGGGTGGAGAAAACTCGAATAAATTTTGAAAATTATTCGAGAGAAAACACGAACTGTTAAAATCAGACCATTCGTTCTTAGCGTAACTATTCCGACTTTGCTTTCAAGAGTAGAGTAGACTATTATTGCAAAAAAAATAATATTATATTATTGAAATCAGTAAAGTTGAAACTAAATACCTCTATCTCCATCATACCAACCCAAAATCACAGTTAACACATAAAAGCACTCTATAACCCTAAAAAACCATAACAATAACGACCCAAAATCATAATTCCACCTACAATACAACGGTATCGAAAACCAAACACACCCCGACCAGTCGACTATTAACCTTAACACGAAAACAACAAATATTTAAAACTAACAGATTACTGTGAACACAAACAAAGTGATTGAATAAAGAGGAATTTAATTATGGTTTCACTCGTCAAATAAACGTTGCATAATCAATTGTAACAAATTAATTATTGCGTTTTATGCTTGATTAGTTAATGTTTCATTGTTCCGGCAAATTTAAAATGTGGCCTTTGATGTTGTGATTTACTGGTCATGTTTATATTCATGTAACATAATTATGTTCTGAACTTATTATCTGTGTGTTGTAGTTTTTTGAAAAACATAACGAAATAAAACTAAGTAGGTTTTGACACAAAAAAAAAATACAATTAACTGAAGCTCACAGTTGGCTCCTTTGAAATTAGTTTCAGACAAAAAAAAAATGGTTTATGTGTAAGTAATTTTCAATATGAAACTTCAATACAAGCAATGCAAAAACAAAATTCAATACCCATGTAAGTTAGCTCGCTAGCGACTCGAACATAAATACCCTTTAAAATCTGAGGCATCACATAAATTTTGTAAAACATCGCCGGACGATAAGCATGCAACAAAACGAAAAACTTCGGCATATTAAAAACAAGCGCGCTGTTATTTTATGAACATTCAATGTGGGACCGTAGCGAATTATCCGCAGTGCCTATTACGTGAACGTAAATTGGGGATTTTTTTTTATTGAGCACGCCAAATCGACGACGTCACGAATGAGGGGGAAAATTATTTACCCCGTGGAAGAAACGGCCACCCCTTGCCGATTATGAAGAAACATTTTTTAAGAAATGATGAGGTCTTTTTACAAACGTTTGACTTTAGATTGCACGGATTAGGCTACGGAGTAACCTGAAGGAAAAAAAGTAAAACCATTTTATACGGTACCAGGTATTTGTGGTTGTACCTAGTCATTGACCTCATTTTAATATGGCATAAAAGAGTACCACTTTATATTTTTTAGGCGTAGATGTCATGCACAACATTTTAATTTGTTTCCACAAATCTTTGTTACTTAGAAATAGTTTATGTAGAGTATATTCAACCTTAGCACCTTCTGCTCTCCCACCTTCAAGAACAAAACACTTAACAAATGAGCTGGCTCTTAAAACAAGTCTGATCCAAGTTTAAGAACAACGATAGCAAAACAAGAGCAGTTAGTAATGGGATAGTTAGTAAAAATAATCGTTTGCAATAAACGCAAACGTGTATCCATAAAGTACGCAAGCCAACAATTTTTACACTGCCACTACTTCGAAAGTTTCCTTAGCAAAGTAGTCACGTCAGATCAACTCATATTTCAAAACTTTCTCAACTTTAAACCGTGGCACAGTCGTAACTCTATCATCTTCATTTTATAAACTCCAAGTTTCGAATAAACAAATTTCTCGTTCAGCACATGGATACAGAATAAATAAAAATGTCCGCATGCTGTTGTGACGTGTACAATTCTATTTGTAAAAGTTTATTTCCCTTTAGCGAATGGATGTACCTAACATAGCCTATGAAAATAATTACGTTAGACAGCTTTCTTACTAAACAGTGTCGAGAATAATTATCGCACACGCATCTATTTCAACATGCGTACCATCATAATAACAAATGCGCAATAATTCGTACCACTCAAGTGTAATTACGAACCTTTTTCAAACCTTAACCATCTACATTAAACATAACTGCGAAGCTTTATTTCTAGCAAAAAAATAAAACCTACAAAAAGCTTGGCTGGAATTATTATTTTTAGAAAAAAAAGTCCGTTTGCAGTAGCTCTCGAGTCTTCAAAACTTGTCTCCGGTAATTATTTGCGTATTAAAGCCGTGTCGAGTGCCTGCAGTGGGTCAGTTTCGTACAAGTTATAGTGGTACAAAGTTGGTGGCAAGTGGAGTGAAGCCGACCAGAAAACATGGAGTTATGAAAGTTGGACGAGATATTTTATAACCGACTCATATAGAGAAATAAATGAGGTCTTGTTGCGGTTGTTTCGAGAAATGTACCTCAAAAACACAATATACCTTCATCTAATTTAATTGCTTCTAGTCCACAGTGAATTGAAAGAATGGATAGATTTTACAATGAAATAAGAATGAGATCTTGATCTGAACGAGCGAAGAGTTCTTGAATAAGTGAACACTACGGTTTCTCTAGCCGGGTATATCGGAACACCAGGGTAAAGCCGGTACTTGAAGTGGCTACGACTTCATTCGTACAAAAGGTCAAGGTCACTAGGCATTGGGGAGTGGCGTTTATAGTTTATTTGCTTTAGTATTTATAACCTTTACATTGAGCATTCTGAAAGGCTGAGGCCGATGCGTGGGACGGATCTCAAGAGGTTTAAGTTCCTGAGCGTTTGATTCTATTTTAGGTTCTGTGCCAGCGGTTACCTAATTATTGAACACTTGAATATTCGCACCGCGTCTTTTATCCGTGGTATCAGATATAAGTTGACACATAGAACTTAATTATAAACAGTATATAGCGAGCCACCTGATTGCTTACTGTATTGATATTAATCAATAAACAGGCATGAACTTTCTGGAAGTACCGACCTTAACTGTTAATAGAAAATAACCCACTAAAGTTCTCTAACTAAAACATCGGCATCGTCCACATCAACTTCATTATCATGTTCCACAAGTTATTGTATTACAAAGGTATTATAAACAAAATAAATTCAGTGTAAAATCCATTTGATCCCAACTCTGGTGTACAAACTCCTCGCACGGACTCGGGCTTTGTAAACCGACCGTGGACGGGCTGTAGTGGTAGAATTTCATTAATTTACATCCGTCCCAACTTTCCAACTCTTTCACCCTTCACGAGTCACTACTGTTTCGTATTCCAGATGCTTTTACAAAGTAAACAGGGGAAATTATAATTTTAATAGATGTACCCCGTTTAATTAATTAAGTGGAAAGTTTGAGTTATGAATGACGAGTTTCCTGTTGATTTTGCATCTTTATTTGTCAGTTATGCGCTTCAATGGAGGAAAGCAATTAAGCAAGTAAATATGAACAAAGTCTATTTATGGAGATTATCTTTCTGTTTGATGGATTAAACTGATCGGTCTTACTTATCGGTATCTTACTTATCGGTATTTGCTTCCTAACTTATACGTTTTCTAATGCCGTGACATTACCCACAAAGGTTTGTTTGTTTGTGCATATTTTATCCCTTATACCAAAAACTAAACAAAATCCTAAACCAGAATAGTCGCACACATTACACAAACTTCAAAATCGTGCAGACTCATCGAAAAAACCAGCAAATATAAAAATTGACAGTCACAAACAAAAATTGGAGAAGACTGGAACGCCCGCTGTGGCACGCAAAATTTATGGGGGCCTCCACGCCATGAGCTATTTTGATTTCAATAATATCCACGACAAAAATGCCGGGGGGCAGGAAACGCCCTCGGCGGACGGCGCGACGCCTCGGCCACGAGCCACGACACGGGTTGAATATCAGGTTTAAAATATGTGTTGGGGAATTAGCGACCGTCGAATACAGGCGACAATTTGTGACGAAAACTGCGTTCGCGAGTGCGAAGTGTGGATTGTTTAAATACTGCAGTTGTTTAAGCAACGGGAAAAGTTTAACGTTTGGCTCTAAAGAATGTGGAGGATATATTTTCTTGCAGTTGGCAAATGGTTTTAACTGTAGAATTCAGTTTCAATTGTTTGCGTGAGACTAAAATAGTGCTTTAAATTAATTTATTCGGTCGTGCGTGTCTGCAAGATTAACAAACCAATGATGTAACAATATTAATAAAACACAAAAATGATTCGTAACTTGAAAGCCCACCAAGTTGAAGTTGTTATTATAGAAAATCTAAAGGTAAATGAGATTAATATAAAAGACCTCCTCTCCCTCCGATGTCAGGCTTAGTCACTGAACGATTAATAAATTGAATAAATAGTTCCTCATTGGAACTGTTGACAAATTAGATTTCCTTGAAACTTTCTATTCAATGATAAAAGCTGACAAGTTGATTTTCTCAATGTAAATAACAAGTTTTATTAAACTTAGTTTTGATTTATTATGGCTACAAAAATATTAAAGATCATAAGTGAATCTTTTTCACACTAATTATCTGTATTCTTTTTTTTCCAACATTAATATAATGATTTATTACATTTTGAAGAATTGAAGAGGATATTATTTAATAAACATACAGCATGCTTTTGTGTAAGTCTCGATGACCAAATAACTTATAACTGTTACCCAAACCAAACGAGCTTAGAGCTAACTTCCACAGTACAATGGAAACCGTTCAATATATAAGTGTCGGGTATCATGTACCTTACAGTACTCCTTAAAACACACCTGTAGACGCTGGGACATGAGTCAGCCCGTCGCCTCGGCAATTACTCAGCGAATTAGGGGAACTTGTCGACCTTTTGCGGTGGTATACTCGCACCGGAGCTGCGGAGGTACGGGACAACCATTGTACAGATACATACAGAATGTCAAGATTAACAAATTAAGGCAACCCCGAGGTCTTTTAGTACATTTTAAAAGTATATTCGTGAGATGTCTTGTCGGTATTTCAAATACAGGATAGCATTTTGAGAACGACATTTCTCTTTTTTTTAAGAATTGCAAAGCTATTTATAATAATACATTTAAATCGGAATAGCAAAGGCTTTGTTCAGGAGATGACAATATTTTTTGTCGGCTTTAAAAGACCTACTCACATTATAATGATCGCCAATCTGGTTATGAAAACTTACGAGCAAAATCGCCAACCGGATGAATTCGGATAAAAAATCGGATGAATTAAAGATTCAGATTAATTAAATCTCGAACACTGACCTGACCCAACCTTCTGTTATCTCCGACATAACAGCACACCGTCAGTGGAAAACGTAATTTCCTACCCGCAATGTTTTCCTGCTACCGACGTACCCGGATATAATGTTAATATAGAAAAGCCGAGGGCTTGATTGAATCTGTCGTGAATGCGGTAAGGAACTGCATTTAGCTCTCCGCCGTTCAACTTTTTATTTATGTTTATTTAAAGTTTAATTAATTTATATATTTTCTTAGGATAGCCGCGGAATATTAAATGGAAACGGGATAAATGGGTGCTGCAATTAGTGTTCATCGATTTCATGTCTATATTAATGCGCACATTAGACACAAAACGCGTACATAGAACTTTATAGCACTGTCTTATCTCTGGCTGGAGGCCTTAATGTCCTCGCCTAAAGTCCAGTGAAGCAGTCAAAGCCTGTGCTCATTCTAACTGAAAAGATCTCTACCAAAAAAAAGCACTGTATTAGAAAATCTACAAAACTATATTAGTTCTTTTGGGATGTCGAATAAAAATGAAAGATTAAAAGAATTTTAGAAGACTTTAAAACAAACGTTTATTCTTTAACTTTAGTTACTTGTATTTGAGTAAAACACACGGTTTTACATACAATAAATGAATAAATTCACCTACGATTTCTCGTCAAAAATATCCCAACTAAAATATTCAACATTATTTAAAAGCAGAGATATCACAATTTACGGTGTAATAAATTTAACTCGGTAGCTACCTAACGTAACGTGGAATCATCCGACGCGATAATAATTTTGTAAAATGTCCGTTTTATCGATAAGTTATTAACATTTAATATGTTTATATCGTCGACTGACCATAATTTAACATCGATATTGTACCGTTTACCTAAATGTTGGTCCCTTCCTTAATGACGTGGATAATTATGTGAAATGATGTCGCATATTAAGCCATTTATTTAATTATGAGACCCTTACCCAGAATACAGAAACGTTACTTAATTTCAAGAGGTTCTTGAATTGTTTGTTAGACACAACCTGCAACTTAACAGCGCCTTTAAACCAATTGACATTTTTGTATTCGGCAATTAATAACATAATCCTGATTATATAACGTTGCCAGAAAAAAACAAAAGTATTGAATTAGCTTAAAAATACCTTCTCATTTCTCGAACCCCTGAATAAGCAATGTTTCAGACATTTCTATCAACAAACTCATAATAAAATTTCGTTAACAATATGTAGCAAAGCTTTGCACACACACGTGTAATTCTCCCCTCTTTTACCCTATCAACAACCTTTCAGCGTAAATTATTTCACGCATTGATTACCCGACACCCAATTACAGGACACAAATTGCCAAGATTCCTGAACCGCGTTATACAGCGAGAGAAAATAATTGGTACCTATTAGTACCACCATATTCTCAACTTCAAAATTTATGGTGACTTGTTTATATTTGTATATTTCATGGGCACTTTATACCTACATAGTACACACAATAATTGGACTGTTCAGACAAAACACGAATGTCAACTTATGTTTGAGTCTTTCGGTACAGAAAGACCTGATGGCAAATATAAGAAGTAACACAGCAAAAAAACTGTTATGTTGAAATACAACCTTACGTACCTCAAAAAAAAAAAATTGATTTTGAACAAACAGACACAACAAGCCGTTAGAAAAGTATGAGATATTGTATCTTATACATTTCTATCAGTGTGATAAGTATAGAATAGAATAGAATAGAAAGAATATTTATTTAGTACGGAACACAAGACAACACAAAGAAATAAACACAAACAAGCAACACAAAAAACAAGGTCAATAAAAAAGTAGTATTTATATAAAAAGTACAAATTTATACACAATTTCAACGGTGTTGTCGAGCATACAGTACCAAAAAGGTCACCAACTCAGCATATGCTAGGTGTAGTACACCCAGCGCTGGTTTTCAGTTGGAACCCCACAGTGACACACGGACGAAGGAAAGCATATATACACATAAATATTTCTAGTTAGTAACAATAGTTAAAATACTTAAAATAACGATACAAGATAATTACAAAGTAATATATCTATCAATGCAGCTAAAGTAAAGTATGAGTATAACATTATTAATCTAGTAGTGTTATAACCAAAAGCGAAGAGCTCTCAAGCTTACAACGGATATGACACAAAACTTAAATTGAATAAGAGAATAAGATTTACAAACGTTAGTGCAGGTCGGGGTCGGTTTTAAGTCAAATTATCATAGCAAACAGTCGGGGAGTGGGTATTCCATATAAGGTTTCAAGAATGTTACTATTTCAATAATATCTAGACACGGTCTAGGCACTGTAAATAGTTATGAAATGATGTAAGTTATAATATTTGGCTCTACTTTGAATAGAAAAAGAAATAAAAAAACTAAAAAGCGTACTTAAAATTTAAAAAATGTATTGTGGGAACGGTTACTATTTACACGGGTGAAACCGCAGGGCTCCGCTAGCATTCTATGAATGATCTGATGTGACGATATTAAAACGTGGTAGAAGAATGAATGCGGCTAGCGGTTGACAAATGAATGGCTATTATACAAGGAAGGCCCGGCAGTGGTCCATGCAAGGCAGGTAATGACGGCAATAATATCTAGTTGAAAATAAAACCAAATAAATTTACCATAGAAAACTGCTCTTGCTGTAGTTATCAAAGCAGAGGTCGATTTCGTATTCAGATAAGTAAGAATTCAAATAGTCCCCGTATCATATGAGGTTAAAAAGTTAAAACGCTCATTACACAAAGAACAAAAGTAATATAAAAAGGCGTATAACCTTTGATATCTGAATAAAATACAGTAGATAAAATCACAAGCTTTACAGAATTGAATTTACTTTTAGGTTTGAATAGTACTGGCGCGGGCGTTGGAAACGAGGTCTTTGAAACAAAATAACTTTGTGGATGCGATGCTTCGCGAGATATCTTCTAAGAAATATGAATACTAAAGGGCAAAAAGTAAATGTAAATTATTTTGTACAACTGCTATAAATAAAAGAGAACTTCTTATGTATATTCCCATCAATGTGTGAGCTAATTTATTTTTATATTGAAATAAAGTACCAGTATGTTCATCATACAAGTAGGCTTGCGCTTTGATAATCAAAAAACTACTGGCGAAACAATGATCTAAAACCGTACCAAAAAATAATGATTTCCAATCATCATAATTTTTATCTGTAGGTATTAAAGTTACTTAAAACCAGAATAAGTGCATAAGTATTTAGACTGAAAATTGACCCTAACTGTTCCAGCCCACTTAATCGTACTACTCTAAAATCAACATCAATTACAAAAAAGTCAGCCGGTTTAAATCAACGTTCCGCAAAACTGTCGCAAGCTATCCAAATAGGTTGAGAGCGGCTAGGTTTTTAAGTTTGAATCCCAAGTCAAACACTGAACGGGCCAGAGGCGACCGAGCCGGTTTACAGTTAATTAACTAATATTTACATTGGAGGGAGAAACAATTTCTGGTGGAACACCTGCAGGCTCCACTGCGGCTTGGAAGGTTGCCTTCGGAGAGATACGGCGAGACGTTATGGGCGGGAACGCTGCATGTATAGACTGGACTTAGTTTTGGGGCAATGTGGTCGTAATGGGGCTTGCAGTTAATGCGAGTTCTAAATACTCTTTTGTATCGACAAATAACATAAACGAAATTCTAAATAACGTGAATGTTAACGTCATGTTTAAAAAAATGAGTGGTACATAGATGGTATGTAGGTTATGTAATAAAATCCATTACATAACATGTACTACGTGGAAACTGCTTTGTGAAGAACAATTGCCTAAAACAGTAACCAGAAAACCTTTCAAGACTTCATTGAAATTTATTCTAACATCGAAACTTTACCCCAGACTCACAATAACCAGAAAATTATATCAAAACTTTAGCAAAGCGCGGAGGCGTCCACAAACTGCGCCCGTATATTTCCCGGCATTACGTTCAGCCGTATAAGAGGTGCATTCCGGGCGATTTAGAAATACACTGCCTTTACAAAGTGTCGTTATAACATCGTTTAAACTTAGATCCGGTCTAGTCTCTGGCCAGGTCGTTAGTAGATGCATACGGCTTTACATTAATTCAGTTCATTTCGGTTTTGTTCCTATTAAATTCCTAACTCTCCACTAACTTGTGCGGGACGTTTATAGGATTTGTATAAGTTGTGTTGTGGCTGAAGTTAAATAGAACTTTAGTGTATGGCTCAGTTAAGTTACTAATTACTAGTTTAAGCGCTAAGGGTTGCGGGTAAGACCCTTGCACAGAACAAATATTTGAATTTATGTATAACCTTCAAATTGTTCGGTTGCTTCAATGCTTGTGCATTGGATTTATATGTCAGTGCATTTTGGACACGAAACTATGACTGGACCGGGACCAAAATCATGTATCATAGGTTGTTTTCTAGTACATGTAGTCTTATTGAGAACCAGACAGTGCTTTTCAAAGACGTGACAACTTATACATTTATGGCATGAATGGTGTTTGCTGAAACGTACCTGAGTCTTGTCTGTATTTGATCTGCTGTAATACATCCTTATATGTAATCAAATGTTATTCTGTATTGTGCTATAAAGCAGGCACTACCAAGAAACAAATCTGTGAGCTTAAAGTAAAACAGATAGAGATAATTATTTGCACTTTTAGGGACAATTTGAAACAGGATGCATCTGATACAATATTATTGCTTGTCATAAAGACGTTTTTAGCCCATAGGCAGGGTAACAAAACTAGATACTAAAAATTAAATATAACCACTTGTGAACTATATTAAACTTTATCTTCTTTTAAACATATTATAATATTGCTCATAGTGGGTACATTTACGATCTCTTTATAAACCTCTTTAAAATTTTAACAAGATTTTAAATAATGAAAAGCCATTTCTCTCTATAAATACTTAAATTATCCATAAAAAATACTTAACAGCCTCTTAGAATTCAAGGGCTTTCAGCCTCTAAATAATATTCATTCATTTTAATTACTCGTAAAAAAGTTTTTGGAACAAACAAAAAGTCGTAAAAAATATTACACTGAGTTTGTTCAAGTTCGATTAACCTCTCGTCTGTGGAAAGTCCGATATCGGGACTTTGACAAAAAGTGCGCGTCTGTGTAAAGTCCGATATCGGGACTTTGCTGACGACGCGTGTTTATCGGCCGTTTTGTCGAGTGCTCAAGTGCTCTCGCTATGGTTCGTATTACAAATCGACTAACGATAAACAGGACCTCCTTATCACATAATTCTTGTTAAGTCTGTGGAAATATTTTTTTGTACAATCTTCAATGTAAACAATGACTATTTCAAACCGTGTTTCCCGCCAAAAGTTTGTTTTTGTTGTTTTTTAGTGTTTTTTCCATTATTTTATTATTTTATACATTAGTTTATCAAATACATATGTTATATTTTATGTATAACATAAAATATGCACCTTACATCCACGTTTAATATTATTTTTTATTAATTGAAAAAAAAAAACAAAATTTTTAAGTAAACAAAAGGACCCCCCTTTTGATTTTCCTTCTATTATATTGAAAAGATTAAGTAATTAGAACATAAACGGTTGTTACTATGTCAAAATTCAAGCAATGGTGCATATTTTCTTAAGTCAAGTTTCTTAGAAAAAATCTCAGGTAATACAGAACCTGTAATTATAAAAGTTCTTAAGATAGTGTTCACCTATATATACATCTTACTAATATTATAAACTAGCTGTGCTCCGCGGTTTCACCCGCGTGAATACCTAGGTTCCGTTCCCGGTGCCTCAGATTAATCCAACTAAATCACTATCGTAAGAAAGGTCAGGATTAATTATTTTTTTTTACGCACAATTTTCCATTTTTTTTTTTTCATAAAAACCTTCTCCTGATGATAGCTAACACAACAAAAAAAGAATTAGTGGAATCGGTCCAGGCGTTATTGAGTTATGCGCTTACCAACAGATTTAGCGATTCATTTTTATATATAAGATGTGAAAGTTTGTGAGAATAGATGTGTAGATGTTTGTTACTCTTTCACGCAAAAACGGCTGGACCGATTTGGTTACAATTTGGTATGTAGATAGGTTATACCCTGGATTAACATATAAGAACGGTATATAGGTATTAAAGTGGGTGAAACCGCTGGGCACAGCTAGTACAATATACATATCAAATTCAACGCAACGAATCCTAAAAATACGAGTAATTATAAAAGTCTCTTATAATTTAAGAATAGCAATTACAATTTTACCTTGTATAATACTTTTAAAACGATAATAAAATTTGTTGAAAGTTACTTGCTTTCGAAAGAATACTTGTTTTATTATTAATGGTTTTAAAAGCCTTTTAAAACTTATGTTTCAGTAATGTATTTTAAGATATTCAACGGCTATGCTCAGTAAATGTCAACAGTATTTCTTATTCCAAGAATTATGTAAAGGAACGCGTGTATGGAAAATATTAAATAACACAAATTTCCGACTAAAGATATTAAGTATTTTTTATGGTCTTTTAGACATGTTTTAGGTTTTTCTAACGACGTATTATTTTATCTAAGAAACAATTTAGTTTTTTTTACATTTTTTAATAAAAAATTAAAAGTGAATTTTATCTCTCAAATAATAATTTTTAATGCTTAGTATTTCTTGCTTTGAGAAAAAATGCCTGAAAAAAATGGTCAAGTATTTTTTTGAGTATTAATTATTATTTGAAGATTTATTATTAGAATTATATTCTATTATTATGGGGTAGTATTTGTTTAATTGTTTACGGTAGAATGCTGTTATCTTCATTATAATCCCCAGTCGCCTTCAGGACGCCCACTTGACAAGGCGGCACTTCGTAATATATTCTAATAATAGCCCAAATTATCGATATCAAATGGCAATAATATTAAAATACGATTCCTTTACCTCGGAACCGTAATTAATAATGATTATAGACCTTTAAAGGACGAGTTTCATAATAGGCAAAGATTCTACTTTGGAAAATGTATTTATGTTTTGGAGTTTGTTTTGAAAGCTTAATTTATGATTCAACTCATCAATCTTATTTTTTCTGGTTATTGGATTTGGCACAATAATAACATTATTAACTAATCAATTAAGATGGAACACACTGCTATAAGACAGAACTATATTTATCAAGCCGTCAATCGTTTCTAAATATTAAAATTTTCAGATTCCTAATACAATAAAGAAATAGCCTTCATTGAAACTTAAAACCTTTAAAAAGCACAACGACCGACTAAACGTCATAACACTACATAAAAACTACAATCATAATTCCATCGCAGTAAGTTTTCGACACAATCAGAGAGAAAAGTGTCGGAAAAAATAAAGGGCAGATATCCGGTGGGATCTTATAAAAACGTCACCTCAACGGACATTGTTCACAGGTCGCGGGATAGTGATGTCGCATGCCACGGGAATAAACTTTATGTCCCGGAATTTTGTGTTCCGGAATTTTCATTTAGCTAATTTTTTCATGTGTATTTATTCATATTTGTTTTAATACATTTAAGTAAAGGTCTAACACTACTTATACAATATTTTTTCGTTATAATTAGCTTATTTACAAGCATAAAGTTTCACATAGCGAAAGGATAAGACTGATGTTCTTACCAAATTGTTATTATGCCAAGAATTGTTAGGAATGTCAACCAGTGATATTATGCATAACGTAATATAATGACTTTATTGGCAAAAACACATTGAAGCAATTTTCAAAATAAAAACAAAATCTAAGTAACATCCAAAGAAAAAACAATCCCGTTCAAATTGGGACACCTATAGCAACACTAATCGGGGTACAAAGTAGCGGCAAAAGTTTCTTAGTTCCCTCCCTCTGCCCCGTCCCTCGTGGATCCCGGCCCGGGATTAAGTGAGTGGTCTCCTCAAGGATTTGCTGACGCGACCGGGATCGGCAAAAAGTCGCCAACGGTTCGGCAATGGTACGCGAGGGATGTGCGTTAGTAATTAAGATGATAATCGACGATAAAGTGCGTCGTTTAAATAGGCACCCACTTACTAGGAAAACGGGGGAGTTTGATTAATGATCAAAATTAATTTCATTTTAAAAACTGTGAAGATATTAATAGTATAAAATTTAATTACAAGCTAAACAATTTACTAAAGCTCAACAAAAAGGCATCATTTCCGGTAAACGCTCTCTAAACTAAACATTTCCCACGTTTTTATTACAACGGAACATTATTGCGAAACTTTAAAACGCGTTATTAAAAGCCATGAAAGAGAAATATAATAAAAAGAGAAAAACGTATCACAATTCAAGGCAGCCAGCTACATACGAGCGTCCGCCACAGTTTCTGTACTAAACCTAGCAAGAATCTTATTAAAACTTGCCGGTACGCCGTCCATTTGTTTAACTTTTATTCCCCTAGCTGGGCCGGTCGAAAATGTCCGGGAAAAGTGCGCGAACCTCCTACGATAGTGTTGGACTTATTGATATACTTCGATGAATATAAAATTTTTAACATTTTTATTTTATTTCAATACATAAACCTCATTGCGAACAACTATACTTTTGTAGTTTAGGTCGAAATTTTGAGGAGAAATTTTACGAAAAGTAAGAAAAGAAAAGTTTTGCCACTAAATAAAGCACCCAGATTAAAAAAAAAATACATTGACATCAACATTCTTGATCACAAAAGATTATATTTCTGCAAAGTAATGCGTCCTCAGAGTTTATCTTGAAGAGAATATTGACACGAGACTCGAACGAGCGAGTATTTAGATAATGTCCGGAATGGGCCAATACACCGGGATTTGGGACTCTTTAGCGTCTCTAGCGGGGACTATATCGAGGCTTTGGAACTTAAATGTAAACTGGTAAATGTATCAAGTTTTATTCCGTTGGATTTGTTCAAAACTTTTAGAAATAAGCATGTATTTGATATTGTCGTTTGTAAATGTATTGTAGATATGCAATGTAAAATTGTACCTACATTAATCTATAATAATATGACTATGAATCACTTTGCATTTAGTTTAAAGTCGAATGTGGTGTAAACAAGTATGTGGGTCTTATTTGGACAATGGGTACTTATACTGGCTACTATAATGAAGTTGACTACTAAAATAAAATATGACGTGTAAAAAATAATGAAGAAGAAAGAAGTGAGTCTGTTTCCTAACATACTCCAAAAATAACACAAGCTCTCTTCCATCCACCGCCTAAAATAACCGATACATCAAACTGCCAACATAATAACAAGAAGAAAATTAACTTCCGCCGCAACAATCGAAATACGCTGACCAAGTTCCAAGTAATTTAGTCAGAAATTAAATTAAAATGATGTATCAGTTTGGCAATATAAAGTTGTGAGCTATCGAGTGAGTTTTCATTGGAAACTTTATCAATTTTCGACTGCGCCACGGGCGTAGGTCCGACGTTCCGAATCAATTACGTCATCGTTTCTCTGGGACATGAGATAATAAATGGGAACTAAATGTTCTAAAACAATGTGTCAAGTTGTAATAGGGAAATGTGTCTTGAGTTTTAGCATATCAAAATATGAAAAAAACTGATATCTGGAACCAGAATACACAAAAAGTAAAAAACCCTTGATGAAACATTCAAACTAGTACAGATTTTTTTAAGTAGTGGAAAAAATCTGTTAGTTAACGATTAACGATTAAAGATGTGGTTCAAGTCAAAGTCAGTCAGTCAAATGGAACCACATCTTTTTGGGAGCTTCGCTTATTAAATCGCATCTGTGCGATCTGTGTAATTTAAAGTCACATGGTAGATATACATAAAAATTTTGTGCTACTTAAACAAGTGTGAAAAGACTTATTAGTTTTAAAAACAATTTATATTTACATTGTTGTCGCAAACATGAAATATTATCAACATTACTATAGCTATTCACGTCAAAATGATAGGCGATATAATATTATTAATTGTACGACAATATGTATCGCGATACATGTGTATCTGTTTGTAACTGGCTTATTGATGCTCGTTAGTTAAATGGAGATATTAATTACAAGTATAATAGTGTCGGTCGTTTGTGTAAAGGATTAGTACCGCCATTGTCCCCGGGGGACGCCGGGTGACCGAACATAGCGCGGCAAAAGTGCGTGGGTTACAATGGCCTTACTGGATGTACTGATTGTTGTAATTGTTTCATCTGGTTGTATTAATTGAAATATTGATTATAGAATAGTATAATTTATAGTTCGTAAACATTTTAGCATGAGGAATTAATTGACTGGTATAGCAGCCTCCTATTGGAGTTAATACTGGTAGCATGAGAAAATTATATATGCGTATTAATTATTTATTACCTACATATTTATGAGTAAAGAAGCCTTTAAAGATATCCAGTGTAATTAGTAATTAATTACCTTTTCAATTCCTTAACAAGAAAATCCCTTTGAGTTCGCAACAACAAAACCAAGCGCTTGTAAGTCGCTTCTAAAGACTTAGTAAAGATAAAAAAGTAATTAAAAATGACGTCATTATAAAGAAATTATTCAAGACAGCGATTTCTAAACATTTGCTTACTCGTAAATTTCCGGTCGCAAAGTTTATTGGTGAGGAAAAGAAAAAAACTCAGCAAAATGAAATTTTATTAAATCCCTTTAGACCTTGGCTTTGGAAACATACGCTGCCACTAGCTTTGGGGCGGACGCGCTTATGCTTCTGACTCATTTAAAACTAGAAACATAAAAAATATTATATTTTCAAACTCATTAAATATGTACATCTTTATAATAAATAAATAAAAAATAAATGTTACACATTTGAGACAAAATAATATGCGACAAAATTTTCACGTAGAGCGGTTCAATCAATGAATATCATTGATTTATAGGGGTTACATTATATTCTTGTTTGTGAGCTGTATGTAAATGGTGCAGTTTAAACTTAAATAAGTTGCACCATAAAAATATATCTTGATAAACACAAAACTTTACTTTTATCCAAATGTGTTACTACTTCAAGTATATTCCCGTATACACCCATATTTACCTACTATTAAGCACTTCCCTAATAAGTCTCTCAAACTCAAAGTTAAGGGTGGTTTTTTTACGATCACTCCTCGATTTAGGAAGGGGAGCCCTACCCTCTTTCGCTGCCGACCCCCTAATGCGAGAGCGTGATTATACGCGTTTCAAAGACGAAAAGCTTATTACAATTAATTGGCATCTTCTGTTGATTCTTCAAGTAATTAATGTAGGCGGGACTTTCATGTTGATACGTAACGAAAAATGTTTAAAAGAGAGTTCATTCGTTTAAATACAGTTGATGGCACTAAACGTGGATGGTTTGGTGCTTAAAAATAGGGTGAGATAATTAACTATTGAATGAAATTCTTACGTTAATTACGTAAAGGGAAAAATCGTGTCGATGAAATTGAAAATTAACAGAACATTATTACATATTTTTTTAAGTTACTGTAGAAGAAGAAAGAATAGCTAGTTTTTTTTTTCTAATAGCCTTACCTATGTTTACATTTAGAGACTTTGTTCATTTGTTTTTAGTCTACAAAAGATGGAAATGATGAGTGATTTCGATGACCAAAAATTTAAAACAAAAACACAAGAACAGAAAATACTCCTGAAGAAACATTGAACTGGAAATTTATTTTAAATTCTCGTAAATTTAAATATCCTCTTCCTAGCAACGTAATACGGATGAAATTAAAAGTAACATGTCTGCTGGAAAGACTTCACAAGGCATCTAGACAGATACGCCAGCGATTAGACTCCTTTTTTTAAGTCGAACGAATGGTATTTTAATTATAGCAGCGTTAATTACGATCCAAAGGCTTCGCGGGGAAGCTTGTTCCTTCAAAGCGTGTTTCACATTTTAAATAGGTTGATTTTGTTCTTTATTTTAATAGTTATAAATCAGCTTTTTATGATGGTGAGATGTAAGTTGTGTAGTTACTTAATACAATCCTTAAATGTTATCAAATAATGTATTCTCATTTGTGTGTATCTAAAGAATAATCTTGCATATGTAAATCTCTCACATAAAAACTATTTTTTTTTGGCCAATAAAATATGTTCATAATAATATGGTATACACCTAAGTATACATCATGATAGACGAATGAAAAAAATATATTGTTATCAGACGAAAAAAAAAAAAAACAATTAATCAATATAACTGCCGCAAATTACTATATGCATATTGATAGATTTGCAAACAGTAACAAACAAAATATAATAAAATGTCATTGTTGTTCATTTTCTTAACAAGCAAAATAATGCACCGTTTTACATCCCTACCATTAAAAGTGAATCAAGCTACAACTGCACTTACACTGTTAAAACCTAAGAAACGAAGCGATAAAGGAGCACAATAAAAACTTGTAACAAGTAGGTATAAACTATCAAAATAACTGTTCTTAACTTAATAGACGCGTAACAAGACAAACAAATCAGTCGTGGAGTGGCCGGGACCGTTTGTAGATATCTCTCAACTTTGCCCGGGGTAGCACGGGACTCGTTAATCCCTAGCCGTGTTCTAGGGATGGGATTATGCACTCGGATGTAAACCAGGTTCTAGATTTATTCGTTTGATATTCCAAGCTTCAGATTTTGATGAGTTTTGTATATGACTAACATATTGCAAGTTGAAATATGATTGAATCTACCCGTGTATGAACAAATTGTATTTTTTATAAGATACAGATTTAAAAGTTCATCTGGTGTAGGTTTACATAATACAAACTTATAGCACACAATATAATGGAACAGCAGATATTTTCCTTTGACACATAATTAAGCGTTCCTATTAATAACATGATATTGTTATGAGCAGGGACGATACAAACAACATACTATGTCACTATTTACCGTTTCGAGCAACTAATTATACTTTGACATCGGATACCTTCGTCAACCGCAGATAATATTCGATTATATCGATCAGACGTCTCGGTTCCCGGTGTGCGTCACATCACTACTCCACCCCGGGACAGCAAACAATACGAGCGGCAATTAATACAGCCATTATACTAACGAGCGGCCCACTATCCGGGATCGGACGATTAGACAACGGGAAAAACTTGAGAGGTCGCTACGGGAAGCGTAGTGATGGCGCTTTGTGTTTGTTAAATTGAGTACGTATCTAAGTAAACATCTTTACGCCGAATGAACTTACGAGGAGTAGACACTGTAATAAATTCCAAGCGACTAACTAAGAAGACGATCATAATAACTTAACGTTTACTCACTACTTCACTATTAGTTTTAGATGTTTTTTTTTTCGAATTGTGTGTATCTAAGCGTCACATAAATAACATTGTAGGAATTTCTATGGCGTGATAACACCATAACACATTATTCCCTTCGACAGTGTGATCAGAATGGAAATTCGTTCCATACATCTATTTTTATAGCTTCGATAAGGGGCCGTGCACACGCCGTAAGGGATACAAAATGTGAAAGACACAAAACGTGTTTATTTATGTGTGTATAACGGGCTCAATAAAAGCAATAAGAATAATGGGTATATATCGCCCATCCCTTTGTCCCCTAAGGGGATATATAGAGCTTTAAGCGGTAAAACGAGGTGTGTTGAAATTCACATAAAAAAGAATTTGAAGGTGAAATAATTTTCCTTTTTGTTTGAGCTACGCTTTGTAATTTTATTAAAAGAAAGTAGGTAATATAACCAAAGTGTCGCCTACTTGGGTATTCGAAAGTTAGGTATTAACTTTAATGTTATACATTCACAGTTAGGCGGGTATATTCCCAAGCCGCAAGAAATGCCTTATGAAACTTTTTGCCAGTTCTCGAAAATTTATTTAGAACCGAAGTTCCGAACCCTTGTATTCCCTTATCAAGCCGAAAAAGTCTGTTTTGTATAACACTGTGGGACCCCGTAAAAGGAAAGGCAATTTGAGAAAATAAGTATTTTTCATGGTTTTAAAATTAATTTATCCGAAGAAATAACTCGGAAATGATTAAAGGACGTACTAACTTAGTCTGTACCTAATTGTCCTACAACTGTGCCGACGCGCCCTTCGAGTAATTATGGTCTAATTAAAAAATAAAAGACGTCAGCAATCATCAAAAATAATCGCCAATTACCTTTTTCAACCTGCTTGACTATCAAAATGGTATAAATTAAAATCCTTGGGACCCTCTGCAAAATAATAAAGGTCAACTTTATTAAAGACGAAGTGCGCGCTCGACAAGATTTTTAATTTAAGGACTTATTCGCACTTACGTCACTGGGGACGGTTCAAGTGAAATCCGAATTAAAATTTTAAGTGTCACCAAAAACAGACAGGGAAGTGGCATGACTAAGGATGGCCTATACTCAGCCGTGGTCTACGCAAGTCTCGTGATGATTAATATAATGATTTCTAGGTCATATTTAAAATTATTACATTGCAATGAGAAAAAAGTTAAGGATATTTTTTTCGACGTGGTCCATAAAAAATACGTGCCACAGTCATAGCGTTTCTATGATGTCATCTAGTATAGTCAAAGCCAGTGATAAAACAGAGCTATTTCTTTTACGTCCCAGTTTACTGACGAAGCATAAAACCAGCCCAAATTAATTCATTAGCCGCGTCTAAAACCGTCACAATACGGACCTCTGTCTTGACCAATTCCCAGACCAATAATCTAGTTAACGATTCCAAAAGAAAAAAGGAAAACAACTTGTTTTTTCGACTTGCTAACATTATGCAGATTCGTCCTTCCAAATTACTTATTTTAAGCAATAAACGGTGTGGGACGTCGTATAAAAATCTTCGCTCGAACGAATGACTGTTGGCGAAGTTTGGTCCAAGTAATAAACTTACGGCAGCCGCTGGAGTGGGTTCGGCCGTAATGGGTTAACTTCTTTTTTATGATGTGACAATATGTTCTGGACGTGGAGAAACGAGTTTAACGTGTGTTTCGCTGAGATTAAGCGTATTCATGGACGTGGAAGACTAACATGTTTAGCAAAGTCTGGGTGTGCCAAGAAAAGTTTTGGTGGTAAATTTTATTACCTAATTTATTTATGAGTGCGAATGTGTTGAGAACGATAAGATTATAGTTTTGCAATCAACCTTTGTGAATATTCTATTTGACTTCAAATACATACTTGGCTGATTTATTTTTTATTGTTATGAGTGTAAACGGTTATTATAATTATGTACCTACCTAATTATTGTTTATTCTCTTATTCCTTGTATACAAGACAGTACATTGAATCTCATGGCTACCAAAATTAGCACAGTTCTTGTCTTATTCGCAAACAAGGTACACAATCACAAACAAACGTTACACAATCACCTTATCTTATCTCTAACCCAAAACCATCGTACAAACACAACCACAAAACATTAATTAACCAGTCCAACCCAATTTCCAGTCGGCCATATTTAAGCGAACAAATATAATAAATCCCGCTAACTTCTGTCGCTTGTCCCACACGATGTAGTGAAGGGCGCAGTGATAATGGTTATGGATAAAGTTAGTCGTTTTCAACTGTAGTACGTATTCTGTGGCTGTACAGAGATGGTCGCCGACTGCGATTTGTATCGAATAAGCCTACAGGGGTACGACAGAAGTTTTAAATTCTGAGACAGTTGAATTGAACTAACAATCCACATGAATACTTGCGCTTTTAATTAATATTATTTTATCCACTTTTGTAATCAGTAGGTGCAGTACATTAATGAACAAACAAATAATATTTTACTCAGACTTTCTTTCTTCTATATTGTTAAAACCATTATTATTTTTCTTACACACGCACACGTATAAGTATATAATAATCACAAACAAAAAACTATTAAATTATATATTATTTTTAATCCAGTTATATGGGTAATAATTACCTATTAGTCTTATTTGAGTACAAATATGTAATGAAACTACTGTTGTCTACATTTCCAGTGGCAAGTTTAAAAGATTTGATGGTATCGACGTAACGTCGACGATTTGAGAGTTTTCACATTTCAGCGACGTTTTTGTTTCGTTACAATTTGTTATGCTTAGGGATTAAAAGGGTATTCGTACCAACTTCTGCCAGACAATTCGCTGTTTATTATGATAATGCATTTAGTGTTTTACTTTTTTTTGTTTGATACTTTGGGGAAAGGACGTGACTTTGTTTGCTTTACCGTAGTAGCATAGTATTGTTTTCATTTAATGGTAGAATTTTTATTTTAAAAATCAAAATAATTATTTTGAAATATCAAGAACAATACGCGAGCTTAGTTGACAAAGCGAATATTTGTATATTACCTAACGTAATTTTGTCATCCCTACTGTTTGTACTTAATCGCAGTACGAGAAGAAATGATTACACAAAGTTAATAAAAAGTTACCCAAAATTATAGGTCTTTTGATATTTTCAGAATATAGCCTTAGATTAGAAAGTAGTAACATTTACTTCAAAAGAAATTTTCATAGAACTATAAAAAGACTTAAAATTTCATTTTGCCCGAAGACATAACCTTAAGCCAGACGAATATTTTTTTCCAAATCGAAGAATCTAACACTGAATCCAATGGATTTTACTGTCTTACAGACAATTAACAAACTTTCAGCAAAAACGTTCGTTTTAAGATAAAATTCTTTCTCAATCTTTTATAAGCATCAGATTGTCACAAGTTTTTATCGCTAGTCCCGGCCTAACCGTATTGGTGTTCTAGCAAGTGACCGTTTTGTTCCAAACTTGCTCAATAAACGCGGGAAGATTGCATTTGTCATTGTTATTGCCTTTATTGTTTGTTTGTTTTTATCTTGTTTCCATGGTAATTGGGTGGTGTTGAATGTTGCGATTAAGTTTCTCTTTCTTTGGACAAAGTTTTACAAGAGCAGCGCTGTAACGCGATTTGTTCGTTAGTGATAGCGTTGTCATATTCCTCATTAAGTTTTTGGAAAAGTATACTATAAAATTAATAATCAGAACTAACAGGCAAACGTTTTAAATATAAAATTGAAAAAATAACTCCCTTTTTGGTACAAAGGCCGGTAAATTGGTGTAAATTCGTTATAAAGCATACAGCGCTACAAAATATTACTTACTCGGTACTCGGCAGGCCTTGCGGCATTTAATACGCACGTCAGAATAAGGCCGCGTCAGGACTGGGCGTGATTTACACGCGACAGACGCGACAAACACGACAAACGCGACAGACACGACCAACACGACAGCCTTACCCACAGGTGTCGCGGCGAGTTCAAAGCAAGCCTACAGCTTCTGACACCATATTTAAACTTACGAAAATGTACTCGGAAATTTGGACACCCAAATAGATAAGTGTATCCATAGAACACTAAATATTATTATGTAAAACCAATTGTTTTTAGAAAATTATTTATATGTTTAAGCACACTCGCAGGTGTTGGTTTAATTTTTTTTTTGTTTGTTGATTACATTACTAAGTAAATTCTTCACCGGCAATCTATAAAGATACCTACAGTTACTGAAGTATAAAAACGTTTATTAAGTTTTTTTTTGTGATAGAACGTAAAACTGACACTTGCACTAGCAGTTGGCAGTAAAATGGACGAACATTATTTTTGTAAAGGATTTTTGGTACAGTCACTAAAAATATTTATTGTGTTATGTCATGGACGTTTAGTTCCAGCGAAAAGGGGATAGGGGCGAGCATACATTGCCCAAATATAAAGTGCGTAGTGAGGCTTTTAAAATTTATATTTGGAAATGGTCCAAATAAAATATTCTTTTTTTATGAACTTAATGGTTATTTCTAGTATTAGGGGAAGCCAACCAGCCTGTCCTAAATATTATGTCCTTACAGTTATTGGTTTTATTTTTCTATTAAATTTAACGATAGCATTTTATGAAGATTTACTTAAAGTATCAGACTAACATATCTGTAAGATATATGTACAAATATTGAGAACGCCAACAAAAAAGGTATTAATCTGATATGATTAATTTTTAACTGCTTTCTGAGCGGAGACTTGAGTATCTACTTTAGTCGAAAAATATTAGTTTTTACGATAAAAATGATTGCTACATTATAAGAGCTTTTATCGCTTTAACAACTTGTATTAGTTTATTCTAATAACTCATAAAAACGACTCCTACACAAGGAAATATTTTTTAAGTTATGAAGAACTTCACAAATCCACAGACTTACACATTTAGGCGTACATAAATAAATAAATGCGGACAACATCACATACATTGTTCTGAACCCAAAGTAAGTTGCTAAAGCACTTGTGTTATGGAATTCAGATACAACGAAGGTACCACAAACACCCAGACCCGAGACAATGTTGAAATGTCATTTTCTACATTTTCCCGACCGGGGATCGAACCCGGGACCTCAGAGCTAGCGGCACCTTGAAACCGGTGCGTGCGCCACTCGACCACGGAGGTCGTCAAAATGTTTTACACAAGCAGTGATAGGAAATAAAAAATATATACCGCATAATTTCGTAGCGGCATATAAACCAGTCTCATTACCACTTCCAGACAGCCAATCCGCAACGAAGCAGCCAACTTCAAAGTCCCGCACATTCCTTTTTCATATTCCCACTCAATGAAGAAACTTTAGCTACGACTAAAAACGACCACTGAACGAAAAAAAAAAAACGAATCCACCGGCTTCACGTTAAAACGGAGCCAATTAACACCGCCGCAAGCCAATGAGCGCGCATTGTTAATACGACTTTTTATAGCCAAGATACCACAGAAGAACGTAAAAGAACCTAAAAGAACTAAGTTCTTTTTTAACTACCCACTTGAGAAGTTCAAAGCGCACAGCACAAACTCTTTGCTCCACAATTGACAAGTTTATTTTAGCTTTTTAAGCGATAATAGCGTTAAACGTCGTCAGTTAAGATAAACCGTTTTTGTATATTTTTATAAAGACTTTTCGTTATAATCTTATTTGTGTTGGTTTAATGGTCCAGAAAAGGATAGCGGTCAACGACCTGGAACACGATGATTTGACAAAATCTCGACCTTTAAGTGATATCCGTCTCATACGGATTTTTTGTGGGGTCAATGACATGACCGTACAAACTTACAAATTGACAGTAAGCTGTAGTGCGTAGGTATACTAAAGGGCTTATGGGCTATCGTAGATTCTTTAAGAAATCACTATTTTCCTTATTTCTTTCCTTGATTTATTCTCTCGCCTAAAAACTGCCTCGTTGGCCTAGTGGTGCTAAGCGCGCCTGCTACGCTAGAGGTCTTGGGTTCGATTCCCAAGTCGACCAAGGTGTTATTGGGTTTTTCTATGAAATTCTCAGTAGCAGGTCGGAGTTTGGATTTGTGCCCGGTTAGTGGCAATAGGCTCGCCCCCTATTACATGGGACCTAAAACATACCGGCGAACTGTGGGTTTACATTGGTACGCCTCTGCCTATCCCTTCGATACAGGCGTGATGATGATGATATGATTTAATCTCGAGGTATCTAAATTACACGTGTATATTTTTTTAGATTCCTTTTTTTTAACGAGACAATTTTTTTTAAGCTGAAGTTTTCTCCAATTTTTTTATTTATTAATACCACAGCATATATATTATACATTCCCTTTACATCACAAATCCTTATCCTCCTTTACATTATATACTACGTAATCTTCAATCACATACCAGCATCCATTTAATATAGATACGCAAGTCAGTGGGACCTAATTCGTAACTGGGTCACCTGTGCATTATATCGGCTTACTGAGTAGCGATCTCAACGCTCGCTGATTAATGGCGTATTATATGACGTGGCTGTGATTTACGCACTATTTGTTTAATGAGGAAATACTAAGTTATTGAGGTCGATATTGGGGGTAGTGACTTAGGGGATTAGGGGGACTAAGAAGTTAATATTGTGGATGTAATATATTATTAAATTATTAGAACTATGATTCCACGTGCAGATGA
The DNA here is from genome assembly GCA_905146925.1 of Autographa gamma. Classification (NCBI taxonomy): domain Eukaryota; kingdom Metazoa; phylum Arthropoda; class Insecta; order Lepidoptera; family Noctuidae; genus Autographa; species Autographa gamma. Next base: position 10,330,499 of record LR989856.1, on the reverse strand, counting down.
CCACACGGTATATAAAAAAATCTACTTATACAACAAAAAAAAAATGGTATTTCGAATGCATGGTCGTTAAACTACTAAAAATATGGAACGATAAAAAAAACCGCTTTTGGAATAAAACTATCTTTTCATTAAACAATATTTAAACTTTGTTCGATAAGAAATAAATAATTTTAATAATAACTCTCAATTAAAACAGCGCCATCTATCGATCGCGATGACCACGCATAAATAATCGGTCGATAGTCGGTGAGAGTAGACAAAACAACGATTAATACCGCTGTTAAACTAACGACAGGCCATTTGTTACGGCAATATTACGGAACTGAGGCGGTGCATAGTTACAAAGCGACGCAATGTATGACCGAGTGCACAAGTCATCGAGTTTATTGTATAAATGTTGTTTACAATAACCGTGTTGGAAAGTGGTAAAAGCCTTAGATGGAAAATGGGTCCAAAAATTTAATGTAATGCAATAGGTCAGAAATCCACTTTCACAAAGTCACGGGACTCGATGAGCTCAAAGATTTATCAGTCAGATGCATTAATATAATTCCAAACAGAGCAGCGTGCCTAAATGTACAAAAAATCGCAATACACGACTAAGACACCATTATATTCCAAATATTTTTTGTTTGTGGCCCACGGAGAGCCGTCTCGCTGCGTTGAATGTAAAAGGAGGAATGGATGGAAAGGTGGATGAAGTATGTCAGATGATGGATGTTGAGACAAAAATTAAGAAAGGTATGCTGAGAAGGTTTGGCTATGTCGAGAGAACGAATGAAGAACGATTTAGGAATAAAGTGTATAAGGCGAGTGTGAATGAAAACATGTCAGGTCAAGAGTACCATAAACCGAACAGCATGTATGAAGGGAATAATGAAAGTGGATAAAGCGAAACAAGTGTGTAAGGATCGTAGCAAGTGGAAAGAAGTGGTCTCTGCCTACCCCTATAAGGGAAAAAGGCGTGATTATAATTATGTATGTATGTATGTATGTATTTTTTGTTTCTATTAAAAAAAAATATTAAAAAAATAAATGCAGACAACATCAAATACATTGCCCTGAACCCAAAGAAGGTAGCTATTTAGCACTCGTGTTATGGAATTCAGAAACAACGAAGGTTTCCAAACCACAAACACTCAGACCCGAGACAATGTAGAAAAGTTAGTTCCTACAGTGACCTGTCCGGGGATCCAACGATCTACGCGAGACACAATTGAATTATATTGTCTTATTTATTGCGGCATGCGAGAGGTTAAGGAAAATATCTTCAATTAATATAATTGAGAAAGTTACCAAACACAAAATCCAACTAGCATATTATAATTTTTAACACTAATTTCACCATTGTCTAACACGATCGTCCTCGCCAGTACCTCTTAACAAATGACACAAGCACGCACGTCTTCGCGTCGACGAATCATATCCAGTCGTATTTACATTTGGTTTCTTAGACCGCAACCGCTATGATTTATTTATGTGTTGTAGAACATTATTTGTTATTCGGTACAGGGTGTTTGGTTATGGCTAAATTAGTTTTTGTCAGGGAAGGGAGAAGCTGCGAAGAATGTGTTATAAGTATGGTTTAGATAAGTATGTTATTTTAACAATATAAGAGGTAATGACATAATATTATTTTAAGGATATGAGTTCGTGTTTCCTTTTCCTGTGGCTGGAGTCCTTTAAGGTCCTCGCTAAAAGTCCGGTGAAACGGTCATAGCCTGCGCTCAGGCTAACTGCAAAGATCTCTAACAAAAAAGAGTTTTTGGTTAAGTGTTTAACGTCCCTGACTTGTTAAGACTTTTTAGTTAGCATAGTCACGGTAAGATAGCATACAGCACAAGCGTACAATCTGATTAATAATAATAACAAAAAAAATGAGGAATACTTTATGAATGTTATAAATTAAAACAGGATATTTACAAAAGCGATTTTAATTGAAAACTTCAAACATGTTAACATTTCACCTTTCAACCGAAAAATCCGGCGTAAGTATAATAAAGTTTTAATTTCGCCATGTTCATGCTCCCATCGCGAGCAAATAGCCCTTTTCATTAAACTGTCATTAAAATAATTAACTTTGTAGTGCTTAATATACACGCCACATTATAAATTATATTCGTTGGTGGAGGGCCTTTTATGATTTATTTACTTTGAGCCTCGTACATATTACTTTTGGCACGATTTATTTACAGATTCTGTAATTAGTATGTATAGTTTTTAAAAGTTAACTTTATTATTGGTTTTAACTAAAAAAAACTTTTGTACTGTCTTATTGAGTTTGTCTTTCAAGTTAATTTATAAAAGGGTTCCGCTTTCTAGGAATTTTAATTTCAACTAATCATTTTCGCTAGTCCTCTCAATCTTACACTAAATTTGAAAAATAAGGACTGCCACTCATGAGACTTAAACATGATACAACAATAGTTCTGAAAACGCGAACATTTAAATTCTCAGACCTTTCCAAGTCTGAATAAAAAGAGGTTTTATACAATCACTGGTTATAAATAAAGGTAAAGTTATGAAAGAAAGCGTTTGGATTTACATCTGTTATGTGCAGTTATGAGCAAAAATATCAGTAATTTCTGTTTTTCTCTTCAATTATAGATTGGTATTGTTAAACATGTTAGTTATAAATAAATTATTTAACTGTTCCTTAATCACTACAAATTATTCTTTTTATTTTCAACAAAATAATCTCGCGACATTTGATTTAAAATTTCGTTCTGTGAATACATGTTTTTGCTCGTGACTGTACAATGGATTTAGGTCTAGACATATTTAATGGAGTATGTCGAATGGTTGTCAAAACGGACCGAGCCGTTGGCAATACTGAAAGGTCAAAATTAATGTCATACTTTTACGCGGTCATTGGTAATATGACAATGTGAAGTGGGCCTTTGTATTGTTCGTGCAAAGTCCATTTAATAAGATTTATACACATAATCGAAAAATGTTGTATCAATAAGATATTCGTGTTTGACCACTAAAGCTGGCTTAATTAATCAAGCAGAATAATGTACTTTTTGGTTAATATATTTTAGACAAAATTATAATTAGAAAAGTAATACGACTTAGATGATGAGTCGTATTATTTTTTTAATTATAATTTTGTCTTGCAAGTTCTTCTTATAGGCTTGGAACAGAATGAGCCCCGATGGACATGTAAAAAGCAACGGTAGTCATTGTCCATCACACAAATCCATTTCCGAGTATCGATTACGATATAAAAAGCATAAAATCCATACTAATCATTCGTCTTAAAACATGTATCAGTTGCAGTCCTAACTAATTCAGTTGCGTGTTAATTCACGCAGGTTTTTACGCAACACGCGGCGTGTGGCCCTTACGTCGGCGGTGATATATAGTGACAGGTTTAACGCCATTTTACTGCGAAGGCGCGTCCTGCATCAACCGAGCGATGTTATTTATTAACCCGCTAAGATTTTTGTGTGAACTAGATTGATATGTTCATGATAACGTCCATTATTGCTTGCTTACGTTAATAGAGTCGATTTTTTTTGTTACAAAATACAATACAGGTATACAGCTTCTGAAGACACATAATTTTTTTTATACTCACTATTACATGTTTTCTGTCTAACCTTTGGCTAGATCAAAATTTATTAGGAGAGATTTAAAAATCAGACCAGCAGGAAGTGATTGATTGTCCTTTAGATACGATCGTTTTTTGTTTTTATCCTTTAGGCCTGATTCAGACAATATGAGCAATGCCACGCGAGGTACGGTACATTGCAGGGTCACAAAGGTATGGTATCGTATGTGATCGATCATAGGCAGCAATGTACAGCAACTATTTCATTTTTAACACACCGTCTAAATTACTCTTCAATTTCCTCAATATTTTCCCCTTAGTAACAGAAAAACGATCCATAGAACTAAAAAAATCTAACTTACTGCGGTCTACCTAATGTTGAGGCTCATCAATCACCCCTGTTGGCTTCCTAAAACAAAGGTCACTCAACCAATTAAGAAGAGATTTACTGACCCACTGACCCACTAATTACACATTCATTGTAAATTTTTACGTTAAATAATATTTACTACCGTCCACGGCAATAAATATGAAATGATACGGATCTGGAGAAATTAAGGTAGAGACCAAGAACTATTTTTATTTTGTGAATAAATAAATTTAATTCTCGATTGTTCCCTTGTTAACTAAATTGGATAGTTATTGAGAGGTTTCTTGTCAAATTGTTTGGATAGTTTTGATTTATTGTAAAGGTCACGCAACTTTTTCTGCTAGGAAGCAGAGATTTATGTTCCCATTTTATTTTCTTAGGCTTTGCTATAAGTTGGAGTGTGGTTAATTAATTTTGAAATTCTGAATTTATTTTCTACTAAAATAACATTATCAATAACTGCTTATTTAAATACTAGGGAATAAAAATAAAATAAAATAAACCGTGAAATTTTTTACTATTACAAAAAATAAATTATTGGTAGAAAAAGTTTATATGCATTTCAGCAATATAGTTATAATTAATATGAGTAGTATAAATACATGAATTATTGTGCAAATAACCAAACAAGACAAGGTAGTCACCTACATAATTTTGACATCAAATACAGACAGTAGAGCAATGTAAACAGAAGCATTCACATGACGTTTACTATTATTGAGACTGTCAATCTGTCTGTTGCATCCGTTTCTCCTTAATATTCCAGGAATTGTGTGTTAGTATCAATTTCAGATCATAATATACGATAGTTACTGAAGTTACTAACAGACATACGATGATAAATGATTGTTTTTGGTTAAATTGCCTCTAAATAGTCTACTTGCTTGCTTTACGTGATACATTTATTTTTTTAGAAAAAGTAATTTTTGTCATATAAAATAAGTATAGTGCGTAACTTTAAAAGTCTCGAAAAAACAACAAGACATTGTCGTGTCTTTGTTAATATCCATTCTTTTGCGCTTGCATCTGGCTTTATATACCTATATCGGCTCTCACTCAGCTCTTCAGATACGCAGAGATATACCTTATTAAGTTTTATTTACTTTAAATAATTCAAAATTCTGTGAGAAAACGTATACCTTACAATAACGTAGTTAAGTATTTTTGGAGACAAAAAATATGAAACAGATCAAGTAACGTGTATGAAATATTCCCTTAAAATAACGTTCGTATGTATTATCTTGACGTTATTTCTCAGTCGTCTGTTATTACACCCACGGGAGAAATGGAATTAGCTTATGTTCCTACCGAGAACGCCTTTTAAAAACATTATATCCTAATATAATTTCTTCAATATTTTTATTCCATTTAAAGATATTTTCATATTTTCTTCCTCGTATTACAATGAGAATATAAAACGTTTTCATATTAGTCTTAAATACATGCAATTACCTTTTGGAAACGTAATTGAGTTGTAACGAGCAAAGAGTATTCATTTATTATTTTAAATTATAATCTAAATTGTATCCTTATTTCAACCAGTACATAAGGATGAAATAAAACAAGCAGCTCGCGTGCTGCTCGTGTAATGATCTTTCGTTAGATGTGGACGCTCCCTAAGATGTCATAGATAAGATATTTTTTTGTTAACGATTAAATTTCAAGATCCCAAGTCCACACCAGTCAATTGCCCACTTTTGCAGCCGGGTCGTTTGAAAAGCACCTTACTGGTATATATAGCACTTACGTATTTTTATAACTAATATGTTATATAAAATAAATTACTTATATCCAATGCCCAAACAATCACATAAAAATATCGCGTATTGTCCAAATGACGTCACACTGGCGTACCTTCCCCACGGGCCATGAGGGACAAGTGAACCGATCGCGCACGCACTCGCCTGTGGTCGCTTGATAACGCCACGAATCGCTTAAATTAAGCGCTGTGCGGTCTGACTAACCGAACGGACATAATATAGCTGTATTACCGAGTCATTGAAAAATTTGCCGTAATAAAAGTAGTCCGTGTGGGGTTTTTAAATGGATTTTAATTTTACATTTTTTTCCCCACGAACATAATATATGTTAGTAAAAAAGGTGTTTTTCTATCCTGCTGTGTTAACCAGAACATATGAAAGAAAATGAATATATTTGATTACAGTAACAAAAGGTTCTGTAATTCTGTTATTGGAAAAAAATATTCATCAATCATTAACTCGATATGAAAGCCGTAACGAAAGCTTCATACGAATACAACTTGAATTCCTCAACATCATTTAAAACTTCAGACGCACACATAAAAACTTTGATCGTTCAATTCTAAGAGGAAAATTGCAAAAAAAAAATAATCTCAATTCAGTTTATTACCGTACTCATTGGCTACGGCGTAGCGGCGTAGCAGCGTGGCACCGTAGCGGTCGCTCGTAGAGGCGGCCAACCGTTAAACGGCCTGTCGTAAATAACGGGCCGGGTTACAATAAATGAATAATTATCGGACGGTTACCGTTTTACGGCCGAGTGTAGCTTTACAGAGGCCTACTCTTGATGCGTAATCAGGTAATAGATAAGGGTAGCTTAATTAGAAAAATAAAATTGCCTTCCCGCGTGTAATTAGAAGCTCAAGTTGTTTACAAGGTTTTTGATATTGGGCTAAAGGATGTAATGTTTTAATAAAGTGTTTCAAAAACATTATTAAACTCGTAGCTAAAAACGAAATTTGAGCATATTCTTTTATCAAATACTATATTAATATGGATGAAAATTAAGCCCCTAGTACATATAATTTAGATTTCCTTATCCAGCTTATAAACCTTAGCAGAGTACGTCATATTAAGCATGCTATCTAAGATCAACATAATACGGTCAAATAATTAATTGGAGCTAACATTTGATTGAAACAAATCACTCAATTAACAACCCAAATTAAAAAGAGCACCAATCACTCAACCAATCTACTCCACCTCAAAACAGACGTATTAATTAGTATCGTCATTAATTTTTGTCTCGAAAACAATCTACGAACAAAACTAGCCAGGATTAATAGGTCAAGCGCGAACTAACATAAATCAGGCGGACGCTAAACGAATAATTGATGGTACAAATGGACACCCCCCCCCTCTAACTCCCCCCCTCTTTCCCGGTAGGTTCGCGCGAAAGCTAAGCGAATTAATTATCAACAGAGCTGGTATAGGATATACGAGATAATGTGATGTGTGCGGGTTATATTTTTATTTACATGTGTAGGTGTATGTGTGTTTGTGTCTGTATGTTACGTAGTGGGAGTGTTATATCAGTGTGGTGATGTGTGTATATTTATCACAGGATCTAAGCTTTGCGATACGTAAATTGTTAATCATTTGTTTCGGTATATTTACCAATTATAATACGTTAGGGCAAGTTGCTTTACGTAATAGCTACAATGTTGTTTGGAAAATAAAGGAGAGACCTTTGATACAAATCACTTGATAATACGTCCACGGGTCTATAGAGGTTACAAATTAAAATATTTTTTTGTAAAACTTTTGAATTCGAAATCCAGAAAAAATAGTACCTGAATGATTTTTTTTTTTTCTAGTAAGTATAAAAAAATCCAAATGGATCTTTTGAACATCATGGACCAAAACAGAACTTCCAAATAAGGCCCTCTAAAAATTCCGGAACACATTAAACCACTTACAGCCAAATCATTGCGTACCATCGGCGTGGGCAGGCATTTTAAAGAAGGGTGCTTTCTACTAATGAGCTTTTTTTCCTCTCGTGTCCCTTGCATTAATTTGGCGTAGAATTTCAGTCTGCCATCAAAATTCCTGTCTCGTACGTAATTTAAGGTCAGGTGGGGCGAAACGCCAGTTCTTTTTTAAGATTTCTTCTTTCCTGACTATCGGAAGAATCTCATGACTATTAACAGAAATGTAAAAAGGAAACGACTTCAATGCATGTTATATGGCACCTACTCATGTTATAATCTGAGTAAAAAGAAGACCGATCCATAATTGTCGTGGACACATAGAATGAAAATATGAAAAAAAAAAACAAGTGAGATGAGTAGCTCTACCTACAATTTTTTTCTGGTCCTTCCTATTGTATGCAGTTTGAATTGTATCCAGTTAATAGGCCTACGATTTAAAGAGCTTATCTTGCCTTGGTTGAATTAAAATAACATACAGCTTTATATGGTAGTAATCATAAAATAACTACAAACAATAGACATTACCAGTTTCCTTCCTCCGAAACCGAAACGCTGTTTACTCCACGTGTAGAACACGCTTAATATTAATTACACTATACACAAATTAATAATTATTTAAACAATAAGCGCCTAATGAAACCGTAGCGTACGTAGAGGGGTGAGGAAACTGCGAGGGGAAGGAGGGGGGGGGGGCTTGAAGGGATCTCAATTACAGCCCATAATCGTGCTATTTGTTATGTTGTGTGATAACACACTAAGTCAATCTCTTAAGTAAACAAACAACTTGTGGATCTAACCTGGTTTTATGTGACTAAGATTAGTTAAATTTTACTTCAGGGATGTCAAATGATGGAAAGGCAAAAGTTTAAAAAAGTGTAATTTTTGTGAAGTGATTTTGGATTTTTTTAATTCTTGAGGTTAATTAACCTATACTCCACTATAACTTAAGAATATGTATCTTCGTAGACAATTTAGAACATAAAATCTCTAACTACCCATGAAAAGGATAAAAGGACAAATGTTAAATCAGCTTAATCTACTAAAACCATATTAACTTTTATTGCTAATCCTCACACGAGTTAAGTGACCAAATATTTAAATACCAAACACGGGATAGCGGCTCTACAAATATTCGCATCATATTGAAAGAGACTATTTCTGTGTGAGTTGGCGTAGTTCCGTACTAACAGTGATTTGATGCCTCCGGGAGGCTAACCCGACGATCCTCGAAGCAAATATAAACTCGGTATATTCGGATAATGGGAAGAGTCATTACACTTCCGTTTTTCGTATCGATTTTTTCTGTTGCTTAGCCATTTTACCAGACAGTCCTTAGGAATATTACTTATAACAAATGTTTACGGTGTCATTTTAAACGGGAATAATCTTATCAATATCTAAGCAAGGTTTTGGAAACAAACTAAACTCACAGCAATACAACTAATGGATTTATAACTTTTGTTACGTTTTGCTACGAAAGTGTAACTGACGTAGCAGCCTACGTTGTAGCATGACAAACATTCTAACTTTCATGCTACAAAATTTCTAACTCATTTATAATTGAGTGAGACTACAAATCAAAGTACCAAAGTACAGCTACAGTCTACGTAAAAGTTCAAGACTACTAAGAAATTAAATAGTACATTTTTACGGTAGAGTTCCAGACATTTGACAGGACATAAAGTGGCAGACACTATACGCTACTTTACGATGTTACTAAATGTCTATTGAAATAGCCAAACGAAGTGCACACATACTTAACGCCGACCACAATACGTGGGACTGTTGGGGGCACGTGGCTGCCACTGTGTGATGACTGCAGAAGGTAAAGTCGAAACAATTTACGAATTAGATGACATATGACAATAGATAAATATGAATTATATATGTATTATGTATGGTATATTATGAGTGTATTCATAAACCAGCTGAATAAAACAGTTAATTAAATTCATGGTTTCTAAAGAGCTACTTTTAATTAATATTCATATTTGCATGTTAAATTCAATGGTGATTCTAAAATGCTCTCGTAAAAAAACTGTTTCTTGGTCTAAATTATTTCATTAATGCCTACATTTTATTTGGAATGTAAAGCAAAAACTAAGTTAAATAAAAATCACCGTAATCTAAAATAAACTCTCAAAACATAAGTTTAGCTCTACACTATTCTTTCACAAAACCCAATCACTCACACAGACTCATTGTTCTCCAATAATTTAATAAACCTTCTGCAAACATTTCCACAGTGGGAACGTATAAAAGCGTAGCGTGTAACAGTCCAAGTAACGCACGTTAATTGACAGATTGAGTGAGCAGCTCTCTACCATCGATAGCGTAGGGTGGATATCTCCGACGCTCAAACCGAGTCTTAAAGTGATATGATTAAATTATACGGAAGTGGAATGGATAATGTTTAATCCCGGTGATTTTCTTTGAGAATATTTTATGTGAATGACTTTGGCTCTTGAGATTATTTAAGCCTGGTAATTTAATTTGGAAAAGTTTGTATTTCTTGTTGATTTTAACGTTAATATTATTTAATATTATTATGTTTGTACTTATTCTCTATATTTGTGGTTACTGCTTACGTATTTTTCTTTTAATTTTCATTAAAATTGTTTTCATAGGTAACTTTTGCAATTTAAGTATTTGGTCGATTAAATTAAAATCTGATGGATTATTATATATTATTCAAAAAAATCCAATTAATTTTCTACTCAAAAAGTGTATCACAAATGAACCTAGAAATGCTTACACTTTTCAATAAAAAGGTACATAAATTATAATATCCGATTCATAAACGAATGTCCGACACATCGCCGATACATGGTAACCCTCTTACGTGGCAGTCGGGCGTCGAAGGTAATGAGAGCGATTTCATTCTGTACGTACACAATTTTGTATCGAGTTGATTCGATTGTTATCGATTCTAGCTATCGTATCGTTCTGATTACCTTTAATAAGATTACGGAGGCCAAAGTAGCTTAACTAGAGACAATGAATCTGATTTACGTTATATTATTTTATTACAATCCCCAGATTGGTGATTTGATTATAAGTAAAGTGTCTTTTACAATTTATTTTAGAAATGGTTACATTTTAGGTGAAAATTTTAAATAAATGTTTTGTGTTTATTGGTTCCAGATAGCTGAACTTCATTTACCTAGGCTTTATGTACCATTATTTTCACCTGGAATTCATATCATCACTTTCTTTGACTGATATAAAAAGTCATAACACTTATCTGCTATATGTTTATTTTTTGAGTTTTACTATATATTTTAAATATGTACTTTCCGTACATAAATCGTAAGTATCGGATCACCGCACAACACGTACGATACTAAAAGTCTGATGTAGTAAGATGTCAATACAAATTGTAATTTACACATACTATCGCGAAATCCCCTAGAGAATAAGACCTTGTTTTGTCCGAGTCATGCGCGGCTTCTACACGTGGCCAAGTGCGTACCAGCACTTCTCTGGGATGTGGATGTCATATAAACAATTAAGAGTTAAAAGAAAAGTAACTTAATAGTTTTTTGTTTTCTTCTCCGTCAAATTTTCAAAAGGGTTGGATTTTTTTATAATCTAGCCATCACTACCTATATTATACTGAACTACTTAGCCTATTTTCAGGACAGACAATGTAGAGTCCCTTCTGTGCAGCAAAGAATTTCTTAAACGGGAAACTCCAATAGCAATTCGTGAACCAGCAAAAGCTTTTACTGTTACGAATAATTTAATAGTTATAATTATAGAATGATACCAGTCCTAGCAGGAAAAACGCTTAGTTCTACATTTTCTGTTAATAGTAATTGTCATAGATACACGCTTTGGCTTAGTTTGGGGACCACAGCTGTTATATACTGAGTTCAAATTTAAATAATTACCTGTTTTTTTCCTAGTCTTAAGAAACAATGAAATTACGAACACAAAAAATATTCTTCTTATTCTTGTAGAATACATTAATAACAAGCCAAGGTAAATAATAAGTAGTAAATATTTTCTTGAAGTAATTATTTTGATACAACTAAATAAGGAAATTGAGAACAAACAGGATTGTTTTTTTAGTAGGACAGGATTCAACATCCAATAACAAAAGCAAAGTCCGAAAATTTCTAATTGGGATATACGTAATACGAGAAACGTGTAAAACACACCACGCAGTAAAAATACACAGAAGGTTTATAATAATAAAGCTTTCAAAATAAACACTAAAAGTAATCATAGCTTGATAATATTTTTTAAGAAATGATTTATTCAAAATAAAAGTTTGTCATCTGTAATCAAAAATATATTATGTCAAAAAAAAAAACAATGCATGTGTTTGTATCTTGAAAAACATAAATGAAAAAAAAAAAAGTTGTTTAAAAGTTTGTACTTCTGTTTCAAAGCATAGTGTGTTCTGCTCTAATATTATACAGGGGTGGGCTATACATCCCCGAGGTGGGGGGTTCGGTGCGAGTTTATTTTCAATTCCGACAACAATACGCTGTTTTTCTCACAAACTACCCACTTAAATATAATGCGGCCGATACCAAGAGCAGTAGAGCGATTTTATTCACACGTTTTTGTGGCGCAAATCTTAAGAGAAAGCGTGAAAAATGTGGCCCCATGAGTAAAAAATTGTAATTTACAAATTGATCGACCTGCTTCAAAGGGGCCCCGAAACCGTAAAAATCAGGTTTATTACTTGTACACAAAAAGTCAAAATTAAATTAAAAACATCAGTTTAGTGATTACAACTTTTTGTGTTTTTTTTTTTAACTTGTTAAAAAATAAATATTTTTTATGCCATTTAAAGATGAATTAAAGTTTATTTTGATCCTCTATCTGAAGAAAAAGCTTCTATGTGCCCAGCCCAAGCTGAACCAAAAAAAAGGCTACCGAGACATAGAAACACAAATTTCTCTTATGCAACGCACCACACGCCATTCTCGAGTCCCTCAAGGAAGTATTTTATTTAGAAATATTGTTTCGGGACACATACGACTCACCGATAGGCGTTGCTCAGATAGGGCAGGTATTGAGTTAAGGGATCAGACAGACAAACACAGAAGTCCTACTTTGATCAAGTAACTGATATAGAGCGTGCTAAATAATGTTGTAAGGTATTAGTCCGGTCAAAATAGACATTCAAGGCTACATTAATAATAATTCGCACCTAGAAAAAATTGGCATGAACGTTGGGAACCCTATTACACACAATTTGTCAATTATTTGTGTATGTTTACAATTATGTTGTAGCGGACAGCAGCTATGATATACTCTGTCGTCGATTGTTGCTGTCAAATAAAAAAAAAGTAATCGTGTATTCGAAAGCAAAAAATTGCTACCATAAAAATCGGTCAAGACAAAAGTTGCAAGTACCGATTAAACCTTCTGTATAATCTTTATAGTGGCTTAGGGTCTGCGTGAGAAGGTAACAATTTAAATTCACCTATGTACGATATATTTGCGGTTTTTCGGGCGCGCTTTACGGCGTGAATGGGCCGCTTTATGTACTCAAGTGATTTAATAGTGTTACTCTCATGCTGTTTGGATATTACTTGTATGTAATTTTACTGTCGAACTTACGGTAATTCTATTGTTGAAATTAACTACACCTGTGCAGAATTTAATCTCAATAAATGAGACGGAAAGCACAAATATTACATTTAACACACGTAGGTAATAATTCAACCATACAGCTACATAATATTTTATGGGTGTTACTCAAAGATCGGGTAAACATAATAATGTAGCAACAATTAGGTACCTAAGTTTCAGCACCAAATATAAGAGATTTTTATTTTATAAACAACAAAACGCTTTCATCGTCCATTATACATTGATAAACACATTATTAAAAAATAAAACAGGTGATGACACATTATCATCTTTTTATATTCAAACTCTCAAGCATTGAAACAAGGGTAACTTAGGGGTTGAAACGAAAAATAAAATTTCAACGCTATCTAAGGCCGTTCATACACTAGGCAACGCACGTCTTCGATTCCCGACGACTGACTGTAGTCCCCACCACACTGCGCCTATTTAAGATGGTATGGCGATAGTCACTTGGATACGAAAGTTGTCGAGTAGCGGAGGCTTGTGTTGCCTCGTGTACGAAGGGCCTAAAAATGTGGTGAGAGGCAAAAGGTATACGAAAGGATCTAATGTGAGAGCTAAAGGTTTATGTAACTCAAAGCCTGAATAAGTGATGTAATGGTATTGGATTAGGATTTTTCGTTACTTAGTATTCCGATTGATCTTTTTTGTGTAATCTAGTGATTTATGACTAAAACCTAAGTAGTGGCCTCGATAGGACTAGGCTTAGTATGTATTAATTTATGAAATCTTTTTATTTTATCAATGCATTCTACTCCAAAACTCCCATTGTGACTTTGATTATATCTCAATTTAAATGTACACACACTTCGTGTACACATGCCAAATAAAACCGCGGGCAACATCTCGTTACTAAATACAATACAACCACATACAAAACAACCTATTAACGTAAACGAAATAAAAAACAAAATCATAATAATATTTGCTTGAAATATTGTAGACGTCAGTGTGTCGACTTAATGACGTAAGAAATATGAGAAAGCCTGTGACAATGTGCTCTAATATTACACGGTACAAACAGGCTCTAGTTTGCTCGGTAATAATACAGGCAATGCCGGGATGAAATTACGCGGAGTTTTGGTAAAGGTGTTCCACAATTTCATAATAAATAGTTAGTTGTTTAAAATATTGTCTGTGAAACTTAAATAACTTAGTTTAACATGTGCCATATTACACCGATACTAAAATTACTGAAATGATTAACGTGTCCCAAAATGTAGATCAATACCACTTCAAAATATATTGCGGCATGGTTCTATCATGCAAATACATTTTAATCGTAGATGTTTTATTTTTAATTTTCATCGTCAGCTAAAGTTTAATTTGCCTTTGAAATAAAATAAATTAATACTATGTTTTTAAATTATATGACTTCAATCGTTTATATCATAACCACACTGCAAATCATTTAATTTCATTTCTGATATCTTTTTCGTTTCCACACTAGAGCGTCCAAAGTCCAAAGAAATACTTTAAAAGAATACTAATATTTATCAACAACTAGCTGTACCCTGCGGTTTCACCCGCAAGAATACCTAGGTCCCGTTCCCGGTGCCTTTATGTTTTAGTTCGCAGATGAATCCAACAAATCACTATCGTAATAAAGGAAAGAATTACTTGAAAAAAAGTCGTGCAATTTTTTTTTAAGAACCTTCTCCTGATAATAACTAACACAACAAAAAAAGAATTGGCGAAATCGGTCCAGCCGTTATTGAGTTATGCGCTTACCAACACATTTAGCGATTCATTTTTATATATAAGATTCATTTTAGAAGAAATGTAAGACCAAGTCTTATATCTCTTATAACAAGATACCTTCTCGTAATATCAAATAGTTTCGTATGTACGAAGCACCTTACTGTTGAATTGAAGTGAATGAAATTTCGCGATCCCAGTTATAACAGCGGAAATTTTAAGCGCGCAGGTTGCATTACGGTGCCGCCATTTTTGTGGTTTCCTTCCCTCATAAGATAGTAATAGAAAGATATTAAATGCGAGCTTAGCGGTCCTAAGTAATGAAAGAAAAATTAAGTGTGGGCGTTATTAACTTGACTGCATAAGTTAATGAAATGAGTTTTTAAATCGTCTATAATGCATGTTTATGTTGAGCCATGAAATAACAGGTAAAGGTTAAGTGGTGACTTATATTGACTTACCAACTTAAGTTAATTACTTGTAAAAAGTTTATGGGTAATATCCACGTTTATAATGACATTAACTGAGTATATGAACGCTATCATTCTGTTTCATAAAACGGGCACTAGAGGTAGAGATCGAACACTGTCAAATGAGCATATACAATGACAATTGACTTATATACGAGCGACGACCTCCGTGGTCGAGTGGCGTACGCACCGGTTTCAAGGTGTCGCTAGCTCTGAGATCCCGGGTTCGATCCCCGGTCGGGTCAATGTAGAAATCAACTTTTCTACATTGACTCGGGTCTGGGTGTTTGTGGTACCTTCGTTGTTTCTGAATTCCATAACACAAGTGCTTAATAGCTACTTACTTTGGGTTCAGAGCAATGTATGTGATGTTGTCCGCATTTATTTATTTATATAATTATTAAAATAAGATGACTCAATTGATATTTGACACGTGTAACAAAACATTAAAGTAAAAAATATGATCTACATCAAAATAAAGATTTTAACATGATTTCAAGCAGCTGCTTAGTTTTATAAGGTAATCATAAAAATATGACGTAATAAACATTACGACGGTTCAAAAGTGTTTGTTTTCATGTCGAGGTGATTGAATCGGGATACATCAATAAACATGTTTATTCAGCATTTTATGAGGACGCTAAAAGTTATGTGGGAAATAATTTCGACAATTTTGTTTAATACTGTAATAGGTTTATTTAAAAGTTCCTGTGCAAGTGCGTGCTGTAGTGCGATTCTGTAAGACTTCATTCTAAAATTCGAATCTGAATCCGCAGTGAGTTTCTTGATTGGCATTCTGTAACTCGATTGATAATTCGAATCTGCACTAGCGCCACACTTGCGAGCGTGTTTGCGAGTTGAACTAAATCAAATACGAGATTTTGACAGATAATGTATGAGATGACGTTTTATCTGGCATTCTGTAAGATAATTCCTAAGTCACTTCGACGCTCACTTCGCACTCAATCTCGATCCAAAAATAAGCATATATTTTACGAGTGAAAAAATTTTTTTTGCAAAAAAACGATTTCAAAAATGAATAAAAGCACTAAAAGTTAAAAATAATACTATTTTAGATTTAGATTTATTTATTTACTTTCTTCAAATCTTAACACTAGGTTACATTACATTGGCCCACAAAACTGCTTACGCAGTTTAACTGTGAATGAAGTTTATTGCCTACCTACATTAATAAACCGAACCTAAACTACTATTAACCTATACTTAATACAATTTAATATTATTTTGGAGACGGTGCCTAGCTAGGTAGGTAATGAAACGACAAGTAATTCCTGAATATATTGATGGGTACCTATTGTGTTTGTAAAATTGGTGTCATGTTATGGGGAAACAGTGTCAATTGTATCGATCTGTTTATAATACAAAAGAAACTTGTTAGAATCCTAGCTCAAATAGACAATACAGAAAGCTGTAAACCATACTTTAAGGAATTTAAACTATTAACGCTACCATCAATATATATACTAGATATATGCACATTTGTTTATAAAAATATTAACACATTTAAAAAAATAGAAGATTCTCATAACATCAATACCCGTAACAAAAATAAATTATGTTTACCACAATCCCGTATTAAAATGTTAAATGAAAGTCCATATTATATGGCAATTAAATTATTTAACAAGCTACCAATAGGTATAAAAAATCAAGAATATTTATTAGCATTCCAGAGAAAACTAAAAAATTATTTAATCCAGAATTGTTACTACTCCATAAAGGAATATTTTGAAAATAACAATTTTTATAAATATAAATAGGAACAATAAATTACTAAATAATTATTAATATAGTTACAACATATGAATATATAAACCATGTATATAAATATGTTCTTTTATATCCCTATTGTAGCTGTGTGTCAGCTAATACCTAACTATAAGTACCTAGAATATACCCTTTGTTTTTTGCTAGTTATTAAGTATGAAATTATATAGAGTCAATAAATTAGATAAAACCAAAAAAAAAAGTTAAAACTGTAAAGGATAAATATATTAATTATTAGATGCTAATTGTTTTAGAATGAGTGTTAGATTTTTATAATAGGTATTAATTATATTGCTATGCTTGTAAAAGGCAACTAAGTAATAAGTCCCACATATTTTTATAACATCTAATGTACACTTAGTATGCAATAAAACTTTTGACTTTGACTTTGAAATGTATTATTTTCCGATTAGAATTAATATTTAGAAGAATGTTTATGTTTTATTTTTTCTGGCTTCTTCTTAGTCTGTAGGTATACTATGCAGTCATTAAGTTTTGTATATTGTTATTCCATAAACTCTGCCAGAGTTTCAACCTGAGCCGACGATGGGTGAGAGGAACGTGTCTCATTTGGACTGAAACATTATTAGAACCAGATTAGAAAACAAAATAAACACTTCTATAATTAATACAACAAGGAATATATACTTACTTCATGATTATTTTCCAATTATTATCAAACCAAACTCGAACAAAACAACGCAACTCACAAGATTAATAATATAAATATTGACCACAGATTAGTAATGATATTGACTGTCAGTCATTTTTATCGTTAATTATGTAGATTATATTCACGGCACGAATTTAGAGTTTTCTCTGTATTGTTTACTTATTAGCCGTCTTAAATTCCTTAAAATAAGAAATTTTGATTTAAATATCAAAACAGCTAAAATTCTGAGCCAAAAACTAGTAAAATAAAAAAACCGATAAATCTCGAATTAAATTTTGTTGAGTGTGGCAATCACTAGTGCAGTTTTGCTCGCTTCGGAACTCACTTCACTTCGCAACCGCCTAAGTGATGTTAACAGAATGCAAAATCAAGGTCATTTGGAATGTGATGCGAAGTGTAAGTGAATAGCGAAGTGAGTTGCGAGTTGTTGAGTGAGTTTTACAGAATCGACAAGCTGATGTCATTACGAAATATGATATTGATTTCGATATTCAACTTACTGTAGAAAACTTGCACTAAGACGCAAATCTAGGCAGGAATTATCGGCATCACGCGCGTGATTTGACCTTTAAATTGTAAGGGAAAAAATCATAAAAAGCCTTTCAAATATAATAATAATAATATTCCTGGACAATTCACACACGGTAATCTGATCCCAAGCTAAGCTCTAAGAGAGCTTGTGTTATGGTAACCAGACAACTGATAAACATACTTATATGTTTCTAAATACATACATATTATAGATAAATGACACCCAGACCAGAACAAATGATCGTGCTCATCACGCAAACATTTGTACTGAGTGGGAATCGAACCCACGACCTCCTGTATAGCAGTCAGGGTCACTAACCGCTAGACCAACAGGCCCGTCAATATGTAATAACATCGACATCCAATAAACATGGTGTCCAGATTAAATCAAGGTAACCCTACCCGCTGCTAATCCCGTACAGTAAACTGCGCGAACGTATTACTGTAATTACGTCGGCCGGGCCCGCGGGGAATAATTTGTTGGTTTTCGGACCCTTGCGAAATGTAACACCAGTGGGGTGAACGTCTGTGGGGCGCTGTTGAGGTTAGGACACACTATGTGAGAGACTCATAAGCGGAAGCAGTGTGTGACCGAAAGAAAAAAAAATCTCATGCTTGTTAAAAAATTAATCGAACTGCACGCCTGCTTTTTATATTGTGACTTGTCTACAGAGATAGATATAATAAATACTAAGCTACTCTTGACTTACTCGTAGAGAAGTCGATATTTATATTATACTTTTCGAAAAAGAGCAAAAGCAAACATATTTGTATTTCTTCCAAGTAAGAGCATGACGCAGGAAAGAGTAGAAAATTGAAATTATGATTTTATCTATCAATAATTATTAACGTTGAAAATGCTACTTAGTTGCCTTTTCATACATCAGTTTTCAAATCTAAGTAAATAACTATACATTCAAATTGTTTGATCTAAGCATTTAAAACATTTATGAATTATTTATTTTGACAGATAATTACACTCTGCAAAATTCAATCAACCGAGAAAAAAAAGATCAAACAAAAAATATAATCAACCGACAAGGATGTGAACACACCCTTTATATAATTCGTAGGGCGCTGACTGCTAAGTTACGTTCGCGGTCATAATCAGAGTGTGCAATATTAAGCCTCCTAAAAATGGAAATTTTATTAGCAATGCTCTTATTGTCCGTCTGTCTGTTGGCTCGGCAATGAACATTTATCACGCCTTTGTTCTTAATGAAAAATATATCTAATTAGAGAAACCTATGATGTGTTGCAATGATGCGGAGATGAAAGCCTTAAAAATGTACGGATTATTGCAGGAATAATAGTTAATTATAATAGTAAGTAGGTAGTGGTTATAATTCTCTTTTACTTAGAATTTTGCGATATTATTTATTTATAACTTTATATATAAAATATAATTTTGTTATTAGTCAAAACTTATTGAACACGGTTTAGCCCATGGAGTAAAGTACTTAACATAAATTCAAATAATGACCATACTGTCAGTTACATTGACTTTTCCCAATAATATGGAGAACAATGACTATCATTTTCTCTCCCTATCCCTGTATAATTTGATGATTCGTAAATATTTGAATTTGGTAGTTAAAAAATAGAACTGATTAAAAACAATAAATAAAACCCTCTACATTATTTTACCCAGTATTTTAACCAGACCAGTATCAGCATTTAGCTAGTATATGGTATATTTAAATGGCTCTCATCGTGGATTACGAGCAGTATCATCTAGATAGTGTTTACAGCACTCATAAAACTAATTTGGCTATAATGTGGACCATTAGTTGGTTTAGTATTAAACACTTTTAATGCACACTTGGTATAGTTCGAGCGAATACAACTTTATATAAGTGAAATTGTTTTGGAGTGCAGTTCTGTTTAAGTGAAAACATGCAGGTTTTAATATTTATCAAGGAAATTAGAAATGTTTATTAAATAGGTACCTTTGGAGAATGAGTTTCACAGTAAAATTAAACTGATGTGTCTATAGAATGATTTATGATTTGGACTGAATCTGTTTTGTTTGTTGCAATACTTGCAATAACACCTAAGTGGCATAAGCGTTAATAATTCATATTTTTATTGTTTGTTTAGTAAAACAATGTAATGTTATGAGTTATGAACCAAAAAAAATAAAAAGATATTTTTAACTTTTTGCGCGCGACGCTTTTGAATTATAATGGTACTCCTATTATTTATTTAACTAAAATAATCGTAAAAAAGACTAAGTAATAATATAAAACTAGTAATAATAAAATAGAACACGGTGCATACTTATCGCATGGGACGATTAATATTTCATTAGAAATCCACCTGAAACAAACAAAAATATCACATCACATTATTGTCATCTAAATATTTATCTACTAATTATCATAATTATTATTATTTGCAGCCCATGCTGTCCCACTGCTGGGAAAAGGCGTCCCTCCTTTCCTTCCATTCTTCTCTATTGAGGGCAAACGTGGACCAATTCTTCAAATGGGAATCCAGCTCATATCTACTAATAATAAGACACTAATTTGTTTAGAAGTAGGATCTAATGTAAGCTACAAAGAAAATACTAGATAGATAGTAAAAGGGTACAAATATCAGTGTTACATTGAGAATTTGAGTATTCGCAAACTGATAATTAACACTTAGGACCTGGGAAAAAGGCATCTGAAACCGCGAGATACAGTATGTTGTATACTAAATAATGAGTTTTGATAGGTACGTTTATTACATTATTGATATTTGCGTAAATATTATGATTATGTACTATAATTATTTCGTAATAAAAACCTTGGAAATTCGATTTCTAGAGTAAAGGTAAACGCGGTATTGATGAGGCCAAAGCCCAGTGAATTATACAAGATGGGAACTTACGTAACAAAGAGGGGCAAAGGGGAGCTTCCTTAATGTTTATGGATTTTTGTTGGTTCAGAATTAGGGAACAGATGGTAGAAAATCTATATCTATAATAATATAGAACAACATTACAATTACAAATGGGTAGCAACAATATACAAATATAATATGAAGGTAACGTAACGCTTCCTGGTCGCTTGCTTTTTGTTTTGTCGAAAGCTCGAAGTAGTCAGGCTTCAAACAGTCCATGTTCTTATGATAGGATGGTCTTAGGCTTTGTTCAAACTAAAAGTTTACTTAGCGGCCGATCGTGAGCAAGCATTATATAGTTCATAATATTGTATATACCATACATATGCTCTTTTTTGTTCACTGCTAACCTACAATGCGTAGATGCTGACGAATACTACTGTCTCGTTTCACGTTCACACTGCTACTCACTGGCAGTCTGCCCTCATTCGGCGTTTGCTAGACCAAGGCAAGATTCGAGCTCATGATCTCCTGTTTTCTGAACAGGAGCTTTAACCAACTAAGCCAAGGCGCCTGCATTCATTTGGCGGCTGACTTTACATTTGGCTTTAAAATGGTCTTAGTTGATCCTGTAGTTAATTACATAAAAAACTCAATCAATGTTGGGAAATTATTATTTACATTAGAGAATGAAATGAACATGAACCTAAAAAAAGAAAAGGAACCTAAAAAAATCTCATGTTAACTAATCGACAAACATATGTTACGCTCCAAAAAACATGTCAATAATTCCATGTAAGTACGATACGTCAATACGAGACACCCGTTGCGCATGTTTTGCTATCATCAATTCTGTACGGTGTCGGATTAATGAATAATTAATGTTAAGTCTCCGTGTTCGTGCCGTACACGATTTAATTTTCATTTGATTTGATTGTTCGTTGCTGTGGGAATGCGTCACATTGTGAAGTGTAACGTAAATATGTACGATTCGTACGGTCGGAGTTTGTGTATTTTATACATACTTGAATATTTTGGATATAATTTATAGATAGAAGAGTAGATATTGTTTTAAGGTCTTGTAGAAAGCCCTCATAAATTAATTCATTATTCATTTACTGCAACTTAGTACTACATTCGATTTTGTTGTCTATTAATATAAAGTTCAATAAAAAAAAAACTATTATAATCGCTATATAGACATAAAAACTATAACATCTCGCATAAAGTTTGGAAACAATATATAAATAAACCTTAAATAAATCATAAAAAATGGTTTACACAAGACCTACAGTTTTATTTAAAAGCTAAATCCTTTTTTCCTACTTATTTACCTGTTCATATTATTATTTATGCAAAAATGCTTATCTGTAACCGTTTTTCTACGATTGTAACATTCTGTATTCAAGTATTAGGAAATAAATTTAGATTTATCGAGCATACTACCTTAAGTGTAACGTCTTCCTCATATTGAGTTATGGGTTGCCGGCAACTTTTACTATTTTAACCTCTGCACCAATTTTAGGGTTCAACATGGAAATTCTTTGAAAAATATGTTTTGTTCCAAATGTTATTTTAGGGAACACTTTATCCATCTTAAAAAACCATTCAGATATTTTATCAATGTCACAGTACCCATTAACCTACCTTTTTACAAAAACCTTCCAATAAAAGACATACAATACCTACATTTTCTTTTTAAGAGTTTAGCCTTTATCGGTTTAATTTCCTGCCTGTGACTTTAAGAAGTCATTTAATACATATTAAAGTATAGAAGTAAAAAAATACCAGAAGCACTGAATATAATTTATATTTAATCGGTGGTAATACATATACAAAAAAAAATCTACATTAATATTTCAATATTGTAATGTCCAAACATACTGAACCATACAAAAAGTCTACCATTCGCACTCCCGCGCCATTTTTACTCTTCCTCCCATGAGAGGGGGGAGTGGGGTTGTGGGGGGCAGATCAGGTGGGATCGAACAGATAGTCGGGTGAGCAGTTGAATTATATTGTTATTTCTACGACCGGGAATCGATCGCGCGTCCCACCGTACCGCCGGCACGTGGTTACAGCGGTCATAGTGCCTGCGTTGTGATGCAAGTTGTCTGAAGTGGGTATCAGTTAACAGAAATTAGATTAGAGGTTTTGGTATCACAAGAATGTCGACTTACCTACTAGAAACATAAAGTATACTTATCAAAAGTTTTTGATAGGTAAAAAATAGATCTCTTAATAATTTGATTAATAATAGAAGAATCAGATCATGTCCACAAAAACCATCACTTTTTGTATAAACATGTTACCATCTCTTTATTAAAAGCCTAAATTAAGATTAATACATTACGTTACAGATACGTAAAATACATGACAAAACGAACTAGATAATTCTGCCAACAATATGTAAAAATATAACGTCACACTCGCTATATTACTTCCAGTAAATAAATCCCCGCTACGTCGGTCATGAAGGCCGATATAGCCTTTTTTGATTAACGCCACAAGTATACCGTCTTAAGGAAAGGGTTATATTATAATATTCCGCGGCGCAGGGTTGTCAACTGCGAGATTATTATGATTTGTCAAAGCTCGTCTGGTGATTGAATCGTCAATCTTATGAAAAGAATCGACGCTGTTCTGACGTCAATGTATCAAATGATGCGAGATTGGATGAAGTAGAGGCTTTTGATGTGGATCTAGCCTGTAGTTATATGTTGAACATAACTTAGTTTCATATGTCTGTGAACACTAATTTATATCCAAGTTAGACAGTATAAAGTTGTGTAGACTTCACGAATGTTAAGTCGTACGTAGATTTTTTTCCTAAAAGTTTCGATTTATTATTTAGCTTTTTAAACTTAAATTAACGATCCTCCAAAATCACTACTTGAATACAGACTGCATACCCTAAGTAATTTCAGATAAGAACAAAACAAGTGTCAATTCAATTATGAAAATATACAATAATAATAATAATGTTAAACAAACCCATTACAACAGCATTCGAATCCAATTCCGAACCACTAACAATATCTTTAAAGCTACCATTACATTTTCACTAAACTCTAATAGAACGCGACAGCCCTATTGCGGGCAAGGAAAGAATGTTCCGTAGAAAAATATCCTGCACTTACCCGCAACGCGTATTACTACTACTTATGTTTTATGTCAAAACATAAAAGTATATACGAGTCTGCGAGAATAACAGAAATAAACGGGCGAAATTTAAAATGAGCGATGGTACGGAATTCTCTGCGAAAATGTATGCACATGTTGTACGTATCAAAATACACGTGTATGCAAATATATTACTTCGCTTCTTTATAGACAAGGTAAATACTCTTCGGATGCATCGATGTGTAAATAAGTTGGGTTTCAAAGAAAATGCTGCTCTATCTGGACGCATTGCGATTGCACAAGTAAATCATACATTTTCTCATTTAGTCTTGCTCAACAAAGTCTTTGATTTAAATGTAAATGAATTTCATATATTGGTTAAAGAAATGATGTACTGAAAGTAATATATGTAACCCGGCTACTATACAAAAGTTTTAAACGAAACCAAAATCTGTAGAATAATGTAAAAAGTTCACAAGTATCTTTTATTTTTGTACAATAACGAGAAGTGATTCGCAGTTAATCCAAACAGATGCTTCGCAGGTACTTCATAAAATTACAGATAAGTTTTAATGTAAACCAAAAATATATTCCAAACACGGCCAAAGTAAGACCCAAAACTTTTTACTTTCCAAAACTCGGCCAGATACTGCGTACTCTAACTCTTCAAGCAAACAAAAAACTTCGATCATTATTTATAATACTTTCTTTTACACGTGGATAAATAAAAAATAAAAAATGTCGATTCTAAACGCTCGCTCCTGAAGATTTCTTATGAGCTATATATTCTTCACAGGTCTCGGTTCATAAAAATCCAAGAGGAACGTACGGCCGAAAAAAAAGTTAGTAAACTCCGCCAAAATTATGTCACAACTTGGTAGCCCTCGTACCAAAGTTATTTTACTACTCCACTAAGACTTTAAGTAGGGAATGAAGATGGGTATAATAAAAAAAGTTCCTTTTGCAATATAAAAAAAGTAAAACCGATTTCTATGGAATTCGGCTGAAAGTCGCCGAAATCGTTTAGCTTTATTGGTGTAGAGAGTGCTGTTAATATAGACTCTAAAACCTTTTAAGCTCTGGTTTTGATAAAACAAAACTATTAACAGTGTACCTATAAAAAAACTTCCTTGTATTTTAGATGTGAAAGCACTGAAATTTTAATAAAGATAAAAAAAACTTAATATTTCCAATACTAAAATTTCCACCATTGAAAACTAAGACACTAAAAACTTTACTGATTGCAAGCAAATTAGCACTAAGTAGAATAACAAATCTACATTTAAGAAACGGGAATATTTATTCAATCGCAATCGGCGATTTGGCATCGGATTCTAATACTTTTGGATGTGCTCCAATCAGGCTGCATTTCAGTCTCAGTAGCCAATCATATCCACCATTTTAGTTGTAGAATAAGGCTATATCATTATTGTCTAACAGAGAAAATTATTCAGTAAATCAGTTTAAGTAGAAACTAAGACTTTGTTTTAAAGATTTGTAATTTTGCAACTGCATCTCGATGGATAATATTTTCAACCATACAATATTTATCACCATACAATATTTTCATGTTTTCTGTAGGTTTTCTAAGTTCTTAAATAGGTACGTTTAGTTGTTTAGCTGTTGTGTCCAATGTTTTGTATTGAGCTTCATTTTAGGCAAGTATGCCTTGTTATGGTACTCAAATTTAAAAATTCATTCAAAAGTACCTACTCGTAGAGAACTGTAAGAAACAGCAGTAATATTCCCGAGTACGCAAGAACAATTATAAAAGCTTAACGTTACAATTAACGGCCCTCTTATAACTGCCGTCCGTCCAATACTCGATTTTATTACCAAAATTACGGCATTTAGTGGGACTTTGCGCGAATATATTTGGTTCAATCCGACAACTTCACTGCGCCAACTTGTTGGAAATAATTAAATTCCATTCTCACAACATTCCTTTATTATTATTTATTGGTAGGAACTACCCTCGGGGCCCGCCTCAGCGCTGTGTGTGTTATTTTATGAAAATTTTTGTTTTACGTTATGAACGTCGGGAATATTTTAAATACTACGAATGAAGTTTGTTGTTTTAAAGAACGGAAAATGTTGTATTAAATTATCACGGCGTTGTTGCGTTTGTAATGTATGCGGCAATTTATTACTTACTTATCGATTCAATAAATTGTCGAAAATAAGTAGACTGATTTGTCTACTATGGTATAATTGTTAAAGTGATCCCTATGGTCTTTCTATTTAAATAAGGACTAAATTATAACCTCTGGTCTGAAACACTATATCATTATCGAAATCATATTGCTCACATCGTTTTGCGTAATTCCGTGGCTAGCCGTTAAAAAAATACGATCACAAGCAAAACATACTCCACAATAGTTTCTTATACTTGCGCTCGACAAACAAATCATAATTGAAAAAACATAAATAACAGTAAACTAAAGTAAAAACATTTCAAACTCATTCAATCAAGTCTAACATGCAATCTTTTCATCCATACCTTGAAGGCAATCGATGAACTACAAAAGTGCATTGCATCGCTTATTAGGTGGTTACAAGATGGAGTGGCTTAGATTTCCCCCGAGCCCGTTGCTGACGGCGTTGGTCAATTTTATACAGATCGTGGCCTGACGAGCTCCTGTCGAACTTCCCAGAAACTAGGTTTGAAAGTAAAGTTTGATGGAGCTGATATCGTTTTCTTGCTGCGAAACTAATGAAAATAAAAAGAAAATAGTCTTGTTAACTTTTTGATATTTTCTTTGTTAAAACTGAGCTGGGTTAGTTACACCATTTATAGCTCAAAAACGGGTAAACTGATATACTTTTTTCTATTTGTTGAATATGTCTCTGTCCTAAAAAGCAGAATAGTTATAAAACATCGGAAAACATGATCTTTAATTCGATGGGAATCGCGGGGCATCAGCTTCATTAATGTAAAACTACTTATCGGATTTCATTTCACTCCGTCCACTTCACATTTTCTAAAGGCTACCTTTCAACCACTTCAGTCATCACGGTCAAAGAATCTCCATTAACAAAACTAAATTTAGAACTACCTCATTCTAAATTTAGCTATCCAGAACTTTGACCTTTCAATCCGATATTCAACTCAACATTTTAGTTCGAAAAAAACGACGTCGATAAAATCGTAAAATGCCTTCAATAGTAAAAAGAATCGGTCGGTAGTACTAGGGGCACGTAACAGTTCGGTCGTTCACTATCCTGATTGAATATCGATGGGCTCCCCTAGGGCAGACGGCCATTGTTTTCCCATTGTACGCCACCATGGGACAATAGATTAATGATTATACGTGCCCTACCAAATTGTTATGGCATCGTCGTCCTATCCTATAAATCCTCCAAAAGTCCTCCTCTATATTATATTTTTTTAGTTAATGATGACTTAATAGGATTATGTGCATTTAATATCATACATAACTTCCATTTCATTTATTTTTGTTTCGACACTTTTTAAACATGGAAATTATGTCTAACATACCCCTAGTTTTCGTGCTTGTTGTTATATTGGTGCTCATTTAACACTGAATACCTCAAAAACAGTGTCATTTATTATCTGTGCACTGGTATCTGACGTTCCACGTTTTACAACGTTCCGTGACAAAGGGAACCCAACGGTTAATCAAATTCTAGACAGTGCACACTAAGTGGCAACTACGAGCTGAACAAAAGGTATGCGACAAAGAAATATTCGAAACAAGCGATTCAAAAAATTCAAGCAAAATTGAGACGGACACACTCAAGCCGTAAACAAAGTGTGGCCGTCACAGAACTCGACACCTGCTCCAGTTTCCCGTAAAAAAGGGCATAAAAATGCCAGGATGGGGGAAAAATAAAAAAGAAGGAATGAGGACATTAGCCAAACAAAAGGGAGCCGAGAGGGTCATAACTCGAAGCGCATTTTCCTTTGTCACTGTGACGTTGCTAAATCCGCCACTGACGTTATATTGTTTAGGCGGGAATGGACAGTTGCGATTTTGTCGTGCGACACGTACGTCGTACAACACGCATAAGTTGATGGTTGGTTCGTGTGCTTCCTGATTTATTATTTTTCTTAAAACTGAGTATACTTATTTACGTACATATGAAAGTTGATACTAAGTTATGTATACTTTTTTTCTCTTTGCATGTTATTATAATTATGTTCGTTGAAATATATTGCATAATTACCAGCGACGGTGATGAGTAACCGACTACCAATAATTAAAGGACGTAAATATTAAGTAAGCCTTTTTCTTCGGTTAATAATTTCCTTACTAATTTAAATCATCTCTCGAAGCGGAATGAGATTTCGGGTAAAATATACGACGGATAAGTAGCCATATGAAGTAAAATACTGCCCAAATACGCGACTCAGTCGCAAACGTAGAGCTGGTCTAAATTCAGATATGGAATCGCCCGCCTTACCTGGGGATCGCTTCCACTACTCATTGTATGCATATCATATGTGGGCCGGTAGAATTACAGGCGCACAAGTGTCACGAAACATTAATCTTGTGGATCCGAGTGGATTTGCGAGGTATGCCGAGTCATTGTTTATCAGTCGTCAAAAGTATTACACTGTACAATTGTTGGGATTAAGTGAATGATGAGATATGTACATTTTCATCCAAATGACCGTACTTCTCATGATATATTGTTCATTTGAAAAATAAATAATAGAGCCAAGGTATTAGAGTGTTGTAAATAACGGTGACAAAAACAAGAAATAATACAGCAATAAGCAACAGACACTGTCATAAAAATGTAGAGATTTTCTCTGAGCAATTTTGATAGCACAAAAGGTGTAATATTTCATTAGACAGGCTCTAGACTAATGTCTAGTTTTCACGTCACTGCTTTTCGCAGAAACCGACGAAAACCATTTTATCTACCTTTTGTTCCGAATAAAAAAAACCTCGCTTATTTCTCCTAAAACCTTCCCCAAACAGGCCCATCTACTCTATCATTTACTTAGAGTTCATCTTTATCGATTCTTTTGTTCTGTTCGAAGTCCATTTCTCGTTGAATTGAGCGTATATCGGTCTGCCTCAGGCCACAGGACTGTAATGGAGCGAAATCTAAACGAATCAATGAATTTTGGAAGAGATGGTGGCTATCGGGTTCGTTGATCGTAAGATAATGTTTCATATATGATACTCACGTGGAGTTTCAAGAAAGACAGCTAAGTAAGATAGATTTTCTTTTGTTTTAGTTTTGACGAGCATCTTCATCGGAAATTGATTTCATAATTGATCTCTTTCGTGTTATATTCCTTAAAAAAATACAATTGACGACCCGGAACAAATTGTCTGGTACCTTACTTTCACACATAAATCAAACACTGCAATTTATAGATCTGTCCTTGAACTTTCGGATCTATAAAGAGGAAAAACAGAAGCGATAACCTACACAAGGTCTATTCATCACCTACAATAAAAGCTTGGGAAATAAATCGCGGCTATTCTCATCGTTAAGTAAGCTCTTCCGTCCCAGACCAAATCGACCGTTTGGATACGAAAAAATATGGAAGTATGTATTTGACGTAAGAAGTAGGTAGGCAGATGGGTACATGTTCCAATGTTTTTGTGTTGGAATGTATTTTTGGATGAATCGTATACCTAAATGGAATGAACGGAATTCAAAAGGTCAAGTTGATCCGTCAGAAAAAGGACTGTAGATAAAAATACATTGCTTTAGGTACTTCAATTTAATCAAACTTTTTTGCTGACGTACGTAGAGTAATTAACTACCGCTAAGAGTTTTATTTTGGAACGCTGAGGCAGTCTTTTTTTCAGGAAACAGTGAATTTCAATTACAACCTTATAGGTATAACTGAAATGACTTTCCAACTTGTAATTCTTATAAAATATTCACAAGGAATTAGAAATTTTATTTTCTTTCTTTTATTTAACTTTGGCGATAATAAAATAAAATTTACGAATGTTTGTCGAAATTTGATAATCAAATTTTCCGTGTTTTACGAGTTCTATCAGATTTTTATATCGTTCAATACTTAGCCTTGAACTAGTTGCGTGTACTGCGCGATTGACGGACGGAACCACGCGATCAAACGTTAGGGGTATTGACAGAGTCACTAGTGTTATGAAAAGTGAAGGAAATAAAGGCCTTTATTTTAAGTGGTACGTTGAAGGCTAAGTTGGTTTTATCTATTCAAGTATCGCTATTTATTTTATGATTTACACTTCTCATCAAAAAAATCGAAACATCTCGCAGTTTATGATTTGATAAGGATTATCAGAAAAATGTGTATATTTAGGAATAAATGTAAAATGTCATTTAATAGTGAGTAGTATGAGGTATTAAAATCCTAATGTTAATGTTCTAAATTCAAATTAAGTCTTCATAGGTTTCGTATTTTGTATAATGAGTAATTTTTACCCTATGTGGAATATGAAGGAAATGGGTAAAACAAAACGCGTAAATGAAAAAAAAATGTAAGAAACGTTTATTTAATAACTTGTATTCCCTCCGCGAGCTCTTATTACTGCTTCCATACGGTTCTTCATCGATCGGATGAGAGTCACGATCACATGTTGTGGTATATTATCCCATTCCTCTTGGATTGCATTTTGCAGCTGGCTAAGTGTTTCTGGGGCTGGATCTCTTGCTCGAATTCGTCTCTTTAATTCATCCCATAGATGTTCAATGAGATTCATGTCCGGGCTTTTTGCTGGCCATACCATAATGGAGATACCGACTTCGGTAAGATAATCTCGTACGAAGCCCGCGGTGTGAGCTCTGTCAATTCATGCATTGTCGTGCATGAATATGAAGTCGTTGCCAATAAAATGTGCATAGGGCATCACATGAGGTTCAAGACACTGTTCGATGTACCGATGAGAGTTTAGTGCAGGCAGCCGTGGCCCAGACACAAAGGCAAGTTCTGTCTTACCGTCGGCGCTGATTCCTCTCCAAACCGTCCACGAACCGCCACCATAGCTGATCTTTTCTTCAATGCAGCATTGTGCAAAGCGTTCTCCATCTCTTCTGTAGACCTTGTTCCTTCCGTCGTTACCATACATCATAACTTTACACTCATCAGAAAACAGTACTTTGCTCCACTGAAGGTATGACCAAGTTAGGTGCTCGCGTGCAAAGTTAAGGCGCGCTCTTCGATGGTCTGCAGTTAATTTCGGCCCATTCGCTGGCTTATGGGGTGCCAATCCGCGTTCCTTCAACCTTCTTCTTATTGTAGAGTCACTTACAGCTACTCTTCGTACAACGCGAAGCTGCGGCTGCAGTTGAAAAGCGTTAAGGCGTCGATTTCGTAAAGAAGTTGTTACAATAAATCGATCATCTCGCTCAGAAGTGACCCAATTCCTGCCAGATCCTGAACGGCGCGTGAACGAACCAGTCTCCCGATAGCTTTTGTAGACTCTATGAACAGATGATAAGCTTAGATGCAATCTTGCAGCCACAACACGCTGACTAAGTCCAGAATCCAGCAATGCCACCACTTGGGCGGCTTCTGCGGGCGAAGTATCCATATGTTATAGAAAAAAAAGTTTTTTCAGACGTCCCAAAGTCACAGTAAATGAAATAAGAAACAAAAAGTTTAAAGACAAGCGCTAATTTTTAGTTTTTAAACGAGAAACGTACTCCAACCCTAAATACACATTTGTCTCAAAACAGTGATTAATTTCATTTATAGGATAAACAAATGAAATTCTAATTTCGAATTTTGTTTTTTTTTTTCTTACTGTAAAGACCAAACTGCCAGCTACACAATAATGATTTTTTTTTCATGGAATTAATTCTCTTTTGTAAAAAATTAGGACAAAAACAATAAAAACGAAAGTGTTTCGATTTTTTTGATGAGAAGTGTATTACAATAATCATACACACGCTGACATCAAGAATTGTTATAATATTGTGTTCAAGTCACGTATTGAATCCGAGCAAACAATATTTTGACTAAACCTAATTGCAAAGTTGCCATAATTTATGATAATATTGTGACGACTCAAAAATGTTTAACGAAAAATAATTAGACAACTTCTAAGAATTAGAAATACCCTGCTCACTTTAATGCCTATTTATGACTTGCTTATTTGAGTAGAGTTGACTCATGTGATCTTCTCTTATACTATTGAGTCAAGTGCAAATAAAGGTGACATTGTCAGCACTCCGTCTAGACGACATATCACAAAAATTATATACGACTGTAATTAAGAAATAAAAGCGTTTATTTCTACATGTTCTTATCTGTTGCGTACATGTGAAATTTTGTTAAGTTATTTTACATTAAAGAGAACTAGAAAAGGCTTCTAAAAATCAAACAAATTACTTCAATCTACATCGTAAAGCTAGATCTAAATTGCTTTACAATGCATGGGGGGCCAAGAATACCTCCTTGCCGCAACCCATTTCGGTTAGTTAAATGTCAAATGAATTCCTAATGTTACACATTGTGACAGCTCTATATTCTCCCGTGAGAACAAGAGTTCCGAAATTAATAAAAGTTTCAAGGACATCGGTTGTATCTCGGCATAACCCCAACCCCAAACAGTTTCACGGCAAAATGTTTCAAACAAAACGTCTAATGAAACAAAGGAATCGTCTTACAGCCTGCGAATATAAATTTAATTATCAAACTCTTACTTTGAAACTTCATTACAATTAAGGTGAGCTGGTATTAGGTACGATCGTGGGCCACTTTTACGAATTCT
Source organism: Autographa gamma (assembly GCA_905146925.1). NCBI lineage: Eukaryota > Metazoa > Arthropoda > Insecta > Lepidoptera > Noctuidae > Autographa > Autographa gamma. The sequence goes on along the minus strand of LR989856.1, from coordinate 10,297,470 downwards.
ATTGGGTGTATTTGTTGAATTTCTTTTTAGGAGCTTTTTTTTATTATATTTCTTTGTGTCTGGGAGGTAAAATTAGTAATTGCTTGACTGACTTTATGAACTAAGTCGATCAATCTTGTTTTGTTTTCATTTTGTTTATTTGAGTTACCTTTACAGTATGTCTCATTTCAGACACTTTTGAAATATACAATATTCTTGAAATTATTGTAATTTTTATCACCCCAAATCGAAATAGGCTTAAAATTCTTCATAGAAATTGAGAGACAGCCGATTGTATACGATGATAACTTTCAAGTTATGTAAATCACTAAAGTTAGGCGAGGAGATCGGTTGAAGGGCTTGTAGCCTTAGGCAAGGAGCGAGAGGGCAGACGTTGAAACGGAATATTGTATTCAACGCTGGTATCCCTTTTGACAAGTTTTTCTTTGAAGCACCTGTTACAGTGATTGTTTGATAACTTTTCAATACTGTTAACTTGATCGTTTTGACTTTCGATGAAGTGGAATGTACATCAGACACATCATTCACCTTCTTATATTTCTTTGAAGAACTTATTTTTGAGACATTTGAATTAACGCATTTTCGAAACGGTTTCTAGATACAAATTATTTAAGTCATACATGGGTTTCATTTAAATATTGATAGATTCAGAATCATTTCTCTTTCGTATCTACATGAACATGAACCTAGATAACATGGTATAAATACGACTAACAAGAAATGTTGTAATTAGATAATTTAGTGGTTCAGGGGGTGGATCTACCAGTTATCTGTCCGAATGCTGGCTAGATCCACTACGGGTACGCGACCCCGGACTGCCCTAGCTGTTGCCGTCACATTCATTGTACCTCCGTGATGGTAGCATCCTATAACCCGTCCTACCTTGTTATCCTTTCCAACGTATCCTTTCCCATTTCCTCATCCCGCAGGAACGCAATGGATATTCATAAAAATAATTTAATTATCCAAAATGGCGGCGATGTGGTTCGCCACCCATCACGTCTCGTTTCTCGCGGGGGCGAAAAGTGGGCCACGGAGAGCCGCTTCGCTACGTTGAATGTAAGAGGAGAAATGCATGGAAAGGTGGATGAAGTATGTCAGATGATGGATGTTGAGACAAAAATTAAGAAAGGTATGCTGAGGAGGTTTGGCTATGTCGAGAGAACGAATGAAGAACGATTGACGAATAAAGTGTATAAGGCGAGTGTAAATGAAAACATGCCAGGTCAAGAGTACCATAAACCGAACAGCATGTATGAAGGGAATAATGAAAGTGGATAAAGCGAAACAAGTGTGTAAGGATCGTAGCAAGTGGAAAGAAGTGGTCTCTGCCTACCCCTATAAGGGAAAAAGGCGTGATTATATGTATGTATGTAGATAATTTAAAAGAAACTCTTATTACTGAAGCATGTAGAATTGTATCTAAAGAATCAATTAACACAAAGCTATTTAAGTCGAACACTGTTAACACTCGTAAAGTCTAAACGGGACCAGTGATGGAGGAAACGTTAAAACGATGGCTATCTGTGATTAACATAGTGATAGCAGCTAATGGTATTGGCCAGAAATGCGATACCAATAAACTTTGGGTGAGAGCCAAATAGCAAACACGTTAGTAATTACATGTGCTGAACTAGATTCGCTAAATGAAACGCGCCCCGATATTAGGTCGTTTTGGTTTCGTCTGGAAAGGATTAGGAGGCTGTAGGCTACGAGTGCTACGACGATATTGTATAGATTGGGGTTTGTTGTATTATTGCCAGACATGTAGTTCAATTATGTTAAAGACACAATACCCATACTATTGTGTCTTTCATATAATTGACCAAGAAGTTTTACTTAGGTGAAATACATTTTCATGAAAAAAAAAACAAGCTGTTCCTTCAATATCCAGTCCAAATTGTTTTACTGAAAGGTGTGTGTAGACATCAAGAAGGTACTTAAAGGAGTTTAGTAATCAGTTAATAATAATGATGAAATATGTCATATTAACGTACCTTTACTACTACTAATATACTACTCATATTAATATACCTTTACCCTTACAATTAAAAACAGTACCATTGAAAATGTTTGATTTGTTTAAAATCAGAGTTCTTAACTTTAGGTCTTTAAAAGCACTACCCCTACCACATAAATCATCTACTAAACCAGTACACTCCAAAAAACGTCAAACTTACCAACTTTAAATTTAAGTAGCAAAATAAATCTGAGCCCACAAATATGCATGATGCGATCGAATCGTGTTAGGGTGGTGATTTACGTTGGTGACGCGTTAATAAATTTCGTACGGCCGGGGAGGGCGCGGTTACGGTCCGTACAGACGGCACAGCGATAGTTTAACTTCTGTTCAAACTGAATTTTATTTCACTTTTTAGGGGAGCTAAGATGTATGGCGGTTCGCTTTTTAACAATAGGCAAGATGTTTGTTGTTGTGTTGAATTTTCGTTTTATGCTCGTACCACTTTAAGTTCCTTGAGATATTTCTATATTGCATGTAAAAAAATATAAATTGTTCAACTTTAACATGCATATTTAAATAACATTTTTGAGTATGTATACTTTATTTTACTTTAGTTTTCTTTGACTGCCTAAAATCATTACGACATATCAATACATTACGATCCAAATCAGTGGCCTAAAATTGTCAAGTAAAATATTTCAGTCTATACATTAACATTTGATTTGCGTAATATTTCATTCTAGCATTCAAATCGTGTTTCTGACCCCAACGTTAGGTCGTGCCAAACCGGGCCTTATTTCATTTGAAGTTATTAGATCGTAGTGCCACGGTCGCCTGCATTATGATAGGCTGTATTAACACCTACTAAACGGTATGTTTTAGGAAATACACGACGATATTTAAGCGGGAAATTATGAGGTTCTAGGTGTTAAGTTACGACTACTAATGTTTGTAGGTTATAGCGACCTGTACTTAACGACATCAGAAAATAATTTATTCTTTTAGTAAATACGAAAGCGAAATATGAAAATTAAATAATAACGTATGTTTATTGCTGCCATCATATTGCAAAAAGAGCCTATACATTAACCAAAAGAAGAGAAACAAGGATATTTTGAAAAACTAGGACAATATGCGAGTACAAAAAACTATATATTTTTCTTTCATTATTTTCTAAATTAGTTTTTTGAAAAAGTTGGTGTCATGTACATCAAAACAATATCATGTTAAAGGTTACAGTTAAGTAATCCAATGAAAATAGGTAAGGTGACAGTCACACAAAATTCACTTCAAGTATTTCCATCAAAGTATACCTAATTAGCTAGACTTGGCATTTTATTATATTAGTTCATACTACATAATAAACACAGTTTCATGATTCCCCAGTAAATGAACACTTTATTAATGGCATCAAAGCCGCCGCGGTCAATCCGACACAGTACACCGCGGGAAGTGCGAGATATTATTCAGTGTTCGGTAAACTTCATTTTACGGTTTCAGTTCATAATTTTGTTCAATTAAACGAAACCACAGGCTGACATCGTTTCTGTTACGTGTAATTAATTTTATTAATATTTACTCATGATTTTGTAATTTTACGTCAAATATAAAAGAAGAATATATTATATTATGGTAGGATTATTGATTCTTAACAATATTTTGTAAAGCCTTGTAGTTGTAGTATATACTATTTCCAGCAACAGATATTTTTTATCACAAAGGTTTTTACTATTCGCTTCTCATAAACCCAACACCATTCAACTAGGACAATTTCAGGCCTAACTTCCGTTTAAAAACTGAAAACGTCGAACATGATTTAGGCTTCTATAAGATCTAAAAAACATTAATCACAATTCCGCATAAATTGTGTAATAAATAATCCCCCTACAACTCGAGTAAGCACTTCTTGGGACTAAATAAAAAATATTATCGAGTAAAATAAATCACGGTTGGCATTTAACGTACCGAAAGCCAATTTTAAGGCCGCACAAATAAAAGTACAGTCGTACAAGACACGTGATCTACGTCACAGTACTTTCTGTATGCTGTTGTGGAAGTTATCCGCCTAGAATTAAGAAGACAGGAAGAGAAGGATTTGGTTACAATAAGTTAAGGTATGTGGCCATTTTTATGTATTTTATTTTTCAGAAAACTACAGCGTCATTTCAAAAATCATGAGATAAAATTCTATCAGTAGATTTTAATAAAGTTCAACTTCGTAAAAACTGTTGGAGAGTAAATAAGTAGCAAGAAAATGCTAAAAGCTTTCAATTGCATAAGAAATTCATTATAAAACCGATAACAACATAAATAACTGAAGGAAATTGAATAAAATGGTTGCGCGCCTAAGAGGCAAGCAAGGGAAGCCAACTACAGGAAACTAAATAAAACTGGTAAACAGGAAAAGTGGGGGAATTTCGTTGTACAACACAGGATGACAACAAGAGGACATCGATAAACAGCCACTAATATGCACATACTAATGAGATTACTCTTCCACGCTTCTACGTTCCGCGTCCTATTCGCTGCGTACAGTACGCCCTACCATAAATCGTAGGACGGTTGTCGTTACGACGGCGATAAATCTAACCATTCACTAATACACCACATTCAAATGTAACCGGGAAGGGAGAACCGCGTATGCGACTAGAGATTTCTGCCACCCGCGCCAGACTCCCCGTTTCTTTGCACCTTGAAAGCGGTGCGTAAAGTATGACCACATTTATCTCGGGCAAGTTACGTCGGGGTAGAGGTTAGGTCTAACTGTAAGCGATTTAATAAATCATGGCGGCGACGTTATTGTGATTTAAATTTTCTACTGAGAAAAAGGTCGAAAGGTGAGAGAGTAATTTGATACCCGTGTTACTTTTCTTTCTATTTTCAATTCTTTTACACAAAACGAGACTGTACTTTATTTACAAACAACACTATTATTTTTATTGGTAAAATAAACGTTTAATAAAACGATGTTTTATGTTTTGTACATCATTTCCTCTATTGGAATGAAATCACAAATTTCTAACGTATTGAGCGTAATGTTAAAGACTTTTCCGAACCCAAATGTTTCAATAATATAATAACGCTACTAATTACGTAAGACAGTTATACTGCGTAACACGGCATCAAGTAAAGACGGATAAAAGTCTTTCAAACTTCTCTAGGGTTCCGTTGTATGAGCAGCCAACATAACTGCACCTTAAGGAAGGCACAAATCTTCAAGTCATTGTGAGATAAGGAAAAAATTACAGGAAAATACCTTTAGTAAGTACTTATGAGTAAGGACTTATGAGGGTCTTGGCGCTTTTGTATGTCTATTTCTATCATTTCGTATATTTTGGGATTGCGAACATTTTAACTTCCCTACCATATTAACCTTCAAAATTATTTTTTTGCCTTCAAGACTCTGCTACATTGACTTTATTATTTATTGCATTTTTAGGTTTACGCAAATGCTAGATATGTAATTAAACTAGTTTTTCTGGACCTAAACTACAGGATATAATCCATAAAAAGTAGTTTTATTTCAATTTATGATTAATATTTAATAAGTTTTTATGATATTTTCTTTTAATTATTTCTTAAAGATTGAAAACTACCGTAAAATTGAAAAGAATCTTGCAGTAGTTTTGAAAATTTTAAATACCGCTACCTAGATTAATTTCAATCTGGCGGTATTTCAATGTTTATTTGTCGCTTTGTTTGTGTTTAACATAATAATATGCTACTTAAACATTAAAGTGTCGTATATTTTACATAAAACGCTTACATTATAACCTAAGCCAAAGCGTGACGGCATTTTGTTTGCATCGGGTATTCTTTCGACATCTCCAATATTTCTTGTGTCCCGAATGGCGGCTCTAAAAAATACGTATTTGTCGGTTAGGTATTTCAATCCTGGAATCTATTTACATGCTGTATGATTCAGTGGTTCTTGCTTTATTGTATGACTACTAATTCTTCAAACTTTATTGCTTTGATAGAAGACACGTGTTTAATTATTTTACGTACTAACTATTCTTACATAACGAAACTCCTAGTTTATTACTCAACAAAAAAAGGCAAAGAAATGAAAGTCGAAGTATAAAATTTAGGGTTGTTAGCGTCGGTCACTAGATAAATTGGATCGGCAGTATACCTGTCAACCCTATGGGTTCCTTTGTCACCAGAATCCCAAAGGGAACATTTACTTACACGAGCCCAACTAGTCACAGGTGGACCTGACCTTCCACCAAAACTTTCTACAGAAAAGAAAAACGATCCAAACAAAAAAGCAGGTGTCAAAAGAAACACGAAAGACAGCGATAAATTGATTGTTTACCGAAAATATTTTCCGGATACAAATCAAATATAATCAATCTTTTTTAAGGCCAGCTAAGGCTATTAAGTGGTGGAATTTGACAAGGAAAATGGAAAGTTTATATTGAACGGCTCTCATCCGAGTCATGGAAACTTGGGCAAGTTGTTCATGATATTTAAGAGGCAAGTTTATGCCGAAAAAGAGGGGAGCGCCGCGCTGCCTCAAAAAGTGAAGCAGACGAAAATAGCTGGAAATGCTAGTGGAGTAGTGATGGGTACAATATTTCCTCAAACACGTTAAAAAGTTTTGAGGTAACAAGCTAGGTAAGTTACGTTTTCAGTTTCAAAAATAAAACGGATGCCCAAAATCCTGGTACAATTGGTACATGGATCAATCCTTTCTTAAAATCTAGTCAAACCAACCCACAGTGGTACGAGGCATGTGCTCAGCTATGAGACATTTACAACCCAGATTTATAAAACATATTCTCAGAAATATAAGAAGTAAATACCTAAACTAGTGTGACTACAACAACAACGTCACATAAAGCACCTCGGAGACGTTCTACACAAAAATGGCCGCATTCCAACTTATCTTTCTTTTTTCGCCTAAAAGTAAGTTAGTTTGTTTCGGAGCCGTGGATAAACAAGTGTTGTTTTAGTGTTCAAGTTACCTCTTGCACAATGAAGTTTTAAGTTGATAAAATAAAAAAAAAACCGAAGTGAAAAATCTCAGGGGTGAAACTTTGGGAAAATAACTACTGCTCTGGAGGACTGTTGGCTGATTTTAGTTTTTATGTTACGTTAACTTCGTGGCAGTTTTCTTGAAGTTAGACGACAGTGATGTGGATAGAGGTGTGAATGAAATGTGGAGCACGTTCTTATTAAATTGACACGAGTTAAGTAAGTAGTGAGTAAGGGTTTTTAAGCCGCCAAGTCTGAGTAATGTCACTTAATTTCCAAAAGTCACTCGTTTTTATTAGATATCTTGATTTACAGAGTTGCTCATTCTAGCTATTATTATGCGGAACGGTCAATAAACGTTCACGTACTCTAACTAATTAATGTTTCTACTGTATCTATTTACTTTAAATACACTTAAGTAACCATTTTCAAAGAATATTTTGATTATACTCGAATCATACTTTTTTCTTCGTATTGAACTCCTACTCAGACAATTTCAAGTAAAATTTGTAATCTAATCACTAATAATTGAAGTTTAATTAGTTGAAAACTCAAGTGAAATAAGACGTAATTACAAAGAAGAGAATCAAACTCCTATCTTATTTGACCTTAATTGTTTAATTACAAATCAAACGTACACGTGTTTTCAGAAACGTCTGGATACATTTAATAACATTTCAAAGTACTTAAAAGAAATTTATGTCAGGTTAGGAAGCTTAATTGTTATTGTGATCCTTTAATGTGATTATTTATTTGTTTAATAATTAGCAAATTAATTTTGAATGCAAAATCCGTTACGTAAATATGCGAGTGTGAAGAACCGCAAAACTTTTATCCAGAAGTGAAGCAATTTTATAAAAGTTGTCCTTTTTAATTATTTTCTTAAATTTTGTTTAATGCATCTAGATTGCTTTTTACCCAAAATGTTATTTTACATAACATTATTACCAAAATCTAATCCTAGTACCTATACCTATATATATACATATAGATATATATATATTACTAGATGCCATTACGTATCTGAGTGAGCTTAAGCATTTACTTGTTAATTAAAGGTGCACGCTATGCTGGGTACGACCGCAGTAGCAGTGCGGACATGCGGTAATCTGGCTTTCGGGTATTTCTCACGTGACGATATCAGGAATTATTAAAGTTAAGGTATTGTTAATAGACATAAATTTGCTAATAATATCCAAAAAAAAATCTATTTATTCAGAATTCAATCCAGCGATGCAAATGCAGCGAATGAAAATGGACGAAGCGAAACAAGTGTGTAAGGATCGTAGCAAGTTGAAATAAGTGGTCTTTGCCTACCTCTACAAGGTAAAGAGGCGTGATTATATTCATTGATTAATGTCACATCGAATTTTGATGCACACATATATTTTAAGTTATTATGCCGATACTAACATTTGAATTACATTATCTTGTAATTTAGTAGGTATTTTTTTTAATAAAGAATTAATTCATCATAAAAATAAATCTTTTGTAAACAATCATAAATAAATCATCCAATTCTAGGAGATATTTGTAAAGTTTTATCATCGTCCATCAGTCCCATTCGGTTTGTCTATAAAGCTCCCCTTTGTAAAACGGTTGTCCGTGCAGTAATGGCGAACAAACACATTTACATTAGTTCTCGTAATGTACCGCATTAGGGGCTATTGCCTACAACCAGATAATATACGGGTATCAGGGAAAACATCTAGACGTTTTGTATTGTACTTTTGTAATTTGCACCGGTAGGTATTTTCGAGAACGATTTCGTTTAAGTTTTGTGAAAAGTTGCCTAATTCGTGTAATGTCCAGCTCTCAGTTCAAGTGAACAGAGAGATATGAAAATTTGGTGTAAATTACTATAATAATAATAATAATAATCCCGCCTATAAACGTCCCACTGCTGGGTGCAGGCTTCTTCCCATATCGAATTACTATGTTATTAGATTTTCCGTTTTTTATTAAAAATATGCCTTTTTAGTCAGTGACGAATTAGTCATCAAAATTGGGCTGTCACACAACTTTTCAAAACATATTTTTGGGTATTTTCATAACTGTGATACCAATTTCATACGGATGATAGTCTATTTATTTTGCAAGGTTTTCCCAAAACTAAAGCTATTTCAAAGTACTCAATTTCCATGTACCATTAATGCTAAACAATACGTGGTATACTAACACAGTGAGTAATATGTATCTAAGTATTGCTACAAATATTAACCTCTTCAATATCCATTGCCTGTTAATTACCTGCTAATAGATCTTCTGTTTACAGATAGCGTTATTGCATGCCGAACACTGTTGTTTACCGTATTAGGCCGATACACAATTTAGGTACATTATTATGGAACATATTTCTTAGAAATAGGTAATTGTTAGCAATGACGGTAAGTAAATTTCATATGACAGGTCTATCACAAAGTCTTTGTGAAATAGTGAAATTGCGGTTTATCGCCAATAGCAATATCTTTTAATAATTTTTGTATGGACAGGAAAGGCAATAATAAAAGAATGGTTAACAAATTTCGACTTTAGGTATGATAAATATCTTTAGGTATACTTACCTACTTACTCTCTATCAAGTACTATCTTGAACGTTAATACGATAAGCGTTTACAAAATCATGCATGTATTTATATTCCCTTTTTCAAACAAAATTAAATACCAATGTGATCGACAAATAGTTTTCAGATTAATCCGAGCCGAATCATAACTAAAATCGTAAGTCATAAAAATAATTCCTACACTGGCATTATTTTCTAGATCAAAGACATAAAAAAAACCGCTTTCTTATAGTACTTACGATAGTTCCTCGATCTAAATAACTACATTATACGTACAAACTCCCCTTATAAGCCATAAACATTAAGTTTAACGACTACATTAATCGCTACACTAAACCTTACTCTAATTTGTTAGATAATAAAATCGAAGAACTGTGGGAAGTCTGAAGATTTTTATGTACCTGGAACAAGAAAACAAAGTCGTTAAATTCACGTACTAAGATGTAAAAACAATTACATGTTAGATAAGAAAGAGGTATTACGTATTTAACATATAATGTTTCCTAATGATTGATCCAAAAAAGGTCACATTTTGTTTTTCTCATATTTTTAAATCATTATACTATGTAAAATCTCATGCATGTGGGCACATAAATATTGTAACAATAAATTAAATAAAATTTACGAAAAACAATATCATGATTTTTTTTAATATGTAATACATAGCAGCTATAACCGCAAAGTTACAAAAACACAAGACCTCAAACAAGAACATCAATAAAAATAAAAGAACCGTTATCAACATCAGATTTCACATAAAAGGAGTCAAAAGAAGCAAAGTACTCTCGAAACAGCATTCAACTGAAACATTAAAAGCTTTCAAGGCACTAAGTAGTCAAAAACCTTTTCGTTAAAACTTGTAAATCATATTAAAAGGCTTCCATGTGAAATATCTCACCTGCTCGCGACTTTAAGAGATAAATATTCCAGACAGGGAAAAAGGGGGCCGAGAAAAAACCATTGGACGAAAACTTTTCTTCGGATCCCTGATTTGCAAGTTTAGAGTCTTTTTTTTCGTTTCGGATAAACGTAATTGGGAAATAGATGTGTGCCGACTGTTTAGTTTTTATTGTTAGTAACAGTTGAGGTTTGTTTGCATATAGATATTTTTAATATTTTGAGAGCTTTTTGTAGATACTTAATTAAAACAAAGTCACTGTTTTAATTATGTTTTTTTTTTGTATATTTAACACAGTTCTATTGGGAAAAGAGCAAGCGTAACCTATTTACTGAACCACATCACTATTTAATACAAAGATGAATTCAGATACAAGTGTAGATTTAACCTTATAACTACACTTAAAAAATAAAAATAACTTCAATTAAAATGTTCTTAACAAGTAAGCAAACACAGAACTATTCAACAAACATCGTTCAAAAGCATCACAAAGTAAATTAGTAGTTAGCCGACTACCATCGGCTCCAATAAACCGAACATCGCAAATAATCTGCGAGAACATTAAACAAATCCACAGACTTAATGCAGAGTACACACGGCACTCTCACCTCCGTTCATATCGCAACGTTTCTAATTAAACCGCCGAATTCACGGGCGAAGCGTCGACGCGCTAATATAATAAAGCCAGTATAAACCACACTAAACGGGTTTAATATCAAGAGGGCGGGTGTAGCTCAACTTTTCGACGCGGTCGGGCGCATTACAACTTACAACCGGAGAGGATTAGCGGCGGTGTGTACTCAGCTTAATGTTAGCTTCTTTGTTTGCTGAGAACTTGTATCTTTGCGCGCGCTGATTACAGTTGTATCTAGACTTGGCTTTATTGGCCGTTTGCTTGTTTAAAGAAAGGTGAGCGCTTTAGCTGATTAATTAAAAACCCTAGTCAATACGTATTCAGAAATTGAAGTGCACAATATGCAAATATTATTTACTAACAAATATATATCAAAATGACAATAGAAGAGTTCCCGTTGACCGAACTTATATTGTTGGTCTTGACTGACGCAAATCTACTCCATGTTTATGAGTGTATACAGATTTACTCGAGGGCCTTTATTCATGACGTCGCGACCCGCTACACGCAGGTCATGAATAAAGGCTCTGGCGACGCATAACATAAAATAAATATCACTGTATGAAAAATGGGCGAGTTAATCCTCTTCCTCCTTTCTATTAAATAGATAAAACTTGTCTTATATGAACACCTACACGCATAGTAACTTACTATTGATTAAAATATTTTACCCTATCATTTTTCCGTTGAACTACAGAACCTTTTCTGAAAACCGCCGCAGAAAACTAATTTAATTATATCAGTCGGCGACTTTGACAGAGGATCCAACATAAAGCGGTTCCAACAAATTGAAACGAGAATCGAACCCGGTGACCCTATACTTCGCTCAATAAACGGACCCTGAATGTGTTTATCGGTATTTGATACTCGTCCCTTCATTCTTATAAGGAAGAAACAGTAAATCCATTGCACACATAAGTTTAAAATAATATCGAGTCAAACCCAGTTACAAAGAGATTTTCACAATTTATACGCAATGAAAATTAAGACTGACGTAATACAATATTAATTATGAACTGAAATATTGTATTGCATTTAAAATGGTGGAGATCAAGTAATGTTAATAAAATTGCCTTTGTATTAAAATGTACCGGTGAAGTTTTATTGAGTCGCAATAAAACTTGACCAGTTCCTACTCTTACCCAGAAATATGATACGAGTATGCTTACATATTTGAACCCATAGTATTTTGACAGACAGCTACAACAATATGAGCTACCTACATTCGAGGGACTGACAATGTAAGCCTTCTGTATTGTACTGTATTACGACCTCCTTCATTTGTCAAGCAGACGTGTGACGTATACCTACCTATATATACGTAGACTATATTCTATTATTCAACAATCAACTGTCTAATGTATTGTCCGATTATCAGAGAATGTAACATGGGTTTGAAAGTCAAAGCCTTTTAGTTAGTTTTCTGTGTAGTTAGATTGTTAGCCTTTTTGAAAGGGTATGTAAATCCGAGATAAAAGGCGGTGAAATCTGATTTATTTGGTGGATATCATAGTAAATCTATTACTGGGATATGGATAAACTTTGGCGTGTTATAAGGAATATAAATCTTTTAGAAATATTAATAAAAGTATTTGTAAAAATAATTCAAATTTGTCTACAATATTGGTTTCTGGGGTTAACGCGAATTATTGACATTGCATTCATACTACTTTTTACGGATTCCATCGCGGTATATACTCAAGTTTTGGTTTCCGAAGTTAGTTAGTTCGTAGAATATAATATCAACAATCGAAATAAGGGATATTTTTATAATTTAGACCCAAATATGATCAAAAAAATCTAGTCTAGCTTTATATTAGCCTAAAATTTTTGACTGCAATCATAGAGGTCCCGACTCAATTAGCCAGCAAGTTTGAGTGCGCTCAAATCGATCCCAGCTAAGTGAGCAAGGGAACCCGTTCAATGGTCTAGTCAGAGCAGGTAGATAAAATAAATTCACAGTGGGGTGGAACGTGGTGCAATCGAATGCAGCTGAATGCAGCCTTGTATTCATGACTCAACTAGTGGCTATAACTGGATTCATAATATCGTAAATTATGTACGAGCAAATTCTAAAGTTGACGTTAATAGCTTAGTTAGGAAATGTTTTACAGCAGACATCTTGATTTTCCTTAATAAATAATGTACATAGGTTTCAAATTCAGTCTTTTTGTAAATCACATCGGTCACCGGTGACAAAAAAATGTAGTCTACGTCTACTAGATCGCTGGTCAATTAAATTGACAACAAACCAAGGAAATTCCGAAAAAAAGCAACTATTCACTTCAACATCTAAGAAATTTCAAGAAGGAGAGAAGACTTCGAAATTAACCGTACGCTGTAGAGAAGTAACAAAGACTTCCCGCTGCCAGCTTAAACGGAGACCCATTATCCACATATGAAGGGCGAGATCGTGTGAAGTGTCTGGGGAATTTTAAAGTGGCGTAATCCCGTTCGCGACGAGCCCCACAGCTCATAGTGTTACGGAGATCGGTGGCAAATACCGACCGATTTGAAGGTTAATTATTGGAGTAGGTGTCGATGTTTATGTTAGACTAGAAAGTTTTAACGTATGTCGGTACTATGGAATGAGGAAATGCATCATAAAGAAGTAGCTCGGATACATTATTGAGTGTAAAAAAGAAATCCTATTAAATTATATAAAATTATAGTCTGAATAAGTACTTTACTTTTAAATTTCAGATTATAATTAATCGGCTCCAGCAAAATATATCTCGAATAACGAACTAAATTATAACGTCAGTTCTAATACAAACAAACCAAAAACATTCAAAGGGTTATTCCAAGTTTATGATTGCTTCCTCACTCAACCCTTCCGCTACCGCAGCCCATACATTCAAAGTAACACCTCAAAAATTCGCGTCCAATTTTTTTCGCAAACAAAAATCAAAACGAACGCAGAGTAGCTGCGAGTGTACAACCGGTTTACACTAGTCGCGACCGGTGATAGTCCGAAGCCAATCAACACGGTTGATCCGGCTGCCAATATCGATCCGAAACCCGGTTGAAACATATCGCAGTCGTGTATTGTACTAATCGAAAGTGCATGTTGATTTGTACACGGGATTGGAGGGTTCATTTTTAGGAAAAAAAAGAACAACGTTTGTTTTGTGCTTTTTGCAATAAAAACCACAAAACACAAGCGTAGTGTGTACTTTTTGTATTTTATCCTAGCGGGCTTTCGAGAAAATGAACAATCGTTCATATTTCTGTAACTATAGATGGGTCTATTATTTTGATTTCTACTCTCTGCAGCCTTAAAATTCACAGTAAATAAGAGTTAAGAGTAAAATTGTTATTCGTTTTTTCTCCTCGATAGTAAAACTGAGGACGATATTTAATTGCCGAAACAATTTCTACGTAATTTATAAAAGTACCAGGCGGCCAGACTGTCACAGGAGAACACTTACTAAGAGCCAGTGAATATCGTAAATCTCCTGCGTCCTACTATTGTCCTGGTACTTTCTATCTTACGTTTGAGGTCAAAGCTGTGAACACAATTTCAGTCTTTAAGCGCCTTCAAGGACCTTTTCTATCGATTAAGAAAGCGATATAGGTTTAGTGAAAGGAGAAATCTATCTTTGAGATAGATTTGATAGATAAAAAGATTTTCGGAGTAATGTAATTTCTAAGATTTTCGTGTGGAATGATTTATGTCCTCAGACACATTAACGCGTTTTCATTTTGTATGCTTGGATTGAATTCATTTATATATAGTTAGTCACACGCAATTACTGCGCGACTGATTTCATTATTAAGTAATTGATAATAAATAGTCGATTTTCTTTCAAAAATATTTTACGAATAATGTACAGGACGAAAATAAATTCCTAGTGAAAATACATGCTCTATCTTGTCTGTCATTTCAAGAAACACTCCGCCTATTTACATAGTAACGATATCACTCGTCAAAATTGTTTAAGCTCGGGGTAAAGCTAATATTACCGCTACGAGTTAATAAAATCACATGTTTATTTGCTCACGTAAAGCCAGACATTTAATCGTGGATGAAGTCGTGGAGAGAAACTAATTTACTTAACTGTATTTAGAAATTGATTAGTCTAGAATGAGAAGGTACTAGTAGGCTTAATATATTACTCGATTGTTTTATTTGTTAAATATATTATAGGTATTCATATTACATCAATTCGGTAATAAAAACATCCTGTTATAGTTATAATAGATCAAGAAGCAGATGACTTGTAAAAATTGAAATTCGTTCCTAGCACATGTCTATTCCATACTTAAAAGGAAGTCTCTATGTAAGTTCATTATTAATCATGTAAAAGTCAATGAATTTAACCCTTTTTCATTTTATTAATATCTGAAAAAAGGATGCTGGTTTAAATTGAAAAAAAAAAAACAAGCCCCAGCGACGACAAACGTAATCAAAATACAAAAATAAAATTAAATGAAATTGAAGTGTCGGATTGTAAATTTAAAGAAAAAAAAGCCCATTGTTTAATATTTTACTGCTTATATTTTTAACATAGAAAATTATTTCCAACGTCCTATTAATACCATAACCCTTACCTACCCTATAGGGTTACCTAAAAGGGCCACTAATTATTCGTGGCTGTATTCAAAAGTTTTCGACCTTCCGAGTTATAAATAGCCTTACTATTTCTGGACTTATTATGAGTTTATTTCACCAACATAGACCATACCTTTGTGAAGGGTTTGGATTGAAAACATGAACAAACAGTAAACGCTCAATCCTTGGAGTAACCTTTTTCAGTCTATGATTGACATCCGACAGGGGATGAATACTGACCGAATCTTATTTAAAGCCTTTTATTTATAAAAAAACACGTGAAGAAAAGTGGTCATTTAGAACATTTACATCTTCCACCCACTGAGACTGTTCTTTTTTTTAAATTAAAACAGATTAACTGTTGTATTGTGTGCACATGGGCTACACTAATGTCACACAAAATTATAACAATAAACTCGAATATTGTCAGCGATAGCTACATATTTCCTCAGGTGCAATCTAATTGAAAAAATCTAAATGATATTAGGTACAATATGGTATCAATTATCAAAAAGACGAAAGTATATCTATAAGATCCATTGACACCGCAGATAAAGTTTCCTTGCACATCTGGCGACCCCTTTGTTCTACAATTATAACAGTATAGGCGGAGAGCCGGGGGCGACACTTGGCCGTTATTAACTTGGGGTCTCGCACGTGACGAATTCTACGCGATTATGAAACTTGGCGAGCTCGCAACTTGTGTTCCCGACTAGTTTAGTTAGTATATTTGCTTCTACACAACTCATTCCATGAATCAGATTACTACAGCGAAGTTACATAATAAGGAAACTTTGATTGAGAACTACAACGTACATTTTTATATAATAAATGTATCTGATGTGAAAATATTATATATTTTTTTGCCGCACAACATTGCTGACTGCTACATAACACACTAATAAGTACTCAAAGTTATAACGTCTATTTCACATACAGAAAAAGATTTACATAAACTTTCCAATAGTAACACTAAAATTTACGAACTAACTTTTACTTATTATTATTTGTATTTGTATATGAGGTTGCAAAATTTCCTGTACAACATGACAATGTATAAGTCGCTTGAAATATCCAATAATTTTTTGTCATTAAAGAATATCATATACATTTTACAGATCCGTACTCAGAACAACAGTATGATTGCCTATTTCTGAAAAAGATGGGAATTTATATTTTCTACTTATGATACATCGAATGGTTAAGTTCAAGCATTGATTTATAAGCTTTTTTTGGAGATATCTTTTTTTATTTGTATTATAACATGTACATAGATAATAGACGGGTTATTTCAACCTCTTTTTATATTGTAGCAAGTACCTAGGTCGGATTAAATTTAATATAAGTCACTCAAATAACCTTGCACCTTACCCAAATCCGTCTCTGCCGAGAATAATACGTGTCCTTTGATATTTCCCCTTACGCTTAATAACTGGGAATTCCGTGTACATTACAAAGATGACAGATCCCGTCGTATCTTCGTCATTACTTTTCTTTCTGCCGGCAGGCGGTGGTACAAATTAATCTTTCCCAGCTATAGAGCGGGTGAGTGGCATTTCTTTTGCTCCACTCCGCAGCCATTGTGTTTGAAATTTCCATGGAGATCTGAATGGGAGAAATGCGGCGTATTTATTGTTTGTCTGCTCAAGACTTTGCCTTCGATTCGGTATTGAGCTGTGTTGATTGAGAATGTGTAGGATATGATATGTAGTATTTGTTCAGTATATAGGAAAAAAAAATTGCTAATTACTAAATAAAATGGCTCTTGTTGACGAAACCTTTCGATATTGTAGGTACTCTCTGATGACACCACCGTATGCCGTATAATGGTAATAGCAAGCTATGTCAATAAGAGCGAACCGTAACATACCCCAAAGTTGAGAGGATGTAACGGTAGAAAGATGGAGTCCCAGCCGATCCACTGTGTTGTGTACCGTTTACTAACCAATCCTGAGCTAGGAGCTTTTTTACATTGACCGTCACCATGATTCACATGTCTCAAAACCAGATGCATACAAATTGACACCAAAATATCAATAAAAAAGTCTGTTAATGATTATCACAACACGATCCGTATTGTTCCCAAAGTTACCAAAACAAATGAAGAGCTTCTCCATAAGAATGCGATATAGTTGTAGAACGGGGAACAGTTTATGCGCCCAACCCGTGGCGGTATTACGTATCTTGAAAAAACAAAGGAACAGCATAATTTGCACAACTATTGCTAAAAAATTGCATTTATATAAAATATTGCGAGAACTTAAAATTAATATGCAATTTGATAGCAATAATTGCTCAAACATTGCCGTTGTTTTGTTTTTGCAAGTTACATAATAAGGCTGCTAGCCCGGTCCGGCCCGGAATACTTTAATTTATTCAGTTAGCCGGCTGCAGTCTGGCTCCCTGTTTAATTGTTATTGCTAGCAGACTTACAACGCGTTTTGGAATTTTAATTAAATTATTATTTTTAGTTTGAAACTATAGCTGATGTTTTACTGTCTGTAATTTGAATGCTTTCGGAGAAGCGAATAGTTAACGAATAGTCTTGATTTCAGTGTTTTGTTTTGTTGAGAATAAAGATGCATTTTAATTGTGTGGTTTTCAATTTAAAATCCGACGCCAGACAATTTTAGCGCTGAAATAATTATGAATTTTGAACAATAATAATTCTTCAATAAAAAATTTGTCCGAAGTAAATTTATAATCTTTAATTTTAGCGATGAAATAATTATGAATTTGAACAATAATAATTCTTCAATACAAAATATGTCCAAAGTGAAATTATACTCTTTAAAAAAGTATAAAAAATTGAACTTGAAAAATAGCAGTGTTGTACGTAGTCAATACAAAACCGTAGCGAGCGTAGTATGTGTGACGTGTTAAATTGAGCGCTCTACGCCGTAACCGACGGCTACGAGTCTCTCTCGTAATTTTATGGTAACGACAATAAAGTTACACAATAGAAATTGTAGGTTAGTGACCTACTCGATAGGATATTAATCTCATCATTCTTAAAATATGGTTTAAGGAAATTTTATACAAAAAAAAAACAAGATGTTGTCATCTTTGTTAGGAATATACTAATACATCATTTTTAACATTTTATAGTGAAAGAAAAATATTTTGACTTTACATTTGCTCTCAAACCAATTTAGATCTTTGAAACTATAATAACAAGTGATCTCACATAGAAATATAGTTTCACATAACATATAAAACCAAAACCACTAATCAAACCAACAAAATCTAATAATAATAAAAACTAACTTTCCAAACAGATCAAAAGTTAGATTAACATCAAAATTGGCAACCCTAAAACCTGGGGGGGTCAAAACTTATTACGTGTATAATTCTCGGGCCATAAAACGGGCGGGAAGTAAAACCTTATCTAATTAGTATCGACGTTCACGTCACGTGGATAGTGCGGACGCGACGTAAATCCGAGCTGAGTCGACGTGACGTAACATGGGGCCATTACGTTAGCGATCTCATTAGATACTGCAGGTAACAAAAATAAGGAAAAAAGTTAATTAAAATTATAAACTATAATTTTTACGATTTTGAATGATAAGCAGATACAGGAAAGAATAAAAGGTTTGTTCTTTGTCTACGTAAGAAGTCTCGCTAAAATTGTAATGGTCTATTAATTATGTGTCACGATTGCAACTACATCTTTGTTCTTTCGTAGTAAACATATTATTTTATAAAATAAAATAGTCAGTCTCCACAAATCAATTCATGAATTGTTTTTTTTTGTGTATTTTATACCTTTTTTGTATATTGTAACAATGATAATGACATTCACAAACAAAAATAAATTACATTAGTAAATTAACAAAATTTTAATTAGTTCTATTTGATTGTATATAAAACTTTTCAAACTCTCTGCGCCTTACAGTAGAGGAAATTAGTACTTTAAAGTACTTAGATCGTATTCCACACTAGATGTCTAGATATTTGCTTTTTACTGGTCGATATTTATCTTAGCCGCATCGAATGGACTGAGGCAGGATGGCTAAAGATAGCTTACAGGTAAAGGGTGGGATCGGCTTAATTGGACCACTGTATTTTCTGTGGCGTTTATATTGGATAAGACTTTTTAAAAGGAAATATATATTGTTTTTTCCTTTTGGATCTCATTGACGATTGATACAATTAAGTTATGCACACAAAAAATTATATATTTGTTCTGTGACTAGCATATTTATATAGAATAGATTTAAATATATCTATCATAACAAACTCACTTTTACCGATAGGTCAGTAATATAGACATAAAAGTACGAGGAAAACGAAGGAAAATATTAAAAGAGATCATTGAAAGAAAGAAAGAAAATACATTTATTTACGTAGACATTGCTGTCGTTAGCTTATTTAACCGATAAACAATGAGCGCACATTCAAATTTGATGAACAAAACACAACCACAAGTCCGCCAAAAGCACCGCTTTATAGGCATATTGCGAAACCCTTTTAAGGTATGAATACTTGATAATAATTAGAATGCGAAATACCATCAAACTCAACGTTATGCGACCGAAAAACAGGTAAAAACATAGTCGGTCGTCGCGGCGTGCCGACGCTCATTAGAAAGGCCTGACCCGAACAAAACCGAAACAATTTCACAAATTTGTCATCGCCACTGGGATTACAAAGCACTGCTCCATTTTCCTCGGACCTTTGGTAATTAACCCAAACACTTCGTCATAGAAATTTATTCGGGACCAATTACCCTCGTTTGTTGCGGTACTAGTCCATTTTTCCCCGTTCCACTACGTCGTGTTTACTTTAATCGGAGAAGCTTTGTCTTCACAAAAGAACTCCTTAACTTCGGTAAAAAAACGTGGGTCGCTTTACTATTTTAAGAGACTGAGATAACTTGTCTTGTAAATGAATGAAAAAAGTATTTGTAAATAACGAAAAAACTATTTACATTTATCTTCAAAATATTAAATCATCGGCATCCATAAGTCAATGAAATGCCTTGTGTTTAAGTTATCCATGTAACTTGTTAACATATTCCAAGTATTTTCAAGTGATTATTAAAATTCAGAAAGTTGTGACTTTTAATAAGCTTTTGATATACGAACATAAAACTTAAGATGTAAGTGTGGCTTGATGTACCATATATATAAAATAGCAATGCTTGAGCCGCCAAAGGGGCTTTAATTGTAATTTTAACATTATAATACTACGTGGATACTACACTGGTATTCGTAAACACTTCAAACAATTAATAACCCCATCTGCTAACTCTAATTTCAAAGCTAAGTCTCATCTGGTTTATTGAAAAATTTTGTCCTCATTAATGATAATGACGATAACATAACTTCAACATAAAATCCACTTCTACCATTATACCAATAACTAAGCATAATGCTGCATTAGGAGCAATGACCGATAAAAATAAACACTATTACAACAATAACAATTGTAATGACTATCGACACGTAAAGTACTCGGTAAAACGATTATGCAGTTTCGAGTAGGGACGCAGTGCAAATCGTCGATGGACTGTCGAATGAAACAAATTTTTGTACAATCTGACAGTTCGGACCGGATACAATCATGTGTCATGGTTGTCACAATGACACTACAGGACAGCGATGAAAATGGCTTATTATGGTGAAATAACTGGTAAAAAAGTAAAAGATTAAAAATGTATCGGAAATGTTTTGTAGTGGCAGTAGGCTCGCCCCCTATTACATGGGACCTAAACATATCGGCGAACTGTGGGTGTACATTGGTAGACCTCTGCCTAACCCTTCGGGGATATAGGCGTGATGACATGTGTTATGTGAAATGTTTTGCCTAGATTAGGATGAGATGTCCGTGTCAGTTTTCTCAAAATATTTTAAAAGTAAAATAAATCGGAATTACAATGGGTAGAATTAGCAACCTGTAGTGTCGTTATGAGCGAAATGTCATTGGCAGAGCATGTTAAATGTCAGTTCGACAATAAAGTCTATTCACTTGTGAAGGCTTTTTAATGCCCCTTAATATCAAAATGCATAGTAAATCTGATAATCTTTGTGACTGATATGATACGTGATTTTCTTTACTACATTGAGTTTTAAGCACAAACCTATTGTATACAATAAAGTACCATAATATATTCTATGTGCTGTGCCGTTCACAGTATTCAGACTATTTTATTCTATAGAAATGAAAACACATTTTGCTTGCATTTCTCACCTCAATTTCCATCTTTTACATGAATTCGATAACGTCTGGCAAGCTTCCAAAAGTTGATCTAACACAATCCGGTATTCTACAATACGTATCGAGCCTTTGTTTCGACATCATAAAGTCTCTCTCAACAGATAAGAAGAGAATGCCATCATTTGGAGCTCATGAATAAATTATACAGAGAATCCTTCAAACATGTGTTTTACTTAACTTTCACTTAACATAAACCTAAACATTTTCTCCAAATTTATCGCCACAAAGTATTGAAAGGTCTCCATTTTAATTTCAAATTCATTGGACTCAATGTAATAAATTATCAATTAGGAAACCGATAAATCTCTTAGGCCCCACCATTCAGCAATTGTTCGTCCTTTGACCTCCGATTTAATGGCCATCGACTTAATAACTTCAACTTTTTACAAAACGAGGAACACTTTAACATGAATCCATATTCATGAGGGTAGCGTCTTGATGGCGTGCGATTCTCTTACCCAACACTGCGTTTTATTCAATTAATTCCCGATATCGAGGTAGATCTTAACCGAACCACTCAACGCTCCCTTTTAAAAGGATCTCTAGTCTATGAATATTCTGTTAAGTACTTGAGCTAACAAGTCTTAGTGGGGGATTGTACGAATCGAAAGTATAACCTCAAGATAGCGTTTCGAATGGGAGCCGAGTACGATACATTAGAATATGTAAATTACATTGTTATCGTAAATTCTCTCTAGAGGAGTTCTTAATAAAAATATTTTTATTCTACCTACAGGCTTTTACGTAAGTTACTTTATACACAAGGGGTTTGAATTGTAAGTAAAACAAAATTGTGTCGGCTACAAAAACAGGAGCTGAACTAATGTGTTTTGGTGTAGGTATTTATTTCACGAGGAAGGAGAAAAGCAAAAACATTGCGAGCTTGTTATGAGATGGTAATATTAGGTTTTCAGGAAATGCATGTGTTATTTATTACTTTCAGCCTAGGAAGATCTCGTAATTTAAATTTCCTTACCTATATACAAACTCATTTAAAGAAGTAATACAAATAATTAGTAAGTAGTAAGTTGTAGCAGCTTGAAGTGATGATGAAATAAAACAAGAGTAGTAGTGTAGAAATAGGAGCGTATATTTTCTGTACACAACAAGCTTAAGTACAAAATCTCGTGGTTAAAGTAGTGCCAGTGCAACCATGAACGCGTACCTCACAAAGTTATATCCCATCACTAAACATGTTAGCTAAGAGCCAAGGAACCATCAATAAACATTTCCTAAATCACAATAGTCTTGGTACTAACTCCGTCACATCAGCTTACAAATGTACTACCACTGTGAGACTGTTGTCACACAATCCGACACGATATCGGAGTCGGAATAAATGTATATAATAATTATAATAATATTCCCGGACAACTCACACAAGGTTATCTGATTCTAAGCTAAGCAGAGCTTGAGACATGGTAACCAAACAAATGATAAACATACATAAATATTTCTAAATGCATATTATAGATAAATTACACCCAGACGCAGAACAAATGATCCTGCATCACACAACCGTTTAAGTCCTGGGTGGGAATCGAACCGACGACCTCCGGTCTAGCAGTCAGGGTCACTAATCACTAGATCAACAGGCCCGGAAATAATGAAACGCCGGTATGAAAATTATGAATCCGATATCCGATATTGGACCGAGTAATATCAAAGACAGGTAAATGCCACACATTTAGTTGCCCCCAATATCGTGTAGGAGTCTTAAAACCGATATCGTGTCGGATAATGTGAGAAGACTTACTCCTCTAACCACACGAGTGAACAATCGGGGTGCGAACGATAATAAAATATGCAATTTGCATAATTTATTATGTTTACTGTGTGCGAATGGTATGTTTCATGTAGTAGTGCGAAAGTAGTTGTGACTATTACGAGGTCTTTACGGGATAAGGTATTGTGTTTCATAGATCAAGGGTATTATGGTAAATTAGGAGTATAGATGACATCGTATACATAATATGTTTATGCTGAGTTCTAAGATAGTACGTGGCAACCTTTCAGAAACATTATTCAAATCTGCTTATACTCATTTTGTTTCAGTAGTGTTATGGATGGTCCATCCATTAATGTAAAATAACGCTACTTTTAGAGTATCAGAAAACTTTGTTAGAATTTTTCAAAAACAATTTAGCGTTATTACGCGTTATTCTGAAGGTAGTATTTGAAAAGAAGTGACCTATCGAGTGAATAAACACTATTAACTGTTTCACGCAAACCTGTAATCATAAGGAACGCTAATGTTATATTAATGACTACATATTTAGTGTTCCAATACTGAGTACTAAATTACTATACTATTGTAAAAGAAAAGTAGTTATTGCAGGGAAAAATCCACGTGGATTTAGGACAAACACATTTATCAAAAGACAACATAGGTTACAATGTATCCTATGTTTATCCAAACTATGAATATATTTTATGCCTGAATAAATGATAATCTGAATCATAACATAAAAAGTTCCTAAATATAGAAACCAACAAACACAATCTCATACGTTGTTAACATTAGTTTCCATTTAGATTTTAAGCAGTTCTATAATCGTCAGGATAAGAAAAAATAAGACACAACTTTCAAGAAATAGGTAACAGTAGTCAATTAAAACGTCAAATATTTGAACATATTTACTAGAACAAAATGACAAATTAACATCTTAAAGCACAAAATCCCTATAATTTGTATGTAAACTGGAATCCGGTTCGTAATAAACATGTGATTAGCTTTTATTTATCGCCGCCTATACAACCTACGTAGGCTGTGTTAACGACTTGGGGAATTTATGTTTACGCCATGTTTCATTGTGGTATGAGCAGTAAATACTTCTCTAATATACGGGTGTTAGTTTTAATGTTAAACGATTAAGGTATCATTACGAAATTGTTATTAATTATATTTAAAAATTTTAACATAGGTTTGAGAACATAAAATATTATAGTCGATAATATTATGGCCGTACAAAATGAACACTAAAATATTTTTAATAAGCATCTCACTAAAGCACAATAAACGTACGTAAGAAGCAAATAAGAAACCTGTGCTTACAATATTTTTTCATTAGCTTTCATGACTTATAAATATCTGTCGATATTTATACTGGGGTTTGCCATTATACAATGTATAATGAAAAGCGGAAAGAGCAAAGAAAAATTTTCCTACTTATTTTAAAGATGAAAAATAGATTTTAAACAGTTATTTGAAGTAACAGTATATTTGCAAGCCTATATCTTTATGCGTGCATCGAACACGCAACCTACGGCAATGAAACACCCAACCACTAAGCCAACGGAGTCATCCTGTCGAAACTTATATCCCTAGGTAAATTATGAACAGACAGCATCACAAACTATCATAGTGTTCGTGGAAGTTAAGTAGCCTGTCCACTACATATGAAGTTATCGTGCATTTATATTGCTGGTGTAAGGAAGGCTTACAAGTCTATAATAAGGCTTATAAAGCTTGACGCTAACAATTTATGTTACCTTCATTCTCTTACATAACCTTTACTGTATAGAAGATAATGCAAATATTTTTTTTAAAATACATCACTCTCCTCAAATTAAAACTGTGATGTCAAATTATCTCTTCGTGAAAAACGCAAAATCTTACCTATCCGTCTTTTAATTATTTCGGCTCCAGACAATAGTTGAATAGTTTCAAAAGATTCTGTATAGATTTTTTTCAAAACATAAAACAAATGCGAATATCACCATGTATCAGGCATCTGAAAAAAAAAACTACCATAAAAAACAACCTAAAAACTCCTGTCCCAAATACCAGAAAGCAAATTACAACTTAATAGTTCTTAATAAAGTACAAATAAAGCACGAGTGAAGACTTATTTCATAGGGCAACACTAAACAGTGATTCGGGTACATCCAGGGTAGGCGTTCAAATGAATTTATTGCCCAAAAGGATGTCTCTACGGCTTTGTCGGAATTCGAGGTAAGTTTTCTAACCCAAGTGAGAAAGAAAAAAATACTATTTAACAACTTCGCTCTTTTATTTTTTGTTATACAAGTAGATACTTATATTTTTATTTGGAAATGAGAGAATGATTCTAATTTATAAAGTGAGTTAGAATTTTTCTTATAATGAATATATTATGATCTTCAATATAATTATAAACTACGATGCCTTATTACTCATAGTATGTATAAGTAGATTGAATGTTTGTTGATCATAAGATCTACGGTAATTTTATCTTACCTAAATGATATACAGCTTATTGTGTATACTGTACTATTAATAGTCACTCGTCTAACTCACTATTGATACATTTGTGTTCTTGAGTAAATCGATCGTGTTTTTTTAAGCAACTTGCCCTCAGCCTTTATTAATCTACGCGGTCAAGCTTTTATTCCAGTTTTAAGACAAAGCATCATCAATACCAGCCAATGATCTGAACAGACCGGCTCACGGTAAATTTATCAATATCGTACGCTCGACTCGACCGGCAGACTACAGAACAAACTTTTAATTGGAACAAAATCCCAGTACCGAAGGCGTTTTAATTAGGAAAATTTCCTATGAACAAGCGGACGATATAATTTCTATGCAAATTGAGCATTTAACTTCGCATAACACTGGTGGGAACCGTTACTTCACAAGAAGGATCCCGCCAGTATATTTCTGAATTAATAAAGAGCTAATTGATCAAGTTCCCTTGACGGATTATTAATAACTTTTGTTTGTTTTGGCGGGTTGTGGGCGAATCGCGATGTCTCTATTAACGCACGAAATATATTCAGTTGTCTCTGTGTGCGTTAGTATAATATAACCCACACGCTCGTAACTTTAGGGAATTTTCTCAATACAAACAAAACTGAGTTCTAAAATGAGAGGCGCAGAGATCAATGTCGCCTGACCGTTTGTAATGGATAATTAACATCTGAAAATAGACCACAAACTTGGTTATAGATTCATTAAAGTGACGAGTTAACTTTATACTATTTTGAAAAGAAATAAAGCCCGTATGCAACACACCATGTTTAAACAAATTCGAATATTTCCCTTTGTAATCTACAGCTAAAATTTCTGGCACTGTCCATTGGCCGGTCATTTGAATCACAGTAACTTACTGTTAAGCATTGACACGGCACTAAAATACGTTACATATTGGCAACGGACTGCGTAAACACAATAATAAACAACACGTACTCAGTTAGTGGAGTAACAAAAATACTGACAGCGTAAATAGTTTGTAACAATAATCGTTAAATCTGTCCTAGATAAACAGCGTCCGATTTAAGAAAGGGATTAATGTAGTCTTTTTTAATTAAGTACGTTTTGCTCCAAATAACATTAATTAAAAACACAATTTATTGCTTAACAATTCGTCAAAAATATCTTTCTGACTTGTCTTTCTATCCTTGCCTTTTAAGATGGAAACTTTAAACGAATGAAATAATTCTCTTTGAAATAATTCTAATGTAATATCAGTACCTACTCCTAATCACTTACATTGTAACACCTGTCACACACAAAGACAAGACAAACGATTGAAAAACTTTTCATCGAACGCTCAATTAAACCGAGCGACTCAAGAATCGATTAGAGTCGGTATTCGATTGAATATCGAGCGTAATCGACACCCCAGTAAATTGATAACTCGGGGAAAAGACCGCTCCTAATGAATATGCGATTGAGCTAAGAAAGTTAATATTGAAAATTAAGTCTAGGATTGGAGTTATCTCCGATCAATATTAGCATATCTATCGAAGAGATCATCTCTTTAAGAAGAGAAAAGTGGATGGAATAGGGTTTAGTTGAAATAGGTTAACAACTTATAGATAAGTTTTTTTTAAGTTTGATTTTGTTATCTTGTGTTTGAGATTTTATTGAAGGGATGCCAAAGATATTTAATAAAACATTTCTAAAAAATAAAAACAAAATAATTTGATTTTATATTTACCTATTTATAATATTAGTCTATGAGGAGGGTAAAATATTGTGAAATACCTTTTTCGTTGCAAATAATTCTTTATCCACACTGCTCTTTGTACTTTACTGGTGGAGGATATACGGCTACCTTTGTACTTAATATGGCTCATTTAAAGCGTTATTAAATACCTGATTTCATGGAGTACAAATATACAAAGCTTTAGTTATACTCCATCAAATACCTAGACTACATCAGAAACAAACCAAAATCACGTTGCAACCAATTACGGTCCAAGAGACCAAAATTAATAGAATCACAGCGCACACCGCGGCATCGGCTTGCCCTAATCAATAGTCTATATATAATTAGCGGCGACTATTATGTTACATCGTGCATCCACTTTACAAATATACGTTGGCATATGTTCAAAGTGTAATTAGTCTATTATTGGTGCGTCGCGCAATCGACTGCGGTTAATTAAAGGTGACGCGTTTATTTAATTAGATACGTTTGTGTTAGCTGGTGTGATAAAAAGTTAGAGTTGACAGCAACTTTTAGGTTCATAGTTACGATGTTCGTACCTTGAAAGTAATAATTTATGAAACAAGGAATATAATTGAGTATGATGTGAAATCTCATATAAAAAAAAAAACTTGGAAGTGAGTTATAGCCGCCACGCAATTAATTACTCACCAATACTATGCTTCGAAAATAACTTTTAAACTATCGCGCTGCATGTTTTTAGTAATATTATAGAACGGGGATTAGCGCGTACATGCATACCTTTAGGGCATGACGATCTTCACTGACTATGCTTCAGTCTAATTATAAGTCTTTTTTGGACATACTTCACGTACCTAGAAATCCTAGCAACTACGGAATTGATGCGCTATTTTTAATGTATTCTTATGATAAATAATATGTGCTTTAAAGTGTACCCAAGTGATTTCACCTCCACAACAAACTT
Source organism: Autographa gamma (assembly GCA_905146925.1). Classification (NCBI taxonomy): domain Eukaryota; kingdom Metazoa; phylum Arthropoda; class Insecta; order Lepidoptera; family Noctuidae; genus Autographa; species Autographa gamma. The sequence continues at coordinate 10,268,793 of LR989856.1, read as the reverse complement.
ACACCGCCAGACTGACAAAACAAAACACGATTTCTAAGTCCCCACAGCACTCAACCCTAAAAACACAGCTTAAAAATTACCGCTTACAGGGCGTGTTTATACGTGTGCCCAAGATATTATCGTCTAGAAAGTTTTCAGCCTGCTCTATAATTGATATTCATGCATACGTAGGGTAGGGGCGATACGGAAGCAATAAATCTACTTTTGTTTGTTAGTTAGTGCGATAGCATCGGAGGTGTTAAAAATGTTGTGCGTTTATGTTAAATGGTAGATTAATGAGTAGGTGGGAACATTTGAATTTTTGGTCGTGTTTTGTCTTGAAGAACATTAATACCTGTCAGCGTCTATTGCTTATGACGTAGTTAAGTAAATGAAACAATTACTTTAGAAAATAATTGTATTTAAAAAAAATACATGAATCTGATACCTCTCGCAGCATAGCCTACAAAGTAGAAATATCGATATGAATAAGAATAAATTGTATTGTGTGCAACGCGGTTTTACCCGCGTGAATAATAATTCATACACTCTCTTTATAAATTATAGCCTATGCGTTATTCCGATGTATAAGCTACATTGTTGTAAGGTTTCATTAAAATACCTACATTCAGTAGTTTTTGCGTGAAAGAGTAACAAACATCCACACATCCATTCTCACAAACTTTCACATTTATAATATTAGTAAGGATATTGCGGGCAGAAAATATAATTTTAACTTCGAACCCCAAACTATGATATATAATATTGCAATAGTCATATTATTATTCTGGTGTCATGAATAAACAAAATCTTTCACCTCAATAAATAAATCCTTTAAAAAGTGCAAAAGATGGCGGCCATAGCAATCGAGTTGCTTAGTATAATAGTTGAAAAGCTTCCGTAGAGTGGTCAGGCAAGCCAGACTATTTGAAAACACACTAACGAGACACTTTGTGCCAGCTTTGAGTGAAAGAAATATACAGTCGCAGTGACTAGTGCACTTCTAAGAATTCTAGATTGAAATACGTGTGAATGGGTCTAACTGATGCTAATGGATTTTTACCTTACTTGACTGAAATTTATTTAGGATAAACCATGCTAGACATTCAAAAACATGGTAAGCAAATTGCACAAAAATTTTAAAAAAAAACCTTCAAGCAATCCAAACTCAAAAAGAAGCTATATTATTATTGAACAGGTAATATAATTTGTAATGTTGAATTATAAATTTGAATGCCTAAGTACAGGTCCCATGTAATTTTCGTAACTTTTTCGTTACCTGTAAGTTATTTCGAGCACTCAATTTAAACCACACAAATTATTTACACATAACACAACAAGCAAGTCCAATTCAAAATCCGGACAGTCCAGAGTCCAAACAAAAACAATCTGTTTGCGAAGGCACTGACAAAAATACACGTCGGGACAAAACTAGAGGTACGCAAAAAAGGAACATTAAAAATTCATAAGGGTAGAGGCATTTTCAGTGTTGATGGTAGAAAAGCCGAGTGCATCAGTTGTTTGAAGTGCCGCAACCGTTGCGAAAAACGAAAGTGGAAAATTGGATTGTACTAGGCAGTTCTTTGGAAAATTTGTTACCATCAACTTTGTTTGGCATCGCTTTTTATTGACTTTTCATTCTTTTTTTTTTTCTTTATTCAACAAACTCGACGGTTCATAGAATTTTAATTGTGAGTGAGATAAGTTTCAATAGGTTTCGTAGAATTAGTCAATATTAAAAAAGGCAGAGCGAACGAAACGAACGAAATGATAATAAAAAAAAACTTTTTTTATATAGATACTTAATGCACATAAGAATCTACTGTTACTGGGCTAACTACATTTTATAAACGAGGAATAGGCGCTGATAGTCGAAATACAGGCAATGCCTAGTTCGACTACAGAGGCTTAATTCATAAGACTAAAAGAAAACATGATAGAGCCTGTCAAAATTGTTGTGTGTAAGTGTTTATAAATAAACTGATTTTTATTTATATTTTTTTTTATTTTATATAACCTTTTAAGTGTCCCACACCTGGGCAAAGGTTTCCGTCTGACTTATGGGATGGTAATTTTTTTTTTATACTACTACATATTTTTATTTATTTATCTGTGTAATGTACCAATCAACTAACCAACTTTATATAAAAAAAAAACAAAACTTCTATTTTTAGACACCCAACCACTAACCCCTAAAAACATTATGATAATCCGAACGCTTAGCAAACAAACTAAATATTACATCATTTCCTAACATGTCCGTTCTATACAGAGACAACTGGGTCGAGAGAGCGTCACTTATTCTGTATGTATGAGACGTATGACTGCGGGAGGCGTATTTAAAAGTAGACATTTGACTGGACCGACCATCTGAATACCAAGATGAAAGTTTACGGTCCCCTCTAGCTGTGGAACCGTAGAGTATTGAAAAGTGAAGACTATAGAGTGTGCATATTAAAGAATCAACTGTGAGCAGTAGTATGAACTAGTTTTTAATAAAATTTAGTTTAAAAACAGAGCGTTTCGCGTTAAAAACACTACAATCAATCCAACAAAACTTGCTGAACTAAACTTGACATTCACAACTAACATTTGATTTAACAACAGTTGCATCACTTAATTTTAGATTATTATTACCCAAAAATATCGAAATAAACAAAATTTCTTTATTAGCGTTTATCGTCGCACGAAAAACAACCGATGAAATCAGTCAGCAAGTGTACTACATACAACCAAAACTTGTGTTTACGATCGACACAATTGGCTTTTAACGATTAGCGAACTCTATAATATATTTTCTTATCTATTCCTACTGTGGAGTAGAACCGAAACTATTTCATTTTTAACTAGCATTCCGACGTGTCGATCTAGGGAAAAAGCTTAGCGTGAACCCTATACGTGTACATACATATTGATGAGTATTTTCCTGGTTTTACGTTTACATAAATATATTAGCTCGTGTTAAATCATTTATTTGATCGAATGAATGTGTTACATTTTAATCCTATTGCATATTTATGTTTGTTGTGCTTACAAAATAGGTATGTTTAAAATATAACAAATTAATTTATTATAAAATAATATTCATCATTACAAACAAACGTAATTATTTTGGATACTAAATATTATTCCTATCAAATATTTTATTCAAAAATAGGTAACCAAAACTTTCCATTGAACAACAGTTTATAAAGTGTCATTAACCCCTATTCTGTGTGCTACATTTACGATTTGATATTTTATTTTTAGTTGAACTAAATTAAAAGTAAATTGACAAAATAAATTGGAACTAAATAAAAGTTTGCAAGATAATAAATGCAACATAGTGCGTCGAAACACAATTTATTTTATCACAAAATTTCCAATTGTGCCGGAGCAAAAATACATTCTGCGATAATAATCGTTGGCAAACAAAACTATTTGAATTTCGAAAGCTAGATAAATAAAATTAGTTTGGTATCCAATTTATTTTTATTGGCGCTTTGTTGTTCGAGTAAATCACTTGTCCTTCAAATGGTCATACGGTCGTCGTGACATAATGTCACGAAGTGTCACAGAAAATGTCCTTATTTTGTGCGAGATGTATTGAACTAAAAAATACTAGTATATAGAGATATATATAATAACTTTGAAGTAACAAGAGGAGGTAGCAGGACGACCTACAGTACTACGATGGTTGGTTTGAGGTAGCTTGAGACAAAGATGGACAGATTTGGGGGAGGCCTTTGCCCTACACTGGGACAAAGTAACTTAACATACCATCACGCCTGTATCCCAAATAAAAGTACAAAATAGGCTAATAAAAAAACGGAAGTAAAACAATTTACTCCAATACTTTGACATAGAGATGCAGAAGACAAAATAATAACCAACATTTTTATATTTTAGCGTCGTTATTATCTCTCCGTCTAACAAACAAAAAGTGCACCTTACTCACCAAAATAATCTCCATACATAATACGTAAGCAGCATAAAGTCGACATTGTCATATTAAGCCGACACAAGATCAGGCTCTAAGAAGGCTTCGTAGTAATCTCTAAAACCACGCCGAGATAACACAAGACGCTAGCTAAAGCCTAGACCAGATTATGTTAGTATTTTAGTCAGCTGACGAATATTTTAGTACTAGATGCTAGCAGAAATGTGGAGCTAAATTTAGCTTTTATGAAGCATCAATGTTTTTGTAAGAAAGACGAGTCAAGTAAATAAGAAATATTTTGATAGAAGATATTTTTTGTCATGTCTAAAATGTCTACAGGAGATCTTTCAAATGAACACGTTAAAATCTTGGTCAACCTATATTTTTTTACAGACAAAGTAAAATCTAGGTATATAATAAAATGAAACTAAAATTATTAATTATTTACATATAAAAAATATTAGATGACACACAACTTTTTAATGTACATCTACAATCGACTATTTACATAGCGTTAACGTCCTTCAAGGACGTCACTTTTTCTTAACATTTCCTACTATGCAATAATCTTACGAAACTACAAAAAAGTACGACAAAGCTAATTAACTTAAAACCTACCACAGACGTATGAGAGTACAAAAACGAAAATAAAAAGAAAATAAGACCTTCACATGATGGTCAAAAAGGCAAAGACGTGCCCTCAAGAGAAATGTAAATAATTTACAGAGTCCTTTGAGTACTAGCCCATTAAATTCCTCCTGTTTGTTGCTCTAATTAGGAAAATTACTCCAGGGAATGCTTCAGCCTGAAAAAATTAAGGCGAAATGAAAATCACAGTTCTAGGTGTAAAATTATTATGGGCACGCACGTCGCACGGTACATATAGTTTATTTTGTCTGTTTAGCGACGAGTATGACGAAATGCTTGATTAAAAATGTTACATTTGGCTTAGTAAATCTCTTGGGATAGGTAATGAAAGAAAAACATAAGGATGTTAACGGTTAGTGACAAGACTATTCTCAGATGTGAGGATTGTAAGGTTGGAAGGAAATCGGTCTCTAAGGAAACTTAAATGTTGATAAGGTGACAGCATCGTGTAAGTTGGTTTAAGTACCATTTTTAAGGATACCAGTTAAGTCAAAATATTAACACTGTTGAAAACTTTATTATGATAACATCTGTCATTGTTAATTTGAAGTGCAAGACAATCATGATCATCCACCAAAAGGATACCCACCCTCATTAAAACCAATTTAAATAAAATTCCTATAAAACAAGTGACTACCTAAGTAACCGTGATTTTAATAATAATTTACTGTTCAACAAGGCTGCTGCTGCATCCAAGAGCGGGACCCTTATAAATAATAGCCTGCCTACAGACATGGCATTTTAAAATAAATTTACCGGAGCAGCCTTGCAAATTGAGAGTGTAATTGGAGCTTCTATGAAGGCTCGTTGTGTTGTGTACTCACGTAGTCATACTGAATTTACGGGAAGCTTTTGAATACCTAAAATTGCTGTCCTTGTTTTTAAGAGTTAGTTACAGCATTTGTAACTCAAGAATGGGTAAACCGATTTTCATGATCTTGTATTTGTCACCACCACCGATTGGTGGTGCTCCAAATATGAAATTGAATCATAGTTCTAAACAGTATAATTAATTTTATATTTCGCTAAAAAGAAAAGGTTTATTTTGCGTAATAGATCGAAACTACAATAGATCGAAAAAAAAAATGTCAATTAAGAAAATTTTTATTCAGCAACCAATCCAATCTAAACAACCAAACATATTTCCAAATATTTTCCCAATTAAAAAAATATACTAAAATCATAGGCAAGCGAACAAACAATAATCAAAACTCGAATTCCTATCACTTCAAACTTATTTCCCAATACAACACGGTCCATTGCACATTTTCCATACATAAAACTATATTTATATATTTCTATACAAAAATTCTTCCTCAGTTAGTTTAAATAAACAACCTAGAGTGAATTCCACAAGTTTTTCAAACGCACACATACTTGAAAACAGAGCATTCTTACAGTCGTTGGGGTCATATCTTTTCAGCGTCTGTTGAGTGCGAGACAAATTAAAGAGAAGTCCTATTGTAGGGCAACAACGGTTTTGGTATGAATGAGGATAATAATTTACCATGTTCCGGGATTTAGGACACGGAATTAAACCGTGTAATTTCTCTACATTTATTGTACTGTTTGATAAACTGGATAGTGGGAAATATAGATCTACCAATTTTTTATAGTTTCTATTGTTTTTATTTTATCGATTAAAGAGATTTAATCTGTAAATAAAAGTACATTTGAAAGGTGTTTGCAATTTTTTTGATAATGTTATCAACATAAGCATGTCAAAAAAAAAATATTAGAAACTTTTTAAGCCCTTAAAGGCAAGGGCAACACGCTACATTTCATGTGTAATTTTTAAACGTTAATAACGGATTGCGTTTTCAAATAGAGTTGGTGGTAATAGCTTTTTAAACCCAGTATTTATCAAGATGTTAATTACTAAGAATGGTGGCATTTAAAAGCGACTCAAATATATTATGCTCGTAAAAACTACAAATAAAGTCACAACCCACGTTATTATAACAGCATTTTTTCTTGACAATCTTATAGTTTATGACCACCTTTTAGCCTCTTTTTTTCTAGAATTTATTTAAAAGCTCATAATCAAGTTTTAAATAGTGATGAATTAATTTTAACACTTATTTATTAAATAAACGAATTAAGTTATTTCCCGTTATACAAATGAAAACATCTAATCTTCATTATGTAAATAACCTCTAAAAATTGTAAAGTAAATTAATTGGAATATAAAAAATTAATTATAAAATAAAAATATATTTTACAACATATTTAAATCCCGCACTACTCCCAACCCATGCACCCCCTACAGCCGTCGAGCCGACGAAGGAGCGGCATTCAGACGAAGCTCCTCGTCTCGGTCCCCATTCATTGTGATGATTGCTCCACACTCATTATAGCTGTACAACTGTACAACTCGACTGGCCCGCCACGATGTTTGACTCTACTCGCTGTAATGACGGGGGTTTTTCTGAAGCGAATTGTCGATTGTTTGGTGTTTGATTTTTAGCGTAAAATTGCCGAACTTTTAATAGATAACCAAAGTAAAAAAGTGAACCTACTTTTTGATAGCTGATTTCCTCTAACAGATTACTCTCTGAAGGTTAGATCTCTGAATACTGGAATGGAGATAGAGAGAGATAGAGAGACAGAATGATGAATATATATTATGTCTATTATACTGTGGGTGTACATTGGTACACCTCTGCCTACCCCTTCGGGGATACAGGCGTGATGATATGTCTATTCTATTGGCGGTGCAGTACATCTCTTATTATTGCCATTTATTAAAATTCGCATTAACTATAGATGATAAATGTATTATGGAAAGTTTATATATCAGATTATTTTCAACAAACGAATAATACCAATGTTTACTAAACCTTCTAATTATGTTGGTACTAAACACAAAATTATAATAAATTCATATATAGCTATTGAATGAACCTTTAAACAAATTGCTCTTTCATATAGTGTGTGGAGCAATCCACTGTGGGATAAGTCGGGCACTTGATTTCATTCCAACTGAGATCAAAGACTGCGTTAGGCGATTGTTTAGGGTTCCTTAGCCGTGTGACGTAGGTACTATACAAAATCAATGGTATATAGGTGTAAAATATTGTTATTTATTTATCGATTATCGCATGTATGTTGAAACAAAAGATGATTTCTTAATCACCTTTTAACTCGTTTAACAGTTTTATTTGCTATGCCTAATTAAAATTGAAAATTAACTAACATTATCACATTTATTCTTTTTTAAACACTGTAAAAGCATTGAAATTATTTTACAAATAACTTAAGTGAAACCTTAACGAATGTGCAAAGCGTCACACTTGACTGTTTTTCAAACGAGGCTTGTATGGAAATAAAGGCTGAATGTCAAAGAGACGCACATTTACTTCGTCTAGATTCAACGCCACCTATTGCAGAAAATGAACTGCTTTTTTCATAAAGGTTGAAGTACTTTAATTTCTTTATAAGTAACTAACCATACCGATTGGTGATTTGAGTCATTTTCATAAAAAATAACATTGTCTTATTTATTATTTCTCATAAAAAAATAGCCTAAACACATTTTTGTACGTCGTCAGTACGATATCTCCGGCAATTGTAGAGCGATTTCCTTATTTTTGTTGACGCCTCATAAACGTATAAAAATAATTGTTATTTCAATAAACAAGACTGTTAACAATTTTTCTCTTAAATCAAAAAACAAACTGTTCAAAAACAAAGCTAAAAAATCACAACATCAAAACAACATTCATAGAATCTCCGTAAACATTTTAGTTGTGTAATAGCACCGACGCCAGTGTAAAGACAGAAATTGCCATAATAGCTCGCAACACGGCACGAACCTTAATTGTGTTATCTTCAAAAGAACACCATTAAGTCATTAGTGTTGGATAGATTAATCTAGTTAAATGTCGAGATCCTTTGGACTTGTTGTCGTCCGCGGGTCCAGCTGTTTTAAGAAACGGATTATGATTTATGTTTTAAATTATGTTTATAGAATTTAATTTTTGGTTTTTTACTGAATTTCGTCTGGGCTTTTCTGTCCTTTTATATGATTTGCTTAGATGAGCTGTAGTATTGATACAAAAGCACCGGGGAGCAAGGCCTCAAACCAAGCAGTTTTTGGAACGAACCAAAAAAAGGCACTTTTTATCAAGTACATGTAATTCAGACATTTGCTTCTAGCTTTTGACTACCCGTCCTGTGGCTTTATTATCATCACCATAAATATTATGTTAATGCCATAAACTTTTTATGACATCCTCGACTCAAATTAATAATTTAATTAACAAACTCATAATACAGGTAAAGCAACGGGCTTTACATAGTAAATAATTACTATGCGTACCTTCCTACCGTTTCGTATAATATATGACATCAAAACTTCATTGTAATTCAAATTGCCACTAGTTCAAAACCGCAACTTCTAAAACTTAGGTAATCATCTGAAACTTGAAATTGCACCGTGCCAATCCAAAACTTTCCACCAATTATCTACATTGATTTACATATTCAAAGTGCGGCAATAACCTCCGCGACTAACACTGGTACCTTGTTAAGAAACACCGCTGGGAAAAGAGCATTTCGCACTGGCCCCATCCATTGCTCGTTACATCCCAGACTAATACACCCACTGATATTATGAATAATTAATGTACTACAACCACTGAGATAATTATATACCGCCGTATCGTTTTCGGAGCAAGGAATCGGAAAGTAGGACAGTGTTAGTGGATTCTTCTTGTGAATAAGTAATGTATTGTGTTAGGTTACTTCAACTGAGTGGATAGTTGCATTATTTACGAACGTGCGAGTATTTTTCTTTGCATAAATACTTTTGTTTGTTTTTTGTATACATAATTATGTACTAGCAATTCGACTTCATAATGTACATTAGATGTTCATTTATTTATTTAATTTATTTAAAGTATGAACTGTAACTTCCTTCGTTCCTTCGTTCCACGGGTCTCTATCGTTTGCTGTCTATTAACACTCCATTTTGTATGCGTCTAGTTCATCCCTCCATCTTCGCCTGGGTCTTCCACATGGCCTTCGTCTATTAGGAACCCAATTTGTAGAGGTTTTTGCCCACGGTCCTTCTGACATTCGGCACACGTGTCCGGCCCAGTCCCATATTAACTAATTAAAACAGTTAATATTAGATACTATTTTTTTGACTTTGGAAAATTAACTTTGGCTAACAAACAAAAAATGCATACATATAATCACGCCTGTTTCCCGTAGGGCTAGGCAGAGACCACTTCTTTCCACTTGCTACGATCATTACAAACTTGTTTCGCTTCATCCACTGTCATTATTCCCTTCATACATGCTCTACATACATACATGGTAATATTGACCTGACCTTTTTTCAAGATAAAAAATCCTAACATTGAAAACCCCCAAGTACCTTGACTTCATATATTAGAATCAGGACACAGCCACAGTAACAGTCGAGTCACAAAGACCACGAACGAGCGCTTCTCGTCACGTACGGCGCGTCACATGTCTCCGAGAGATCCTTCATCAAATATCGTTCACATTCCGCTTTTTATATCTAAAGGAAATATTTTATGTTTGCTGATATAAGATTTTTATGATTGTGTAAAATAAAGATAAAGAAATCATTTAAAATTCTTTGTTTATTTTTTCAATTCGTGACATTTTTTAATTGTTAAAATAAGCCGATACAACAAAAAAAATGTTTTTATAATGTTTGAATAATTTATATATTTATTAACCAGCTTATATTCGTACTTACATTATTATCTCACTATAATAAATTAAAGAAAATAATTGAATTGTAATTAGTGTCGTGTGTCATAATCGATGAAACTTCATAAAAAGTTTAACCGACTTTTACACAACATTGATGCCTTAAAAGTAAAAATTACTCAGAATAAAGTTGTTATAAAAACTTTATTAGTCATGTCAAAGTAATAAATCTCTTTAATAATAGTCACGACAAAATTCTAGCAGTTTATGGTTATAAATAAGTTTGAAGGGGCGCCATTACAAGTGTTAGTGGCGTTTAAAGGTGAGCTTAACGTGACCACTATTTGCATAATATTAACTTATAAATAATATAGTGGCAGAAGGCTGTAAAATGTTAAGGAAGAAACTATGGTTATAGTTTGTGTTTACTTTAATATGATATGATTTTAAAATTCAATGACAAAGAAAGATTTTTTTTGTAATCATTACACTTTTATGATTAGTTTTTCTAATACGTAAAATGTCAACCAATGAGATTACCAGAGAAAACCAGCTAGATTTATGAGTTCATGATAATATCTATTTTCAGGTGTTAAAACTAACTAGTGAAGGTACTTAATTATAGTGACATTCAGTGCCAAGATACCGTTAGCCACTACTATATTTTAACCTAAATTAAAAGAGTACAGTTTTACTGGCCTTCGCTAAGGGACAAGCATTTATCTGTAATTTTCATCAAACTCTCTTGATCTTCCGAATCGTACTCAAGTCACCCTCTTTTTAAATGTCTCTAAACGTATCATTAACATTGAAAGCTCGTAATTATCTAAATAGCTTGAAAATTTAAACAAATTGCTATAACTAGGAGCAAAAATGTAAATATAATATTTTTTTCAACTTTTTTGATATCTTGGTATTCCGAATACATTAAAAAAGTGATGCTTTATAATTGTACAACAGAAAGTAAGTACCTCACTAAAGTTAATCTAACCAGATTCAGGGTCAGCCTCAAATCCGAAAACACAGACTGTTTCCATTGGCCGCCAGCTTGGCAAACACCTTGTTACATGCGTCAAAACTAAAACGGGGTACGTGTCAATTCTCAACGAAAACAATTACGCGTGCAAACGGGCCAAGCAATTTACATAGAGGGGCGATGTCGCCCGGGGCGCGGGACCGCCCGATTAAAATCCCTAAAATACCCGTCAACGTGTTGACGTTTTGATGAGGCGAAATAAATTGTGCGGGATAGAGGGGGGTACCTCCTAACCCCCGGGGTATATGCGTGCCCTAAGAAAATGAAGGTAATCAGCCGTCTATGTCGCCCGTTTTTGCTTTGAAAACTGTGCCGTGCGCGAATTTTATCAGCTTACACAGTCCAAATGCTGGGGCATGTTTCCTTTTTTACTTCGCTCGCATTTAATCATTCGTCTCGAGTTTTATAATACCTTCGTGTTTTTGCTGAAACGAATAATTGTAATATTCAGATTGGTAGTTACCGGGTTTTAGTTTAACTAGCTCTATTGTTACAGTCGTTAACTCTTTTATTGTTAGTTTGATAGAATTGCGTTAAATTAGGGGTTTATTTTATTCTTCTGTAAAGTCCAAATACGGTTTTTAGGTAATGAAAGCTCGTTTCACATTTTAGCTATAAGATTTTCAATAAAAAATGATGTCTGTAGAAATATTTCTGCAATAATTTTCCGATCAAATTCAATCGTTAATCCCCTAAACACCTTGGACCGTCCACCAACGTCCGACACAAAACTGCGAACAACATCGACCACGAAATTCACACGAAAGCGCTCAAATCAAACAGTAACCATGCAATAATAGGGCTGTCACCAACCACCACACCTCGTCACACTCACAACGGCGACCATTTAAAACTTTCCCGACACGTGACACGGCGTGACAGCCCTTGAACTATCAATTTTGAATTCTATTGTTTCCGTCATAAGGTCGGAGATTGTGAACAGATCTCGCTGCAACGGATGGAAATTCGAACTTCGTCGCTTGAAGATAAGGTCGTTGATTGCATAATAGAGTTAGGTAACCGCGTTTATTATGAACTCATGTTTGCAGCTACGTTGCAGGTTACAACAGTTCATATTCAGCTAAAATAAAAAGTGAAGTACGTCGGTATAGCACTTGCCATATTTGCCCTTTATCTTTTTAGAATAAAATATTCAAGAATAAATTGAATAATGTTTTATACCAAGGGACAGGTTACTCTTAATAAATATATTGCGTAGAAGAGCTAATCAATCAAATGTAACGCGAAAACAATTTGTTATCAGACTGAAATTCCACATTATTTGCTTAAAATTTATTGAATCCCGTGGATTTAACTTGTCCATATAATAAAACTTTTCGAAAATCAAATAATAAACAACTACTTTTCAAATAAAGTCGGTTTACAAATACTAAGTCGTAATAACGGTTGATTGCTAAATATTCAACTTTTGTATTACTTTGAAACTAAATTAATGAGTTTCGCAAATTACCGTAGTTATATAAACAGCTTTGGCAAATGGTTATGTGAACTGTAATCGTATTTTAGGCTCAGTGTTACTTATAAAATGTGTTTTTATTTTATAATCAGTAGTAATTTAGTACAATTTTTGTAATAATCGCTGTTTGATGTTAATTGACCTGTAAAGCTTCAGAAGCTATAAAACGGAAGAAATATATTACAATTTTCTCTTTCATGCCGATCTCAGTAACATAATGATCTCGATACTTTGACTTGTCTTATGTGTTCTTGGGAAACTTTATTCCATCCTGGTTAGTGAACATAAAAAGAATAAAAAAATATATTTTCACAGATCCGACAAACCTACAACGAACGTACGTTGAAAAGATATCCTGACAGCATTAAATATGATTCCTGAAGCGCTAACTTCCAATTACGAGGAGATATTGGACATAAAATGGGTCCCCACTTCGGGGAGTCGAAAAGTGTACATTATTATTATAAATAAAGCGAAATGTCAAAAATTCTGCCCTCAGGGGGCAAGGCGACGTGGCGACGCATAAAGAGATTCGTCCCTTCGTAAATGATTACAATAAAACTACCGCCATGCGGGGTACGCAGAGGGGAAAGGAGGGGGGGAGGGGGGGTGATATTTGCATAATTTTACTTTTATTACAGTCACACGCTTTTGTAGAAATTGGCGTCAGAGTCTTTGGTTCATTGCGGCAAATTATAGCTGGTGATGTAACAAAAGAATTTATAAATAAGAGAACAAATATACTTACTGTTTATGTTGGAAATATTTTGAGATCATTTCCAGAAGTAACACACTCCAGTTATACATAACTCGGTCTAAATTCGCGTATCTCGATTCTCAGTAATGTATTTCAAAGTTTCTAGATATTCGTATTCACTTCTGTTTCTGTCATACGAGTATTCAGTCATATACTTATATTCGAAATGTATGAGAACTAATCACAAGAGCTTTTTTAGTAAACATATAATTTCTCAATTACTTAAAACATTGTAATACAAAAAGATTGCTAGATTTTCTTCGAGAACATTCTATTTAGAACAATTTTGTTACGTAGTTGCATTATAGCATAGATTTTCAAAGGAGTTAATAAACTTGCCTTTGACAGCTAATTAGCTATCGGAGCAAGACGCTGAGATTATGCTTACGTCATAGCGCACTACAAAATACCAATAGTAAACAAACAGTACCCTAAAAAATACACTCAGAGACAATTAACCGGCCACTTTAATAAAATAATAATATTACGCTATAATTTCGGCAAATCATTGTGATAATATTGTCAAGAAAAAAAAATATTTAACGAAGTTACATTGGAATGTTCAAGTGGCCGGTTAATTGTGTCTCTGAGTGTATAAAAATAACTATTTATAAAATTAATAAGAGCGGGTGTAAACAATGTATTATGGTATCAGTCCATAATTATCAGAGGAAATCGTATAAAGAGACCTTTTGTTCTATAATTATCATGAATGTCAATACAAACATATCGTATTCTCATTAGTACAAAAGATTTTTTGAACTGAAACACAACGCCAATAACAGGCGTCCTCATTAAAACGCGTACAATTCATACAAATTATATGTGAACACATAATTATTATTATCGCAAAGCGAATGCGAAATGGTGTTACATATTAAACCATAATTATCACTCATTATATTATTTAATATATTATTGTATAATGGGCTCAATTTACATGGAAGAACCAAATTTTATATTTTAATTATGAAGTCGGTTAATTAAAATTTATTATTTCGTTGTATGTGGTTCTATAATAATATATTATTATCCTTAAAGTTCAGAATTTGATTTACTCTAGCAGAAACAACCAAAAATATCTCAATGTAATCTTATTTCCGATTTTTCTATGGTTTCGAATAAAATTTGATACCCCTAACAAAACTATCAACTATTTCCTACCAACCCTTGAGTTATGCAAGATATCTCACATATCAACCCCACCAGGCTATCGAATGGACCCCATCACGCGTCAAGGGTACAGGAAACAATTATTTTTGGACCCCATCGTATCGGGGGCCTGTTCAGATAGCCGTATATACTTGACGCAAGGCCTTTATGCTTTAAATGACTCGGTAAATTTGAATTTATTGTCGTGAAACAGGTGGAGAGAGGAAATATGGAGCTGATAGGAAACAAATGTTTTGTAATATCAAGGGCATTGATACTTGTAACTACTATGCTCAATGGATCGACAATTTTTTTTTATGTGGTGAGAGATTTTATCTATATATTTTACATTAACTATCTATGATACCTACCGATTATTATCAGAAAAATAATTACATTGAATTAAAAATTAATAAATTTTGAACCATTTATTATTATTATGTTAACACACATAAATTAAAATGACTTTTTTTAACTTGTATGAAGCTTAAGCCTGAATTTCTTAATGAGGCCCTTTATAACAGTATCGCGTGGCTTTTTGTGCCTTGTCACGACTCACAAGGACGTATTCAAGTAGGTTGAGGGAGGTCATGGTTTAACAAGCGAATGCGAGGAATTTAATACGTTACATTTTGATGTGATTGTCGAATACATAGTTCATCTAATAACTGTAGACAGATTTGGAGTCATCACACCTAAAAATTACGAGATCGGATTGGTAAAACTTCTGCCTGTCAAAAAAACTTTAGATGTTAAAATTGTTGAGGTTTCTGGTTCACAATCTCACACAGTAGTAACTATTATTGTACCTTAAAATACTTCCGCAGCTAATTACGTGAGGACTGATTATGTTCGCAATCATAATAAATGTTTAAACGTACCTCGAAACTCTAATGAAAACATATTTCTTAACGTGTTTAATTAAAGTGAGTTGGAAACAAAATCAGGCAGATCTCCTACAGGTGTCGCGAAGAAACCGCATCGCGAAGCTAATGTGTTTACACCATTACATGCAAGATCCACCGACCAATATACAAGACCTGCCCCACCCCCCCGCAAGGCAGACAAATCTCCCACCAAAGAGGTTGAAGTTCAAAGCTCCGCGGGTCAAATTATCTGGCCGTGTTTACGGATTTCGACAAACATCGCCAACACAGACGCGTTAAGTTTTATTACTTTCCTCTTGTAAATTATAGGTGTAATATATGGCTTGGTTAGTACTGAGATGTTTTCCTTGTAAAACGATAAAAATGTGAATTTCTCGAAGGGTTTCAGTGCCTGTTTACCGTGGTGATTCGAGCGGCATGTATAATTTATGACACGTTGCGCACATAAAGTAGAAAATATGTGTTTGGATTACATACTACTTTTTTGAAGTTTGATATCTGATATCATGATGGATGTGGGTTTTCTTGCGGACGAGTATTGTTAAAAGTTAGTATTTGTGATGACAGATGACAGTGGGACGTAGGTAATTGGCAGTGAAAAGGTATGCCATCTATGTTTCTTTTTACGTCGTAAAAGTTTTCACCTTTGTATCGATATTAATTTACGTATTAATTAGATTTTTTCTTTAAAATAAAATAGAAACACACTGACAATAAAAAGCATGAGAGACTTAATTCATTTGAAACCCACCTGCATCTGTGACACATGATATATACCAGAATCGTCATAAAGGTATTAAAAAATGGAAAACCCAAAACACCTAACAGCATCGTGCAACGAAAACCCCATGAATATTTTCCCCACATGCGCCCTGGCTGGTTTACTATTTTTTCTTTCTTTTTTGTCAAATTTAAAAATAGAACACAAATTCGTTGCAGATGCGTATCGCAGAACGAATTGACTGGCGCGGGTTACCAGCGCCGATGTTCGAAAAACAAAAAGAGAAAAATACAGCAATAGAATCAAAAATGTTAGACGCTGAACATCGGTCGGACGCGAGGACGTGTTGCGTCACAGATTAAAAAAAGATTTCTATATTACGTTTTTTTAAACCGATTTCGATACACCGAGACTTTGAGCCTTATTTCTATGTCGTCAGGTATGTTATTTGTGTGTACCAAAATTTTTAGACCTGTATGGAAAAATTTAGTTACACTTGGGTGTTGGATA
This sequence comes from Autographa gamma, assembly GCA_905146925.1. Classification (NCBI taxonomy): domain Eukaryota; kingdom Metazoa; phylum Arthropoda; class Insecta; order Lepidoptera; family Noctuidae; genus Autographa; species Autographa gamma. The sequence continues at coordinate 10,252,019 of LR989856.1, read as the reverse complement.
TGATTTTTTATCATATAGTGACTGCTATTGTATTATTATTTTATTTTTCTACATTACCTGAAAAAACAAACTACAATACCAAAAAATTGACAAGCTCAAAACAATAAGTCAAAAGTCAATTATTCTAAACACGAAACACGAACCGAAACTCCATTGTGTGTATCCAATCACTTACCCACTTCACCAATCAAATCAAATTCCCCAACTACCCGAACCTAATAAGTAATAAAAAATCAAAACATACAAAAAAAAGTGATCCGCACATTTATATTTCCTTTTTCATTTCAGTACGGCTGCAGAGCCAATTACAGATATTTATTTGGCATCAACAAAGCTTCGCGAACCAACGGCGGTGATCAAAAACAAAGGTATATGTAACTAACAATGAAAAATGGACCCAATGTGTGCATTGTAAATTTAAACGTCTGTCTGTGTGTACATTATGTTTTTTATTAAATAACCTCGTCGAATGAAATGGACTAAAGAGAATTGGTGTTTTATTGAATTTGGTCTCCCGTCAATGATCGTACTTTTTAATTTCTCTTAGCTTACCTTGGACGAAAAAAAAAATCATGTGACCTATGGAACTGGTTAAGATAAGCAGGTTTTTTTTTATAAAAACTTGATTATTTACAAAAAAAAAAACGCTCTATCTCATCATTCTTAAGTTAATAAAATAATATACAAAACCATTCCACAGAATAGGCTTTACCAAAAAAAAAAAAGAATGGTCACCAAAAAAAGGACCTTTCAATCGAAAGGGAAATTGAAAGCGCAGCCAAAATATCTCTACTCCGGCGGAATCGAACCCCACGTCAAGGGCCCTAGGGGAGACAAAATTAAGTACTACGACAGATATAAATCACGTCCCATGACCGCAAAATGTGCATGCATCATGAAAACTGGGCATTATCAAAGCGAATGAGGTTTTATGTGAACCGTATAATCAAGGGGGAGACTTTAATATGAATTAATGTTAGAAGGTTGTTAAAATGGTGTTTAAAACCACAACTTAAAGTAGATTTTAACAATATAAATCATCATCAAGCAATCTCTCAATTGTTGAGTTTAGCACTGCATGTTTACCCGAGGACCAAATATTTTTGGTATCTGAAGATACTGTACCTAATTTAGGAAAATAAATTATATACGAATTTAGAAAATTTTCTTTTTTCTAAGTCGGTTAACAAAAGGCTAGGCCTCTTACTTAAAATGAAAGGAATCATAATAAAATATGCCAGATGTCTCAGACTTGAAATGAATTGTATTATAGTAAAATATATTAGTTGTATAAAACTTCTGTAACATAATCGGATACTATACCAATTGACAATCAATTTTCTACACACATTACGTCAAAATAATACTATCTATACAAAATATTATACCTAATAATGTCACATCATTATGTCTACAATCGATTGTATTGAGAAAAACCTTATGACATATTTGACATTCAGCTTATTGTTAACAAATAAGACTACATAAAATTACGTACAATAAAATAAATACTACAATATTCTTCTCGAACAAGTAATAAATATATATATCATCACGCCTGTATCCCCGAAGGGGTAGGCAGAGGTGTACCAATGTACACCCACAGTTCGCCGATATGTTTAGGTCCCATGTAATAGGGGGCGAGCCTATTGCCACAAACCGGGCACAAATCCAAACTCCGATCTGCTACTGAGCATTTCATAGAAAAACCCAATAACACCTTGGTCGACTCGAGAATCGAACCCAAGACCTCTAGCGTAGCAGTCAACAACAAGTAATAAAAACATTTCTAATTTCATACACAACACAGAAAATGTACACAAAATTAATTACTGTTTTTAATCAACATTGTTACATTGTAGTCGAACTTAAACATTGTATTGCATCTCGTTCCATGTGTGTAGCAAAGTTTTGATTAGGTTCTTACATTTTATTAAGTACACTAACATTGTTTGAACAGATTTTTATTGCTTTGGCTCGTAATTTGCACCATTTGTTAACCCGCGTACCTCAGGAATTAAGATAATCCGTTGTTACAGACTATCATCCTTTGATCTTTGACAAGTCATAACAATTCTGACAACCACTACTACGATAGTTTATTTAGGGCCGAACTCCACCCAAACGGAGATGAGCAGAGCAGAGCGGAGAAGTGTATACAACAACCAATAGGAGTGCCTCATTCAGCCCCAGCTACACATCTAAACTTGAATAACGAATTCCTATTGGTTGTTTAAAAACGTCTCCGCTCGTCTCCGCTTTGGTGGAGTCCGGGCCTTACACTGTGAATTGCGTTGTGTGAGGTTAGATAGATAGATGCTTCATGTAAAATACGATATTCAGCTAAATCTTGTAAGGCTGAAAGCTGACCCCAGAACAACTTGGAAAACGGCTAGGGAGACCAATTATGTGATCTGACCTTACTTAAATAAAATTATTAACGTGAACATTGCAAGATACAATAAGATTTTTTTTTATTAAAATGATGATAAATGTAGAATCCTAGATCACAGTAAACTCACCTACAATACATACGTACGTAAGGTAGCAAATGTAGGTTTCTGGTTTCACAATGAAAGGAAAATATAACGCGTAAACAAGAATTTAATTACTCAACCATATTTACAGGCAAATAGTCTTGCTTTCAGCTAGCATTTGACAAAAGCCGGAACTCGGGTCCACAGCGAATTCCTTTCAGTATAAAACAAAACAAGGATAAGTTTATTTGAGCAATGAGATGAAACTTGAGTCGTCTTTGGTTCTTTGAATGGCATAGAAATGAATTATTGTAGGTCATTTGAATTGGCTATTCAGAAAATCGAAATCGAAATCTTAGAACTAATTACTTTTGAAACAAATAGGTAGGCATATTTTAAGTTATTGTTGCAATGTCAACCCAAAGAGATCAGGATTGGATTGTGTTAAGAACTTACTGCGAAAACATGCCTCAATAATATGTTTTCAGCATTTCAAGAACATGTCAGTAGTAATCCAATTTAAAGCGAAAGTTTCATTTAGTTTAATGATCGCTCAAAAAAAAGTGTTTCTTTTTTCGCATATTCTTAACGTTACCATTTACTGAATTAATGATCACAAAACTAAGAATACCCGATTTTTTTAAGGGTTTAAAGATTCTCCAAAATTTTCAGTCTAATAATTTCGATAATACTCCGACCCTTAACCCTAAACAGCCGCTGAATAAATCAAACCAAAGTGTAATATCGTTCACAATAGGTCATTCACGACGTCGCCGGCGTGTCGGCCGTCACAAAGAGACATAACGAGGCCGTGCCGTACCGGAGCGGACCGGACCGGGCCGGAAGCGGCTCGCTGGCTCCCGTACAGCATCCGTGGAGCCGGCGGCTATATTTCCGTTCCGATTCAAAGTGAACGACGTGAGGACTCGATGTAGGTTTATTTGAATGTTCATATTTTTCTATTTTTAGAACAAATGTGATTGAGTCTATAGCAAATACCGAAGTTGTTTATTGGCTAAAATTAATTGACAAAGGGAACTAAAAATAGTAATTAGAGTTCTATTAACTTACATGTTTTATTAATTCATGTTCAAGGTACAATTGTTAAAGCTACTATAGATAATGCCATTACAAGCACATTTTTAGCAAATAATAATTGGTTAGGTGTATAATTATTACGGATTCCCGTTCGTGTAATATAATGAAAATTAGGGAACAAAAAATAAATCAGTTTTACAAAATCACTACCTAAATTTTCCATACAAACTTACTCTATAAACCATCTCAAACATAAATTCTTATAAAATATATTTACTGAGCATAACGCTATCAGGCTTTCTCGCCAAAAAACTTCGAGAGATGAGTTCCTTTTTATCGTTTCCCGCCCTGTCAAGTTATTATTCCGGCCGATGATTTATATTGCAAAAGCTACTTTATTGGACTATAAAATATAAAGCCATGCTTTGTCACACCTGACTTTTTTATCCCTTATTACAATTTTTGAAAAAAGGAATTCTGAAAAGCTATTCATTTTCCCGAACATTTTTCAAATGTACGAAAACATGGTTTATTTTTTATCTCCGAACCACTGACAAAATCTTTTTTTGCTTCCTACAAACAGTTGAAAGTTTTCACGTAAATTATTTTTATGTCGGGTTATTTTTACCGGTAAGCCATCAGTACGGTATATTTTCAAAAGATTGACGCTGAAAACAAAAATCTCATCATCATCATCTCACTGCCCTGTTCCCAATTATTTGGGGTCGGCGCAATGCGTATTCAGCTTCATTCAGAAAGGAAAAAATCTGAACAATTTAAAATCATAAACCAAAAACGCACTGACTTTATTACATGTTAATACTACATCTACCTTAAACGATCCCCAATATAATTTCCAACTCCTAAACATTTGGAATACTTGATCGGATTTATCTATTCAGCAAGCGCGAGCAAGTACATACCTACATACAGATGCAATTAGAACGGATCGCAAACAGTTCCAATAAACGCAGACTGCAGTAATAGATGTCTCAGCAAGATCTAATAAACAACCAAGTTGTTATGTGGGAGAGGAATAATAATAATGACTTTCAGACGGAACCATTGCCGCGACCTATCGCAACAGAGATTGTTTAAAGCAAGCTTAAATGCTGAACAAGAATTCAGTTATATTCACAATAGCCATGGTTTATTACTTGTGTGTTAGTAAAGTCGGTAAACTGCCTCGTTGGCCTACTGGTGCTTAGCGCAACTGCTACGCTAGAAGTCTTGGGTTCGGTTACCAAGTCGACCAAGGTGTTATTGGGTTTTTCTATGAAATTCTCAGTAGCAGGTCGGAGTTTGGATTTATGGCCGGTTAGTGGCAATAGGCTCGCCCCCTACTACATGGGACCTAAACATATCGGCGAACCGTGGGTGTACATTGGTACACCTCTGCCTACCCCTTCGGGGATACAGGCGTGATGATATGTTATGTTATGTTAGTAAAGTATGGCACGCAGACTGCTTGATGCTCGATAGCGTTTGTTTCGTCTATATTCAGAAAGAAAGTCAGGATCACGGAAGCGCCCGTGACGCGCGAGAGCGGTAGGCAGCCCGCGCAGTCCAGAAAACAAAGGACGATTTTATGAAGTTTTCATCCATGGGAAGTACCTGATACTAAAATTCTTAAAGACCACCTAATTAGATTCCATTCATAGTAAAATCTTATTAACCTTAACGATCTATATCTCGATACAATAAGGTAGGTACTGTATTCGATATAAGTATCTTTTAATATAATGAACACTAAACTTATTACATGAACGAGTTTTCAATATCAAAATAATCCGGTTGGCGAAAACATAATCATGTCAATGTCTACCAACGGAAATAGAAATGTGGGCCGTCTGTGTGGAAATAGGTGAAACTCTATTAAAATAAACTCTTACGTAGAGCTTCGCAAAACTAAGTACGCGCTGAAAGGGTTAAAATGTATTCAATTAAAATGTCAGATGCATCCTACTTGGTATTCGTTTTGCTTTTATTTTAGCGGTTTGTCAATTTATTTTCATTTATATTATACAATTTAGATAATTGTGTTTACAAAATTATTGAGAAAACGGAGCATGTTTTTGAATGTGTGCATAAAATAACTGTTCACTCAGTGTAAACAAACTTTTTGTCATTGGTTTTTAATTTACGTGACGAGCCTTCCAAGTATTTGTATTATACATGATAACAACACCTTAGCTTAAAATAATTTTCTACTTACAAAGACGTTTTCTAAAACTATTGCAACACCATAGAACCAATATTATCAGCCATTACCTGAAACAAACAAAAATATATATTTTAATAAATTTGTTCTCACTGTTGTTATTTGACAAAGGTAGAAGCTATATAAGTGTCAGCGCGTCTGAAATTCGTTTCACGGTAAGTCCAGATTTATATCTGGTATATTCTGGAATCGAGGTCAATGCACTTTATCTATAAATATTTGGTATTAATTTAGGCCTCCTAACGTTGCACATAAAATGATTATCTTTTCAAAACTACATAATATTATGTAGAACTTTAAAATACAAATAGAGATTACTTATAGTTATGTTTGCGTAATGTTGCTTAGTCGTATTATAAAGGTTTTGTATAATCTTATATATGTAATATACAATGCAATATACAATGCAATATACAATGAGAAAATAATAATACAGCTTATGGAGAAAAACTTATATATGTAAATAAGTAAAGATAATACAAGTCTAATATAGATATTGGGAATGGTAATCTTGAGACTGAATCCCAAAAAAAAGTGAAAAAGTAAACAGATCCTTTATTAATACATGAAACACAATAAAGCCACTTGTTGCATGAAAAATTCAGCGAACGACAGTGCGACATAAAATAAAAATGGCAATTCCTTTAAAATCCCGAATATCGTACGCTCCTATACGGCTTTAGTGAATACCATCAAAAGACATCTAGGGAACGTTTCTGTTGAGCCAATGTTGTATTTATTTCATCTCAGCCAGGATTAGGTTTTCCCACATCGAAACTCGGGGCAACAGGTGCCACCCTCCGCGCCCCCCGCCGCCCCCCTCTAGGGTTCTCTACGCTACAAAACAAGCACAACAAGATAAAATACACCCTCCGGTAACTAAACACTGTTTGTGCACATGAGGCCGAGAAAAAGTACACAGTCTAGTTCGGAACGAATCCGTGTGCGACCGAGTTGCGCTTTGAAATTTCATTTGGAAAAACGGCAGTTAGGTGTGCGTTGTACTGAATTGAAAAGTTGCACTAACCCCTGTGTAACAGCGTATAAAATGATTAAATGTATAGTTTATGCAGCCATTTAAAACCACGGTATTTCTTAAAAATAGTACTTATTTACACAAAGTTTCAAGCTCGCATAAACAGATGAAACTCAACTGTTTATGGAGTTTTAAAAAGAGTTATAATCTACTTAAAAACCTCTAACATTAGTGTGTTGTCCCATTAAACTGACCGCAAGTGTACACGTCTGGAAAATGTAATGATTTTAAATGAATAGTCTTTACCTTAGAAGCCAAGTTAGTTTATAAATAAAAGACAACGCTCTGGGTTTAGTTTTGCAGAACTCTCCACGCACATGTTAAATGACTATACAGTAAGTATTTGATTTCTAATGAAATTAAAAGTATTAATGACAAACAAAATATTCAGATTTATAAGTAAACAAGCTTCAAACGAGTAGTAAAAAGACTGAACAAGAATATCCTGGAAGTATATTACATACTTAAAACCGACCCAATCCCACGATTTTCAATCAAGCCGTCCTAAAAACGAAATACACAAAAGATTCTCGCAACAAATTATTTGCGTATCACACTAATTAGGAATCAATTTGAAAGGGGCCAGACAATATTGTATTGTGTAAAGGTCCTGCGATCAACCAGTATAAGTTGAACTCTCGGGAGATTGATATATTCGTTCGCGGATGAATTTTTATAACAATAGGGAAGGTGGGGTGGGTCTTGTTACGTTGGACTTGGCTTGCCATTTCGTTATAATTGATTTCGCTTTTTTTACGGTCGGGCGAGAGTGCTACGTCACGCGTAGGTTCCAATGCGTCCGGTGTCGCATCGGTTAAATGGCAATCGACACATGTATAAGCATGTAGATCTATCGAAAGACAATTGTTTCTACGAGCTACATTCAGCACAAAAATAATTTAAGTAATATCATGCATTCCTGTCACGTAAAATGTAGGACAAATTAAATGTGTCATCTTAATGTGACTTAAATGTCAAAATGTCACGCACTTTTTGCTAAGTTACAATATGAGTTTCTTTGACAGCTAATCCGTGAGCAGTGATAATTACTGCTCATGGATTATATAATTGTTGAATATAATCCACTGCTTCTAATCCTCTGTAATACTAAATTGAATGCATAGCCTATATCAAGTAAATATAGGTACAAATACATGATAATCTACGATGGATGAAGTTGCTGTCACAGCCCTAACCAATTTAACAGATATTGTATGTAACTTAATAGTGATGAGCACAGGTAATATCGTTTCGAGGTACACTGATATAGGGCTACCACGTGCATACATTTTTGTCGGAAATAGAATATTAAATTACATAATTGATTATCGATGTTTTGTTAACCAATTTAGTTTTGTTTTTGTATTTGTTAGCATTGGATATTGCGATAAAATTACTCAAATTCAAATGCGTATTTTCAGGTTTTAACCCATCGAAAACAACAAAGTACACAACATATTTTCGTTTTGGAAAATTAATAAAATTGAATTGTTTTTCTGGCGTATTTTTTTTTACAAAAAAAAACAACAATTCTACATTACATATAAAATGTATCAGTAAGTTACATATCGATATAACCTTATTCATTAAAACCGATTGGAATTGTTAACAAGAGTTTTAGGTAAAAGTGTCTTAAACAATTTTCAACGCAAGATCTAAATCAAACACAAATCCAACCAACAAAATCCTAATTACGTAAAAAGATACCAATGAATACCTACTAATCATAACACAAGACATTCCCACCAACCCTAGCCACCCAATAGCAAATAGTCTAGTGATTATACTAATCATCTATGAATATCCAGCCGAGTGTGTGCAATTATACGGCTAGGATTATATCTACCGAAGCGTTTAGAGTTGATTGTAATAAATCATACTGCGAATCGATACGCACCTATTATGGGCACACTCGTGAGAGAATAATAAGGTATTATATGGATGTTATAATGTATTATCTGGTTCGTTTATTGAATTACTTAGTATAGGGTAATATAATATTATGGGGTACAACACAATGCCTTGGTCATTATTAGTTGCAAAACAGACTTTTCACATAATGATATGATCTTATTTAGGTTTTAGATTTTAGGGGTGTGTTTCCTAAGCAAGTGTAGAATTATCTGAGTGAGATATTGGTATTTTATATATCAGGATAGATGTTTTAATCAATCTTCTATACGAAGAAAGTGGCTCTTCTGTATTTTTCGTCATCAGTAATATTTATTCTAATTAGTGAGCATCAATTTTGATAACACTATAAATAAAACAATGAAAACAAAATGTTTTTTCTACATAAACTAAAACTAGATCACATATCAGTTTAAAACTAAATACCAAACGTGATTTAAGACAAGAAAAATGTTTACACGTCATATTTGTTTAGAATTCCGGATCATTTTGACCCATTGATCCTCGGAAGTCCATTTACCTAGAAGGTTCATTCAGATGCACAAATATCGGGATTTACTCCGAGAAGTGTCTTTACTTTGAAGTGGTCTATACCAAAAGCCTTTCATCTTAATAGGGTAAAATAGACTAAAGGTTGAAAATAATGTAACTTTGTGTTGTGAATATGAAAGCCATAAAGCATGTCTTGATTTACAGATTTTGGTTATCTTAACCAAAATATACATTTCTATCTTCAAATCTCGAGGTAAGTATTATATTTGTTTTTTAAGTTATTCAATAGTATTAGATTTAACTACAACCACTGTTTTAAACGATGGAATTGGAATTGCATTAATGAAAATAAATAAGCCTAAAATCAATAAAAACCAATCACGCTTAAACAAATTCATAATTAAATATTATATTTAGTAATAAATATAGGTCCTTTTCTAATAATTGCATAGTGCCACTTTTAATTACTTTTCAATACTAAACAAAAGCCAGTTTTCTCCAAAACCCAGTATTTTGGATCTAAAATGATATTAATAAACGTTCCTACTCAAGTTACTGGTAACCAATAACTACGCGACTGTCTTCGTGAAAGGACATCACTAATAAGGTCAAAATAACTTTTGTAGGGCATTTATATTTACTACTAGACTATACTATTTTTATTTTCAGGACGAATTTATTTCGAAATGATTACTAGTCCACTTCAGAACTCTTCAACGAAATAATGAGTATATTTCAATGATATTTAGGACAATTTCTGTAACTAGAAAAAAATAAGCAGCACATTTGTAGTTGTACAAATGCTATTATATATTCTCAATTATTTTTTTAGGTGAACATAAATAATTAAACTAGTATTTAGTATCTTATTTCAATTAAAAAACATACTCCTATTAAGAAAGATTCTGTTAACAGTCCCACTAAAACAGCTACTACCAGTATTTCTCAAGACCCCATTCTCTTCAGATCTGTATTCAACATAGAACGGCAATAATTATCTACAAAGGGCCCGACCAATAAGGTTCCCACCTTCGTCTCAATCACCGCAAACAAGAGCCCCACAATGGAACGCTTGCATTAACTTTGTGTGCTCAGGTACTTCCCTTTGTATTTAATCGACTTAATTAGCCCTTCAGAAATCAACCGTAAGCAGATTAGAAACAAACAAACCAAGTATTTTACGCAAGAAACCTCCTTTTGACAAATCTGTATAATTTAATGAAAAATAATCCCATCTTTGCGGACTTCAGTTAATTTAAATTGGTATGTTTAATGTTTGTTTATTCTGAATAATAAATTTATGATCTGTTAATATTTATTTGAATGGTGTGAGCAAATATTTTACTGATAAGCGATAGAATATTTATTCGTTTTGTTGTTTTAGAGTTTCATAATGAGCTGTGAATTTATGAAATTGATGGTGGGTAAATGTTTATATTGAACTGTGTTATTGAACTGTGGTACTGCCTCGTTGGCCTAGTGGTGCGAAGCGCGACTGCTACGCTAGAGGTCTTTGGTTCGATTCCGGAGTCGACCAAGATGTTATTGGGTTTTTCTATGAAATTCTCAGTAGCAGGTCGGAGTTTGGATTTGTGCCCGGTAAGTGGCAATAGGCTCGCCCCCTATTACATGGGACCTAAACATATCGGCGAACTATGGGTGTACATTGGTACACCTCTGCCTACCCCTTCGGGGATACAGGCGTGATGATATGTTATGTTATTGAAATATTACATAATTACACATATCGTTAAAAAAATATTTTTTTTTATATCTTATTAAGCGATCCCAATAATAAATAAACGAATTTTGTCATACGTAATTATAAAAACCAATCATATCTCTATTCACTTTCTATACAAATTCGTATAATAATATATTATATTTAAATAAATAATTAAATCATACTGTATTCGTTCTACGGGGGCGTTGAACTTTCTCGTTACCCTTCAAAACAATTCAGTTAGTCTTGCATATAATTCCAAAATAGCTGTAGCAAACAATTGTAACAACTTTCAAATTTCAAGCAAGGCTATTTTGTGATATTATGAGCGTCATATTGGAACCACAATGGCCCATTATGAGAAGGGTTGCAAGTCTTGTAACAAATAAAGGGGGATCAAGATTGTCTAGTCGGACCTTTTGATAAATTGTGAATTACATAATCGATTTTTGGAATATCGAGTTTCGATATATTTCAGTCGTTTGGGTCCCGATTTAGATTCAAATATAAATAGAGCTGTTAGGTTTTTTCAAAAGATGGCACTTTAAAGCCTTGTTGACAAAAAAATAAAAAACTTGTTAGTGCATATTTTGCGAATGCAATTTTTATGTATTTAAATGAGTCGAAATAAAACTGCTCAACTTATGAAATGTAATTTTTATACATCAAACAACACTCGACTAATTTGACATGACCATAACTAAGACTAGAATTAGTAAATAGTTTATGATACTTGGTAGTACAATTTTTATGTGGTTTTTGTTTTTGGAAAATATATCCTTTTAAGTTAATTATTCCCTTTACATATTTCAACAGTAAACCATTCAATACTGCAACAAAACCAGTGTACAATAAAAAAACGAGCCACAATTCGCAACTATCATTTACAACCATTAAATGAAAATAGCTAAAACTATTCCCGTTAAACCGAACCCCGCTAATGAGAGAGAACATTCATCAATGTAGCAAGGGCACTTGAAACAGTTTCCAGAATTAGTGTGTAAAATACTCATTTTAATTAATATCAAACTGCTGGCAATAAATTAGTGGGATTAAAGGGGATCGCGACTGCATTCGTAAATCATTAATTGAGGATTTTTGAAATGTAATGATGGCTTAGTGCTTGTTATAACTAAACTACCGCCGCTAATCTGTGTTACGTCTATTTATTCTGCGATATTAATTAGCACATCTCTGGTAAACAGCAGAAAGCAAACAGACGTAAATGTAATATTCCACTTTACAGACACTACCACGTAAGTAGATAAACAGATGCTTTGATCGTTATTCTGTAAATGGTTTGAAATCAATTTTGTTTAAGGTATAACATTAGAGAGATTTAAAAAGAAAACACTCTCTACTAGTTAACACATAAATTAGCAATCATAAACATTAAACACCCATACAAAACCCACACAGGTTAAACGAAACAGGTTGACAGCTATCAAACCATATCACCCATAACTTGTCACTCGACGATAACACGCCATACACTTGCAAAGCAATCGCGAAATTTAATAAAGCCAGAGAGGTTGGTGTGTGTAGTCATTTACATTTAAAGCACCAATTATTTTACGTCATTAGCGCCCTCTGGTGGTCATAAAACGCACCCAACACGCGCAAAACCGCCCCTCTTTCGCGTTTATAAATTAGAAATAAAATGGCGATTTTTAATCTGTGCCCCCGTGCCGTTGAGCCGGCCGTTTGTCTGAGTCGGTGCGTTACTTGAATTAATTTAATCAATTTTGTCAAGTGTATGAGATTTTTTATGGGATGGCCTAAAGTATGTGATATTAGGATTAAGTAAGCGTAATATTATATTATGGGGCGTGTTCATTTTGTAAATGAGCATATTATCTATAAACTTTAGTTAAAACCTCTTATGTATGAGCTTTATTTATGTGATAAGCATTTATATAAAATCCACACGTATAAATATAAATATAAGTATCAAATAAATTAAAATAACACTTTCTTTTGTAGCTTTCATAGCCCGGACATATATTCACATATACAACAGTGTCGTATGAAATGAACTGCTACACAAATACATCATAAACAAGCGTCGCGAAAAACCACTTGTAGCTAGACACACATTCACACTGCAATGTTTACTTTCATTCACAGATACGCAAGCTAAACCAACGATATACACCCTCTTTTAAAATCAAGGATCTGTATATTCGAAATTCCGTTACATAACTACCTATATTCCCAAAGCTTAACCAGATGCTGTTCTAAGGAACAATACACGTCACACTTGCTGCAAAGTTAATGCAAATCTCAAGTAGCATTCTCATGAAACTTCAACCCCAGTAATTTAGCCCCCCTCATTACATACAAGTACCAGCGAATTTAAATCACATTCAAATTTCGCACTTCGATTAAAAGCTCAAAGAGCAACGCGTAAGTGTTGAACAAACATTGGTACGGGCTAACTTAAATCTACGCCGGACAGTCCGGCTTACCAGGAGCTCAGGTCCGTGAAGCGATGGCCCCTCGTAATCCAAACAATGCAAGGTGTCGGGGAGGGGACAAGTGTCTAACTGAATTGGTCGCGCCCATGTGATCCCAATTACTATGTGCAGAGAGCCAAGCCGCTTATGCAAATGGCGATTTGCCGCGGACGCATCTAATGGGCCATGAAGGGTGGTGGGGACCGATGCACTTTTAGAAGCATCCTTGGCTAGGGCTGCGAACTTTGCAAAATATAATTTCAGGTGGGGTAAATGAGGTAAAAATATTTGCATATATGGTAGGAGCCAAGCCAAGCAAGCATATTAAAAAAATGCAAGTTAGCTCCACTACTTGAATATGTGCGAGAAAATTGCTGGTAAACAAAAAAAAAATCAAATGCATAAGAATTTAATTTAACAAAAAACAGCACCTACGATATTTTGACATTAGTAAAGCTGACCCATAAGAATTAACGTATGAGTTATGTTTTGTCATACAACAAACATCCTCCCTTCACAAAACACTTCTTAAACATTACCACGTCTCAAAATTCAATAGCATCCCGTTCAATATTTCTAGGTACCATTCCGCATCTATAGAGCAAACCCTATTTCCTCCCCTTTCGGTGCTAAATCAGGATACTGGAGGATAAAGTGACCAGCGGATAGACAGTGGCAGATCGTGCAGCGAACAATCTCAGACGATTACCATTCAATGAGTTCGTTACAGGCTGAGGTAAAAATACTCTGGATTATTTATTAAACATGAATTTCGATTTAAATAATCATTTTATTAATTCCTTCAAAAGTTTACTGGTGCTTTTACTACGTTATTTTGAAGAAAAAAGAAATATGTGAAAAATGTTTTGCGTTATGATTCAGCTCTAAAATCAATCCACAATGATTAATTGAAAGTGAAAATAGAAGTTTGTTTAAAATAATTCAAAAGATGCTTAAAAAGATTTTTATTTGAGACCTCTTACGATTTCTGCATTCATTGTAAAATATCAAATCTATAATGTTCGTATCAAAACTGTTGAAAAATACATTAAAGGCAAGTTAAAATTTTCTAATTTATCTACACCTACATATTAACCCAGGGTTAAGTTCGAAAAATCCCCGAACCCCAATATATTGGCGGGGATCCCGCAATTTGATCAATTTATAACTAAAGCGTACACTTTTATTGGCGCTTATCCCCTTTAATTGCCCCGGGAGCGAGCACACGTATCACTTTTTATTTTTTTTACCATGTGGGCGAGGTTTGGTGATTTAAGAAACCAATTACGTGTTCATTTCGAGAGTTATAATTACGTCGGTAATAAATAGCGCTTTGAATAGGCTTAAAACTTTAAGGCTTCGTGAATTTTGATTAATTCTGCTTTTGATTCGTGGTATCGAAGGTCAAGTTGTAGCAAATATCTATTGGTCTATTAATACAGTTATATTTAGGATTACTTCTATAAATATATTAGTAGATTATGTTACAAAATTATTAGCTACATAATTATTTTCATGAACGTATCTATCACTGAATCTGAAACAACAATATGCACACCATTTTTTATCGTTAAATTTGTTGACTAACTAAGCTAAAAATTTAGATTCAAACAATCATAAAACAGGCACTAATAACAATTAATTTCCCTAAACCACTAGCGACAGTTCAAATAAAATCTATTTATTGCGACAGAGATTATCTATGGCAGTAGTAATGCGGCTGAAACATCATGTTTTCGTGTTTCAAATCGCCAATTGATCAGCGTTTTATCGCTAGGCGGTCTAAATTTGAATATAATTTGCAGCGTTTTGCATAATTTTCATAATAAACGTGTATTATGGCGGCCAGAATGTGGGCTTAATGATAGACGTGCGCTTTTAAATCCGACACGTTATTGTTTTGAGAATCGACTTTATTTGCATAGACAAGTTGTTTCGTAAGTTTTCCTGTTTATTATTTTGCTTGTGGAATGGCATGGTTAACTTTAATCGCGATTTCTGTCCCCCCTTATTTGCATAGTATAAAGGAAGCAAGCATAAGTAGGATAAATACTTCAATGTAACCTGAACTATACATAACAATAACGAAAATTTAATATCTCCTATTTTATTTTTGGGATTTGACCTTAACCACCAATATAAAAAAAAAACACTATAATCGCATGTTTTTATTTTCAAAATTAAATGTCATATACATTGTAATGAATTAACCTATAGTGCAATATATAATATGATAAAATGTACATCAATCAGCGCGCTGTCGACATAGATTCACAAGATCATAGGCCGTCTCATACGCTCGGCATGATGCCGCGCGCCAACATTCGGCGCACGCGATAATAGATCGTTAAGGGCTTGTACTTAACAAAATAATTATTGTATCAAAACCATTTTTATCATCCAAATCAATTAAAATACGTATTTTTTTAATAAAGGTTTAAATCTTTTGTAAAGGCCCTAAGAAATAAAGTGAGTGGAAACCTAAGTCATACTTGCAAGTAATTCCAAAATGAAGCAAGAGCATCAATGAAAATACAAATAAATATAATTATGATCCCATTTTTTTTAGTATGCTGTATATCATCCAAGTTCACCACAAAGTTTAAAATTAAATCACGGAAATAGAAGTATAAAAATTGATTTCACTGGCAAAAAGCCTCTAACTTTGTCAAACATCCTGCAATTCATAAGATAGCTACATATTTGCACTTTGAAAACGAAATTAACAACAATAGTACATCAAGAACCTATGAGTGCTATCCCTAGCCCACAAGTTCCACAGCGCATTATTCAAGTATGTATGCCAGCGTTGCGATGTCAGATCTAATGACAGATTGAAAGATAATCCGTTTGAAGCACGCCTGACAGCTGACTCATTGTTGATACGATTGGCTAATCGATTTTTAATTCAATGGCTATTTAGTGTACATTAGTAAACAAGTCTGAATTAAATGTAGTACATAAACATTGTTCTTTAGGGTATTGCATTATAACTGTTGGATGGGGTTATGATGCTTTGAACTTTCTTGCAATATTTTTTGGAAACTCTGGGCCACTATTTTGTAACGATATCACTAGAGAAAAAGCATAATAATATGGTGTAAAGATTCCCTAAAATTTCTTAACACAAATTCTTGTACGTACACAAGACTCACCCAGTAAATAAATACACACAAGGTATAAAATCCACGCAACACAAATACAAGCAAAGTTCAACGCTCTTTATAAGTAGCATCAAAGCCTTCCCGTATATTACACAAACCAATAAAATACAAACATCTGTAAACTCGACGTAGAACCTTCGCTAACGATTGAAAAGTTGCCAGACTTAATGAAGCTCGTGAATTAAAGCCAAACTTTTTTTTTAATTTGCATACAAGTAGAAACGTATCAGGCGGTTAAACTTTTTTAATTTGGACCGTTCGACCCGCGCGGCGTAGCACGCACTCTACGGCGTAGAAAGGCGTAGCACAGCTACACACATCGCGATTTCCTGTTTGGGTGGGAATCTTGTAGCCTTGTACTCAAATTACGTGGTACGTCTTTGATGTGAAAAAAAGTTTGTTACGTGAATCTATTATGAGATTGTCATGGCAAGAAGTTATATTTCTTTTGTTAAAGGTTTATTTGAATTAATTGGATACTAAACTTTTGATCAAAATGAATAACATTTATCAACCCAAAATCTCATTCTAAATAATTTCCGCCTTCACCTTAAGATTAAACCATAATGATAGCTTCGACTCAAATTAATATTTATCAAAATTAATTGCTTTATTTATCTTATCGTATTTCGTTTCAAATATAAACCAGCATCATTTCCGTAAACAAATAATTACTGAAACTAAGTCATTAGCAAATCGGAGTGACCTCGAATCCGGGTGTAATTTATTCATGGAACCCAAGTCGCCGGGTACACTGCGATTCTATTGTGATCAATAATAATGAGTTTCTGAGGTATACGGCTTGGACATGCATGATAACATCTGTATTGCCTTTCAAGGTTATGTGGGTCGATTTGAACTTCAGAGAAATACATTCAAAATGAGTCATGTATGCATTCCAAATGTAATATATTTTAGTAGCTAAAACCTGTCTAGATTTTCCTACTTTCCAGTTTTAACAATTAAACTATCGAACAAAGGTATTTTTATTTATTTATTATACTGGTAAATTACAAAAAAAAAAGAACAAAAACCATGTACAAGAGGCTTTGTAGGCTGGTAAGTTTTACTTAAATTAAACTAACTTAAGTAAAACTTACAAGCTTGTTACATTTAATTTTCAGCAATTAGTATCTAATTGATATTTTTCATACGTATAGATAATAAATTGCCAAAATATGCAGAAATTATTTAGGAAAAGTCATTGATCAAGTCTTTACACAAGGAAAATTAAAAAAAAAATATTGTTGAACCTTCTTCTGATCTTTATTTAGTACCATACTCTTAATTAGCAAAGAGGTGAACTGGACGTTAGTCTAGACGCGGTCGTTAAGAGGAAATTGAACCCATAGTAACATAAACCCTTCGTACCAATTATAATTGTTTGTTCCCGATACTACAAAACAAACAAAAATTATATTAGTTGCTTAGAAAATATATCTTTTTGGAAATAGATACCATACACGTGTTAGTTCTTATACTATTATATGCTTTTATATTGCTTAGACATAACAAATGTTATTAATGTTAGTAGGTAACCTAGTTCATTTGAAAAATAACTATTAGGAATCCTTAACTTGCTATTTAAATCAATGCCAAAAATTACATGAAATAACTCAAATTAAAATGTAAGGTGGTCTATTTTTTTTTTCTTCTTTCATCATTCAGCATAGCTATGTTTTCTCTTGCTTAGAAATAAATAGTTACTAAACAACGGAAAAGCGAATGAGCATAACATAACATAATCATCACATCTGTATCCCCGAAGGGGTAGGCAGAGGTGTACCAATGTACACCCACAGTTCGCCGATATGTTTAGGTCCCATGTAATAGGGGGCGAGCCTATTGCCACTAACCAGGCACACAAATCCAAACTCCGACTTGCTACTGAGAATTTCATAGAAAAACCCAATAACACCTTGGTCGACTCGGGAATCGAACCCGAGACCTCTAGGGTAGCAGTCGCGCTAAGCACCACTAGGCCAACGAGGCAGTCAAAGCGAATGAGACAATCTTTATTAATATGAATGCAGCAGGGTTAACTGTTGACTAATATAAGACAAAATATTTAAAACAATACTGACTCTCTAGTACGTACTCGTATAACCTTGGTCTATAAAATCACTATGTTTGTTAAAAGTACAGTCCAACACATGCAGCGTTTCTCATAGCATAATTACATAATGTACTACAATCGATATTCGGAATTAATGTGGGAACAGAAGCAACTTGTTTAAAGCTATTATATTCTGTGTTAAATTGTTTTTTCATCGATCTAAAACGTATTATACAATTTTTGTGGAAGATTTTGTTGTGCTGTTTCTGGTTATGGATTATTCATAACAACTGGTATTGTACTACACAGTTTATATTTTGAATGAATCTAGTTTATAGACAACTCACTGGATAGTCATTCATAGGAGGTCTCATAGGTTGTAAGATGTTCTGTAAAAGTTATACAAGCTTATTCAATAAACATTTTTATTTTATTTATTTATTTATTTTTATATCAAAAAGAAGTTAGAATTTGACAGATATCCGCACAAAAAGATCTGAAAATGTTGTCATCATTAGCATACATTTTCATACGATCATAAAACAAAAGCCAACTAAAATGAAATCTTATAACGCTGTCTATATTTACCACGGGCCGGTAAATTACGTAGGTGGTAAGTGCGACACCGAATTTCCTTATTACCGCTAGTGGTCATGTAAAAGGGTGGGCACCGATGTGTTATTATTTCGCGATATTACGTAGCCTCCGCGGCTAGCCACGCGACCGACGGAGTAGGGTTGGCAGGGAATTAAAAGTTATATCTTCATACGGAATTTTAGGGTTAACATAATTATATATCTTATAACAAGCAAAAATTTAGTAGTAAAATATGAAACAATTTCACAGATATTGGGAAAATAAATTCGGGAAACCTAATAAATGGCTTAGAACAAAACTATTGAAATATTTGAACTTCTATTTTTGACTGAAACAAAAAAAAACCCAACCTGAAATTTAATAAAAACCCCGACTATTCACTATTCACACACTTTTATTTTACCAAGCTTCTGACAATCTTCCAAAAATATCCCCAACACTAGTTACCCACCTAGTGTACAACTACTACGGCATCACTTCCGAAAGATTACAGCTTACACGAGTGACGTAGTGGTTTGCAAGCGGCCAACACGGAACAGTAAACTGAGGCAAATTCACACGTTAACCAACTTCCGCTAAGTATAAGTGCACTTGCTCCAGGGAAACCGGCTAACTTATGACGAGTTGTGTACTGGACTCCAGAAACATGCAGATCTGGAACACTGCACCACAAGTTTGTAACAAAGAGACACAAAAATGAACCTTATCCCTTTGATATACAGTCCGAATTGATGGTATGTGGTTGTAGTGATGTGCGGTCTACTGTATGCTAGGATCACGGTAACAAAGACTGATATTGTTATCAGTACTTTATGGTGTACAGTACATACATAACTTGTTTAGATATTATAATCATATTTCCTGGGTAGCATGCGTGCCGCGTGTCTATTTGGAAAACTCATTCCAGAAGTTGTCCCTTAATTATTACCTTAGTATATAGTACCGTAATATATAGTTTTTTTTTTTAAGTTGGTCATTATCCTCATCTTGGTAAGTATACAGGTTTACGTGCCTGTCAATCTACTTGTAATTTTGGGAAAAGATTAAAGCTGGTACCCAAAACTACACTTCTGCTATTTCTATTTCTTATTTGTGTACTAGTACACTACAATACATACTGTAAAATAAATTTGTATTTTTGTGTTGAATTTTATGAGATCCATGTTTGTAAATACACCAACCAAGTTGTACAAGAGTAAGTTATATCGTTTAAAAGTCTTCTTGGTGGCATCGAGTTACAGAACACTGCAAGCAAAACTTTGCTTTGTGCGACTGCACAGGTCTTGCTATATAAATAGACTTATTTAAATCGTTTTTTATTAATAGAGAATATATTAAATGTATAGTGAAATATTTAGGGTAATAGAAATAAACGTTATTTTTAATTTTACAAAGCGATATCGCTGAATAAAACAAATTTTGAACTTGAAAAACATTGAGGGTTTTGTGCATTTTTTTCATCGAATCTGAGTAGACCAGACCTCATTAATTCTGATAAAATTGTATGAAAATAATTTATGTTTCTTGAGCTTATTAATAATTATTCAAATATTACCTTAATATTAATTACTATTAAAAGTTACTACTAAATATATAATAAATTAATGTAACTCACGCTTGACATTTTCCTTTGTACACAAACCGTGCCGTGTCGCACTGCAATGATTGTTATTAAACAAAGAACTACTGAAATGCTTTGAATGTGACCCGATACGAAGCGAACTGTTATCTACCTCATTGTAATACTGAGTGATTAAAAATACTTCATAATAATGACTTTCGTAATATTTTGTTTAACCTCGATTTTATTCTGAAAACTCACTATCGGACTGAAAAGTTTCCTTTTTATGTTAAAAAAGATTTTGCTTTCAGATTATTTTCAAGTTAGTAACTCAATTCAATTTCATTTTCAATCATCGGAATTTAAATTAAACTTATTTTAACATTAAACATACGGTAAACATTAAAATACCATTTCTGTAAAAAAAAAACAAATTCAATCATTTGATAAAAATTTCGATAAAAATAAAAAACCCACTTCATTCGAATAAAATTGCAAAAAATAGGTTTACAAGGAAAAAAATATTAAACATTCGATTCCAATTAATGGCGCCAAAACTCGAAACGAATTTGACGTACAATTTGTTCGCTTTGATGTTTCGAAAATGTTTTACGGTGGCACAATTTACGGATTAGCAGATTGTGGGGAAAAAAGCATTTAGCACTCCCGTCATTCGGGATAAACTCCATTGAGAGTAAAATGAGACGTTTAAAACGATTTGCGGGGCATTAAGATGAAAGAAATCGAACGACCTTTTGGTTTGGCTCCCGATATTTCGACTGTTGGTGCCAGACGAAAGAAAAAAGTCAGTATTTATTAACTCAACCTTGAGAAAGATTACTTGAACTGTTTAAAAGAACATTAGCTAAGTTGAATATATAGAATACGATTAATATACACACACGGACAGTCTTGCCGCTGTCTATGACTGACCTAGTATTTAGTGACCCTTACTGCTGAACTGAAAAGTCGTAAGTTCGATTCTGATTTAGGACTAATCTTTATATCATCTTTGTGCGTATTTTTATGTTTAACGCTGTCTGATTGTCATTTTACAGGCTCCACATAATTTCAGATCAGATGGCAATATGTGAGTCGTCCCAAAAATAAAGATATTATGCAAGTTTTTATTATACTTTGCTTCAAACTGTTGACAGCGCCATACATAACATACAAGCTCAAAATGATCTCACAAAACTTCATCATAAATAAAGAACAACAGGACACAAACAACATAATCCGACCTGTTTTTATAAAACGCATGACTACATCCATTAGGCGCCGGGTACGGCATGCGGTTTTCGTTCTACCCTCATTAATTGTAATTTGATGAGATGTACCGCGGTCAAGGCACGCGTTGTAATAATAACGCATAATGATATCATTAATTTCATGTAGTAAAAAACTAATTAAATGTAGGGGTAGAGAAAAAAAAGAGTTTTTGTTATTCCACTGCAAAGTATCTTATTTATTCTGTAGAAAGTTATATTTTAACGAAAACATACTTTTTTTGCTAAGCTGTCATTATAATTATTTTAATTACAATATGTAAAATTTTCAGTCTGTAGCCTTTTAAATAATGACCTCTAAAATTTTAACCACGTAACACACATGCTTTAGTCAGTACCTAAAATTTATATTTGTGGAATTTAAAGCTTCATTTTGTAAATGAATTACAAAATTATTATTTATTATACATTACTATAAGGCTAAGAACGCACTCCGGCTAAACCGCTGGAAGCTGTTGGAAGCGGCCGCACTGACAGTTATTTTCCGTGACTGATTTTTAACCGTAGTGTGTGCGTCTCAGGCGGTTTTACGGTTTCACCGCTTGCGTAAAAAAAACCGTAGAGCGGCCTTAGTCTCAAATGTGGAAATACAACATGTATATTCTGTACAACAAATAAACACTGATCGCATCTCTACTATACATCAAATAGACACATATTTATTGTCTGAAATGCCGCAGCCATACATCGCTCATTAATAGGCAAACATTCAGATTTACAACTGTAGGGAACTGCCACTAAACACCGGGACTATCGTTATTCTAGTGCCGTCGAGTATTTGTTACTGTTATTACTGCATTAGTTACAACACTATTTTATGTTGACGTTAACTTGTAGGTTATGTCATAATCTTGAACATTTACAACTCTATGGCAGAAATATCTAACGAATTATATTTGATCCACTCATCTAGATATGGTAAAGTTATACATATATTATATTTCCATAGAATAGTTTGGTTTAAATAAGTACAATACTTAACATAAACATATCATCGCGCCTGTATCTCCGAAGGGTTAGGCAGAGGTATACCAATGTACACCCACAGTTCGCCGATATTTTTAGGTCTCATGTAATAGGGGGCGAGTCTATTGCCAATCACCGGGCACAAAAGATAAATTATTATTTTAAACTAGCTTATAGGCAAAGGCTTATTTTCATTTAAGGAATATAAAAGCTGCCCTAATTGTTAATTAACTAAATTGAAAATAGCGCTGTGGTGTCAAAATAGTCTTACGTATAATAGCCACAACACACTTATATGCACACCTTCTTTTAAACGGAGCCCCACAAAACCTGTAAAATATAATAAGAAAATCTACTCGAATCGTTTATTTACACTCCTTTCACAATTATAGCATTTACGTTGTCTTTGTAATTTGAATAGATAAATCTTGAAATTTCTGTATAGAGACAATGAGTTTCCCAGCCAAGTCTCTGGAGGTTGCTACGCGGAACCTTCTTGATGGAACACGATTCTAAAGGAACAGTGCGGGCGTTTCTATGTTTTATATATTCACCGTGTTTTGTTATCCTTTAACCCGATTTTGGGTAAAGAATTTTGGTATTGTACCTATGTCTTATACTGCTTCAGTAAAATTATAAGTTGTATTCTACATAACAGTTATTTGTCACTACAGATGTAGAAATTCATCTGTATTGCATGATATGCAGTAAATTTACTGTGAAAAAATAAATCGAACCCTTACTATTCAGGTCTGCTCAAAACAACTCTGATTGATGATTCAAATTTCTAGTGCCATGTGCCAAAGATAATTTCTAGGCAAAATTGTTGGGTAGGAAAATTAAAGACTTGCTATACGTCTCCAACTGACTAAATAAAAACAAAACGAGAGCTTAGGCTTTCCCGACTTGGAGACACAAACATCACAAAAAAATATAACATACACCGAAACTTTCATAAACTTTCCACACAACAACAGAACTTTGACACGAAACTAAGCTAATCCATCTCAAACAACATATAAATACATTGTTCCACTTGCCCTTGTTTCTAAGAAAACAGAACATTTTAACGATGACAACCAACAACCAGTATGACATAAAGCTATTTATTTGACTTTAAGATGCAACTCGTGGCTTTACTACATATCTTGTAAAAGCAAGCCGACTGCAAAATTTGCTCAATTATTGCTCTCAAATTGTCAATTCGTAATATATAAATTGACGACATCCGTACGCACCGGTTTTCAAGGTGTCACTAGCTTTGAGGTCCCAGGTTCGATCCCTGGCCGGGTCAATGTAGAAACTCACTTTTCTAAATCGTCTCGGGTCTGGTTGTTTTTGGTACCTTCCTTGTATCTGAATTCCATCATACAAGTGCTTTAGCAACTTACGAGTACTTTGGGTTCAGAGCAATGTATGTGATGTTGTCTGCATTTATTTATTTTTGAAAACATACCGCAAAATCGGAAAACAAATTAGCAATTTGACAGCAATAATAACTGAATGTACATAATAGCTGTCAATTGCTATCGCTTTGCTATAGCGAGATACGTAATACAGTCGGTTGCACGGTTTTATCTCGAGCCTTTTGATTGGATGCATTTACCTTGTTGTAATTCTAAGTTATGCATTGTATATAGAGAAAACGGATGAGCTTTCGACGGAGATTGTTACATGAATATTTTGTGGGTATACCTAGGTGTGATGTTGGAATTTGAAACAAAGAAACTATTTATAATAGACGTATAAGAAATAAGAGATATTGTTTTTTAGACTTTTGCGAGTATATTATTACGATAAATGTAAAAAACAACGAAGAAAATTAGAATAGAATAGAAAAAATCTGAGTACAGAACACGAGACAACATAAAGAAATAAACACAAACAAGCTACACAAAAAACAAGGTAAATAAAAAAATTACAAAAAAATAGTAATAAAAAGTACAAAAACACAATTTCAGCAGTGTTGTCGAGCATGCAGTACCAAAAAGGTCACCAACTCAGCATATGCTAGGTGTAGTACACCCAGCGCTGGTTTTAAGTGGGAACCCCACAGTGACACAATTTGGTTTATAATACTTGTTCTGGGTTGATGTTGATGTGGTAAGTAGATACTGCTTTATGCTTTTATTTTATAGTAATTGTTTTGCAATTTGTTGTTATGTGTAATAGTTTTAGTATAGTAATTATTTGTACCTTCTCAAATATTTGTGCGTCGGAAACGGCAGAATATTATGGAGCAAAATGTTTTTATGTAATATCTTAATTGTACCATATTCTAACAAATAAATATATATTATCTTATCTTTAGTTTATGATCTACATAAGAAAGAGGTCTGTGTGTCTAGCAGTATTAGGTTCCTAATAATAGATTGAATGTAATCCTGAATTCAAATAACCCTGTTGAGTAATATTACTGGCAAAGTACGATCTATTTTAAAATCAACATGAATTCAAATCAAATTTAATATTAGGGAAACATTACATGTGTGCTTATTTGAAAGCTAACACATCTCAAAACGTACACATATCAGTTATTAGATATTAAATTAAGTACGAATATTGTTTCTATGTGGGTTACATAGTTATATTTTATATCAATTCTTTACATTATAAACTACATTAATATATTCAGTAATGAACAACATTTTATCCAGAAGATTCTTTTTTAGAAGAAAAAAATAAATGACATTCATTTCGAGAAATTTTCCATCTTTGATTTATCAGGTATTTATTGAAATTTTGATGGGTCCCTGTGGACCAGCTTTCATTACATTTTATTTAAACCTGATCTAAGGCATTCCCTAAAGGTTTATCAATAAATTAGTGTCCACACCTGTGTTCAGAGATAACAATACTGTGACAGGTCTCAGGGTGTATGAGCCCATAATCTCTAATATGGGACCTAGAGATATAGTGTTATGTAGCTAATGCGATTACTGGAGACTGATAATGTGATGTTAAATTAATATCATTATAATATTAATCATGTAACGTTTAAATTAAAAGACATAGGTACTTTTAAAGATAGATTAAATTCAATTTTCTCAATATTGATTTATTTGTTCTTTGTGTAACGATCTTAATAGTTTAGCCTGAAATGTTATTGCTTCTAGGCGCTATTTACAAGTTGATTAAATTACTTTCATAGGAAAATTTATCTATCTACCTAGCTACCTACTATCTTCCAAGATATAATGTGACTTAGGTAATTGTAACATGATAATCTTGCTTTCCCTATGTGTACCGTGAATTAGGTCACATATTATGCGACTTAGATAATTGTAACATTTTGCTAGCCCTGTGTATATTGATATATTATTATGTAGATACATGTAAAAGTTTTTTTTTTACATTATTTTGTGAATATAAGTTACTACTACAAGATTACTACTTGAGTATACCGTACCTGTGTATCATTTTTGTTTCACAACACACACACATTACTTACCACTTACAAACCTAAGTAAGATACTATCAAAATATCTTCATACCTACTCTACTCTACGTTCCATCAGTCTAAACTCCGCAACATGTAACACATGCGCGAACCGTGAGTACTACGCACACGACCTTTACGCTTTGTTTTGTACACATGTTTGTTTTGTTCTACATATCTGTTGTGTCTTGTGCCGTGGCTTTAAATTAAGGTACTTCTTATACAATATTGGAGAGTAAATTAAGTAATGACGACCTCCTTGGTTGAGTGGCGTACGCACCGGTTTTCAAGGTGTCGCTAGCTCTGAGGTCCCGGGTTCGATCCCCGGACGGGTCAATATAGAAACAAACTATTCTACATTGTCTCGGGTCTGGGTGTTTGTGGTACCTTCGTTGTTTCTGAATACCATAACACAAGTGCTTCAGCTACTTACTTTGGGTTCAGAGCAATGTATGTGATGTTGTCCGCATTTCATTTCATTTCATTATTAATGGGTAAAACAAAATTGACTGTGTAATATGGCTTGTAAAGGTACTTTATGACAGTAAACTTTTTACCTAAAGAGCAGTAGTGCTCTTTTCTTTTTTCTGTTATTAGGCAGGTCTTTGAGTTTTAATTCTTTATTTTATCCAGTACTAAGAGATCGTTAAAGGTTTTAAACAGAGTATTATTCTGTATCATTGTAATACCTTAAGTACTTTTGTAACGAAAAATATTTATATTCGAATTCATTTTAAAATTGTTACATTGAAGATACCAGCTAGAGTACACATGAGATCATCAAATATGCATTTGGTTTTATGTTACAAAGCTCAGAAAATATACAATTTTATTCTGAACTCTCTGTGGTTGACTCCTAGTCTTGTGATAATCTTAATTTCAAGGAAATGTATTTACTAAGCGAATGCGTAATAATTTTTAATTCTGATTAATTTATTATTATATTTATTTTCTGAGAACAATGGAAGATCTCTACATAATTGCATGCTACACCAACAAAACGCAGAAAATAGATCTCCTTATTTTTATTTTGTATTATTTTCTGTTTGACAGAGAGCCTAGAAAATCCAAAACCCCTAACATTTTAACTAGACAAAAAATCTGTCCATAGTGTTTGGACTTCTGATATAATTATCATGTTATATAAGAATAAAAGGGTTTACAGTACAATCATGCAAATACAGAGCAGAAATTTTCTTTAAATACGAACGATTCGTGACCTAAATTCAATTAAAAGTTTTCTGTCAACAGCAGATCACATTGAAAGTACATGTAGCTACATAAAATATGACAGAAAATAAACTTAGTTTCATGAATTTAATAGTTTTTTAGGTTTTTCTTTACGAGTATTTTATCGTTATTACATCTAACAAATGATTTATGCACTTGAAAGTAAAACAACAAAAATATGAGAAAAATAAATGAGCTTTACATATTTTTTCTTCGTTAAATTTTTAATATTTTTTACCACCAACGGTTTTTTATCTGCGATGTGTTCGCAATTCCGTCCAAAATGGCAGACCTTCGGAATTCAAAAATGTTTGTAAACAAAGCCAAGTGGCCAGTAGCAAAAATGTTTATGGAATTTAAATTAGTGTCAGAACAGTGAATTACGATTCGTTTAAATATTCTGTATAAAATTAAATTACAGTTTTGAGTTTAACAGAAATTGGTTGGTATTGGTTCCAGTAAATTGGATATGCTGATGTTTTCATCACATTTATTTATACTAGCATTATTGATAGTTATTATGGCATACATTTTTCTTTGTATTTATGTAATTAAAAAGTGTTGACATAAAACATTGATATGATTTTATACTTTAATTAAATTTTTCTTAGTATTCAACTATACAGAGGTTTGTTGAGTGCCATTTGTTAAATTCTATGTATTAAAACAAATTATATCATGAATGAATTTGATTGTTTTGGCTGCTTATCAAACGAGTTATTTATTTTTGTCAATTCTTCATATAATTTAAATTATTTTGAATAAGAATATGTTTGAAATATTCCTAGCATCAAAAGGAAAATTTTCGGAGAAATTTAGAAAATGTATATTTATACATAAAGTGTGTTTTATTCAATGACTATTGGCCCAGTTAGATAGTCTTGTACCTTACAATTAACGTTCTACTATTCTAAAATATATAATTCATAGAAGAAAAGCTTACCGTTTATTGTAACTGACAAGCCGGCCGCTTTCGCGTGTAACACAACAACCAACCACGTGATTGTAAAACAAAACATCGCAACAATGACGTCACTAATTACATCTCCATAGAGAATGATTTTATTTCATGTAATGATCACAAACACTTGTTATCGCGAACGTATATAGAGCTCGGAGGCTTAGGGACACGTCTGTTCGTGCCGACGGCTCGGCAAGCACTGCCGGTCGCAAAGCTTCGCCCCCGCCCGCCCTTTACAGGCCTTTCTTTGTTTCCCTTGCCTCCCCCGCGCCGTGTTAAACAAATCTCCGTGTGCCGTGATCTTCTCCAATTGATTTGTGACGAAATAATTTCGCCGCGATAATTGTTTTCTTGCGGATTAGCGAGTGTTATTGTGTTTAACGGCTATACGAAAACTCTCTCTAGCAAACGAATTTGAATGCGGAATGTATAATTAATGGGTGGCGTTCAATTGTTTTATTGTGTTACACTAAACAAATCTTATGGCCTGATTTAAATAATAAAGATAATAAGCTTTGGAGATGCCTGGTGCCTGTTTAAAACGCTAAGAGACAGTCGACAGACATAAATAAAGACTAAAGCAAGTTTAACGGCGTGTAGACTTGAGTACCATGTAATAGAATCACTGGCAAGATAAAAGTGGGACTGTAATGCATTACTACACAGTAGAAATAGTAGTTGGTTAGTATAGGTTTAAAAAATTGCCAAATTAAGACATAGTTGCAGTAAGTAGTTTGGCTGGGATTGAGCTACTAATAAATGAACTCTTCCCCGATACAATTTCTTCAATTATTTTCGATATAATTTGTATAGCGATTTTGAAATGATTTTGTACTCGTTCATTATTAAATTGAGAAAATCGATTTCTTTATCAAATTATTTCTTTGTAACTTCACATAAAAAGCAAATTAATTTTGTTGATCCATCTTTATAACAAAAAATAGAATAGACATAATCCTAAAATCATCCAAGCAATAAAAATGTATGTAAACATAAACATACTTACACACTACAACGATCACTTTTAAGTGACGCTAAAGTCCAAGTATTTGCTTTGATAAAGAGGAAGTTTTGTCGAGTTTACGCGTCGCGTCAGTGACTTCAGACCCTTTATGTAACACTAGATGGGACACGCGGGTTTGCTTGTGAGAATAAGATTTGTATTTGAGGAAATATTGTAAGAACCGACACTTTTAATATGAATATCAATTGAACAGCTCGTACAGAAAATAAGTCATTTAACTTAGTGAAGTAAATAAATTGTTTCTTTTTATGTTACTTTTTATTAAACAAGTTCTTAATTATTTTTTCACATTATCATAATTTAAAAGTCTACCACTGTGGTAAATAATCTTAAATGTGCTTATTACAAAGTTGCGGTTTTTATTTCACTTTCCTACAATTTATCACCAAATACATTACTTTATTACTATTTTCCCCAAATAAAATAACAATGTATTGAAAAACCACTATTGACAGGCCACGTGATACCTGTAACGTCATTTACAGCAGTGCACATATTGGAGTTATTTTATTGATTAATTACTGTTGCACAAACCTTTGGCTTAGAAACCTATGGTAGATTTATTAACGAGTTTCGAGGAAGCATAAAATCTTTGAAAGGAGTAAGGTAGCTAGCCAGTTACTTGGTGAGGTTTAGTGATAGCACATTTACAAGTTTAGGTTCTATTACCTGTTACCAAGCCAAAGTAACAGTTGTTGCCATATATATTTATTTACTAATATTTAATATTTGAAAAACGGTGATAAGAAGAAGAGCTGTGCCGTTTTGTTAATTAATATACTTTAAAAGTGGTTTAGTTTTTGATTTTCTGGATTCATGATGAAAATAAAGAAACCTGCTTTAAAGCCAAGTTTAATGAACAAAAATAAATAAAAGGACATTCTTCCTCCAATCACATCAAATAAATAAATATATATTCCTGGACAATTCACACACGGTAATCTTATCCCAAGGCAAGCTCTAAGAGAGCTTGTGTTATGGTAACCAGACAACTGATAGACATACTTATATATTTCTAAATACATACATATTATAGATAAATGGCACTCAGACCAGAACAAATGATCGTGCTCATCACACAAACATTCCTGAGTGGGAATCGAACCCACGACCTCCGGTATAGCAGTCAGGGTCACTAACCACTAGACCAACAGGCCTGTGAAAATCTGAATTTCAATTAATGAAGAATACTTAAAACTGAACCTTATCATTTACGAAACGTATATTTACTGCGAGCCAACATCAATACGAATTAAACGTGTTTTAATTTCACGTTTACAGCGCATCAGTTATACGTCATCAGTTAATTAATTATAATATTATTATACAGAATGACTCAACGGTCCATAATAATGTATATTTACATAGTATTACATGATTGATAGTGTACAGTGGCACATACTGAAGTAGTATTACAAGAGTGCAAAACTCAACCTTGTTGCTTTGACATATAGATGACATCAATTTCAAAGTGTTCAGTCACTATTGATGTGTGGTTTACTGTACGAATTGTATACTATCATAATAAAGCCAATTACAAAAGAAATACACGGAAAAGAATAATATTGTTATGATTTTGCAGTTTTATGTGCAATGCTGACATAGATTGAAATGAAACGAGACAGGAAACAGGAATTATCATATGGAATCATTTACAAGTTAGTCCAAGTTTACTTTAAATTAAATCACATAAGATTATGCCTTAATTAGTGAAGGCAAAAACTAAATGATGCTGCCTCGTTGGCCTAGTGGTGCTAAGCGCGACTGCTACGATAGAGGTCTTGGATTCGATTTCCAAGTCGACCAAGGTGTTATTACGTTTTTCTATGAAATTCTCAGTAGCAGGTCGGAGTTTGGATTTGTGCCCGGTGAGTGGCAATAGGCTCACCCACACACGACGCCCACAGGCGTGATGATATGTTATGTTAAAAACTAAATGATGATTACAAAAAATACAAACATTATCGACTTATCAAATGTTGTTGTAGTTACTTATGAATTCCTTGGAATACCTTGCCATAGTTAGTGAGATACACCATATAAGCTATAACAGACAACATCAAAGTCAAATCCGAACATGATGGACATTAAAAGGGATTCGTTGAAGACTTGTAGTACACTAACCCCCTATTCCCTTTAAGTACGGATGTCTTTGTAGTGCACTACGTAATCTGTGCCAGTGAATCCACACGCCACTTTATCGCATCACCCAGTGGGAATTTCTCACATTTCACCGTACATTGCTCGCTCACAGGTGTCCCCGGTCCCAGCTGCCGTGGAAACGGTAGCCACTCGTCAATGAATAATGTATGAAACGAAACGATCTACGCGTCGACACAATGTGTTTTGTTAAGATGTTGCTTGTTGTGTGTTTTAAATTACGTCATATTATTGATGCACTATACTCAGAATAATGTTTAGGAAATGTGTTGATGCAGGAATAAGTATCATATACCAGAAATTTTCACCTTAAATTAAAAATATAATTTTTTCTTTTATTATTATAACTAAAGTGATGATGATACCTATCATTTGTATATCGAACTACAAATTCTGTACCTACACTACAAAAGAAAAAATAAAACAGAGATCAGAACACGTATTTTTTTCATCAATTGCATTCTATATTATTGACAAACAATTTGACATATCCCAAATAAAGTATTACCCTACAAAAAAACATCGATATCCGCTACCTCATTACCACCATACATACAGGTTAAAACCCGCCCAATTAGCCACTACAACAAGCGACCATAGCTCCAACATTGTGAATTCCACCTCAATCTCAATTACACCCCAGACTGAAAGCTTTCAAACAGAAAATGTCATTTCCATACTGCACGTACTTCACGGCAAGCGTTCTTTTGATAAATGAAGTTCATAAAAGCGGATAAAGAAGAAAAATAGCCGGTAATCCGATGATCCGGACACAATGTAGGGGAAGTCTAGACTGCCTCACTGACTTGTTATTTGAACAAAGAGTTTTCGTCAATATTATGTATGCTAAAGACATAATGATACCAGTTTACGATCGTACTAAAACATCACAAAAGTATTTTATCACACAGGAGAAATAAGTGCATATGTCTCTGAATTATATTGTTTAATATAGGCCACTGAATCTACAACCTACTTAAATTAGGAAAGCATGTTTGTAGGCGTACGGGCGACACCCCTACACCTACGCGTAAACAACTAATTTTATATCCCCCCATCTCAATAGACTCAACGCATACTTGATTAAACGAAACACGCGAAAATAACCGAAATAATTCCGTGTGACGATCGAGTGAGGCTGGTACCCTTATGTGCACTTCAAAGCGTTCGGTTGCTAGGCAACGCGCGGGACGACATACCGCGTCGCGTGTCAACCGTGCAACGCGACCGGTTTAATTAACCCCCCACTGACACCTTCGCTTAGTTATAAAGGGATGAAATCGACGTTCTCGTCACCTAAATTCTTTTACAAAAGGCTAGTGTGCCTTGCATCGCCTTTGATAGAGGGGTCTTGAGAAAGGAGTTTATCAAGAACACTGTAAGAACCAGTTTAAATACCTACTATCAAATCAGGCACCATGGTCAAAGGTGGGTTAGAACTATAAGTTATTATATAAATACAAGACAAAACATCCGCATTAAACTCAGCAGTTATTACGAAAATACCTTTAAAGTTTTAAGGTTATTATTTAAAACCTTTAAAATGATGCACCTGATGTAACTAATGACAGTATGTACGAGTATATCAAGCTCATATCATATTGGGTGTAGTCTGTTGTTTATGTTTTGAGATCGGAATTACTACGTACACTAATGTACTACGAGTGTAATGCATGAAGATATTCATAAATCATCACACCTCTAGGGTATACTATGTAGGATAGATATGCCTAACATATTACATTGCGGATCATTTAGTAAGATGTTCAATATTGACTCCTACTGCAACAGAAAACTAACCGCTGGGATTTACTTATTCTAACTGATATAATACAAACTCATTGTTTACTCATTAAAAAGTCTCGCTCAAAATTATGGTGCATAACGTTCAACCAACAGCAAAGCAAACTATCTACCAAGTTCGGTACCCCTTCAGGAAAAACCCATCGCATTAAAGTACAAACAACAAATACGTAAATTACGAAGCAATAATCGCTAGCCACTCGGTCGTCGGCACGCGATGACTAATATTCATAGTCGATGGACAGCCGCTAATAAAACGCACAAAACCGCGTCTCCGGCAACAGTGCGGCCCGACAGACGCGACGGACGCGACGGACGCGACACGAGTGATTGATGACGCGCGATCGATTACGCCGCGGACGCCGCGCCGCCACTATACGCAAATGTGCAGACGGCCTTATGTCATCGCGCGAATATGTTAGTGTCCAACTTAATGGGACATACGTTAATTCTGTTACGTTCGGGATTAAAATGTAATATGAATTTTGGATACGACGCCGAGACGAAATCAGGTCATGGACGGTTATATTTGGATGTCGGTAATAACATGTAATTACAGACTTGAGTACTGAATTATTTAATCACATGAAGATTTTTCAGAGTATCTCTCGAGCTCATCTTATAAGTGTAAACAAATTCAAATCATATTTTTAGGTTTCATTTCAGAAGCGTTTTACCTTTTGGATATATTAAATATCTATTTAGATACGTATGAGAAGAAAACTATCAAAAAATAAATATATAAACGACAAAAAACCTGACCCAAAATATTCAAAAGCTTTTATAAAAAGAAAACCAAACACGCAACAAACTTCGGAAGTCATGAAAATATGTTTTCAAGCTGACCATTTACTTTACAAGCAATATGAATCCCTCAGGTAGTCAGAAACATACTTTCTTCTTACCATAAGCCTACCTTACTAGGGCATTTCCATCCCTTTTGTAGGTACCGTAAACACGGCCAAAGCTCCTTAGGATGCCCTTGGGTATTGCATCCGTTTCGACCTTGGCTCGCTTCGGGCCTTAATATTCGCCTCCTTTGTCAGTTTCGAAGAAAATCTGTATTGGAAATTGTCTCAGAAATAGGTTGCCTTAAATGTGAGCATGGCTTTTAGAGGTTGTTACAACGGTTCCAGAATATTCTGCGCTAAGAGAGACAAGCAATCACAGTTGCAACAAATATTGCGTTTCACATTAATTTACAACATGATTCAAAATTTGACGAATTTATAGAAATTATTAATTAACACTATCAAAACCGCAATTCAATTGTTCAATAACCAAACCAAAGGACTAATTAAACCGTCTAACAAAGTAAAACATTTTTCGACAACCGCAATGCTTTCAAAATTATGTACAGCAATGATATTCGGACGGTCCGTCCGTTCACAATATGGCCAAATTGCGCGTAGAATAAGTTTAATTTATTCAAGACAGGCAGCCATGGGCTTGTACACTTATACGCCAATTTAAAGTCGCCGCACATTCCCTTTATTCATTACAAAAAGTAATGTTATTGTTTTAATACTGTTTGTATGTAAACCAAGCAAAACCGAGCATGAAATTCTAAATTCTTGTGGTCATGCTACAAATTATGTGAACTCTCATACTTTTTTCTAAATCAGAACTAAAGGACGCTTAATTAATTTAATTATGTCCGTCACAGCAGTCACAGCAGCCACAGTACTATGACCGTCCCGGTCATAGTACTGTGACTGCCCTACTCAAAGTTACCGATGACATTCGCTGGGCTATGGAAAATAAATCTCTATCTATCATCGTGTTACTTGATTTTAGCTCGGCGTTCAATTCTGTGGACTTTGATATCCTCTTAGGCCTCCTCCAAACATCCAATTTTTCCTCTTCCTCTCTGGCTTGGTTTGGATCTTACCTTAGAGGCCGCTCGCAGCGCGTCCGCCATGAAGAGTCTTTCTCTGATTGGTGCGATCTAGTTGCGGGCGTGCCTCAGGGTGGTGTCCTATCTCCTCTTCTTTTCTCCATCTTTATTAACTCTGTCTCCTCCGTTATTTCCTCTAATTATCACTTATATGCAGATGATTTGCAGATCTATCGTCATTTCCGATTATCTGAAGTGGAATCTGCTATCAAAGCGATGAACAGCGACCTGGCTAGCATCAGCAAGTGGGCAAGGTCTTATGGCCTGCAGATAAACCCCGCTAAGTCACAAGCTCTAATAATTGGCAGCAGGCATTACCGTAACGCGCTTGATCTGTCCTCTCTGATGCCTCTCAGTCTCGACGGTGTTGTGATCCCCATCTCCAACACAGCTAAAAATCTTGGGGTAATTTTGGATTCACATTTGTCATGGCGTGATCAGGTCAACGAGGTAAGTCGCAAGGTACACTTCTCCTTCCACTCGCTGAAGTGTCTCCAGACCTTCCTACCTTTGAAAACTAAAATTTTATTAGCTCAATCATTAATTCAGCCGATCATTGACTACGCCGACGCCTGCTACCTTGATGCCACAGAGGAGCTACTAAATAAACTTGAGAGATTGCAAAATATTTGTATCCGTTTTGTTTATGGACTCAAGAAGTATGATCATGTTTCTCACTTCCGCAATGAACTCAAGTGGCTCCCGATCCGCCTTCGCAGGAACACTCGCATTCTATGTCTCCTATATAATATTCTTCATAATCCCTGCTACCCTCCTTACTTGCGTGAGCGTTTTTCCTATGTCCGTTCCCCCGATGTCCTTTGTAGATCCCATCTGAAATCCCACCTCAAAATCCAACCCCATTCTACTGATTTTTATTCCTTCTCCTTCACTGTTCACGCCGTCCGACTGTGGAATGCGCTGCCGCCTAATATACGTGACTCTCCTTCCATTTCTGTCTTTAAAAGAAGGACAAAAGAACACTTTCTTTCCTCTCTTGCTTAATTTTTATCCATGTACTTTGTTTTATATATTTTAGTAGTTTTGTTTATATTTTGTGTATATGTTGCGATTTTATATTATTTTTTATTAATATTAGTTTATTTTATTTTTCTTCTTGTACACTGTGTCTATGTCTCTTTTTTTATATTTCCTGTCGTAGGTCTGCTGGAAGAAATTTCATTTGAAATAAGCAGTACCTTTGTACCTTTATATCTGTATTATTAAGTATTGTTTGTCTATTGTGTGTACATAAATAAATAAATAAATAAATAAATAAATAAATATGTTAAGGTCTGATTTTTTATATTATTTTGCTACTCTGACAGAGTAGCAAAATAATATAAAAAACAATGTTCATATTGAAAATGTATCATGTTCGAGCTTATAATGAAAGAATCGTTTCAAATATGTCAATGTATCGTACATAAATAGAGAGAGTCAGGTATTGAGTATGATGATCCTGGAACTATAAGATATCTTCTACAAAATATGCAGAATAAATCATCGCGGTGTATTAATTGACACCTTTGCGTCTGCCAAGACTTTTAAAACTGATAAAGTTAGTAATGAACACATAATTTTTCGAAGAACTCCAAACATTATAAACCAAGAAAAAGTAAAAATAATATCAGAAACATACATACAAAGCATGCAATTTGATATGATTGGTAAACAAAATATGAAAATTGCGTACCACCGTAGTAATAAGCCGAAAAAATGCTTGTTATGTTCCTAGCTGTCAAAGGGGGACGTCATTGAGAAAAAGAAAATGTAAACTTTGCACTGAAAAGGTAATTTTATATTTATTTATAATGAGCACTAAATATCAAGAAAAATGAATGTAATATTATGTTCTATCAAATTAAAACTTTTTATCCGTAACACTTTTTTATCCTTAATCGCAAAAGTAGGAGAATGGTTATAATAAAAAATCTACATTAATTGAGGTGCTTTTTGTGTATGTAGACAAAATTATTTTGATATATTTACAACCAGGCAAATGTTTTTTTTTTTGTGTAATAATAGGTATCTTAAAAGACGGACCATTATTAATTTTGTCATCCCATCAATAATGATAATCGATATTAAATCTTATTTTTATTTCAAAGTTGTTAACAACGCCATCTACACATGGTTTTCCTAAACAAAAACGACAAGCTCGCTTGCTGCACAAAACAAAACCGAAACACAATTAGGGATGCGCCATCTTCATTTCCGTGCCTTTGTTGTTCACGATAGCACGGAATTCACGGAAAGAGCTCACGGGGATATTATTCTAATTTACACAACTGGGTCTTGAAGGGGAACGGGATGATTGTGGTGGATTTAGGGTAATGATGCTAATTTAATTATTTTATGACGTTATGCATGAAGACCTATCAAATTGCATTATCTTTATCATATTTTGATCCAACTCTTCACGGTGATGCACATCGATTTATTCAAAGTACTGTAACAGTATTTATTTAATACTTTGAGGTAACACGTTATAAAGAAAAGCATTAAAACGCACTAAATTATACGCATTTCAGGTTCACGAAAATATACGCACCACATCATGCAAAAAGAGATTCCTGCAAAAGAGTGCTGAAATAATGATATGATATTTAGTCTTTATTAAAAAAACTAAAATGATTCTCTAGTATGATGTGTTCGTATATTATATAATTTATAATAAAATAAAAATTGAGTAACTAATTTAGTTTTTCCATTCAATCAAACCGAAACATGACATTTCGTCACACCAAAAAGACCTCAACACCAAATCCAGTCACACCTCACACGTGCCAATCCCACAATCGACTCATCTGTCATACCTTTAAACTCAGTCGCCCGACAATCCGCGATCGAGTTCAACTTCAAACATCGCAGCACCTACTTCAATCCGCCGTAAGCCGTCAAAGCCGTGAACACATGAACGGTTAGGGCCGTACGTCGTGCGTGAAACACTAGTTACATGTTGCCGACCTAATTGTTCGATGCGTCTGCCACCTTTGTGAGGGAAAATGGCCGTCACAGGTAGGCAGGGTAGGCAGTCGACCGATGCTGTATGGATGCGATCGATAGGTGCTCTATTTAGATGAAGTGAGGAATTTCCATTTAGTTGTTAAACGGAGCTTAAATATATTACTAAATCTTACATTATTTTACAATTTGATAAATATTATTTTTTGTAAGCGGCTCAATGTATCTCAAAAAAGTGTCTCAATTTCTACATGAAAACTATAAGACGGTTAGAAAAGTTCATCTCGCAAATGGAAATCACCAAAAATGGATCTTGAATTTTCAACTATACTTATATAAATAAATTACACAAAAAAAAAAACTTTCGTTTATACCACTAACAAAAACCTTCATTCTACGAAGAAGTTAGTTGAATATTTTGTTTGAACTACTCCGGCAAGCATGCAGTGCAGTTGGTGCGGCTTCAAATATTTTGACATGACCCAGGAACGGTGTCATGCATGCACATTGCACGTCAAAGCTGCTCGCACAAAGGAATAGCGTCTTTGAGACAAGTTTTTAAGTTGTTCCACGCGGGTTGAATGAAATAAACGCCGCGATGGGGTTGGTGTGGACGTAGTTTATGAGATACAATGAATAATTTTAAAAACACAACGAATAATCGTACGTTTATGAGATATGATGAATAGCTTTAACAATACTCATAAACATATTATTATAGAGATTGGAAGGTAGATAAGAGACCCTTTTTTGTACGTAAAAGTTACAGCATTACAGGAAAAGACAAACATCTCGATATTTATAAAATATGCTGAAAAGCATTGTGCTTTTCAGTTTACTGCTAACCCATTTAACCAAAACCCTATATTGGTACGAAGAAAAGTCTGTGGATCTAAGATTTTTAATCGTCTATAAGTAGATATAATATGACGATTATGCAAGAACACATACACTGTCTGAAATAGACACTAAAGATCGACATCTTTATACCTCCTATACTCAAAGAACACATCAATTGAGACGGACCAATAAACAGCAAGTAATATACCGGTAATAGTAACAGCGCAGTGTAACAAGTATTACCTATATAATATATATCTATACATGTAATATATTGTAGTAGAGTTGCACGTGATACTACATCCCACGTATTTCACGTTTGATCTGTCCGGAGCGAGTTACAACCGATGGCTCAGGTGTTCGCGCGACACACCGCGTGCTGTTTGAAA
This sequence comes from Autographa gamma, assembly GCA_905146925.1. Lineage (NCBI taxonomy): Eukaryota > Metazoa > Arthropoda > Insecta > Lepidoptera > Noctuidae > Autographa > Autographa gamma. The sequence goes on along the minus strand of LR989856.1, from coordinate 10,212,322 downwards.
CGGAGATGGAGTTTTAAAATGGTACACTTAAAATAATGTTATGCTATTGCAGGAAAAATATATATTTGGTAATGTGCAGTTACAGATTTAAAATTGAGAATTTATTATTCGTAATAAAAGTACATACCATAAGGAATGAGAAATAACATTCAAAATATTAAACTTAAACTTTCTTACAGTTTATCAAATGTTTGTCAGAATGTTTGATTTTTGTGACCATCCTTACTATGGATATTTCATAGACCCTGACGAAGGTTAATAATTTAATACTTATATGATAAAATATCACAAACGGTGCGTCACATATTATTATGATAATCGGTCACTGTCAAATAATTTAAATAGTAATAATTTTAACAATAGTAATAATCTTTTCTATAAAGCACAACACACACTGAACCAGAAAAATAAAAAGTATCACAGTAATGTCATACCTCATTTCTATAACAGCACGTGTCTCAGTGTGCGCCTCACAAAGGGAGCCATGCGATACAGTCGGGCACAGTCGTAAATAACAGCGTATGACAGTAGGTAATATACGCTCAGCTGTGCCTCGATAGTTTCCTATCTAAAACTATTCTGCTCGATTGTACGTGATGTGTTGTTCAGAGTTTCCCCGTTTAATCGTTCCTGATCTCTCGTGGAAATATTATGGGGTCCTTTTTCAATTGTTGGGAACTATTCGCTGTGTGATCGGGAGAGTACAGATTGGAAATGTTTTGGTTGGTGATATACGAACTCGACACTGCAGGGATCGACTTCAGTGATGGGTAGTGGCACTTAGATTTAGTTTCAGAACAAAACCACGTGGGTAGGTAAATACTGGTCCACTTATACCTACAAATATGGGTACAATAAAAATCATAGAACAGACATGTGATAAAATCAAAATAGTAAATGATATGTCCGAAATAAAATAGGAAACAAATTGATTATAAGGTAAAAAGTATGATATCCTCTAAACACAATGCGGCAAAGGTAAACTATTATAACAAAGGCTCTATTATCAAGATTAGGAAAATACAACCTCTATTCAAAAACTAAAAGCCTAGCAAGAATAGAAAAAGCAAATCCTTTTCTACGCGAAACTCATCTCAAAAATATCATGAGTTTGCAGAAATTCGGCTCATTTCAGGAATCAGTCTAGCAAAAGAAATCTTGTTACCGATAAATTGGTATATCGATCGAGATATGGACCTCAGGACCACATATGTTTAGTGCCGGACCTCGCCTGCTCTCGGGAAATTTACGTGCGTGTATGTAAATCGTTTTGAGGTCGCCGCAAACGGGTTGATTTCGTACTGTCGAAAACAAAATGTTTTAATTTTTTTTTCGATAGTTTTTCCTTTGTATTTCAAAGTTGCCTAGATATCACATGAAATTAAGTTATTGTTTTTTACTGGTAAATAATTTCTAGTAAACGATGATAAAAAATAGACAAAATTATAAAAGGATTCTGATTTAACCATAAATTCAATAACCCATTATCTAAAAGTTTACCATCATGCTACTACCCTAGATCTAGCCACCAATTCCTAAAATTAGTAGATGACATTTCAGAAGTTAAAACAATTTCAGCTGACAAACTAAATTCAATTAAACAGCCATTATAATAACATAAACAATATTAATAACAGTTTTATCATTATTAATGCCTAAGTTTGAGGAAGCTTTCATCAAAATTGGATTTTGTCGACGTTTCTATTATTATTTGTTTTCAAAGATGTCAAATAACATCCCGTTTTCTACGGTTATATTAATAACACAAACAAATTGGTAAAAAAAAAATAAGGCTATTGTTTTTTTTTGTATAATATTGGGACCCTCTGTCCGGCAATGTGATATGAAAACTTACTACTTTGAAATAGGACATAGTCACAAAATCCGCATTTTACTTTATTGCATTGTTAATTTTGCAAGAAAAAATGACGAACCAAACATAAAAATGGTTAGGATTTTTACACGAGACATATTTATTTATAAATTTAGAAAAAAAAAGCTTTATACAAGTTATTTTTTACCGGTTCTTTTCGTTAGGAATGTCATTTTTTGGTAACCCTGCAACAAGAGTCATTTAACGTTATGAAAGGGCCTAAAAAGGCCTTGAAATGAAAATATTCTAATTTAGACTGTACATGTATTTAACTTCAATCCTCAAAAAAAAATGAAAAAATCCGATAAATAGCCTAACCACTTTTGTCAGCAACAGTACCAATACCTAAGAATGCCCAGGTAAATTCCGTTCGCTCTAAATCCCGACTGTTTTGTTCCGTCCCTAAGGGTGGGTTAAATTACGGAGCCCTTAGTCTTCGAAGCAATACATAAATATAAAACAATAGGCATTTTGTCCATTAAACTTCATGCAAAACCAAAATTTATTTCGCAAAACTTTTGTGATTGTATTTTGTTTTTGTTCATCGGGTTCAGTACAAGCCCATGTGAAGGATGGATGGTCTACATAAATGAGTTTAGGGTTTGGTTTTGACATTGAAATAGGTATCAATTTAGGTATTTACGTGAGTTTGATTAATGTCTTAGTTTGGGATTTGTGAATGGAACGTCCGATTCCGGGGAAATTGCTACTTTTATAGTCCGACACAATTATTTGGATGTTTTTTTACTAATTGAAACAAATTGAACCGCTTTGTTGGATTAATGAACTGAATTCCAACTTAGTAACAGATTTATTTTTGTTACTGTATCTATATTCACATGTAGCTTTCTTATTTAATTATTACATTATTAATGTCAGTTTTTATGATAAGGAAATGGACAAAGGATAAATCTTGTACATTGCTGAACCATCGTGAATTTATAATGAGTATTAAGCTTAGCTATAAGAGTTACCAAGTAACTGAACACTAATGAGGCTGCTACAAAAAAGGTTATATAAAAAGTAATACATGTCCCTATTAGAGCTAATACCTGTTTTACATTCATATTTTTATTTTATATCATTCTCTTTGTAATTTGTTTTGCGAAGGTTTTGTTAAGAAATAGATCAGGATTTTATAAGAACATTTATCTTATATAATCCTGAAAAGATAAACTTATTTCTTTGTGGCTTAACCACATCCATCTGTCGTAACAATAGGCAAAATATGCAGAACGTTTATAAAAATAAATATAATATTTATTTCTTGTTTGCTTTTTATCCTATTGCAGGATAAAACTATTCAAAACCAATTCATAACTGGGATATTATTAAATCTATTTTTTTTTTAAACTTGAACAGCAAAATTATCAGAACAGACTGAAAAAGACCTGAAATATTCAAAATCATGTCAGGCTTTAAACACACTAAAGAGTAAGCGAAAAATCCATTTTGGTAAAAGGTCAACTCATTCGGGAGGCTGTATTCTTGATTTCAGTCGTGTTCAGTGATCCCGTAGAGGAACGATGTAACTGGCAACAAGTCTCCATGAAAAATACAAGGTTTTTAAGAAAATATGATAAAGAACTACACTAAAAATACAAGAGAATTTATAAAAATAGTCCTGTTTTGGTTTTGCTTTGTGTTTTTATAAATTGTTTAGTGTTGTTTATTTAATGTAGCAGAATAAGTTGAGAAGCTGCTATAACGTTTGAGTTTTCAGCTCGATTTGTTTAAGATGACGAAGTAAAAACTGTTTCAGTATTTTCATTATTGTCTAAATAATTTGGCAAGTTTTGCAGTTTGTGCTGGTTCGAATGTAGATAGATAGATATTGTTATTATATTAAGCAAATTAAATTAAATGTGCATGACACGTCTGATGTGTGGTAGGAGGTCCATGTAGATTTCAATGAACTTAATACTTATCTCTATTTATGTGTAATATTTTTTCGTCTTTTTTCTTTGTTAATCTATTTACCTACTCTTAATTTACAATATGACTGTGTAAAATACCTAAATTCACAAAAATATAATAAAAAAAAAACAACCTATTCGTCGAAGCAAATTATATAATATTCCTCCAACGCAGAGCTTATTTAAACGACTAGAACTTCCCTCTGCGACAAATAAATCAAAGTGAAACATTTTTTGTGAAACAAAGTTTTGTTCAAATTATGAATACGGTAGTCAAGTCACCTGTTCCTGACAAGTTTCCTGTCTCCTCCTTTGTCGTTAAATGTAAGAAAAATGTTCAGGAGAAGTCAACTGCACCCGTTAGTTTAGTATTTTTAAAGTAAATCTCTTATGATTATTAATAAGTAAGAAAATATGTATTTTTTTATATTAACAAATCGTTATCGTATTGATTCGTTCGATGGGCTACAAGAAACTTGTCACAATTTTTTCTTCTCTAGTAGAGTTCTAGAGTAAGAAAATAGTAGATACTTGATAAAAACAAGAATTATACATGTTTTAACGTAAAAAATATACAATTACGAAAAAACACCTCATCTTTAAAAACCTACCCGATTGTGCATCACAAAGATTAAATACATATCTTCGACAGCGATTTGCTTTTGTGGTTTCGTCAACACTGAATCAAATAAATTTCAGAACATACGATCGACAGCGCCATCCGTTTCGCGACTGTCAAATTTTACGTAGCGCAGCAATTTATCAACGTTCACGTTTTTGAGTAAGTTATACTATCGCTTTAAAATATGATACGCTATGAAAAAAAATCTAGTTTCCTAAAAACTGTCAAGCCTAAAAATATTTCAAAATGAACTCTATTTTTTGTATGAAACATAACTATTGTTCAAAAGCTATATTTTTTACATATTCTCTTTATAACGGCAGGCCTTAAAAACATTTTATTTAAAAATGATTTGATGAATCTTCCATACCTACCTATATTATTAATTCCTTTCTTAACAAGCCTTAGGTATATACCAAAAAATAAATACTAACGATAATCGCTTATTTAACAACTCCACCACCTGTCACCAACAAATTCGAAGTCGTCAAGTAAATAAGTAAGCAAACAAGTAAAATCGTTCGGCATCTGCGATATAAATCGCGCGGCACCCCACATCGACGTTACTTCAGAAGCAACTGACTCAATTTGATCAGTATAACTGCGTTCCAACTGTCGCCTAGTAACCACGGCCCGTTCGCCAACCAAGTCACGGACTGGGGTGCGGTCGCAGTGCTAGCGGCGATTAGGATTTACTTATTTGAGCCACCAATTTAGGGTACTGTATGAGGTTGGAGATAGAAGGAGTATAATTATGTTTATGATTACGAAGCTTCTTTAATAAACAGGTTTGTAATCGTAAAGTTTAAAAAGACTTAATTGAATGTAGTGATTAATTGCATACAATTTGCACAAAAAAAAATTACGAGGATGAACCGGTAATTTACAGTTATTTATACTTTGATTATTGATACTATTTAGTGCTGATCGAATGTTAATCGAACTGATTGCTACTTTATACATTTAAAGCTTGCCTTTGAAATATTATCATTAGCTATACCGGTGCATGGCACTCAATATTGAACTGTGATGGCTTTCATTTCTCGCTAGAACTGAAACCACATATTTATGAAGACCGCGGACAGAGTTCACTAAGAGGTGTTTGTATTGAAATTGATTTATGTAAATTTTGTGGGAGAAGACGCGTCTGCCCTCTCAGTCGACGTGGGGATCGTTAAAACGAACAGATTCAGTTTTAAGTTTGACATAAAATATTGTTATAGGAAAGTATTGCTTTTGAGTTTTATGTGCTTGGCTTTAGTGGTCACGTCCTCCGAAGATACCTAGGATTTGAGAGACTGCGAGTATATTATTCTTGCTTTTGATAAACCATTTTATGTGTTTTGACATGTGAATTTGGAAGACTGATATTTAGGATATGAATTAAAGAACAATAGTAATCAATTTCATTCATATTTTTTGTCACATCAACCATGAATACTAATTATAAAAAACAGAAACGTAATTTTACTATCACTTCACTTCTAACATGACCTAAATATAACATAAGTACCCATATATATGTTCCATAGAATAAACCCAACTTATACTTCCCACGTTCAAGAAATAGGGTAATATAAAAATTATGTAACACGCCTTGCTACTCATACGGATAACATCAAAATATAATAAAGAAAATACGTATTTTTTCGTCATAACGTACGCGAAACGTCAGTATCTTCCTCTCGAGAATTTTAGTACATTACAATCATGATTCAGCATTTGATGCAAACTCCACAAGGATTACTACTCTATGAAAACGCGGAATAAGAATAGTACGCTAAAGTACATTAAAAACAAGATTGGCTTTAAAATATTAAATTTTACTAACGCATTAGGATAATGGAATGTTTATATTACATCAAACAGGCTTTGTGAAACTCTTGACGGCTTTTAAAGGCAATTTAGTGAGTTGTTTATAACCTACTTTGTTTGATACACGTTGATCACAGATCCTTTGAGAAATACGACCTTGAAACTCTGATCAGGTAAAAAGTATATAAAGTATTTTAAAAATCAAGAGGTAAAGCTTTAGTTGCGTGTTTCGACGAAACTATAAAACCTTTTGTTTCAAAGACTTTATAAAAGGAGTACAGGTGAAAAGACGTCGAAAGTATAATATTTTCAAGTTAAAAACTCAATTTACCTCGGTTCGGTGCCGGCCAAAATAAAGAATTCTCTTTGACAAAACTTATTAGTGCTAAATTGATGGAATATTGATACTGTACACACCTTTTTGGATCAAAAAATAGACGAACACTCTTTGATCTCGTGTTCAGGCAATTTCGTATTCTAGTGACGGAGGTTGTAATCAAAATTTATACGATCAGGTCCTGATTGAGGTCTGTTTTGTCAGAAATCCGGTGCCTATTAGTCTGCGATGAATCAAAACTTGACGTGACTTATGAATTTTGCATCAGACACAAAGTTAATACGATTATAATATTGGATTATACGTTGGAGAAAATTAAATTATCTGCACAATGTTTATATTGTGGCGCTTTTATTTTCAAATGAATTTTGTTTCTTACTCTTTGAATACAAATATGTTACTAGACCTTGTATCACAAGACACCCTACGCTTATCAAATTGAATAACTTGAACGAGTTACTAATTCACGAATCTACAATCACTAAATTAAATTGTAAGATGCCATTCCTAGCCTCAGCTGTTCATTACAACCCTACAGATGTCTATACACTCCAAGTAACGCAAGAAGCTCATCTTAATCACCACAACTTAATCGAACAATATTTAATCACTCCATGACGTCACACCACGTGGCCAGACCCACGGGATTTCGCGACAGTCACTGGTCGATTAAACGCTTGAATTAGTGCGGGGGGACCCACAGCTGGGACCCTATCATATTTCAATATAGAACCCCTGGGTAATGAGACATTACGGTGATTACGCCAAGCTTGATGTACATTGCCCCTTGAGTACTGACGTTCGTGACGGGAATCTTGAACGTAGCGCTCGTGTTATATAGTTTATGATTCGTCACTCTCCGTGCATTAAGGGAAAGTGGGGCGTGAAGCTTGTAATATTAATGTATGAAAATATTAAAAAAAGAAATGGTTTTTGTACATTATAGTGTACGTGCCTACTTATACTTATGTATTTTTACTTACTGCTATTGTCAGAAAGGGGCATTAAAGACGCTTAAAAAGACCTTTCAACAATCTCTGAGCTAAGCAAGGTAGCCTGATACAAGAAAGAACACATAACGGTGCAAAGAAATAAAGATCTTAGCAATTTTCATTCGTAATTATTGAACAATCAACATCAAAATCCAATCACATTTACTAAACCACGACGCATTGTATTCGCTACAAATCACAACACTCGCTGCTCGCTAATCATTAGTCCCGTCTCAGGTGTACCCAAGACGGACGTAAATGTTAATGCACCTATTTATGTTATTGAAAACTCGATATCTGCACGACACTAACAAATGGGGCAACGGCAGCGGTAATCCGTCTTTCGCATTGTTTAATGGAATTGCCAAAGTCCTCAAGTCGAGCAAATAGGTATTGTACGTTTGTTCAAAACTTCCCAGTTTCGCATAATCTCGTTTTATTGTTAGTTCAAGGATCAATTGTTTGAATTTGATATTAAGATAGATTGTTATTGAATTTCGCGAGCTATGTTTAGGTGTCTTACCTAGCTTTGTTCCCAGAATTGATGGGAGGTGTAATTTGTTGAAGATTACTTAATAAGTAGAGTCTATATTAGCTATAACAATTAATACTGTTGCAGATGTTTGCTTGTTATTATTCGTAGAACTGGAATTGAAGTTTGATATCGAGAACTTGTTCTTCTAATTAGGTTAATGAGATAACACATAGTAAACGCCTTATCCTCAGGTAGATTTCTAGATAGATTTGTCGACAAACTTTTCATATAAACAATTTCTCAAACAAAAATAATATTCCTTCAAATATTTCTACAGTTCCGATAGCAAATCTGTAACTAAAAAGAAGATAACTAAATGAATATTCAATTCAAGCCAGCCAGTGTAAAATTTAAATAAAACCGTTTTAATATGCTTAAAATAGATATCGATCTAGTTCGAGCGCACACACGCCAAAGTTCTGATTAAAAGTCTTTCCAATAACTGGCAACTGGACATTTTCCAGCGTCAGCTGATTAAAAACCTACCGAGTTGAAAAACCAAATAGGTTGAAAAACCAACCGGGTTGGACGGGGAAACTTTTGTCTGGCGCTAATCTTTGGAATGGGGTTCTCTCATCAATAACATATTATGAACAGGTTGAAATAGAACGACGATTGTAAGGATTAAGTCGAAGGTAGAACGTTTATTTTAAATATGAAATCAGTGAATTTGAGTGAGTCTGCATGATTTGCGTTTAACGTTTAATTTATTCGACTTTCGAAATATTCCGCGAATTCTTTCATATTGAAAATATTTTGCTGGTTTTTCGAGATGAATTAATATAACAGTGTTCAAGATACATACGAACAATTGTGTACATACCTTGTATACACTTCTCATCAAAAAAATCGAAACACCTCGCAGTTTATGATTTGATAAGGATTATCAGAAAAATGTGTATATTTAGGAATAAATGTAAAATGTCATTTAATAGTGAGTAGTATGAGGTATTAAAATCCTGATGTTAATGTTCTAAATTCAAATTAAGTCTTCATAGGTTTCGTATTTTGTATAATGAGTAATTTTTACCCTATGTGGAATATGAAGGAAATGGGTAAAACAAAACGCGTAAATGAAAAAAAAATGTAAGAAACGTTTATTTAATAACTTGTATTCCCTCCGCGAGCTCTTATTACTGCTTCCATACGGTTCTTCATCGATCGGATGAGAGTCACGATCACATGTTGTGGTATATTATCCCATTCCTCTTGGATTGCATTTTGCAGCTGGCTAAGTGTTTCTGGGGCTGGATCTCTTGCTCGAATTCGTCTCTTTAATTCATCCCATAGATGTTCAATGGGATTCATGTCCGGGCTTCTTGCTGGCCATACCATAATGGAGATACCGACTTCGGTAAGATAATCTCGTACGAAGCCCGCGGTGTGAGCTCTGTCAATTCATGCATTGTCGTGCATGAATATGAAGTCGTTGCCAATAAAATGTGCATAGGGCATCACATGAGGTTCAAGACACTGTTCGATGTACCGATGAGAGTTTAGTGCAGGCAGCCGTGGCCCAGACACAAAGGCAAGTTCTGTCTTACCGTCGGCGCTGATTCCTCCCCAAACCGTCCACCAACCGCCACCATAGCTGATCTTTTCTTCAATGCAGCATTGTGCAAAGCGTTCTCCATCTCTTCTGTAGACCTTGTTCCTTCCGTCGTTACCATACATCATAACTTTACACTCATCAGAAAACAGTACTTTGCTCCACTGAAGGTATGACCAAGTTAGGTGCTCGCGTGCAAAGTTAAGGCGCGCTCTTCGATGGTCTGCAGTTAATTTCGGCCCATTCGCTGGCTTATGGGGTGCCAATCCGCGTTCCTTCAACCTTCTTCTTATTGTAGAGTCACTTACAGCTACTCTTCGTACAACGCGAAGCTGCGGCTGCAGTTGAAAAGCGTTAAGGCGTCGATTTCGTAAAGAAGTTGTTACAATAAATCGATCATCTCGCTCAGAAGTGACCCGATTCCTGCCAGATCCTGAACGGCGCGTGAACGAACCAGTCTCCCGATAGCTTTTGTAGACTCTATGAACAGATGATAAGCTTAGATGCAATCTTGCAGCCACAACACGCTGACTAAGTCCAGAATCCAGCAATGCCACCACTTGGGCGGCTTCTGCGGGCGAAGTATCCATATGTTATAGAAAAAAAAGTTTTTTCAGACGTCCCAAAGTCACAGTAAATGAAATAAGAAACAAAAAGTTTAAAGACAAGCGCTAATTTTTAGTTTTTAAACGAGAAACGTACTCCAACCCTAAATACACATTTGTCTCAAAACAGTGATTAATTTCATTTATAGGATAAACAAATGAAATTCTAATTTCGAATTTTGTTTTTTTTTTCTTACTGTAAAGACCAAACTGCCAGCTACACAATAATGATTTTTTTTTCATGGAATTAATTCTCTTTTGTAAAAAATTAGGACAAAAACAATAAAAACGAAAGTGTTTCGATTTTTTTGATGAGAAGTGTATATAGAAGGTAGAGAATACCCTACTTTATCTTATGGTAGGTTTACCTACGGGATATTATGATTTTTAAAAGTTCCACTTGAAAAAGCCTAACATTAAAAATACGTTCTTATTTCACGCCCCTTAAATCGTTCACAAAAGCATTAAAAAACACGAGCAAAATCTTGTCAGTTAACTTCGTTATACCTCAAGCTGAAACAAAAAAAGGGTTGTAATATTTCAACCGAGGTTTTTTACCCTATCAAACATCGCTTGGGCGCTTAACCACGGTCGATAAGGTTGGGTACACACTGTATTATCTTGCGTCCTTCGCACGGCTCACTCTAATGCTCTTTATGTTTTTATTCCATTACTTTAGGCCGCACCGCGAATGTACTCGCAGGTTTACGTTCCCAGCGGCTGTCGTTAAGGTAACTTATTGCCATAGGTAATGCCTTTTGCCAGCACTGCTTATTTTAACACGCCAATGTTTTTTCTGTAAGTAAAGCATCGGTACATTGAAAGAAAACGTATCCGTTCTGCTCGTTTCGGTTTCTTTTGTTTCAATAAAATAAAAATCCTTTTTCTTGATTAAATAAAAAGTCAGGTACCTACTTAGAACGTTAATTGCAAAAACATAAAAGAAACAAATGACTGCACAGCAATAAACTGCGTGAATTGGTATCAAAAATAAAAAACAATTTATTTCAAGATTTCATTCAATTTCAATGCAATTCAATTCAAGGAAAGACAAGAAAACTTCCGTGTAAACTAACATAATTAAACACAGTATGAACGATAATAATAAAAAACAAAGCTTGGCTTCATTAAATCCCTTCCTATCGAATCACTACAAGCAAAGAGCAACTACAACTTTGAAAAGCACAAGAAGAAATCTCAGGCAAAGTAGTCACAAAGTCACAAAGACACATAATAATATAGTTTCCGTGTAAAGTCCTATAAATACCCATTTTCGGCACACTTACGACTCGTCAAACTTCAGTGGCATCACCAAAATTGTTCAACTAAAACTTTTTCATTTACTAAACTTTGACTTAACTAGAGAGTTTCTGACAACTCTCGCGGAACTATTTTTGAAGAACGTTGCAGATGTTTTGCTTGTTCAAAAACGTGTAATTAACTTAAATATCTTTTATAAAATTTGATTTGCAAGATATGATTCGAACTATGCATTATAAATAAGTACAGTTGATATAATTTTCTTAAATATTCCGTTTACCTTCACGACAGCATAATATATTTTACTGATATATTTCACTGTATAAAGCTGCATACTTGTTACATAAAAAAAAAACTAGAGGCAAAACCGTTAAAAGAAAGTTCATAATTAATATAAGTAAAAAAATGAACTCCACAAATCTCGTGCCACCACAAAATCAGAAACAGCGTCAAAATAACAATCTCGCGCGGACGCATTCAGAAATATTCGCGCCACAATTAAATTAGGAAATTTGCAAAACAACAGTCTAATCTACGAACAGCAACGAATGTTAATTAAACAAATTAGTTGTTAGAGTGTTGTACGATCTAGCGACAAATTCCAAGTTTTGAAAAGTACGGACTTTACGTACGTGAGTAATTTACTAATGCACCGACGTCGCAGTTTCGTTTCGCAATGGAAATGAAATGTGGGGCGGGGTGTCGGTGTCAAACGGAGCGGGGCGTCAAGCGGAAGCGATAAGCTGGTGCTTTAGAAAATATATTGCATTTGGACAACAGGCAATAATCATGCATACAGGAATCGTTACATATACAACACCTGTAACTCCATTATGAACAGCACTGCTTATCAATAAGGAGAGACCAGTTTTCCATACATTATAATATTGATACACTGGGTTCGCCTTCGTCCGCTTCGAGTCACAGAATAAATGTAAAAAAACTTTGGTAGCGGGAACGCAGATACCACGGGTTACAACTTGCTAATCATTCAAATAATCAGTGATAAAGATTATCGTATTTATTTTCTGATATAATTGATAATTAATTTTTATATTTACATTAACTTAAAATCGCTGAAACCCTTACTAAGGTCACACCCGAAGTTGTTCGCGCCACACTCGCCGCGCACCTCTCTCATCATATTTGCTGCTTTCATTACAGATATTAAAAACTATGCAGCCGGGATCCGATTCATTAATACGAAAGAATGCAACATATGCCTGCCTTCACTATTGTTTTTATTTATTGCGCCAACAATTAAACAAAAGAATGTGCTTTTTGAGGTTGTACGGTCACAGAGAAGCAAACTTTGTTTTAATGAACCTGATTGATAATATTATGATTATGATATGCATTTTGCAGATTATAAACATAATTTTCTTCAGAATATTGTTATATACAGATGATAAAAGTCTGAAAACATGCGAAATAGAAAAGGCACTGCTGATTAAACAAAATTTAAATTCCAAATAATTTTTTTTTTTTTTTATCGTAAATAAATAATACACAAAATTTCATTGACATCCTTTCAAATTTAATTTTAGCAACAGCACCCTACAAATTCACCCCGGAACCTCGCAATAGATTACCAATCAAAAACAGTATTTATAAACAAAAGCGCACCATGGAACTGAGTTAGTATACAATATTGAAAACTATAAAATCGAAGCGTAGTCGACAACATTTTAATTAATGTATTACAACCTGTCAACGTCAAACTCTAGCGTAGGGCTACCACAAAAAAGTTAATCAAGTCCTTATTTAAAAATATTATTTTATATAAATGATATTTTCAAATACTAATATTTATTTTTGTATTTTTATAAATTATATTAATTTATAATGGGAAATCATTAAATTTGGGTTTGTATTCTTTATTCAAAACTATAAAATGTAAGTCCAATCGACAGCATTTTTATTAATGTATTACAAGGTGTCATCGTCAAAGATTTTTAGAGCTGCCCAAGTTGCAGGACAGAATTATACAATCAAGCTTGATTTACATTATTTGTGTTTACCTATTAACTAGCGAGTCTAGTATAACAGACTATAGGTACACGTATTCGACGAACTTCAAAAGAAACTAATATACGCCTTAATTAATAATACCGAGAATATCGAAACTCACGTAACAACCACGTGAGCGTGTATCGACAGCGACACGTTTCCCTTTTAATTAATATTAAATACTCTATTATAGAAACCTTTGAGCAACCCTACACTGCAACCAGAAAACATCGCTGCGCTAGTTAATTAAATCTTTTTATTTATGAAACCATTCAAATATTATTTATGAAGAATTTAATTATTGAGGTAAATAGAAAATAATAATATATTTAATGTTTAATTTTAAGTAAAATAAAATAAAAGATTAGTGTGCCACCCATTAATCAGTCTAACCTTTACTTGGTCGTTGTACTTTCGACTTTGGGATGTATTTAACTCTTGAACGCAAACTGCTTTTGTAAGTATGTATACTTTACTATCGTATAAGGTAAGATAAATTAACTGCAATTAAAGATAGACGAAATTATCTTTACAGTGCTATAGTCCGAAAAAATAATAGGTACCTAATATAACATGATGACGTAACTTTTTCATTTTTAGTTAGAGTTTCATTAAGAGTCAGACAGGGTAGAGCTTTGCCCAGTAGTGGGACGATATAAATCTACAAAAAATAACATCTATCATCGTTAACTTTCATAAATTGTAGAACAGCACATTATTTCATCCTAAAACTTTATTCATAGCAATTTCAAAACCGAGTACAAAATGAATAGGAAATACTGTAAAACGACAGCCAGTCGTTCAAATTAAATAATATCGGTTTAGCCTCTGACCTGGCCCATTGACCTGATTTATTTCCTAGGATGAGGATATAGTAGTCGAGTTATTTGAATTCTAAACCATCGGTAAATTTACTTTATTAGAACATTCCGCTTTTGTTTACACATACTTTCAACTTGTACTTTAGTATTAAGTAAATTGGTATTCTTATGTAACCAATACCAAAGATGCCAAAAATTGGAATTTGTAATTGCCGATCCACGTGGTGATCAATGCTCGTTCCTTGGGAAGAGGCCTGTGCCCAGTTGTGGGACGTATTTAGGCCGGCTTGTTAATTTATTACTAAATTATTTCGTTGATTCTATGTACATAGGTTTTATTATGTCGTATTTAAACATCCTTTTCAATTGACTATACAGTTAGGTTTTCTAAGTCGTTTTGTTATTTGGTTAAATCTATATCTTACTAGTATTAAGGCCGTTAAGAAATAATATTTACCCAGGTTCGGTAACTGCACCACCAAAATAGTTGTACAACAAATAATTTTCATGGCACAACGTTAAGTATATTGCTCGGAAGGAAAACGTTCCGCAGCGGCGTCTCCTCTTAGCCTTTTGACCGCCATAATACAAATCACTTCCCGGGCTCGGAACGGTAAAAATAACGTCGGGTTCTTTGTAAATTTAATAATAAAACCTAATTTATCAATGTAAAAGAATGGGGAATAACAATGATATATTTTTAAGGAGTAGGTATGATTAAGTATTGTGTACCTATTTTATTTATTTTTTCGGTATTTCACAATTTATTTACCCACGTTTACTTTTGTATTTACTTCAAAATGGATAGACGTGAATTAAAGTATAATAATTAGTATCTACCATGTTTCCAAAAGCTTAGTAATTTTTGTCAATATTAATAATTTCCTGATTATAGAGAGAGATTAGCAATTAAAAGATTACTGACAGAAACGGACACACTTTTTTTGGATATTGTAAAATTTAAAGCTGACAGAAATTGAATGGATTGGATGATTAGACTTTTATTAGATAAAAACAACGGTATCCTTCGTACTGCACATTCTACATGTCATTCCTTCATATTATAATTTTAAAAGTTTCCATCTTCTACACACTTTAATTTACATAATCTAATCTTTAATCAGTATATGATTACTCCACCATGTATTTCCCAATAAACCTAACCTTATCTCCGCACACGACCACTATTTACCTCCATCTACCTCCACCTACATTCATGTTACCATTACCTACTTAATTGAAACCCCACCGTTTTAGGTTATACCATGATTTTAATATTAGATAACATTGATGCCGACGGTCTTCGCCTGATGGTTTTATGGGAGATCAGTCGCTGATAGTTTCGGGGCTGGTTTTACTGCAGTTCATATAAGGAGGCCTATGTTTGGTACGATAAGGGAAATTAATACAATGATATTCGTATTGTTTTGTTGAAGTGTTCGTTGGGAAACGGGTATTGCGTTTGGTATTTAACGTATTCAGAAATTAGTTGCTAAACTGGTTCTTTTAATCATTGTAATATGTATTATTTAGTTTAAACTATTCCCTTTTACTTCGGCAGTTAACTGTAAGATAAATTCTTAAACTCAAACAAGAAAGAAACAGTCTTTCTAAATCTAGGTAACTTATTATTCTTAAAACACAGTCACATGGAAACCGCAACAGGCGATGCGACGCCGTAAGCAGTGAGCGATGGACTTTAAGCCGCTCGCAACGAAAACCTTCACAAAGTAGCATCCCAAAAAAACCTTATTATGATGTAAAAAATACTACCAACGATATAAAGACTGATGTTCAAACATAACTTAATAATGCGCTTAATTATGTGTTACAAATAAAGAGGCATTGCAGTGAAGGCATTGCACAAACCAACACCCTCACGCCTGATTTAGACTATGCCAGAAAAATCGTGTGAGTTAACAGTACATTGCCGTCAATGATCAATCACTTGCGACACCAAAGCCACACGGCGCCGCAATGTACCGCAACCCTCACATTTCTCGCATCAAGCAGGCCTTAGAGTAACCGCAACAGGCGTGGACGTCACGTCATTCACGTCCAACAGGACGCAAGCCGTGGACGTCGCCGCGTCCTAACGGTGTCACACAAAGAGATGATCCGCAGCACTCTACGCTTTGTGTCACTAGTACACATAAAAATAGAATTTATGTGGAATGTTCAGAGTAAGTTACTAGTTAGTACTTTAGTGAATCTCGCCTTAGTTTTAAAACGTTACAACTATAATACTGATTGACTGATGGATTTGGTATTATATCATCTTATTGGTAAATTTACTGCGATTTTCACATTGAATATGACTACAATAAAAACCTGAAACAGAGCAAGAAAAGCCAAAAATAACCTCATAATTAAACCACTACAAATTTTCCACACTTTTCCGCCCAATCAGTTATTTCATCCCCAATTTGCATACTCAAACTAATGATCTCATCTCATGTTTTATTAATATCCTATGCAGCAAAGACAATTTCGTTCACAAATAAAACCAGCATCTCCAAGACTCAGAAAGTTTCAATTGAAATGTCACGATAACGAATAACAATAGTCTGTGATGTCGAGCCTTGCCGAGGTATTGAGAAAACAGTGGCGGACGAGTTTCTGTGTCTATACTGTGTGTTGCGAATTATATACTTGTTTCTTTATAGGTTACGCGATTTTGTGTTTTGATTCTGTTCGTGTAAAATCCAGATTTGCGTCCAAGAGAGTAACGAGGATTAAAGGTATTCTGATAAATATTTTTTTTTCAGGATTACTGAGACCTATAGGCGGTTTGATTTTTCCTTTTAGTTATTTACTTTTGGCACCAAAAAATAATACCTACCCTACCTAAATGTAAAAACAAATGTGCTTTCTTATTTAAACGTTATTTAAAATAAGCTTATTTCAATAAAATAATAGTAAGACAAATAAAATCGAACATAGTTTTCCTTTTTGGACGTATATCAAAGGCTAATTTTATTCGAAACATTTGTATCAGATCCCATATTCATTAATAAGGTAGGGGTATATAAGCTATAGTTAAGTTATAGGCTTCTATGTACTTAAGTGGCGACCACATCCGCAATAAGACGTTGTGTGTTGTGGTCGTCGTTGCCTTGACCTCTAATACACAATCGGAAACTGTGTTCCAGATTGTACATTATCAAACAATTTGAGCTATTGATGTGTTCTGTCAAGTAGATAAATTTATTCATCGAGTTATAGAGTCGTTGCGTTGAAATGGTAAAAAGATGAGAGAAAGTTCGTATGGATGTAGGTTTGTCACAATCACGCATAAACTACTGAACAGATTTGAATAAAATTTAACTTCTTGATAGTTTATAACCTACTTTAACATATAAGATAAAAATTATCTTTATACCGATATACATGGAATTGGATTTTCCTGGGTTAAATAGGAGGGTGTTTTTTACTAGTCTGCGGTAAAAAAAAAAACATGAAAACAAAAGAAACTAATTACACCATCACCATAATACATAAACCCACCAAATATGAGTAGGCACTCGTAGTTTTAAATAAGTACGACGGGGAAAGACCCCTCGTTTCGCCCACTTTATACGCGGACGAACTAGACATGTCCACTTTGAATTGCCCCGGAACGCGCCAGATAATGATGGAGGGAATTTTCTTCACAAGACAAGTGTCCTTGAGTGGTACAGACGCACACAGTAGTGTTATCGTTTGTACTGCAGAAGGTAACTATAGGATTGTCAGACAAAAAAAAAACGTCAATAGTACTTGAAATATTGTGGGGTTGAGGATTGATCTTATTAGAATAGGGTTGTCAATTATGTGAAGATCTCGAATAAATAAAATAATTGTATGAAACTTCAGAACTATATAAGGGCGGCTATGTATAAGTTTCAGAGTTGTGGATAGTTAGTTACTACAGCAGTATTAAAAAAAAAAAAAATCTGATAAGCATTTTATTTAAAAAGGAAAACAAGGCGCTGCTCGTTTGCTAATACAGAAGAACAAAAAACATAATAACCTTTTGTGGCTCAGTAGCCAAATTCCAATCAAAAAATATTGACTGAAATTTAGAATTTAAGAAAACTATGGAGAATCAAATTTCGACAAGGACGCGATTCACAATAAAATCAAAATCTCAACACTCCATCCCATAACCCTTCAAAAGGCATAAACACCTCATTACACAAAACGTAAACACTATCCAACAGAAAATCAGCCCGATCTCAAGACACAACAGCTTGAGTCAACAGCGTTAACACCTTAATGGTTATCAAGGGAAAATATTAAGGCCTGAACGTCGTGAAAGTTTATTGACCGTCTAGGTTGTAGTTACAGAGATCGCGAGCACCTAATCAAGACCCAGGTAATTCTAGCGGCCGTTCAGAGGAGCTGATTGGTTATCGATCCGGTTGCATCCTTGGCTTGCCTCAAGATAGTTTCTGTTATTGATGGGAGATAGTTCCGAGTTTTGATGTCGCGTTAAGGTAGAATTAACTGTCTGCAATGTCTTGGTTGAAAGGTTTTTGTGTTTTGAAGTCAAGCTTTCAAGTTGACGAATGATTTTTATACAATTTAATCTTGTGTTTTAAATAAAATTGTACGTGAATTTGATCTTTATCGTTATTATTCTAGCAACATACCTTTATTTTTTTACTGTCCTCTAAAATTTAAGAAAACGACTAGACAAATTGTCAATCAAATCAATATTTTAGAATTATTTTTTCAGAACGAGGCTTTAATTAGATAGTAAGAGTATTTTGTGTACTTTACTAAATATTTTACGTTAGGACTTAACTTAAATATCTCTTTATTTATTAAACTTTACCTCATTTACTCCTAATCCAAAGCTTATTAATACAAAATCTACTAAAAGATCAAATAGCTATTTATACAGGATTTTATCGAAGCGGACACTCCGTTGAATAGGCCAGCTAACAATGATCTTACGCATGAAGTTACCTACATTGGAGCGGAGTATTTGTGGTATTAATATCCGGTGCAAGTTATAGACAGAAGCGAGCTTATTTGGGAAAACCAGTAAATGTATTCGTATCCATAAAATTATGTGAGAATTTATAATAGAATATTACTGCATTAGTAAATCGACATCATAAATTGTATTTTGTAAACCAAATATGACAAAAGGGTCATCATTGTTGGTACACAAAAGTAAATCTATTTAGTACCCACTCTTCTAACAATTCCAACGGACAAAACGAGGGTTCCTTACTTTTGCAGAAGAACATGATGGGCCTTTATTTTTGGTCAGTTTCATTTCCTTTATACAAGTTCAACTCATTCGCGACTATCCATGATTAACCCAGGAATAATAAAATTAATAAATTTATTATACTGTTTAACAGCCCTTATCATGGCACATAATTAAACAGTTTGTAAAAAAAAGAACTACGACTCTACAATACTCTCCATATAAATAAAAACTTTCCATAAACAAATCATTGTACTATTCCCAATAATTGTTAATTCTTTGTAGAGTCGTTATTCGCCAATAACCTACACCCCTACAACAGCAACATAATAATAGAAGACAGGGCAGATGTGACACTGGGCGGCACGCACCGCTGGCTCGCTCATCAGCTCACGATGCGCCCTCAGCCGTGATGCAGTAGGCTCTACTTAGGCTCTAATATCGTGATTAAATAGCCTTCATATACGAACTGGTTTGGGTACTTGTGGGTATTTATTAGGTTTAATGGAAATTATTGCGATTTGTGTCGACTCTACTTTGTAGAAGAATGTATTAAGAGGTAGTTACGCTATGTTTTGGAACAAATTAAATGTTATTATGTATCATTGGTTCTTAAAAGTTGGCAAAATGCATTTTTTAAACTCCATATTGGCAATTTGTTTCTAAATGTATTTTCTCTACTTTAGTTAAAACACTTAAAAATTCACTCGTTTCAACGTTAACGTTAAAAATCTTCACTCAGTATCTGTCTACTTTATGTTTAGAAAAGGCTACAACTACGTGCTACGGCGTAGCCCTAATGGCGCCCGTCAGCTACGCGGCTACGAGTAGCTACGTACACTAAAACTTTTATAACGTCTTGAAATGGTTTCAGTATTTTATAAGTCACACATTACGAGAGGCTAGGTTTATGAAGTGATAAGAGAATTATGAGTACAAGTTTAATTATGACATCCTTAAGGTTCAAATGATTTTGAAAGTACTGTTTTAATCATTATCTTTTGACAGCCAAGAGGACAAAGAGAGTAATGGAACTAAGAATCTTCTAAACGATAAAGTGATTTTCATAACTAAGATTTAGCAAGTAGTTTGCATAGCTACGTGTATTATTGAGGAAGAAAGTTGTTAAAAACTTAAAATATTGCCTCTAGGAAAAAACCAACTACAAACCCATAATTAAGTTCGTAAGTAAACGAAATGCTTCGAGTAAACAAAATCACTCTTTTATAATCCATAAAACAATCCTACAGCCCATCATACGAACACACCAATAACTCACACAATTTCACAACAATTCAATTGAATAAATAAACACGTAGCATTCAACGTCCGAGAATCGAACCGACGTCTTCAAAGGTCGAAGCACATAATACATTTGTTACACACGAATCATATTCCCGACAATATCATTTCGTGAGTCGACGTAGCATGAAATACGCCCTGAGTGACTCGGCACAAGACGCCGACACTAAAAACGATACGTATGTAGCGTACACTAAGCTATAATATTCAAGATTATAGCTTTTACAGGCATTTTGGTAATGATTCAGGTACAGAAAACGAAAATATAAATAAATCAGAGCCGAAGTATTAAATTATTTATCTGTTGTCTTATGTATTTCTGCGATACTAAATCTTAGCCGCCTTTATGGTTTAAGATCAATTTTATTTTAAAGTTTTAAAACTAAAATCTCCTGCAATAAATATAGTAGTATTTGGTAATCACATAATTATCGAAAGTTTGGCGATTCTGTTATAAATAAATCAACTTTAATATTTTCCCTATCCTCTACAACAAGTTCCTATACCTAACAACAGTTACAGTATACCACATGAAGGAAACAATATCGAATATAGCTTCCAAATAGCGTACAATAGCTCACAATACACAACGAGCACAATCATCTCGTTCTTTCGGAAACGAAACCTCTCTCGTTGTAATATTTCATCCCCCTTGCACCCCTGAAATCATGAAACTTCTTTTACAGTGATTTGATGATATTGCACTTTGACGAACGCCCGGCTCGAGGGATACACGACAAAAAAAAAAGAAAAACAAGATGGATGACGCAGTGCCGATGAATGGAAGCAGATTGGAGGGTCCTTGAGACCTCCCAAACATATGTTGTAGGGTTTTTGAGTTTTTTTTTTTCATAAAGAAGCTTTTATGATGATTAAAAGATTATTGTTGGTGACGTTTTTGTTAAAAATATGTTTTTTTTTGTATATTTTTTCCCAAACCGTCAATTATTTTGAGAACGTAGAGCGCACTGATAACTTTTAACGTTGTTATTAAAGACCTTATTTTGATGATACACAAGTTTTTGTATTATTTAAGATTATTTTCTAAGTAAGACCAAAAACTTTGGCCTTATTGAACCACAACTACAATTAAAGTAGTCGAAATTGTACTATTATTTCAGAGCCATATTCAACCAACATTTTTCGGAAGAGTGCAAAATGTAACATTTTCAGTGCAACATTCAGTGTTACAAGATATTACGTCCAGTTTTGTGTATTTTGTGTGCACTCACCTGTCAGTTCCACCGGCCATTGCCTTGTAGTCTTGTATGTCCATGTCGCCCATGTACTGAGAAAAATCTGAAAAGAAAAATACACATAAGTGTGGAAACTTTAAAACTAAACTAAAAACATTGAGCACAATTTTGGCAGCAGTAACCGATTTTGTGTGTGTATTCGTGTATATTCGCGTAGATTTTTTTTTCCTTGAATTACTATCTAACAAAAAATATTAGCGTACACTCAAAGTCAGCTAAGACATCGAATCAACATTTATTTATATCAATAGAAGCAAAATAAACAATTAATAAAAAATAATATTTTTTATTTCGTATCATCTTCCATCATCAATTCAAAAACAAAACAAAGCGTCACCTATCAACATATAAATCAAACCGGAATCTGCGAGACGGAATCCGAATTATTAATAACACAAACGATTCGACATCAATTGGTGGGTCTCGACGAAAATTCGTCGCGATTTCGTATTCTGACCACGCGACTCTCCCTTTGGCGCGGAGGGGTGGGGGGAGCGACAAATCACGCGCACACTGTGGGCAATGACTAAATGAATATTGACATCCCACTAGCTAACGGGTTGAATTGATAATCGAATGGTGATAGAGCATTTTGGTGAGTTGATTTATTAATTTAAATCATGTTTTTAGTGTTAACTAATTTGATTAGCGATATCGGTTCACTGAGCAACCGTAGCTCACGACTTTTTTGTTTTTATTTGAATATCGCTTTGCTTTATGTTGCATCGTTGTAGTAATATTTGATATATTTTATGGCGGAGATGGATAGATTTTTTCTTTTACTAAAACGAGCAAGCGGTGTTTGAGACTCATAATACAGCTCTTTTAACGAGGATTTAAATACTTTCCATTATACCGTATGACATTTTTGCTGAACCGAAAATAAAATGCTCTACAAAATTTTATAATTCATATCGAAAAAAACTGTTTTTTCCCGTCCCACCTGTCCAATTTAAAATCCGCTACGCGACGAAACAATGGCAAGCGTTTACCACTCAGCTAAAATTGAAACAGATAGCGTCATCTATCTTATATATTTTTCATAATTTCCAAGTAAATAATTTTGTCCATTCTTTACAGATAATGGAGGGGGTTTTAGACCCCCCCTTAATGAATGGCACAGATTTTGCATAATTAAAAAGGGGTGCTTCAGATGATTGCTTATTTCCATGACTAATGGTCCCGTTGACAGGCTCCGTTTTGACTCTGTATCGCAATATCGCGACGTCTTCAAGAATTTTGGCAAAGGCGTGAAATATATTTTGATGAATGTCCGATAGAATGAAAAAGTGGAAGGGTCTGCGGTTGAGGTTGTTTTTCTTTTTTATGTCATTATTCATTTACATTTATTTACTTTTTAGTTTGGTATACTTACATTAGTATGTTTACGTACAATACTGGTCATTAAGAAAATTTAATTTTAATGTGATACGTTAAATTCACGGTAAAGACATGTCATGAAGTCAATAAAAGCGCCTAAAATTCTAAGTTATGAGTTCTGCTACTACTGACATTATTTCAGATGGGACTGTAACGCTGTAACAGGTGTGTGTGACGGACTCTTAGACAATATAGTCCAAGAGATAGTAGTTCAGACAAGTGTAAACATCGAATCCGCGGTAAGTTTTTTATTTAGAACAAAATATTTACAATCATTCATTTATTGTTAGATATTGGTATGATTGTCCGATAAAAAAGAAAACCTTCAAATAAACTGTAAAAATGTCTAATAATTTCTTGACAATCGCCAATTTTCGGTGACATTTACTTCTGATTATTTCCCAAAGGATTTGTTCCAGTCGCCGCATATTTTTTGAGTTTCTCTTATTGAAGACAACACCAATGGGAATAGCTCATAATATTGAAACTTTTACGAGAAAAAAACCTTTATTTATGTTATATTTGTTTTCATGTCGTCGTAAAGTGTTTTAACAATAATATTGTAAAAAATTTGCTGAGGTCAACATATCAAAATAATAATAAAATAAAAAAATAGCATAAAAAATCTATTAAAATAGTATCAAAACATTACGTCATTATCGTAACTTATTTTCAGCCACAAAAATGAACACATTATTATTAAAACCTTACGTACATTTTACACGTGTCGTAATTTCCCGACACATCACAATATCCTCTACACACGTGAGTTACATCAACTAAAAATAGCTTTACGATAAAGAAGAAATTACCTTAAAACCTGTCTTTGCCTAATAATGACGAACAGTCCATTAGTTGATGGCCCATCTATTATCTATACTGTATATTAAACACTTTCGATGAATAATGATGTTCGGAGAATATATTTTCTCTTCTCCATTTTGACATGAAGTTATTACTTAGGCGTTCAAGAGAACATAAATTGTTTAATAAATCTCGAGCCAAATAGTTCGTTCGCGCTCGGCATTGTTTGTCAGTCTGGCAAATCTGTTGAGCCTGCAATAACCGTTCAAGGGCTTACAATAAATTGGTTGAAATAAAAAGTAAAAGAATTTGTTGATAGATAAATAAATGTTCAATATTATTTTGTAAAACATTTTTACAATAAAGTTTTGAAATGTCTTGTTCAATAAAAATAAATATAATATTTTTGTTGCTCTAGATTACTCTAGAATGACAACTGCAAAGTTTTCTAATCAAAGAAGATGATAAATAATTAAGCTGATAAAATGTAAAACTACAAAGTGGGTGTACAAGGTAAATGATGTAGCATAAAATAATTAATCACTCAAACGTTTAACGCTAAAAACATGTACCATCAATATTTTATTAAATCAACATATTGAACACCATTTACTATTTTTATAAGCGACGCTTTATCAATAATTGCTGACAACAACTTCAAAGAAACCAATTTCATTTTTATCCATAACACCGCCATTTTATATTCTCAATCGCATGTTTATCATTGTCGTGGTGGCCTAGCAGTTCAATGAACGGATTTGTATGCACAAGGTTGCAGGTTCGAACCCAGGCAAGTACCAATGTGGCTTTTTCAAAGTTATATGTACTTTCTTAATTATTCTAAGACACTTCTGACAAACGGTGAAGGAATACATCGTGAGGAAACCTAGATTCCAAAATTTGGGATCTGAAATCGCCAATCCGCAGAGAGCAAGCGTGGTGATCAATGCCCATGCCTTCTCTATATGAGAAGAGGCATGTACCCAGCAGTGGGACGTTTATAGGCTGGAATATTATTATGTTTATCATTAAGTTCGACATTCGAATTTACAAAATTTACTGAGAGCGTTAGAAAATTACGCTCGCCGCGGATCGGTGGCGCCAAAAACTTTGCAAATTCCCCTACGTTTCTTAGGAAATTGTTTTTTTTTAACACCGCTCCCAACAATTTTTTCTCGAGCAAAATGTGCCCCTTTATAAATTATAAAGCAGCGGCACGAATAACTTTTGTAACGACGTTGGCGTCAACTCGAAAAATTGACAATTGACAATTTAGGGAATAATTTTCGAAGAAAATATTTTTTCACGCTCCAATGTACACTTTGGTAAACAATTAGGATGATTCTGGCGTAAATAAGGAAGTCGATATAAGTTGTGGTGGAAAGAGGACACGTGATGAAAACATTGTTGAAATAATATGTTGTCCAACAATTCGATTTGTTTAAGAATAAAACTGACGACAAGTCCCTTATTCATTCTCAGCTACTTTTACGCTTTATTTTTTTTAAATTTACGCTCAATCGATAGGTCATTTAACCTAAAGAACAACAAAATGTTCAAATACCCTGTTAACTTATAAATAATGTTAAGAAAATACGAACCTATAAGCGGTAACTTCTGCTACCTCTTATCATTTATCAAAAGCATGGCCTATTCAAACTAATTTTAGGTGAAAGAAAATCACTGCACGCATAAACAAAAATTTCTCAAAAGTATTCAAATACACACCTACATGTACTACAAGTCTGTTCAAAGCCTAAGGCATGTTTATTACGTACAAAATGGGTTCCCCTACAACGTATTACGGTGACATTAGGACATATGAAGATTATTATTTTGTTTCAGAAGGGAGACGCTAGGCGAGATGAACGGAAAATGATTTTTATTAGGGCGCCGGGACAGATTGATATTACGTAATCGAGATGAAGAATGGGGTTGTATAAGTGAAGAAATAATAGGAAGAATATCGAATGCAATACGCAAGACAATGTTAAACTGTCCTTTGTATCGAATATGACACAACAAATAATTCAAGCTTATTTTAATTTATAATTGCCGGCATTAAAAAATTAAATGACTCTGTCTGATATACAATGCAAAAAAGAACAATTATTTTCAATTTTGCTTTTGACCAGTAACTCAATTCGGTTTAGGTACTCGTATATACCTAAACAATAGATTTATATAAAACCAAATAATAGTCCCACAAAGTATTGTTTCCACATTGAAATCAAATCCCTCTCAAACTAACAAACACGTCTAACAAAACCCACTCGACTATCAGTCCAACAAATATTTTGCGTAAACCTCACCTTTACCGTAGTACCAAGAAGTATTTCATCCTACATTGTGACTGTACCCTACCTTCGACCTCACAGCCTCCCTTCCCGGCCATATTTCTTGATCCCTTGTCCGAAGCACAAAAGTAGGAGCGCTGTTAATCTTTTTATGTCGACTGCATTATTTTAGGTTCGTTCTCTATGTTATTTAAGGTGCTTACGTTGAATTTTGTAGGATTTTATCTTGAAGGATAAAAGGTTAAGGCTTATCTATATGGTCAGATTTGAGTTTATTAGATGTACGTTTTATCGAGGTTGGATTTTCGTTTGAAGGTATTAGTAGTAACGATTTTTTGTTTTATGTAAGGTTTATTTTCTTACTAGCTGTGCCCGCGACTTCGTCCGCGTGGAATAGTTACTTTTCGGGCAGCATATTTAGGATTAGGTTTTTATACATATACTTTCGCTTGGGTGGCTATAAATTTACTTTACAGATGCTTCTCTGTATACGATTTTTCTATGTATTTCTATGGATTTATTTATGTACCGATTGACATGAAATAAACACTTAATGTTAAGTGAAGCTTACTACAATATATTCGTGAAAACCGCATCTTAATCGAGTAAGCCGTTTCTGAGATTAGCGTTCACAAACACACAGACAAACAGACAAAAAAAAAATTAATTATAATTTCAGGTTCGGTATCGATATTATAACAACCCTTGCTACGTTTTTTGTTTATATTTCCATTGTACAGACACCACTTTTCTACAATTTTATTATATGTATAGATGATTTTTCAAATTGACATAACTTTTTTATTTATGTACCGATTGACATGAAATAAATACTAAATGTTAAGTGAAGCTAACTACAATATATTTGTGAAAACCGCATCTTAATCGAGTAAGCCGTTTCTGAGATTAGCGTGCACAAACACACATACAAACAGACAAACCGACAAACAGACAAAAAAAATAATAATTATAATTGCAGGTTCGGCATCGATATTATAACAACCCTTGCTACTTTTTTTGTTTATATTTCCATTGAACAGACACCACTTTTCTACAATTTTATTATATGTATAGATGATTTTTCAAATTGACATAACTTTTTTATTTATGTACCGATTGACATGAAATAAACACTAAATGTTAAGTGAAGCTAACTACAATATATTCGTGAAAACCGCATCTTAATCGAGTAAGCCGTTTCTGAGATTAGCGTGCACAAACACACAGACAAACAGACAAACAGACAAACCGACAAACAGACAAACCGACAAACAGACAAAAAAAAAATTAATTATAATTGCAGGTTCGGCATCGATATTATAACAACCCTTGCTACTTTTTTTGTTTATATTTCCATTGTACAGACACCACTTTTCTACAATTTTATTATATGTATAGATGTTCAGGTTTTTCTGATAGTTATTGCTTTCTGAGGGTTACGCAAATGTAAAAATACTTTTAACAAATCGTAATGTTTCACGGTATATTGGTATCATGGAGCAATTTACATGTTTATCAATAACTAAAGCAAGACCGCTCAAATTCACTTCAATATTTAGTCTAACTGAAAATTTTGGTCATAAACCCAGGACTTTTGCTTTTGTCGTTATGACTTTCACTATTTTTAAAGCCTTAGCACGAGATCTATTAACAGAACCTAAATTTAAATATATGTATTTCAAATAAATATACTACTTTTTTATTTTGCTTTGTATGAATACGAAAATTTTTGATATGTATAAAAATATATCCATAGATTCAAACTTTTAATTTGGAAGCCACTAAAAATGCCTACCAAAACCTATTTTTAAGCTGAAATAAAAATATGGGTACCTGCCGTATTTCACGTAACTAAAAAAAATTGTATTTTTCTCCAAACTTTACCGGCTATTGGTAAATATGAATACTCGGTTCGTCCGTTTGACAAATACCATTTTTTTACAACTCTTTTGCACTGCGTACCTATAGCGGAACGCATTTTTTACGTAACATACGACCTGAAACATTTTATTGCTTGCATACAAAATTCAATATTGTTTTCACGGGTAGTATTAATGGCTTTCTTTTTTTAATACCGAAACAATAATAAGCATCTACAAGAAAAGAACTCATCAACGATAACTATGAATTATAAATTACAGTAACACCCGTTAGTTTAAAAAATGTTTTTTTTTTTTTATAGTACTGAATACATTTTCATAAATTAAATCTAAGATCATCACAATAGATCTATCTACGACAATAAGACACACAGACTGAAAACACAACCACACCTCGTTCTCGAGGGAGGTTAAACACAAACCATAATTCAAATAACACAAATAATCGGGACGGGCCTGTTGGTCTAGTGGTTAGAGACCCTGACTGCTATACCGGAGGTCGTGGGTTCGATTCCTACCCGGCACAAATGTTTGTGTGATGAGCACGATCATTTGTTCGGTGTCTGGGTGTAATTTATCTATAATATGTATTTATTTAGAAATATATAAGTATGTTTATCAGTTGTCTGGTTACCATAGCACAAGCTCTGCTTAGCTTGGGATCAGACAACCGTGTGTGAGATGTCCTGGAATATTATTATTATTATTATAATCAATTAATATTTTTACGATAATCAAGATCATTTTTTATATTCGACAATAATAAGAGAAGAAACTATATTAATTTAGTAAAGGTCACGTCCTACATATCGAGCGATTAATATCTAATGATCAATCATTACACGGTGTACGACGGAGACAGTGATTCGAGCGGATCACGACAAAGGCCCGGATTAATACCGGACAGAAGATGAAACGAGATCGCTGATTGATATTGTATAACATTGTTGCTGTGTTCTAACTTCTATTGTTATGTATAACTATTAAACAGGTAACTTAAATTATGTAGTGATAGATTAAGGTTATTGAACACATTAAAGAGCGAATTACATAATCATAAATTTTAATAGACCGATTTTAAAATCTTGAAACAACATTGCAAAAACTAGATGTGCACACGAGACTGCAGAGATATTACATAGTCAATGAACATTTTAATACTTACAAAGAAAATTTTCGTTACGGAGGACGGAGGGGGAGGCCTTAGCCCAGCAGTGGGATATGATGTAGGCTATTAAAAAAAAAATAGCTTTACCAAAATTTTTAACATTATTTTAAAGCTTTGGAATATAAAATTCTCAAACCATAAAAAAGCAATATTAAAACAAAAGTCTACTCTCAAAAATATCTACTAGACAACTTCACTCTAACTTTGACAGTTCCAAACACAAAAACTCTTCAACACACTTCTCTAATCTCGAGAAGAAAGTGCAAGTTCTGGCCATTTGTATTCAATACACACCCCCTATTACGTGTCCCCAAATTTTAAATTCTACTCCACCACAATCAAGCCCCCGGCAATTTCCCGCGACCTATCGAATTACATTAACTTTTTCAAAAAAAGCGTATTCATTATTTGGGGATGCGTGTGGCCGTAATGATAATAAGATTTCTTGTGGTGATTTTCTTCCGTATTATTTTGCTTCTATTGTTATAATATAGTATTTAGTTACACATTAATAATTCAATTTTTTAATTGGGCCTTCGTTATTACAGTTCAGTAATTATGTGAATCAGATATGAGAGACAAAATAGATCTAAATATAATGTAGTACACAGTTTCTGGCATAGTTACCGATATGTTTAAATGGTACATGTCATGTGCGAAGCCAAGTTAAGCGAAAGGGAAGACAGATTTACCCAGTCATATGAGAAATATATAACGTATTCACCTAGTAAGCAAATACGCAATATTGTTCCATTTATTTTGCTAGATCAATCAAACAACATACAAAAATGGCAGGTGAAAATCATGCGTAGGGTCTACCTTTGCATAATTCCTCATCTGAGATACCGTTTAGTTACCTTTATCTCAATAAAAGACAAACAAACTTAATAATCACACCAACAAATATACCAATCGACTCCGTCACACAATTTGCACTCAAACAGAGAAGAGAGAGAAAAAAAAAATCAACGCAAAAGTGAATTCCCAACAGTTAGATTACCATAAAGACGGCGCGAACTGTAATCATTGCCCCG
Source organism: Autographa gamma (assembly GCA_905146925.1). NCBI lineage: Eukaryota > Metazoa > Arthropoda > Insecta > Lepidoptera > Noctuidae > Autographa > Autographa gamma. The sequence continues at coordinate 10,181,663 of LR989856.1, read as the reverse complement.
GCGCATCGTGACTCGAATACCGGATGGAAAGACTGTACACTGACTGAGGTACAAAACGCTTGTAATTTATTTTGTAATTTATTCTATTATGTTTGAGGTTTCGAAAATTTGGGGTTTTTTGAGATAAATGATCTGTTGCGTCATTGGCTGCAACTTAATGTTTTTTTTTTCAAATTTGTGCTACACGTATCCGGTGCCTATTGAAATAGTGCTTTTTCTAGATGATAAATTATTCCAGTATTATTTTCTTTTCAATTGCATAAAACATTTAATGAAACATAAACGTATCAAAAAGCGTATAAGTAACCCTATATCATTGTGTATTTCATGAACTGTTTAATAAAAACTTTTTCTAGTCTTTCAACCTTCATTTATTTACAGGACAAAAGCATTGACAAATTCGATCCTCAATATTACACAACCAGTCCATCCATTTACAGTTCCTCTCCAAAAATAAAAGTGTAGAGACCTTTTACTAAATATACAAAGCACCTACAGTTATTTAAGAAACTTTGCGACAAGCTCGCTTTTAAAAGGTAGTATTTTTCAACTTTCGTCTTCGTAACACTGCGGTGTTTTATATAGGTAACATAAAAAGTTGGTTTCTACGAAATGAATTTCTTACGACTCGTGTTAAATAATATATAAAACGTAGAAACGTTTTGATAGTTCTGTTTTCTTAGCTCGAGAGTGTTGGTTATAAAAAATGTAATTTCTTTGTGTACCTAAAAACTTGAGTGATTGGTGTGAATTATTAAAAACGTAACTGATTATAATACTCGTATTTGTAAGATCATTTTTTGATAATTATAATATCCATAATCAAATAAGAGTGTTTAAAATATGATCTTTTACGAAATTTAAACTTTTAAACTATCGCGCTGCATGTTTATAGTAATATTATAGAACAGGGATTAGCGCGTACATGCATAAATACCTTAAGGGCTTGACGTTTTGACCGGGTTTCACCAGCCGTGGTCGCAAGCAGAATGATTTTACGAAATTGAATATTTTTGAGACTACATACATATATAAATTATAGAGAACCTTAATACATGAACTTATCAATGCATGCTATTCCTATTTCCTTATAAATCTCAATTTTATTTGGGTTGCCAATATACTAGGCTGTCTATACATAATCATCTTTCAAAAAATCTCTTTCAAATTCAAAAAAAACTAACGTCCCCTATAGATACAATCCACAAACACAACAAAACATCAAAAACAAAACAGACAAGACAATCACCGAAGCACATACCTTAAAACCTTCGATAAATTCACAATATTTCACATACATTGAAGGCTACGTTCGTAATTAGTATCGGAGGGGTTGCGAGTAAGCCCTAATAAATATCATCTAATTGGATATGTCGCTGGTTAAGCCTCGCAATCCTGGTGACGAGGTCTGACATACCGACTGACAGGTATTATCGTCGCTCAGGCTAAGATACGGATCCGAGTGCTTGTGATGAATAATATTCTGGTCTTTAACTGACTATTAAGCCGTCAAATGCTACAGAATAATATCTTGATCTATTTCGTTATTAGTACAAAAGAAATGGAAAACTGTTTTTGGTGTCGAGACAAAATTTCTCGGCTTACAGTATATTCTCTATGTATTTTTCAATTCAAAAGTATTGTTAACATTCAATATTTTTATCGCTTTTGACCAACATCAAAACCCAAGTAACAATCAAATAGAACAAAGTATTGAAATAATTACGTTTTATAATTTTGATTTTTTGAAATCACAATAAGTAAAAAATTAACCACGTAAAAGATGTAAACAGAGTAAAGCCGGAAACCCACAGCGGCGCACGGAGAGGCTGTGCACGTGTGTTAAGCTTCGCTTTAGTACAAAATGTATGAAAGCGTTTCCACTGCAGCGCACGAACATGCTACGCAGCAAGTGACGTCATAAACACACGCATAGCTAGCTCGAATAGCCGGTACATAGCTCAACCCACGGCCGTGCGACGCATCCCAGCTGCGTGGGTCGGCCATTTCTCGGCGACCCACGAATATGTACAGTCTCGAGCAAAAATATGTATACATAAATATTTTTAAGAAATTATTATAAGAATAAGCAACTATAAATAAGAGGTACAATTAATGTTCCTAGTATATATACATACATTTAAGTTGCGATAAGTATAATTTATGTAAGAACTAAGTAATTTATAATTCAAATAAGTAAAACAGATGTTACTACACAATAGCTAAATTATATTGTTACTTGGAATAGCTATTGTCTATATTATAAAAATTATATATTGACTTTAAGTAAAATATTTTTTTTTATAAAAAATATATTTGAAATATTTTATTTTCAAGTGTCATCTGTCAGTATGCATTGATTGCTAGATGGCAGAAGAGATTCGACAAAAAAATCTCACTAATTTCGTTTAACAATTTCGCATATTATTATGTTACATATTTATGCTCGTGACTGTACCCCACGCATAGCTATGAGCTGTGTGAGCGACACATCCGTGTCCGTGCGCCGCAGTGGAAACGGAGGCCGACGCCGCCGAACTAATGAGCCCACGCAGCAGAGGTGAGCCACGCATCCGTGCACAGCCTGCGCAGCGGTGGGGTTCCGGCTTAACTATAAATAGATTTCTAGAGTTTTGTGCCTTCTAATTGTATTTACTTACTGTTTTCTATCTATAGTGAAACTGCGAACATTTAACAATGAAGGTGAACTAGTAATACATAAAGGATGCTTATACCACGCATTCACACGTTCGAGTATAATCCTTGCTCGATTTAACTCTACTACATAACTCATTGAATACATTACGTGCGAGTATTTGACACTCGCTCTACACTAGTTAAGATCGCTTTGTGACTATGCTGAAAATGCCTTATTCGTGGTAGTTAAGATAAAGATGCACTTGAAAAACGTACGTGATAAATTTTTTTCATCTGAAACATTAAATTTGAAAAAGAAATGCTCGTTCGTCAGATGTGGACGCACCCTATGAGTACGTATAAGAGTTACTATTTATATACCACGACTATACTAGAAATAAACAAATAAATAGACCAATCAAACACGATAAAAAAATCCTAAAGGGCGATTGCCAGATTATTTTCGGTAACAACCGAAAAAAAAACTGTGATAACACAAAAATACTTATAGGATGTTTGATAGAGCAATTTCTTAGAAATCAATTGCTAAAAATAAAAATAATTTCTCAATAAATGTACTAGACAATACCTAGTTAATATCTCCTCGGACCTTTGTATCTATTTCCGGTGATTATCAAGCCAAAAGGGATATTTTTTTCTAGAAAATCTCTTTGTCAATGTTATTTAAGTACCTAAATAAATAAGTCTACAAATAGTAAAAGTTTTTTCATGTTATTTTCTTCATGAAGTGCGAAAAAACATGTAAAGTTCGAAGAAACCATTAGTTACACTCTTGTTATTTCATTTGCAGGAAGTGAAAACCTTTAACGATTTTCTTTTAAACAGAACTATAACGCTGCGTATACACGAACTGATTGAAGCACTTCGACTGGTCCGAGCGGTCGACAAAACAACAGCTAGCGGGTGAGAGGCGCACGTGACGCGCGAGAGCGGTCGACAGCGCGCGAAGTCCGTGTATGTTGATCACTAACTGCGCAAGAAATGTGCTCAAGATTAATTATATTATTGAAGTAAATAATAACGTAAAATCTCGTTAGGATGAAGCGATACTTTAAATTTTAAAAACGTCTTTAATTTGAAAGTCTTTTGTCGTCAGTCAACGAATTAAATCGATATTTATTTCGGTTAAAACGAGTGCAATCGTTTCAGAAAACTTCAAAGCCACCATGCACCAAGATAACTCCCTTCATTACCCCATTAAAGGGCAAATGAAAACCCAACCTTTTACAATCAATCCATTTTTATTCCTCAAAAGAAAAATGTAAATGATCCGGCTCATTTTTTGGACTCATAATACGAAATCTACTCTGCCCTTATCATTCGCTACACAATAGTTTTATAGAAACTCAGTCATAGATATTAGGGAGTAGATACCCCTAAAAAGGTTGACCAATCCTTTGTCGTAGAATTCCAATATCGGATGAATGTATAGAATTCATTTCTATAGGGGATGGCCTATTCATGTTCCGTATTGTGGGTAGGGACAGCAGAGAAATGCTGAATCTACTGGAGTTTGGAATGATGGGACTTAGTAAAAAGTAAACAGAGGAATTACTTTTAGCTTAGCAAACAATTTTGTGATCATGACAATGTGTTTGACGAAAAATATTTGCGATTTGTATTATTTTTAGTCGCATTCTGTGAAACGACCAAAACAGTAAGTTATTGCTGTTTCGTTTTTGACCTAGAAGTATTTTATTATTTAGAATTAGTAATTAGAAAATAAACAAACACAATTATAGAAAAATACACCTACTTCATTTTATGACAATGTAAAAATCATATTTAAATTTTCATGATATCAGGTTTTTTGTTATCACACCCTAATTATGAGTAATCACGATTAATTACATTATGTACACAAATTATTGATGATATTTTACAAGTTTTTATTTTTGTGTTTACTATTATGTTTTATTTGCTAACGCTACCGATACTGGAAGAATTTTGACCCACGGTATTGTGAAGCTCTGCAAAGGATGATTATTAATTTGTCCAATGTAATAGATTACTCGATATTAATTGGCAAAGTGCGTTTTGGTTTATCTTGAATTGATTTAATCTTGTAAATGTGTCCTTTTTAACAAATTATTTGAGATTTGACCAAATACAATGAAACACAATAGGGATTGTTCGGCTACCTTTAAATACGTTACCAAAATCAACCTTAATTTGTTACAAATAAAGGCGCTTATCAATATTGCAATGTGATCACAAATAAGTGGTTGACTGTACACCTGTGCTTAAAAATTTTTTCTTTGTCACTTAGCATTACTTTTCAATGAAAAGGATATCTTTTAACAAGAAGCCATAAAGTAAAACAACAAAAAGATAAACCATACAAATCAATCTTCTCCCCTTTTCAATACACCCAATCTTATCGCCATCTTGACTTAACGATACAAACGAGTTTCACATCAAAATGTCCGCCCTAATCAAGTTTAAAGCAGTTCATACCAGTTAATACCGGTTCGTACACCCTATCTATTAGGTTTTGCGATGTACCCTTCAAAAATCCTTGGTAACGGACGTTTAAAATTTCCAAAGGCGTATTGATTTCTTGCAACCCTCTGATGGTACGTGAGGGTGGGATAAGGGTGCGTTGTCAATAGTCAATATGCTGGTGGCGTACGAATATCTGCGCCGAATAATATGTACAGGCCGAAACAATAGAATGGACAACGACAACTCTTGAAACTAAAAAAATAAAATTCCACTGTTGACTGGCGTGGTGGCCAAGTGGTTGGTACCTCTAACTGCTAACACGGCGGTCGTGGGTTCGATTCAAACCACGAATAAATGTGAGTGATGAGTTATTTTGTTCAGTGTGTGGGTGATATTTTTCTGTTACATGTATGTATTTAGAAATATGTGAGTATATTTTACAGTTCTTGTCATGAAACGGACTCTGCCTATTTTAGAATCAGATGGCCATACGCGAGATGTCGGAAGATTCAGTCAGGTATACAAAAATCTGTTCACTATCTTAAAACGCCATAAACGTTATTGCTTCACATCTTAGGTAAAATGATAAAAACATTCTGCAACAGCGTGGTACTAACGAAGTCAAGCCTGCCTCGGCACGGTGCGTAATTAAGTTAGTATTTCCTGACATAATTACTTCATAATATACCTTGTTGCTGTTTTACCTACAAGGATTTTTGCTGTAATAAGTCTTGGTATGTAGGTACATTGTATAGTTTACTGACAAAAACTAAGTGAAACTGTTTTTATTTATATAATATGTCAATTCCTGCTGATGTGTGCATGTGGCGTAGTAAGTATTCGATTCGACTTCTAAACAATTAATTGGTTTAGTCTTAATTCATCATATTGATCTATAATTTTCATGTACTAAAAACTTTGAAAGACAAATTACTGAACACCCGAGAATTACCAACCCAAAAACTTATAATACAAAAACCAACGAACAAAAAAATAGACTACGAAAAGACCACTTAGGTAGTCAATAACAAATCATTCTCGAGCTCCCACACTCAATTAACTACCCCACATAATACTATATATCAGCAGAAAAAGGGAAAAACCCAAAAAAAAACCAAATTACCAACTAAAACCCCTAACCTTGATATATAAAACTATACGCACGAACAGGCCAATCCGTGAACCAAACATAGCAAGTGGGGCGGCAAATTGATTCAAAAATATACCGTCAAATTGAATAGCTTTAAGTGAGTTACGTCCCCAAACGTTTCAAGCGTGGCCCTGTATTACATTGTTTTATGTCTGGATATTTTTACGCTTTTTGCCTTTGAGGTAGGATTAAAGTGTCGGTATTTAGGACAAGATTTTTGGGTAGCGAGTAAGGAGTCATGTCTGTTAGATGGGTCCAGTTCAAAATATGTTGTTTGACGGTTTATTTATTTATTTAAACTTTCACGGACAATTGTGGTACATAAGTCGGACTTAATGACTTTATATTTGTTAAGTAAAATCTCTCCCATGATAGTCCGTAACAATGTTATGATAATGTTTAAAATATCTTAACCTTAATCAATACATTTTTTTCAACAATTTTATTTATTGATGTTCAGAAACTTGTTTATTAGTTTTATCTTTCAATAGGACTGATTTCAATTTAAATAATGTTTTCTCAATAAGGTGTTTATTAATATTAGTTCTCTTAACAAAGTTGAAAATACAACATAATTTTTTTCTTATTGTTGAATTATAATCTTTTCAGTCAAACGTCCCTAAGCCATTTTTCCTTGGAAAATTCCATTCAACACTTCCTGGTAAAAAAGCGTCGCAAATAGCTTGTAAAGATAAATAAGAGACGATATTTTATTTACACTTTTAATTAGTGTTTATTTATCTGGCTAATTAGTGAGCTCTAAGTCGGGGGTCCGTTTTATTAAAGAAAGGGAACACAACTTATTTGTGTAACGTTGCGTTCGTGCTGAATATTTAAAAGATAGGTTTTTTAATCAAATGTTCTTCAAAAAAATATATAACAGGAAACTGACTTTTTCAGTCATCGTATAAAAAATGTAACTCATTATTATTTATATAATTTTTAACTTGGGCGTCATTATAATTCATACTGGGTAGGTAATAGTCATATCGCTAAAATGCAAAAATATTAACATATATACTTTAATTTAACGTGCGAAGTAAATAAACGCCATTTTACATAAGGTGTTGCCATGTTAAAAGTACCACATGAATACAAAAGTATACAAAAAACCTTTATTTTTGTCATTTCACATTTAAAATATACAGCGAGACAGGTTATCAATACATTGATTAATTAACAGTGCAATGGTTCGGCTTTCGAATGGGATGCGTTGTGATGCAATATGTAATAACATCCGACAGTTACTGTTTCATCTCTATATCAGATTATTTATATGAATAAAATTTATATTAAAATAATTATGTGTAAAACATGCATTTGAACATTGTTTTTTAATGTTATTAATCCTAAATTATGTATAATGTATTTAATGAACAGAATTGCAATGTCTTTTCCCTACATAAATCTTTTTCAATGTTTCTATATAACTTAAGTATCTCACTGCTGGGCAAAGGTCTCCCCGTCTGACTCTAGACATTCTTTTCTCGAGCCCTTTTTTAATAATAAATTAAATATACTTAACATATCTCTATGAAGTAATATATTGATCAAACTAACCACTAACGTATTATCAATAACGAAAATCTGAGTGACAATCTAGTCCACATCTAGCACTTTTGTGTAATAAATCGCCCAATAATCTATTACCACTCAATACCCAAAAAATCTTATATATAAAAATGAATCGCTAAATGTGTTGGTAAGCGCATAACTCAATAAGTCCTGGACCGATTTCGCTAATTATTTTTTTGTTGTGTTAGTTATTATCAGGAGAAGGTTTTTATGAAAGAAAAATTTAGGAAAATTGAGCGGGAAAAAAAATTGCAATCCTGACCTTTGTTACAATGAATAACATAAAGGCACTGGGAACGGGACCTAGGTATTCATGCGGGTGAAACCGCAGGGCACAGCTAGTACTAAAATAAAAACAAAAAATAAACTCATTAATAACATAAAAAGGAAACGATTACCAAACGAACGTCTATAGTCCGTCCTCAGTGAGCAAGCCATCAATTTCAATAAACTGTTCGAGTGAAACAAAAAATGTCGCAATCAATCATACGAGCCGTCACTTTGACGTCATATTTTAGGGTGGCCAGCGTTTCAAAAGTTTCCTCATATAAGGGTGCAATGTTTGTTTTTTGGAAAAAATTGCCTTTAATTGCTCACGGGTGCAATAACCCTAGGGGACTTGTAAGTTGAAATTAATTTGTTTGAACGGGTGTGATTGTAGCTAACACACGAAATAATAAAACATGGTTAATTTCCTTGTAAAAAATTTTGTTTTAGGTAATGTTTTTTACCTAGTTTAATTAATTAGATAATCAATGGCCAACATATTCAGTATGAGTGTTATTAAAATCTAGCAACAAAACCAAGTGTTTGTCTTGTACGATCTAAAAGCCACACCATTATTATGTTATTATCAGGCCTGCTATATTTCATTAGAGAATACTTAAAGGACAATGTGCACGTATACGTTGTATGTAAGTAAATATTACGATTATTGCTAATGTGAATAAATATTAGGCGGAGAGCACACGAAGAACTTTGTCAAAGTGGTATACACACATTTTTTTTTCATAGTAACATTATATGACATTGAAAATAAATTGTCTACCTGGAATATGTATACCAAACACCAGAAAAAAAGTCAATTTTAAATTTTGTATATAATGGACGTTATTGAAAAATTACTCTGTTACATAAATGTCCTTGCGAATAAAGATTGTTATTAAAAAAAAAAAAAATACCAACCGCATCACCATCGGTCCATTTCTTCGGGAGTTACAGTTAGACGTAATCGTAAATTTTCAAGTACCCCTTTTTTTCAGTGGTTTGAAATAAAACTAATGAAAAAAAAAACTGACTAAGTCAAAACAAATTTTAAATAACAGTTCCACAGCTCTTGTGCAAATATCCTAAGACAACTGTCAATAGATATGGAATGCCTATTGCCTAGTCGCATTGGAATGGCGTCTTGCTATAGACGCTTGCTATTATCGTATAGTCGAGGGCCTATTAATACCCGGATCGATGCTTCACCGTTGTTTCGAGGACTGTGTAATATTATATGCCACTTGACTTGAGCTTACAAAGGTTGAGTGGAGATTATGTGGGTTTTAGTGATTTTGTTTTCCATACTTATTGGACTAATCTATACTTATTTATGAAGAACGAATTTTATGGTACTTAATTTTCAGTAAAACTACTTGAAATAGCGAAAGGACAAGCAAAAAATGTGAGATTTTAAGAGTTCACGTTTGCAATATTATTCTCGTTCGGTTTTTGAAGACTTGCGATTCACAGAAAATAATCACTGAACAATGAACAGCAAAGGTTAAATAAATCTTATTGACACAGAAGATCGCGTGACGGAATCAGAATCAATCAGTAGGAGATTATATATTCTTTTTTTTTTGGTAGAGATCTTTGCAGTTAGCCTGAGCGCAGGCTTTGACTGCTTCACCCGTACTTTAGATTTTATATTCGAATAACATGAAACCAACTAAACTTCCCAGTCTCAAAAACCATAATTAACTCCAAAACAAAAACACCAAACAGCACTCCAAGAAACTCCACTACCACTCTTACAAAATAAATGAAAACGATTTTGCAAAAACATTGACCGTTTCGCAACAACTATTAACCATTACCGTTCAAGCTCGTATGGCTTCAGCCCGCTGCTCCCGCCTGTACTTCCTAAGGCTTCGAGGTAAGTAATGAAGCTGGCTTGTTTATGGTACAGTCGGGAACGGAAGGTTTAATTTATTTTTCCTATTAAAAATGGTGAACGATTTTGTTGGTGACTGTGAGCGAAGGTTAATGAAGATTGGATCGGCTTTTGTTATTACGAACCTAAATATATCATAATTTTTTTATTTTATGATATATTTAGGTATTTAAGTTCAAAATAACAGCAATGCTGTTACCGGCCAACAAGAAATGGATGTGTGCAGAATCCATCATGTGGGCGTGATACGAGGCAATATTATTATCAGTTTATATGAAAAGCATTTTACTCGACTGTGGAGAAACCAAGAAAGTGGTGTTTATTTTGATTTATACGTAATAAATCCGTTACCTATGTACATACATAACAACTGTACGCAACATTTTTTTGTAGTAAAAAGTTACTTATTCTAAATTTGACTCAATTACCCTTTAAAAGTTACCTAATTATAACCAGAGTATTTCGGTTACACAAAAAACTTCCAACCCACAATCCAAAACACGTCCTATTTTGGGCAAGAATTTCAACACACTTCAGAAACAGACGAATAACTTTAAATGTCAACTTATGTTTAGAACACGAGGAAGCCTTTAAAAAAAGTTGTGAAACGAGAAATGTATTTCAGACATTTGAGTTCAAAAGAAATAATGTTACGAGTATTTTATATAAGAGTTATAAATGACCGTTGTTTTGAAATTTTGCGCATGTATTTTTGTCCCTTGAATTACTTTTGAACTTTGGATTTTGGGTTATGTAAGTGGTTACAATGTGTAATTACATACTAGGAAATGGGTTGGGCAGTTACTGTTACATGTCGAATTAGTAGATTTTGGGGATATTTTTACAATAAGTAACGACTAAAATTTTACCTATATTTTTGGCTTCCCATTTCAGCGCAGTGTAAAGACTAACACCCGTATTCATGAACGTTACTGTGAAGTCTCATAGTGCGCGCGGACGCACAGGGACACAAAAACCTAATCATAAACAATACTTGAGGGACGAACGACACTATGCGCTCATTATAATCAACGCACAGATAAAGTAGCTCGCTAGCTACTTTACGCAACGCATAGTGCGACAAATCAACACATGACAAACTGGTATCGAGTATAAGGTAATGTTTGTAGTGATTTGTGATACGCTTATTTACACATAATATAGTAGAGAAACGCAGATAATCTTAGAGGTATTTAAAGGTCGTAAATAAACTCATTTTTTTGAGCTTACATTGCAAACGCTGGCTGAACCCTACGAGTTAGATCAAAAAATGTACTACAGTATTGTGCATGTAATATAGATCAATATTGCCCGTTACAGCATGTAATTTAAATGAATATTTTCGAAGAAATTACAGATTTAAAATGCAGGGACATAGCGGTTGCGGCGGGACCGGCCGGAGGGCCGCGCGGGGGCCGGGTGGCGCGTGCCTATACCAAATAGTGCGTCGAAGGCCGCGCTTCGCCCTATAGCACTTTATGGCTTTATGGCACTATATTTAGTATCAGCATTGCACCCGTGCAAAGCCGGGGCGAGTCGCTAGTCGCTAGTATAAAATGAAACAAATTTATTTCAATTTTGAAGATTTTATTAATAGTTCCATTTCCAATTTCATTTTTTCTAATTGCAAACCATGGAGTTGTTTTTCAAAATCAATTAAATTTTCTTCCCGTTGTATCAGGGGCTCCTCACACATAGCTTTATTCTTGCTTCTGTCTCACTACATATTTTCTTGACCTGAAAGATAAAGTGCATATTTATAAACAAGTGTGTTGCTTTATTGATTATTTGCATCTGAGTTTAATCCCTGCCCACACCTCTTGAATTGACAAAAAATTCAGTTACCTGTGCTAGTAGTGGATATTTCCTATCGTGTTTTTGGTTGAGAGGGAACATTCTTGTCTACTTCTAGATTTTATGATCTCGCAACTTCTTCTTAGCTGAATGTTATTCCTAGGCGTCACATAGGACTGTGCATTATAGGCCATTGTCAGCTCATCCCAGGCCTTCTTCTTCAACTCGATGTTTTGAGCGTGTGTACGCTATCCTCAATAATGGGCGGGTCTCGCACTAAAGCTACAATTTGTTCTCTTTCCGAAGAAGTAAATGGTAACTTCTTTGAGCTGAAAGAAAACAATACGTGTTATTATTTTCACAACTTTGACTATGGAACAAACAGAAACATACAATAATATATGAGTGCTTACCATGTTTTGGGTAATTTCGTAGTCATTATAGACAAAAATTGTTGAAAATAATGTAAAACTGTTAAAATGTTTTTATTTTGAAAAATCGCGGTTGACGTTTAATCTGTCAGTCAACCCGAGTGAAGTCGCATCACATCGTTAACCAATCACAACGCCGCATTCAATGCTATGAGTCCGCACAGCAAAGGGTCCGTTAAGTATTGTTTATGAAATGAATGGCCTGCCATGACGAACGCAGTGAGAAATGCCTTACTTAGCATAGTGTTGCTGCCATACTTATGTAAGTAACGTTCTTGAATACGGGTGTAAATTTATAAAAGGATTAAGTCATATAAGTAGGTAAAAATCAACATCACGATAACCAGAAGCAAGCTGAACAACAATGTGCTCATTTGATTAATGTCTCGTCTCCTGTAGGGTAAAGGCCTCTCTACTTTTTCACCACATTTCATCCTGAGCTATTATGATTGACATATAGATGAGCTACAATAATCAGCCAATTTACGTAAAAAAATAGATCAAGCACATCAGAAATAATTCAGAATTTATATTCAAACTAGCAAACAAACCTAGAAAACATCCCTCCATTCCACTTCATTGTAAATTCAAAATAACTCGGCTCTTTTTTCAGAGTCGCTCATTTCGTTCGCGCCCTGCGGCTCTAAGCTCAACGCTTTGTCCATGTTTGATTCTTATTTACAAGGCGGCAAAAGTAAATTACGTTCCAGCTTTGGATTGATTGTTCTCAGCAATCCCTGGAGATTGCGATTGCAAGTTGCAATTTTATTGCAATACTGTCGGCCTTACTAAGAGAGCGTGGAGTGACTTTCGTTCTTAGATGTTTTGAGTGATCTTGGAAGATGTGGGTTTTTGAAGATTGATTATTGAAGTTTGGATATGGTAAGGTCAAGGTCAAAAAGTTCCTAGGCTACGATAGCTAGCATAATATTTATGTGTATTTAATAATGAACTATCGATTTCAGCCTTGGTCATGGTCTTTTGAATTGAAAATCCGACTCTTTGGGTGAAAAAAAATTACACAAAGTACATGGTTTTGTATATGGATATTAAGGATGATAATATTTCTGCTGCGGTTCTGAAGATTTAGTTATAGGTTTTTTTTAGTATATTAATTTAAAAAGTAAAACTAGAATCGTGATCAAACAACAAAATTGTCCTTACACTTATAAGTTAAGATACATTGTTCCGAATTCAGAACGCAGAAGCATTAACCCAACAGCAATATAAGACCAAACCAAATTCCAAGACCCCTCAAATAAAAATTATGACAAGTGTGATTTCCAGTACATTCCCGAAAATCCTTAACCTGGTAACGAAGATAGCAATAAAATAAAACCCTAAAGTACTGAGCTTAATACAATTTTAAGGATAATACTCGAGCACTCGTAGTAAGCCAGAGTCGGGCAAATGTTTCCCCGCAAATAAATAAAGGTGCAGAATTTCATCTGGCATTTATAGACGTGGCTGTACTTTACGGCTTTTTTGTTGACTGTACGCGTGAATAGTCTAGATTGAATTTCTTAACCTGAAGGCGACTTTGTTTTTGTTTCTAATTACTTAGAAAGACAGAAAATAAAATAAATAGTTCTGCAGTATTTATTAAATTCATATTTTAATCAAAATTTCGGACTATTTTTATTGCATAATATTTTTTCGTATATGTCTGTATGAGTTGTGTTTCGTATGAGTCTTTGTATATTCTTTGTAACGTACTTGACAGTTTTATATTATACTGATATTGATCTTATCGATTAATGTGATGGCATACATTGAAAGGACGTAAATATCGCGGAAAAAGATTTTTCTTCAAGTAATACTAATGTTACTTTATTTTACTTCACGTTTACTTACTTACAAATAAGTGATTAATGATTAAATATTTAAGCTACTATGCTTAAGAAACTATAGTTACTGTATTTAATATTCGTTTCAATTTTCGTTTGAAATAGTTTTAGTTTCTTTTTAAACGGCTAAAGCGTTTCAGTAAATATTTGAACAGAGTTCGAAGCGTGTATACGTTTTTAATTAAGTTAACCAATGGTTGAAGTTTTCAAGTACACCGTATTTCAAGTTTTATAAAACAGTTTTTACGTTCAAATACAAATTGATAGTTTAACGTTAGTTACCTTTTAGATAAAACAAAGAACAGCATTGTTCATAAAGTAAAACTACGGAAACTTACTTTTAGTATTAATACATTTATGGGTGAATTTCCCAAATGCCTTATTTTTTTGTCTTCGTTGAAATTAGTATTTGAAAAAAGGAATATAGTTCTTAATTATTTTTTTTAGTATTCAATAGGTAGTTATTGGGTTGTGGCAAAAATATGATTTGCCTAGGACTATTACAAAGGTAGAAATAAAATACATAAACCTCTATTTTTTTGCAAATCGGTGCTGTCCCACTACTTTTTTTGCAAACAAAACAGCTTATACACTAATAAAAATAAATAAATTAGGCATATAACTTATTCTATTTCATAGAATATTAGTTTGTTAATTAATATATAGCATATTTTATTACATAATTAACGATTATTATTACTGAGAGGCACAAACGTACTTGTCCTGAAAAATATTCTCATATCGCTGGACAAAAGTAATTCAAACATAACTTTACATCGACGAATCGGACAGCATCCCCACCCCAATTGTATTTCCCTCGTTAGTGTGTGCTAGTGGGCAGTCAGGATAGAAGTGGGTTAAATCGCTGCATATGCCCACCAAAACTGTAAGAACGCCATTTCAGTGACTCCCGGACAATTATTTTATATAATCGGTGGTTGCATTTTTCTATTGTAATGAGTTGCTTTTTTATTGTTATTTGGTTCTAACAGAGGTAGTCAGTGAATTAGCTTCATTTTCTGTTATTGAATTTATCCTAGATATTATGCTTTTTTTATAATTTTCTAAAAAGTGTGTATTTTCTCATGTCGCTGTTCTCATATCGCTGTAATCGGTGGTCTTTTTTACCACCGATGTGATAATTTACACCGAAATGATAAGAAAAAATCAATCGGTGGCATATATCTAATATCGGTGTCTGGATTCATGATGAACAGACAGTTTTGTCACATCGGTGGATCATTTTATCATCTCGGTGAGTCGTTCTATCATCTCGGTGAGTCGTTATATCATATCGGTAGATCCCGTGTCATTTCGTTAAGTATACAAAGAAACAATGGCACATACAAACATACATACAGACACATACATATATACCTACATACAAACATTCGAACATACATACATACAAGGTAAGTTTACCTACATAGACTGCCAAAATCATTACCACGATACTACTGGGTAGTAGAAGATGGATAAATATCATTAAGGGAGGTCTGTATTCGGTAATACGTCCATAGGCTGAGATGATGATGGTGAGGTGGAGCAATTGAACGCATTAAAAGTCTCTATGGCAAAAAAAAATAGTAAGAAAAATAGTAAGTACGTAATAATAAATAACAAAATAATTAATAGCTAAAAAGAAAACATAATAGTAGCTTAATTTTGTTTAAGAATGCCGAGGCCAAAACTAAAAGATGAGGAGAAAAACAGGTGGAATAGGTTGCTGGAAAGAATAAGCAAAGCTTAAATCAAAAGTGATTCTGTGTTAAGAGAGGAGGCATTTAAGAGAACGTTTAGTTAGACTTACATATGAGATTTTTGTTTTTTTTTTTCTTATTTCATTTAATAAATACAATGATAATAAAAATAATCATTATTTTTTTAATTTGAAGTACCTCTAGAAAACGTAAAAAATAGGTACATAATTTCGAAAATACATTTTTATTTTATATATAAGAACTTAAGTTCTCTTTGGATGTGAGCTACCCTAAGTTCAGATCTTGATTTCTAAGTCACCTTTAAGTACCTACTAACTATTTCCTTTTCGATGTTCAAAGGTGAATAGATTATCATATCGCTGGATATGTACATCATTTCGGTGGATACACTTATCATATCGGTGTACAAAAAAAATAATCGGTGCCGGTTTTTCACATCGGTGGAAACCAAAATTCAAACTGAATTTTCTCCTCAGTCTTAAATGATACGTTGATGATATTAAATTTGGGGACATTTTGTATCCTAAAGATTACATAAACCTGAAAAATCTACAAAAAAAATAAAAATTGTAAAAGTTCACCGATATGATAAGAAAAATGGCATTTGTTGAAATTCACCCTTATGTGAACCATAAATAAATTTTTAGACTGTGGAAGAATAGAATAGTTATTGCGAGTTTTATGCAACAAAAAATCATACTTTAAAATGACTTATTGCATCAACAACCAAAATCAACTCAAAATGTTTATAACGACATTTTGTAAAGACTTCAGTATTAGTAAATAAGTAATACGTCCGTAGCAACATTACATTGTTATAACGGGATTAGTAAGACCACACAAATATGACCTAATTCAGCCGACCATAAGAAAATAAGAAAATGTTAAAAAGAGGAACTTTATTAAACGAATAAACAACTAGCCTCGAGGTTTTATTTAAAATATTAACATTTTAGAGTACATATTACATAATTTATAAATATACACAAAGCAACTAGGGTTTCAGGGCAGTATTATGAAATTATATCTGTTAAGGGCGATTTAATTATGTACATAGTTACAAACTTCTAGGCAAATCGGAACTGATCCCACACTACATCGCCTAATTCACATTGATGAAGTCAAATAAGTAGGGAAAAAGAAGTACGTATTGATCCAATCAGTGGCAGAAAGAACAAACTGACTTCAAAATACACAATTAGGAATATTTAAGTTTCATGCATTCACAAGGAAAATATTCAGTATCACGGATGAATACTACTTTACTCTGTCTAATTATGAATTTCAGGACAGACTATTTACCATAAGCTTAAATAGGTGGTGGGTATTATACCCTATGAAAAATAATTCTGATTTTAAATGTCTAAATATAAATAAGCCTTAACAAGAAGTCGCGATACAGGCGACCAAACACAGTCTATTTGGATGTACTCCAAAAAACTTTTCAAAATAACGCAAACTTACATACCCATCTGCCGAGTTTGCCACCTAAGTGAAAAGTTAGAAGCAAAATTACATTTCGCCGAGCCAGTAAAAAAAGGTATATTTCGAAATTTCCGCAGCCCGGCCGTGTTAAGAATATAAGAGGCTTAGAATAACGGAATCCGCGTGTTTTTTTCGAGTGTCGCGAGAATTTCTTAGCGGGGTACGTCTCAAACTTTTTTCATTCGCGATTGGCTCACCTAAACCAGGGGTACTCAACCTAAATTCAAAGTAAAGTCAACTGAATTTGAAGTCATAACTTATGCAAATTATATTCAGAATATTAAAGTTATTTTTAAGTTTTATGTTCTGCTCGACTGCAAAAGTAATTTCTGAATGTCTGAGATAAAGACTGAGTTATGAAAGTCTCTTTGTATTTATGTATCAGATCAATATCTGTGTTATTTATCTAGATAGCCGCTGGAACCTGAATGAATTCAACATAAATTTTCACTTTTGTATTTTTTAATACCGATTAAATATGAAAAAATGTTGAGGTTCTCTGATCTAAACTTAAAATCCCGCTTTGATTCCGTTCAGTTCGGATATCTGATACTTATACACAGGTGGTTCCCCTTTTTCACAACTTTATGCAAAATAGTATTTGAGTTTAATATCTTCTGGTGGGTATTACGTTTTATAAATTACTTCGCGACGTGGCCCTAACAAAGTTTACGCTTCGACTGAGTTTTTATTCAAATGAATTAAAACTTTCCCTGTAAACGATATGATCGGAAAGATTGTTTGTGTACTGTAAATATTGCCATGGTAAAAGAAAAACAAAGTTTTGGTTGTCTTGATTCAAGTACATAACAAAATACTTTACGAAAAATAATGTACAAATTTTATTATTTTAATTCAAATAAATATTATTATTAAAATAATTTGACTTACTTATGTGCGCCAGCTTGCCGACTTTTGAAGACCTGAAACAAGAAATCATATTTAGTATAACTAATAATCAAAATTAAGTAAAACTACATAAACAAAGCCTAGCTAAGCCTAAGTACTCAAAATAATTATCACCCTCGATTTTTGTGCTTAAAATAACAAGACATTAACAATATCTTACAAACAAAATAAGACTGTCTAATAAAACGCTGACTTATCAAATTAAACTAAATCCATCTCCCCAAACATTCTACCTACACAGCACAAAATTATCAAAACAGCACCAAATTAAAACAATATTTCAGTTTCACGTGTAGCGTTTACAGCAAAATTTTAATTATCAATCTGTCAACGTTTCAACATGTCAAAGTGTCAAATACACGTCGGTGTGAGTATTCGCAATTATCACTCTGTACATTGTAGCGAGATGGTTGGTGAGCGATGACAGATGTTCAGGGGATATCAAATGATGAATAAAACGCGAGTCTAAGGCGGTTTCACCCCGGCGCTAACGAGGAAAGTTGAGTTCGGCTGATACGCTCTAAACCGCACATTTCACTCTTTTTAAGGTTAGTTGTAGGTGAAGGATAAAGCGTTTTCAGGTGATCAAAAATTAGTAGAATATATAGAAATTATAAGATGTAAGCTCAAAGATGAGAGCTCGTTTCCAAGCTGTGATTGTAAATCGTAAATAAAACATAACATACATATCATCACGCCTGTATCCCCGAAGGGGTAGGCAGAGGCGTACCAATGTACACCCACAGTTCACCGATATGTTTAAGTCCCATGTAATAGGGGGCGAGCCTATTGCCACTTACCGGGCACAAATCCAAACTCCGACCTGCTACTGAGAATTTCATAGAAAAACCCAATAACACCTTGGTCGACTCGGGAATCGAACCCAAGACCTCCAGCGTAGCGGTCGCGCTTAGCGCCACTAGGCCAACGAGGCAGTTTAAGGCTATTTAAATCGTAAATCTAAATAAATATCCTAACGTTTTTATATGGAAATGTTAAAATAAATTGTAGTGTAGTGTAATAGTGAATAGTTGTCATGTAATATACACTTTCAACTTCCTAACATTGCCTAGTCGCCTACTAAATGGAAAACTACATCTCATTTTATAACGTCTTAACTTTGTCTAGGTGCTAATTAAGTATTTCATTTTTATACGAATTTCATGAAAATATCGAGAAAAATATATAAAATATCGTTTCAACAAAAATATTTACTTGGTTATTAATTATTTAAAACCTTATGATAAAATAAACTTCTAATCCGCTCCGCCTATACCCAAACACAGCTTACTCATACAGAATTGCCGCTCGCGACTGTCAGCGTTTCTAGTTCATCTGCCTCGTTAGAGAACGATTGCCGACGTGAAATTAAAACCGCCGCCCATCCGAACGTACGTCATTGAAAAGCTGAACGCGATCAGTTATTGTTCAGCCGTTCCGTAGATAAAGGGCCGTTTTATTCATTGTTTTGATTTGCGGTCCATTGAGTTAGGTGTAGGATGTCCTATTGTGTGTTCGTTAATTAGTGGTGAAGCTGATATGACGTGTGTTTTAGTTGTATTGTTTGTTTACATGCTACAATATGTTCTGTTCATGTTATACTAAGGATAGTTATAGGTGTTTGTTAGACTAATAATTTTGAGCATAGCTTTGAACGAAGCTTCTGTTTAAAATACATTAGTGTTAAGTATGTAAGCAAGTTAAGAAATCATAAATTATGTAATCATTCAAAAATAATTTAATTTATAGTCACTGATAAAAAGGATATCATTGATAAATCTACAAGATCGTAATTTCAAATTTAATATCCAGACGGTGCTTTCACACCTTGCAGAGAATCAAATTATCTATTTATATTCCCCCTTTTAGAGTGAGTTGAATACTAAAAAGGTACCTTAAACGTAAACATTGCAAAAACAATCTGTGACAAAACAAATTGTTTAAATTGATGGGGTTGTTATGACCGTATCAAACGGTAAGATTTAGGATTAAAAGTGGAAATTAAAGTTGACATAAAAAAAATGTTTTTTTTAATCCAAATCATGTCGAATTAGCCCAGTTTACCTATGTTGAAGCTAGTTTATAGAATCCTATTAATTCCAGTTTGTGTAGTAATATGCTGTAGTATCTTTTCCATATGAAATCTGTAATTTGTGGATAACGTAGTTAGTAACGCACTGTTATATATTTTATAAGTTGTTGTTAATCATGCTATGTAATTGTTGTTTAGACTAATAAATTAAATAAAAGAAAAATCACTTTACTTATTATAAGGCTATTTTTAATAGTAGCATCAATATGTACATCATACAACAACGCTAGTCTCCGCGACTCGCGTCTCCAAATGTACTATTAAACAAAACACGATCAAAACATAGGTAAGGTACTACACACCTATAAAAGCTTACACTTAGCAAAACATTCTATCCCCTCAGACACCCTTGCAAGTCTCCCCGTCTGTCTGTGTGTAACAATCGTAGTAATTATAGTCGGAGTACAGGCTGAATGACAAGTGCCTTGTTGATTCGCCAGTACTAGGGTGGATGATGAGTTTTTAATATGTGGTGGTATTATTATAGAGAATTTGTTTTAATTTTTATGTGGTGGGGAGGAAAACTGGATTATAATCGAAAATAAAGCCTACATGATTATCAGTGCTCATTCTATCTGTATCTGAGAAGAGGTTTTTTCCTAGGTGTGATTACAAGTTTTTTAATTTACGATTGGTGGGTTGCCATTTTGGTGTGAGTGGCTGAGTACTGGTCGGGAAAAATTTAAATGCCATTGATCGACTCGATAAGAAGAAGAATTTACGCTTGATATTTATACCGTTTAATAAATGTAGATAATGCTAATTGTTTTGTGAAAAATAAAAAATTAAATGATTGTTAACAAAACAAATTAAATGAGCAACAAAGAGCGTTTTATTAGTCAGATCAATAAACCACCCTAAATTATGATTAGCTCCTCTTTCCTTCAAGATTACAATCAATCTAAAGTAATTAATAAACAATCTCTGTCCTTGAATAAGCTCTTCAAACGACAATCAGTATCTTGACATTGTTGAAATTGTAATTATTAATCTTAAAGATAATTAACTATTCGTACCAAAGAGATCTAAATAATAAAGTCAATTCACAAACTGTTATTACCCTTTAAAGTTTAATCTTACTTTTAAGTACTCGTTTATTGTGTAAACGATTTTCAGTACAAATAAAGGAGAGATTAACTCTATCGTAAATCTTAAACTTTGGTACTTAAGCTACATAGGATTATTATAATATTATTCACAGAGAAACTAAGATTCTCTTTTTTAGTTTTAAAATAACGTATTAAACTTCGAGTGGTATTAAAGTGTGTGTGTCTTTAATCTTTTGATCGTTAGTTGTTGTTACTGACTTTCATTACACACTGGTACAGACAACAGATGAAATCAACTGTTTATATATGATCCTACTTAAATAAAAATGACTTCAAATATACATCATATTGACAACGTTACTTCTGAACATTTATCACGGAGAATGTAATATTTCAGTTTTTTTTTTACATACAACAGTGATTTAGCAAATATAGAGACTGGACAAAGTAAAATATAATTTGTAAAATTCACTCCTTTATAGACCAGCTTAATTACCCAATATTATTCTCCAAGAGAATGAACTTAATTCATCATTTTAACTTTGAAATCTTTTTCAAATGCGAGCTAGTAATAATACTTAAGTAGGAAGCTTTTTCGAGTGGATGCTACTGCGTCGAAGCGGTAAGCCGATTAAAATCCCCAATGAGACTTATATGGGAGGACATACAGCATATTATATCAAAGAACATTGTTCGTTCTTGGTTGATTTTTAGTACCAATTTTAGAAAGATTTGGTTTTCTTTTTCGATTTTATAATGTATTTTCTTTTTCTGCAGTAACGAGATACTATAATAGTAATGTATTTAAGTGTAATAATGATATGTTATGTTATTACGGGATTTTTCAAAAAGAAAAAAAAAAAAACAAATGTACCTCAAAAAACTGCTACGTCCTTAATTGGTAATCAAACTCGCCCCACGTTATATGAAAATGGGTAAAGCATTTTAGTCAGAAAAGCGTGACAGACAGACATTAAACAATGCTTTGGAATTTATAATTAAGTTAAGATTAGTACGGCTCCTATGTTTGTTGAACTAACCATCTGTATGTAGTACATAGGTTGAGAAGGTACGAACGGTTCTGCTTCCATAGTTATATAAACCCTATTTTATAACCCTATTTTATAAAGTATAAGTTGCGGATACTTTGGATCTTTGTTCTCAATATCATAATTCAATAATGAAGTACCATAGTCTTTTTATATTCTTATATATTGCGTTAACCATGTCCGTATAATGTCGTGGTAACGTAGCCGTTCAATGAACCTTAAATGATTCTAAGACACTTCCGACAAATGGTGAAGGAAAACAACGTGTGCAAACCAGGATTTTCAAAAATGGGAAACTGTTCCTTGCGGTGTGACGTTTATAGGCTGGTATTACTATTACTACTATTAAAGCTGACACAAGATGTTAATTTAAATTTGATTCGGTTTGCAATGGAACATAAATGGTTAGATTTTTATAAATCATAATCTGATCCGGGGCTTGTAATGCTGCTTGGTATCGGACCTTTTCTCACGTATAATTGGTTTATTATATGACCCAAATAGATTACAATAATGTTATAATTTTAAAGCTATGTCATAGCTAAAATACACGGACGATGTACTTTACTCTTTTATTTTTTATGCCGGTTGCAAAACCAATTTCCCGGTAACACAAAATGCTACATGTTTGTTTCTATTCCTTACGTGTTGTGATACATAATAACCATTTGACCATAACCAACGAGGTTGCATTTGAAACTATAGAGTTAGCCTATCAGAGATTAAACCGTAAGCATAGTGTGATCAAGTAATGTCGTGAATAATGTATGAAGATGGAGCTTGCCGTTTTAAAAATTCTATCTAAAACACTAATATTATCCTAACAATGTCAAAACCATCGATATTTTCTTATATTAGTTTCTCGTTGCGCGAAAATTAACTGAAATGAAAAACGAAATGTACTAGGATCAGACTAAAAACTGCTCTCGCTTGGCACAAGGGTAGCACAACCTAGCGATAGTAGCAGTCTATGCATATCATACGTCGATGACCATAACCATTATTGATATTAACAATTTGACATAAAACACATTTGTCAACGTCCAAAACATGTCTCTTCAAAACATAATTCCTGAAAAAAATATGAATTATATTTCGTAAATTTATGCAAAGTGGACCCACTTACCTTTTTATACGAAAATTTCTTTAAACAACAGTCTTAGGCTTGATAGACTCGGAGTCACGGTAAACAGTATAAGAATACAACGCGACGTTTCGAACACTAAAAATTTCGTACAAAATCAAAGATAAAAATCGAAATCAAAAAAAGACTACATAAAATATATAAAAAAAAACACACAACACAAAATAATGTATTAACTAAAATTTTAGTCACATTGCTCGGCCATTTGTCTCACAACTGAGAAAAAATAATGACATAAAAAAGTCATTGTTTTTAACCCTATTTGATGGACGTTGTTTGGTGCCTGACTGTTTTTGTTTAAAAAAGGTTCTAGTACAGAATTAGAAAGTTTTCATGTTGAACTCTTTGAAGGTTTGTTGTTTTAGTATTGACCACTACTATCCTTGTCTATTATGTTGATCATTGATGTTGATGCTACTGAATACTAACTCATAGGATTTTCCTACACGACGCGGTGTAAATTTCTGTTACTCGATGATTCTAGTATCCAAGCCAAGGCCATACTAACCGGAGAGGTGAGGAAATTGGAACGCATTATTAGAATCTAATGTCGTCGGATATTGAAGCTCAGGTCATATCATCATCACGCCTATCCCCGAAGGGGTAGGCAGGGGCGTACCAATACGTACACCCACAGACGTTCGCCGATATGTTTTAGGCCCCGTGTTATAGGGGGCGAGCCTATTGCCACTAACCGGGCACAACTCCGACCTGCTACTGATAATTTCATAAAAAAACCCAATAACACCTTGGTCGACTCGGGAATCGAACCCGAGACCTCTAGCGTAGCAGGCGCGCTTAGCACCACTAGGCCAACGAGGCAGTCGAGATATTGAAGACACAGGTCATCTAGTGTGCTAAGGGCATAACTGCTGAGTCAGTCTACACAATTTACGTATATTTTTTCTCAGTCTTCAAAGCAATTTGGAGCAGTAAAATAGTAACTTTAAATAATATTGACTCGTTCAAAAATCATAAAATAAAAAACCTTTTAAACAGACAAGTTTAACTATAAAACGACAAACAAAAACAATGCTAAACGTTTTCATATTTCAGTACCCAGTAATTCACCAAACAAATTCATATCTATAGGGATATATCTAAGGTACTTAAAAAAGAGCCAAATTCTTTTACCAGCGAAAGAAATGCAAATCGAACGTTCCCGTCTTTATAAAAATGCAAAAACGGACCATGAAGTTTATAATCGTATTTTATCAAAGTCAAATCGTGTTTCGACATTGTAAAAGGTTAGGCGGTGCTGTAGTCAAAGATGAGCTAAGCGAATGCTTTAGCAGAAGATTTTTTTTTTATATAAGGGTGCAATTTGTTAATCTCTTTATTAAGTGCCAATGTTTATATTAGCATTTACTAAAATAACAATGTTAAAGATTTTGTTTGAATGTGCTAAACTGTGAAACCATGGATTTCAAAAACATTTTTGTATTTAATATTGCCTAATTGTCCAGGAAAGTTGAAACTTATTTTAAATTACATTACTTGCTTTGAGAAAATCAAGGCAATTAAAACCGCGGGGCACAGCTAGTTCATAATCACATTTTTTAATCCTTAAGGCCTGAAGTACCATATTGCATGTACATGTATTATGATAATACTCATTACATGTATAGTACATCTATTTTTTTAAGATACACTTGAATACAAAGCTTCGCTATCCATGGAACACAACCTTTCCACCTGACCTGATTGCATCGCAAATTGTTCATGAATAAATAATATTGAAACAGCATACTTACGGGGAATCACTCTTACAAAACTGATTGTGTATCTAATGTCATTTATTTACTTTGAAAAAGTTAAACGCACTTATTTTATAAGAGGCCATAAAGGTGAGCTTTTAGCGAATACCTTCAGAAATTTTCTTTTCCATTAAGTTGTTTAAAAGGAAGAGTTTCCCTCAATTTTCTAATAAAACTGAAAATATATTAAGTGTTTTATTACTCTTTGATATGAGGTACCTACCTACTTTTTATAAGTGTTTTGAAAGAAAAATGTTTATTGGATTTTTTAATAGATTATTTTCAGCCGGAAAATCCTTAAAACATATTTCGAGTCATATTTTTCAATTATTACTTAAAACAAAATTAATTGTTTTTTAATCAGACAAACAATGGAAACATAAGCTTATAGTTATGGGATCCGTTTCCTGAAACTCGTCGATCACCTTCGACAATTCGCGTAAATACAATCGATTTGGTTACTCGAATAGTTATTAATTCTCACGAATCTCATTGTACGAATAGCTTGATAATAATAAAATATTGACTGAATATTGGTGCATTTGATAGAGTATTGGTAATTAGAATAATATTGGTGTAATTATTGAAAAGCTGAAATGACATGTTATTACATATTATTATTTTAATACAAATATAATATATGGGTGCATAAATAAAGCGTATATTTAAGAATTAATGTCATACCATTGTAATTCCACTTCTGTAATTAATTTCTATTTGTATGTCAATGGTATTGTTGGACAATATTATTTATTAGAGTTCTAACGTTGTCTGCAATCAATCAAGTAATAGAGATATACTTAAATAGAATTGAAATAATATGACTGGCCTATAGGCCATATAAACACCAATTTGATATTTATATTTGTCTTTATTTTTCTGATTAATATTTGATGATTAATTAACATTAAAATAATCTAAAATATTATAATATTTTATTTTCCTTTGTGCACTTATACCTGCACGATGGACGATTAAATGCTAGCTACTGACAATGCAGTTTTCGTTGCAGAATTTTGGACCGACACTATACAAATAAATAAAAAAATAAAGAAGAAGAATATAAAATGATGGCTAGGTAGGTCTATTTATGGTACTATTTCTTTAGGTTTTTTAAGTATAAAATGTTATTAAAAAAAGAAACTACTACAGTACTACATACTTCAGTCAACCCCATAAATTACTATAAGCGTTATGATAGTATTACTCTACATGCTTATTTTAACAACTGGAACTACATGACATGTGCATAATAGCTACGAAATAAGAATTTAATAGAGGACTTTATAGTACACGATTTTTATTTGGTAAGTCGGATCAGTTTTTCTTATGTTAGGTACCATTAAAAATTTCAAAAGAACACGTATGAAGTCGAAGTAGATTATCTAGATTGGAGAAAACTAAATAAGGCTCAACAAAGATTAAGATATAAACTAAGTATTCAAAATATGATCATAGCAAGATTTAGATAAATAAGTACATGTAATTCAACAAAACAGCTGTTGATGTAGTAAAAACAAAACTGAAAAAGGGCAAAGAAGTCTTTAAAATATTCGTTGACCACGAAGAAGCATGATTCAATACATATTTGTTCCATGAAACGTTAACGTGAGACGCAAATTGGATTCCTGTAACTGTTGGCATCATCAAATATTGACCGCTCCGAATCCGAATGACTACCTCCGTGGTCGAGTGGCGTACGCACCGGTTTCAAGATGTCGCTAGCTCTGAGGTCCTGGGTTCGATCCACGGACGGGTCAATGCAGGAACCAACTGTTCTACATTGTTCCGGGTCTGGGTGCTTCTGGTACCTTCGTTGTTTCTCATTCCATAACACAAGTGATTCAGCTACTACTAAAATTTAAAGCACCCAAAAAACGTGTTGTTCACGTCTCATCTCCTTTAAAGCTATTAAAGTCGTGTCGTGATCGTCTCGTCGCATATAAAAGTGTCGGCCAGTAATAGCCGAGGGTCAATACGAGTATTGTATCGCCGTATCCAAGTAACTGTCGGCCTCATCAAGTATTGACCACTCGGTATCGACCGACACGCTTGTCCATAATACCTATGGTAATTTGTAATACCATCACGTCACCATCACACATCATCAACATTTCGAAGGAAAAGAAATGAAAAACACGTGTCGTTCTCATTTTGTCTCTTTGAAAGTATGAAAGTCGCGTCGTGATCGTCTCGTCGCATATAAAAGTGTCGGCCAGTAATAGCCGCGGGTCAATACGCGTATTGTATCGCCGTATCCAAGTAACTGTCGGCCTCATCAAGTATTGACCGCTCGGTATCGACCGACACACTTGTCCATAATACCTATGGTAATTTGTGTTATTGGTTTCTGTATTATTGTAGTCTGTCTGTCTGACGTAGTTATGTTTATGCTTATTTTGTTTTGTAGTCAATTCCTTTATGGATTAAAACATCTATACATGCCTACTATAATATTATATGATATATGTTATTAATCGGGAGATTTTTATTATAATTTCTAATTTATTATGTAATTACTTTACTTTAAGCACCAAATAATGCGACTTACAAAAAAGTACATTCAAAATAAAAACTTATAAGAATAGTAATAAGGGCTAAACGTAATATATCTGACATTTTCCAATTGTGTATTTCAGCATTTTCAGTTATTAATAAACTAGACATAATAATATTGAAAAACAACGTACACGACCAGTACCATGAAATGTAAAATCATGATTGATACCGTAGTAAGAGCGAGACAGCGCTATACACTGAGCTTAGCGGCGTCTCGCTCACACGACGACAATATCAAACTTTTATACAGTTTATGTGCTAATTATCGCGAAAATATTTAAGAATACGCATACAAAAAAAAAAATATATATCGAGGGGTAACGGGCTATTTGGTTTAAGCGACATTTTTGCAACTTTACAGGAGAGCCATTTAAAGATTGAAATTTCGAAAAAAAAATCATAACACAAAAACTTCTGCAGCTATTTGAACGGGGTAAACTGCATTAAAATTTAATTAAAAATATCTAGTTGTTGATGCTAATACCAAATAAAGCGGACCTTTAATTACAAAGATAAATGTCGCTTAATACAATCTGCCCTTTTTTAGAGACAGGAAAAACGCTTCAAGTGACTGCATAACTACAATTGGCTACAGGGGAAAACAATTAAGCGACGACGCATTCTATTTACAGAGTAAGCCAAAAAGTATGTAGTAACGAAACCCACAAATAATAGAAACAAGCTATTTATCTCAACTACCAATTTCAACTAAAATGACTGACAGGCTAGTTTACTTATGTGATATATAACATTGAAATTGTAACGTTTAATGTCTATGTTTATTAACATCTAAGACTACTCGTATCAATGGCTGATAAAACAAGCTGATTTTGCTGATTAGGACTGAAAAGTAAATAAATATAATTGATGTTCCTATTGAGACTGTACTATAATAATTATTTCGTATAAACAGTTTAAGCGACGAACCCTGTCGGATTTGGGTGACGGACAAATGGATTAAGTTACATCACACCGTGTGATTAGTGGGAAGTCAAAAAGACTCAAGTTACTTTTTAATAAAAATTAGAAACAGGAAAAACGCTTTAACTCTCATTGACTTATTTATGAGAGACAGGGTGACTGGTTTATGTCTCGGTTAATAATATGATGGCATGGTTCAAGTACATGATTAAAAATAAAATGCAAAATTCACGTCGTTTAATACACTGCCACTTTGGAAACAACACGAAAATAGTATTGTTTCAAACGCCAAAAAAGTGCTCCGATTTTAATGAAACCGGCATCATTCGACGGAGAAAAATTCGCTGATTTCAAATATATATATAACTCAATATCACCCAAAATGTCGCTTAAACCAAATAGCCCGTTACCCCTCGATATATTTTTTGTTCTTGTGAAGTATGCCATTACCGACCATTGACTTCTTTTCTACAGAATTTACCTTAATTTAGCTGAAAATGATCTACAGCCCAGTCTGTCACATGCAATATGAGTAATAGTCGCAACGGTTACGACCGGCTGCCAAACATTCACGGCAGTCAAAGACCGAAGAATAACGAGAATGAATTATAATTATCTTAATTTAAACTAACATTAATATTAACACATTTATTTAGTGGTATATCAGAGTGTCGTTGTGTAAAAGTTTTGATCCCAGATCATGCTATTTATTACGTCTATTTCCGCATATTCTAAAGCTAATTTAGTAATAGAAAACGATAAATTCTACTATAAAGGTAGCAAATACAGGTCTGAATCATACCGCAAGAATCAATGAAATAGACTGAGCTTTTGGGGACATAATGTGGAATATGCAGTGGTCATGTGCGGAATTATAGACCCTTTCAAAAATGTTTGTTATAACCCTTGCATGATATTTAATATCATGCAAGCTTTCTATAGAATAACGTCTTCTGTAATTAAATGCAAAAATCGCCTTTAAAATCTTAGTAACTGGTGGTGTTAACATCATTTTCAATTCTATTTGACTTGTTTACTATTGTTTCAATGAATTATTCAGAATAAAGATAAAATAGTTATGAATGAAACAACAATAAAACCACACACTGTCACTTTTATAACAATGAGAAGCCAATCGATTATCTTGAATTGTGAGATAAAATTATATAGTGATACGATTATGAAGCTTATGTGGTAGATATCAATGAAAATAGTAAGCATGTATGTTAATGGATAGAAAATAAAGGGAGTTGAGTATAGACGCCAGAACCGATGCCTTTGCTTTTATGGAAAGCTTGGGTAGATAATAATTATAGGCAGTAAGAAGACACTGTCTTACAGTTTCTTTTGTTTTTATTTTTTAAGTGTACTTATAATTAAGTATCGTACCTTACTACTAAATTTTAAATTAGAGATTTTTATACAAAAGGTTTAGAACTATTCTGATAAAACATAAACGCAGCAAGAACCGATTGGTCAAAATTACTCAAAATACAAATATTTCCAGTAATTAGCACGACATTCGTTATTACACGTGTACATTAGTGACAAGTGAACGTCCACAATAACACAGGGTAATTAATTTATCAGAGTCCGAAATAGCATCAGGTCATTGTACTGTAAATTAAATGAGAGATACAAATTTGTTGAAGCCTGCAGTAATATAACACACAGCAAAATACAGGCCTAAATGCCTGTATTTTGACACTGTTGGATTTGGATGGCACACTTTTCTAAATCGACAATCTAGGTTCGTTAATAAATCGAAACAAATAAATAAAATTTAAATGTCTTTTTGTAATTTTAAATCAACAACTTTTTATGAAATATATAAATAAAATGTATACGGTGCCTAAACACAAAAATTAAAACAACATATAATATATATTTTTTCGTCTACGACCTGTTTCTTCCGGCTAATGTTTATAACGTCTGGACCGATTAGGAAGAGGATTGCATTACCTAGCTAGTTTTATAAGGATTACGCAACTTTAATTTTAATTTTATTTTTATTAGAAGGGGACCAAGTATATGCTCACGCGGTTGAAACGGCGGGAAGGCTTGTATCCACTATTGAAGCAGTTTGCTTTCTCATAATAAAAAAATCGTCGAAATGAAAAGGATACATAAACTTCTGACGCGATTTTACAGAATTTTATTAACGGCGCATAAAATCAATCATCTTAAACTGCTCTGATGGCAGTCACAGGAAGTCAAAATTAGCTTTACATTGAAAAAGTGCAAATAAATAAATTGCTATGAATTATGTTAAAAACTATATAAAGTTTTTTATTTGATTTTTAATATGATAACTTTGAAGAATGCAAAATAAGATTTGTGTAAACATTATTGAATCTTTGCAATATTGGTCTCTTGGTTTACGACTGACTTGCATAAGAAGTCATAGTTTCGAAAATGATTGTAATTATGACCGTAATTAATATCTACTGACTAAATATGTCAATCAATTTTAGAAGAAACTTACTAAGAAAACTGAAATAAAAATAAAAGGTAACAATGGCAAGATAACAAAGGTAAAAATATAATCTCCAACGCATTTAAGCTTCGAGCATAAACAAATTCAAGTATCAATCGGCTAGTTGCCAACACAATACAGTATTATAGTTGGATTCAAAGTTAATGGCGGCTCTGAAGTTAGCACTGCGTAAACACTACACACTGCGCAGTACCTCGCCCCGCACCCCCGCTGCCGCATAAGTTTGTTACTGCGCAGCGACTTGCCTCGTGTTCAGAGCCGCCATTAAGTTTGCACCGTACTGTAGACTATGACCATTTATTCATTCATATTAGTCTGTATTGCACCTATTACATCATTAACGACTCACATTATGAATTTAATGAGGATATACACTATGTACAATATCCATAAAAACGCCAAATTATATACTTTCCGAATACATTTTGTAGTTGGCATTCTTACAATAATTCTATCCGATCCTATTCTCATTTCTTCAGCTTGTATAAGATTGTAGAATGTTAGTGATGACAATTTTAAACGTGTTTTTAGATCATATTATGTGTTTGTTTTCTATTTGTTGGCATCGGGGGCGCGACTCCTGTGACGTAGTTTTATTTATTTAATTTATTACATGACACACGAAATTATATAATAGTCAACTGAACAGAATCTTGTGCTGACTTTGTATCAGAAAAATTCAAGAGCACAAGTATTAGAAGAAACACAATGCGTTATATTTTCTGTGAACCCTATGAGTGCTTTCAGAATCACGTAGTTGAAACAACTACTTCTTGAAAAGGATCTCTGATTCCAAGATATGTTTTTGTCGTCTTCCAGTATCCACAGATTTAGCTGCATACCGTTTTTTAAATGCACCAACAGTCTTTCTGAGTTTAACCACTTATTTTACTGGACAACTCAGTATCTCTTGGTGTAGTGGGCTGCCTGCGTTGTGTCTTGTTAGCCAACCCGTATAGGTGACAAGGAACTAATAATCCGTCGGTAGTCTACAGCTCTTCTCTAGTGGCTCCTAGAAGCTGTTCGCAGCGGCCACACCCTGGTAACCACGTTGGCTCGTGGGCTAAACCTAGAGAAGGGGGCTTGGTAACAACATCTCCCAAGCTTGATCGGAAATCCCCCGGAATTGTGTCTTGGCTAAATAGCAGATCACCGCCGGTGGCAAGACACCGAGGCAAGGCAGGAAGGCCTAGAGGCAGCGATAGGGATCGTGTTATCGTATGTCAAACTGCTGCATCGGACATCTCTCCGATCGTAACGGTTCACCGTTCCATCGGACAAAGAGATGTTAGACGAGAGAGTGCTCTTGCGTTTGCGCGTATGTTTGAGCACTATAATATATCCTGCGCATCTGACTGCTTCCGAACAATGGACTCCGATTTGGCAAAGACTGGTGGCGATGGGTTGAGGTAGAGAGGTTCGGGCTGATGCAACCTGAGCTTTGTCTGAGACCTGCACACTAGCGGCTCTGGGGGTGTGAGTACACGCCGTGGTCGTTTTCTCTTTGAGCTGGGGGGACAGAGGGATTCCGGCAGCACCCAGGGCGACAAAGCAGCCCTGTTTAGGGGAGCACTGCTTTCCCTGCTCAGCCTGGGAGGGGGCTAGAAAAGGTGCCCCAAAAAAAATGCTCACCCCAAACACTTTTTGGATAGCAGTAACCACGGCTGCTTCCGCATCTTTTTATTCGTGGTCGACGCAACAATATTAATAAACTTAAAGCACCTGTACTGACTTTTGGTGCATGGAATGTTCGCACCCTTCTCGACCGTGATACAAACGACTGCCCAGAACGGAAAACTGCCATAGTTGCTCGGGAACTCCGCCGCTACAACATTGATATAGCTGCTATAAGCGAAACCCACCTTGCCGAAGAGGGCGAGTTAGTCGAGCATGGCGGTGGCTACACTTTTTACTGGAAGGGCACTGCTGCAACAGAACCAAGAAGGTCGGGAGTTGGTTTTGTGATCAAGAATAATCTTGTGAAGACACTACAAGAATGTCCAATCCACATCTCGGACCGTATTACCACCTTGCGCCTTCACTTAGACTGTGATAATTTTCTTAATGTCATCAGTGTCTATGCAC
The DNA here is from genome assembly GCA_905146925.1 of Autographa gamma. Classification (NCBI taxonomy): domain Eukaryota; kingdom Metazoa; phylum Arthropoda; class Insecta; order Lepidoptera; family Noctuidae; genus Autographa; species Autographa gamma. Next base: position 10,148,334 of record LR989856.1, on the reverse strand, counting down.
TGACGCTAGATAGTTCTGACGATACTAAGGATAAATTTTATGAAGAACTTACGCAATGTCTTCATAAAATACCGAACAGAGAAAAGATACTCTTGTTGGGTGACTTTAATGCCAGAGTTGGTCGAGATTATGAAGCTTGGCCTAAAGTTTTGGGTAGACATGGGGTAGGCAACGTCAACTCTAATGGCCAGTTGCTGCTTAGTTTATGTGCTCAATTCCAACTTGCAATCACAAACACCATGTTCCGCCTTGCTGCTAAGCACAAAACTACGTGGATGCATCCCAGATCTAAGCACTGGCACCTCATTGACTATGCCATTACGAGGCAGCGAGATATCTCTCATGTCCTAGTCACTCGTGTTATGCGCGCTGCTCATTGCTGGACGGACCACAGACTAATTGTCACCAAACTGCGACTTTGTCTTCGGCGACCATTTAGAGCTAGCAGGAAAAAGCCTCAGAGCATAAACATTGAGGAACTCAAATATCCGGCACCCAGAAACAATTACGCTGAAACGCTGGCATGTGAAATACACTCTCATCAAAATACCGGTGAAATTGATGCTGACTGGAACGCCTTGTCGTCGTCCATTCTTGACGTAGCCATGAAAACCTTAGGCCTAAAAAATAGACGCAAGCAAGACTGGTTTGATGAGAACGACGAAGTTCTTACTAATGCTATTGCCAAACACCGAGATCTTCTCAAGCGCAATAATAACAGCGCACTAATAATAAAAGAGAGTGACCGTGAGTTGCGTAAGCTCACGAGATGTACCAAAGATAAATGGTGGCAAGCCAAGGATGAAAACATCCAGTGGCTTGCTGATAGTAATCAGCTCGGGGATTTCTTTAGCGAAATTCGCAGTCTCATGGGTACCACCAACTTCATAAAGGTACCACTGAAGTCGCTGGATGGTAACAGTCTGCTGAAGAACAAAAATGAAGTGCTAGATCGTTGGGCAGAGCATTTCAATAATCTGCTTAATGTAGATCGAACAGCCGATCTACGCTATATAGATAGTTTGCCTCAACTGCAAATAGCGGAAGAACTGGATGATGCATTGTCTATACACGAAGTGCTTTTTGCCATCAAAAAACAGCAAAATCAGCGTGCGGTTGGCTTAGACCTTATACCAGGTGAACTTCTGAAATACGGCGGCGAGGAACTGCATTCGCGCGTCTGGGAAATGTTTGTGCTTATGTGGGAGAAAGAACAAGTTCCTGGAACTTTTAAGTTATCACGCATCAGGGCTCTCTATAAGAACAAAGGCGACCGGTCGGATTGTGGTTCTTACCGCGGTATTTCATTGCTCTCTGTCCCTGGAAAAGTTTTCGCCAGAGTACTATTAAACCGCCTTAGGAATTTGTCTGAAAAGATTCTGCCGGAAACCCAATTTGGCTTCAGACCAGACAGAGGGACCTGTGAGGCAATATTCGCAGTCCGTCAACTCCAGGAAAAAAGTAGAGAGCAGGGACAGCACTTGTATCTCTGCTTTATTGATCTGGAAAAAGCCTTTGACTCCGTCCCTCGCGAGGCACTCTGGAAGATACTGAGAAAGTTGGGGTGTAAAGACAAGTTCATAAGACTCCTGCGACTCCTGCACGATGACATGCAATGCTGTGTAGCGGTTGAAGATGGCCAATCAAGCTTCTTTTCCGTCACTTGTGGAGTGAAACAAGGTTGTGTCTTGGCTCCCACATTGTTTGCATTATATTTCGCAGTTGTAGTCCGAGAAGCATTGACTTCTTCTCCTGAAGGAATTCGTATTCGTTATCGAACTGACGGCAGACTTTTTAACCTGAATAGACTCAAGGCGATCACAAAGGTGTCCTATGCACATATAGAAGACATTATGTATGCAGATGACCTTTGTTTCGTGGCTGAATCCCCTGAAGTCCTGCAACAGCTAGTCACGAACCTTCACAAGCAGTGCTGTACATTTGGCTTAAAGATCAGCGTAAAAAAGACAGAAGTGATGTCACTAGATAGTCACGGGCGTGAAGAACTGGCCATCATGCTTGGTGAGGATGTGCTGAAGCAGGTCGATAAATTTCAATATTTGGGGAGCACTATAACATCAAAGTGCGATCTTGACGCCGAAATTAATAGCAGAATTGGTGCTGCAGCTGCTGCCTTCGGCAAATTCGATAAGAAGGTCTTCAGCTGCCATGACATAAAACTGTCCACGAAGGTCTCTGTGTATATGGCAGTTGTATTGCCTTGCATACTTTACTCAGCGGAAACATGGACGCCTTACCGACGCCACATCAGGCAACTAGACCGCTTCCACCTCCAATGTCTGCGCAGAATATTAAATATACGTTGGTCTGACCGTGTGCGTAACACAGAAGTGTTGAGGAGAGCCAATGTAGGTGGCATTGAGGCATACCTCATGAGGAGACAGCTGCGTTGGTGCGGACATGTATTGCGCATGCCGGATACTAGAGTGGCCAAGCGCATTCTCTACTCCGAGTTGCAGGAGGGCAAACGAAAATGTGGCGGACAGCTGCTGCGATACAAGGATGTGCTGAAGCGCCACATGAAAAACTGTTCCATAGATCCATCCCAGTGGGAGAATCTAGCATCCAACCGCATAGACTGGAGAAGCCGCGTAAAAGACAAAGTCTATGACTTTGAAGCACGCCGGCTTTCTGAGCTGGATGCCAAACGAGATGAGTTGAAAGCTCGACCACCCGGAGCTATCAACTACAACTTTGTGGCTGGTACTCTGACATGTCCGCAGTGTGCGCGGACTTTTACGCACAAAATTGGGTACTCCAGCCACATGAGAGCACACGCGCGCCAATAGAGTCGAAATGGTCGCCGTTACCGAAATCGGTGTGGAAGATTATTAATCTCTTGGTGAGACTGTCACTTGGTGAGAGTTGTCAACATTGTAAAACCCTTTCAAGTCGTATGGTCTTGAATACTCTGTGATAGCCTACTGAACTCTCATCAAAAACAGCAATATTATTTTGGCAATATTTAGTCTAGTATATCACCTTTCAATTGACAAAATATTCGAAAATCTTCGTAATCGGTTCCGCTGGCGACTATTTTAGTGACGTCACACGCTGCGCACCGATAACAAATGACGTCATTTGACATGAACCTATCGACTGCCGATCTATGTCGTCGGCAAAGTGCCATCCGACGGTAAGCCTTTACCTTCAAACGGTTGAGATAGTAATCCGATCTAATCCTATTCAGAATATAAACAAACTGTATTTTTCTAATATAAAAAGTGTTCCCAAGACATCTCTGAAATTATCGACATTTTGGCTGCCTCACATAGACAATATTGCTTAGTTTGTATTAGCCGGTAAGTGTGGACAATTGTCCGTGAGTTTAAATGGTCCCTGAAGGACTATTGCGGTAACCACATACGTAATGAGAACTTAACTAATAACTAGTATTAAATCACTGTAGGTAAATAGTACTTGTAGTATTTTGTTCTCTTCTTTCGGCTATCTGTGCAATCTCAGTACTTTTCTAAGCTATGTGTAAATATCTTATTTTACTTGGAGCAACTGCCTATTTGACCTCCATCACCCATTTTACTGCATAACACAATATCACACTGATTGTCAAAATATTAGTATTTTCAAAAAAAAAAAACATAGTTTCAAGTACCTACTGGATTCTCTACTTGTACACTTACACTGAGTTGTTGTCACCACTTTAAGTTGGATTAGAAAAAAATATCGATACCGTGTAGCAGTATTAGGAATATGTTTAAAATAACAGTATTGTATTAGGTACCTGATCCCGTTTCCCATTCATCTTAGAAAGTATTTTGTATCAATAATAACAGGTGGCGCTCATCGTGACGTTGGCAGTTTTATCAGAACATAGCTGTCATATAGAGTTATCTCTTCTGTCATCCGAAATATATTGCATTCGGGTGCCAACGTTTACATACGAAACAAAATATGCTGTTTTAAAAAGTAACATTTAATGTATTGTGTTAAATATATATTTTTCAGATTTAGGTTACATGAATAACTTTAGCTATAGATACCAAGATAATATAAGCTTAAGAGTATGTTTGTTTGTACGCACTTATCTCTGAAACTAAAAGTCCGATTTGAAAACGCTTTAAAATTCATTTAACTAGGTAATTTCTACAGAAAAAGATAGGTTATTCAACATAACCTTTTTTTTCTTAGAAGATAAAAAGCGAATAAAAAAAATTATATTCAGAGCTTTACATAAGCTACCAATTCAATTAAAAGGACACTTGGCAGTATACTTCTACTTTCAAAACCAGACGTTATAAACTTTACTAAGAGCAGTTAAACCACCCCAGCCTCTAAGTTCATCTATTCAGAATGCATGGCCATGTTTATTCCGGCCGAAACAATAATAAGCTGTAGTTAAATCAAGTGTTAAAATGCTAGACGGTACTAAATGCATTTGGAGGCGTTTCCCTCAATTCAAGCCGTTGGCGGGTACTTAGGGTTGGCGGTATAGGATAGTGGTGAGTTTAAACGACTTTGGAGTCAATCTTGAAAGTTTCTGTAGATTTTGGAGATTCAAGTACCTATTTTTTTGCCAGATTTGAGTTTAGTTGATACATATAGGTACTAGTTAAGAATATTTAAAGTAACAAAACCTTTACTAATGGGTTTACTTTAGTATCATAACGGTGATCAATTGTAATTATAACGCATTTTGGGATTTTTTTATAATTATGTCAATCTAATTATCAAAAGTTTTACTCGTTTTTATTACTTTATTATTCACACATACACGCCAGCGTAATAGCATGCCTTGTAAGGCATAACTCAATAATAATTAAATGTTATAAAAAAGAACAAGAAGAAAACTTTTAAAAGTTTAAGGCAAAGCACATTTCTTTTCTACACACTTCTCAATTTTCGCTACAAAGTGGTCAGAATTTAAGACGCTCCATAAATCTATACGAACGACTAAACCCGGGTCATTTGACAGCCCTGAAGCCACTGCACCAACTGCACTAATTGTTTTGGAGTCGATCCAAAATATATACTTACCAAAATTTCACTTGTCACACGGTGCTATTGTGAATTGTTTTAGTTATATGTCGTATAAGATTTATGATTATATTATTATCCGTACTGTTTTGTTAATTATGTTTCTATACCTAAGAAAACAAAGTAAATGGTGTAACTAACCCGTTAGTTGCACCATTTATAACTCAAAAACGGGTAGTCCGTTTTTTATGTGTTTTATTCATTGAATAAAATTATTATCAAAGCATGGATTTTTTTAATGAAAGCTACTGCTCGTGTAATACAAAACAACTGGGCCCATCCTGTGCTTATTAAAACTATGTATTACTAAAAAGTATAGATATTGTTACTAATATGATGAAGATTATTACTTCATATTCCAAATTTCATATTTAAAGAGACTTGTGTTTAATATGCCAGCAAAAAGTAAGAGATTTATAAAGTTGTTTTTGTGTTTGTCTTATGAGACTGCAATAAGCTACTTGGAACGTTTCTACGCTCTATGATTTACTTTATGCTGTATCTAAAAACTTTAGTAACATCGATATTAAATTAACCCGTATTCTTTTTTTGTTATTTTGTTTGCTTTATCTATTTAAGATTATATATAATTTTAGATCATATTAATATTAGCATCGTAACAACAAGGTAGGAAAGGTTCAAAAATAAAATTTATACTGAATTATAAAAAAATCATCTTTATTGAATGATTAGTATGGTAAAGTATTGTTTAATTTCTAAAACTCAAGCTCAAAATCATTTCTCGAAAAAAAATCTATTAATTACATACATAAATGAGCGACATAAACAAAAAAATCTACTTGATTGATTGATTGATTGAAAACATAACACAATAATATGAAATAGCTAGGTATATAGCTACTCAGAAAGATAAACTGACCTATTCTCAGAGAGCACTAATGTAAAGATATTTTACGTCTAGATAAATACAAAACAATCAACATTCCTAATTTATTATTAGACTAGTTACATAATAACATAAATATTAATTTATTGCATTAAAGTTGTACATTAATCTGTCAAACATATCAATTTGATATGAGGTCCATCCTACTCTGATAAAGTTATTGCTCTGTTATAAATTTTACTAAGTAGGAAATTCATATTTTTGTAGGTGCTATAAGTATTTTTTTTTGTACGATTGTAACATATTTTCTTATTCTAAATGTATTAGAAAATGATATATTTAATTATTAAATTCAAGGTATTGAATAAGAGACTCAGTAAAAAGACGCTAGTAGCACGGTTTTACTCCTAAGGATTGACGAGCAAGCTTTACTGTGATTTTGTTGGCAGTGAACTCGGCTGTCCCTTCGATCACACCTTTAATACAAGAACCGAATACAAAGTTCAGTTAGTGATGCAGAGAGACATAAATAAACTTCATTAATTGTATTTAGAACAAAAATCTAGAAATTAAGAAAAATGAGTCCAAAAAATACGTTTATAAAATAATTAGCCTTAATTAATTCGCCAATTTAAATTGGAAATTAGAACGCGAAATCAATACAAAAACAAAAGACAACTGTAACATTTAAAAGCACGTGTTTAAAAAAAGAACGTTGTCTTTATAAACGGTTTTAATGGCGGTTGGTGACAGACTATCTCTGTATTGTAAGAGTGTCTTCACATTATCCGACACGATACTGGTATCGGACACAGATACGACACCTCGGCAAGGAAAATGTAGGAAACTTACGGATCGGTTAATGTGAAAATAAGTGCATACTTAATTTATTTATTTAGATATAACAATAGCATTACATAATTATGTTGTCCACAAAATTAAAATAATGAATACCAACATTTCTTATATTCATGCCTGTTGGAACCTACAAGCAGCATTCACAACATAGTTGTTCTAAGGTTTTTACATTTTATGTATTTGTTTTATATAAATCTACAAAAATGAAGTAAACATTTAGAGGTAACGAAACAAAATGAAATAAGCTCTCTAAGAAAACAAAAAATATTACGTATTTATCTCGTATCGGTTTAATACCGATATCGTATCGGATAATATAAAAACGCTCTAAAGCTTTGCATTGCACGCCTAAAATAATTACACTCCCGAGGTCACAGCCCACATTCGCATTTTATTTTCTACTGTGCATCGTTTAGTAGGAAGCTGCAATTTATTTGTCTCTTTGTCTTTCACTGTGAGGTAAACATGTGTGGTATTTTTATTTGCGTTTCGTTGAGGACATTTTTGCAGTCGTTTTGAATGATACTGTCAATTTTTGTGTTGTAGTTCAAAAAACTTTTGTACCAAAATAATAATTATAATGGTTTATATTAGAATTTGAGAAGGTTTTTTCAAATGATAACTACCTTTTGACCAAAATTAAATACTCTACAGACCTCACATTTTTTTCATTGGCTCCAAGCACTTTAGCATGCATTCTGTTTTATTACTCATATACCAATATACAAATTTTAATAATTCATTGTAATAACGGCATTATGTCTCCAACTCTATACACTATCATTAAGTTTATCTATATCCATGTATTTCCATTAAGTTTTACTTCTGATAACTAGTAAGCTGGTTTATAGACTTATAAAGTTATGCTTATAATTACTGAGTTTTAAAACTGTATAGAAATTGAATTTTACAGTCATTTTTATCCTTATCTTTTGGTTACATCACATGTAGATTACACATTTTTATAGGTAAAAATAGATTATTTTATGAATGTTTTATTTTAGAATTGACTTCAGTCATAAAAACTTAAAATAGAACACTGAATAGAACAGAACACTGATACTAGTACATGGCTCATACTCATCGCTTAATTTAAATAAATATTAAAGTAATAAAATAATAATAATCCAGCCTATAAACGCCTCACTGCACACTGCACAGGCCTCTTCCCATATAAAGAAGGCATGAGCATTGATCACCACGCTTGCTCTCTGCGGATTGGCGATTTCAGATCCCAAATTTTGGAATCCAGGTTTCCTCACGATGTTTTCCTTCACCGTTTGACAGAAGTATCTTAGAATAATTAAGAAAGTGCATATAACTTTGAAAAAGCCACATTGGTACTTGCCTGGGTTTGAACTTGCAACCTCGTGCATGGAAATCAGTTCATTGAACCGCTAGGCCACCACGACATCTCTTAATGTAATAAGAATAATAAAATATTATTATGAGAGAAATAAATATACATAAGTAGAATAAGGAATTGCGTTTGCGTCAAAGAGTTGATTCGCTTGGCGTAAGACCAGCAAAAGTTCGTGAAACATAATTACAAAATTGAGGCCAACCTTTAATTGTAGAGAGGTATTCCAAGAAGATAAAGTTTGAATTTAATTAAAGAAGTCATTTAATTTCGACATTATGCTAATATTCTTACTCGAATTTAGTTAAGAGATAGAACTATTTAGTAAACTAGATCAAATTACTACAGTGTTATAAGAAAAGCGTGGTCAATGTTTAAATAATAAAGTATATGTATTTTTGTAAACCTTGCTTATTTTCATTTTTTACTCTACGCGTAAAAATATTTATTTATGTAATGTTAGTAACTCGTATTACAAAAAATGTGAAAAATACACACAATAATAATATATAATTTCTCAATAATATCATAATAATAATATAGTATAAGTGTTTGTTGTTATTTTAGATTTAAGTATTGAATTAGAAATAAATAACTATGAATAAAAAAAGAAAAAATGTCACGGTATGATTGCTAATGAACAAGCAACATATAATAACCGATTGAACAAACGATTAAATCACTATCAACCGATTTGAATGCAGTTTTGTAAAAAACTGTGTTTTTTTTTTAATAGATGAACACCAAAAAATAAAGTTTAAAACCCTCAATTGTTGATGTCCACAGGATCAACAATTTGGTCTAAAGCCAAACCCAGCTGTTTAACAAATCGTTTTAAATAAAATGCATCTCGGTCAAAATCAAGATTTTTCACCACTAAACGATGTCTGCTAGTGTTTAAATTATCCGACATGCAATATTTTACACAGAAATTATTAAAGCAGGTGGCTTTCACAAATAGTGTAAGTACTTTCATTGTTTTCAATGTGACCCTAACATAAATACATTGCATTTTCTAACTATAGTTGTTGGCAGATACAGTGTTTTGTAACAGTCAGAATTTCGTGATTCTTATCTAATTCAGTTTCGCTTTAGGTTAATTTTTTTGACACCTTACTACTTCAAGGATCGTGATTAATTTCACAATTTCGTAATTATACTTTGTTTTCTCTGTTATGTTCCCAAATATTTAGAATCTGCGACATGTGTGATTTTATTTACTTCATCCCTTTTAGGAGTAGCCTAATATCAGAATTCACAACTCCTTTTCTTATATCACCTTTCACATATTATTCCACCCGTCTCTTTTTTGGTCACCTTCATAAAGACAACTCTTTTTGATGTGACTTTTATTCCTTCTCTTTTAATTTTATGAACTCAATATTCCCAGTAACAAAAGAAAATCGAAAAACATAAAACTAATTCTGACCTTCTGTCTAACTACCGTGGCCATCATAACCTCCCTATGTTTTATCTACACACCTACACAGTACACTCAAGTATTATATAATACAGTAGCTAACGATCAAGGAGTAATGATAAACTTAGAACAGCAATGCGTTGACCTATGTGACGGGCGCTGATAACCTACAGGTCGCCTGGCTTCCCCTAAGAGAGAGAACCGACTGGTGTTCGCAAGTTTGCTATTTATTTTTGCTTATTGAATTTTATTTGGTGTATGATATAAAAAACTGTCTGTAACTTAAAATGTGTAAGTCTATTTATAGCAGTAGACCAAATCAAGAAACATTAACTGTAAGTGAATCAAACAACATTGTTTACTTTTTGCTATATTGCATACGGATGATAAAAGTCCACTTGAATAAAATAAAAAGTCGCGTTAGTTCACCTGGGTGATACAGGCCCAAGGTGAACAAAATACACAAAAAATGTACTCAATTCACCTGGTTGATATTACCTAGGTGAATTTGCTCCGAGGTGAAATGGGGAGACACAAAAAATCCACTTTATTCACCTGCGTTTGTTTTTACAATAGGAACTATTTATTGATTATAAGTAATTAGGCAAAAGATAAAATAAATATTCTGATAAATGAAATTGACTGTAACATAAAATAAAATGTTTTATTTCTATAAAAGTATCTATCCTATCAGCTATCAAAGTGTTTGGTAAGCTGTTAATCCTGGGATAATACAAGAAAATAAAACCATTACAAATGAAGAGAGTAAATCTTCCACAAAAACAACACAGACCGCTTGGTGAAGACAAATATAGAAAATGATTTCTAATTTATTACCAACCAATAGAATAAGAGTAAAAATAAATATAGCCAATCGAAATCAACGTTGAAAGACGTCATAGTCAATATATCGAATAGCAGAGCGACTGCTTCCAAAATAAAACCGATCGTTTAACAATTTCTAAGAATATTGCAACGTTATGCCAGTCCTTGGAATTTGCCATTTAATGTCTAGCCATAAAACTCTGACGATTCACGACCTAATTTAATCGTATGACTTAAAACTCCAGTAATTAAAATTTAGAAAGTTTTATGTTGCTGTATAAAAGTATTTGATTAATGAAACTTATACATGTATCATGAACAAAAATAAAACCCATATCTATTAAATGGTAAATTAATACACCAAATAAAAATTATGAGTAAATAACTGGATGACCCAACAGGCGTCCCGTAAAATTTTAATTTTTCCCGAGGAATTTTCTTAAATCGCCGTTCATAAAAACCTTGTCCTGATAATTAGAAATAACGACAAAAACAGCCAAATCTGAAGAAAATTTCTTCAGTGACGTTTTGCTAAACATTTGAGAAATTTTGCTTTAAACATTATCCAACTTATAAAGTCTAGGATGCGACAAAAATGCAGGTCAACAAATCAATACCTTACACGCATAACAACTCCTAACAAATAACAAACCTACCTTCCAGCACAAAGTACATTCTAACCTATATAAAAGTATTTATTAAACACTTAGCGGGTACTTAGTTATAGGGTAGACGGCAGGTGTCTGTTTTCCCGCGCAACCGACAAGACTGAAGTCGGCCATTAAGTATAAGTTACTTGTATTATAACTTACCAGTATTAGTTGAAATAAGTTTTCCATACAAAAATATGCTTGTATTATCTAGGGAAAAGTTTCGATTTATCTTCAATCAATAATTCACTAATACTTATTGGTTTCTTAGGTTTACGATGATGTTAGAGTTTGAAATAAAACTAGGTTTTACGGATTTTGACACTTTTTGTTTTTAGATTTTAAGTCCCGACGTTTCGACACCTTTGCAGGTATTATGGTCACGGGTAGACTGAGATGGCGTTCGTTTTGACATTAGATGTTGCTCGTTCTACCTTCGTATTTTAATTAATTATATTGTTTGAGTTTCGATCTACGCAATATGAGGTTGGGTTTTGCCTTGAGTTTGTGATTATTGGGTCCCAATAATGTAATAACTCAAGTACACGTAAGTAACCAACTACTACTTTTGTTCCAAACAAGTACCTGCACTACTTACACTGATCAATTAACTTAGGAAAATAAAATTATTATTATTTTAAATCCGTTAAACTGTAAGCAGAGCCCGACACTGGTTCGTAAAAGGCTAGGCCGAATTATGAGATGCGTACAATACAGGTAAATTCATTTTCCTTAAGTTCACTGATCTATTGAAATAAAACACTTTTGCTAGATCACTGATCTAGCAAAAATAAACTTATTTGGATTAATTTTATACATGCTATTGTTTATATTTATTGGGCTTTCACATATGCTTGTATGACCAGAGCTCATTTTACGTGTTTCAGTCGCTAACCATGAACTATGATACTTAATATTTATCCAGTATGCATTCTCCTTTACATTACCTAAGCATCGATACGCTTTTTATTTTTTAAAGGTCAATGCAGGGTCACTTTTTTCTTTTTGCAGTTTGTATAAAATAGGTTATACCTACTATTAAACTGATTGAGATTGGCTATAATTAAAAGTATTTGACTACCTTTTAAAGGAAACTAAAGCATAGCATTATTATTAGGGTTTATTAGAATTATGTATTCAAATTCCGGTACATAAATACATAAATATCTTTCACTTACATTGCATAGGGAATATATTACTTCAACCCACATTTTCATTTTCCTAATTTAAATACATCGTCATACAATTGGTATAAATTAAAGGCGTGAAGTCAAAAAACTAAAACAAAACATCACTAATTACTAATTTATTTACTTATTGAAATGTTAGAACATGACTGTATCATTCTATAAACGAATTTCTGTAAGAACTGTTGAGATCTCAATCACAAATAGTTTTATTCCACCTACATTTTACCGTCCGCAATAAAAACCGAATAAACACCGTCCTACAAACAAAAACACGCGTCAATATCACCAATTATACTCATAAAGCACGTTACAATGAAAGGTAGTGTAAAAACATAAAGAAAAATAAATTAGCATAATACACTCACCGGTAAATCAGATAAACATCAAACAAGCACAACACCACAAATTGAAACACACACACACGTAATTGGGACGCAAACCCGTCGCAACTTTTGCTAATCAGCCGAATTGTTCGCAAACTTTCGGCCTGTACCACGTGTTGCTTTTCTACGCGATGAAAACAATTTTATATCATGAGCGACGAACGCCCCACTTGTCCTATCCACAAGTAACTGACAACTGACTGACCGTAACGTATTTCTTGTACATATAAACAATTTATTTTCATAGCGCATCGATGCGACTAATGTATGGACGGCGGATTTTTGATTTTAGAAATGATGATTCTATTTTTGGGTTGCCAATGTCGCGACTATCCGATCGTATGCGCGGATAGATTTAATAGTTTGTATCAAAATTATTTGGTTGGCGAATATTTGGGAATGTAATTGGTGTGATTTGTTTTATTTGGTTTTTAACTAATAAACTTAATGATAATTTGCTAACAGATTTAAGAATATAAAAGTAGAGAGAAATAGTTTTTTTTCAAAACTAGGTTTGAAAAATATATTATTTTGAAAATTTTGATTACGGTACTTTATAATTAGTTAATATGTATTTCCAAATTCATGTTTCTTGCTTACTAATTATTTATTTTTCAAGTTGGTATAAGATATTATCTAACATTTTGCATTATATATTTACGAAATTCCAGCAATTCCAATTTAGTTCTTGTGAAGGTAGCGTCAATTACTGTTGATACATTTCGAGTTTTACAACAATTTGTGTGACTTAAAATAAACTGATTGAAGAAAACTCAATCATTATATTGGACAAACTCCGTGGGCAAGTGGCTCACACATCAATTTTCAAGCTTTCGCCAGCTCTGAGGTCCCGAGTTCGATCCCCAGACGGGTAAACCAATTTTCAATACGATCTCTGGTATGAATTTTATGGCGCCTTTGTTGTATCCGATTCCATAACATATTTGATTTAGCTTAACTTTTTCTTAAAAGTAATGTGATGTTGTCCACATTTATTTATATTTTCTTTCACAGACAAAAAATAAACAATAAAAAATAATTGTCACATACATCAAAATGAAAGGTTCTATTTCAAAAGCTTCGGTTGAAAGGAAAGGGACATAGAAACACGCAATGAGCGCATTAACTGTAACAATAAAATTGAAAATGGACTGCGTTATTATCTAACAAATAATAAACGGTGTTTATTGTTGGTGACGTCACATTACATTTATTTCTTTGTTTATTTTAAGCTTCAACTGTCCCACTGAAGATTAAAGTCCTGTTTACCCTAATTCCATTCTTCTATGTATGTCTATGGTTTATCAATTTTTGAGACATAACGTAAATTCACCAAAAATATATTTTTTTTATTTTATAAATGACATATTATAAAGTAACTTAGGTGCTCATGTTTCATAACTGCTATTACCAATAAAACTTAGTTTGTGTGATATTAAATTGTAGTTTAGAGATTTCTCTAGGTTTTGAGGTTTCAATTCACTAAGCTTTTGTTTGGATCAAAGAATATTAATAATATAATCACTCCTACTGACATAAAAAATACTTTTCGATGCTTCAAATTAATATATATAAAAACGTGTCCATTCAAAATAATGTTGACGTTAATTAATGGGCGCAATATATTTATATTTAAAGTTAAAGCTTAATTTGGCGTTTAAAATTAAGACACCAAAAGATAAACAAGCAAAGAAAATTCTATACCATACTCAACTTCAATTTTAAAATTCATATCATGCAAACCCCTGTACAATCGGGGACAACGAAGCCTTATCACTTTTTAGAAGATTTCGTTTGACGTTCGACGCAGGCGACTGGCACGGAAGCTCCGCCCTCCTGGGACGTTGACCAATTAGGACATTGCAGTAACGAGATGGAAATATATGCTTTGACTATTTTTGTGGACGTCAGTCGCATCTCACTGTTTGTTCATTGTTGACGTTCGCTGTTTTCTCCGTGACTTTGACTACTGTTTACGAATACTCGCGCGTGTATACCGGACTTTTATTTTGTTTGTGTGATATCTAAAATTGACGATCGAAGAGCGAATAAATTTATTAGTCAAATTGCGGATGACCTGAGAATATTTGTAAGTATTAACATTTTAATTATATTTTAAGCTTTATGTGTTTATAAGTCAGCCTAAAACCAGATAGATAAAGAGTCTGCAAAGTAGTGGGATAGAAAGAAAAAAGATTAACGTGAACTACATAACACTTAATTCTAGTCGGTCAAAATTGTTTTAGATACTAATTATTATTGCACTAAACATGAAAACAGATTTAGTCAGTGTTGTTCACAGTGACATTTTAACAATGTGTTTAACACACATGTGTAAAAATGCCTGTTGTGCTGCTAAGCAGGGATCTTTTTAGAATTGATAATTATAATTGATTAATTTTAACATCTTAACTATTAAGCGTGTATTATTATAAAGTGATCTTTGTGGCCAATTCTAGTTTTTTTTTATTGAAACTTCCTTATATTACACGTCACACATACTTTTAAAAGGAACTAAAGCTTCATTTACGCTCTGTATGAAGTAAATCAGTGCATTTTCATTCATACTTTTGTTCGGATTTATGTAACCATACCAAACGAGTGATATGTTAAATAGAAAAAGTTATAGTTAAATAGATAGTTCGGCTATATTCTTGTTTAGGGTATACACATTATTTTAAATAATAATCTTTTTATAATAGTGGTTTGTTAGGTGTTTTTTTTTTCAATAACATTTCATTTTTACTGTTATTATAATAACAGATCTACCTTTAAAAGAGTAATTAAATAAACGTGTTAATTTTAATTTAAAAAATGAAACAATAAGTAGCAAAGTCGGCCGGTTTGGCCGGAGCTATAACAATAGAATTCCACTGCTATAGATAAAAAACTAGTCGGCTCACTTTTAACAAAAGAGTCATAAACCAGAGCTTTCGGGTACTTGTTTTCGCAAAGCGCATGTTAGTTATTATGACCAAATGATTTCAAATAAAATCATAAATACTGGATTGAAAAAAATATATTTTGTTTGTTTTTGGTTAGGTCAAGAATTTCATCAAAGTTAGCCACTGGTAGCCACCGCAAAATGTATTAATAAACAAGCTCGCGCTAATAAACATTTTTTTTATTGGAGCAGATTAAAAAAATAATCGTTTTAATTTTTGAGAGAGAATGTTTTATAATCGTGTAGGTGATTTAGACCACGGAAGAGCAATGTAGGTAATACATAGATGACCAAATTAGCAGAGAGTAGCGATAGTCTAGTAGGTTGGTATTACCCGTTATAACTTCAGTCTCGAGTTCGAACCCAACTTGTCTGATTCTCCGAAATCTATTTGTGATTACAGTCTTCGGTTGTTTTTGTAAACTTACTAGAATTTTATTACATATGGATTAATTGTTTAAACATTTTGTTTGCAGCGCTCTTACAGTAAGGCTGTGGATAAGACGATAGTAAGAGGATGGAAGACTAAATAACTGCCCGCGGGAAGCGACGACATGGTTACTTTGTCATCAACGAAGAAGACTGACAGCGGAGGCTGAGAACCTAAGAAGGCGACCCTTTTACTCCGACCTCCCTCGACTCCGACCCTTTTACTTGTTTGCTAGATGTTTTTAAAACTTTCTTGTATCAATTATTTTAACTTTCTATCATTAAATTGGGACGTTGATTCTGATGAGGATATTTAATATAATAGTAGCATAATTCTTAGCAGTTTTATTATTAACCTCTAAAGATATAAATATGATTATAATGCGAGCTATTGGAAAATTGGTTGGCATTGTTAATATAATATATACTATTACTATACATATACCTACTATAGTATTTTAACATTAACACACTAAACGGACGCCGGGTGTAGAATAAAAGCTACAAAAACTCTATGAGAAACAATAAAAAAACAGTAACATCTTATTATGAACCTTAAACTCATTGTCAAACAGTTCAGTTTTGCTCGCAACAGCTTATTGTTATCGTTAAAGTGTACTCAAGAACTGTAATGTAATGCACAAAATGCAATTCTCTCTATCCTGCGCGCAAGCCATGCGTTAGAAAAGAATAGAAATATACCTTTTGTTTGTCTTTTTCGGATAGTTAGACCGACACTAAAATCATAAGTATTATTTTGGTTGTCAAACCATTGAAGTAGAATATCTAGTTGATACAAGGTATGTTTTTTTATTCGATTATAACCGTCTTTTGGCCCGGCAGTTAGAAAATGCAAGAATTTGTTTATTTGACGTAAGCCTAATAAATAATATTTATTGACTGGATAAAGGACCGTCATTAATTATGTAATTGTATTTTTCTTGAAACCTGTGATTTACGAACAAGCTATACCGTGGTTTGGCATTTGGCGCGACACGGCGCGTTGTCAAAAACTATGCGTCGATCACTGAGGGGCGAAAGGAGCCGCCAGATAACGGCGTTTTTTTTTTTGTGTATGTGTTATAATTACAAGCAATACGTTAAACAGGAGTACGTTTTTTCAGTCATTCTTATAATTATAATCTTTATAGTTTTAGACACCTTTTTTTTCGTTTCTTAGTAGATTATTTTTTTCTAAGTATAATCACGGCTGTTAATAAATAATATTATATCACTTAATGTAGCTTCCGTTTTTAGGCATTCAGTTTTAGTGCAAATGTTTTTTTTTTTCGGCAGAGATCTTTGTAGTTAGCCTGAGCGCAGTCTCTGACTGCTTCATCGGACTTTTAGTACTAAATGTGTTACTATAGCAATACACCGAGAAATAACAGTTTTGTCTCGCCTCGCATTATAATCTGGTATGACAAGCACCGAATAAAACCACCGTAGTCTTTACAACGAGCTCGTGGCTCGCTTGTCGATCACAACCAACGGTGTTATATATATTATAAATATATGTGATATATATATTTTTTTATTAATTAAATTTAATTGATTATAAAATTATTCATCTAATTTAATTAATAATAATTTAATTTAATTAATAATGAAATTATTATTTTAATTTAATTAATTATAATTAAATTTAATTAATAATTTTAAATAAAAAAAAATACCCTAATAAAATTATTAATATCAATTTAATTAAATGTATTATTTACTAAATAAAATTTATTATTAATTAAATCCAGCAGAATCAACAACAAAATATAATACTACCATTGATCCAGATTTTTCAAGACATTTAAATAAAATAGAATCCCAAACATTATGTTTCCTACTTCAGTGATAATACCATTACTAAAATTGAGCCTACTGATTAAGTTTATATTACATTATATTTGTTAATTTTTTGTTTTATTTATTATAACTTAAAAAAATATATATGTATATTATAATTACTTCACTAATTAATGGAAAGGAACTTCGTTCCATCCGGGTGTCCCTTGACGCCTCACAAGTTTTTTATTATTCTTATAAACTTAATTTTAATAAGATAGATATAATATCCCTACTTGTAATTGACTGTAAGCTCCATTAGATGCTAAGTGGTTGCTAATTGCACCGCCAAGATCGATGGTCGATTTGGGTCATGATTTTGATGGCAAATGGTAACAAGAGTGAACCATTATATTGTTAGAACTACTCATTCAAGGTTTTTTATGAAAGATGAAAGATCGAGATTTACCAATTAATTAAATACCGGTTATTATTCAGTTTTACTTTAATCTAAATGAGTTATCTACCAAATAATTATTAAATTATTTCTTTAAATAATATTTCCACAATATATCCTACATCTTACTAACATAACATCATAGTAAATACAACTTATCAGTTAAACCGAGTTATTTGTCTAGTACGAGAACTTCGAAACTCAGAACCGACTGTAAAAAAACAACACAACGCGACAAGCGCGGTGAATCTTTAATTATAAGTTATTTTTGTCATTTTCTGAACTATGCTAGAGGCATCAACACGTGAGCGTAATAACGGTAGCTCTCATTATGTTTATATTTTTAATAATCTTATAAATAAAAATATATTTTGAAGTATCTAATTTGTTTTATTTTGTTTATTCCTTACTTCTAAAAAAACATGCTGAAGTTCATGGAGCCAGTCGTTGACCGACCAGCATCGTCTCCTTGTTGCGCGTTTGCTCCTTGTTACAAGTGTCCTAGGTGTAGACGCATACTTATAAAATATTGCTATCACAATTAAAGGCACAACTAAATTTACACTCCAGACTCCATTGAAAAGAATTCCTGCTACACACAGGGAAAGGTGGTAAGGTGGTAAGGTTCAGATTCTGGGTTTATTGAGCTTAAAAACTCTAAACTGGAGTATAAACGGTGATTTTAGTAAGTAAATAGTATTAAAATACTATTTAGACATTTTAAGTTTACATCTAATTAGTATTTTAGTAGTAGTAAAATGCATTATGCCTCCTACATAAATTAACTTAAACAAAGCAACTAATAATAACATTTAAAGGTAGGTATTGATGCAATTTTACTATAAAGTAAACAAAATATAAAAAACATAAAAATCCCGACTAGCTTTTAATAATAATTCATATTTTCTCAACCCAAATTACATTTAAACATAACATTATGCAACAAATTACATAAATAAAAAAAAAGACATAGTATCTATAATAATACTATAACATAATGATAATATCCTGTGACAACTTCCACACAGCAATCTAATACCACAGTAAGCAGAGCTTGTTTTATGGTTACCAGAAAACTGATAAATATCCTCATATTATATTTCTAATACATTTTACTGATAAAATACACCCAGGCACAGAACAAATGATTGTGCTCATCAAAAAAAGAATTGTCCTAGGTGGGAATCAAACCCACAACCTACGGTCGCAGATCAGCCATTTATAAAAACAGATTTAGAAAACACACTCAACAGATGAAGTAATAAATCGTCAATTTCGTTTTAATCACCCATCGAAATAATAGAAAAATGTCGAAATCTGTCAAGACGTTTAAAAAATTAAATCTAGAAACTTATTATGAGACATGAGCAATAAACCTAACAGTTCCTTGATTTCCGAGTAAGAATAATGATAAATTACATACTTATGTGTAAACACATAACTGTCGGTAAAGCTAGCTTTTTTTGTTACTCTATTATTATTATTTTTGCAAGTATACTGAAAATTGAATAAAAAAAATCATCTTAATATTCTAGCATTTATAGTTTACATAATTTTTATGAAAATTTGTGCATAAGAGAAACATAATGCGTAAGTCGTCAAAACATTCGTAGTAGTTAGTGACGACAACAACGAACATTACATACGATATATTGTTTTACTCGTGCACAGTGTCAACTTTTACAATGACACTGGCAATTATAGGTACTATATTAAAACACAAATCAGAAATAAGGGGGCGTCGCCGCGTGTCGCTAGCGTTAGAAAGAGCGCAAGCGACGAAAACCGTTTCTCGACGGTAAGGTGATAAGGCGAAGATGTCCCCGATTGTACATAAGACACCAAATGTCATTTGAAATCAATATTTGAGAACCGCCATTCGATGTAACATGTCCCCTTGAACAGCCATATAATTACGTCCAGCCGGTGTATCTCAAACGTAACAAAGGCAAGGCAAAGCAAATGACCGAATCGATACAGTTTAATAATTGATGGGTGGACGCCGACAAAGTTACTTTTACATGTCTTATCGATTGGACGTATTTGCTTTGAAATTATTGTGGTGGAGAACGAAACTTGTAATTATGGCTACAGTTTATGGAGATAATTAGTCTCATTTTATTTGGGGGGTTAATTGTCGTGTTTTAGACCAATTTCGTATTTTGGGTGGTGTGTAATTTCTAAATCAATATGGTAAGGCTCTTCTTTAATTGAGTATAATGTTTTTGGGCAACTTTGACATTTAGACTTCTGTCTATTGTGAAAAGTCGATCTAACTCAATGCTAAAAAAAAACTTGATGTGAATGTCAGTATTTATAATGACGTTAAAATACTAGAGAATTACGAATGTAATGATTTCGTAAAGGGAAAATACAAACTGAACTACAGTTTGATCCTTATATATTTAATTATTTCTTAAGTTAAATATTCACTAATATTTAAGTCATTGCGAATATTTTTCTGTAACTAAAAATATACGTAAACTTACTGTCCACCTCTTGTGTAGGAATCCGGCAATACCCAAAATACTACTAAATCATTACGCACAATAGCTTGAAACAGTTCCCTAGAAACAAAGGGTTGTTCGTACATTTATCGATAATTCTATAAATAGAGGAGCTAGTTGCATTCTGTGGGCTTCAAACAATGAGTTTCTCGATAACCAAGACGGCTCGCATGTTTATAGGGCATGCGTTGACACAGAAAATGAATAGAAATGTCTGTCAGATCTCAGTAGTGTTGTTCCAGTAGACAGTTTGAATTCCATGTCGCTTGTGGGTTGTGTAAGATAGTCGAGTGTGGGGAGGATGTCAGGCTTTTTGTTATTGGTAGAGTTGTTGTGTTAGGGGTGTTCTACTTAATACACGCAATAATAGTCTGTGCATATGCGAGGTGTGTTGAGGATCAAATGTTTTGTAAACCTAAAAATTAGGTACATGCATACTAAGTTCTTCCAGTAACGTTCCTTTTTATTTTTCACTTAACACCGGCTTATACTGATTTAGAATTCATACAAAATTAGGGGGGTTTAAAACATCATTAGTCTTCTAATTGATTAACCAATTAAAAAATTTAATGACAACTTTCATCACCATTTTCCTATTGCAACTTAAAACTGGCTTCTACTCGACATCAAATACCATTTAAAATATAAACGCAAACTTTCAATAGACCATCAATCTTTCTTCCAACAGCATCTGCTTACTAAAGTTAGTCAGTCTGCGTGTAATTCAGCGTGTAATGACAATGTATGTACACGCTACGTACGCGACTCAGGCCAACCACATCGACTTGCGGTCGGTATAACAGCGCTGCGATCTGTAGAATTCTGATCACATGCTCCGTAGTGCGTTGGACTTCAAACTGTGGGCAATAATATTGATTAGTCAGCATTTCATGTCAATGTACTACAAAATATTATTCAAAAAAATATACATGTTAAAGAAAAAAGAGAATGCCAATCTTCTTTGTTGCTTATTATAGACCTTTCTTAGGCGCAAACTTTTGTTTACAGCTTTTGCAATCTTAAAGAGAGTGACAGTCTTTATTAATTGACAATAACTTTTCACAAACAACTTCTCTACTTTAGTATACATATAAGTAACTAGCTGTGCCCCGCGGTTTCACCCGCGTTGATACCTATATTCCGTTCCCGATGTCTTTATAGTTACTTTGTTATACGGGGCGGAAACAAATCCATAAAATTGAAGGTTTTGAAAATCAGGTAGTTTCGGAGCCTATTCAATTCAAACAAACAATTAAATCTGTCCTCTTTATAATATTAGTGTAGATAAATATTAAATAGCATAGGTTTGAAGTTGGTAATATGTTGCAGTACCAAAAAAATAACTAACAAATGAGGAGCGGTAAAGCACGTCCACATTAATTTGATAAGCCGTAGGTATAGGTATACATATCTATGTAACTAATGAAAATATGTGCATCTTTTTATATTCCAAACAATTCAGTAGGAGATACACAGTACTAACTGAATTTAAGGTAAGATAATAATAAAAGCTTATTTCACGCGACATTTTCCTCATGTCACATTTTTATTGCAACAATTTAGCGGGAGTTCAACACACTTCAAACTGCATCCACAATTAAAAATAGACTTAAAACTGGGTCATTTGCTAATGTCGTTACGTGCTATTACGTTCAAAATAATTCATTCATATTTAGCCTATATTGCCTGAATATTTGTTCTGCAGTGTCTGGCATACTGCCAACAGTGTGTCGGTGCATGGTCACTTTAAAACTGGCATCTCGGAAACTATCGTGGCTGGAAATAAAAAATAACCTTGATTTAATCTGTGATATGACCGCTGACGAGTTAGTTGCGAACTTTTTGTTAATAGACAGTTTTGTTTCATGATTGTATCAGTGTCTGAAAATGAAATGAGTTTTTTTATTATGTATTTTTAAAGAGACGTGATGTTGGTGTGATATTTTGAAGATGTCTGTTGGTAGAAAGAAAGAAATACTAATGATTTCATTATTTCGATAACAACACATACATGTTAATTAATAACAACGATTTTAGGTATGCATTTATTCTCTTGAATGTTGTTTACGTCGTCTAAATATTTCACTACAGACAGCTTCAAAATATGAAAAAAGTGCGTTAAGAAAGAACTCATACTATTTTTTACCACCTTTTATTTTTTCATATCGTTAGTTGCTTATTAACTCACATATAAGTCCATGTTTAAGAATAGACGAATACCTCAGATATAACTCAAAAGACTCATACTAATTATGTAGCTTCCATCTGATCTGAATACGTTTAATACCTCAAACATGAGAATTCAAAAGCCCAAAGCATTACATTTCTCTGTATCATTGGCATGAAAACAGTCTTTGAGCAACAAAATATCATTGCAACACTATTGAATATTTGCGACAGATATTTGCATATACGTTGAATGTGGACTTTAAAATAAAGCTGATGCAGTCTGTGTTTGCTTTTTTGATATTGGAAAGAACAGTTTACTGCGCTGTATTTGTTTCTAATAGAGCGCATTAAAAGCGCAGTGACTTTTGAAAGTTTATGTGTGTTTTAATAAAAGTATTTGAAAATGCAATGTTATTTTTTGTTGGTTTTTCAATACGACTTAATAAATAGAGATTTAGTTGGAAAATCATCATATGGAAAATAAAATAAGCAAGACAATGTGCAAAATGTCGATCCAATTTTTATAAATTCAAAACACAAAATAATGAAAATATTCCATCAATCACAAGGTCGTAATTCCAAGGTTATGGTAAAATAAACTGAAAGAGTCCTTAGACGAAAAATATGACATCAATATATCAAGTAATCACTTCCCGCACAGTGGGACAAAACAAAAAAATCTTGGACAAAAACTCCTTTATTTTTATACTCTTGTAGAGGAAACATGGAGAGGTTGAAAAAAGATTGGGCAACGGGACATAACGATCAGTAGGGACACATCCTGTTGGCAGATAGCCAGAGATCTCAATTGATAAATACTTCAGTTAGAATTGTTAAAGAGTTACGAAGATTTCCTGGAAATGTAATTATTTTTTCAACTGTCTAGTGTTTTGTCATTGAGTTGTATATTAAGTATTTTAATGGAGCTATTAGAATATTATTTATTGGAGCACCTGTTTTTCAATCTCCAGGTTATTTGTCTGATTAAGTAACTTTTTTATGTAACGAGTATGTAGATGAAAACTAGAAGTATCCTTTTTTTATTGTCATTTTATTCTTTCGCACGTGACTCTGGTCTTTTTCTGATATCATGTAAAAAGTAGCTAATGTCCCAATTTTTATTTATCTTTATCCCAGTATTTATTGAGAAATATATAAGTATGTTTATCAGTTGTCTGGTTACCATAACACAAGCTCTGCTTAGCTTGGGATCAGACAACCGTGTGTGAGATGTCCCGGAATATTATTATTATTTGAGAACATGCTGTTGATCTTTGTAGGAAATAATATAATACAGATATTTTTGTAATTGTAATATAAGTAGGTAAGTGCCACAAGAATAATTCAATTAACCTCAGGGCAGATCATGAAATTGAAATTACAGGCAATAATTGTAAAATGAAACTTAATCTGAGGGCAAAGCTATCTGCTTACATAAATCAAAAGCCAGGATGCGTACTAACAACGTGCCACCTATTTATTTACTTCATAGATTTTTCTAAGCTTTTACAAGATAAATTGATTTAACATTAAAATATAATCCATTCCAAAAATATTTTTTATTCTCCCAGCTCCTTCAGCCAAGTAAATAAGCATAGTACAATGAAATTGAGAGCCCCCTCTTTTTTTAAGTCAGAAACAGTACGGTGTAAGCGATCTGGTAAACCTTTCCGAACCAACAAACGCGTTCATTTGTTTTCACTTTAAAATACGCAGAATAGGCATGCCACATACATCACTGACAAAAACAACTCCACGAATACTTGAACAAGAAATTACTAGAACCATTTCTTATTTCCAGTCTAACAGTTAGGTACGAACCAAGCCTAGTTTATGCGTACTACATTTTTGTCACCGATCGTACAGAGTTGTAGCAGTGGGCCAGTTTGGAAGGCAGCCAAACGACACTCAATTGCGAATAAGTGACGTAGTCCCATAGTTCGATCATTATCATTACAGATCATAGAGTTGACAGATAATTCGTGGAAGCTCACTTTATCGTGTCAATAGCGGTGTTTACATAAAAATAAGCTGTGTTTACGGGTAACGATGGTAGAGGATAAATTTTAAATCTTATGAGTTAGTAAATGATATTTATTATTTTAGGGATCTGTTAATATATGAGATTATGTAGCTACATTGTTGGTCAAGAGATATGGCTTCATTTCGATGGATTTTTTTATCGTGGTTCTTCTCCATACTTGTAAATACAAACAGACTATATATAAGCTTAGAACTTTTGTTCTCGAAAAAAGCTCGTAGTAGGTAGTACTTTTACTACCTATTACGAGATTTTTTCTTTCACGGTGTTTTAAAATAAATTTATTTTAATCGGTTGCAGTTTGTTCTAGTATTTTCAAGAAACATAATAAAAAATCCTAGTTATTTGAGTGTACAAAAGACAAACTAGAAATGATACCGCGAAATAATAAATTCCCTGGAGAGCTAAAATTATTCTTGTGTAATTTCTTAACGCACGGTATGTGTTTTATATTCTGAGCAGAATGCTCGGATAAAATTCGTGTATTAAAATCAGAATAGCACCAAAAATATAAGTTGAAACTATTTTCAGAAATTCTGCTTGCATTTATAATATTCTAGAGATGGTCTTATATTTTGGTATGGTTTATGAGATTGTAAACCTGTGATTTTATATAGCTTTTGGAGTTTATTTTCATTTCTATTTTAAGTTATGATTTTAAAGTTTTTTTTTTGGCATGGAGTACGTTATTTTCATTGGGCTAAGAACAAATTAAAAGAAAACTGTTTTTTTGTTGTTTTAAACAACAACAAAAACAGTTTGAAATGTGATGGGTTTATTAATAACGTTTTAATTTTTCACTATTTATCAAAATTAAAATTTATCGACGCAAAACAGTCTTCTAAGTAACACCTTTCACAGCTCAAAATTAAACAGTTTTACTTCCATCAATAAAAAAAAATAGGTCATTTAATAAAAATATAGCTCACCCATTCACAATAGAATAACTTGAGCAATATCCAGCATTTTCTTTGAAGATGTAAATTGTCGTAAATAACCATTGAGTGGCGAGAGCGAGTGCGCCGCCATTTTATATAGTCCTAGTCTAGAGGATAATCGTTCCTGAAACAGTTGTACATTCAATGGCCGGGGTAAAATGTTGCGGTTTAAGTGAAATTATAATGCGCGTTGGAATTATATTAGTAGTATAAATCATAGTTTTGATTATTTGATGATTAGTAAGTACCTAGTTGGGTTGAAAGTTAAGTTGGTGGTATTTTTTTTTGGGAACAAATCAAAATTATAAACTTGTATATTTAAATATTGGTAAAATGTTGCGGTATAAATAAATTATAATGTGCGTTGGAATTATGTTAGTAGTGAGCAATGATAGTTTGTGTGTGTACCAAATTGTGATTGTTTTTTTTTTGGGAATAAAATAAAATTAAAATCTTGTTTCAAATTGAAATAAGTTTTGTCGTACATTTAGTTGAAGATATTCATCGGAAAATTATTAATGTCGCGATTTAAAAAAATAAATGTCACGTGTAAGGTTTTTCAGTAACTGGCTTACAGAATAGCTCAAATTCCTTAACGATTATTTTGCTTTTTCAAAAAAGAAACAAACATATTAAAAAATAATTAGGGCTTACTCTTGATGAGGGTTACCCTGTTCATAAAACAGGTCTAATAATTAAACTCTTTAGTCAAGAACATAAAACCAACTACATAACAATTTGCGCACAGATTTTAGGTTCCAAGAAATCTTAATTCTTTTTGCATTAATAATTATTTTCTTAAGTTAAGCGAAAATTTTAGCTGGGTATAGGTACATTTTTTTTTAATTCTTGAATTGTTCTTAATTAGGTAAGTTAAACAATGTGTGACAGCGAATGCTAAATGGTTACGAAAAATGGCTTGTTGGTAATAAATATGTTGCATTTATCAGAAAATCAAAATTATGTCGTTCGTAGAATTGTATAAAATGCCCCAGTTTTCTTTAAATTAAGCCTATAACAAGTGTCCACTCTCGCAATTTATTAACCACTGAACTAAAATCACCTGAAATGTATTTACCTCATTCTATCTCTACCATAAACCAATGATTTATAACAAAATAATCCCAACAGATACCCAAAAGGTATTGTTACAATGCATGCCATTCGGCTGCTAATAAATTTATTATAACAAATTGTGATGCCCCTCTAATTGGATTCATAATGTTTGTACAAATTCCAATACATTACCGAGCAATTTAAACAAAACAATATGTCTACAAAATCGAAACATTCGTTCGTTTGAAACTGAGGCCGTTATGGTCTACCTAAAGCATAAATTCATTGTAACACAAATCGTTTTCGCTCGGTGCGCCTTCGAAAATGGTCTTTAACGTCTACGGGGCTTTGTGTAAATAATGTTCTTTAAAATTTATCGCCATAATAAATGTTTGGTACCCCTTTTTCTATGAAATAAGTTTAAATTTACTGGTCCGTGTAGGTCAAGTAATTCTCGTTTTTATTTCGTTTGAAATTGCGATTTCAATTGTCGACGCGAATTTAATTGGTCGAAAGTTGTTGATTTGTGTTTTGTTCATAAATTCTTTATTTTAATTTAGAGTGTATTTTTTTTTAATTTCGTGTTGTTTATCATGTTTGGATTTATAAACAATTTTATGTTTCACTTTATCGTTTATAACTCACTGCCCATTTATTAGTTTTAACTGGCTGACAGCTTTATTTGAGTTTAAAATCAGTTTATTTTTTTATGAAACGACTGTATAAAATATTTAACAATAATAGTGTCGGACTGCTTGCTATATAGTGCTGCCTGAATTTTCTAAAATTGTAATTAACGCTATAATACAGAGTCACATAATTATTATATAGATAGCACTGGCTTGATTTACCTCGTCCTTTAATGTTCGTCTGATAATATTAAGTGATGGGAAAAGATAGTCTAGTCATATTATAATTATTATGTTAGTACTAAGAGTTGATAAAGGTGTATTTTGTGAAAAAAAATATGCAACCATTGATTCCATTTTGTTAAATACTAGCTCAACAAAAAAAGTTTCACTGCTGACCTTTTTTTAATTTGCCTCGCACTTATCGTTTTAACCCTACATAAAAACGTACAGACATACTCAATAATTCAGATTTTTTTGTATGTTTTTCTTTTTGACTTGAAATTTACCTTTTCCGAATCGTTTCTAAATCACGGAATTGTGCCTGGAAAAATAACAATAGTTTCATGTTGTACAAAATAATGTTACAATTTTAGTGTAGCAAAACTTCTAGAGTAACCAAACATTCATAATTCTTCCTTTTGATCTCAACAAAAGTCAATCTTGTCCCATCCCTCGAAGGTGCGGTGTAACATATTCGTAGATAATTTAGATAATAAACCTTATTAAACCCAGCCGGGTTGGGTTCTGTTATAGATGTTATCAGGTCCTAATCATTGTCAACCCTCTTTTGGGGTTGTGATGTCAATATCAGGGTTGAACAAAACTTGCGTAAATGACATTGTTTGCAACTTTTCTGTGGAGTTAATTTTAATAAGTTGTGTGGTTAGAAGGTCGTTAAATTGTCTTTATTTGGAATTTGGGTACGTTATTACCTGTTTGGGGTATGTTGTGGATTTTTGTGAAAACTTTTGTTAAGTATTTTTAATTACCTATACCTGTGGGTTTTGTAAGCCTTATTGGACTAAATTCAGGTAAATCAGTGGATATGAAATATAAGGAGTTCGGTTCTTTGAAATCTATTATATCTGACATACAAAAAAACAACAAAAGTATCAGTCTACAAATAAGTTGTACAAACCCTCCTAACAGATTCTCACCAGACATTACAAATCACGCAAGATTAAAATATCATCCCCAAAATAATAAACAACAATCTGTCCGACAAAATAAACAAAACATCTACTAATCTCCAGTAAAAAAGATGTCCAAATAAAGTGAACGAGCCCACCCAAGCCGGTTTTTATCTGTTCAGTTGAGACCAGTACCCGTCGCGAACTCGGTCCTCTGAAAAATTTAATCCTGGGATAAAGAGTATCGCTAGCCAGTATTCCCTGGTATATTTTTGGGTATATTCCCGGGACTATATCGCCGTCGAGTGGTCACATGGGGGATTTGTCGTCCCCCCTCTCTAGAAATTCCGCGTCTCGCTATTGCCGTTTTTATTTTGTTGGAGTGAACTTAATCTACATATTTGTGCAGGCGGTTTCGGATTGTTGCTTTATTTTTATGAGCCATAATAATTTAAAAATATTGCGAATGAGTATCTATGAAATAACTTTACTTCAGACATAATTTTCTTTGAAATATCTATGATTATACATACCATCACGCCTGTATTCCCCGAAGGGATAGGCAGAGGTGTGCCAATGTACTCCCACAGTTTGCTGGTATATTTTTGGCACAAATTCAAACTTCGAGCTGCTTCTGAGGATTTCATAGAAAAACCCAGTAACACCTTGTACGACTAGGGAATCAAACCCAAGACTTCTAGCGTAGCAGTCACGCTTAGAACCACTAGGCAGCCTCTCAGCTCTCTATGAAAATATATATTTATCTAACGAGAGATCTGTTATTTTTGTCATATTATGCATGACTAACATGGATACTCGTGCTAAAAGTTACGAGCGCTGAATTCCCTTAAGACAAAACTTACATCCTTACTTTCTTGTTTCTATCTAAAACTTGATCCCGAAGTTGCAAACTATTACACAAATAATATACTCTAACTTTAGAAGATATGCTTTTTTAAACATTTCATGAACCCCCAAGGTTCTACTATTTTTGTACTGTATCTTTATCACAAATCTCAGTAAGTATTTTCATCACAAATCTCAATTAAGACAATCCTGAAGACAAATTGCAGTTTAGATTTGTCTAAAATGTAAGTAGAGAACAGAAGACTATCTAGTAGTTGGACTGATGCCGAGGGAATGATGTCGTCTGAATTCTGGCTAGCACAACAGTCAGGTAAATAATTCTGCCAGTAAGTGAGCCCACACAATAGCATGAGGCTAATTTATTAGACAGCGCTTAAGGACAATGAGGCTTCAGAAATAGCGGTAGCATAAGCAGTAGCGGGATTTTGGTAAATATATTGAGATCACTGATACATACATACATACATACAATCACGCCTGTTTCCCGTAGGGGTAGGCAGAGACCACTTCTTTCCACTTGCTACGATCCTTACATACTTGTTTCGCTGATACCTTAGACAAAATTAGAAACCACCTTTTGTCTGCATCTTAGGAGCAACTGTAGTATGTCCATTGTATTTGATCGTGAGTATATCATAATGTTGCATTATCACCGAAATCACAAAGCATAAAAATGCTCAATAGTCTAAAAAAAAATGTTATTTAAATCAATTTGCAAGATTTTACCGTAACAATTTTACATCGTGATTCCATGTAAAATAAAAGCCCGAAACAAATTAATAAGCAGCAAAATAATTAATAGAATCGTAAGCAAAAAAGAATTAATAGAATCTTGTCAATCTTAGCACTGACTATAAAAGATACATTTTTGCATGCCTAATAGGTAGAGCGTCCTATTATTATATTAATATTCTTACCATCTACATTGTTAACACCTATGTTCTGCAAATAAAAACTTATTATTATTATTATTGACGAACAATGCTGTTCAATTAAATACTTGAATAACTTCTAATAAATCAAGTACTTATAGAAAAACCAATATTGCCTAAACTTTATGGCCCCACCGTAGAGGGTAGTTGGTGAAATTTACACCGTCTACCTTGTGGCGCGCTCTCTTAACAAGGTTTCTAACAAACACTGAGTAGAAATTATATGAATTCACCTCCTCGGTTATTAATACCGGTTAAAAGCAGTTTGCTTCTCATAGATATAGTATATGGGGCTGGAAAACGCCTATAGGAAAAGTGATGTTGCGTGAATGAAGTTTACAAAATGTTTTTAGTGGCGAGAGTACTGTGGTATTTTTTGTTTTTTTTGGTAGAGATCTTTGCAGTTAGCCTGAGCGCAGGCTTTGACTACTTCACCGGACTTTGATAGTACTGTGGTATGTTTATCTAATTTAATATACAACTATTTTCATGATAAATAACTTTTTATTCATTAATAAAACACACTATAATTTTCATTCTTAAACAGTACGGTGGTTTTGTGTACGGTTAATAAAGATCAAGTGCTACGGAATTCCAATATATATATAACAAAAATCTTCTTTATAGTCTCTCAAAATAAACATTTTATTTAATGTATTTTTAAGATGCCTACGAGGTAAACAACTTGTAAACAAGTTCAAAAATAAACATAACATACAAGCACACAATAAAATAATGAGCGCAAAATTCTAAGGATTCCCATTAATTAGAGAGGATACCAAAAATGTGAGAGTACTCGAATCGCTCAATACTCCCTTCTCATCATTATAGCACCCCTTTTTAGGGGCATTTAGAATCAATAAATAAGCGGCTTACATCGAACCCGTTGCAATCAAGGGGTGCATTGAAATATCTATTTGTTATGTGCTAATGTGGGCAGGTAATGGTAGGCTGGTTTATAGAGAGATTATATTGTTGTTATTTTGATAGGTAAAGCTTTACTGCACCTTTGTTAAGTACCTAAGTAACATTTTAGCAAGTACCTATTTGCTCCGGCTATCGTATGTGGATAATTATAACTATTGTCATTACCTCTTATTTTAATGTAGAGTGTAAAAATAATTAGACGACTTTTAATAAATCCACTTAGCAAATATTGATCATTAAATTAAATTAACTTTGAAGGACGTAGTTATTAATTGTGACTACTAAGCATGATTTGCAACAATGAATTGCAAGTTCGTGTACAATAATTAACTTCAGAAATGCCATCGATCTTAACCATTAATTACTTAACGTTGCATATTTGACATGTTTTATACTAAATATCTATAATTTCATGCTCAAATCAATTAAGAAAATACGGTATTTAGCTGAATCTAGAACGACTGGAAGCCGACCCCAATATACATGGGAAAAAGGCGAGACAGATATGAGATCTACCATGTAATGCAAAATGTAATTATAATTTTACATAAAGATTAGTATTGAAATAAAACTCACTAAAATATTTATCAACGTCTACATGGAGAGCAATTACAAAGTTAGCACCCCGCTTAGAAGTTCATGCGTTATAAAGTGGCGTATTTAAGCTTAGATTAATTAGGCGAAATTTACCCCTTCGACTAAAAACGATGACATTGCTATAGAGAAAATGGATGGTGCATAATACGGACTGATATAATTATATAATTTTGAATGATAATAATAAGGACTCGAAATGACTTATAAAAGCTACCTAATAAGTCATAATCACATTGTAACTTATTTAAAAAAATAGGTAGGTAATTAATTTTATTTTGGACATTACTCCTGTTGCTTTACAGAAAATATTAAGTTTTAGACGTTTTTATCCGACTTCAAAAAAAGGATTTTCTCAGTTTTGTACGATTCTAATAATCATTTTTATTCGTTTTAAATTTATTTATTTATTTAATCCTTCATGTACATTATTGCACAAAGGCGGACTTAATGCCATAAGGCATTCTCTGCCAGTCAACCTTAGCAAACCTCAAATTTAGCAAATGTTCAAAATTTCAGATTACATTTCGCACTAAGATTTGCATTTTAAATTTCCGTCTAAATATCCGTAATTGAATGGCTACTAGTCTTATATATAATAGTCATAGATTACAAACAATTGAAGCACTGTCTCTTCCATTCACCCTAGCTGACTCTAACTCATAGAGTGCGAACTGCGAATGTTCGCTCGCGATAAGGACTCACACGCGCCTGCTTTTTGTCTCATAATGCATGTCTTAGAACCTTTGTATTAAATCGTTAGCTTGTGTGGGATTAGCGCGAGACGATCCATGTTTAAATAATGGGAATTCGTTAATCTTCAACTGTTTTGTACGAGGAGCTTGATGTACGTGAGTTGTTTCTTGTCTGGGTACTAAGTATCTTAGACAAGTTTCATCCAGTAAATGTTTCATTGGAAATTTAACTTGATACATTTTTTAATCATACTTGAGATGTATTTGGGTGTATTGAAAGGGTGTTTTTTGTTTATTAAAAGTAAGTGTGTAGATCAGAAATATAGACAAATAGATAGAGGCACTAAATTGTAAAAAAAGGGGATGTTATAGGATTCAATGCTTTTTCCCGTAAAATCAAAACAAGCCATGTAATATATTAAATAAATAATATAGCTAGGTAGTGAAATAAAACTACTTTTACGGATTTTATCGCGGTTCGTATTTGAATTTTAGTTTCCGACGTTTCGACACCTTTGCAAGTATCATGGTCACGGGCAGACTCAGGTAGGTAGGAATAGGTGTATTAAATATTTTAGATTAGAAAAAATTCTAAGCAATATGCAGTGCCATAAGCAAAACAAGGTACACAACACGTGATTACTATACATTACACAAATAAGACACTACAATTAATTAATAATACACCTGCAGGCATGCAAATTACATACATACGTACCCTCAGAAATTTGTCACTAATATACAGCTTTGCTAATTAGAACAAGAGTAGCCACAACAATGCGAAACCGTAATGACGTCACAATGTAAGTGTATACAGCGTCATCAAGCTGGTTGAGAGCTATCAATCAGTATTAACTGGCCGTTACGGCTAGATAGATTCGCGGTGGCGACAGATTTAGGGCATATGGAGATGGTATATAATGCAATGAAACAAAGTAAGAGTGGACCCTAGTATCTATCCAGCAGAACAATTTCCAAGATCCATCTGAATCCTGGAAATTGTTTTACATTACCTCGGGGTTTCGTTGAGGTATGTTTTTTAGTCTTTGCATATTGCATAGGTATAAAAATCTTTTTTGTAAAAAATAAAAAATTACTTCAAAAATCGATAAAATCACTAAAAAGTTAAAAATAATACTGTAACGTAGGTACCTATATTAATAAACCTAACCTAAACTACTATTAACCAATAATGCAATTTAACAATCTTTGGAGTCGTTGCAAAAAAAATACAAACATTCGAATTGAGAACCGCCTCCTTTTTTTTAAAGTCTGTTATTAAATGGTAGTATATGAAATGACTGTCTAAGAAACCCGTTTAACAAATTTCCTGTACTTGAGAGTTACATGTTTATTTTTTTCAGTGACGTACTGATGTCATTGTGTTCAGTGATACTAGATTATGTTACCACATTTCTTCGTGTTTATAAGTCCACGCTGTTGCAACTCTAAACCTCTCCTCCTAGTTCTTATTTAGCAATATTATAATCACAGTAGGTACTTAGTAGTTAACATGTACCGACGATCTGTGCAAGGTATTTAAACTTACGTTTTATTTTCTAAATTTCGCTGAGTGTGTCCTAAATGTGCAACACGTTGCCGTGACCTAAAATAAAAGCGACAGAATATTAACAGACGATTAAGGTTATTTTATGTTTGTGTGTTGTTTGAATTAACCAAGGTATACCTAGGTAAATAATAAATAAATTGCTAACTATAGATTTCTTTACTTGATGGAGGCCTGTGTAAGATACTTACTTTATTCTTAGCCTTTTCCAAAGCTATGCAGCATGTTGTAATAAATTATTGATTTATTTATTTATTATACTTTGGAAGACTTACAGCTAAGATAAAACTTAATAAAACAAACAATCATAGTTGAAAGAAAGCCAATTACAAGTCTTCACGTGTAGTAGTATTGTAGATTTTAAGATTTTAATTTTAATTTCATAAAACTTTGTTACATTAAACGCTTACTCACTTAGCTTTCTCGGTAGTAGAAAGCAATTTAAATGCTGTATATTCACAGATATATACAGCATTTAACAGGTATATTCCAAATTCATACCAAGGATGTTTCGCGAGGCTATTGGGATTAAAAAACACCCTAATTTCAATAGAGAAGATGGCTGGAAGATATCACCTACTTGGGACCCAATAATACATAAACTCAAGGCCAAACCCAAGAGCAGCGCTGCAAGACATCAAGACACAGTGAGCTCATATTGCGTAGGTCGGAACTCAAATAATTAGTTAAAATATGAAGGTAGAACGAGCAACATCCACTGTCAAGACGAACGCCATCTCAGTCTGCCCGTGACCATGATACCTGCAAAGGTGTCGAAACGTCGGGACCTAAAATCTAAATACAAACCGCGAAAAAATCCGTAAAAAGAAGTTTTATTTTAATTTCAGGTACAAGTCATATATTTATTTATTAAAAGTATTTCTAATAAACTTGCATGAATCATCAAAACAAAAACAGAAACAAACCTCCAAAGTTGAAACTCCATTACAAGGGTTAAAGTGAGTGAAAGAATTTACCCATCTCTATTTGATAGGGGTCGAGCTATTAGCAGATTGGATCCGACCATCAATCAATGTACAGAATTGACTGAGACTTGATTTATTGAGTGAGTATTGTTTTTGAATGGCTAATGACGTAATGATATGCGGAGTTTATCTGGCTTTTAAAGCTAAGAGGGTGATTGAATTCTAAATGTAAACAGTTGAAGAAGAATATTAATTACTCATATCTGGTTGGTGTGGTGGTCTATAATATATGTATAGTTTATTTTCAGTTATAGAGTAGATTGGGTGATGATACTTGTTGAGCTTTTACTTCACCAATAAATAATGAGCGAATTTAGGTAATTGTTGAGGTAATAATTTTCCAAGAAATATTTATAAATTTCTGATGCAGAACTAAATTGAAATTTTGAGCAGCATACATTTTTATGAGTTCATGACCAAAAAACATTACTAAAACTCAATTGAAATAAAAAAAATATTCATACATACATACATATAATCACGCTTGTTTCCCGTAGGGGTAGGCAGAGACCACTTCTTTCCACTTGCTACGATCCTTACATACTTGTTTCGCTTCATCCACTGTCATAATTCCCTTCATACATGCTCTTCGGTTTAGGGTACTCTTGACTTGGCCTTTTTTCAAACGTCTCCGATTTGGTCGCAAAACGTATATATAATATGTATTTTTGTTCAAATTACAAATCACTGGTGATTGTAACCCTTTACAAAAGTGTAAAACATTTTAGTAATTTACAACAAATACAAAGCAATCACCCAACAAAACAATCAACAACTTATCAATTATCGATCGGAAAACAAAACGTGTTATCACGTGATACCATCTCACGTTTGAGACGTATTGTCCCGTAGCCATTGTGCGGTAGCTTCGGGATTGTTCTAAGGAGAATTAATAGAAGTTTCCACGTTCAGCGCCTAGAGCCCTATTGTGCCCCTGATTTATCGGCCAAGAACAATGATAAATCAAATCGGAATTGCCCCGACGTTCTTTGAATTACCTTCCCTTTAGTTTGTAGGTGTTAGGATTTGCGGTAGGTTTTGTAGTTGATTTTGTTTGTTGCTTAACATTCTGGGAACGGGTTTCGTGAAATAGAACATGCTCTAGTTGATTACAATACTGCTCTAGCTGTCTACAATAATGTTTATATTTACAATATTGGATGAAGGTTAGGGCATACTGAACTCATTAAGGTACTACAATTCATATCCAATCATTTTTATGTTTTAGGAACCAAACTTGGGATCACCAATACCGTTCGTTCGGCTGTTAAAATAAAGACATGTTAGGACCCTATTGCTATAAGAAACTCTAACACATATATTTAACGTATATAAGATATTTGCACTGCGTGTATAACAAAAACATCTCCCACTCTCTCAATATTCATTCTAAGCCAAAGAAAACCAGAGCAAAGTTAGTCAAAAATGATGTCTCTACAACTTTCCGCATCTTGGAATTGATAAGAATCCTTGGCACGAAGAAGCTGTTACAACCATAATTTAATGCCCATAAGGATTTTAAATATAAATTAGGGATGCACCAGACAACATTTTGGCTGAATACCCGGAAGCCGGATGTCCGGTCGCAACTAAAATCCGGAG
Source organism: Autographa gamma (assembly GCA_905146925.1). NCBI lineage: Eukaryota > Metazoa > Arthropoda > Insecta > Lepidoptera > Noctuidae > Autographa > Autographa gamma. The sequence goes on along the minus strand of LR989856.1, from coordinate 10,111,533 downwards.
AGCTTTATTCATTTTACATAAGCAGCCATTTCCTGTGCGGTGAGTTGAAAATAACCTGATAAACGATGAACCCATTTAATTCTACATTTTCTTCTGAAACAAAGGCAAATAATATTTTTAATCATGCTCATTTAAGAAGAGCCTACAGTTAAATAAAGCCGTCGAGAATATAGTTATTTGAAGCTCGCAACGCCATCTACCGAAGCACAATGAAAACACTTCACACTTGTCGAAGCATGAGTGAAGTGTCGTTAGATAACTGTATGAAACGCGCCCCTGAAAATGTAGGCTTCAAGTCTTTACAAACGTTTTAATAAAGGATAAATCCCCATTGATATTAAAACTCACCTGTATATTGATTCAGTCCTATTGAATGTAAGGTCGATCAAGGTCAATCAATCAGTCCCGAAACGGCTGGGATTTGGAGGGCAATGTTTATTGAGTGCGAAAACTTATTCAAACTAAAGGGAGTCCCAAAAGTAATATTAATTTTGTATTTTGATTAAGTCGAAGCACTTGAAACTAATACTTATGAATAATTAAAGTTCTGTAGTTGTAGATTTTTATAAAAAGGTAAATAAACTGTGGATGGGAGCCCCTCCGACCACGTTTGGCCCCTCGTGTTCAGCAATCCGCTCACGTACCATACTTCTTTCTGAACGGAATTGCTTCCAATAATCTCGTAAACCAATTGAATCGAAACCTTTTTGGGTTCGTAACACGCCACATTTTGGCACGAGCCATGTCGACACAGTGATTCTCGAAGAAAATCTGAAAATCTTTCTGTGCTTGTACACTTTGTATGGATCGGGGGATGTCGTGTTCTAGAAACGGTGCGGCTAAGGCTTTTACATCAATTTTCGTATTACCAATGGATTAAATCCAAGGGTTATCCCCCTAAGGAAAGTTTCCGATTGGATTGGAAGCTTGTCGTGAATCAACGTTATAAAATTTGTATTCAGGTGTGGTGCCTTACTTTCTCTGGACGTTAGTTGGGGCGATTTTTAAATTTTGCGCCATGTTTTGTTGGTGTTGGTGTATGAAGGATTTATGAGTGTGCAGGGAATTACTGATGAGGTTGTGCTTGAGGTCACTTGCTAGAGTGGTTTTAAAATGGATTTTTGTTTTTCATTGAAGATTAAGGTTTTAAATGTAAAATAAAATGTAATAAGTAATGTTTTTGTTTGGAAACGCGTTAAAGTTTGTGATGAGATTTTGATAAATACCAAAAATTGTCTAGACAGATGAATTATTATTTACCTTATTTTCGTTTTTTCACGTATCGTTTTACATTTTTTATATAATTTCAGAAACTTATAACCAAGCTTTGAAAATATAAAGCAAAAATATTTATTCGTACTTGTTTACTGCATTTTTTTAATATAGCATGTGCAGGCCCAATACTAGTCAAAGGCTTCTAAGTATATCAATGTTACTGAATAATTGCTTGAAAGGTGTTTGAAACAAAAACGTTTTGATTTAGATTTTACATCCATTTATTTTGATTTAGTTCTAGTTTACACCAATATCTAAAAAGGAAGTCAGTTCAATAGTCACGGCTGGTGTGACAACAACTCAAGGTCAAAATGTGGACTCGACCGTGAAGGGTCATTGAGGTCACGACGTTAATGTTATAGTCCAGACATAAAACAAAAGAAGATTCATAAAAATATAATCAGATAAGGTCCGTTCTTGTGATTATATTTTATTTTCCGACAGCATTAAATATTATTATTTATAATTTAGACTCGGGTATTTTTATTTATAGTATATTATATAGTGTAGATTTATGACATTAAGTTTAATAATAATAACATTACAAATTTTAAGTTTTGACTTTCAAAAGAATCAGGCATCAATTTATTCTACTGGCTCCCTATATCTAGTAGGTTTAATAGGTAGGTAGGTATTGTGATACACATAAAAGAAGAAAACAATGGAATATCACGATATATTTTTTACTAAACTAAATTCATTTTAAACGTGCTTAAAAACTTAATGAAATACTTCTAAAACTCTACTTATACATAAAATATTAAGTCGCCTTAAAGTCTAATTAACACTATAAACATTGTGACCATACTATCGAAACATTAGTATCCACGTATCGCGTGTGTATAATCTTCAACCCTATAATAACTAGCAATAAGCACTAAATTTCCTTGCACTTGGTACTAACACTGGACATTTTGCTTTATAGGTATGTGTCATGCAAACACACCCTTACTTAATTGAACTATTTACTTTTATCAAAGTGCACTTTTTAAGGTTAAGTTATTTTACTGTGGAAATAAAAGAATACTTATGGTTATGGTGTGATTCAGATGTGTGGTAAACAATAGCTTAGTAATTATACTGCTCCATTTCTAAGGCACAAAGGTAGGCGCCAGGAAACAGGTGTATTTTTTGTTATACTGGATAAAAGTTTCATTTTTTTATTCGTATTTGAAAGTTAGTTTGAGGTGGCTCGAGACAGAGAAATATGAAAAGAATTGGCGATTTTATAAAAAAAAAACAAAAAATCTTATTTGGTCTAATGTAGCGTTGCTTGTGGGCTTAAAATAAAAGATTCTTATTACTCACTCTACTTCTATCGTGTTAACGTTATATCACCATCGTAGTTTATGTGAGAACGTGCAACAGGTGAAAATCTTAGGACGCATCCTTTATCGTTATGGTTTATAAATTCTTCTGTAAAATGCATCATCATCATCAGCCTATAGCAGTCCACTGCTGAACATAGGCCTCTCCAATTGCACGCCACTTAGTTCTATCCTCGGCTTCTCGCATCGAGCTACTGCTAGGCGTCTTGCGCAAATCGTCCACTCTGCAAACTTAAACATACCCATCATTACAGTTGCAACTCCTATAAAGATCAGCAATGATAATCACCGAATACTACTAAGTCACATACTCGGTATATACCAGGAAAACAATTGACTGTCGACTAAGACAAAATTAATCAGAAGAAATACATAGGCAGAATCCTTTCTCCTATTTCCAAACAGATTGCACTTCACACCTAACACAATGCAAATTAATATCTCTTGCTCCATCGCTCACCCTGTGTATCGTGTGATCTAATCATTGCACCGACGTTGGTTTCATAGTGCTGTTGCTGCCAACTTCAAGTCGTTACCATCTTATCCTATTACTTAATACGTTATGGTCAGTTACCAGGTTATTGATGGCTTTACTGTGTTTTAGCTTACTGAGTTTGGCTGGAATTATTTAGGGGTGTGTTATATGCTACAGTGCTTTTGTCTTAGGTAGAAGGTATGTAATACTGAATAGGAAAATTAAATACCGTAAATGTTTTTTCTTCTTCTTAAGTCAATTATTAGGTATATTACTTCCTGAAGTTTTAAATAAATAAATAGAAACATGTTTTTCTGTTATTATTTGTACTTTCTTCGCTGATCCAATCGGTATTTTAGTAAGTTAGAACACAATTTTACACCGGAAGGCGAATCCATCTCATCTTTATATTACAAGCATTACTTATCTATAGAGAGGAATATACATTTTAATGAGAATTGACTCTAAAATTGCTTTAGTAGAAAAACCCACGTTTTGTCTTACCTAGTTGGTACATAAAGCAATATATACGTAATAAAGTGTACGTGCGTCATCAGTCATTTACTAGCGATTAGAAACATCGCACTATACAAAGCAATACCAAAGTTATTACAAAGAAATATAGAGCCAAAGATTTATAATAATTAACTCATTCATATTGGTTACATTATTTCTTAAATTTCATAGTTTCAGAATAATTATTTTAACTATTTATATATATTATATTCATTCTAATGATGAATCTTTCAGAATATTAATTATTAAACTTATAAAAGACCCTAATCATGAAACTATTTGTTTTGAACATTCAACTTTAGAATTAAATCTTAATGCAAAAAGATTCAAATGTAAGTAGGTGATGTACAAGCCGGTTAAATATTAATTACCCATTTTTTTTTATTTACGCCTTTTCAAAACAAATATTTCAGAGAATTAATACAAAAATGTTTTTCTGCCAGTAACTACAATTTGATATAAACGACCAATAGATAGTCATGTTTACTAGTTCCAGCTGAATTTGGTGGGAACGGAAATCATATAGGCCTTTCTTTTTTGTTTTTAGACGTCAGCCTTTTTTGAATTCACCTATATTTTCTCACGGTAGGACAAAGGTCTATTCTCTCTATGCGAATTATAAATCGATAATTTTAGTCAAAACATTGACATGGATCGTCATTGTGATGTAACTGGACATCTGACTGGCATGTCACAAACCAGTAGACCAACAGGCCTAGTGGTTAGTGGTTCTGACTGATATACCGGAGGCCGTGGGTTTGATTTCCACGATGGACCAATCTAAGTGTGATAAGGATCATCATTTTGTTCTGTTTCTGGGTGTAGTTTATCTATAATATGTATGTATTTAGAAAAATATAAGTATGATTATCAGTTGCCTGATAACCATAGTACAAGCTCTACATATTTAGGGATCAGATGACCGTGGATGAGTTGTTCCAGGATATTATTTTTGTAGAATAATCCTTATTCGTCAAACAATCGGAAATAGGAAAAAAATAGCACCTGAAAAGGCTTACAGTCACAAATATTGACACAGATGATTAACACTACATTACACAGCGCGATTTATTTTATTTGTGACTCACCCTGTTAGCTGTTTGAACATTCTATTGTGTTATCGTCGCAAACAAAAAAATGCTCGAACGTAAACGCGCGCGTTTATGTTTCGAAAATCTCGACGGTAAATATTTGTTTTGTCAAGTATAGTGTGTACAATGTTCCATTTTAGATTTCGGCTGGTATTTCTGTCTGTAAACGTATCAATACGGGTATTCCAAACATGGAATGATAATTAATAATAGTAACGTTGAAACACAATGTGAAATTTAATTAAAAAATCATGAAATATTTAGAGAGCATTTTTTATTGACAGGTTGACCTTGACAATACACTAAGGCAGAAGCATACTAAAGTAAAAGAAAGCGACAGACTCAAAAGTTTAAATCATATAAAAATACATACTTTTTTTTTTATTACAAAAATTTTCCTTCACATGCAGAGTGAACTTTCTCCAAATGACTTCTAAATAACATAAATACCAAACTATGCTCCATATCCTCAACTAGTCTTGTGACATTTCAATAGAAAGTTCGATGATCTGTAACTAAGTATAAACACATGCCGCAACAAAATATCAATTCTATTCGACTTACATCTCTTACAAAACAATACACTCTTACAGTACAGTGAAGCAACAAGGATATTATGTAGTTTTGATTACAATACGATGATGCTGTCATTATGTCTTCTAAACATAATAACATCTATACAGAGTGTTAAGAGTACCTTGTCCGACCCAAAGGCTGACATACTCGTAGATTCCATAATCACATACGCAAATATTTTTTTTGTATACTCATAAAAACCCAATTGTAATGTTTTTTTTAAATAACAATTTTTGGCCTTAAAATTCCCTAATCATATCAAATCAAAATGTTTTTATTTTAAGTAGGCCTTTTTAAGCTCTATTAAAACGTTAAATTACTGACCCTAGTCGCCCTAAATTTGAGATTAAAACAAAAATTACAACACCATTTCCGTCGGTATTATTAGGGCATGTTTTTTGATCATTTGGCACCTATGATGACGCCAACTCTCTGCCTCGCCTTTTCAGAAATGTTAATATTTAAAGTTATATTTTTTTTACATTACTAGAATCAGATAGCGATACACTCTGTATATACTATATTATTATATACCATAATACATCATCTATTATGTCGTAACAAGTTGCTCAACTATAAAACATTGTCTTCGTCAACAGACGGTTGTAAATTATTGGTTTAACTCGTTATATTTTATAGTAATCTTGGATTTTGTGGTGTTAAGAATATGTTCAAGGTTTAGCTAATTAGCTGTAAAGGATGTTTGTTTAGTTATTCAGATCTGTGATTATAATCATGAGAAGTTGATATACCTTCTTTAGATTAAAGGTAGCGTTTGTACCTACCGAGTATTTATGAAAAGGTGGGAGAAAGACACTCTTGATTTGCCAGACAATACCTAGGTTTGGTTCCATACTAGTACTAACGTAAATCGAACTATTTTGAGATGGTTACTACCATGATTTCAACACTATGCAAAAACTATGTCAACTTCAAAAAATGAACTTTTAGTCAAGCATCCAACATTAAATCTTTAATTACTGTACAGAATAATCTTCTTTCATTTAAAAAGACTCTTCATAATAAAAATGTCAAATTATGCCTGCTAGTTCCAACAGCGACAAGTAACAAGTAAACAAACGTTGCGTGCCAGTGATACAATAAACAAAATATGGCGCGACTGTGACGTCACAGTACACTAACTACAATGCTTCGACAATGTCAATGTCTCCACAACGAATTATGAGAATTATGTACAGTTACATCAGCAAAGGTTGTGGGTGGTGGTAGCAAATGAATGTCAATGTTTGACCGGTCATATTGTAGAGATTGTTTTAGCTGTGGTCGTATTTTTTTTTTCTAGCCATGTCTGTCCTACTATAGGACAAGGGCATCTTTTACCTCCTTCCTCTTTTTTGGTTAGGGCTGTGGTGAACCAATCCTTATCAAAGGAGTCTAGCTCGCCCCCTTTCCGCCAAGGCAAGGCCTACTGCGATTTCTCTTGCTATCAAGAGGGACCCAATAAGTTCACATTAATGACTGACAGGGAGAAAACTTAGACTGAGCGTTAAGTATTACATTCAAGACCAAAAAATATTGGTTCGTTAGTCAGCGTACCAATGACGTTTTCACAATCGGTAAATAGTTTTCTTTCATTTTCATCGTGATCGTGAAAAGTTTAAAAGAACGGATTACTGCCTTTATAATCTATGGAATCTTACAAGGAACCGTTCCCTTTGACTTGAATAATTTATTATATTCTAAATAAACTGTCTTATAGCCACATTTACATAAAATTTACGGATAATTTAAGCTGGCAACTATTATACCACAAATGTAAAATTTATTCTTATATTCTATTTACGAGGTAAAGTTTTTATAACGTAATAATTATAGTCTGGTCATTTATCTTAACTATTAATCATAAACATAGAATTTTCAATTCATTATTTTAACTAAGTTTCATTCATTAACAGGTTTTATATTCTCACAAAATAAATACAATAACACTAAAAAAAGTGTACAAAAAGTTTTTTGTTTTAATATTATGTCTTAAGAGTATGAATACCTGCATTTTTTTACAAATTAACGTCAAAGTTTTGCTATTATTTACTCGTTATAAGATTATGATATGTATTATAAACTTCAAAAAGCAGTAGTGAATTTATTTCTACGTTAAAATAATAAAGGGTTACACTATCTGTAATATTGAAAACCATCACAAAAATAACTATTTCAAAATAGATTTTGCTACTAAATGCCACTTTTTAATTCAAATCTGTTCCACGCAATCCTTTATTAAAATAGCCCACAAATCGTGCAAAATAATAAAATATTCAATACAACAGGTCAATGTCGGAATCGCAACAATTGATCTATTATCAACGGTGTAATTATGTAATAGCCGTGCGTAATTAAAGAACATCTACAGTTCAAGGATTATTATGTGAGTAAAGAAGGAATCTCATTGATATAATAATATATTTATTATTTATGAAAATATATATTTTGTTGGTATATAAAAAAGGATACAAAAAGGAGTGCATGGAAGTGGGGAATAAGGAGAGGGACAAAAATTGGATTTGGTTATAAATAATACATATTATATTATGTGAATTTAGAATGTGTCGAAAGAAATTTAAAAAATGAGGGCTGAAATTATTTTGTTGACCATGATTTAATAAATTTTTTTTTCATGAACCTATTTTAAATTGAAATAAAATAAAATTATTTAGTCTAATTTTTTTCAAACATATGTACACCAACAACAGCCCAAGAGCATTTACATGGGAAAAAATAAAGGGAGGTCTTTGCCCTGCCCTTAAAGGGTCGTCCTTGACTGAAATAAATAATATGGAATATTTTTTAACTGCTAAATTACTATAAAAGGTATTTAGGTAATGTAATAGTTTTGTCCTACTATACAAAAAATTAAGCGCAGCCAGACGTACTCATCTCAATTTATGAAATGAGATCAAAATTTCCGGTACATAGATACATGAGTACATAACACCAATTAATTGGACTGTTTTGTTTGCCGTAAACCCAACAAGCACGTTATTTATGATTTTGTATTTTAATGGAAATTAATCAAGATCAAGATAACATTTATAATCAGAAACATTCGAGTAAGATGTCTTCTCTGACTGTCGATAATCAAAGTAGAAAAAAAAATCTTTGAACGGATAATAATTTATGAATGTTTTTTTTTAAAGTTCGGGCTCCTTCATGAATAATATAATATCGGTATATACCAACAAAAAAAAATACATGTACTGAGATCAGAAATCATTCAAATAATTTGATAGGCATACTTTTTAAATAATAATTCTGAATCCCGGAAGTATAAAGATAGTTTCTAAACATCGCTAATTCAACAATCCATAGACCCTTTCAAGATATATGTGTAGAGATGGTCAGTGACCATATCGATGGTAATTACCCCCGTGTTTTTATTTTTACCAGTCCGAAGTTAATTTCCATAACTGAGTAGTGTTGTGCGCGGTGTACCGTGGCATGCTCTGACGCCACTAGTGATGTGCGTAATCGATAAAAGTTACTTCCGATGTCAGTGATTGTGTCATTTTCCGTAGTTTTATCACTGATTATAATAAAGATAAGCCAATAACGTTTAACACATTTATTGATATATATTGTTTTACCTATTAAGCAAATAATTTAGAAGATATTATATATAAATAAAGGAAAAATAGTGAAAACATAAATGTAATAAGTGTCGCTTACAAATATATGACTGCAAAAAAAAGGCCTATAGTAAAATTACCTAACTATGATGGTAGTTAAACTATTTTATTAAATATAAAAATGATAAGAATAGAAAAAATGGAAGTAGGTAATATAGTCATTTAAATTCAATATGTTTAATAACAAACCGTGAACCAGATGATTAAACAAGCCCAGCTGCATGATATAAAATTAATAATATCGTATTAAATACCCAATGGGACGTCACGAAAAACAAACACCTATTACTCATAAAATAATCATCACGACTCAAAATATCGATACTAACAGCGCATCACTCGAGCGCACCTTCTCGGTTCAGTGTTACGTGCAAGGCGCATGCGCGCGATCGTGTTCTAAATTCAAACAGTTTATTTTTTTTAATAAATACTTTTTATATGGCAGTGGTGACCCGGCCGTGTGGTGATTTCCATTGTGTTAGAAGCAAATCATGCTTAGGAAGGACTCCTAAATCTGGCTGGGTAATACATATTTTTTTACTAATGACCTTGTTTGGCTTAACAAGTGAATCTGTAATTGAAAACTCAGGTTGCGTTTGTCGCTTGTAAATGTTATTTAGAAAAACTACGTAATTGATAGTTTTTTGTTTATTTGTTCTTTTTGTGAATTGTGTTGTGTCCATGTCGGTCGAGGTCTTTGCTTTTCAGTTGATTACAAGTTTCTTTTAAAATAACAGTGAAGTAATAATTTTTAACATCTACATAATTATTATCAGTTGTGAATGATTTTTCTCGTATTTTCGTCGTAAATACAAATAAATATTCTACAGGATTGAAGTTATTTACATAGAAAAATTTAGCCAGTGCTCACAAATTTATATCTAGCCTATTTCTTCCTTCGTGAGTACCTTATAACAGCTCCCTAAAAGATTTCGAAGATTGTAAAATAAAAGTTTCAAGTTCCTATACGAAAAAAACATTTTCTAGTAAGAAATAGAACTCTTCTATTATTAAGAACTATAAGCATGATCAGAGGTCAGCGTGCGTAGTTTTATATCATTATGAAAATATTATCCTTAGTCGTTTTCAAATATAGGTAATATGGAATGCTGTTATTATATTACAAGTCCTGCCTTAGGTATTACGGCCTAGTTATTAAAAACTTTTTAAATATTATAAAATTACGTATTTGTTTGGGTTTTTTTGCTATTACTTGGAACTTACCTTTCTTCAGGCTGTCTTTATCTAAAACTGTGCTTGATTTGGTACAGGTATGTTTTATTAAGTAACTTTTGTAGTCGATTATTTTATGCATTATGCTTATACCACAATAAGTACGAATATAGCAGTAAATTAAAAACAATACCATTATCAAATTTGACGGGCCTGTTGGTCTAGTGGTTAGAGACCCTGACTGCTATACCGGAGGTCGTGGGTTCGATTCCCACCCGGCACAAATGTTTTTGTGATGAGCACGATCATTTGTTCGGTGTCTGGGTGTAATTTATCTATAATATGTATTTATTTAGAAATATATAAGTATGTTTATCAGTTGTCTGGTTACCATAACACAAGCTCTGCTTAGCTTGGGATGAGACAACCGTGTGTGAAGATGTCCGGGAATATTATGTCCGGGAATATTATTATCAAAGAGCCTGAAAAACATTAAGGTAACATTACAATTACTTGTAATGTAAGTTCGTATTCTGTTAGCTGTTTGAAGAATTTACTAGTGTTAAACATTATTCAAAAGAAAAAGAAAATTAACACTGAAGCAGTAAATTTACATATGATACAAATAAATTATTTATTGACAGCAGAAGTAGGTCTTCTGATAAACAAAACCTGTTACCAATACTTTAGTATAAAATTTTTAAAATATACTCTTGAAATAAATGTCGATCGTGTCAAGCCCTTGGCTTTCTTTATAGAACCTTGCAAACAACGCCTTACATGTTGTTTCTCTAAATACCAGATTAACCTAGTTGTCACGTGGATAAAGAGTGGTGTAACAAGTTTGTTTATCAGAATAAGGTATCGAAGCTGAATAAGTAATTTGCGGAATTGTGTTGAAAACAGTATTTAAATAATTATTATAGAAGCCGTTAATTTTCTCTATTTAATTACTCAAAAACTGAACAATCTAAAATTATTATTTGAAATGTTGGTGCAATTGTATTTTAAATTGAATTTTAATAAAATCTTAATTAAATTGTATACGTTTGTCAATAATATGAACCAAATAAAGACCAAAACATACATCTACGTCTTTCACACTACTCACCGAAAAGGCGTAAAGTAAGTCATACACTAAAACGTATCTTTCATCTTACATCAAGCCTAGCCTAGCCTACATCGGTCTACAGCCGAAAATAATGATGCTTCAAGAGGTGCTTAAACGTACAAGCGTCAATTCAAATATCATTTCCATACATTTAATATCACTTATGCAATTTATATCATCGTAAACGCTTACGCGTAGAAATGGAAATTGACGTCCGGAGCTAGCCTTAGGACATCTCTTAGAGTATACATAAGAAACTAGAGTGAGCCTATCAGAGTTTGAACGTAAGCACTAGTGTGAAATGGTTTGGTCGTGAATTATGTATGAAGATGGAGCTTGCCGTTTTAAAAAATCTATCTAAAACACTAATATTACCCTAAAAATGTCAAATCCATCGATATTTTCGTAGATAAGTTTCTCGTTGCGCAAAAATTAGCTTAAATCAGTAAACAAATGTACTAGGTTCAGACAAAAAACTGCTCTCGCTTGGCACAAGGCGAAACTAGCGATAATAGCAGTCTATGTATATAGTACGTCAATGGGACACCTACATTTTTGACAGGTGTACCGTCAAACTCCGCTGAATAGCTTAACCGTAACAAACAGAATGTAACATTCACATTTACGATAATTTACAATCATCTACATGTAACACTAAACATTACTGGCATAACGTAACGCAATGCATCTTGAAAGTCACATTAGAATGTTAATAAAACGTTACTCAACATGTTCACGTTGACGACTTGTTCCGTCACGTCATCTTGAAAAAATCAGAACAAACACTAAAATCCATCGACGTATGATATGCATAGACTGCTACTATCGCTAGGTTCCCCTTGTGCCAAGCGAGAGCAGTTTTTAGTCTGATCCTAGTACATTTCGTTTTTCATTTAAGTTAATTTTCGCGCAACGAGAAACTTATATAAGAAAATATCGATGGTTTTGACATTGTTAGGATAATATTAGTGTTTTAGATAGATTTTTAAAAACGGCAAGCTCCATCTTCATACATAATTCACGACAACACTTGTTCACACTAGTGCTTACGGATTAAACTCTGATAGGCTCACTCTATAGTTATAAATGCAACCTCGTTGCTAAAATCAAAATAAAACTGTCATTATTGATTGTTGTCAATCACAAATCAGGTTGAGTTACGAGTTAAGTCAATAGAATCATAGCCTATGACATAATGCTAGATTTCACATAAATGTAGAACTATTTCAGCTGAAAATAAATAAATTAAAGCAAGCAAAATAAAACATTTTTGCAATACTAGAATATGCTGTATGTTTATTTTAGTTTAATGGTTTTATTAACCTGGTTTAGATTACACATTGCATTCAAATACGAAATAAAAATTTGTGGGTAAACAAATTGATATTTTATTTTCGAATTGCAAATAAAACATAGTAAACAAACACATATATTTGCGTACCATAAAATAGGAAAAAAAGACAAATAAAAAAAAATATAGGCGTATATTATTATACTCTATCAAGCATATTAGTGTTCTAAATCATTTTCATATTTGTTTAGTTGCACATGCCTTGCACATTTCATTGTTCCTGAAAGACAAAGAAGAAGAATAGATTACCAGTCTCGCTTTTACATACAAATATACATAATAAGTGGTTGTATATAACCTTTTTGTTAAAGATGTCTCATCCATACTTGCAATTCCGGAACCCACAAGGTTTCTGTTTTCAGACCAAGGTCACGACTTAGTAAATACCACTTTTAAGCCATCAAAAACCTATTACGAAGCATTTAATGGAGTTTTCCTGTATGTAACTTGTAATATCGGCCTTCGGTAAGTCGTGGTTAAGATAACCATTTATTACATAGTTTTATTTTTTGGAGGTCTTACTTCTAAATACTGAAAGGAAACTCATCTTTGAGAAGTTCTTGAATGTTTATCTGTCTCTACTTTTACACCTTAAAATGACAGAGATAGCATGACATTTAGTGGCGGCTTTTGGCTGATTTTCGTTTCAGTAATCTGCCCTTTAGATATTAAATAGTTTTGCTTAAAATGGGAAAAGTTTAATGGGAATGGGAAAGGAGATGAGACACACTTCTATCTCTAATAAAAAAAAAAAAACATGTATAAAAAGACACAAAAAGCACTGAATTTATAGTCAGCTAGAAATTACATATAATATAGTCAGGTAAACATTAAGTTTTTTGCTGCGTCAAGACGTATAATTTGCAGGAACCATTACTTAACAGATTGCATGCAGTTTGATTACCTGCAACTAATTACTTACATAATCCATAATTACAACTTTATTTAATCAGAGATGAACATCTGTCGATAATAATGTCAACAAACGTTAGGTTGTCTGTGGTTTTATTTTTAGTAATATAATTAATAAACCACATTAAATATGTGGAATAAAGTTTATTCAGGGATTCACCCAAAGGGTATATCCATCCAAAAGGGGTAAATAGTACATCTAGTATAGAGTCAATTTTGCAAAATTTCAGCTCCGAATTATTTAGAAGATTTTTGGTGTCAAATATCGATATAAAAATTGTAGATACTTATCAGCCATTTTGACTTGATATACTCTGTCTGTAACAACCTGAATAAACTTTATGTAGAGTAACTTTACCATACATACAAATATATGGATTTATAATCAGTGCTTATGCACTAAAAATGATTTGTCTCTCAGTTTGGGTAGAGCTGCACCAAGAGCTAAGCTAAGTAACCTGACTGAACTAAGCTAAGCTTGCAGTGTTTACTAAAGTATGAAAAGACATTTCAGTCAACTAAGATAAAATAAATCAGTTAAAGCGATAGTGCTTCCTATGCTTAGCTCTTTAAGAAAGCATGTGATCGAAATCTATTTAAGTCACTGAGTTTGTTTTGACATTTCTTCTCAGGGTAGTCAGTGAAAAAAATATGTACTTCAGCTAGTCCAAAGAAGTCCTGTAAAAGTAATTGTATAAATCCTAATTTCATAACCAACAGTTCTTTTCAATTAAATTCATATCACAAATAAAACACGTCTTATTATTGTTATTCCATTCACCATTTCATGTAATTAATTTCAAATCGAACATGACGTCATACAAAATCATCTCAAAAAAAACTCGCACGAAACCAACTGTATCCATACCATGATCTCTGAAATCAGTACTCTTGCGGGTGTGGGAGCGAGATGGCGCGCTACACAGTATATAGCGCTGCCTCGCTTACTCGATGGTGACAGTCGTAATTTGCTCATGCAGCTGCAGCTCGTGGTAGATGTACTGAAAGTCGTAAATCATAGTTCTATAATGACTGATCGTCGAAACAATCGCGTGCAAGCGCCTGTCAATTCACTCTCTAACTGTTAGACCATTACTTTTTGTTTCCTAACCATTCCATATGACTAATGCACATAATTGTGTTGAGGAAAATAGTAATTAGATTATAGAATATGGTTACTAATAGGTATGTAGGTATAATCATGTAGAATGGATTGCTTCAATGATCAAGAATTATATTATTATTACCTTATTGAGATTAAGGAATTATAATGAAGTATCCTGTTAAAAAAAAATTGTGATCATCATAGGTTTATGTCATTTTGGTCATCTTATGTTATATTGGGAGAAGATTTAAGTTATACAAGGTTGTGCAATGTATGTTTTTCCTAAATATGTTTATGACATACACAACAATTTTATCTTTTTAGCAGCATGAGATAATCATAAAACAAACTTATTTAGAAAAAATCAGAAGTCAATTAATTGACTTTAAATTGTAGTTAGAATGTATCGTATCTTATGATACTAATACTTAATAGGTCATCCATTTCTTATAATGAGTAATTCAAGGAACATAATATAATTGTTGATATAGATGATTATAATTATTGTTCTGCTTTATGTACAAGAGGCTAGAAAATATAATAGTAGACTTATTCATTTATTGTACGTTATATTGTTATTATTACCTTTGTTCTTGAGAATCGGTCACTGACCCGCTTACTAAGCGTTGTGTACGACCATTGACGCTCTGTTAAGAAATTCTGCTTTTTATTAAGAAAAGTACCTTTTTACATTTAGTAAAACAAATATTTAAACGTTAAATCAGATTTACAAAATATTGTGTAATAGGTTTGTAGTCTGTTAGTGGTCTCTGACAACTGTTTCTTTTTTGTCTGTAGACAATAATATTGCAATTAAGTTTAGCATGGCTTTTGCTGTTTAATTGAGATATAAATGTTTTTATTTTTCTGTTTGTTAGAGAAAACTTCTTTAGTAGGTATCTATTGAGTATTGTAAGACCTGTAAAACTCTCTCTAAAGTTTTTCGGTATGAGTAAATTTCAACTCCAAAATCCGTATGTGAAATTCGATTTCTTAATGAAGGACGTGTGTGAAATACTTTTCAGAATAAACAAACACAGTCAACACACTAACAAGAATCCAGAGAATGTTTTGTTTCCAAAGCGACGGATATTTTTGTTTATAACTTTACCGTGGCATTGTCGAGCGCCAAGTGTTCTCAAAAACAATTAAAATCGCGGATTTGTCAATAATATTGTTCTCACCATTTGGGCAGGAGATTACGCTAATCTATTGATTATCCCCAATTTCAAGAACCGGTCTGTTGAATTATATGGATATTTAAAATATAATTTTGACTAAAACACCACACATATTTTTTCTCTACGGATAGCCGAGTATTTGGTCACCATGTCAATTACCACTGCGCGGCGCGCTGCTGGTTCGATCCCCAGATGGGACAACTCTCTGACTTCTAAAAGTTTGTAACTGTTAGAAACTGAATAATTCTTTAAGTAACTACCGTCTTTAAGTGCGGTAATTAAATTTCTATCAAAATAGCAACAATAGTTAAGTATAAAACATTCGATGAATAAAAATTGTTATTGAAATGAAACACAAAGTATCATAGGAATGTTTGTTTTTATACAGCGGAATGCTTGCGACTTGTACGCTCATAATATACAGTTTAAATAACATTCAACATTGATTAGTCTATTCAAAGTGTTATGTAGTAAGTTGTATTATATGCTTTGGCAGGACTTGCTTTGGTTCACACCATTACTGTTACATTTAGCTTTGGTATAGATTGATTGTTAATTGTTTTAATGGTCAAAGGTGAGAAAGTAGTGACAATTGCCCTTACGAACAGTTAAATATTCGTACAAAGTCAAACATTTGTGTCATGACTTTGAAAGATATATGAAATTCATTTATTTTAACTAAAATGGTAAACAAGGAGTACATAATGCCATTAGGCATTCTCATTAGTTTTGCATCTTTCCAAGACTTTTTTGTATGCACCTTCATAACCTTCTTCTGACTATTTAAACCAAAGCTTAAATGAAAATATATTGTTATGCTCTGTCTTATTCACTAATTAACTTTCATTATAATACAATTTTAATCATTCCAAAAATTTAGAGGATTTAACTTGTTTATTTGCCTAAACTAAACACTGTATAGCACTATATAGCAACCAAACAGCAAAACAGTAAAAAAAAAGTATCTTTGAACTGTATCAAATCTACCTAATTAAAACATGCTACTATCGTAAGCTTACATTCCTACTTACTTCCAAAGAATACCGCGAAAGGAAAAACGGCAGCTACAAACATAACATCATGACGTAGTTCCTAGCATGCACCAATGTGCAACCAAGTTGATACATAATAAATCAATAGATTTAACGGAAAAGTGAACGTTGCTTTACACGTAATACAGATAAGTGAATTGTTTCCTGTTTAATGGACTTTTAATTCCTTGTAGTAAGAAGCTAGTCAATTAATTAAATAAAGTCTTAAAATTGCTATATAAATTAAAAAATATATTATTATATACGTCGCACAAGCAATGACCTACAGATGACCTACAGTTAGAACTCTGTTTTTCGGCAATAAATTTAAATGAAGTGTTTTTCGGTAATCATTTTTTCAGCACCTTTTGCGTAAGTAGTACAAACTAATTTTATAAAATTTTCTCTACTATAGCTATACTATAGCCTATGACAATAAATGTAAGAGTCTTAGGCTGATGCTTAGAGATATAATGAATTTTATTGCTATAATTTTCTAAACAGTTGCATCTTTGGCATACCATGCATTTATTTTTCTAGAATCTTTAGGACTCAGGTTTTACCGACCATACGTGCCCTACCTACCACCTAAACCCATATACCATACATAAATACATAACTTATCTTATAAATAATTCTCTTTACAAGAATTCAATAAAATGCAGTCCGAACTGATAAGACAAAGAGCTATTAAGTTTTTCCCGGTTAAAGTCCGAGCGCAAAATCAATGAAGAAACTGATCCTTTATTGAAACAAAATCAGCACTATTTTCTTTGTATTTTTTAATCTTAGATATTTATTTATTTTGACACACTCTGAGAAGAAATAATACATAATTTAATATTTCGTAAATACTCTACGATCGAGTGAGCATTGCAATAAGAAAATTAATTCATTTAAAGAGGATTTTGTGTAAAATTGTCCTTTATTATTTTTAGGTGTTATTCAATTCTAATTGTTTATTTAACTTTGTTACGTTTATCCTGAAATATGTTTTTAAGAACTAAGGCACATTTACCTTTCTTGAAAATAGATCAATTATTCCGTTGCCAATATAGAGTCAAAGAAACAAAAGCATAACCCAAGTCAAGCACATAACAAGAAAAGTACAACAACAAATTAATTACAACACTCACAAAAACCTTCATTATGACCAACAGTTATGTAACTCGAACTTGATTAGTTTCCTCAAAACCATTCACCTGCCTTCAAGTGACGAAACCTAGGGCCATTACAGTATTGCTGACAAACTGACAGATTTAGACCAGTGGGCTGGAGAATTGACGTAATTATTGCTAGGAAGAAGGTAGTAAAGAATCTTACAGATTTTGTCGTTAATAGAGTTATTATAAGGCTCAAATCTGTAGATTATAATATACTAATACTGGAACTCAAACCCATTTTAGAGGAAACTGTACGATGTTTAAAAGTTCATGGGTTCATCAGAAGACCGCTTTTAAGATATTCTGAAAAACTATTCTTTCCCTTTAGGTCAGTCAAGTAAAGTGTGATACGATTAGCCAAAATCCTTGTTAAATACCATTACCGTACAATGTTTTAATACCATCTGATTTTATTAGTTTAAAAAACAAAAAAACAAGGCTGGCAGGAGCTGGATTCGAGAAGCCGAGGATAGAACTAAGTGGCGAGCAATTGGAGAGGCCTATGTCCAGCAGTGGACTGCTATTTAATTGGCTGATGATGGTGCATAAAACAAATTCATCAATCCTTCCTTTCCGCATCAAAGATTCACTTGAGTGATCAAAACTCAAATTAATCCATAAAAACTAAAAGAGCAACAGTTCCATTTATTTATTTAGTTTATTTAGAAACATGGGCAGAACATTAAAATGTCCGTAAAAGTTCCAGACGATTACAATGGCATTTGACTAATTATAAAGATATGCCTGTTAGAGATGTCAAAGAGATTTGTTCCGGTCTGATTAAAGGCTACTAAGGAAGTTCAACTATTATCACTATGTTAAGAACTACGCAGTACCTAATATAATATTATAGTAATAATAATCCAGCCTATATACACCCCACTGCTGAGCACAGGCCTC
The DNA here is from genome assembly GCA_905146925.1 of Autographa gamma. Lineage (NCBI taxonomy): Eukaryota > Metazoa > Arthropoda > Insecta > Lepidoptera > Noctuidae > Autographa > Autographa gamma. Next base: position 10,092,701 of record LR989856.1, on the reverse strand, counting down.
TTCCCATATAGAGAAGGCACGAGCAGTGATCACCACGCTTGCTCTCTGCGATTTCAGATCCCAATTTTGGAATACCTAAATATTAAATAAACTTATCTTTACGTAGCCTATATATTATGGTTAATCTGCTATAATCTATAATATATTAAGTATTAAAAGATGACTGAATTTAAGCTGTAACAAATATCAGGTGACCTAGTACTTGAAATTGGATATTCGTTGTCCCAGATAATTGCCTTGAAAGTACCTGTATTATTTTGTATCATCATCATCAGCCTAATGCACTCTTATTTTGTATAAATCAAATTATTTATTTCCCTAGAAATAAAAGAAGGTAGAAATTCTAGTACTACCAGCTCCAATTGTGAATTTATACATTCCAAGGATCTCCTCAAAAGAACTCAAAAATTATATCGTAAATCTTTATTTAACATCATATTATAACAGACTTTACAATGAGATAATTGATCAAATACTCAAATTATGTCGCTGTTTTTATTATTATTTTTTATTTTATTTTGGTTTATTCTTATTTACAGACTCTAAAATCAACATGCGAGTTCATAAAAACACAGCTATGCACCATAGCAATATGTCTAACGCTGTTCAACTCGGTTCGTCTGCCGCGCGAGGCGTTCCGCTATGGGGCAGTTCCGTACCTGGTGGTGTACACGTTCTGGCTGCTAGCTGTGGGCCTGCCGACCACGCTGCTGCAGCTGGCGATGGGGCAGCTTAGTCAGCAAGACCCAGTGGGGGTTTGGAGGGCTGTGCCTATTCTTAGAGGTAAGTTATTTTTCTTAAAAAAAAATACCATTCTTACTTTCGGATCAGGTGAGAGTGTGTGAATTGTCCCAGGATATTATTATTATTAATTTAAAATCAGTAAAATTCGCGTATTTATATTTGATCTTATAATAACATGATAGTGAATTTAAATAATATTAACTTTTATTGAACTGGTCGTGAAACACGTAGTACTAACGCTGTGGTAGTTATTAAACACGAAATGTAAAAAATTGCAATATACCTTTGAAACTAGGACCTTTAAAGAATACATATAGCCATCATAAGAAAATAAAATACACCTAAAGTATTTATTTTACTAGGCAAAAACAGCAATTTCAAAACTAATAAATATCATTTAGCTATCCTCAAAACTCACACCAAATTAAGCTGCAATTTAATAACTAGTAACGGCAAAAACCAACATGCTACACGATACGTAATAAGGTGAATAAATATGTTCATGCAAAGCCTTGCACACAAATCTCCGCCTTGTGTACAGTACAGTTCTAAATCCGATTATAATGTTGCCTGAGCCGCGGTATTTCTACTTATTTTGCAGTTGTTATGTTTATATGTTTATTTTCTTGGTCCTTTTATACGAATGTAGAGCTAAAGGACCATTTTTTGGGATGATTCAAAAGTCATCTCATCATGTAGTGTTTGGCTATGGTACGAATTTGATAACTTTATTGAAAAAAATAATGTGTTTTTTAATTAATTAACATTTGAGATTATAAATTTAACTGTAATAATTTTAACAGTACAGGTTTTTCATTGACGTTGTTATAAACTTCAATGAAAATGACTCATCTTGCTAATTACAGTCAACGTTCCGAAAACTATATCTTTTCTCGCACGTGTATAAACATAATGAAATGTACGTTTAAATGCTAATTAGTTTATATAAATTAATTAAATACTGATACTGTCAATCAACATATCAAGAAATACAATTAATTTTGTATTTCGAAATTAATTTTGTATTTTTCATAAAATATAGAAAATGAAAACAATTTAATCGGATTATATCGCGGCGTATTTGATACTCATTTAATATTTAAATTGTGTTATTTTTAGAACGCGAAAATTAAAACAATTATATCTTATTTAATAAATTATTTTCACATTTTTCCAGGTGTCGGCCATTTAAAAGTTCTGACGTCATACGTGTGTTGCGTCTACTTCATGTTGTACGTAGCGCTGTCAGCTGCCTACCTCGTATGGATAGGCAAAGGGTCCTTCCCTTTGAAGGATTGCACTAAACTGCACATAACGCCGGTAAGCCGCTTGTGTCATTGTTCTCGAAAATACGGATATTATGGCAATAAGGACGATGTGATTAGTTGGGACTTTGAGTTTGGCTTCATCTGAATATGTGTTGGTATAATTAAAGCAGGGATGTCATATTAATCCTAAGCTTCGAATTGTTCCACAAATTAAAAAATAATGTAGGTATATTGTCCATACTTTTATAAATTATATAGGAATCAATACGAATTACAATACCTGATTACGTAGGTTCACAATGTTGAAAATATATTGTGTAGTTGTTCTTTTATTAATAACGTACAAAGATGTAAGAAAAATCTTCTAGAGAACTTTTATAAATATACTATTAATAAAGAAGTATCTCAAGTGAAATAAAAGCCAATGTAAAGAAACAGTTCTATTTCATAAAAATATAGTTATTACAGATGAGGCAAGAGTCAATGAACTTAATTTATTTTTGTCTGATAAAATGTTTTTCTTTTTTTTCAGCACGGATATGAAAATAAAATGAACGCAACCGAGTGTTTCAAGTAAGTTCACTCAATAGATCTAACGCTTCGTAAAATATAAAACTTATATTTTTCCAATTTATTTCTATTTTTCATTAAAAGTATTCATCTGCTTTTATAGAGCCAAAAATCATTTATATGTATTATTTTACGATTTATGAAAATAAAATACCTATATGAATTTAACTTAATAATAAATTCACTTATTCCACGAATTTTATTACTCATACATTTAAGATTTTGATGAGTAGGTATTTAAATTATTATCTCCGTTTTATTTGGATATTTAACAAGTTGTTAGTATAATACCATGCGAATCTACTTATCATGTTATAAATATTTTAAGTGAATTGGCATGGTAGTTAAAGTCGAAGATTGATTCAATTATAAAATCATAAAAAATAAATGCAATTTACGTGTATAATTTACTATACTATTTTATTATTATAACTTTAATTTTGTGGCAATCATTCCTTATAATACATATTATCAGATATTTATTAAGTTAGTTTTATTTATTTTTATAATTAATTTTAGTATAGTAAGTGTTTTTTCACCCAAATTTGATTTAAGTATTGAATTGTAAATGAATAAATGTATTAACTGATATTAATTAAACTTTCAGTTCCACATTTCTGGCACCATTTACGGAACATCCACAGTACCTCGGGATAATGGCAATTTTAATATTTCTTCTTTGGTTTTTCGTGCCCATTCTGTAAGTAATTATACTCTTATTACATCGTTTAATTTGTTCGTCGTTAGTGTTAAGATTTTATTGGTAATTTCGGTAATCTTAAATAAATAAATAAAATAAATGCGGACAACATCACATACATTGCTCTGAACTCAAAGTAAGTAGCTATTCAGCACTTGTGTTATGGAATTCAGAAACAACGAAGGTACCACAAACACCCAGACCCGAGGCAATGTAGAAAAGATGATTTCTACATTGACCCGACCGGGGATCGAACCCGGGACCTCAGAGCTAGCGACACCTTGAAACCGGTGCGTACGCCACTCGACCACGGAGGTCGTCAAATCTTAATATTAAAGATGATGTTTGAAATTGGCCTGGTAATGTTATCATTTTAGCACTAGGTTTAAGTTATTAAACTGATCCAATTATCAAAGAATTTGTGCAAATTTATATAATATCCGATATCGTTACGTTTTCCTATAAAAAAATATAATATTACATAAATCAAAAACATGACAGCAAGTGATAATACATTAAATGTTATATCAGACGAATAGTTTATGTAGAACCTATTTGTGCACTGCCTATAATTAGGGAATAGAGCAACAAAAAGCAAAAGAAATGTGTTATTTAACCTAAATTATTCTGAGGATTCAAACATATTTTGTCAAATTAACGTAAATATATAGGCGCTTGTAGGTGATGATAGGTGTGAGAGTTACGACTAATTTGATGCCTGATAAAAAGTGAATATTACGCAAACAATCCCAAAAAAAAAAAATTGCTTTACTGTATAAGGTTGTGAATTGTATAGTAGATAAAAAAAAAGTAGAAGTTATTTATTGAAATTCAAAAAGTTGTCCATTTTACACGGACATAATATATTTATCAATAACTAAAAGCATAAATTAGATCGTTACCACAGCTAACCACCAAACAATATTAAACACATCAATTCACACATACATAATAATTTCCAGGTTGTATCGCCTCTACAAGACCTTGAAAACAACGCTCGCCGTCTTGACAACAGTCCTCGTGATTATGGTCATACTCATATCTACATTTCTGGCTCGGACCGCGGTACTTGATTCGATGTTCGAGTCGTGCGTTCAATGGACATCGCTTTCGCAGCCTTACATTTGGCACAGTGCCTTGGTACAGGCGTTGTTGTCTACGCAAATTATAAGTGGGTACCTAACGAGTGCCGGCGGATCTGTGTACAGACATTCTGATGTTCGGTGGTAAGTTACCACATATAAACAAATGGAAAAAGATACAAAACTAATGATGTGGCGACTTAATTAATACTACTGCATTTAAGGATATCATTTTAGTGTCGATTACATGATGCGAAAAATCAGACATCAATAAATTACCGCTTTTGAGCTGAAATTTTGAATACATACTGTCTCTATACTAGATGTACTCTTGACCTCTTTCAGATGAATATTACCTTTTCATGACACTCTGTATCAAACATATAACGTAACGTTGACGATTTATAGAATAAATCTGTCTTGCTCTTAAGACTGCGTGTCGTTCTACTATTCACGATTTGTGGTCTTCTTTAATCACACCATTTTTTAATACTAAACTTCTAGCTCTTATTCATAAGTTTTGAGCCTGGACTCTATCTCATAATAATATATATTTTCTCTCTCTTTCCAGGACATCAGCTCTAGTAATAATGTCAAACATATTCGGTGGCTGGCTCTGGGTGTTAGTGTGGGAGTCCATCGGAGGAACTGGCAGAAAAGACACCAGCTTTATATCAATTCTAGTCCTGATATACCAGTCTTCTGTCTCTGAGAGAAGAAATAAGGAGTGGCCGATATTGGCCTTTGGAGTAGTGTTCATTTCTGGAATTATTACAGTGGTGAGTTTTTTTTTTATAACTGGTATATTATTTATATCTGGTATATATTTTTGTAGGTCACTGTAGGTACACTTTATGTGTTAGTTTAAAATAAAACTAGTGTCAATTTTATTAAAGATTAGGGACTTAAGGAGAAAAATGAAAGGAAGGAAGGGAGGACTTTGCCCAGAAGTGGGACAGCATGGTCTAAAAATAATAATTTTACTAAGTATATAAAGGAATATAATAAGTTTATTATGGATTTCAGAAGTTGCTTATATTGAGTTAAAACCTATCTTACGACTAACTTTTTTTGCACTTCTACAAAAAATACGTAAACAACAGTTGTTTTAAAGAAAACTATTTTCAGTTCTTAGTAAGCTAGAAAATCTGCTGACATTTTATTCAAAGTGCTATTTTATCGGGTCAGAGTAGCACTACCTTGCACTGATGACGTCACATTTCTCACAGAACTTCTGTCTTAAGACTCTAGTGTCAAACATTAAAACCAAAGGACTTAAGTTATTCCGCGTCAGTGAACTAAGAAGTCCTAACTCAGCTAGTTACCGCCTGAATAGATAAGAGCCAAATACTAAGTGAAATACCTAAAATTAGGTAGACCATGAATTTGAGTCTAGAATTTAATTAGTGTGCAAATCGACCCGTTCGGCTTCATCTGGACAATATCCAGTTTTGTGGCTTCCAAGACCATTGATTAGTGTGGAGTTCGTCCTAGAATTCAGACTATATTGCTTTCGTAGAATTGAGTGAGTATCAGTCAAGTCTTATTTTCGTGAGATACAACTTATCTACTATGTAATAAACTATCAAAATTTTCTTCATAAGAAGCTTGGAAAACATAATGTTTTGCATATTTTACACTCAAATACACACTACCACTCATTAGTTTATGCGGCGGATTTGTAGATTTTTTCTTTCATTGATTTTAACTAGTATCAAAAAAGAGAATATTTTTAAAATTGAACTACAGATTCGAGGTTCATTCACTACTTTCATCTATTAGAAGTACAAATTTATTAAAAATCTTCCTAACAGCAGTCTAACCAAAATTCTTGAAATTTCCAGTTGATTCTCCTCTACCCAGTTTACGACAAGCTCCACCGGTTGACTGGCGACCACTGGCGTGTCTTTGCATGCGCCTCTTCAGCTGTGGGCACCGCCCTTACCGTAGCTGTCCTCGCCAGAGGGCTGGAGGTAGCCACTATGTTGGATGAACTGGTGATACCGGTGCTAGCTGTGTTTACTTCTGCCGTTGAAGTTGTTGGCTTCGTCTTTATTTACGGTAAGTGACATAAAACTTCAATCATGTGTCTCCTTGCTTGCGCTTTCTTTGCTGTCGGCTGCGCTCTGAGTAGCTGTTCTTGCCAGAGGGCCACCATGCTGGATGAACTGGTGATACCTGTTCTAGCAGTGTTTACGTCTGCTGTCGAAGTTGGTGGCTTCGTATTTATTTTTGGTAAGTACATGACGGACAACAATGGTAGAATACTGGGGAGGCCTATATCTAGTCTGCTTTCGAAGTAGAAGGATTTGTTTTTATTTATGGTGAGATATTACTCGAAACATGACCAAAAAATTTATAGTGTAATTTTATACTATATTGTAATTAATAAGTCAATCTGAAACAAAAAATATCTTTATGTAATCAAGAAATCACAATGTCACATTATGTATCACTCACTACTTTTATGTAAAATCAAAGTAGATAATGGTAATATGACCTAATTTTGCATACTTTTGTGGCTTCTGATCTAAAACTATAAAACACAGCAGAAGTATCTCAGAAAAGGCACTAAAACTCGCACATTTATTTTCTACGGAATCAACATAATTCAAAACAAGATGAAAAAATTACCATCGTTCTGACAGCCTTGAGTGTGACAGTAATATGCACTTCAAGTGTAATTTATATTCTTTCTTATCCCCTGCACCACGTAATGTATAGCAACTTTTATATAAAATGTAAGCTTTTATCATAAATGATTTTATGACTTGAAACTTAACTTTAAGTTTTAAAAGAGTAACAGCTGTACTTAAAAACTTTATAAGATAGTGATAGCAGGGGATGGCACCTAAAAATTGTGTTACATTCTTAATTCAGTGCATTTAATAATAACAATTTACACCTCACACTCGGTCATCAGACCACAAACTCAACATAGCTTGTACGTAACCAAACAACTGATAAGAATACTTACACATTTCTAAATACATACATATTTTAGATATGTACACCCAAATACCAAATAAATCAAGCTTGATGATGATTTGTCCAGGTTGCAAATCGAACGCACGACCTCATGTGTAGCAGTCAAAACCATTAGTGTCTGAGCCGGGTGATCCCACGTCAGTTGTTTTTTATTCTAACTGATTTTAATATCTACTAACTTGTTTTCTTCGTCATTCCAGGTTGGTGTTACCTCACAGTTGACATAGAATTCCTTACTGGAGTAAAGCTGCCTTACTTCTGGATAGCCACGTGGTGGTCTACCCCGATCCTACTCATCGGCTCTTCAGTCTGGTGGCTCCGAGCTCTGCTGCGAGCCTCGTGGGGTTACGGGCTGACCCTCTGGCCGTTGCTAGGAGCGTTCATAGTGATACTGGTGGTCATGTCGATGTTAGCTGCAGTGGCTGTGGCGAAAGAGGAGCAGTTTAATTTAGTAGCTGTAAGTTATTTCTAGTATTAAATATTTTATATTCTTTTTGTGAATGTCATCGAAATATCAAAGTAAATCTAACAAATTGAAAAAAAAAAGTCTTCGTAAAACTACCAGTATTGAACAAAAAAAAAATTGAAAATTCATATGTTCCGTTTTCTTTTTCAGAAAATTACATCGGCATTTCGACCGTCTCGGTTGTGGGGTCCAGAAGAACCAATGGCGAGATACGTGTGGATGTCACAACGATATGTCAACGAAGCACTTAGTACTGACAACGAAACAAATTCCGAACAAAACAACTACTCAACAGTGACCTATAACAAAGAAATGGATAAGAAATATAAAGACGAACTATACAGAAACGATATGTACCAAAGGACCTACAATATATACCACAAAAACGACATTATTAATCAAGACAACGTTTATGGAGGGATCAAATCGATATACGGTACTCATACAATACCCAGAGGTAGAAAAAAGAGCACAGACGATAAATATCGATCACCAAATATTTGTATAGCCAAAGGTAAATTAGGAGGTCCAATAGACTGTAGATGTAATAGACATTTTACACTAAACGTTCCAGATTTAAGGAGCAACGAAGTGACTACAAGTCTTTAGATACGTACAACGAAATAACCTAGTCGAATTATTTATTTAAAATTATGTGTACACTTGAACAAATAATTGTATGGGTAGGTTGATATGACAACCACATTGTGACTAACACTTCGACGGCAGCAAAGAACAAACAGCTATCTACAAAATCACTAGTTTACAGGAGAGCGTTTTTAACGCGAAAATGTAATAACTTCTACAATATCAAAGCTAGCTTCTTCAAATTTGCAATACTTAATTAATACGGCATTTCGAAGAAAATAGTGGAGGTCAATTAACAGATATATCTTTTTTTTTCGAAATACGGCAGATGTCTTTATCTACTGCGCACAAAAAAAATAACTAACTGAGTCAACTGCCATATGTTCGTTTCTACGTAGGACCTTATAATTCCTGATTCCCAAATAATTTCACTTATAAAAGGGTATATTACTATTCTTTTTTATAATATGTATCTAACTACAACAAAAAATAAAGGGTAACTATGATTGTTGCCAAAATATTGTAGTTGTCTCAAATTACTTCGTAATTCTAAAAGTTAAGATATTGATATTGCAGATAATATGCTAAGAATATGATGAGCTTTTGCAGTTTAAGATAAAAATTAAGTTATGTGATTATTTTTTAATAATCGTAATCATATTACAAAATAACAACAATGCAATATTTGCAGAGAAAACAATATTATTAAACTAAAAAAAAAAAAAAAAAAATCTTATAAAAGGTATAATCACAGTAATCACACAAACGTAAATCAGGGTATCAAGGATATTCAATTCTTGAACCCGTGTTAATAATACAATTTTAAACATATTTTTTTTTTCTCCGAAATAATCAAATTCTAAACAAGGTACAATCACACAAAGGAACTGAACCAAGTTAAACTAGCTTATTCTTATAACAATGAAATAACTTTAACAAATTTCTAACCATGAAATTATTACCATCAATATAATTATGAACTAACTTCTGTGCTTATTCAACAATCTTATTTTAATAATATCACAAACAATTACTCTGATGGTATTATCTTAATAATAATCAATGTTGTAAATTATTCTTCAATATCTAATTAAAAAAGACCTATCGACTTAGTTAAAAATATGTAAAAACAGTCTTCTTCTTCAGTCTTCTACATCGGATATCGTATTGTATCGTTGCATGCTTTAGTTTTGTATCAAAATCGCGGTATCTTGAAGGAATTAAGTTCTTTTCGCAGAGGGAAATATAAAGGGAGGTATTAGTGTAAGCATTTTGTAGCTTTACAACATGAGTTTGCCTGTTTGTATTTTTACCAATAAATTGCCATTGCTTGGTATCGACGATTTGCCGTAACTTTTTTATGGCAATTAAATTTTCAATTTTGGCAAGCTGGTTTTAAAACTTTGCCTTGTTGCTTTTTACCTCCCCTAGATAATAAATAATAATAAATAAATGCGGACAACATCACATACATTGTTCTGAACCCAAAGTAAGTTGCTAAAGCACTTGTGTTATGGAATTCAGATACAACGAAGGTACCACAAACACCCAGACCCGAGTCAATGTAGAAATGTGAATTTTTACATTGACCTGTCCGGGGATCGAACCCGGGATAGATAGATATATGGGTTTTACCTTGATTGACCAACAATTTTCTTCTTGTATCTAGACGGTTATCTATTTTACATTTCCACTTTTGTTTGTGGTATCTATGATAAGCTTACGACGCTTTCTTCCTGTACCTGATGATGGTGAGGAACATTCACTAGATGCTTCAACAGTTGAGGTTGTTGCGCTGGTACTCAGTTGAAATGGTGACTGTGGCCTTGGACTGTGAGTTGTCTGAGATCTTAATGGGCTAGTAGTATTTAATTCTTGAATTGGTCAACGACTTCATTAAGTGACGTTCGTGTATTTTTTTTTTTTGTAGGGATCTTTGCAGTTAGCCTGAGCGCAGGCTTGGACTGCTTCACCGAACTTTTGGCGAGGACCTTAAGGCCTCCAGCCAGAACAATAGGAAAGACTAACTACGTCAGCAACGTCCACTAAGGGCACATCCTGCGGGGTTCGGACCTCGACTTAGTGCGTTGCTAACCATCTTAATAAAGCAAAACAACAAGGGATGCCTGGATCTAAGTTTTAATTATTTAAGGACATATTTTTATTGCTAGTTTGGCCGGCTCGGGCCAGCTTCTTCTAGGGACGGGGGGAGACGTTCGTGTATCTGATCTTCTGTTGCATGGAGACATATTTATAGGACTGGAATCAATGTAAATATCATCGCAAGGAATTGGAGTTACTGATCTTGATTTGGATACCGGTCTCTTCAAGCTTCAGCACTGGAATTGCCTGTTTTATCATAATTCATATCGTCAAGGATGTCTTTAAAATATCATCTCCGAATAGAGACAACTTATCCGAACCTGCGGCGACTGTCAGATTTTAAAATAACTCATGCAGCACTGTTTGACGGCATTAACTCATCAGTGATTCCTGAAAATCCAGCAATGATAATTACTTGCAAATACGTCAAAAATAGACTCGATTTATTTAAGTTGTTTTATATTAGAGTAAATGCGTAAATATTTGCATTAAACCTACCTTGGAAACGCAAATATAATATAAAACCGTGAAGTACATTGAGATAATTGATTAATCAACCAAAGTAAAAGCGGACAACAGACAGATATCTTTCTGTTCTTTGATTTGTTAACCTTAAATTAAAAAGTTTGAAAAAAATTATATTATTAATAAAAATGCTTTATGGAAATTATTAAATCCGCAAGTTAAAAAAAATGTCGACCGCCCGTGATGAAACGGTCATGTGACTGGTATCTTTGTTTATGGCACGCGTCGCGCCGTATTGTACGACGCACACACGAACAGCTGTAGGTGTCCCTGTGTACTTCGTTACTTTTCAAAAATAGGTGTAGTTGTCTTTATCTACGCGACAAAATACACTGAAAAAATGGGTTTTTCTATGAAAAAAAAATATTACCAAGTAGAATAAAGAATTCTGAATTCAATTATGCAAAAAAGTGATTTTCGCAAAAATGCAGTTGTCTTTTTGTTCTTTGCGGCCGTCGACTTGGAGTGATGTTAATATAAATATTTAAATAAGTATGTTGTCATCTTTATTTCGTTGTATTACCTTATGCTCCCTTACTTTAATTAGGAACCGAAAACGAAAAATATCTGTTTTTTGAAATGAGCAACTAAATATTTTTGGGTGCAAATAAGAATAAATCAGTAGCAAGTTACCCTGTGTTGTTGTTATAAAATGCCTTTTATCCTTTGCCTACCAGTTGCTTATATTAAACATGAAAAAATGACAAACAGTAAGTAGCCTTTCCCGACGGTTACAAGAAAAAATGGGGTGCTCAACTTGTAGGGCGACCACACAGTATAAATTAGACCAGAAAGACGGTACACGTAAATTAGAAACGAAGCCGCAAAAAATATCAAAGACCGTTGAAATAAGAACACAAATTTAAATAAACATAACATCTAAATGTAGAAGGACTCATTGTTCCTATTTTGAAAAGGACGCTGGTGTAACTGACAAAAGAAACTTTTTTTTGGGCCAAGGAAAAACGGGAATGATAATCGTTCACACAGTAAGATGGGTATGGGGGAAAATGAGAAATGGACGAACTTTTTAACATAAATCTCAGACAAAAAGTACGAAAAGTATTACTTGTGAGAATCCTGCCCCTTGCTTGGAGTGTACTAAGTTATTTTGATAGGTATATTGCAAGAATTTATACTTTTATGTTTTGTCATAATTTTGTTATGAAATGGGTAATAAATCATACGAGTGTTTTAGTTTATAATTGTTTTGAATAAATCTTGTTTGTCTGATTAGATAAACTTGTATTATTGTTTCGAAAAGCTATTATACTAACCGGCAAATAAAGTAAAACACCAATATTGAAATCAATGACAAAAAATAAGAAAATTACTAAAGAAAAAAAAACGGACAGAACCCAGCGTGATATATTGTAGCTAAAACCCATTATGTTAATTTACAGCAATACCTTGAAGCAAGTGACTAAACGCCGAAAATATAAAGATATGAGATAGCCCTTGTTAATAATTTCAATGCCGGGGCACGCGTGGAACATCGTTTGAGTTCTAATTTAATTGAATCACCTGCCCTTAATGAAAATAATAAAGTTTATCACGGGATACGATTAAGGTCTCGTTCCATGGTCGATTTTTTGTGGTTAAAAACAAAGAATTTGACAGACCTCTTGGTCTAGTGGTTAGTGATCCTGACTGCTGTACCGGAGATAGTGGGTTCAATTCTCACCCAAAATAAATGTTGTGTGATGAGCACGATCATTTTATCTATGCCTGGGTGTTATTTATGTATACTATATATTTATTTAGAAATGTAAAAGTATGTTTATCAGTTGTCTGGTTACCATAACACAAGCTCTGCTAGAGATGTCCCGGAATATTATTATTATAATAGAAAAAGGTTTAAAAATAATCCTTTTCTACTATGGCTACTATGGCAGCGGGAAAACACAAACTTGTAGTTATAATAACTAAGGAAACGGATTCGCTTTTGGGTTGAATAAAGTTGTATAAAATGATTATTTGTTATCTGCAATTTAGGAATTTTCTACACAATAATAAAAATAAGAGCACCTTATGCTCTCCTTACATAACTCTTGGGAAGATAGATTTGATGGTACTTTTGTTCTATATTTACCACCTACTTTTACAGTAACGACTTCCATTGTATTATTTAACAAATCTTAAACATATTGTATACTATACAATTATTTGGCTAATTCCCATTCATGAAACCCACCTTTAAACAGATAATGTAAAATTAAGGGTCGTGCTACCAGATGCCTGAATTTTTCAATATCTCGCTGGCTGTAAATGAGAATTTATTTGATAACCGCTCTTATACGCAGCTGGTGACGAATTATGGTAACTTAATCATATTCTTCATCATTCTTGGGACAGGTTTTAATGGAAATTGGAACAATTATTTCTTGTCTGTATACGTAAGCTTACTTGATGGTTTGTGTTTATTATTTTGTTAGAATGTAACACAAATATTTACTGTCTATTCTTGATTTTTGCATCTAAATTACCTGTTTTATCATTATAATTTAGTGATTCGATCATTTATTTTTAAATGGTGTCCATCCTAAATAACGAAATGTCAACATTTCAATTTACGCAGACCTTTCAATTTCATATCAACTTTCCATCTTTGTTTCCGACTGCCAAACCAACACAAATATGCTACTTACTATTCTCAACCACGTAAGAAACTATCACTAACTTAAACAAAAAGTTTCATATCCTGAAACCAAGAATAAAAATTCACAGAATTCTAGCAAAGTCAACCAAAATATAAGAGGAAAACCGCATCAAACATTTGCGAGAAATTTTCTTATTAACGTCGGGAATAGGTCTCGATAAAAAGAACGACTGATATAAATTGAATGATAATTTGTTCCATGTCGGAGGCATAGGGAAAAATCGCTTCCCAACGTTTCGAACAAGATAGATGTCCTGAGATAACGACCGGGCTATTCCTTACATCGAGCTTTTCAATTGGAAATATCGATTTTTCTGAATCGATATGGTAAATGGTCGGTATTAAAATGGCTAAGACTTTCTGGTGTTCGCGGTATTGAAATGGACAAGCTAAATAGTTTTTCTGGTTACATACAGATTTAAATTCAAGATGTCTGAACGGTTTACATCGCAGTCTAAGAGACGCTTATATCCTAATTCAGTAAACTAGAGTGCTTAAATGTCAAAGCAATTAATTTGTTTGCATTAAGGAAGACAAAACGCAATTGTACATTTTCAAATTCATGAACGATTTAATTTAAGATTCAATAGGCGTGGTGAATTTATTTTTGGCCATCTGTAAGAACACAAAATATATTTATGTTTTTATTTTACTGTAGAACAAAAATAACTTTCGTTTCTGAGCAAGTTTAAAAGTTCGCCTTAATACATATCTTTTACTAAGCATACAACAATAAGTCAAACATTCAAACACACGAAGAAAAGTACCTACCTACCTATGCACCCCAGGTAAATAATTACTTTAATAATGTAGATAAAAATGTAAAGGGAAGCCTGGGCACGCCAGAAGAAAGGTAATGTTCGTAATAACCAGTGTATAAGAAATCTCAGGAGGCTTCAGTGAGTTACTGCCACATTTGTCCTTGCCATGTGACCTACCTATCTGATTGTGGGGCCGCTAAAATGACGCTAACGTTTTGGGTTAAGTTTTAGTTTTTGGATGACAAAAAAATCTTTCTAATTATGACAGTGGATGAAGGGAAACAAGTATGTAAGGATCGTAGCAAGTGGAAAGAAGTGGTCTCTGCCTACCCCTACGGCAAACAGGCGTGATTATATTATGTAAAAATATTATGTATGAATGTAAAAAAATCTCTGCTGTGAATGAAAGTGTAAAAGTTTCTAGTATCTGAATATGTTATATTTAAAGTGCGTTATTATGCTTCAACTAATTAATATGAAAAACAGTAACATATGCGCAAGGACATTTTTTGAGGCACATAATTCCCTTCACAAGAATCTTATTAAAAGAAGTTCCTAACAGGTGCTATATAATATTAAATGCTTACGTGAATAAAAATGCCATTAATTATTAATGCCGTCAAGGTATCAAATATATTCATGTATTTTATTTCGATGTTACTTTTCGCCCAAAAAGTCTAACAAAATATTTTTTATGAGAAGCGCCATTTTAAAGCTCTTTCAGATAAAGTCATTATTAGTCGCTATTAATTCCCTACAACCTCTCCTTTCTTGCTCACTTTTTATCATATCAGGAAGGTCCTGGGCCATTTTTTGTGAGAGCCGACTTAATGTCCGTATGTTACGAAAATACGCGCCTATGTGGAATATGTTATGGGCGTCTATTTATAACAGATGCTTTACAAAGAACCAAGTTTGATAATGGAATGGATTTTATAGAATAGGGTTGGATGTAACGGTTTAAAATCTCGGAAGCTAGTTTTTAAAATAGTGGAAATACAATTTCTTGCTTCGTTAATACCTGAAAATTTACAAACAACACATACCATCTTACATAAATATAAAATGCCTTGTATGAAGTTTTTTGCCTGTCATTTTGGAACGGCCACTTTATTGCTTTGAAAGAGCCTAAAAAGGCCTCCTGAAAACAAAAATATCTTGACATCGACTATTCTCTTAAATAAAATTAATTACAGAAAACGCAATTAACTCCAAATCAAAGCATTAGCTTCGTAACATAAGAACTAAGAACAAACTTATAAAGCATAAAGTAAAATGCTGAACAGCAATTAACAGAACCGGGCAGACAGGTGGTTTCGTATTAAACTTCGTCCGGCTACTAATTTATATAAGTATCAACTTACTCGCCGGATAACCGGCTGTTTGTGTTTCGTATTAGAGTTTGTATGATATGAAATTGTATGCAATATATGTTTTAATTGTTGGGAAGCATTTCTGCATTTGTTATAAAGAAAACATACAAATGTTTTTTTGGGTGTATTTGGTTTTAGAGGTTGTTCTGTTGAAATGTCAAAGGACTGTTTGATTAATGGAATAAAATTGGCAATTTTTTACAGAGTCATCTACTAACTAAATAAAAAAAACGTGTACAGCTTTTATTAATAAAAGGAATCATCTAAATTCTAGGCTGTTACTAAAAATACATGCACGTCAATATTAACTTTCTTTAACCTAAAAATCGGAAAATCCTAAAATTTACTCATATTATTATAATCGCTACATGACAAAGCAAAAAGACAGACAGTTTATAATACAAAATAAACCCCTAAAGACTTAGTACTTATAACGTCGTCTATACAAGTACTTATGCCGCAAACTTGCCGTGCGAGTAACTTGCGTAATGTAGAGATGTGGAACTAGCAAGCTTCGGTACAGAGGATGAGGAAGTTGGATATATTTCTCATACATAATATGCATAGGTATTTATTTACATTATATGGAAACATAACACATAATGTAAGAGTGAATGGATTTTTAAAAACATTTCTTTAAAAAAATGTGAAAAAGACACAAAAAATCCATTGCTAAGAAGACCTGTTCAAAGCCTTTATTAATGACTACAGAGCACCTCATGTAAATGTTATAAATATTTTACTTGCGACCAAGGACGGACCTACCTATTCTGGTAAAACGTCAAGCCCTAGAAGGTATTTTTATAAGATGCTTTTTCCCATTTAACCTAAAACCAAACTTCAACCAAACACAGAACAATATTGTAAAAGCTTCAAAAACAAAAGAATAACAAAGTCAAAACGAAAACTCTAAACTTGGCGACTTTTCAAATAAGCAAAACGAAGATCATTCCACTCAAATATTCGAAATATTCCAAAGAAAATACTTAACTAATTAATAAATATTTCAGTTGTGGAATCATTAAACCGGTCTAAACATGGCCTGGCAACGTCATGACCGTTTTATCCGCTATAGCAATGAATAATTCGTTCGAAGTTCCAGCACAACTTTGAACAAATGGCGGGGTGGCAGTCGTATTACAAATGGGACAAGTTATAAGTGACAGTATTAATCGGGGAGCCATTGCGTGAAATTCGTTTTGTGGAAGGGTGAATAAATAGTTGGTGAAAAATAACGTAATTTATTGGTGCCAAGTAAAAATATGAAAGTTTTCTTGGTACGGTTTTAAGGTGGTTAATATAAATTGTCCACATTGGCACTTTATTAAAATTCAAAGTAATTTAGTTTTTATTTTTTTTTATTTTAACGAATTTACGAAACAAACATCGATAAATTTACAGTAGTATTGATATTGAGACTTATTTATAACTAGCTGTGCCCGCGACTTCGTCCGCGTGGAATAGTTATTTTTCGGGCAGCTTATTTAGAATTGCTTCTCTATATTTAGAAATGCTTCTCTGTATACGATTTTTCTATGTATTTCTATGGATTTATTTATGTACCGATTGACATGAAATAAACACTAAATGTTAAGTGAAGCTAACTACAATATATTTGTGAAAACCGCATCTTAATCGAGTAAGCCGTTTCTGAGATAAGCGTGCACAAACACACAGACAAACAGACAAACCGACAAACAGACAAAAAAATAATAATTATAATTTCAGGTTCGGCATCGATATTATAACAACCCTTGCTACTTTTTTTGTTTATATTTCCATTGTACAGACACCACTTTTCTACAATTTTATTATATGTATGATGATTTTTCAAATTGACATAACTTTTTTATTTATGTACCGATTGACATGAAATAAACACTAAATGTTAAGTAAAGCTAACTACAATATATTTGTGAAAACCGCATCTTAATCGAGTAAGCCGTTTCTGAGATAAGCGTGCACAAACACACAGACAAAAAGACAAACCGACAAACAGACAAAAAAAAAATAATTATAATTTCAGGTTCGGCATCGATATTATAACAACCCTTGCTACTTTTTTTGTTTATATTTCCATTGTACAGACACCACTTTTCTACAATTTTATTATATGTATAGATATAACCTACGAATTATAAAAGAAAAAAACCCACACTTAAAAAGAGGTATACGTAACTTGTAAATAATCAATACCTTAACTACATTCAAGACAATAATACATTTCTGTTAATATAACATAACTAATAGTGCCAATATTTATAAGCCCAAAAAAATAACCCCAAACCGCTCCCCGCTTATAACCACACCCAGTTCGCTTTGACAAAATTTACTGCGTTTTGCGCGATTGTTGCAATCCAACATTTCGGGTTATTCCCCTGCACCCATTCGTGGTTCGTTAACTTTGTTATACGAGTATTTGGTACTTAGTTCATGATGCTAGTGGAAGCGGTCAGCGTGGTGTGAACACTGGAAAAATGTGGTTTCGGTAGCTTTCGTTTTAGGTACACTTCAGGTTTAGTTTGTGGCTGTCCTGATTTTGGGGTTGAGTTGTGATGCGACCTTTTTGGTGGAGTTGAGTATTTTGTTTATGGCTTACTTCAGTGATAAACATGTTAGCAGTATGTTTATCAGGCGTAACAACTAGATTTAATATTCAATTATTTTATTGTATGGTAAAGTATGGTTTCGTACATAATATACTTACTTCATTTTTTAGGTGTCTGACTGACAATTTCTTCAAAACCTACCAAAAAAGGAATTTCTAAATTCAGTATTTTAATAATACGGATGTATCGATAAATCTATACGTTGTCGATAAATCTTCAAAAACCACTCCTACTATAATCCAAGATCTACAAAGCTTGGTTTTAAAAAAAGCCATCCTGTCATAGCACTAACTACATCTAGCTCGTACGGTTAACACGAACAATTAAACGCATGTTAGATAGTAAAACGAAATGCCAACTTGTCAGTTCCGTGAACAACGCTACACCAACAAATTTAATCAAATATACTCGTATTAAAGTTAAGCAATACATCACAGTGATCCCAAAATATAACTGCGTGTTACTCTTGAACAATTTATCAAAGGTATCTGTCACAAACAAACTAGAAACGGAAAGAGAATCATAGTTTGATTAAATAAGGCTTAAGGTACACTTAGGGAAAGATAGAGCAACGTGTTGCAGAACATGCCCCTTACAAAAATGTCGTATGTCCCGTGTCATCTGCTGCAACATGTATTAAGTTGGTCAAGTTTCGGGTCTCTGTTCTGTCATGTTAAGAGACATTTTGATACCTAGTGGGAAAGAGAAGAAAGAACGTAAAGCAATTTATTATAAAAATAAACATTTTACGGAACATGTTTTTTAAAAATACGTAGGTATAATGTCCCGAAACATGCGTGCAAACTCGGGGCGGAGACATGCGACTTACTACCACTCCGAGCAGCAGCAAGCAACACAACCCGTGTAGCGTAACATGTTACGAGGCATACTGCTGCGATAAAGAGGTCACTGGGCAACACGTAGACTTGAGCATTGCGCGATTTTTATAAGATCTCTACATTTTATCTCCTAGTGTCTCATTAGCTTTATTTAGCTATGGAACCATTTCACAATTTATTATAGCATTTTTATTTCACTTTCCAACTCTAATTGTTGAAGGAAAAGAATATTCAGAAATGCAGCGCATTCTAGTTTCGTTGAAGGAAAAGCTAAAGGCAATAATTTTATTAGACTAATTGCGGACATTTACCGCTGTTTATGGGACTTGCATAACCAGTTATGGGTTTATAGAAAAATTTAATCAGGAACGATATATTTTTTCTTTTTAATTTCATTAATAAATTAGTTATCAGCTTATTCTAATATAAGTTACTTCATAACTCCTATAGGAACACGTATACCTAAAGTTAGCCTTATCTTTTTTTTAGAGTTTTTATGTAAAGTAGCAAGTCATTCTTCCTGGTTCAAATAGGTCGTTTTTGAGATCCCAAGAGTATTGTAAACGGTAATTCAAGGATTATGGTAAAAGTATCCATATACTTATATCATTTGAGTACATATTTTTACGCTACCTTACGTCATTTTATAACCTTTATGGTTATAGATACCTTCTGGTAAGATATTTACCTGAGGTCAATGAGAGAAAACTATAAATGATTCCCTTCTTTAGTGGTGCTAAAGTGGTAATTTTATACCGACTTGCTAGAATCTCAATTCGATGGCATGTTTTTTATATGCAATATGCGCGGTAGTAGTCAATCTAAAAAAGTCACCTAACACATGACTAGTAGAAAAAACACCCTTGTTTTCTACACGACGTAAATACCGTTGAAATATACAGTTTTAAAACTCCTTTATTAAACTAGGATCGTTCATTCGATGTACTAATCCTAGAGATCCGGTAATTAACGCTCTTCGCTTAACGATGTTCAGTAAATTCTCCTTTTTTTGCATTCATGTTCTTAGAAACTCTCAAACGTTTTAATTAATACTTGTCGGTTCTATTTTTAGCTTTTCTCCAGTCTACTGGTAAGAAAGTTTTGTTTATAAATAAGGATTAAATATATTTTTAAGATAATTAGGTACTTAAACTGGTTGTACAAAATATTTTGAAGGATCATTATGAGATAATTTTTAATATTTTTAAAAGATAATTTTTAATTGTAATCAAAACATTTGAATTAAGCTTCAGTATGGCGTAGAACGGAATTTAAAAAAAATCACATTTATTGAAACAGAAACACTTTGTATTCTGTAGTAGGTAAATAAACGTGTGAAAAGCCACGTGTAAATTTGGTACCCAAGAGAGCCTAATATGGCTTTTTCCGGGTAGATAAATCTTTCTAACAATTCGTACCAAAACAATATTAATGGAACTTAACATTGTTTACATAAAATTGACAAGAAACTTCCCTCTAAGTATAACATTATTCTTACTTCTTTCCAAAAACCAATACACGTGTAAGAAACTCGAAAAATTGAATTCAACCATCGATGACAGAATTCGCTAAGTCGTTTATTTTTAACTTCAACTTGAAAAAGTGTAAACAAATATAATCGATGTAAGGTAGGCCATCGTTTCTCAACCTTTTGTATGTCACGACCTACCAAAAAAGTTAAAAGGGCAAAATAGTTAAAAAGGCAAAGCCAAAGAAAATAATAATATTAAATGCGGACAACATCACATACATTGCCCTGAACCCTAAGTAAGTTGCTTGTGTTATGGAATTCAGAAACAACGAAGGTACCACAAACACTCAGAGTTAAGTAAAAAATCTTGCGACTTACCTATAAATTATTGTCATATATAACTGAAAACCTGGATTCCTAAATTGGGATCTGAAATCACTAATCCGCAATGAGCAAACGTGATCAACACTCGAGCTTTCTCTAAATCGCAAGAGGCCTGTGCCCAGCAGTGGGATGTAAATTGGCTGGTATTGTTTTATTATTGAATCAATATATTATTATTTAATGTTATTTATTACATCAAAATAATTAGTTTGTATCTATTTATAATTCTTCAATAGACTGCAACCCCCTAAAAATAATTTCTATCCCCCAAGGGTCCCGACCAACAGGTTGAGAAACGATGAGGTAGGCGGATATCAGGAATTTGTACATCATATCCGGTTTGTACCGGCTGCTTCCGGCTGCGTGCTCGACATCCGGCAAGCCGCGACGTGTGACGTAAGGAAGATGTTTATTTTTATAACATTTCCCTGATGAGTGTAGGCGTGATATTGTAATGAAGGTTTATGAATCTATTATTATTCAAAAGCACATGAAAATTTATTTGAGTTTATTTTCGTTGAGTTTAAAGCGTACAGACAAACAGACTTGGTTTTATTAGATGTGTAGATAGAACCTATGTGCTGTGTATATTTGCGAAACCGTTTTATACAAATAATAATGTCCTAAACTGAGTTGTTATTTTAAGTTTCAACATTACACCATGTAGCGAATTGTTAAGCCTTATCAGTGTTATTTTACATAGGATATAAAATCGCTCTAATTCTTGATCAGAAATTATACTCTAAATTGAGTCAGCTTTTTGATTTTGATTAACAGCAAACTTTTTAAAACAAACATGAGTCTGCCAAACATAAATAATAATTATAATTACCTAAAATAATTAGCGCTACACCGTTTCACTTACAAACTAATCCAATCAGAGATCAAAAACAACTTGACATCCAATGCGTAATGAGAAAACTACAAGCATCGACGTACTATATACATAGACTGCTACTATCGCTAGGTTCCCCTTGTGCCAAGCGAGAGCAGTTTTTAGTCTGAACCTCGTACATTTAGTTTTTCATTTAAGTTAATTTTCGCACAACGAGAAACTTATATAAGAAAGTATCGATGGTTTTGACATTGTTAGGATAATATTAGTGTTTAGATAGATTTTTTAAAACGGCAAGCTCCATCTTCATACATAATTCACGACAACACTTGTTCACACTAGTGTTTACGGTTTAAACTCTGATAGGCTCACTCTATAGTTTCATAAGTATACTCTAAGACTACAAGTCACGGCTCAAATCCATTTATTAGATTAGTCAGCCCTAAAACTTTGATTCTTAATTCTTGTTCGGCTTTGGCGCAAATTGTGTTAACGTCGCGAGATCACAAGCTTTATCCGGATTTCATTTAGATAATTGAATGAGAATCTATTCTGACTGAGAAAAGGTCCGAAGCGAGTGAGTGGAGATTGTGGCTATGAAATTGGCGAATAACCAAGGAGGAACAAGAATGTGTTTTTTTATGATTGACTGTTTTGATTTTGATATTTAGTTTTCATAACCAAATATAATAATATAACTTAATGGATGGGATTATTTTTTGCAACGATGAATTAACTGAGCCTAGCCTTTTTAGCTTGAAAGTAACATAACAAGTAAAAAGCCGTTTATGTGTATAGGATTCCGAATTATATATGGCTCGTCCACATTGTAGCAGAACAAGGTATGTCCAAAAAAGTTTTCAACTACTTGTCTCATTAAAATAACACAAAATAATGATAAATGATATGATATGATATCTCGCCACTCAAATTTGAATGACATAATTCGTCGTGCTCTTGTCACCGCCGGTGTACCAGCTGTTTTGGAACCCAATGGTTTGGTGCGCGGCGATGGCAAGAGACCTGACGGTATGTCATTGCTGCCTTGGAAATTGGGTCGGCCTTTGGTGTGGGACGCAACGTGCGTCGACACCCTTGCGCCGTCCCACGTTCTAAGTTCAGCAGCCTCTCCTGGCGCTGCTGCTGGAGCTGCGGAGACCCTTAAGCGGCGGAAGTATAATGACATTGTGGGTGATTATATTTTCGAGCCGTTTGGGGTTGAAACGCTCGGGTCATGGGGTCCGAGCGCACGAAATCTATTCAAAGAACTTTCCAAACGTTTGGTAGAATCTACTCGTGATCAGAGGGCTGGTTTGTGCCTTGTACAGAGAATCGGCATAGCCATTCAACGTGGCAATGCTGCCAGCCTTCTGGGCACGTTCCCCGCCATTGACAAGGATGACGATGAGTTCTTTGACGCCTGTTAGTTTTTATTTATGTAAGTTTTAATTTTAGTATAGTTAGAGTTTGTTTTTATATTAGATTTAATTGTGTGTTAAATAAATACGGTGTGACAAAAAAAAAAAAAATGATAAATGTTTACATTTATACATTTATCATTATTTTGTTTTTCCTTTACTGTTGTGCCTTAGTAAATACACTCTTTGACTTTTAACTTCTACCAATTACACTTACCTTTACCTGCACAACCGCTGCCTTTACAGCCCCACACAACAAAACGCTGAGCACGCCGCTATCACACGAACGCCGTGTGATTAATTCTATACGTTTACCTGATCTGGTTCCGGAGTTAACCGCGATCTAACAAGACCCTTTTTCTAGGAGATTGGGTAGCCAGCGATAGCTTCACGCTCGTTCTTTATGGGTGGGCAGATTGCTAATAAGTGGGCTTGGGATTAACGGGGAACGTTGTAATGTGGATTGTTTACTACAACGTAATGAGAGTAGGGTAGTAAAAAATTCTGGTCATGTAATTGCCGGAAAATCTTACATGTATGTAATT
Source organism: Autographa gamma (assembly GCA_905146925.1). NCBI lineage: Eukaryota > Metazoa > Arthropoda > Insecta > Lepidoptera > Noctuidae > Autographa > Autographa gamma. The sequence goes on along the minus strand of LR989856.1, from coordinate 10,068,773 downwards.
TAGACAATCTGTAATTTAAAGCCGTAGTAGTTTTTTTTTTTGGTTATTTTTTAAACCACAGAACAGGTTTAAATCCTATTTATAACACTTAACAAATATTAATAAATCGTACTCCTTTTTGATCCATCTCATTTTCGGTCCTTAACGCCTGGAAGAACACTTACTTACAATTTTCACTTACTTTTAAAAAGTAATTTATTTTAATAACTACGAACGCCTGATGAAATAATGTTACTAAAATCACATGCCAGTGAAAGTTGAAACTAAATAATTTTTAAATGAAGTAATAAACAAATGACAATCTCGTAACAGTTTAATTATCTTAAGTGCTACTCAACTAGGTACACCTATCTATAGCCCTAATGTCTGTCTTAATTAGTAGCGATGTTACAAGTACAGTCGACCATGTAGGTACAGTCAACCATGTAGGTACTGTCGGCTCCAGTGGGCCACATGTGATTGAGAAGTGGTGTAATTGTACAATTAGACTGATTACCCTAATGTTATTAGCTTACGGTTTTACGCTAATTAGCTTGCATCCTATTGAATATGCGATAATTATTTCAAGTGGAGTGTAAATGTTTTGTAAATGCATAAATCTTCACAAGATGGACATCGAACATAAATTTTATATTCTTATTTCTCTGAATTTCGGTTAAAATATTGAATAGTGTCCCACCACAAAGTTCAAAAAGTGGTACCTACCAGACACCTAAAATACCTATAAAATATCTCCTATTATTTTAAGGAAATATTGCCAAATACCTTCGGTGTCTTCGCTATAGTAGTTACAACTGTGGTTTTAAGATTGATTTTAAGCAGTTTCTTTACAGCATATACATTATTACATAACCTGCAGCCACCAAAAGCTCATATCTCGAAACAATTCCTCCAGCATTCGATGCCACCTTGGTACCGTTTATTCCGCCTAGGTGCATCGTTTGTTCCGGAGTTCGAGTCTAATTAACAAGCAGTCAATTGCAGGACGCCTTCAGACATAACCCAGCCGGGCGGGGCCAATTATACGCCAATTAATTTTGCAATAACAACCCGGTTAGTTGTGTTATATAACTTGTGTGGGATAAATGAATTAGGATTTTGTTTACACAAAAGTTGGGAATTGGTTGGTTATTGGTTCCTATATTGTGTAACATTGAATGACCTATAATTTACTTACTAAGCTTTAATTCTCAGATCACATCAAACAAGGGAGATGTGCTATCCTTGTAATTTTAGTATGCGTACCCGATGTCGCCACTTTTCACACATTTATATTTGTACACGCCCAAACGAATATCTCAACAGCGCACACACAAACATAAACGTCAACGTGATTTGCTGCAAACACAACAATATCATTGTTACTGTTAACTCACACAACTCACTGCTCCAATCACGGCATTTTTCACACACGCTAATGATGGGAAAAATTGGTCGATAAAATATTTATCGATGAAACAGACGACAAAATATGGTTCATCAAATAAATAAAAAAAATATTATATCGTCGGTATTATTCGGTATTGATATATCTATTTGACTTGAAAAATTAAACAAATGAGTAGGTAGATTACTCTACACTTATATTTATTATTATGTATAATATTATTATGTACTAATGTACCTTCGCCTAAACGTAACAAATATTTTTCTGAAAACCATACTAAAATTGGTTTAGCCGAACACGAGATAATCTCGCAATAACATACAGATAATAATAATAATAATCCATATTTCAGGCATCAAGGCCAATATAAATATAAACAATACTCTACTTAACACAACTTAATAATACTATAAATACATACTACATAATTAACTAATACTAATGTACACGAAGTGTCGGCGTCGTGTTTCGCTGACTGGCATATATACATACGGGTCGAACTGAGAACCACCTTTTTTGAAGACGGTTAAAGACATATTTCTATACCTTCTGTAAGCTAAATAAACAACTAAAACATTAAAACACACGCTTTAACAGTATATCGATACATTGTTTTATCGTTACGACAGATTACTCGTGAAACTGCATCACTATTTTACGGCCGGGTACAGCGGAGGTACCACGCGACTGTCATTACATTTTGAATTTGTGAGTATCGGTGACGCTCGCATCCATTGCGCCGTGAAGCGCAACGAATAATTTAATGATTCTTACTTAGCAAGCAATGTATTTTATTATTACGCTAAGGATGAATTGTCACTTAATGTCATTTATGTTATAATTAATTTCTATTTTTGTGTTTTTATAGAAGAAATATGTAAATATTGTAATACTAACACATAAAATGAGATTCCATCTTTCTCGTAGTTCACTTTTTTGCTTGTATTTTTGCAAACAACAACAGAACAACTCGGCATTTTGGCAAAAACCGAGAGACGTGACGCGAGCGCGTAGTTACTGCCGAATGTCGGCAAAAATCGGTATCAAGTGCAAATTGAGCCAGATGCGTTCGCACGTGCCGGGGCGCTATAACAAATCTCCTATGTTTGATGTGATCTGAGCTTTAATTGCTTTCAATTTATTTATTTACTTGTAATTGTATTGTAATACTGAAAAAAATTGTGGGACAGGTCTACAGTTTTCTTGATTTGTTTAGAAATATTCGTCTTGTTTACATTGTTTTAGATACCTTTCGTCAAGGGCCCACGAGTTATATTTCGGAATTCAATATAACCTGTAGCATACATTTTTCATACATACAATAATAGTTTTTGTCCGAGCTAATAATAAAGTCATTAATAAGTAATCACCATTGCATGCAAGGTAAGGCTAATGAAAATTAAATAACCGTATCATCGATGTTACGTTAATTTTATAAGACTCAGAAACGACAACCCGCATCCAATAAAATATCCCGCAGTATCAAAATTAATGAAAATAATATAATGTAAAACTTGTGTGTGTACTATATTGTGTTTCTTATCGGACGTTTGAAATATACTCCAGAACTGATTCCTTAGCACAAATAAAGTCAACGAACTGCTCACAACATTTTCCCTTGTTAAGTTCTCAAAAGAAAACAACATGACTTCTCAAAATACTAAAATCCTTGATACATATCACTACAAATTTCTGTATCGACTTCCATTCACAACACACATACACACACACACACACCCACGCACACACGCACACACACGCACCCACACATACGCACACTCTTCTCTTCTCTTCTACGTCGTAACACATTTGTCAGAGTGGTTGTGGTTGCGCAGATGAAGCACACGCACACACACACGCACAAACACATCCAGACATGTACGTGTTGTGCGTGGCTTCAAAAGTCTAGCCTCCGACATCTCAGTCATTAATCTTTAACAACATTTCAAAGAAGTGGCTCCAAGTTGCGACACTTTTATGTTTACTACTCAACACTCAGAACTAAGTTTAAACCTTAAGAGGAAACTTCCAAATGGAAAACTACGTTAAAATCAAGCTATTTGAGAGGTATATTTGTCTGTATATGTAGGTATTACATGGTTTTGCAAGGACCGGATTGGAAATATTACATAGTAAAATGTGAATTACTGAACGATTCGTTTGGGCCATATCCATGGACGAGTATGTAATGCATACCGAAATGGCCTTCGCGAATGGTAAATTCAGCAATTTTTTTTACATAGGATTGCGTTACAGGCCACTTTAGTTTAAATGTGATACAATTTTGTTTTGACCAAAATTTTCAAATATTGTTGAGCACCAACTTCCTGACCATCATCCCTGTTTAGTTGGCGTAAATAGGAAAATGATTAAAATGTATAAATGTTCAGATTAAAATAAAAAAAGTATAATGCTCCAAAATTAAATACATCCATAAATACTGAAATAACACAGGAACTCATCCCACAATAAACAATTTACGAAACTCCTCCAAAATATTGAAACAATCATTTAGCACTACAAACTTTAACAAACTACATCAAATTAGAGTGTTTTCGCGAACAATTTTAGTTTTAATTAATTTTTAATAGAGACTGTAGTTATACAATAGCGCACGATTTTACTACCTAACTTAATAATTAAGGGTTATTTGAATAGTATGAAAACATTCAACATACCTCCATTAAAATCCTTGGCTTTATTTATTTTTGTGAAACTATGTGCAGACTAATTTAGCTAATACTTCAATAGTTTCGAAAACAGACCAAATCTATTTTATTAGTCAGCCGATTCTAGGAGATTATTTTAGTAACATATAATTTAATTATTCTGAGAACTTGAAATAATTTTTTCATTTGCAACAATAAATCTGAGGGATCTGTTGGAAAAAATACTGAAATGAATAGTTCATAACCTGAATTCAGGCATAGGATACTACTATTTTAAAACTTTCATTCACAATTTTTTATTTCAGAGGAACTAAAAAATCTTCAACAGCGTAATTAAAAACTGTTAAAAGGAAAATCTAATAACAGACTTTATTTTTACTTTAATTTGTTCGTAAACACTTCTAATCAATTTGCGAGCACGGGAAAGTTCAAAAACAAAACAAACAGTCATTTGGTGCTTCGCTCGTAGCGAATGACCCTACAGGCAATCTTACCCCTAATGCATTTGTTGTGTTAATTCCGTATCGCTTATTAAGAATTCATGGCAATTTACTTTGACATTCTGGAACTCGAAACATAAGGTGAGTAGGCACTGTATGAGGGCCTTTAAAGGAGCGACTAAAATAATTGCCATTACGAACTTACAATTTTGAAATTTTTCTTTTATGCGTCGTCAAGCCAATAGCTGAAGAATAAGTTAACAAAAAAAAAAGTTGAGCCCGAGCTTAAGATAAAACAAGTTTAAGATCCCCTGATTTTTCCTATTCCTATGCTATGATGATCATAGTAATACCAACTTTATATTTAAATTATTATTCTAAGTTCAATACGTATAGCATACATGCACAATAATGTACATATCGCAGAAGCTTATAGACCCTCTCGTTTTGCTAGTTATATCTAGCAAGTATCGCCTATAAAAGTCATTTCCAAATTATTGTCAACTTGATCTTCTTTCAAAAATCCCATCCACTGCACTAAATCTTTTATCACCACTGAATAATTCCCCAACTGGCGCTGTCATGGCAACTGTGTCGCGATTCTCGAGGCCTAAAAGCAAGACATGCGATACATATTATATTAAGCGAAGCGCGCACTCAAGGTTTCTCGACATACTGCACTGTCGAAAGCTTTGAACCCCTAAGTTTTAAGTGTGCTGTGAATTTCATGCAAACAGTTCTGTATAGTCAGCTGTGAATGCTTTACCAGATTATAGTTACATCAGACTTGTGGATTATAGTCATGAATTATGAAGTCGAAAACTGCACAGTGTGGGATATAAGGTATTTTGTCAGGTATTATGATGAATATTTTTATTGTTAATAGAATGTCAAAACTGTATACTCAAATGACAAGGAACAAGCTTTCTTGTTTTGACAACAATTTCTGGGTTCTTTGCAATTGTAGTATTATTTTAATTTGTAATTTTATTCTCATAGTATCTTTTCCAAAAGACGCCAACTCACTAGAACTTTTGATCTACGGCCACAATTTTCCACCAACCCCCTGCATCTTATGTAAATGACCACACCAGAACCCAAGCACCCCTGTACCAAAATCCCCCTAAAAATCAATAACCCAAATACCTATTTCCTCAACACACATGCAGTTAACAAAGCGGTTTATAAAAATCCAAAGCCTTTGGAGTCCAGGTAATCGCCTTGACAAGGGTCTCACAGAGACACCTGCGCACTTGAAATATTATCCGACGGTCTAAACGGATTTGACGGAGAAATCTGACGTTTTTCCACCAAATTTTGGACGTAAAGTGTTTTTGTGGAAGTATTATGTTTTTATTGTCATAAGGTTTGGTGAAAAGTCTTCAGAGCGAAAGTGTCAAGGAGAATTCCCAATGTATTATGTTTCCTTTTCCGACGAATAGCTTAACCAAAACTTTTCTTGTGGGTATGTATGGATATGTAAGGTCAAAAAGATTTTACAACAATCATAATCTTTGAGAACCCTAAGATTTTCCTTTACCTTCTAGCAAGGTACTATTTCAAAAGTCAGGACCATCCCAAAGTCATAAACATCCCAAAGACTGCCAACAAACGTTTGGTTAACAACAAACGGCACTTTGTTATCTCGGTACGTCAAACCCACCGGCTAGTACTTTTACTGCCAAATGGGCCATTACGTCAAGTGTAAAGTACTGTACAATATACCAGATTATATTTGACGAATGAGGAAATCCCCTTTTGTTTACAGGAGATAAGACGGGTTATGTGTGATAAATCATTGTTTGAATATGATGTGAAATGGACTTTGCTGTTTACGACTGCATTCAAATGTTATAAGCATTACATATACAATGATGGTTGTTTGTAAAGCTTGTATTGAGCAAGAAGCCCCTTTGCATTACTTAGTTGCATTTTAGGCCAATAACGAATTAAAATTTTCGAAGAAAAAAGTTTAATTAAATCGGCTTGTTTAGCCGTCTATTTATAAAATCCAGACAGACTTACTTTTGAATATATAATATTACGAGTAGTATAGATAGGAGCTCATTAGGCGATATTATAACGAGTTCAATAATACTACAAAACGTTTGAACCAAAGATGAAAAGACAGCAAAGAGGTTTTTGTTTATTAACCTACGTCTAAGTTTATGTCCGTTCAGAGTGATCTATGGACCAACCCTCTATAACTTCTGATCACCCTTAAAAATAAGACATACAACTAACAATCCCTGCAGTCTGTTACCTCAATCCACACAACTTTATCTAAAGTAATAAAATCCTCCACGAGTTACTATGAGCCTATTCCAACGGGGTCCTATTCCCGTACCAAGCAGCACTGTTGTCGCTGTGGAAGCGAGACAGCGCATTCACGCACATAGCGGCATCTCACTCACTCGATGGCAAGAGAGTCCCTGGTAAGCATTTTACCTTGTGTTCCTTTTATTTTCATTTACCCAACCTAACTTAATAAAGTGGTCTTTCTAACCTCAAAGAGTTGTGTCCTTTTCATTAAAGAACCATATTTGCTAAAAGCTTTGTTGTTTTTCAGGAAACTTGATTTAATTAGGAGCGGTCTTCACAGTTTTATTTTATGAAAATCGAAATTGAGGTTACATTAAAAGGATATAAAGGAAAAATTTTGCGTGCCCAACAGGGTCCACGATGTACTCTATATTTTTTATTTACTACTACTAATACCATTGTGGAAAGCAAATAACAGTTTTGAGTTTGAGTTTGGAAAAATACATTGTTCCGTCTCCTTTAAATGTAAAATTACAAAAACAAAAAAAAACTGCCTTATACATATTTTGTTACTGGATACTTAGTCTTAATAAATTATGCAAATCAGTACAGCCAGAGAAATCCTGAAAGTTTAAACTTGTTAAACATAAATAGGTTGCTATTAAGTATTTAACTTAAATACCCTTAAAAAGTAAATGTTTACTAGGTAAGCATCTAGACGTGACTTTCATTATTTCAGGTAGTAAAATACAATGCAGAAGTATCGCATAACTCCTCAGAATCATCCTTTTCTTCAATTTCGTCCCTGTATTTTCGAGTTTTCAATTTAGTGAACTAGTTTTAAATGTCATGTAAACTAATAACATTTAGAAAAGAATGCACAGAGAATCGCCATAGCGATTCAACGTGGCAATGCTGCCAGACTCCTGAGCGAGTTTCCTACCATTGGCAAGGATCACCATTAATTTTTTGACGCACTTTGGAAAAGCCTTATGATTTTTGTTTTCAATAGCAAATTTTTGAAACATTCTTATGCAAAAAAAGAATATAAGTTTATTCTACAATAAGTACACGTTAAGTAAAAAAAGAACTATCTTTTGAGAACGGCATTGTTGTGTTATGGAAAAATAAAAAAAAAACAGTTATTCTTCTGAATTTCCTTTTAATGTTGTTTATGTCTCGAGAGCTGTATCATAAAACTTAGATTTGCGTGTAAAGTCGGCTAGAGGTCGCGGAAGACAATCAACATTTTTATGACTAGAATACATTGGGCTATAAATTGACTTTTTTTACGGCTGAAATAACAATGTTAGTTTTAGATACGATATGAATTAAAGATAGTTTTTGGATAGGATGATAGAGATGGTTAAGCAACTTGTTTACAATTTCGTAATCAAAAGGAATGTCTTAGTTTATCTACATTTTAAACATAATAATAATAAATATCTGTACTAAAAGCCTATTTTTATACAGCAAAATAATTGCAATTAAAAAAATATATTATACATTTAGTAAAATTACTGAAATAAAAATTGGTTACTGATCCAATAAAAAATATCCATATTTTATAACAACAAAACATTACTTCCTACACCACCGTCTACAGTCACCCTTTTACTATGCAGTAGAAATTTTACTTTTGAACATTCAAAGAAAAATAAAACCACCTTTTTTTCAGAACTGGGTTCGTCACTGCAAAGTTAAATTCCAAAACAAACAAAGTATTTAAACACACTCAATTTAAAGTCCCCTTTTTCTTATCATATTTTTACAAACTACACAGTAGGGATGTCTCTTCTATATAAAAGTTTTATGGTGTGGAATAAAGGGGTTCCTATCAAGAATGTACGGTCCAACTTTTTGCATCAACTTATATTTTTACGCGAACATTTTGTTTTGGGGGCCCAAGAGTTCAATGACCGGCCAGATCAATTATACGGGGTGTAAAACTTTTACGAAGTTGCTTACCTTGTTTTTTATAAGGGGTGCGATGCGATGCGTGGGGTAATATGTCTTACTTATGGGTACTTTTAATTTAACTTTAATAAGAATAAAGTACCTTAATGAACATTAAAAAAAAAACCTTGACGTCTCTTTTCGACGGAAGAAATATTTTAAATAAGATCAATCACTTACCAAAAAGTAACTCAAAATTAAGGTAATTATTTGTATTAGCCATAAAAAGGTGTAATATATGAGTCATATATTTAAAAGCGTTGAGCTACCTCTATAAGGAAATTCAAGATATCTACAAAATTGTAACACGGGTAAATATTATCAAAAACATCACGTCCCGTACGTACAGTGGCAGATTTTTCTTCAAACAAACGTGGCTTGAAGTTAGTGCACGCTTTTAAATTTATTTCTAAACTCGACAGCGAGTTCGACAAAATGTTATCCTCGAGAATTGGTAATGTGTTTCACAAATGGGGGTACATAACTTAAAAGATTATAGGAAAATAAAAGATAAATATTTTCATAAAAATAGATCGTGTTATTAGTTACATAAAATTAATTTATATAATACTTATGACATTTTATACCTATGTGTATTCTTGTAAATTGTAGTCAATAGAGAACTGAGCCAATGTCTAAGCTTAAAAGACTGTGTTAATATTTTTTAGATTTAAATTAAAAAAAAAAACATATTATTCATTAAATTACCCCTTATAGCTTGATGAAAAATGTAATGGTTCCTGAACAATTATCAAATAATTTAAACGCATACGTCTATTTTTGTACCACGTAATACAAGTTCTTCAACACAACTACTTGTCTGAATTCGTAAAAAAGAATAAGTTCTACAAAAATCTTCTAGCTTTAAAGTACGTGGTCATCATAATATTGTTATTGGTCTAAGAATATGTAGTTTCAAATGAATGCTTAAGGAAACACTTTATTTTAAGGCGCTCCCCCGAGCAAAATGCGCAAAAACGGAGTTTTATTAAGCTATAAACTCGATATTTAAAACATATATCAAATTCACTGTTATACCAAATCATTATTTAATATGTTGTCTTTAATTTCAACAGAGCTTTTTCTTTTTAATGTAGCGAATATTTAGTAGTACTCATTTTAAAAATGGTCTATCAAAATTTATTCCTTGCATAGGCTCACGATGTACACGTATTTTATTAATGTAACTTATACCAACTGATAGAGGATTTAATTCTTAACATTTTCATCTGCTTTGTTTTTCAAAAAGACCAAACATCTATTTTATAATTCAAATTATTCCTAAAAATGGTCAATTTCACAACATAAACACAGTCGCGGCGGCGATTCAGCAGTCAGCCGTAGGCTCTCGACGTGAGAGCACGTCGGTTTTTTATTTGAAATGTCATTTACAATTTAATATTATGACAACTGTCAAAAAGTCATTGATAGCCCTATGTAGTTTTACACACGGCACTGGTGATAAAATTCAAATAGCATGGAATACATATTTATGTTTTACATAACATATCATCACGCCGGTATCCCCGAAGGGTTAGGCAGAGGTGTACCAATGTACACCCACAATTCGCCGATATGTTTAGGTCCCATGTAAGTAATAGGGGGCGAGCTTTATTTATGTTTTAAGATTTTTTTTTAAATCTGACATTGAAATAAAACTACTTTTTACGGTTTTTTTCGCGGTTTATAATTAGTAGTTTTATTTCATCTCATATTTATATTTGTTTAAATATGTCCAACTATCAAAAGGTCGAAATAATTCTTATGCGTCTACAAATGTCTTAATTACTTTACATGAAATAATATGTTACTTTTTTGAAGTTTTATTTAAATAGCGTCTAAGTCTATGAAAAAAATATATAAAATTGGAAATACAATTGATAGAATCGTTCTTTGTTTTTATTAAATTCAGTTACTTATGTGTGAAATTGAAAATTGCCTTTGGTTTCGGTATCAGACGAACCATTAACCCGGCTCCGGGGAGGATAGAGACATCTTCTCTGTTTTCTACCGGAGTAAATCCTGCTTGGCGCGTCCTTGCCGCGGGGGTGGGCATCTCACGCTTCAGTAGGCCGGAGCGTGTGGGTGGCTAAGTTCAAGTAGGGACCCAGTACCACGGGGTATAACGTGGTCCCCTGCCCAGGGTTACGGGTGAAGACCTCAACGGCAACTGCGGCGGAGAAGAAGGACTTCGGTACGGCGTAGGATGGCGGAAGAGGCAACGGATCTGAGGTACCGTAAGCGACATTAGGGTTCAACCTGAACAAGTCGGTATCCTCTGCAACCAAACCGGCTCCCCATGTAATGACTCGTCATTCCTGGGGATTTAGCCGATGAGGTCGAGAGGGGTTCACGGATGCTGGGCAAGTCCGTGATCTCAAAATTGTGTCCCAGGCATGCAACGCCTGTGGAGAGGTCACTCCAACCGAGCCTGAAAAGGTTCAGGGAACAACACGGGGAGTCGCAGTCACCGGTGATAAGCTTTGTGCTAATGGACGTATGCGCGGGCGCCAGGGGCGACTCCTGACGGTAGGATAGTCCATCGCGACTAATTGACCAGTTATCGCCTGCCTAAGCTGGGCAGCCCCCGGCCAATAAGGTACTGGTCCGTCTCTCAACCTGAGCTTCTATAGGTGTGTGGAGCAACAGGCACTTAGTGTCTGGAACAGGTTGAGTTTTCGATGCACCTAGCAATACAAAGAATAAAACTAACAACTATAAATCAAAATCAATTAAGACCACAAGATTTGCTACGTGGAACGTGAGAACTATGCTTGCTGGAATGGACAACCCGACATCAACCATCGACGAAACGCCGACGCTCAGAAAATCCACCATCATAGACCGAGAACTTCATCGCCTTCGTATAGATGTAGCTGCATTACAGGAAACTCGACTTCTCGAAGAAGGCAGTATTAGAGAAGATAATTACACCTTTTTCTGGAAGGGAAAAAATGATGGCGCGAGACGAGAACACGGCGTTGGGTTTGCTGTCCGAAACGGTCTACTTCAATGTATCGAAACACCTACATGTGTGTCCGAACGCATAATTGCACTTAGACTCATGTCAGCCTCGGGTCCTATTACTCTTGTCTCAGCTTACTCACCAACTTTAAAAGCCGACACGGATATTAAAGATAATTTTTATGACGACTTAAGGCAGTGTCTAGAAGATATCCGTTCAACTGATAAACTTCTCTTACTCGGCGATTTCAACGCAAGAATAGGAAACCAATCTGACGACTGGCCAGTATGCATCGGAGCGCATGGAATTGGCAACATCAACGAAAATGGGCAACGCTTGCTGGAACTTTGTGCATCCCTATCTCTATGTGTAACGAACACCTATTTTAAAGGTAAACCTTCTCACAAAGTATCATGGAAACATCCACGTTCGGGTCACTGGCATCAGATAGACTTTATTATAACTAGGAGAAAGGATTTGCGTGATATACTTAACTGCCGCACCTATCACAGTGCAAATTGTGACACCGACCACTCCCTCGTTATGGCCAAATCAAGACACGTTCCTAAGAAAATTCACAGTGCTAAGAAAGCCCCCAAAAAAGTTGCATTAAACATCGTAGCAACATCAGATAGGAACTTGTGTAAAGAACTAGAAAAGCTAATTCAAAGCAGACTTAGCAAAGAGATCCTGGAAAAGATCAGTGGTGTTGAGGATATGTGGCAGCTAATAAAATCGGAAATAACGCAAGCAGCTGAAGTAGTGTTCGGCAGGAAGGAAAAGACTGCCAGCGACTGGTTCACTGAGTATGAACAGGTTCTTTTACCATTAATTGAAATTAAGCGGACATCCCACATAAATCTCCTGAACAATCCTAGAGATTCCGCCACGCAATCTGCATACAAGGCAGCAAAAGCAGAAGTACAACGCATCAGCCGGAAGTGTGCTAATGAATATTGGGTTAAACTCTGCCGGTCGATTCAAGAGTACCGGGATGCAGGTGACTTTAGGGGTATGTACCATGGTATAAAGACGGCAATGGGTCCTAAGAAAAGAATACGTGCAGCCATCAAAGACGCTAATGGAGACCCAATTACAGAAAAAAACAAAGAACTTGACAGATGGGCACAGCATTACTCAGACCTGTACTCTCAAGAGGTTACTATACATCCTGACGCACTGGCGGTTTTCAGCACCAGACCCGCAAGGACAGAACTTGACGAACCTCCTACCGCTGACGAATTCCTCGAAGCTGTACTGAGCTTGAAACTGGGTAAAAGCACTGGTAGTGACAATTTACCTGCGGAACTAATTAAACTCGGTTGCGTTTCTTCTCCCATGTACACTCTTTTACTGCGCTGCTGGGACACGGGGACTATTCCTCAAGACATGAGAGACGCCGACATAATCACCTTGTATAAGGGCAAAGGTGACAGGGGTGATTGCAATAATTATAGAGGCATATCTTTATTGAGTGTAGCAGGAAAGGCTTTTGCAAAAGTAATCTTACAAAGATTAAACATTTTGGCCTCCCCGATTTATCCAGAATCACAATGCGGTTTCAGAGCTGGCAGGTCGACCACCGACATGATATTTACTCTTCGACAGCTACAGGAAAAATGCCGTGAACATAGCGTACCACTGTATATGGCCTTTGTCGATCTCAATAAGGCATTCGATACGGTTAGTAGGGAAGGGCTCTACAAAATATTGAGGAAAATTGGTTGCCCCCCGAAACTGTTGTCACTTATCCAGTCCTTCCATGATAAAATGAACGGCTCGATCATATTGGATGGTAAAAAATCCACATCATTTGGCGTCAACCGAGGAGTCAGACAAGGCTGCGTGCTTGCTCCTACCCTGTTTGGTATCTTTTTCTCGGCGCTCCTGTCGACCGCTTATGGGGATTGTGATGTTGGAGTGCATCTGCACACAAGAAAGGATGGAAGACTGTTCAACATAGGTCTACTTAAGTCAAAGAATAAGCGTCTAGACTTAATTGCTAGAGAACTCCTTTATGCAGATGATGCTGCACTAGTTGCGAACTCCGAGAGTGAACTGCAGGAACTGGTGACGAGATTCAGTCACGCTTGTCATCTTTTCTCTATGAGCGTGAACACAAAGAAAACTGTCATCATGGTGCAAGGCGTGCAACAGCCTCCTAAAATCACACTATGCGGAGATACACTTCACGTCGTAGACAGCTTCTGCTATCTTGGCTCTATTACCACAAAGTCCCTTTCGAATGACAAAGAGATAGATACTCGGATAGGTAAAGCGTCGACTGCATTCGGGAAACTATTTTCGCGCGTATGGAAAAACAGTAAGCTCACAATCCATACCAAAGTCCTTGTATACCAGACCTGTGTTTTGAGTATATTACTCTATGCGTCAGAAACTTGGACCTCATATGCGAAACAAGAGCGCAAACTAAATGCTTTCCACATGCGATGCCTGAGGACTATACTTGGAATCACATGGAAGGACAAAATGAGTAATGAGGTGGTTCTCTCAAAAATGCAATGTTCCAGCATAACAGCCATGTTAAAGCAACGTAGGCTTAGTTGGCTGGGTCACGTTTATCGTATGTCCCCAGAGAGACTACCACGACAAGTCATGCTCAGTCAAATAGCGGACGTAAAACGACCTACTGGACGACCCATTCTCAGATTTAAAGACTCTTGCAAGCGGGACATGATCAGCTTCGGTATACACGTCGAAAATTGGGAGAAACGTGCCCAAACTAGACCGGAATGGCGCCACGACATTAAAGTCGGAGCACTTAAGCACGATGAAGACTGGCTCATGAAATTGAAGCAGAAAAGAATTTGTCGGGCTCGATCACCTCCTTCAGACTCACGCTTCACCTGCGACAGATGCGGCAAGAAATGCCGTGCTGCTATAGGGCTTTACAGCCACCGAAGGCTCTGCAGTAAAAAGTAATTATGAACCCACGAGCGCTGCAACCATCATCTGCAAAGATGCTGTGGCCAATATATATATGTGTGAAATTAATGGGCTCTCGTAAGCAATTAATTACTTTTGCCCGACCTTGCATTTATATGACAGAAATTCATAGGAAATATGTTGAAAAAGTCTTTGATTCTGAAAAAGTAAACCTTGTGAAATATACTATTCAAAATATTTAATGCGGTTGTTTTATACTTATTTCTAGAGATATAATTATCTAGGTTTTCCCTGGCCTATAGCTTTGATAATACTTGTAAAGAATTATAATCAGAGTTTTTTTAATAATCCTGACAGAATAATATTATGTATGTTAATGTTTTCTTATAGGCTTTCTTGTTATATTGTTTAGTGCATAAAAATAGTCTATAAAATAGATGATCAAAAGCATATATGAAAAAAGAAACAGCATTAATTCAAATACATTTATTTTTCATCCTTCCTTATCACGATATTATCCAGGAAACCAGCAGGTGCAAAGAGGTTTTAAAAGACTTTCTTTTCTCTCTCGTTCTTTTTCACGTAATAAAATCCAATTTAATTTAAAATCGGAGTCAAACATCACAGCAAAATTTCGTCGTAAGTGGTGGGTAATCGGAGTCTTTTGGCTAGCACAGGGAGAAATCTCGAAAGTCCATAAGCAGTCCAAGTCAAAAAGCAAAATAATAGAAATAACAAATGCGCAAACAAAGATTTTGGTGCGCACAAGCAAAGTGACGTGCAAGACAATGTCAGTGGCATGACGCAAAATTTCACATTGATTGTATCCGTTGTTGTTGCCATGCTAGATTGAAGTTTTCATAATAGTATTTTGATGTCATTTATTAATTTCGGTGATGTTGGGTAGAAATAATAATATGTCCTTAGACTATTCAGGTTCATAAATCTTCAATATATTCTAAAAGCAAGCTTTTATACATAGTTTACTAGCCAAAGATATTCGTATGACTTAGTTTAGATTTAACGTTCATATGGCAACACTCAAAGTACAATTCAATCAATTGTATTTCCAATTTAATGTATTTTTTTTCATGGACTTAGACGCTATATTTCATGTCAAGCTGTAATTAAGACGTTTGTATATCACGCATAAGAATTATATCAACAATTATTTCGCCATTGCCCTTTATTATGTGCGTAGAGTATTTCTTAAGTACTACTCCATGCGAGCGCGCTTTACACTCACACACTGTCAACTTTCACACATTCACAAATCATGCCGTATTGAGACAGCAATACTTTCTTCAAGAACCGAATTTTCAAAAGTCTCGCCGCCCGCCTTTACTCTGTATACGTGCCTTGTTAGAATCACACTGAATAAATGGTTAAAAAAATAATTTTTGAAATCGGTCCAGCCGTCTTTGAGAAATCCCGAACTTCGAGAAATACTCAAACGTAAAAAAAAAACATCCGCATTGAAAATCTCCTCCTATTTTCGAAGTTGGTTGAAAAAAGATTTTTGTAAAAAGACATTCAATACCTTTCTGACTAAATAACTTTACATCATTAAATGATTCACTTACTTGAGTTATAATTTTAGATACAAATAAAATATATTTCTCTTATCTTTTTTTTTAATCTTGCGAACATGATTGATTATATTTTTGTCTATAAATTCATAAGTCTACTATTTTTACTACTTAATACGTCGGTATATCAAACAGATGGCGTTGTATTTTCATAGAAAGTAGCGATGTATATGTAGAGGGGCAAAGAGGGGGGTTTAGAGGTCAAACGCACAAAGTCATTTGCTCGGGGTAGCGCCTTAAATAAAATTCTTTATTTAAATAATGTTGACTTGCATTGTCTCTGAAACTGCTTCTTTTTTTTTTTGGTTGCTTCACTTTTGTTTTTATTAATCCTTCTGACACTCAACTTACTGAATGATATGATTGTCACTGGTCATTGATAAGACAAATTAATATTATTATTTAAATAGCTTAATCCATAGATAACTTTTATTTAAAACTTGGAAAACCATTTTACAGGAAACAAATGACAGACACAATTTTAAATTTAGTTATACCTATTTGTCACCACTTGGCGTTCGGGAAAGGTGAAAATGATCCTTTTATAGTACTGCTAACGGTTTTATTATTTCAATATATCGAAACAGGCAGGTTTACGAGCGTTTTATAGGCGATCAAAGTTAACTGCACCGAAATTCACTTTTTTCTCAAAACATAAAACGAAGGCTTGTGAATTTTGCTTTATGATTCTATTGTATATGTTTTTTTTTTATTTATATGTGTATGTTGTCTGGTACTAATGTAAAATAATAATAATTCTTCTTTTTCGTTGACAAATAAAGGCCAGCAAGAGCAGATTTGAGTACATTCTTAGTTCCGTGAATAATGATTAGCTAGTTTTAGATCCTGAATGTTTCTTCCCGAAATTGTTAAACACCGTTTAATTTAATCTTTTAAGAGCTTTATATGTAAAGGTACCTCGTATTTGTAAATACTCCAAACAGACTTCCAAAAATATCTCACCTGAATTCCCTAATTCCTGTAACCACTCAAACTGTCCAAATCTAAAGCTTATACGATTCTCGATAATACGGTTCTCGATTAAATTAAACAAACAACCATTTTACCTAAGTTGTAGTACTAGTTAGGAGTACCTACAAACGATAGAGGGTAGAAAAATATTTGCCCGGTAGGTGGCTCACTGTCCCCAGTCCCAAAAGGGTCGTTGGACGAAAGCCTCTTCTGAGGGGCGGCCCTATTCTGATAGATTTTATTCTTAGGACGTTTTGTGTTATAAAACATATTTAATTTATAAAAATTAGGAAGAAAAAATCATATGTTGCACAGGGCCATTTGTTTAGGAGATAAGTTGCAAGAAAAATAAAAGAAAATGAATAATAACGACAAAATAGGAAAGCCTTACAAATTGGATTTATTGAAAATAAAACCTAATAATGTATGAGTGGTAGATCAAATCATTAAGTTTGACATTTCCCTGCAACAAACACAGTATGTATTTATTATGAAAAGTAGAAAAAAAAATACTACCGGTAGCATCTTAAAATGATATAATAGCAATTAAGTAACCAATAATGTTGACACGCATTGCGAGTTCATTTTATCGGTCTAGGTCATGGTGAAGGCGGCGATTGACTTTCTACGTTTTGAAACATTCGTTTAATCTCTTTTTTACCGTCACCTTGTTTAAAAGAAATTGAAATTGACGTCCGCATACATTACTACTGCAATTCCATATGGTTGTTTAAGGACTTATCAAAATCTTATAAACGTTTTTAGAAAATTCGGAGTTTTTATGTAGTTACATCCGATCTTTAGAATTGGTAATTGAGACATTCTCGACAAAAAGGACCAATATTTATTTTCCAGAAACAGTTCACAGAATACGCCGCGAAAGCACGGAGAGACTGCGGACAATCCGTATTGCTGTTTTGATTAAATTTTGACAGAGCAATGCAGATTGTTCTTTTTATGCAGCACCGGAAAAATTGAACTAGACCGGACAAAAATATTTTATACAACCCTTTTGACTGCGAAAGAGTTGTTCAATGCATTTGGTATTGTGTGCATGTGTTTTATATTGCACGGGTATCCACTGGTCCTTGTGTATTGGAAAATATCATTTCAAACAAAAGTCAACCGCATCTTTTCGTTGGATATTTACCAAAAGGTCTTTTAAACCAAAGGACGACAGATCTCAAAAAAAAAGGTGATAAGACAAATTTAAGCTATGTTTGAACAGCAATTACTTAATTGCATGTAACAATAAAAGGTAAACATACAGTACTATTCAAGTGGTGGGGTACTACAAATTGGAAGTCAGGCGTGAAGTAGCATTGGCAACTTATCTTCTGAAGGTTTTGAGAGGTAAGGTACAAAACTCTGGTATACTCTCAGAGATAGGTTTTTGTATTCCGGACGAGTATGTGACGCGGCGGCGCAAGCCGCGGCTGCTGGTGGTGCCGCGTGCGCGCACTAACCTGCTGGGGCGCGCACCGCTCACTCGCGCGTTGCGCACGCTCAACACGGTGGCTGATGAAATTGACATATTTAACTGTACACTGAGCGAGTTCACAAGGGCTACTTACTGTGTAGTATGTAAGGATGTGTAGTATGTATGTGTATGTAAGGAAATGTAGGTAGTTAAGTTATAGTTAAGGAAACATACTTTAAGTTACTTTGTCGAATTAGTTAAGTTATCTGTAATGGCAAGTAATATGTGTTAATAAATAAATAAATAAAGTTTAACTAAGCATAGCAATAAAAAAACACTTTCACGGTTCAGTAAATTTTCTCACAGTCGATTTCGTTTTTATACGTCGTGTAACGTAAAGAACATAATAGTATTCAATTTTCATATATTATATTTTTAGCGGAAAGTTTATTCTTCAAATAAATATAATTAATTATCTTGGTTTACGTCGAAGTTTTTCTTAAATAATAGCTTATAAACAAAACAGATTAAACCCCGTTTCATGAGCGCAAAACTTTAGTTGAATTCAAAATTTGCGTCTGTCTTAATCACTCACTTAGTAACAGATATTTTACATGAACATTTACTTAATAACACAATTGCAAATAGTCTACACAACAACTGTGGCAAATCACAATGAAATGTGATTTGTACTGTCCCAGCAATCAGTGTAACGGTTCACCGGCTGTCTCTATCTTGTCCCTGAAGTGTTGCGGCAGTTGCCAAACACTTTCCTCATCATCCAAACAAAACATTAACTATAAATAGTTACAATAACACCGGGTCAGCACAGTCAACCTGCAAACATGAAGTTGTTAGTAGCAGTGGCAGTTGTGTGCCTAGCAGCGGCATACGCTCGGGAGTTGGGTGAGGAGGAGAAAGATCTCGTGGCTGCAGCAAGTGGGAAGAGCAGTAAACATGAAGAGGGTGGCGGCCACGAACACCACGCCGACCACCATCATGAGCACGGAGAGAAAGGACACAAAGGTCACAAAGGACACCACCATCACCACAAGGGCGAACATGGACACCATGGAAAACACCACCACGCAGGACACCATCACGAACACGGCGGCCATCACAAGAAGCACCATGATGAACACGAACATCATGGACATCACCACGAACATGGACACCACCACAAGGGAGGCAAACACGGCCACAAGAAGCACCACGACAAGGGCGAGAAGACCGATGGCTACCACAAGAAATACCACAAGGACGAGTTCCACAAGGACCACCACTTCTACGATGACCACCACAAGGAAGGCAAGCACCACAAGCACGGCAAGCATCACGGACACCACGAGGACAAGGGAGGACATCACAAGAAGGGAGGTCACCACGAACATGGCCATCATGAACATCACCACGGCAAGCATGGACACCATGACAAGCACCATCATGACGAGGACCACAAAGGACACAAGGGTCATCACGGCCATGAAGAGCACCATCATCATCATCATGATCATGGCAAGAAGGGCGGTCATCACGACCACAAAGACTGGGGTTTCCATCACGGAAAACATTGAGTGGCCAAAAAAATTAAACTGTGATATTATTTATAATTTTTGTTACGGGTTTTTGTTAGTTTTTTATAAATTATTGTTTAAGCTTCGTTACAAAGATGTTTAAATAAAATTGTTATTCTCTTACTTATTTATTTTCTTGAACTTCAACCAACAAGCTGAATATGAAAAGGTTTAGTCAGACCTTCTTGTTTATTTGTTGAAGGAATAATATCGCCCTGTACTGGACCAGAAAGAAGCACCAAAATTCTTCTGCAAATTATTTTTGCATATTATTGACGTGTGAAATTAAAGCAAGCTAGCGAGATTTTGTTCTGTTGAAAATTATTTAGCATTGTATATTGTTTCCCACATTTTGTTTATCATGACGCAAGTTACATTTTTACCATTCTTATTAGGATGTAGTACCTACTATCTAAATAATTATAATACAATAGACAAATCTCTTCGTATACATTTAAACTAAAAACATGAGTCTTAATTGGCTTAAGATAATGATGTTTGTAACTAGGTCGAACCGTAATGTCTGTTCGTAAAAGATCACCTGTCTTGTCGGATTAAAATTGGTAATTCGTATGTGGTTAATTTCGATTTCAGAGTAATAGATTATTTTGGGGGGAATTTTTCGATTTAGATAGGTCCCTTTTTTTTGGGATGTTTGGTTCTCTTAGTCACACACTTTTTATCTAATCTAAACGACAATGCGTGTTAACACAGAAATATTCTGGAGTTTGCTTCCAATCATTTATCTGCTGTATTATTTGAAGACCAATTTCCTGTACTTAACAATCCACATATCTTTTTATTACATTTTGTCTTCAAATGTAATGAAAACCCAAATTTCAGCATTGTGGCAACATACTTTTTGTGTGCTTGTGTCAACAACAAGGATTTTTTTTGTATAAAATAAGTTGGTTAATTCCTTCGATATAAAGTACCAGAAGTATGAAGTAAAAAAGTACTATATTTTACCCAAGCTAAGTTTTACAAAATGATTTAAATAAAACCTTTTGAAATCAATTGCCGCAGTTTTTCAAAACCAAAATTAAGTTATCGCCATGGGCAAAGTACAACGGGATGTCTTCTACAGTAAAATTATGGAACTGGACACAAGAAATATTAATGGAATTTAAAAGTTGAAGCCTTCAATTTAAATTTTGAGATTCTAGACACCGGTTTTATTTCAAATAAAGTGGTTTTATGATGATTGTTGTTAAAATATATATTTTTACAATCATTTTCGTAAAATCCAACAATGGAAATTACTTCTTTTTCGTTAAGGTAGAAAAAACCATTGGCTTCCAATAAAATATCAGAATACTAATAATGACCTTAAAGTATGCATGATCGCATGGAAACTCCGGAAATATTTTTGGAATTTTACCGCTAATGAAGCAAAAGGCCGAAGTTGCTGCTGCCTCATCCTAAAGAACTGATTCTTTACCCAACAAAAAAAAAAAAAAAAACATGAAACTGCCTCTGTGACCTAGTTTTGCTAAGCGCGACTGCTACGCTAGAGGTCTTGGGTTCGATTTCCTAGACGATCAAGGTGTTATTGAGTTTTTCTATGAAATTCTCTATCAGGCATATCATTCTCTATCAGCAGGTCGGAGTTCGGATTTGTGCCCGGTTAGTGGCAATAGGCTCGCCCCCTATTACATGGGACCTAAACGGTATATTCCACTTAGTTCATCTGAGTGATATCACCCAGGTGAACAAAGTGTAATATACCACCTAAACATACCGGCGAACTGTGGGTGTATATTGGTAAACCTCAGCCTAACCCTTCGGGGATACAGGCGTGATGCCATGTTATTTTATGAAACTTACAACTAAAACAAAATACTTTATGGTTTTGAGGATATAAGTTCTTTAGGAATCAATCTAAGAGTTTCGTTTGTAGTTTAGAAATTAGGAGAATTCCTGGAAACATTAATTTCCTAAGCAAAACCAACTTTCATTAAAATAATGGTAAATTTATTTTAGGCCACACTTTAGTCTTAGTGGGCTGATTAACTCACTCAAATGCATCCTGGTTGATGGGTGAAGACACTGAATACTTAAGGATGGACATCGCCTTTAATCTTGAGAAAGAACCTACAGGCGATTTTATTGTCAGCTGGTAAGCGGTTTAAATTGCTGATGAAAAATACACTTCATCGTAATAATTAGAAAATCTAAAATCGGAAAAAAAATCAAAACTGGGCGAAAAGGGAAAACATCGAAAAAAGATTTACAAGGTAGAAATTTTATGGTGGTCTAGCGGTGGAATGAACGGATTTCTATACACAAAGTTGCAAGTGCGAACTCATTACTAACACATACCCATATAAGTTTTTAATGTTACATGGTCTTACTTATTCTAGACATCATTGAAAATCGATGAAAGAAGAACATAGTAAGAAAAGTTGGGTTTGAAACTTAGTATCTGATATCGCTTTCTTGCAACAAGGGAGGAACAATCTATGGTTGTACCTTTTCTATATAGGTAGTAACATCTGTCCAGCAGTAGCACAATATTTTGGTTTGGTTGGTAAAATAAGCAACAAATATTAATGCATCTTTTAAAAAAGTTTGATTGCAAGATGTTCGTCAAGATCACTAATAAGCCTTTTAGTAAGACGGCTCAAAGCCTAGTTATCCAACATATCAATGCATTAAACACAGTCTCCAATTAAATTTCTAATTACCTTAATAGTTTTTGCAATCCTGTTTCTTCTTTTAATATAAAAAAAACACTTGTCCAATATTAAATTAAATCTTTAAATGTTTTATTGATCGAAAAAACGAAATAATGAAGACTGTCAACTACAGTTAGCTAGTGGTAGCTATTTTACGTTGACCCTGAAAAGTGTCGCACTTACCAATCGGTTTCCTCATCATCGAAACTAAGATAAATATAAACTATAAATAGCTTCAACAATTGCTGAATAATACAGTCAACCTGCAAACATGAAGTTGTTAGTAGCAGTGGCAGTTGTGTGCCTAGCGGCGGCATACGCTAGGGAGTTGGGTGAGGAGGAGAAAGATCTCGTGGCTGCAGCAAGTGGGAAGAGCAGTAAACACGAAGAGGGTGGCGGCCACGAACATCACGCCGATCATCACCATGAGCACGGAGAGAAAGGACACAAAGGTCACAAAGGACACCACCATCACCATAAGGGCGAACATGGACACCATGGAAAACACCACCACGCAGGACACCATCACGAACACGGCGGCCATCACAAGAAGCACCATGATGAACACGAACATCATGGACATCACCACGAACATGGACACCACCACAAGGGAGGCAAACACGGCCACAAGAAGCATCACGACAAGGGCGAGAAGACCGACGGCTACCACAAGAAATACCACAAGGACGAGTTCCACAAGGACCACCACTTCTACGATGACCACCACAAGGAAGGCAAGCACCACAAGCACGGCAAGCATCACGGACACCACGAGGACAAGGGAGGACATCACAAAAAGGGAGGTCACCACGAGCATGGGCATCATGAACATCACCACGGCAAGCATGGACACCATGACAAGCACCATCACGACGAGGACCACAAAGGACACAAAGGTCATCACGGCCATGAAGAGCACCATCATCATCATCATGATCATGGCAAGAAAGGCGGTCATCATGACCACAAAGACTGGGGTTTCCATCACGGAAAACATTGAGTGGCCAAAAACATTGAACTGTGATATTATTTATAACTTTTGTTACGGGTTTTTGTTAGTTTTTTATAAATTATTGTTTAAGCTTCGTTACAAAGATGTTTGAATAAAGTTGTTACATAAAAGGTTTTATTTTCATTTACATTTAAAACAGTGAAGAATTTGAATCGTGTTTTTTGGGATCTTACTTGTGATCGCCATTACCAAATGCATCAGCTTGTTAGCCTACAATAGATGCATTGCTAAAAGAATTTTTAACTGCACTCGTTATTAGCTCAACAAACCAAGGTTATAGGCCCAACATTTATTCATACTTCTGAAAGTACCTTTATCATCAGAATATTATCGAACACCTTTCATTATGTCCCTGTTAATATTCTTTGACTAACGACTAATTACTAAAAGAGTATATCCAATAATTTTCTCTTTATCCAATTACTTGATACGACTAATAGGATCCTAAGAAAATAGATTTGAACTAAATTGACTGAAATTAAGGACCCTAAGTTAAAACAATAATGTATACAAGTTGTAGGACTTTAGGTGATAAAATAATACGTTTAAAATAATGTTCGGTGAGCTAAGTCTACCCAATTTAGGTTAGGAGCTTTTGTTGTAGACAGATGACCTAAAATTAGTTTTAACGTCTCAGGTATTTTAAGTTACATTTTTGGGCCATTACGTAAAAAAATAGTTTTTTTGATAATTCGATCGACTTTAACACCTGTTTAAAACTTATCAAATATTCGATGATGGCTTCATCTAACTTGAAAAGAAGCGTTGAAAAAGTAGATGTGACGATAAAATTTAATAAATATGGCACCGTTATTTCCGAGTACGAAGACAATAATTGTAATTATTACCAATAGAATCATATTAATTGATATTACTATATCTCATAAAACACTTAGTGCTAATATATTAGATGATAATACAATTTGCAGCTCAATTGGTGTCGTTTGACCTTGCCTGTTTGTTGGACTAATTCAATCTTATTGATTCCGTAATGAAATGAAAGTTGATACACAAAAGACTTAGTCTTGATAAATTTTTATTGCCTTTTCATTAATAAATAAATGTACTTGTTATTATTTTGATCAGGGCTAATATTCAACTTGTATCCTTTTCTAAATTTTTATCACAGTTTTTTTTCTGAATGGCACTTTAATCAATTTACATTTTCACTTTTTACCTCAAGGAATATTAGCAATAACTTAACAACAAGAAATCACACGTAATATCTCGTTCTCAGCATCTCGTTTTCAGCTCATTCATGATATTCATCTAAAATGTAAATTAGACGTAATAGATGAATGTAGCAGACTAAGTTGCATGACGTGCCTACATGAATCGGGAAAGCACGTGAGACGCTGAAGACTGTCACATTACACTCGGCTCGTAGAAGCCGTTTATACGCCTAATGATACAAGTTACTGGCGAAAGCGGGAACAATAATATGCCAGATTTATTGGAATAACTTTTGGAATCGGTTTGCAGAAATTTTTACATACCTACCAATATTATTTTGAAACTTGCTTTTCCTCTCGGAAATTTGCAGATAAATTGTCGTTAAACATTTCCAAATAAGCTACCTAAGCTTTTTTTAAATATTAGCTTGTTCATTAATTATTGTACACGTAGTGATTGACTAAGCAGTAATCGTAAAATAATCTGCAGACCTCAGATTTTCACTCAATTCACTGTTTTTTACAAAATTACACTACAAATCAGTCAAGTGTCATTCAAAATTTTAGAAAATAAATATTCATTTAAAATAGAATCACCAGCCGCTTATGCCTCGCACCACTGTAATCCAAATCCTCATCCATGTATGCGCGGTGTCATAGTAACACGCGGCATCCATCGGGCGTATCGTTCAAGCACACTCACTCGGTACTCCGTATGTCACTTTAACGTCAACTGCTTTATCATTTGATCTCCCAAAATGTTTCATTCTTGTGAAGTTTTGAGCTTTCGATTAATAGGGTAAATAGTGTACATTGATGTTTTATTTTAGTTTTCCATTGTTGGGTTATCATTTATTATGTCATGATTGAGATCGTTTACTATTTTAACATTAAACTATTTTCGGATCCCGAAAGGCTGGTTTATGTTTAGTTCATTAGTTTATTAGTTGATCATCTATCAAATCTTTTAATAACTGCGACTGATTGTAAATATTTTGGTAAAGCTCAACTCAACTCAAGAAATTTTACAAGAGTTAATATAGAACACACTAAAATCATCCGATATGACGATTACGACTTTTGAAAAAGCAGACCAAGACGATACGAGGATTGGTATATTTATCCGTTATTTTAACTTTGGAAGTAGGAAATATCCATGAGTCAGTTAGCATCGGTTAGTAGGTGAAGAATTTAGGGCAGTCCGTCGACCAACCAGACAGGCCCGAGACATCGGTCCGTAAACGAATTCTCAAATTCTGAGAAGGCTGTAAGGTACTAGAGAAATTCTTACAACGATTACCTTACCATATTTTTTGGAAGCAACAATAGTTCTATTTTTAGTATTTATTTACTTTCTATTGAAATATTGAATACTTACTTCATCTTATTTTAATTCAGAATTAAAATTTTCAAATAAGTCAATGGACCAATTCAATATGGGTATCCAAGTTATATACTCTTGAAATAAAACAAGAACATAGTATAAATGAGTAAGAACATTAATGTAATCACTGTATAAGTTACAGCGAGTTCTGAAACCAATAGAGTTAAGTGGCAAGAACTGCATCACTAGTTAACTACTTTTACGATATTTGTTCGTATTGGTGTTCAACGTGTATTAGTCGAAACAGTTTGTATTCCCGTTAAGTACACCTTATTTGTGGCTCTGCTAGTCAGAACTTTGGTTACGGTTTAATTTAGGCCAAAAAGTTTCAAAATTTAATAAATGGTATTATTATAATTATCCAAAAAAATCTCATTTATTTTCAGCTATTGTCGTCCAAAGGCCTCCCTTTCTTTTTTCCAATTCTCCCGGTCTTGAGTTATTGAGCTCCAAAATGTTGAAAAGGAGATTTTCCAAAATTCTCATAGCTTATTATAAATATACAAATGGAATGATTACTATTATATTTCGAGAACATAGCTGTTTCTAGATTCCCATTAAAAAGTTTACTGTTTAGCAAAGACAAAAATAAACAACATAATAGTAACCATTTTCTGGAACCTACCGTTTTGATTTTATTTTAATTTTGTATTGCCTCTGAATTTTTTTAAATATTCCTTGCCAAGACTTTCTGAATTCCAAAAATTACAACTTTCTACTTAGGGTGTCTAAGTTAACGTCCTAAATAAGAATACTGCCATGTTTCTAGATAGTTGTATTGCTAGCCCAGGGAGTTGGAATACAAATCGTTTTAGTTATAAAACTGCGAGTCTTATGCACATTCTGTACCAATTCTGTATCTGTGTCTCCGATGCACTGTTTAATGAACTGAGTCGGTAATGTACCGATGTTTTTGTTTTTATCCTTTTTAACTGGCATGTTTGGTTTTAATAATGACTAGTATTTTCAACTTGTTTAGTTATGAATTCTAGCTTCATTTTTTCTCGAGGTTATGTGTTTTTTCTTCTATTTATTTTCTTATGTATATCATTTTGGTGTGTTTGAGGAATTCTGTGGTTTTCAGCAATAGATAGTTTTGCTGTTACTATTACTATTGACTAGCATAATAGATTTCCAATATTTATCACACTATATATTTTATGATTGATTCGGCTGTCATTCAAAGATCTTTGGCAGTCGTTAAGTCAATTCTGACAGCCAGTCTTACTATGGGATACTGTGTTTCCCAGTAAAATGGGTTGTGGAAGTCAGATAGGCAGTCGCTCCATGTAAAATACGGTATTCAGCTGCATCCGGTAAGACTGGTAGGAATGATGATGATGATATTTTATGATTGATTGATCATTTCTCACACCCGTCTATCGCAATTTGAATCGTTCATATCCTAATAACTAAAAATATTCAGCATCACCTACCCATAGTAGAACAGTTTTAAACGCAAAACCCTCAATAGTTTCCACAAATAACTACAGTCGTTTTGTGGTTAACGGTGAACGCCCTACGACCACACTTAACGATGGCCATTTTACAATCATTTTGAACTGTTTAGATTTACAAAAGGCCAGCGACACAGCGTTTAATTTATCGTGCAAATGTTAATTACAAGTGAGGTGTTAAATTTAGATTTTGTGTTACATATTGTTTCGCTTGATAGTTTGTGATGAATGTGTCACGTAACAAAAGTAATTGCGATGTGAATAATGTATTGTATTGCAGAGAGTATTCGAAACAATTGAGCATCATAAGCTGTTAAAGATAAATAAACCATTCAATAAAACATCATAGAGATACTTAACCTAACATAAGAGGAAGGCTGTTCTTAGCCTGTAACCGTAGTAGATTGATTTACAATCTACTAGCTACGCAACATTGCTTTTTAAGGAAAATGTACTCTGACAGATCTAGTGTGCAAGAGTGCCACCTCAAAGGTGGAAGTCTGCAAAGTCAATGAAGTTAGTCCTCATAGACTGGACCTATTCAAAAACCAGAAAGTCGGATAGTATTATTACGGAATTTGCAAGAGTAGATCTCTTGCCTAAACCAGCATATGACATGGTTAAGATTGTTTTTTTTTACTGATGGGTCATAGATTTTATTTATTTCATCTCCTGTGTCCGTATTTCAGCTGTTGTTCTTGTCATTAAATTAAGTATCATCGATATAGGTTAACCTATAATCATTTTATATTTATTTACATCTTGGGACTTTCATTCAAATGAATGTCGAAAATATTCCATCAACCTGCAGCAATAAATCGCTCTGTATAACACAGAGCATTATCTAAGTTCACCAAACTTAGGCCCTAAGGGGCTTGTTTCAGATAATTTACAGTAACTTGCAAGATAAAGTTGGTGTCTTGATATAGATATCAAATTCATAAGTTGCAGACTGCAGTTGAGACCAAGCTTTGTTTATTTTATTTTGATGCATGTTTTGAATATAAGTGAAAGAAAGTAAAACAATAAATAAGTTAGGAAAACAAATCTGTTCTGTATTTTAGTTTAAATAGAAGCAAATAAAAATTTACATACTTAAAAAAACTTTGTTTTGATATTAGTAACTTTAGTTAAGAGTCCGCCAATAACCGTTCAGCAAACATTCGAACTTATCGGATAGTATCTCGAACCATTTCAATTAAAACTCTAAAAACAAATTCAAAAATACCAAAAGTTTTCAAAACAAACCACAGAGGAAGAAAAATGTACATATTCTATTACGCAACCTAATAAAACGCTCATACATAATATTCCGTCAGACAAATACGTGCCCTTACACGTAATCAATGAAACAAAGTGCACCCCACAAAACGTGACACCTGTAGAAAGCGAGGGATATCGCGGGTACACAACGCCGCGTTTTATCCCCCTGTGTGTGCTAAGCTTTATTTAAACTTTTTCGTTTCATTCGCCAGTGTATTCGCACCTTTTGTTTTTTGTCGCACTGTTTGTGATGGTGTGATGCGGGTTTTGTGTCAGCTAACTCTGGGTGCCAATATGAAAAGTTTGGTGGAATATGAGGGTTACATTACAGCCAGACGTGTTTTTTAAATTGAAGTTTTTTGTTTTTAACTGAAGGGAAAGTTACAGGTAGTTTATATGGATATAGTAGAAAAGAAGATTTGTTGATGCAATATATTAACATTTTCATGGGAAAAAAATCATAATCATTTTTTAACAAGAATATAGATACTATTTCGCAAAAGATGAAAACAGGAGAAAAAGAGCATGTTTTCTGGCACAACAATCTTGTACCATGATGAAAGTTGAATAAAAACTTTTTTCTTTTCTAGGGAGAATCAAACCAGAATCATTCAAAGGTACATCTTACAGAGAGACAACCTTACCACCTTCCTGGAAGACAAGGAATGGCTAGCTACTCAAGCTACTCATTTGTTGTCTAATTTGAAGGCTAAAGTTATTTCCATGTAAACAGTATAGTGTCAGGATATGATGTAAAATAAACCTACAGTTCTTTTATGTGTGCTATGCACACGGATGTTTATTATTAACTTACCGTGTTTTTCTATACCTTTTACCAACCTACAAAGGTTTAGTAAACAGACCTTAGTAAAATACATAAAGTAAAGTGGCGCTATTTAGAAATCTCGGGGTTATTATTAAATATTTGTGTTGGTTTTTACCAAGTTTGGAGTAATATTTAGATATTACTGTAGGTACATAAACCGCAGTTTTAAAAACTTTTGTAAAAAAGGTCAAAGCTAAGTTCGTTCTTGCAAATTAACCCACTTTATTTTTGGTACTTATTTTTGTACAGCTGAAAAGCGCAGGTTATACTTCAACGCACGCTACTTTATAAATTACGTTTGCATCAAACTAAATAATGCAAGAGACAGGCGTAAGGCTAATAAATGTTTCAGAGTAGCGAATTGCGAGTGTAGGGAGCGGCCTAATCAAATATTTTTATGATCGACGCCATTTTACTGCTTTTGAGGTACATGTGTGGTCCAAGGTGTGTGTTGTCAGCGGGTTTTTTTCGAATATTATTATGTGGATTTCGACTAATTTTATTCTTTTGTTTTTTTTTTGCCAGTTTTTAACATGATGACCTCGTGGAAAACCGTTTTTCTTTTACTATTACATGATCTACAAACGGCTTGAATAATATACATTCCAGCACGAAAAGTAAAGTAATATGTTTTGATCTTACACAGATCAATCTAAAAATGTCGATTAAGGTCGATTATAAAAGAACAAGAAGTTATTCAGTCTCAAATTTACATCGCATTACATTTATCTACATAGTTCCGTTACAGTAGCAGGTACAAAAAGAGGCTTTTTAAAGTCTTTGAGTCTGAAAAGAAAGCCAGCGCTTATGTCTTGCACCAACTTATGTATACAAGCGTTCTTCACAGCAATTGCTCATTTGTGTACATAATTTGGATAAGGAAATAAATGTAAATAATTTAGGGGACGTTAGAGGACGGGTTTGTTGAGATTTTAATTTCGTGAAGTACTCTTTGATCATGTTTGTTGTCGCTTATTGGCTTTAGTGTTAGAGTGAGCAGCGCTTGTTGCAAAAACAGATTTCTTTTTATATAAATTCTAGTAATGAAACACAAACATGCAGTCCCAATATTCTGTGAACTAAGCAATATTCGAAGATGACTGTAGTCGCTCTAATATCATGAGTACAAACCTATACCCCCATGGGTATACTACTATATAATACCATTATTATGGCCCTTTAAAACCATACTATTCTCAAAGATAATAAAATAATAATTTATATAGCCTTACCTTTATTTAATCGACTTCCCTTAAAGGTTATATATTCGACTATTTGTATTTTTTTACTTCTTTCAGAATCGAAACCATGGACAGTTGCAGAATTTTTTTAATTCCAAAACTTATTTATAACTTTAGTATGATACAAATTAAATAGGTACAAAAACATACAAGAAGAGAAACGAACCCGCGACCCTGATCGGACAACCCGCTGCCATTCACGTGGTCTTTTGTTACCGGTGTAGTAAGAGCAGTGACCCACAAAATGATTCATAAAAACATTGTAATTGCGAATTCTGATAGACTGGAGCATTTCAAGAGCAAACGTTTTAGTGGAAGTAAAATCTTTGATCTACTTGTCTTTTTACTGATTGAACTTGAAGGATTTGAAAAAATCTTTTAGATATGTCTATCTCTTCTGCGATATGAGGTGCTTTATAAAATAACATATCATCACGCCTGTATCCCCGAAGGGTTAGGCAGAGGTGTACCAATGTACACCCACAGTTTGCCGATATGTTTAGGTCCCATGTAATAGGGGGCGAGCCTATTGCCACTAACCGGGCACAAATCCAAACTCCGACCTGCTACTGAGAATTTAATAGAAAAATCCAATATCATCTTGGTCGACTCGGGAATCGAACCCAAGACCTCAAGCGTAGCAGTCGTGCTTTGCACCACTAGGCCTTCGAGGTGCTTTATAATATTACATATTTTTAAATTGTATGTTTCTATGACATATAAAATTAATGAAAAGATATTTAAGGCTCCAGGTAGGAAAAGCACTAGTGTTAGTATCTATTTTGTATATTTTATTATGTTTAATAATATACATAACTCCAGTATGTATGTTATAAACCATAAATAGAGGCTCTTTTTACGTTACAATTTCGTTATTTAAAATGAACCAACCTCAATAAATAAAATGTGTTACCTTATTTAATGTGGATTGCATTACTCTCATTAATATTAATGAAAACATCAGATGAATAGATGGTAAATGTACACTAATTATAAATTATATGACTATTCATTAATTATACTGCGGTAACCGGGTTTGTGGGAAGATCGTTAGTGTAAATATTTTGCCTATTCATACAGGTGTGGAGGAAATATTGATGTTATGTGGTACATGTGTCTTTGGTAGGATAATAATTAATCCAGTTCCAACTTGGATAGGGTTAAGTCTGATAGATGGAACTTTGTCAAATTATTGAGCTTCGCTGATGAATTGTGTTTATATATAGGTATATAATCGCCTCTGAACTGGCACTTTGGTCTAGTGGTGCTAAGCGCGACTGCTACGCTAGAGGTCTTGGGTTCGATTTGAAGTCGACCACAGTGTTATTGGGTTTTTCTACGAAATTCTCAGTAGCAGGTCGGAGTTTGGATTTGTGCCCGGTTAGAGGCAATAGGCTCGCCCCCTATTACATGGTACCTAAACATATCGACGTGTACATTGGTACACCTCTGCCTAACCCTTCGGGGACACAGGCGTGATGATAATAATAATTATGTTATTTTATGTATCGCTATAGTTTGTCTGTCATGGTTTTCCATATTATAGACAAAGGTACTTACATTCATCTTGGCTCTGATCACTATAACGTATTTACCTCCTAACAATAGTATTTTGAAGTCTCACATTAATAGCAATTAATAACTTTTAAGAATCTGCACATATTTTGTTTCTTAAAGACATATTTATTAGGTAAGTACAATTTTAGTGGATGATTTTTTTGATGCCTTAGTTCTTAATTTTATTTAGTTAATATATTTTTTTAGTTCTTATGTAGGCTTAATTTCATTATTATTGTATTTTTTTTAAGTTTAATTCATTTCCCCCCGATAGGTACAATGTATAATAAATATTTGTGGATCGAGTTAATAATAAGCTCATAATTTTAAAACCTACTTAAAGGAAACCCATAAAATAAATCGTATGATTCCATTTAGAGTATCATCACTCATTGATCCAAGCATTATGTAGAAAGTGGGACGTATTCCATGGAACCTGCTATAAATCAGTACATGTTTGCATGAGTTCCCCATAAAATATGAGATTACCAAGGATAATCCGGTCTGCATTTTTATGAGATATTTAAAACCGGATTTCTAATTTGTATTTATGATTATGTTTTGGGAAAATTTTATCCCTGGAGACCGAATTACTCACTTTATTTTGATGGTACTTACGGGGTATTAAAATAAAATCTTCTTTTTTCCAGTTTTTGCGTAGTTTCATTTGTTTTATCTTACCTTTAAGTTTATTTAAAATAATTAAGCCGTTTTTTTAATTGTCTAGCTTCCCACCGGTGGTAAAATAAATCGACCTTGCTTTGACATAGAAACTGTAAATGCGCTACCACTATGATTTCCTGAGGCATATTTATTCACACGTCAAATATTTTCCATTTTTTTAAACAAACATTCACATCGTATCACTTGCCTTATCTAAACAGTGTTCGTATTGATTCATTTGAGGTCCAAGATTATGACCAACTTTTTTCTGACCTCCTTAAAGTGAAAGGGACTTGCCTCTGTATAAATTTGGCGTTTTATGTCAAGTTTTAAGAATAAACCTTTCTCTATTAGCGGCTATAAACCGCGAAAATGATATAAAAGAGTGAAAGTGCTATTTCTAATGACAAATTATTACCTACCGAATGATCAAAAACAAAAATCGTTACTTTAATGTAAAATAATGTTTAAAATCTAAAGCTATTTGAATATTCCACAACCGAATGTATAGTGATTTATAAAAAAATAGAAGCTACTGGTGAAAATAAATGCTTAGAAATATGGAGAAATAATATCAAGACCTGACAGACGAAATGGCTAGATTATAAAATGATTGTGTAACTAGAACAACAACGTAATTTCATTTGCAAAATAGTATTATTTGTTTGTGGCTAGAAATAATTTCGCTCTGCAGTATTTCAAGTTTAGTATATAGTTATAATGACTCATTTATTTCGAACCAAAATTAACCTAAAGCCTTAACCTTAACTTATGATGTATACACCAACAAAAATCATATTTCCCCAGTCTTTTAAAAATAAATAAACAAAAAATATTGTCAACTTATTTTATCCGGCATAAATCAATATTTATTGTCACAACAGCATTCGGTATGACAGACTCCATTATCAGGCAACGCCGTTTGGCTATGGGAAATATTTCCCTTTCAGAACCCCTTTGGACCCCGTCCATTTTTAGGAGCCCTTTGTCATTGTCAATCGTATCGATTTTCACGTGCCACAGCTATTAAAAAAAGTTAGAAAATTGAATTGTGCGATGTTTGAAAGTTGGGCATCAAAATATGTGTGTTTTCAGTTGATATTTTGAGCTCTGTTCCAATATTGATATTCAGTTGTATATGGCTTATGTGTAACTGACTGTTCGACTCAAAATTGAATGCCAAAGTTTTGGAACGAATGTCACTTTTGTATAAATTCTGTATATTAGTTTAATAATATACGAAGGCTCTTAGAACAATAGAACTCAGAACAAAATACTTCCTCTAGAATTATATCTAATAATCTGACACTATTGTGGTACCTCCATAGTAAACAGGTTCAAAAAAAAATAAACTTATAAAATATTTTAGATATTTTACTTAATTCTTTTAAAACTATACAATTAAAAATAATAGTATATTTTTATCTATTTAAATAAAGTAAATTACAACTACTTGAGCTTCAAATTTAATTTGATTTAAAATTATTAAATAAACCTTGACCCCGTAAACAGCTTCAAGAAATATCAGTAAATCTAAATAAACTTAAAAATTATTGTACACATTTTTTAAACTTAAAGATAAATATAAAGGAAAATTATCTACTAATTAATTCAAGTTACTATAGAGTTTCTGTATTTCAGCCTACACCATTTTCCATTTCCATTTTTTTTATTAGCAGTCATGAATTAATTCATCTTAAAATTCCCTATGAAGGCTTTTTAGAAGCAAATTACATAGGTATCTAATCCTCAATTACTGCCTTGAGTGGGCTGAATTTAATAACTTATTTATCAACTTTAATAGGTTGAAGATACCCCTAAGAAGTAGAAATATAATATAATTGTTGATAAAGAGAGCAAGCGTGGTGATCAATGCTCGTGCCTTCTCTATATGAGAAGAGGCCTGTGCCCAGCAGTGGGACGTTTATAGGCTGGATTATTATTATTATTATATTATGTTGATAAAACAGGTAAATTAAATGTTCCAGTTTAGTCTATCAGGTAAAAAATGCCCGAGTAAAACAATATACCTAAGTGTATCTTATATGTAGGGCATTTGTATAATATTAGTTCGAGTAAATATTACATTATTTTTTCTTGTATTTATTTAAAAAAATATCTTTTATAGATTTATAATAATTAATCCGGAAAGCCTTCTGATTGGGCCTATATAATAATAGTTTCAGTATAATATTACACAGTCTATACTTATATAGTGCATTCTACAAATTAAGCTCTTGCCTTGAATCTGAGCCAGATATCCCTGTCGACCACTCTTCCAAAGTTATGGTCGACCATGGTCAATTTTGATGGAGTTTTTGCGCATGGCTCGATTTCATACTTCTTCAATAATGCTCTTGTCACGTTCCTTATTATATTCAGCGCCAATTGTTCTCCTGAAACAGAAAATATCGTTATTGTAGACTTTTCAAGTGTCCGGTCACGACACTTCTGACATACGGTGAAGGAAAACATCGTGAGGAAAAATTGATTCCAAAATTGGGATTGCCAATTCCCAATGAGTAAGCGTGGTGATCAAGGGTCGTGCCATCCCTATATGGGACAGTGGGACGTTTATAGGCTGGTACTATTATTTAGGTGACGAACAAATATTTAACCTTATAAATAGCTCCTAAAGTGGAAAAAATATTCCTCTAATGCTAGTTATAAGGCCGAGTGTTTAGATACCTAAAATATATATATATTATTTCGTACTCTACCTTCATGTCAATGACCTTAATTTTATCTGCGTACGTCTTTTCCGTAACTGTACCAAACCTTCATTATAAAAACAAAACAAGTTTATGACCTACATCATTGTGATCATTACTCATTTTAATGTATGAGTTGAATTCAGCAGCGGTGCTCTACATTGTGCTATTTTATCTTAATCAAATTTTAAATGGTATTAACGGTTTTCATTTATATCCTTCTATGTAAATATTCTTTTTAATTTTCACCCGTATATTAATGATTGAATCAAACTCTCCTATAGTTGATATCACAAACCAACATGTAAGAAAAAAACCGTCGAATAAGGATCGTCCTCCCTTCGAAATCGGTTAAACATATAAAATTACATTCTCTGTACTTAGTCAGAAAAACCCAACCAAGTATTTTTTTAAGTGGACCTACATATTTTATGGACATACGCTATCTTATACAGGAAATGAAACTGGTTTAAATTTAGCTCATTTTTAAGTAGAACCTTACACACATAAGTCTGTAACCAACAAACAGACGGACAGAGGTAAAAAGCCTTCAGTATTATTGACAGTACTTAAAACCTCACATAAATAATAATACACCATGTAATTGTCCTTCAGGTCAAAGGCTTTTTCTCATTCACAGACAACATGAGCAAAGAG
This sequence comes from Autographa gamma, assembly GCA_905146925.1. Lineage (NCBI taxonomy): Eukaryota > Metazoa > Arthropoda > Insecta > Lepidoptera > Noctuidae > Autographa > Autographa gamma. The sequence continues at coordinate 10,032,011 of LR989856.1, read as the reverse complement.
ATAAGTTCGACATTATTATGTTTGCATTTTTTGTAAAAATCACATGGTTCAACAACAACATACCAAGGTTTTAAAGTAAATGCACTTGCTATGCAGATTATTTTATTTTTAGTAGTAGGTTAAAATCTTAAATCTTAGAGTATTGCGGTTATTTGCGATTTGTTTTCATTTGTTTCTACTGCAAAGTTTCTCACTTCTCTTCTTCCATTTGATCTTTAACTATGGAGGACTAAACTTAATTTCAGAGGATTGGAAAGAATCAAACCCATAAACCCATTTAAATCATCAAAATATTTACATGAATTCAAATTTTCCAAATCACTTACTCAAGTAAATCGGTCATACCATAAAACATTTATCCTTAAACGATAGCGAGTAAAGCTGCATTGGAATATTCCATTCTAGTAGTGTTAATAAAATAAGAACCTGTAGTGAACATTTAGTGTCTGCAATGTCAATGTCATATTACCCATTATCAAACATAGTGCAACAATAGTAATAGGTACTAAATTTGTCCAAATCATACTCACGAGAATACAAGAAAAATATACCTCGCAGTTGAAATTTGTTTTAAACTTATTTATTTTGTTATTGTTATTTAAATGAAAAAAAAAGTTAGCATTGTAGCCGCTAGATCTTTGAATACATAACACATACATGTGATCAACTACGTAGACTCATCCGAAATTAAGAAAGAAAGTGTTAGAATAGGATTTCGTATCATCACCTGACATGTCAGTAACATAGAAAACAGGCTCCAAACATGACAGCTAACTTTCTATGACATCGCTAACTTCGAGTATAGATGACAAACAAACACTTGTCTCATCATCCTATTTAAAGTTATGTGGCCTCGATAGAGAAATAAGTGGAGAAAGCCTTTACCACGAAAGTGTTTATGATAGATTACGATTTGTAGGTAAGGTAAACGCCTGTACAAAGTTTGTTAAAGAAATAAAGAATAAACTTGACTAGTACCTACACTTGGAGAGAGATCTTGAAGTAGATGCATATATAGAATTAAACAACAATGAAGAATTGATAAATAATTAAGTTAATGCAAAAATTAGGTAGCTGTGATTCGATGTAGAACGAACTAAAAGTATCACTAAAAGTAAATAAATTCTCTAACATAAGTCTAGATAAAACTGAATTTACAGCCAATAAACAGCAAAACAGCTTATTTAAATAACGTTTACAACTCAATGGAAAATAATAGAATTTCTCAACGAATTTCGACTCACAAATATTAGAGTTCGAAATTACTAATAGTGAAACCAGCATCATTAAGCTTACTGTTGCTAGTATATTATTACTTGTTTGCCCATACGGGACCAACTCTAATTACTTCGGTATTCAAAGCCGTATAACAGTAAAAGACACTTGCTTTAGAAGTAATAACTTTATGATTTCATTTTAGTACCTTCATTGTTATATACTAAACTATTGACAAAAGAGATTTGAAATCACAGTGATGCAAAACAAACATTAAAGAATTCATTTTGATAAGGCAGTCAATTCTAAATGAATTTGAAATGTTGCCATACCGAACACTTTGTGCGATTTGATTAGATATAGATAATATTGAAATCAGTGAAATTAATATCAATTGACGCAACAGATAATATAAAAGCAATAAAAATTTAACAGTACAACGAACAATAACAACTTACATCAATTCACAAGAAAGTAGTAAGGAAGCATAAACTTGTCAATGCAAGTATTAAAATAACTATAAAGCTAATTGCGTTGGCAATCGTTAAAGCCATTATTATTAAACGACGCGGGACTAAAATTATGCGAATGTCTATTTAATTACTTACTTGGAGTAGGCTTTTTACCACGGTAAATTGTACGGTACATAAAAAATCTTACCTATACATTTTCTAGGTCCGGCCCCAAACGGTAAATACGCGTAACAATGTTTCGACGCTCCTTCGTCATCCAAAAACCGATCTGGATTAAACGCATTTGCATTTAAATAGTTCTCTTCATCCCTGTGTAAAGCCATTACAGGAACATTAACTGTTACTTTTCTATCAATAAGTAAACCACCTTCAGGGTGATACATTTTAGTGCATTGTCTAGAAATAATTGAGTAAGGCGGATGCAGTCTCAATGCTTCTTTTATAGCAACGTCCAAATATTCATCCCTATTGTCCTTTGAGACCGAATTCCTTGATTTCTCTTGTACCTCGGGATTCAAAGCTAGTTCGTAGATCAATGCGGTCAATGCATTTAAACAAGGAATGTACCCCTCAGTTATGAATGAAGCTATTACTGAGAAAGCGAATTCCACGTCAGAATTAGGCTTTTTCTTCTTTTCTTTGATTCCTAGTTGATAAACACCCAGGTTCTTTATTTGTGATAGTATTTTAGATTTTTCTATTTCAGCCTTAGTTTTTGAAGATGGTTCACCAAACACAGTTGACAATCCAAATGTAATGTATAAAGACGGGAAAATGTCTTTCAAATAACTCTTAAATCTCTCTATCAATGTACGCTTTTGTGTTGCTGATCTCATTTCCTTTACAACTGACCCTCCGCCACTACCGAGAAGTAAATCCTCGAAGACTTTGTCCAATACCTTCGACAATATCTCTTGAACGTTAGCATCATCATTTGTTCCCGGCAAACAGTCACTTAAACTCTCCAATTCACAGTTCATGCTACTCAATAACGACTCGTAGCCTTCTCGCAATAAGGTCCACTTTTCACCGTCGGCGTAAAACAAATTGTCTCGTAAACAAACATCCAGAGATTTGTCCAAGCAGAGACCTCGGCTATGGAAATTCGCGAAATCCGTTGACAACATCCTCTTTACCGTGTCGGGATCTTTCACTATGAGGTCAGGGATCCTGCATTTGACGCGTCCCACATACTTATCATTTGGATATTTGGAGTACAGTAGGTTAACTTCTTCAGTACTGCTCCTGACTCCAAGGACTCTGTGGTAATCACTTCCAAAGAACGGCACCGACGATTTGTAGGGTACATGGCGGACGTACCAGTAACTGAAGAACTTGGTCACATAGTCGATGATTAGAGCGATAATTAGCACGCAGATTACAGCGAGGTTAAGGAGAAAACTTTCGAAAAACATGGTGCGTTCGGCCGCGGTGAGGTATCGTCGGAGACTGTAAGCTTGTTGCAAGTGGCTGTCAAAGTAGGTCGCCTACGGTATTGAGAGTGATCTAAGAGGCAGTTGCGTTCATCTTCGTGGCATTGAACTTAACATTGATGCTGTAATTAAACTTAGTTGTTATTCTATGGTAGTTAAAATAATTATTATAATAGTATGGTGTACCTGCATACCGTACCTATAAGTTTCTTACTAGATACTTCATGGCATCTTCTAGAAACAGAACTGGTTCGCAAACATCATTAGTATTAATTTTCCACAAACTTCTAAAATTAGAAATAAGAGCATATTCGGAGAAAGTTTCACTTTTTATTATGTAAATCATATTTAAAAAACCTGTTTACGTCGACAATGACCGCATTTGTGCAGCAAAGTTGGAGTTTGGCATTATTATAATTTTTTAGGTCACAAATTCACATCACAAAGATTTTTACTTCCCCTACGTGGTTATCGTGGTCTTTAATTCTTTGACACATTGTCAACACATCTAGTACCCAAGTATAGTCGACCACACAAAGCAATTTTAAAGTGTTACAATATTATATGCGGTCAGGTTTTCTTTTTAACCGACTTCAAAAAAGGAAGAGGTTCTCAATTCGACTGTATTATTTTTATCTCAGAATTTTCGACTGGGTGAACTGATTTTGATGATGCTGTTTTATTTAAAAGCTGGTGCTTCCCATGTGGTCCCATTTTAATTTGATACACTTTTGAGTCTTCAATGGGTTCCATAAGTAAACCATAACATGGATTTCGAAGTTTTTCTTTTTTGTTTGAATTATTGTAAAGGCTAAATGTAGATGGATGTGAGGAATAAATCCGTTATTTTTAAAAGGCATCTTTATTGATAGACGCATTAATGCATTGACACACTACCATTCATATCGCTGTTTTCTTTATTAAATTAACACTTCAATTCATATTGATTGTAACTGTTTGGCGTTTTGTATGGTTTACCGTTTGACCGGTACTTCTGCAATGTTTAAGTTTATGTGCGGACGAACTGGGGCCCGAGTCTGCTATTGACAATTGTTTGAATCAACTGAGTGGATGGCGTTAGTTGGTCCATTTTAGGATACCTACAAGTAAAACACTGTGCTGATAGAAACCTAAAGTTATGTTAAGATTTTTTTATTAAAACTAGTAGGTAACTACCTACTTACCGTCGTTAGCTACCAATTTAAATAGAAATATATTCTTCTAACGAGCTTCAACAAGCTTGTTAACTTTTATAAACATAAAAGAGAGTTTCGAAGATATAAAATCAAGTTTATTGAGTGAGACATTCACATTATTTTTAACAGCTTCCGATCGGTTTTAGTTGAAAACAACGCCATCTAGGCATGACATGTCGAAGCTCTTAGTATTCGTTGATGATAGCGCCATCTATTGTTTTAAGTTAAAACTATATGAATAAGGAACATTGGAGAAACCCAGAGACTTGTAAGACTTTTACTCTGAATAGTTCAAAAACAATTTACTAGATGTCTCTACTATACAGTTTATTTAAAATGGTTGTAATGTTGTAGAAGTAAATTAGAGTGTGAGTCTACTTATGTAAGCACAAGTTAGAATAGAAATAAAAATACTGTACTGATGAGAAAAAAAAATTGAAACTTAGGGTACTCTTTTTTTTTCTTTAAGTATATGATAATTAATTTAAAAATATCATTTCGGTACTTATCGAAACAATTAATGATTAAAAGACTGTTAAATTTTTAACAATTCCACCAATCCGTTAAACTACCCATTCACTACGGTGCGACTTTATTCCTCTGTTTATGGCCCTTACTTATTCTTGTTACTTAGGTATCTCTTTCTAGTAGCTCTACCTAGTAAATCGCCAAAACGAGTGACTAAGTTCTTTAAGCCGACAAAACTGAGCGCCAAAGGCCTCTGACCTGGTAAAAAGACATCCTTACAAATTGCGGTTTTCAACAAACAGTGTAAGTACTTACACTTACCTTCACAAAAACGCCATACGTATCCCTACACCGCCAAAGACAAAAAAATAACAGATTACCTTCGCGAAACCACATACATCAGCATAAATAACACATCTACTAAGTTGCATAGATAGTATGTTAGTACGGAGTCATTATTCATTGCGTAGTCCCACACAGTAGTTACTTCAGAAGGTACGACATATTAATCTGAGACAAAATGTACGGACACCCGAGGGTGTTACTGGGTTCACCTATTGTGGATTTGCGATGGACAACTAGAGGACAAGTATTTGCCAGTATATAGACAAATCATAATTTGTCATGTGAGGTAAAACAAAAATAGGTCTCAGAAGAAAGGTTCTTAAAGAAAATGGGTTCGTCAAAAACACTGATATTCTAACGTCAATCAGAAACTAAGATTTGTGTCGAATGAACCAAAAATGAGAGATGTCTATGGATATTCCACTAAAGAATTTGGAATTGGTCATAAACTTATTAAAATTAATGTCCAAAAAACCGATACAATTAAAGAAATAATTCTAACAAACAGCTTTAAATTATTTCTTATGGATTCCACTGTCAAAAAAGGACCAAAATAAAATAGGACCATACTGGATAGTTTCGCTCTCTTATGTGTTTATACGAAGTGCGATTCTAGACCAAGAACATTAAAAAACCTTATGCCCTTTGCCCCAATAAATAGCCCTTTTGGTCCACTCAAGTATCGCCAGAACTAATCCCAAATCAAATAAATCTTCCCGGTTAAAAAGCAGAAACCTCTCTCTATATACACCTACCGAATAATTCATCTTCTAATATGATCATTATGAGCATATCTTTATTTCTCTCCCCTACACCCAGTATCCACACCACACAAGCCGAGTTACACTGACGTATTAATCAGTTACATACGCGAGGCTCGGAGCAATCCCGATCAGTAATCATATGGAGCGGAATAGCACGCATAGTTATGCGGCCCTCTGTCGCCTTCAGCTGTAGGGATACCTACATAGGAGGGCCAGAAGTGGTTTTTGAGAGATTGTGATCGAAAATGAACTCGGTTTCAAAAATTTGCTCAAAAAATATTTTTATTTGAAAGCATTTGAGACTATTTGGATGTCACAGCTAGACAAGGAGGAGAATTTAATATTGTGATAATTAGTTTTGATCTGACCACTAAAGCTTACGCAAGATTAATACTCGTAGAAAAAGGGTAATTTAGCAGGAATTTCGAACAGAATAGGGAAATCGAGATTATTGTAATTTTTTACCCATTTCAAACCCAGGTTGTTATACTTATGCCTAGTTTTAGTTAATTGAAATGTGTATAAAGTCCTCTACCTTGGGCAAATTACAGCCAATGTCATGTATCCTAAGCAATTTGATGCAGAAGATAGAGTGCAACTCTATTTCCAGGAGCAGTGTTCATAACAAGAGGCAGACATTTCCAATATATTCTACTCAATGAAGGTAACCCATAAAATATAACATCTAAATGCGACCAACAAATAGAATATCACGCTACAGCTGCATGTCCCCTTAGGCTGTCCTATAGATGGGCGAATTATAATTATACAAGCTTCCGCTCGCGACTTTGACCGCGGTAAAAATCTCAGGATATTTGTGGAAGGTTATTAAACTATAACGTTTATCAAATTATTAAAAAATAAACCTACAGCTTTGGAAGTCACTTAATGAAGTCACAGCTATGCGCATCCATATTGGTTTTTGTTTATTTTTAAAAATTGATATAACCTGAAATTTTGACTTTGTTTCACTCACCTAGACTGGAAGTCAAAGCTGGCAAAGGTAAATTGCTATCTTAAAAATAGTGAGTGACAGTTTCATCAACTAAACTCGTGCTTAATAATGTAAAGACCTACAACTGACTATAATTAATAACATTTAATTCCATTGTTTCTATTTTAAGTCGAAATCATGAGAGCAACATCGTTACATGTTAATCTATCACTTCTATCATCGATCTATGCGCGTGCGCATGATTCATTGCTAACTAGGGTTGTCAACTGAACGAGTCTATAAGCTATACATAGAAATAGCAAATAAGACTAGATGACTGATTATAACAGAGATAGATTGCTACAGAATGTTAGTTTGCAACGTGTTAATAAAGGCTATTTTTAGTGATGAACCAAGAACTAACAACATCTTACATTTTCACTTGATTTTTGTGAAGTACCTGTATTTAGGCCATTAATTCATACCTCACTCGACAAAATAATTTATTAATGAAATCCTAACCGCACAAAGTGAAACTCTTAAAAATATAACACAAAATTTGTGACACTCATGATACAAGCTTGCAGTATTTTATTTTGTTGACCTTTACAATTTTTTTTTGGATTTTGTCAGTTATATGTATTTTTTTTATTTCACCACAGCCCTACAATCTTATGACATCAACCACAAATCTTGATAGCCGAGCAAGCAAAGACGATCATTACTCACTCCTTTGTTAACTACGGTACGAATGCTTTAAGAAAACTAATTGTTGGTCATATTAATTGTGGCTAGTTATCTATAGGTCGGCCTTAATTTATCACGTAAGTGTAATTATTTTTGTGCATGAGATTTTTGATAACAGCTTGGTATTTGAATGGATTTTTTGATACAAATAGAGATTTGGAGACCTAAATTAATTTTAAAAGCCAGTAGCGCATATTTAGTACCCCTGGTATGAGAGGTATTTGTGGCTCGCACTGTAAACTAATTATCAGCTTGGGCAGGTGCTTGTTAATCATTGAAAAATTGACAATAATTTGACCAGAAATTGTTATCTTTCTACTGGTAAAAAACTTTATACAGAGAGAGACTCGCCTTCTGCATGGATCATATAATACAAGTACTTAAAAAAGAACCCATTCAAATTAACAGAAATCCCAAAAGAAGATAATGGAATCCTTTGATGGACCCAGCATTCCAAAAAGTCTGGATTCCAAAGAAAACCAATCAGCCACTCAGTGACCCCTAGGAGGACAAAAAATCACATCTATAGTTGCTGTGACCGTTTCATTTGCGACGTAATCAAAAATTGAGATCGATTCCATTCAACAAAGGCTCTATAGATCACTGATCGATCTCTCACTGTGTTCGTGAAAGTGAGTATTATTGATTTTAAATCGGCCGTGGAGGTTCCATCACAAAGGGTTTTTTCATAGCACGTGGATGTTACAGATATTTTGACCTTTGCTCGGAGATTGGAATCTTGGCTACTGATTGTAGAAACTTCAGGTTTACTTTCGAATTGACACTCCCAGTTCAAATCTTTCTATGGTGCTATATAAGTCAAATTCAGTATTAGTAGGATTGCTACCTATCAAATTATGCTACCTGATTGTTTGTTTTCTGCTGTCATTTGTGTGCAAATTCTAAAAGTCCATTGCCTGAGTAAAGTTATTTCAAAATCATAACTCCAAAACTGTTATTTTCAAAGCGGTGAAAGAAAAACAGTACCATCATCTAAGTTTTTTGGCAGATAGCTCCGTCAAAATAACAGTGTTCAAATCATTAATAAAACAAGAATGCGAGGCGACACAATGTCGGTGATCCTGCACATTACCTTAATGACCACAGCATTATGGTCCCTGACCATATACCCTTGTTTATTGCCCTTAATAAAGGTAACGAGTTTTTTATAAGCTAATATTAACTGTTTTTGGGTATAAACGTGGTACAAATTATATGTCTAGGACTCGGAGATTTGGACTAGTATGGTATGGCCGATGAGCCTGATAATCGCTTGAGTGTAACTATTAGGGTTTTCACGCACGACCGAGTCTTGGACGAAAACAGTTTGGTAGGTGCATTACAGTAATTGCTTCAAAAATCACTGGTAACATTGTGTTGTGATAAGAACATTTGTACATTATTTTTTATTAAGAGTCTAAAAAAACCCTTTACTGGCAAACAAAGTCCGCCTGGGAATTGAAAATCCTGAGAAACTTATATCGTCCATATTATTTAATAAAGATTCAAGTATTTCTTTCGATTTAATTAAGATGTAAAATCTGGACGAAAAAGCATGGTAACAATTTGCTGCCCCTAATTCTGATTTTCAAAATCCTACAAAACTAATCAAGCGGTACTAGGACACCAGTTCCAAAAGACGGTGTATATTAACATTCGATTGATACATCACAGGTGATAGGATATGATTGACGGCGCTAGTAATTCTGTGAGGTGCGTAGCGATGCGCACGAGATTGCTGCGCTTACTCCGTGTACTGTCGATGGCTTTGAATGAGCACTTGCTGGTGAAGATTCTGATTGGTTCACAGTTGCAGTATGGTTAGATTTTTCGTTGATGTCTTTTTCAGGTTCGAAGATAAGGTTTATTTATCAAATTATGATGAAGCTATGATCTGATTTCACTGGTATTTTCTGTTTTTCAATTTTTTTTTCTTCCGGTGTCTATTCACTGGGTTAAATTCTATTGAGAGTTAATAACAAATGCTTGTTCTACTTCTTTGCAAGCTTTACTTTTAAAGGTAAGGTTAATTTTCAATAGCATCTTCTAACATGGCAAAAAAAGATCTTACGCTCATATTCTTACACAGAAACATAATTAATTCAAAACACCACCTACCAGCTTACCTAAACATAAAAACCGATACATAAGACATTTTCACACCCAACAAGCATCAGAAAACAAAAACAGAACAATTTATTACTATATTACCAACAAAGTTGGAGTCCAAATAAAAATGCAAAAATCGTTAGTAAACTGACCTTGCGGTCTTTTGGACCGTTATACAGATCCCTTTTTTTTGCCGCAAAACCATGGGGCGCAACTATGCCTCTGATCTTTTAAAACGCAAAAGGAGCGAATGATACAAACATTGTGGGGAGCATTCACACTGGGAAAAGGATTGATTTCATTACGGTTCATTTGGGAACTTCTATGAGAATTTCTGGATTAAAAAATGATACAAGGTTCTTATTTGGACCTAATGCATCATCTGATTTAACTGTTAAATTCATTTTTTTATGGTGTATGGTGTTCTGTGTGAAGATTTTGTTACAAGTGTAAATGCAGCAAAAGCATGTTGGTTAGTATATTTCCTAGTTTTCCTCTTGGTTTTAATGATACCTACGTCAAAAAGGAATATTAATTTTAGTACTATGAGGATCAAATGCTCTTATTCTTGGTACCTAATAATCTTAGCAGGTGATATAATTATTAGTCCAGTTAACAAAGATATTGTAGAGTGCGTGAACAAGGCCCTAAGCAATTACTTCATAAAACTGTTCAGGGTGCTTAGACAGTTAACATACTAAAAGTCCTGACGTCTAGGGGGTGAGGCGGAGTGGGGGGAGGGGTTTAAAGGTCCCATTTTTCAGTTTTTCGCTAATATCTTTTAAACGGTGCGTCATGGAGATAAGAAATCTTCTACGCAATGAAAGCTTATAAAATTATGTACAACTTTTACGTTATGCACTTTTTCAAATTCCTACCTATTTTCGAAATACACGTTCCGGAAGAGTGAAAATTGAAAAATTTCTTCGATTGAATACTACCTTTTGTATACTAATTCTTTCACGTTATTTGGGGATCTAGACACGCGGTAGCGAGTCAAGTTAAGTTCAAGTAAAGGAACTGGCTATCCAGCGCCAAGTGTATCATTACACGAACTACTTGGTGCCACTTTTGACCCTTGTATAACTCAAAACCTCTTTAACGTAAACACATAAAACTAAGTGTATTTAATAATATCCATAAGGACATCGAGAAGCCCAAATTTCATGAAGCTAGCTCAAACAGTTATTAAGATATGAAAGTCAAAAAGTCATAAACCAATTCCAATATATGTATTATTATTTTTGCTAAATATAATAATACATATATTGGAATAGTTTCAAATATCTGCTTGTAACGGTTCCAAAGCTAACAATTTTTTTTTTTTTTTTTGTATGGGGATCCCCTCTGTTTTTTAACTTTTTTTTGTTTTTATATTTTTTCCTACGTTTACACACGATTACCGAGCTGGATGCCAAATTTCATTCTTCTAGGTCATCTGAAAGTAGGTTAGGTTTAGGTACTATATTATTCCGTTAGTCAGTCAGTGCTAAAATTTACGACTTTTTGACTTCATATCTTAACAACCGTTTGAGCTAGCTTCATGAAATTTGGGCTTCTAGATGCCCTTATGCATATTATTAAGCACACTTAGTTATATGTGTTTACGTTAAAGAAGTTTTGAGTTATACAAGGGTCAAAAGTGGCACCAAGTGGTTCGTGTAATGATACACTTGGCGCTGGTTAGCCAGTTTTTTAACTTGAACTTTGGTTGACTCGCTGCCGCGTGTCTAGATCCCTAAATAACTTGAAGGAAGTAGTATCCAAAAGGTAGTATTCAATCGAAGAAGTTTTTTTCAATTTTCAGTCTTCCGGAACGTGTAGTTCAAAAATAAGTAGGAATTTGAAAAAGTGCATAAGGTAAAAGTTGTACATAATTTTATAAGCTTTCATTGCGTACAAGACTTCTTATCTCCATGACGCACCGTTTAAAAGATATTAGCGAAAAACTGAAAAATGGGAACTTTAACCCCCTCCCCCCACTCCGCCTCACCCCCTAGACGTCAGGACTTTTAGTATGGTAACTGTCTAAGCACCCTGAACAATTTTCTGAAGTAATTGCTTAGGGCCTTGCTCACGCACTCTACAACTCCTTTTGGCTGATTTATTGACTGAACTATATCCAAAACTTGATTTTTTCTCAATCAGTTTAAAATGTCACTTCTTCGTCAGAGCGCACGTTTTCCTTGAGAATGAATTTATTGGCAGACCCTTTCAGACAGTTTCTTCAAGGACTCATTCAAAAATGTAAACAAAACTTTCCTTTTTAAACCAGTGTACAGTCTCCCCAACAGGTTTCGCCGGGACGCTATGGCGAAGACAGTTTTGACTATAAATAAGTGTTGTATTGTATTCAATGTAGCTACTGTTTGCCTGGGCGGCAGACTACAAAAGAATTTGGAATCTTTTTACAATAACTAGCTTTGCAGCCGGTTTTGCTCGTATAATCGAATAGGTGAATTATTTTTTGTATAATTTTCTGGTTGCTATTTAAATTAATACATACATAATATAATATATACATTGTTTGAAAAATTTCATATGTTGTATATTTTATTTAAACGTTTGTATCAAAAAGCTGCTATGACGTTTGGGTGATGCATTTACATTTTTCACCTTTATTAAAATCAAGGCTTCTGCTTAGAGTTATAAAATAAGGCTTGTCATTTATGAATATCGTTATAGTTTCAGATACATTAACTCATTACATTTTATTTTCACAGACTGTTGAAAATCAAAACAAAAGTTACATTTCTATCAAAATTATCAAAAACCGTTGCTAAAAACCCAAACAAGCGCACATTTCTCTCGTTCCATTATAACTGTGGGACCGTGGGCCGGTCCTCCATTTTTTTTTTGCTTAGAACCCGCTACGTTTATCGGTCTCTAAGATTCGGGCCGTATTAGCGGCGCACACGCATCGCCGCTGCGTCATTATCAAGGTGATATGCGCGTGATTTGTGACATCAAAGAAGAAAAAAACGTCAGGTGTAAGTTCGGCCAGCAAGAATTCAATAACGATTATCAACCTTATTCCTTTGACTTAAGAGCTGATGGTCTCAGTATTACAGGTGCGGTTGATGATATGTAAGTTTGTTATTAAAAGAATCGAGTTTTCGCTACAATAAACAATCTTGAGGGAATGATGGACCGCATTAATTTGTGAGCGGTAAAAGCCGGTGATTAAATGTGGCTCGCGATAGATCTTGTGATGTCGAAAGATGTTCGATGCATTAACGAGAAAAGTGAAGTCTAATTTCTAAAATATATTACCAAAATTACATGGACCGGTGAGGTACATAAGGTTAATAACAAAAGATTAATTCCATCTACGAAGATTCCCAAATTTCTCCAATGTCTTTCCAATTGACAAAATCGACTTTGAATTTCCACTACTTCCTGGGTTCCAAAAAGTAAGAAAATGGAGATTAATTTAACCAGTACGGAATATTTAACAAAAAAAAAACCGTATTAATCTCTTACCTCAGTAAGCAGCCTTACTGCAACTACTGCAATAAAAAGGATCAATTAAGACGAGCAGAATATGCACGCAAACAATTTCTTTTTTTTTTTCCAACCAATTAAGATCCAAGCGAACCTTCCGTCAAAAGAACGAACATCTGTTTCAACTTCCAGACCGATAGTTAAAATCTTATTAAACCCATCCAAATTTGGTCGCATCCAATATAGTTAGACTATAAATCTAGTAAGCATCAGACGTATGAATAGGGTTGGGCACCGAGAGTTAATAAATTAATCGTTCGTGATACAATTATTATTGTAATGATCAGCTCCCGTCTGCAAGAGTAAAATAAAACGGCGTGTATCGTAATTGAATCTCTCTTAAGCTTCGTTTACGGAACAGCTCAGTTCGACTGCTACTTTTTCACTGTTATTTTTACAGCTGCTAATTATTATGTTGGTTAAATTAAATTACTAATGCCCCTCCCTTTAATAGCCGATACAGGTATTACCTATTCCGATTAGATGTTCCCGTGATTTACTGAGAATGTCGATTTGTAGATTATTATCGGCCAGTTAATAATTATGCAAATGGAGCTACTGATGATCAATTAAAGGTTTTAAATTATGTTATGATGGTGGGTTCGTAATGTGGGAGACGCCGTAAAGTTAATTCTGATATGCACAGTTAGCAATTAACATTTTTACCGTCGATTTGGTTTCAATTATGCATTGAGCTTCACCGGTCTTCATAATTTTCAGAGTTAATTATTTTAGTATCGATTATGTGATTATCGATTGCAACATCAGACTGTTACATTTGCATATCAAAACAACAATCGTAATCATATTATAGGTTACCTACATCACTAACATCAAGAAAAAATATTTTTGTATCCTATTCAGTAGCGTCCTTTTCTGCTATAGTTACTTCTTTCTCATCACTAGTGTAGTGAAGTTCGGATCCCCATCACATCGTCGTTGCTGGCAAGTTTATGGTTTTTTGATCTAAATCTAAAATTGCTTTTACGTCTCGATATTGCTTCTTCAATTACTTACATCAAAAATGCCAGTAACGATATATGGAGAGAATAGGTTGAAGACTCGATTATTTTTAACTGATTTTTAACACGCTATATATTTTGTTGCTACCATAGGTGCTCATGAATAAACTCTATGTTGTCCAATGTAATATACTTATTTATGAACTTTTTTGTGTTTAAGGGTTTAAAACTCCCCTAAGGTTCTCTATCGCGTCACCTAACTTTTTTATCCATAATTTAGTGTGACATAATTTTTTTTGTCCTAATCATCATTTGTCCGAATGATTACTTACCCGAACTTAATATCACATAATATGACATGCCATAAAATTGAAACCCCTAAATATAATATGTCCGAAATCCGTTCGTCATAATTATTACTATTAATAATATACAAAAGACATAAAACCGTTTGCTATAAAAGTTGTAAGTCCTAAATTTAAATTATATAATGCTTCTATACTTATAATAAATCTGTAGAAGTGAAAATTCTGTACATTGAAAATATAAAAAAAAATATGGCGAGGGGTGTTACTAGACCGACACCGAACACAAAAGTGTGAACAAAAAAAATGTTGTCTGTCTGTCTATTTGTTTAGGTATCACGCAAAAACTACCGGTTCGATTACGATGAAACTTGGTATAATTATTCTTTATTATCCTGGGCACCACACTAGGTAGTTTTTATCCAGGAAAAGTATAAACAATAAAAAAACAAACTTTTTATAATACATTTTATATGTACTCAATAAATAATTTGATTGTGAACATGTGTTTTTTCTAAGTAACCAAACATGCAGCACGCAAGCAAGCATGCAACATTCAAGCAAGCATGCAGCATGCAAGCAAGCATGAAGCATGCAAGCAAGCATGCAGCATGCAAGCAAGCATGCAGCATGCAAGCAAGCATGCAGCACGCAAGCAAACAATCATGCAAGCAAACAAGCAATCATGCAAGCAAGCAAGCAAGCATGCAGCATGCAAGCAAGCAAGCAGCATGCAAGCAAGCATGCAGCATGCAAGCAAGCATGCAGCATGCAAGCAAGCATGCAGCATGCAAGCAAGCATGCAGCATGCAAGCAAGCATGCAGCATGCAAGAAAGCATGCAGCATGCAAGCAAGCATGCAGCACGCAAGCAAGCAAGCAGCAGGCATGGTTTCTGTCACGGCTCCGGCGCTGCAGGGCTCCGGCGGTCCCACGCGAGTTTATCGTAGCAGATGGATTTAACGCTCACCACCGCAGCTTCGGCTTGCTGGCCGGCTTCGCCGGCCAGCCTCAGCCGCGGCGGCGAGTGTTACAACCACCTGCTCCTCAACTCGCGGGCCGCCTCGCCCCTCCGCGCCTACGCGACTCTAAATTACACTCTAGGGGTAGGGCTGACAAGACTGCGTGGAGTCGGATTTACAGCGATTCGTTTCTGTCACTAAAACTTAATTTTTAGCAAAACTTTTAGGACTAAAAAAGTTATTATAAATGAACATTCGGAATAATACAAATTATTTAAATCAATACTTAGGACATATGACTTTAGGTCATGTTAAATTAGGAGATTTAATCATTATAGCACTCAATATTATGACAGAATACTTTTAGAACTAAAGATAATTATGTGAAACTAAATTTCGGGATTTTGATCATTATGGTTTCTGAAGTTTATAGCAAACGTGTTATGGATTATGATTTTCGGACAAACAATATTAGGAGAAGAAAGGGAGTACCCTCCCCTAAGCATAGATTCCTCTTGTAAGTTTACTTCCAAATTTTTGCATACAAAACTTGTAATCGACTCATTTGCGCAAACCAACTCATACCACCAGAATTCATAATTTTAAAAAATATTATTTGTATACATACAACAGATAAAAACCTCTAATAAAAGGCTTTATATATATGTATTTTCGACAAGACCCAAAGATAAACTTCACAAAAACCTCATCTTTTTAATTGGATGCAAGCTCAAAATATAAGACTTATTCCCCATAAAACATAAAGTGACAAAACCATATAATCAGGCGCCTAGTAAACTTCAAATTGGACTTATCCAGACGGTAGCCGATACGAGTCGCGACCATGATTATAGTAATTTCCACCACGCCACGTTCCGACCAGCCATTTGCTCGATATTGCGTTAGTATCGATTTCATTAGATAGACCGAGATTTTTATTATAAAACGTACCGGATGGTGTATGTAAACTTTTTGTATGTGGAGCAGTAATTACAATGAGTAGGTGGTAGTCGCTTTGGGAGTGTGGCCCTAGAGTAAGCTTTGAAGCCACTAATGTGCATGATGGGCGGTGCAACATACGGTACGATTGTGGTATATGCCTTTTCAATAAATTAGTGAAATTTTAATTTCCGGGTGTTTTAGCTGTCGTGGTATACTGCGAGCTCGAATACTATCCTGTCTATCCAAAAATGGACCATAAAGGATTTTTGGTCAAACAGACTATAAGGATCATCGACTCGAAAAGAACAAAGAGAATACTGTAATTCTCATCTATCTTGTCGACGTAAACCCTTAGTTCCTAAGCATGTATAGTACTGCAAGCTGTTCAGTCCAACTAATCAGTTTAAAAATAGAGTGCAATCTATGGGCTCACCTGGTAAGCCGGACGTTCATGAGCGCTGATTGCTAACATGTGACCCGCATGCTTAAGTTAACTTGAATATAAATGCAAATTTATTTTAAAAATACCTTTATTAATTTATTTATATAAATTAACGTTAAAAAATATTACTACCACTATTTACGAAAAGCGCTTTGCTTTTTGAGCATATTTCTGGATGATTATATTGTTTAACGTTACATTAAAAAAAACTTTCTCCGCTAGTTTCCTGGCCAAATCCGAATCTCGATGTACTATCCACATTAATGATCGTATGCGCAGACAGCGATTGATTGATTGAGCGTTTTATTGGCGTCCCGTCGATGCGTCTCTATGTGATTATCAGAAGTCCACTTTATTAGGGCACTGTGCTCATACGTTGGAAATGTTCACTAATACTTGATAAGCTTGCTCGTTTGACTGCCGGCTTTTCATAGGCCATTGAATTGAGTTGCTGTTGATATTTTACTGTTTCAATTTACTTTACATCATTTACTTCCTATAAGCAACATATATGAGGTTTATTTGTAAATTATATCCTTTGTTTAATTTGCGACTACATAATTACCCGCAAACGTTAAAAGTTTGATTCTGTCTTAAATTTCTGGTAGCATAATCACAGCCTCTTTTATTACTGGATTATTTACTTAATTCCCTCCCTTTTATCCTTTAAATGGAGACATCAATTCCATACATTTTTCACCATCATCAGAATGCTTCAAAACCAGAGTAAACATTTAGCACTCAACCAGCAACAATGTACCAGAACACTTACTTGAAAATGACGGCAACAATGTTCCACGTTTAATTATCTTTATAGACGCAATCTGCGTTATCTTAAGCGAAATAATATTGGAATGAAAACGCATGATAAAAATTAACTGTAGCGCATTCCTGAAACGAGTTCTGTATTGCTTGAATTCCGGAATAATGTAGGCTGATCCCTCGTCCTGTTGGTTATGCAAAAGTATAAGGCAAGCAGTGACTCAGATTAGTAAAGGAGCAGCTGGCAAAAAAGGTGAATCAAGCAAGAAGGGTGACGAAGGTAGTGACCACAAAGTCGATTATAAAAAATCGATCATTAAGAACTTTAAGAAAAGTTAGGTAAATATAACTTGTCTGTGGATTGACTTAAGCAAGTAGATAGCAAGTAAATAGTTACAGTGATACTATATAGTAGTGATACTAAATAGCTGTCTCTCCAGTATCGACGATTTTCGATCAGAATTTTTGTTACAAAAACATTAGATTAACTTCACTCAATTAACCTGTTAGGAATAAATCTATCTTTTACGGTACCCGTAATTTTTTCTAAGAAATACTCCTTTACCATTATTTAAACTGCATTTAAATCAGTATATCAGTGGTTTTTCTAATAATTCAACTTTTTCATACTTAAAAAAATAAAAATCATGTCAAACTCTCAAGTCCCCAAAAGAAAATTTCATAAGAAACCATTTCATCAGATTATAGATAATGTACCGATATATCAATATAATAGTATTTTAGTAGCTAAGTATAAATAGACGAAGGTAGATAGCGGTACGAATAAAAGCCGTAAAATGAATAAACATGTCGTTCATTTGCTCTGAATGTTGGTAATACACATATTTCTAAGTTAAACAAGAAGGCAGCAAAAATATAGGTTGTATCAGGAAGCTCTTCCCGTCCAACTTGTAAGAGTTAATTGAAGAAAACGGGTTTTAAGATGCTGTAGGCAATAGGTTTAGAAGTGTGTTCTGTATAAGTCCTTTACTGCAGATCCACTCTTTAAAAATATGTGCTTTAAATGTTTTAGATTTTTCCTGAATTTAAATATAATATTTTTCTAATTTTTGCTTTATTTACCTCTAAATCGAGTGCTGCAAACATTAAACATTATATAGAAAAAATGATAAAAATGAGTTCTGAAATAAAAAAAAGATGTAAACAATTAAAAAAGTGGTATCCCAGGGAAATACTCACAAAATTTTCTTATCCAGTTCCGATAACTTCTCAAGAACTATTTCCATACAATATCTCCCGAAAATAAATAAAAACATAGGGCTTACTTATAAGATCATTGCGGACCACACTTATTTAGCGAGCTGTCACCATGAATGCAGTGCTACAATTTTAACTAAGTATTAATTTAATGTTCAGTGTGGCATAAACGGTATCAGTAGCGCTATTGCAGTTCTTTAGGCAGCAAACGATACTTGAGAGTGCATAAAATTTATATGTATTTTGTTACGTTATATAGACTACATTTCCTGATAAAAATAATTGTTATCTTTCCTTGCTACTCAGGAAGGAATAACTGAGCAGATGGCAATCGATTTTACCTAGTAGACGATCTTATGATTACTTTTATGCACAAAATTATTATAACAATTAAAACCTGAAATATCACAAATCTATCGCTGTAAATAATTTAAGTAATCAGAGTGCATTTTGTAGAGAACCAGTATTATGAATATAATGACATCTAACATGTATATTTTTTTTGTATTTTGTAGGTTTTGTAATCTGAAAGTAATAACAAGGAAACATAACAAGGAATGCAATAGTGCAAGCACACGTGCTTAAGTGCTTCTACTACACAACACCCTACAATCATCACACGAAACATTTACAAATAAATTACTAGATTCAATATGGTCCAACACCATATGATTTCATCAAAAGTAAACCATACGAACGCTTGGCTTATAAAGGCGAAGTGATCTTTAAATTAGACGGTAACACAGGAAATGGCTTTTTAGCCCGTCAGTGTAGCAGTGATTAGCGATCGCCGATCACCAATCGGCTATCACATCTAGTGAGCGGTTGATCACTGACGGTTGAGTGCACGTAAAAAGTTTACACATAGATCAACGCTGTCGCAGATGTGACACTCTAAAACCAAAGAACGATTTTTTACCTCAAATTTTTTGTATTCTATATTTTTACCAAAAGCTGGCAGAGACTTTACGTGAAGGTTGACATAAAAAAAAGCAACGTTACGAATCTACAAGTCAGGAAGAAGCTTAAAATAGTACAATAAATAAAAATAATAATGTGACTCATTACATAAAAATGAAATATTAACTAGAATGCTAATAGAGTGGAGGAAAAATAAATAGGACTGGAAAAAATTACCTATCCGTAATGAAAAATAGAATAAAAAACGGAATAATGAGACAAGGCAGTAAAACACGAGCAGATCAAAACCGATGATATCAAAAAAGACTTTTCAGACAATGACCCTCTGTAACAAACTTAATCTATGTAAAACCAGTAAGCTGCGGTGTGTTTAAGTATGGCACGATAATTGAAGATATGCTTGTATCATACGCGCGGAGCTACTTCCAAAGACCTGACGCCTGATTACTTTGTACCCAACTGGATGAGATTACTACTATGGCTACGAAACAAGCGGGTGTTAAGAGGGACATAAGGTTAGTTGTGTTTTGGTATGGCTAACCGAATTGAATGATAAAATTGCTTAACTGATTAGACTCTGGGCTATAAAAATTAGGGGAGAATATTCAAGTTACCTACCTAAACCTGAGGTTAACTATAAAGCGTTAACCTCAGTGGGGAAGAAACATCTTGTTTTAAGGTAGCTAAACACGTCTGTCCTTCTTCTGAGTATTTTTCAGATAAATCTTTTATTTAATTAATTTAATAGAAATGATTTTTATTCTGTACTTTATTCATGTAAAGGGCTTAAATTATTTGATCAATCGCTTGTTTCATGGCCACAAAATAAGCTCAACCTAATATTTTATTCTATCGCTAGTAATCAGACTTTACTGGCAGTTTTTAAGCTGATGAGATACTAACTTTCTTAGTTAATATCAAATGGTTTAACTTGTTTACTTTTTCTTTCAAGGTGTACTTTGGACTTGTTTACTAAACCCATTATTTAAGTGACCTATCTGTAATACCAAAGATAAACTTAATAGTACAATTAGTGATACCTAATCATTAATTGAACAATAGTTGTTTTGGTAATAGTCAAAACAACTATTGTGTTCTAAATCCCAAAAAACTTGACTAAGTAAATGGAAAATTTGACTGAAATAAAATTAAATAATAAAATTAAATTTTTTTTTTTTTTATTTGTATAATAAACCTGAACTCACCAAATTAAAGAAAATACCATATTACACGAAGTGTATTCCTTGAATTTCATCCCACTCATTGTCAGAAACCTCATCCTTTTTTGCCTTTCAGTACTTCATAAAGTTCTTACTATCATTTTATTTCCACCATCAATCTACGTGCACATATCTTAGTACTGACACTAAGTAATGAAGGTACTATTTATAGAACATCACACCTGCATTACGCGTTATTAAAACATGAATGAACTAAAACGAGTTCCACAATTAACGCACATATCGGAATTAACAATATCGTCCTGCGCGTGAGTCGTGAAGTAATCAAAGAAACAGCATCCATTTTTTTTACGGTTGATTCCCGGTACACTCATAATGTACGCTTTGTTGTGTCCAAGGGTTTGAGGAAATCAGGACAACTTTTAAAATATATTTGAAAAGCCTTTTGAAAGAAGGTCCCTACTAACCTTCCGGGACCTTCTTTCAAGTGTAATTTGAAACAGTCTGCAATAGAGATTTAAGTTCGTTTGTCGAAAATTCTGGGTTATAGAGCTTCCTTCCTTGTAGTTTTGCTAAAGCAATGCACACAATATAATTATTTATGTAAGTAAATGCGTGAACAAATTCAAAGCAGATTAGCAGTTAATTAATATTGTTGATGACTGAGCAACATTAGGAGCTTATATAGAGCCTTAAGGCATATTCTGGCAGATGGATGCAAAAACATGGTCTAATTTCACAATATGAGTTGAGAAAGGAGGAAAATAATTGAAGGCTATATGTGAAGACGATTGTAATCAATTGCTACCATTAAACAATTAAGGCCGTTACTGAATATAATAATAATATATTATAACAATAAATTCAGATCTTAAGTTGGAAGAACTATTCAATAACAATTTGCTAACTGATATAAGTTTAAAATTAATGATAACGGCTTAACCACGGAACGTTTAAAATCTTCAGGTCTAACATGGTGTATATACTTACATCTACATTCCAATTCAAAGACGAAATACTTATTAAAATGGTAGATCGTAATGGTAATATTACCATCACTTTTAGGGTTTCTGAACTGAGATTATCATCATCTTTTTTTACAATATTTATCTACTTTATGCTTGGCATAAGGATTTCTTGTTGCGTAGCATTTTCTCCAGCCCTGAACTAAGAAAATATTACCAATGTATGACTGTAACTGGCTTTAAGTTTATTGTCTAGTTGGTCCATGAAGTTATCCCACTGAATCATGGGCACTCTATCAGTAATAACTGGGAGCGGGTGGGTGAGCGCTAATGTCGCGCTCGGGGCACGCTCGCTATCAGTAGCCATATAATGCTTCCAGCGACGCGCCATTACACGCAATGCCTTAATGCTTCTCTCAGTACGTAGTATTTCTTTCTACGTATGATCCTCATGTAAGTTGGTGATTGTTAGTGGGTCTGCTGAAGTATGGCTCCAAAATTGACCGGGAGATGTTACCCCTAGATTCCTAGGGTTTGCGCAATTGGACAGTGAAATTTAACTATTTTAAACGGATTCTTTTGCGGCCTTGGCAGTAGTCAATAAATTGCTGTATTTGAATAGCGTGATTGAATAAATCCATGCAAATCAGTTTTATTTCAAGATTCTTCTTACTTAACGGATTGGGATCCATAGTAGTATCCACAGCACAAAAAGTACCCTCATCGACTTTTTCAAAAGTGTTTTAGAAGTTCGTCGGTATATTTGGAATTTAAAGGTATTTGACCCTAAATATTTTGTACCCTATCGCCTTTTCTTTTAATGCATTTTCTTCATCCAGCGCTTGCTTGCTCCTTTAAGACATTGAAAATGTCTTTTGAATATAGAATAGAATCTGATTCCAACTTGAATACTGTTGATGATGTTATGTCCAAGTCAAGGTGTCGCCTTAATCGTTTACACGCTCGTTTCCATGGTGCCTTCGTAATGTGTCTGTATTAAAGTAAATGGATATTAAGTCGACTCATTCACTTAATAGTCAAGTGAGCTGAGATGAGGATTGTAAGCAGTTAGCAATCGGTTGGAATCCGAACGTCAAATTATATTAATGTTGGCTTCCGTTATTTCACTTGTTTAACAATTATCTACCTTTATAGTCTGCTTATATTTCTAAACTACATCGAAGTTCAATGAAAGCCGCCATTGTCTTTGACACCTTCAAAATATTTGGCAGATAGAAGTATTTTTAGATTGTTGATAATCAGGGATTCTCGTCAAAATTAGGATTGACGCGACTACCAAAAAACTGAAAATAAGGAGCATGACTAAAGAAGAAAAAGTGACCAGCAGTAAATGGGTTTTATTTTTAACGAAAATGACAACGATCTATACATTTAAAGTAATATAAATAATAAATAAAATTCTTTATTTCCCAAAAAATACAGATCATTACAATTTGAAAACATATGTCACAGAGATTTACAAAAATAACATGGATGTTACAAATGTCTGTACCCAATAGATTGAACTCTGTCTCTTAAACTAGGTTATCCTGTATCTTAAGAGACAGTGTTTCGCAAGGAGGTTCCAATTGTTGTATGTATGAGTGGACTGTGTCGATTTACATTCAGCAGGGAAAAAAAGGAAAAGGTATATATATAATTTTTTTTTTTTTTTTTTTTTTTTTTTTTTTTTTTTTTTTTTTTTTTTTTTTATGAATGAACTATGGGTGAACATGTGAGAGAATGAAGGTGAGGGTGAATTGATGTGATTGTACGTGTGTAGGTGTTAGTGTGTAGGTGAGAAGGTGATGTAGTGTTGTTGTGTAAGTGGGTGGGGGTTGTGTGTGTGAGGGTATGGATGTAAGAAAATAAGTGTTTGAGTATTTATGCGAGCATGGAGATGAATGTGTGATTATTAGGTTATGAAGGTAAGTAAAGTCTCCGTTTCGGCATAGTCCTGTTTAAGAAGCCATTCCTTCACTTTTAATTTTAGATTGTGTTTGTTGAGGTCTAAGATGTTCAGTTTTTTGTGAATATTTTTGTAAATGTAAGGGCTAATTACATAATATTGATGCTTTGCAAACGTTGTCTTGTGATGAGTGCCTAAAGGAAGGTTAGTGCGCTTATTTGGGTTAGACGGAGGGAGGCTGCTATGCTTCCTAAGGACCGATTGAAGCACAAACAGCTGACGGACTGTAAGGACCTTGCAGTCTGCGTATAACTGTGTTGTTGGGTGTCTCTGAGGTTTCTTCGTCATGACTTTCAGTACGGCTCTCTGTGCTCTTTCTGCCTTCAGCATGTAACTTTTCGTTGCAGCACCCCATACACAGATGCAATATCCTATGACCGATTCGCATAGAGCATGATACACCATTTTTAATATATCGGCATTAGCAGAGTTTCGAAGGGATTTAAATATATGTATGAGGCGCAAAGTTCTAGTCGTGACGGCCTCAAGTTGGTTTTTCCACGTCAGTCCGTCATCTATGTGGACTCCTAAGTACTTGACGTTTTCACATCTATTTAGTGCTGGACAATGGCATGGTGATGATCGGTTAGAGCATGAATGGGCCGTAATTGAAAATGAGTGTGACGGTGCGGTCTTACGCTGAATTGCAAAGGGGATGTAGCAGGTTTTGTGAATGTTTAAGGTAAGCAGATTCGAATTGAGCCATTTCATTATTTCCGCCACTGCCGACTCTGCAATAGTTTTGGTAGTATCCCAGGTAGGTCCCCGAACTAAGATCGCGGTGTCATCAGCATAGGTATATATGTTAGTGTTAGGAAGATTCATTTTGCAAAGGTCGTTAACGTAAATTTGAAATAGGGTGGGGCCCAATATGCTGCCTTGAGGGACGCCGAAAGTAACAAACTCCTCTTCACTAAGGTGGGTTTCAATTTTAACTCTTTGTGTGCGATTTTTGAGGTAATCTTTAAATATGTCAAGTGACACGCCACGTACACCTAAGTGTTCTAATTTAGCGGTAAGGATGGGAACAGAAACTGTGTCAAATGCCTTAGAAAGGTCTAGGAATATACCTAGACATTTTGTTTTATTGTCTAGACTTTTAGCTACTTCTTGTGTCAAACCTAGCACAGCATCCTCTGTTGAAAGTGCTTCTGTTGTATTGTTATAACAGAAAAGCAAAAACCCATTACACGTGTTTTAAAATGACATTTACCATTTAATTTTTGTTTGTTTCCATATACTTTGGTTAATGACAAAAATAGCCCGCTTCGCGTAACTAAGCTTAAAATTCGAGAAAACCCTCTGGCGATGTGTTTACGTTGTAACAAAATACGACAGTCGATTTGAAGGCAATGTAAAAGAGTAAAAAAAGCTATTATTCCATACAGTAGCCCTACGCCCTGAGGAGACGAATACTGCAGCAATGTACAGGGGAAAACAAAAGTGGTTTGATGCTATTCAGTTTTTAAATAAAAATGGTTTAACAATGGTACATGCAACAGCCTGTTAGTTTAATTTTCAGTTATTTATCCCAAATTTTTTCATAGCTTTACAATGGTTATGGAAGACGAATGGACAGTCGCTCCAAGTAAAATTCATTTTTTTTTTATCTAGTAATCTCTAGACATTATAACGAAGCAGAAGAAGAAGATCAAAATCCAATAATGTTGTTTTAGACACATTTCATTCTTTTCTGTTACATTTTAAAAATTGTATGATAAGTTTTAATTACAAATAGTAAGAGCGATACTGGCTAGTTTTTATATAATTCCGACTATTAAATCAACTCCGGTTTTAGCTACCGCTAGCTCACTTACTAAAAACCAGTACATACATATCATTTATATAACACGAAATCTTTCCTCAATACTTCAAGCTATAAACATTAATTGGTTATCAAATTGGCAAAGACCTAATCTGGATCAAAATTAAAATCTATTACGGTCAATAACACTTTAGAGCTCGTCAGTACTGTGATTATTGCCAGTTTTTGTGAAGGCAGACACGTGGTGCGATGAAATTATGGTAATCACAGTTGGTACCAAAGCCACTGGTTTTTAGGGGCCCTTTCGCGTAAATTGTGCAGGTAATGTGCACTGTCTACTGTGTAGATGAGATGATGTAAAAAGGTAAACTTTCGCCAGATTGCCGTTGTCGTTATAAATGATCGGTTGACAGTTCAATCGGCCTAATGGCTTGGCTTTAGAGGGAGGATTAGATATTTGAAATAGCAGTTAGATATAAATCGTTCCAAATGGTTCCTCCATCAACAAGTTTCAATTATTATTTTTGTAAATTTTACTTTTAACTAAAATTTACTTCTAGTAAAAGAGGATTTTCTTTTTATTTATATTTAATATAGACTATCCCTATTGTAAATCCTAAATTCAGTAAATTTAGTAGATATTAAACACATTGTTTCATCGTACACAATTCTAAACAAATCTCTTCGTGCGGAACCCAGTGGACGGTACAAAACAGTGGCACAAGGTAATAGTAGTTTTTTAAACAATAATTGTCGTCCACATTCATCAACATCTGGTCTATTTGGACCATCAGCATCACGCATACATTTCAGTATCACTACCTACAATGAGGTAAGGCAGCGGTCTTGGTGTTTGAAGAAAAGCGATTTGAAAATTCGTACCCCATACATGGAATATTTGTTGGTACCTAAATTAAAATTATGAATGCGAAAGCAAATCAGTCTATCTAGCTGTAAAATTTGGAAGACAGTAGGTATATTTGTTAAAACATGAAAAAAGGATTATTTTTGCTGTAATAAACGTAGCCAAGCGTATAAAGACATGTCCAAAAGTATAATATAAGGTATCAAAATATAAATAAACGTAGCCAAGCGTATAAAGACATGTCCAAAAGTATAATATAAGGTATCAAAATATAAATATACCAACTCATTAAGCTTCTAATAAGAACAAATCAAAACAAATTTATTTATGAATATTTATAAAATCACACAAAATCATTTCAAAGTATGCGAAAATTTATTTTATTAATGCATTTTTGTAACCGCTTTTTTAAAACGCTATTATTTTTAATTAACAAGTGAGACTTTTAAAATGAAATTCAGATTCATAAGAAATAAAAATCAAATAATTAAGTTTAATCCATAAAACCATAAAGTTTCAACTTAGTTCTTCATTGAATACTAATCGAATAGGTATAATTTACGACTGTTGCGATCAAAGATTGCATTTTAAATAGTAGTAGCTAATTTGAGTGTGAAATATTAATAACTCATTATGATTTAAGTAATAATTCGATGATCAGTAATTAACGTTGTTCGATTAATTTTAATCACGATTAATTAATGCATGGTTATTATTTTTTGAGACGACGAAGGGCAAGCTTTATATTTATTCTCACGCAGACTCGAAGTAAATGTAGATACTTGCTATTTTAATAGTGCCGAAATAGTGTCGTACATACATGTTTCTTTGTTTATCGCTGTCACTTGTCACCGTAACCCCTTCCCTACTTAAAAGCACCAATACACATTCGCTCAGTCGCCATATATAATTAAGAAAGAAATGCGCTCTATTCTTGTTTTTAACTCAAAACAAAATGGTTTGTCGCAAGAATTATTTACAACACACAAAGGTGGGAAAAATGTTCCAATTTTAAACGACTTTTTAGAATAAAACTCATATAATGACTTGAATACTTATGTGCTTAATGTACTAAAATAACTGTTTTTAATAAGATGTCAGAGTTTTTTTTTTTGTTGTAATACCTGGTCTAGATTACAACGTTATTTACGGCCAGAATTTTGACGATCTGACAACCAGTTTGAATTGGGAATATCGTTGTTCTTCTATTTATTTCAAACCATAAAATGGTATCTTTATTTGTGGTATTAAATTGGCTGTTTTAAAGTTTGAATTAGGTAAATTTTATATAATTATTTTTATTTTTTTATGTCTTTCTGTGTTGTACGACTGTGACTATATTATTATGCCAGTGTTTAATGATATTGTAGTTAGGGTTGAGTTACTGTATTTCTTAACAACATTTCCACCAAATAATTATCACCGTTTTTCATCACATGCTTTTCCAACTTTGGGTGATATTTGTACATGTTAAACCAATGTTTAGCAACCTCCCGCGACAGAAGGATTACATTCCTTACTGTAGGTACGGACAGTAGATTGTTGTATCTTATTTATTTAAACTATAGTTATTAATGACAACGCAACTATATTTACTACGCTAAGTAAATATAGTTGCTAAATACAATAATCAACGTAGAAAAACGCCATGTCGCACAACCACATAGATACAAAATTCTATTTATATAAACCAATTACTGCAAAACAAATTAAAATTGAATTCGAAAGGACTTGGTGCATCCAATTCGTTCCAACAACCTAATGAGGCAATCTATCAAATTCAGTTATTCCCATAAAAATGAGAATCAATTTAAAATTGTCGCTCAACTTAAAAGCGGACTATCTCAGGATTATCTGAAAGGTAATTAAAAATTATTGGTACATAAAACCCGAAAGGTTTTTACATTTTAATAGAACAGGTCATAATGCTACTGTTTGTCGTTCATCAATCATGTTTTTAATAAACAAGCTTTTGCCTCGGCTTTACTTGTTCTTTTAGTTTGTGTATTGCACCATAAATATGTGCAGCAATTTAATTTGTAGAGATTGGTAAGGATTTATGTTAGTATAAGTTTCAAAACAAAAGAATAATATTTTTGGAAAAAAACAGGAATTAGACCTTTTTGTTGGTAGAGGTCTTTGCTTGAGCGCAGGCTTTGACAGCATCACCGGACTTTTCCTTGGACTGGAAAGTTTATTTTACGCTGCAACAAGAAACAGTGATACATATAAAAATACGAGTATATTGCAACGAACATAAAATATAGGTTCATACATTTTTTTTTTTCAGCTAAGCGGCGAAGTTGGTGTGATGATCTAGTCAGTTACGCGGGGCGCACGTGGACAGAAATCGCCAAGAACAGAGAGGTTTGGAAGAAAAAAGGGGAGGCCTTTGCCCAGCAGTGGGATCTAAAGTAGGCTAATGAAAAAAAAAAACCTAAAACTTGTGAATTTAATCATACTTACTCAATCATCATTGAATTATACTTTGCCAATAAATCCGTTAGAGAAACGCCCACGCCTTTAACAGAATTACTTCAAAAGTAAAATAATTAAAGGGACCAAAACAAATCTTAGTGTTCCTTAATAAACCTAATAAACACAAACAAAAACAAAATCTCATTCGACTAATTGGCGTCCAAATTAATAATGATTGAGACAAAAAAACGTTCCAAGAATCACATTTGAATCCCCAATTAGACCATAAAGGCCTTATCATGGACCCATTAACCGACTACAGACACGAGGGAGGTTTATGAGTTTTACTACACAAAATCGTTGCCGACCATTTTCAACAATCCGAGTCAGATTTACAACCAATTAGCTAAGTAAATATAAATACGGGGGCTTAATTGTATCGTGGGCGATATTAGGGCAAAGAAATTGTAAATGGTATAGCCATTTCTTGAAAATTGGTGGTTATTATGAGTGTACTTTGGTTTAGTTCAGACTAGCCAGTCAATGATTCGTTTTGGGTCATCGTTTCGAAAGAGCGGGCTCGTGAGTTTTGCTAGATTTTTGTTCTGCAAAGTGAACTTGTTGATGAAAAATATAGGTACTATAAGAATTGTATAACCACTGCTTCGTTGACCTAAAGTAATGTTCAACTGCAGAAAATTTTCAAGAGAATTGACAATTAACAATGACAGACGCATTGTTTACTTACGTGACTAAAGAGAACAAAACAAAAAAGACCAACTTCAAAATTAGTCTTATATGCTTTTCTAAGAGATCCCATTGTTATAACTGGACCATATTAAAATGGGGCCACACTGGAAGCACTACCTTTCAAATAAAAATAGAATCGAAGTCGAATTGTATACCTCCTCTTTTTTGAAGTCGGTTATAAAACTTGAAATATCAAGCGCTAAAATATGTTCCAATAAATAAGCCCATCTCCGTCATTCTAAGTGGCACGAACAGGTCACTAGTCTTACAAACAGGATCCTTACTCGTCTCAAATTATTTTCATAACCCAAAGCATTTTGGTAACAAATTTATGGTCAGCTTCACCAATTTACCATTGGACAAGGGTATAGTAAATCGTCAGCGCATTATTACGTTATTAACATAATGCAACCGAATTTCGGGTGTATGGTATGAATAATATGACCATTTGTATGTATGAGTTTGTTACAAGCTATATAATAGTTTAAAGTGTTCTACACTACATGATTAATTTTGATGGTTTTTATGGTTATTTTGTATTGAACACGGCTTTGATGTGATATGGCTTTTGTGATTAGATTTATTAAAATCACACACATTAAGTTCTACAGTGAAGTATGATACCATAATAACTCTGTGTTTTTTTACTTTTCTGGAATACATTTTATCACTTTTCTTATAATCATTTAGCCTTCATATTTCCTAGAAAAGATATTATATCTTTCAGCATTATGGGTTTAGTACAGAAAGATATGTGAATTTATTTCGTGTTTGAGGAACAAGAGCGAATTTCAAACGCGATAGACTGCTAATGCGGACTGCCGCAGAGATTGCTGAAAATGTATGAAATCTGATCCATGATGCTATGCATGCTGCCATTTACAAACTAATTAATTTTTATTATACAACAGTCTAATAAAGCAATGTACCCATACCTGTATAGGTACACTTACGTCTAACAAAAGGGCCCCTGAATAGATCGGAGATAGCATCTATTCAATAAGCGAGAACATTATCGGTCTTATATGAATGGGAGTAGCGATGTGACTGAACAGGTTTCTGCTGAGTACACAGGGATGGACTCAGAAGTAAATAAACCTGGAAGATGGATGTAATGTATCGATGTAGAGAAAAATCATCGACAAAATACGGATTCTCATATTGCTTTAAGAAGAAGTAGCTTCTTCTTCTTAAAGCAATATATATGAACAAATTGAGAAACTTGTAATTCTTGAAGCAGAATAAAAACAAAAATCTGTTGTCTTTTAATTTTGTTGTATTTCAAATTCAAATTCAAATCTTTCAAGTCCATCTTTCAAGTCTTAGGTATAACAATCGACGAATACTACCAGAAAGCTACCATCCAAATTCCACACCCGACAATCCAGCTCTGTACAGGATATTACCCGAGTGTAATTATTGGGAGGGATTCATTATGACGTTACGTGACAGCCACTGAGGTTCATTTCATCATCGTATGCAATTTGCTGGGAGCATTAAATTATAAGATAGGTGGCCAAGACCATATGACTCTCGCCTCTGCTAGGAGGCAATACAGTCGATATTGACAATCAAATTTGACGAATCCTGTCATTAAAATCCTGTAGCTTCTGTTAACTGTGTTACAGTAATGAAATGTTTGTTGTGGCAATATAGGGATGCACGTACGGAGGGTAATAATGATTTTGAAATTACGTTTTGCTTTTGTTTTTCATTTGATATTATATGGATGGAATTGATGTGTGCTCGTCGATAGGAATTTGTTCCAGTTTTAATGTTGTGTTTGTTATTTCTGAACAGGTAGTTCCATTTATTTGAAGATAGGCAACAATGATTCTATACATAGTGTCCTATTGTAAAACTGTTTTTAGAAATATTCTTCTGCCAAGTCTTTTCTCAATTTATGTTAAGTTCTAACCGGGTTCAGCCAAATTTCAAAGCAATATTTTTATAACTTTTCAATAATTTATTTCAGTAAACACAAAAACACGAAAATATAATGAAAGAAGTAATGGCACAAAACATAATACTAGTCAATACATACCACAGTTTATATACTGTTCTTATGATCTCACAATTACAGTAACCAAAACTCGAATCACCAAACGAGTCTAGTCTAGTGTCATTATTCTGAGACTTAAACAACACCTAACGATGTCAAAACATTTAACAACTAATGCAGTTATGCTCTATTCTAGTCGTGTCATAAAAAAGATAATAAAATACAGAGAGGAAGTATCTAATAATGACCAAGACGCAGTGAGCTCGAGGCAAAATTGTTATAGCTCATATTAATCGGAAACTGCCTTAATTTTGGTCAATGATTTTGTGAATGCAAATCAGTAATCGTCCCAACCGAATTTTAACCTTAAACTTAGTTGGAGATGATTGGTTTTTGATTGGCAAAAGTTTTAAGGTACGTTATCCGGTCACAAAGTTTCGCTAGAGGCAATAATTTATAAATGTTCGTATGGCTTGATGGCAGAAATTAGACAAAGGTACATCGGTTTCACTACAGAATTATTTTTTTCTGAGTTATGGCAGTATTGAGACGTGGTTCATCTTTATGGTAAAGAAAATCGATGTAACCAATTACTATGGAAATGTAAACAGCGTAATTATTGTGTTTTGGACCATATTGCTCTTCAAATTTAAATCAAGATAGATTTATTGCTGGGGCTTCTAGGTTATTGATTCTCTTTTGTTTCGTCTTTAATATAATTATACAGCTTTTAAATATATTTTAGAGACAATTTAGATTCATTCAAATACATGCTTTATTAAAAACTGTGTCCAAAATGCAAAATAAATAAAAAAAAAAATTATCTGTCTTTTAAAATATGTCACTGTTAGAAAAAAAACAGCGTTAATGCCGTCATTGACTGTGATTTGTCTAGTTTTACAGTGACAATATTATTTAATTCAAACTCATAGTCTCATAGGATGCCTTTGGGTGATGCCGAGACTAAAATACAGAGGCACTATTTTTTCAGTGCTCTAATATCCCACCAACAACAAAACACATAGGTACCAACACCATATACAATACCTCTAGGAATGTTATCGTAGTTAATTACATAAGAAGGAGTACTGAACATTTTGTACACCGATAAAATGTAGAAAACTTGTAATTACCACCAGGATATTTTGTAACAAAAAACGACCAATATCTTACCGCCTACGTACTCCGACTTACGACCATATGGTCAAACCTATGGTTAGAAAAAAAGAAAACTAATAAATAGACTTTGGAGCTCCCAGCTATTACGGTAAATCAGTAATGTGGAGATACGAATTTTTTATGGAAGTCAATGAGTGGTTATTACTAAGAGATGAAAGCCGATACTTGCGCACGCGCCGCGAAGAGTTAGAATTATTTCGGAATGTACGCACACCAGATGTTATCGCGTCCAGAATTAAAATTATCGTTTTTGTTTTAATATTGTTTTGGAGAGTTGTGTTTTGGAACATTTTACATCTTATCTTTTCAATTAATTTGATTGGTAGTTCTAGAAATTCCGAAAAAAACTATGCTATTTACATTATTATTTATTTACAATCAACTATGACGATAGGAACACCAGGTTTTTATGTCAACTATTTTTGCAAAGAAGTTATCAAAATATTTCATTTTATACCTGAAAACTAACTTATTAATTCTATAATTATTTTGTCAACAAGACATAAAATGTCAAACACCATTGTTGTTCAGAATATCGAATTAGATCACCACAATAAATTAACATTAAAATACTACATAGCACGCATTCCTTCTATATGTCAGGCTACCAATACTAAGTATTTCAAATACATATTCAGTAAAGAATGTCAAAAGGAATTACGTATAAACAATGTACTTGTATTATTTAAAGTAAAACACTATTGCAACTAACAATTTGGCCCGCAGTACCGTTGCGACTATAGATCAACTCAGGTGTTGTCTGCCTGCGGGCTTAGTTTGTGGTGCAAGTTATAAAAGAGTGTTTAAAAAATTAATTTTAATTTAATTTATATATTGGAAAGTATACAACAAATAATGTTATGAGTCGTAAGGTTTAAGGATTGCTCGTTCCGGAAACACTTTTTGTTTTTTTTTCTATGAATTTTTTGTTAATAAACAAACAAGCAATAATATATCTGAACAATTTAAACACTTTCAGTTCAATTTCAAACGGTTTACACCACTTTAGGCCTAAAAATTAAAGGAATTACTCCTAACCAGCATCTAAGAAGAGACATAATATTTTTTGTTTATTCATCAGCCTGTAAGCTACTGAAGTAAGTGCTTATTAATCCACCCCTTTCTTTACCTGCATGCTTGGCAGCGATGACCTTTTGGTTCTCATTAATTAATAATCATTCAAACAACAAGAGACTTTTTGAGAGAACCCTTGAAAAAATTCTTTATAAATATGCTAATTGTTTGAAACTTGAATTTAATTTTTGTATATCTTGACATGCCTATGAAGACTGTACAACCCGCTTGAATCTTACAACTTAAACATTTTCTTAACCAAATGGCAGGTGAGATCCTACCTTATAGTAACCACCACGCCCGTCCATATGGAGAATAAATTTGTAGTTCTTGGCTAAAATATTGTTAGTTACAGTTCACGATGCCCACTCTGTCAACAGATTTATATTATGTATTTATCGCGAGTAAATAATACGTAGGTATTTAGTTACGACTTGTTTACAAATTGCTGATGAGAGTTATAATTATTTTTTTAGGATTTTAAATTGTGACCTTAAAAAAGTATGTAAACGACAAAATTCTGTCTTACATAGGTGAATATAATAATTGTGCAGTATCTTTAATGTTCTAGAAATTAAAGGAGTATATTATAGGAAAAACTTGGCAGGTACAATATAAGAGAAACCAGGAGAAATACGACCTAGGTAAAACCTTTTTTTTTACTTACCCAATTTAAACCTCGCTTTCTACTTTACTAGTCTTTATTTATTCTGTGGCAATCTACATGATTCTTCTTGGCTAGACTAGAAATAATGCTTTTAGCTTAAGGCGTCTAGTTAAATTCATGTTAAAATACTATAATAAAATTACCCTTAATAGTTTTATTGGATCGTATTATAATTAATAGTGTAATTATTTGGCATATAAATTACGAGCCAATATTCAAATAATTGAACAAAAAAGTTTTGATTGAACCAAGACGGCGCCCATCTTTGATAATCAACATTAGAAATCAATTAATTGAATGAAATAATTCGCGTAAAATCATTATTACCAGCACATTCAATTAAATCGTTATGTAATGTTAGATAACCATTTTGATCTGCTTTCGTTTATTTGTAAAATAGTTATTTTTATCCTCATTTAAACTTGATATACTGGGTCAATTACGATTCCGTAACGGTAGTTATAATTTAAATAGAACGATTTACTGTGATTGAGATTTCCCGATATTTTTGTATAAGTATGGTTTGAACTACAACCATCCAAGCGTATTGAAAATTTGATACTTTTATGGATATATTTTTAATTATTTTACTAATATCTGTTGTCAAGGTACTTTAACAAGGGGAAACTCCTATAGTACAGTTTCCCCTTGTTAAAGTACCTCGTTATACGGTTTTACATCATTTTTAATGTCTACAAAATAATTTCAATAACTTACAATTCTTGTTGCTATAAATGAGCAATTATATCTGCTTATTATACCTAAGATCCAACTTACCATTACCTAGCCTTACTTAGGAGTTCTACTCCTAATTAAATATTTTTGAGTTTACGCGAAGCGTATCCACCTTCCATTCATCTCGGCTGCTCGTCATTTTAGCATTTACTACTTTATTTCTCATATCGTCTTACATCTGAT
The DNA here is from genome assembly GCA_905146925.1 of Autographa gamma. Taxonomy (NCBI): domain Eukaryota; kingdom Metazoa; phylum Arthropoda; class Insecta; order Lepidoptera; family Noctuidae; genus Autographa; species Autographa gamma. The sequence continues at coordinate 9,996,557 of LR989856.1, read as the reverse complement.
ACAACCATCATCTCTTTGTCGGTCTGAATATCTATAGCTTGTGTCTAGTACTATAAACATTCAGTAGTCCCCTAATACTTTTGTTCTACTCAACTCTTATACCACATGATTGAGCAACACTTCAACTAAAACTTTCGCATCACTATTTAAAGTTCATCATTACCGATTAATGATGGGACACTCAACGTTATCGATAACCGAAGTACCTTCATACACAAAATACGAGTTGCGTTAATACTAACGTTTTTATTATGCTTTACTTAATGCAAAGTAATAAATCAATATACTGGTAAGATAATCGGATCGGACTCATTCCGGTTGTGTTGTGTAGGTTGGTAGTAATTAAGAAAACGCTATGTGAAATCGATCACGGCGCGACGTTGTTTTGTGTTTACTTTTATTATGATTTCTATTTGACGATGATTAAGTTAAGTAATTATAGAAGTCGCAGACTTTATTAAATGTCACAGTAAATTATTTTAATAATTAATTATTGGAATTGAAAGGTCTTTTTTTTGAAAGCTCTTCATTGTTGATGTTCATTGATATGACATACATAAAGGAAATAAATAAATCTTTGTTTAACTTGGATGTCTAAAATTTCACTTCATTGATAATGATCAATGCAATGGGATTGTACGAAAACAAATAAATAATTATTTAAACAATAATGATTGGGCTTAAGTAAGATGTTTTGTAATTACTAAATTATTAAAGTTTATCTAACTCAATTAATAACAGGAGCATACGTGACCTCACAAACAAAATAAAAACTAATTGAAATCATTAATTCTTGTAACAACAGTTAATGATAAATGATGTACAACTAACTGTATTACATTTTAAACTGTAATACGCACATATTGGCATTACAAAAAATCTAGGTAAAAAAATGAGTGATCAAAAATAATGACTAACAAATCGTTTATAAGATATTAATTACAAATAAACAGTAAATCATGCGAGGGAAATAGGCGAAAAGGTGTTGTATACTAATAAAATAATTATCGTCTACCAACTGATTGCCGTATGTATCATTCAGCAGGCGTGGTCAATTCACACGAATATACGATTTATGTTACTCCTAAAGCTATAACGAACTTTCAAATCTCGACCAAACATGACTCCAAATACCAATGTGGTATACATTGACTGCTCATAACAATCAATTTTGAAACTTCTTAGAACAGAACCAGTAATGGATTCCCATAAAAAATATTTTGACAAGAAGACGTTAGTAGTGATTTTTTTAGCAGTACAGAGTATTGGGTTGGTAGCAGTCACAATGCTCTGAGATTATTTTTTGCTAAGAAACAATTTCCTGTCGGAATTAAAGAGAAGGAAAGGGTCATAAATAATTCATTTGTGAGCGTACTATATCGATTTCTTAATATACTGGACAATATATTTTTTATTCGAATTCAAAGAAGCTTTTTACTGTTAGTAGGTCGACATACCGAACACACTTTTATAACTCTTAATTAAACGTCTTATCACCTGTTGCCCACCTTTGAGAAAGAAGGCTTCGGTTGCTAATAGCAATAAATTCTCATCAGAGCTCTTTGCACTAAAGAGGTTCAATTTCCGCGGGAGTCGATTATTTCTATGATCAAGCGATTGATCCGACCGATAGTATGTTGTATTAAATTCTTAATAGTAAATGCTTTTTAGATGTAAATATTTTTATCAGTCTTATACCTAAGAAAAGAGGATTATAAAAATAGAATTTAGCTAAAGTAATTAGGTTCTTGTTTAACAATTAATATAAAAATAATAAAGTAATTTAATTATAATTTAGCTATAGTAATTGATCGACTTCTGAAAAGTATCTATTTCAGTTATTAAAACATTACTAGAGTCAGTAAATTTAACGTTTTAAAAGAGCTTAAAAAGGCCTACTTAAATTAAAATATTTTGATTTTGATAGAAACAGCTCTAAAATTTTTGAATCGCCTTATTTAAAGTCGGCACAGTATTATTTAAACTGTTTACCCACTTGTCGATCAGTTCCTTCGACAGGTTACAAAGCATTCAAATCTAAAAGTATAACAAAAAGCCGAACTAATCCATCTCTCCTCACAATAGGTCTAATTGTACCACTGTTCGCTACCATTCCGAATAAAAGGGTGAAATAAAAAACCGAACAAAAGGTGTTATAGAGAAAATTATAAGGCTGTTATGAATATGTATGTAGCTTTATGGCAAGTAACATGTGTGCGACACATGGCCAATGGACCATACGGTCCTATTGAAATTTCTACTTATTTATTCATCGCGTGATAAAAATCGTAGGTTCGTTTTTGCTTCCCTTCAATTTGTTCGATTGTGTTTTTTTTTTGTTTTCAACTTGAACGTCTTTGCAATGTTTGTTTAGGTGACTTATGTTGTTTTTTAATTTGTGCTCATTTTCTGATCTTGAGACTGACAGAAGTATGAATTTAAGTGTCATAGTCGTGATCTTGCAATTAATTTCTTTACAGATTTTGAAGTCGTATTACTCAGCTGCCACATGGTTTCTTTTTTAATAATTTATCTTGGGATCCGCAGTTAAAGTTAAAATTCAGTTTTTAGTTCATTTAAGGCAATGACACCACACCAAAACTTCATAAAGCTCCAAATGTCTTGACATAATTTTGTATCATCTGCCCCATCATTAATTTAGTCTATCATCTAGTCTAAGTACATGTCAATCTCTTGAACAAGTGACAGATATGACACTTAATGTGGTAACATGACACCTGATTGCTATAAGTAACACAGCATGCAATCTGTAGCTTACTCTAAAGTCAAAGTGGAAGTAAAAAGTTCCATGGGTAATCACACCAAAAACATTGAATAAATGAATGTTGACAAAGTAAGTAGCTAAAGCACTTCTGTAAAGTGTTGTTGAAATCAGAGTCAACAAAGGTACTGTACATTGGTATTGACTCCAATTGCTTCATATGTTGGAAATATTTTGACTAAAAATTGTAAGATTTTTTAAAAATTTTCTTTATTTAAAGACGTTCCATACCCCATTGGCAGACATTAGAACAATATTTGTTAAACAAAAAATGCTACTTCCTATCTTACAAAATTATTATGATCCAGCAATCAATCCAACTTATCGGAGTAAAACCGCATAAATCTATATCTACCTGAGATTGGATAGCTACTTACTATCTCCACGGTTCGTTGGAGCCGCGCATGCGCACCCCGGCCGTGGTCCGTCACGCCGACTCGTGCCCATCACCGCACCTTGCTGTGTTTCGCATTTTTTGTTCACCGTATAATATTGTCGGTTTTGGGAGGGGTTCTGTAGATTAGAAAATTTTGGTGTTTATTCTATGGGTGGGATATCTTTGATTGGTTTGTTTTATAATTAACTCCTTCTTTTTTATGCATATTTTTTAATATACTTGTGAATTTTCGGTAATGAGCCGGTTCACCAACAAACGAAAAGAGTCATGGCGTTGTTAATGCCACAACTTGCTTATGTATTTTTTTTATCGTCTTTATTAGTTTCGAATTATTTATTAATTTGCTAAACTTAAGTTCGATAATTACCTATAATTATTTTACATCCAATACTTAAAAATATTACAGTTTAACATCATTTCTGTATCTACACCGAACGCTAAAGATCACCCATTGAACGATGACGAACGGAAATTTTGTGGTCCTGGCACGAGCGGCGTAAATTACACGGAAAAAAATCGTTACGCCGTATTCCGGATACCAAGAAGATCGTGGCTACGATATGATTCGATTTTTGTTGAATTCAATGCTTTGTTATCGGTCTGCGATGCCGATGTGGCTTTACCAGGCGGTACAGTTGTATGAAAATGTGTCTACTCGTACATCTGAATTTGAATCTTTGAAATTGCAATCTGTCGGAGAGCACTGTTCACTTCTGAACAGTCTCGGCCGCTATAAAAGAGGACAAGCAGCATGCTTTAGCAGAGTAATACATTTGATTTTATGTTTTTTCCATATTTTGTTTGTTATTCTTTCTTTACGATCATTTAGTTCCAATGAATTATTTACTTATTTTTTACGTTTACATATTTGTTCAAATCAATGTACTGTCGGCTAATCATTTTACGTATCTAAGCTTTCAAAGCTTGATAGCATGTGATCAGTATGTATAAAAAATATTTTATTTATTTAAATATTACAACACTATCCTTACAGGTTAATACCTAATGCGACAATGTTGGCATAACCACTCTTACGTACATTTCTATTGGTATTTTCGTACGAGTCGTAAGTTTTACTTACCTGACCTTTTTAAATTGCAACACCATTTAATAAAACCGAGTGCATTTGGCTCGACTTTCTTATATTTATGGTCCTATTCTATTCGATGCTATTAGTTCACTGTTCATGAATTAAACTTTTAATGAATAAACAATTATTTCAACGTGTTAACATTTCTATAGCGCATTTTATTTTAATAAAAATTGTACCGAGCTTGTCCTCGTAGTTGTAAAAGTTTAATTATGGTTTCTGAATTATTATAGAGCGAGGCTTTAGCAACGCCGTAGCAAATAGGTAGCAGAAGAAATGTAGGACGAATATTCTTTCTTTAATAAAAAATAACATCTTCTAACAGGGGTGAACTATGCTAACCAAGTCACATGTAGGTTTCAGCACTTACACATAATTAAAAGAAGAGATATAAATGGATAAAATATTAAAAAGAGACTTCTGATTACAAGTCTCACAATAATAGCTAAAACAATAATCGACATATTGCTACCACTAATAACATACATGCAAATAAACCATGAAAACCAGACCATTACAAGAAGCACAGATTTACTCATAATGACACACTGCTTAAAATGATAGGTAGCGAATATTTGCACACGAAAATATCATTTTAATTTCGGACTTCGTTGCAATGCATTCATTCCTTACTAGTTGCTTTAAGTATAGATCAGGTGTTATAAAATTGGGCAGAAGCGACAGGCTGGAAATGTACGTTTATTGTGATTATATAGAATGTGGAGCCTAATCTAAAACATTAAATTTTTAACCGACATCAAAAAGATGACAGAGCTTTTTTTTAATTGATTGTATGCAACGTGATATTTACGCCTATAATCGTGAAAAGATTAAAAAAAAAATACATTCACCAATGGTTTCACCTACTTCAGAGGTAATCTCATAAAAGGTGGTGATGAAACCATATTTTCATCAAGTTGTCTCGTTGGCCTAGTGGTTCTTAGCGCGACTGCTACGCTAGAGAGGTTTTTCCAAGTCGACCAAGGTGTTATTGGGTTATTCTATGAAATTCTCAGTAGCAGGACAGAGTTTTGATTTGTGCCCGGTTAGTGGCAGAAGGCTCGCCCCCTATTACATGGGACCTAAACATACCGGCGAACTGTGGGTGTACAATGGTACACCTCTGCCTAACCCTTCGGGGATACAGGCGTGATGGTATGGTTTAGCTGTTATTTTTATGGAAGTAAATTTTTCGCATTTATGTGCAATCCATTCAGTTTCAGTATACTGTAGGCATTAAATCAGTATCGTATAGATTTACAATGATACTAGTGTCCCATCTCCACTGACTAACTAAACTTAATCTATGTACCATCGTAATGCTAGTAACATTAGTGTCTGCTCTACATTTGTTGGGCTGTTACAAAAAACGCGAAGGCGTGCAGTTAAGTAGATAAAACAACAGTGCCCGTCAAATTTCCTCCCGACATTAATCACACTAGTGAGTTCGGTAAGTCGGTACTGTGGCTATGCGTTCGGTTTTTGTGAGATGTTTAATGTCAGGCATTTGCTAAGTAGCTGTAAGGACAACAGTTTTACATGACAATTAATCTATGTATGAAATATAAAATATTTTTACTATTGCTCGACTAAATTGTGCCATTGCTGGACAAAGGCCTTACCAATCTTCTTGCACTTGTCGCTCTCAACAACGTTAAATTTTATAGTAAAAGCTTATGTCTTTTACGAAGAAGAATCACACTTCAGGTAACTTTGAACTATTAATGACTCTAAGGGCTTCTTAATTATAAGAAGCTCGTAGTAATATATTAATATTATTATCTTTAGCCTATGTTTATTTTCTTTTGTATATTTTTTAGGTACAAACGAGCATCTTATTTTAAATTCCCATTTTCAGAAACCGATACCTACAATTTGATCGCTCTACAAAAATTAATAAAGCTCGTTGACTTTCATTATCTCCATTTAATTACAATAAATTAGGTTTTAAACTTGTCGTGCTTCTCTGTACATTTTAAAATACATATATTTTTTTTAAACTTTATAATAATATTATAGCGTAACAAATATCTATTATTAAAGCATCAACTACATCGTAGTCACAGTATTCGCGTGCCGACGCGGTCGCGCACTTTCTACTGCTAACGGTCGGCGCGTGCGCAACGCACCTGTCTCGCGACCCCAGCCCGTGTGGTTAACATTATGTTGTTCCATTATACGTATTGATGCTTCTATTTAATGTGTAGAACATGGCTTTTTGCAAAAAATATCTAGGTTCGTTTAAATTGTGAGTGAAAGACGAAATTTTGTAATGGAGGTAAATAATTAATTTTAATGCAAAAAAATGTACCATTTCTATAGATTTTATCAACATGTTTTGACGTGACATGTCACGACTAATTAATAATTATTTTTTCGAATGAATAAAATGGTTGCTTGAATAAAAAATAAAATAAACTTTTGTTGAACACATTTAATTCAATAACCTTTTTTTTCTTTGTTATTATTGCCATTTTCCGCCTTTCAATGATTCAGTTCAAATGCAGCAAAACTGCATGACTGTTGCAATTATTTCCAATTATTACGATAAAGAAACCATAAAAAAGGAATTAAAAAATACATTTCTACGAATAAGGGAGCTTTGTAACACAAACAAGCTTACCGATGAAAGCCCAAAAGCATTGTCAAATAAAAGTATTCAATCATAGTTAAGCATTCAAACGATAATGAAAAAGACCTTTGACATAACATAAAACGCAAATCGTATAATCTGTTTACAGTTACCCAAAGTGTATTTCTACTATTGATTCCGAACCAAATGGAGCCAAACTATTGGGACCTTTGGAAATCTCTGAGAGCTAAATTTTGACTTTTTGTACCTCCAATTCAATTTAGAATGGAAACCATCAGCACTGATTTGATTTAACAGTACCTCTTGTTGAAAAGCTAAGTCGTGATAGACATTTGGAGGCTGTAACTACTATTTTGGATCACAAACCTTTTTTGTATTGTCTTTTTGGAACTATTGAAGCTAATGCTCTTCTTTTATTTTGAGAGAGCCTTTTGTTAAAGTTAAATAGTTAGACACGATGTTTGAAAAAAATGTGGCGTTGTTGTTGTTATCGGAACAAATATCTTCTTATTAAATGAAAGGCATTTTAGCGCCACCTACGTCAATGTGGTGAATGTGAAGTACAGAACTTAAAAACTGATGTTTTATCATGGATTTCGTCGATAATTTTTACTTCATATCCTAACTTTATGGAACTGACAATGCACTAAATTTTCTTCCTTTTGTTTGTTCAAACATGACAAAGCTACAAAATACCATATTAAATTTGTCCAACATTTACTATTTGCGTCTTGCAATAGTCTTCAAACCGCCTCAGATTAAACGATTTCCTCGTTAGCACTCACTTGGCTATTCCGCGGTAGTCATATAAGCTGTGAGCAGTGATTACTCTATAGATAATACCACCTCGATAAGTATCTACTGGACTGACCTTTGTTTGTTGCGGTGTTCGTTTTAGTTTCTTGTTCTGTACTGAACCAAAAGGTCAGTAAAGTGGATATTTATCTTGAGGCGTAAACGGTACCTTTACAACTTGGAATTCTAGAAAATGAGAAGAGAACCCGACGGCTCTACATCATTTATTTACTATTTGCATTTTATTTATTTCCAATTTCTAGTTTTCATAAATCAAACAAATATTAGAAAATAAAAAATAAATGTTTCTTATCATTTTTTTTTGTTGAAACCTTTTTTTTATCCCTAAAAAATAACGTGTATTTATCACGTTATTTCAGTTAGTTAGTTTCAGAATCGATAAGAGAATTCTAGACACACCTTGTGACAGTAATAGTTAGACTGATAGTGTTAGGTTAGTTAAGACTGCCAGTGAATCGTAATCGGAAAGCGCTCGTGCGCCGCGCAGCCTGCTAATAACTAGAAGCGGGTACGGGCGGAAACCCGTGTCCATTGGCGCCAAGACAGCTTGTGCAACCATAAGCCACATTGCACTTTATTTATTAACAACGTGTTTTAATTTTAAATTAAGTGCATAGGTACCAGCTGTTATGTTAAAATACTTTTTTTTTATTTACTGAGATTTTCACCTTGAATAAACATACAGTATGTGGGCAGGCATAATAATTCGCATTTTTTTTTAATTTTGAATCACATTATGAGACAGCAAAAAAAAAACCACATTGAAAAGTCAAGATTCAAGACAGTCAAGACAAGTCAAAATTCGAAATTTATGAACATTACCGAAAAACACAAAATTATGCCTTTAAGATGTCAAAAACGAAAAAGAACACAACTATACTTATTCGCCTAAGCGCTAAAATCATTACCTTATCCGGCCACCCTTTCATTGATAATGAGACGTTACGTCAATGTATCCGAATTACTTAACGGTCGTCGGAGGGGTAGCCGTGCGGGAGAAGGGGGGGGAGAGAAACAGGTGACTACGCACCTGCCAACGGTCTTTCGCTTCCTTTATACAACTGACATTACGATCTTTAGATTAGACTTATGGATCTGTATAGCTAAATAGTGGGGAATCCTTTTTTTGTTCGGTAGGTACCTACTGGGAATTCCGTTTGATTAAAATTGTTGGGATTAAGTAAATTGTGTAATTGATGGTGTTTATTTTAATTGTGTGGGTTTGTTTTATTTGATCGGCTGTGTTTGTATTTTAATTAGGTATTTATTGGAGTTTGCAGATGTTTGATCAATTATCGTTTATTTAGCAGCTTTTAATAATATATTTTAAAGACATTTATATAATTAGTTATGGGTGTCATTTGAAAATAGATAAATAGAAAATTTATTATTTTCTCTAATTTTAAAGTTATATACTTAGTAAACAAGTACAATATAAGTAAAGCGCACAATGGTGGTCTTATCGTAAAAAAAAAAACGAACAAAAAAAATGATGAAAATATTTTAATAATTAAAAACACCCATAACAAGTCTGTTACGATAGTTCTTGGTGAAACTATGAAGTGTTACCGTTGAAAACTCACTCAAAATTCTTGCAAAACACACCACAATCAGCAACAACAATATTCAAACAATAAGTACCATCCCATTTCCCTAATAACTCTCACAACATAAATCAGAACACATGACTAAAGGTACACAAACAAAATAAAAGGCAGCAACAAACACCACTTGTAAAATAATCAGCACTACAAACAACGATTTGAACGTGAGCTATCTCTTTGACCATCCATCACGTATAACATCAAAGGAAATTCAACCTTAAGTGTAGGGAATAAGATGTGATCAAGTGCAAAGTTATCGTGGTTTTCCGTTGCAGCTAAATTGTTTTTGCTCCGGCACGCGTCTCCTAGCATAGCCTACTTCAGCGTGATCAGTTGATAGGGTTGTGCCTTCTTTGTTTTGAAGTTTTAAGATTCAATTTCAATAGTATTATAAAAAAAATATACCTTAGTTTTTATCCAAAATAATGCTTAAGATAAAAACGGAGATAATTAAAAACAGAAATAAAAATAACCAAGTGTCAAAATTGTAGGTTTCACTGCAAGGTACTGACTTAGGACAGAAAATGAAACCTTTTTTTAATAGGAAATCACAGTCAAGTGAGGATCCATATTTCATTAAAGAAAATAATAGTTTTTCAAAAAAATAAATAGCTCTATTCTTATAAATGTTTCTTGTACTTTTTGATCTGCCACTGCATCGGTTTTCGATGTTTGTTACTTAAGAGAATATTTCAATTTCAAAACTAGTTTTCACACCCCTATCCCAATAGTACTGGAATGATTGGCGCGATGTGGCGATGGTCAATCGTAATAGTTTTTGTTCCAGCATTAGATGAAATTACACCTCCATGGTATATTTGCTTGTGGTTCAAATAATATTGATCAGACTTATCAATACCATGTATTGTACGCGGTTTTGTTTGTTTAGTGTTTAAGTGTATCGGAAACAATTTGATGCCCTCGTTTCGATTATGGTTTGATTACTTTATTTGTAAGTAGAAAAACTATGTATTGAAACCTAACTAGCACTTTTAAAATTTCATCAATATGCCAAGCTATTTTACTTATTTTATTTATTTTACCTGTAATTATTTCAAAAATAAAACATAATTATGGTTATGATATTATGTTACATGAAACAGATAAACATATTTAATCTTTTGTATAAATAATATGCACCCAAATACATGATTATGACCAACCACCAATCTAGTTACCCATTGTCTTGCCTATAAATTCCGTCTACTAAATAAATAATGAATTAAAGTAGATATTTGTGTGTCTAGAAATCTTATTCAAAACCAAACATTATTTACTAGCAAACAGAAAATCTATGAAGATACTGCTTAGCTTCCAAATCCCGCACCTACAACGCTTTAGCGCATGAATAAGTCACACAATTAGGTCCCAATGGCCTACCGGTCCCGGTTCTCGTGCCAACGTCATAAACAAAGATTGCAGTTCATTCCCAACTTATGTACCTTAAGCACGCTATCCTCCATATTATACTGGAACCATAAATTTATATCTTCGCACCCTGATGCTGCTTTGTGCAAATCGAACATCGATGATTTATGAACAATTATCGATTAATTCAAGCAGCGGTCGTAAGTTTAATCGGGATTATTAAGGACTCGATTCAAGTGAGCAAAACGACGGCGTTTAAATCATCAGATGGATCTCAAAGCTTCCTCAATTAACACTCTGCTAATCGTTTTAGGTGGATGAAGTATGGATTTCGTTGTAGAATTTTGGATTTTTGTATCTTATAAAGCACGGACTAGACAAGTAGACATGCAAGTATTTTTGTTAATACATTTTGTTTTCCTGGTCAGTGATGCTGCGTCTACATATAAGGGAGAAACGCAATACAATAGAGAAATATATATATATATATAAAGCTAGATATGTCTAGCTAAATAATGTTTTAAAACTGATGTCGTAGCTAGTGGAAAATAATTTTAGACGATCGTCAACCAGCCAATAATTTTCTTTACCTTGATGTTAAGAATTTTATGACCAGTCCTTTAATCGCGTACCGGTAGTCCGAATAAGCCGCTGCATTATGTATCCGTAACCAGGCAGTAGGTGCACATAACTCGTCGATTGTGGCGGCGACCGATCAATTTTTTGTCGACGAAAATGGGAGCAATACTCATCAGATAGCGTTACAAAAACACGATGACGGCCGAACACAAAGACGCCACCGTCTCGCCTCGATTACGGTCTATGACAACGCAGTTTGTTCAGAACAACACTCCATATTGATCCAAACATCTTCTATTTTGCTTTTGCTTTATTAGATTTTTTGTTCGAGCGATAGGACTGTGGATAACCCCAGTATCACTTGACCTGTGGTAGTGACTATACGTCTAAGATCCGTGGGTCAAGATAAAATGGAGTTATGTGGTAGTTGGTACTCTGACTCCTGTCGCGCGATCTATGGCATTGTGCAGCCGCGCCTATCTCAATTGTTAGTTTAATCGAGCTTTTTGTAATCACCGTTTGGATAGTGAATGCAATACTTGTAATGATCGTCTTCTTTATAAAAAGTGAAAAGGAATTCAAGTGTAAAAACGCTTCTTAAGTTTGCGACTTATAATTTGGATTATAAGCACGAGACTTAACGGTTCTTAATAGTTAGATTATGTGGCAACAGAAGGAACATTAATCGTTAAAATTACTTGAATTTGAGATATTAATTTATAAAATCTTTGACACTAATACTCAAACATGTTTCACAAAAGTTAGTGGCTAAGGTTAGCATTTATCATCCACTTATATTTCAATAAATTTAGCACGAGATTATCTATAATATCTTCTGTTAAATCTATATGGAAAAGAGTAGTTCATAGCTTTATACAAACAAAACCAAAGTAACCCACATAAATGGGTACCTTTCAAATTGAGTATTAATAATAACAATAAATAGTTGAACGTCGTGATCGTTTACTTCAAACATTTAGGTGGTCTAAGAGGACCACCCATATAACTCAATAATTGTATCATCAAGCAAGATTTATAATGTTACTGATTGACGTGTCTTGTTAAATCAATCGATTTTATTACGGTATGGTATATTTTGGGATTGTAAACATATATATTTAATTGATCCTGCGTGATTTAACCTTAGATCTATAGTTTTTGTAAAGAGAAAATAGTCTTGTATATTTTTTGTACGATTACTATGTTAAAATTTTGGTACTATTGGCTTTAAAATTGCGAGATTATTTGCATATTTATTCAAACATTTCTCTTTTAATAAAACAAGCATAAATACCCTGTAGTTATTGCAAAAAGCTGAATTATACAATTGTTACTATCGTTATCTGAAACATGGTCACCATTAGTATTGGTTACTGGTGGGGTAAAGGTTTCATAAAATATTCTATCCGCAAACACTTGTTGTAAACCTCTTAAACTATTGTAGACATGATTAATTCTAATGACTACATTGAAGGGGACTTTGAACAAACATGCAAACTTGTGCATACAAATCTGATCATTAAACCACTGAGGCATCTGCACTTCTTGAATTCGTCTTGATTAGTGTATATTATAAAAGACTTTAAAGATACAATTAACACGAACACCGAGAGCGATATTTTTATTTATTTTCCGCCGAAACTGTGATACTTCGCAGTCCAACTCCTCTCTTTCTTCCTCTGACGGTTTGCAGTCACTTCCTTAATAAGATTACAACAAAACAAAGAGCAAAATAATTTAATCATAAATATTAAACACCCTGTATCAATTCACGAAAACATCGGTGCTCAAGTCAATAGCATTTATCATAGTCATTACCGAATCGTTAAAAATAAATCAATATGTTTAATTTATTAGTGTTAACGTTAGTGAAAGTTAATGTTATGTTAGTTACTATTTACCGGAGCCGCGTTATGTAAACCTTGTTTATTACCATCCAATTTATATAATTAATTGACAGTTGCTACCTGTGCAAATTAGATTGCGTATGTTAAATTTGTCGCTCTTATTAAAACACGTGTAAAAGTTACCTTTTCTTTTTCTTTTTGCATTTTAAAAATCTAATGATATCGACCCACGTCGAGGGCAAGACGTGGGGATATGTCGAACTTGAACCGACCAAAAACACCCCGGTCCCCTTCTCGCCTTTGCTGGAGCCGCGGAATCGCTAAGCACTCTCAGCGCAGCTCCGGCAGGCGACGGTCATTTAAGGACTCCTTCTAGAGGGGTGGTTGTAAAGTGCCTATCCCTCATTCCTTCTAAAAATGAACGCGTGGTACGTCGCGTCCGTATCCTCCGGGGCCTGTCAGCTGATCGGTTGACAAGATGCGCTCACCGTCACCATGTGTAAAGTAATCTAAATAATATTGCGTATAAAAATAACTGTAGTTTTAAAGGCATACTTTCAATATTTAACGTGCCTGCCTTTTTTCTTCTTCCATGACGAACACGATTTCAAAATTAACAGACATCTTTTAAATACACTCGCATCAGACATAAATCTGGGCAATTTGCACGCCAATTAAAAAGTCAAGTTATGGTTGATATCCACAACAAATCGCTACAATGCCCATACATTATTATGGAGAAATAAATACCAAACCTACTTACCAAAGCATGTTCGACTAGTCTACTTAGTTTAAGAATCTCGTGGAAACGGAAGGCCTTTTTAGTTAAGTATTATCATTACTTTTGAACTATGGACAGATTGGAGCATAATATGTCTATCTTCAGAGCTTCAGTCCTAACTGGGTTGTAAAGGGCATTCATGGGAAAGATTCGCTATCAATATTGGGAAACAAACGATGCCATATAAACCGCTTATCAAAGCACGGAGAATCTTGGTATTCATGAAAATGTTAAGGAACCTCGGATCTAGCTTGACAAGTGTGGCTTATCCTTCAAGAGCAAGCGATCTGCACTGCTTAATCACATGTGCGTCCACATATAAATATATTAGTACAGTAAGCTGCATACCTAATGCACCGTGTCCAGAGTTTCAGACACAATGACTCACAAGAAAGACCAACAAAAATAAAATCGGCCGTAATAATAAAATCTAACAATAAAATTAAATAACGTTCAACATTGAATTTCCTCACCCAATGAAATGTGGGTATAGCTTTTATCGAGTGCACGGTTCATGTAGCGTCCCACAGGCCGAGGGTACTCCACAGCAGCAACAATTAAGTCTTAATACTCTCAACTGAAGTTGTTTTATGCAAATCAGTGGAGGCCTTGCGTGTACAACGCCTACTCGCTTCGAGAACCTTCTAAATATAAAGTAGATAGTCTTAAATTGCGATTAGTTTTGCCGGTTGCACGCTGGTTTGACATGAGGGCTGCAGTGTATGGTATAAAACGAACTAAGGAAGTAATGATGTACTGATGATGTTATTAAGTCGTATTTTATTGGTTATGCTTTATTGGTGTTGTTGGCTTTGACACTGGCCTTTTTGCGTTCGCGGGAGTTAAATCTTACTAAGTACTTTTTTTTAATGAATAATTTTTCCATTAAGATTTAGCTTTTTATTTCCTTTTGCATTGCTATAGGATGCAGTATGCGGTAGCAAAGCATTTAATTGCAGTTTTTGAAAAAAGTTTTTGAGCAGTATATTTACCATAGGGACTGTACCCATCTAAAGTTAAGCTTTCGTTTTATTCTAGTTTCTATAAATTTACTGGGTCTATGGAACAAAATCTTTATCCTTCTTCAAGTTAATGTGCACCTGTATAACTACCATTTGCATCAGTTATTTCATTCTGTACCGACTACTTATTTATGACAAAGGCTATCTCAAAAAATATTTATCAGACATCATTGACTGATCTTGTAACTACCTGTAAGGCTCTATAATAAACTTTCGACGACGACACCATTCTTTTAATAAGCTTTTCTTATATTATTTGGCCATGTCTGACCCATTAAGATGTGACCCATACAGACTTCAAATAAAAGGATTGGTTTAAAACAACTCGAATTTGCACTGAAAACAGCAAATTGCAAATTCTGGAGGAAATATACTTTTATAACATAGAGTTAATGTTTTAAAATAAAATGCTGATTATTTACCATAATTTTATTTATTGAAATACTTATCTTAAAATATAAATATTATTCATAATTTAATAATTCGTTACGAATAGCTACCCTTAAAATTATATGTACAAAAAACATGGACGGAAATATAAAATCACAATACACGTACTCAATGTAAGTATATTATAAATCCTTATGTATTTACATTAAATATTAAAATCTACATAAATCTATGTAGGTGTTAAGCGATTTATTGACTACTGTGTAGGCAAGAAAGTTCATTTTCGTATGATATAGATGGAATCGTAAAGGTCAACCGACACTACGGCGTACCGATACCTTATTCGCAATTCGCTTAATTGCTCTCGATTCTTATATCGATATTATAAACCACACCTCATTGGTGATAAAATTATATCCTAATGATAATAATTATTCTTGTACTAATTTACTCAGTACATTAACCTTGATTTTTATACATTAAATCCTTATCATTAAATATTGATGTAAAAATAAATACGTAATTTTGATTGCAAACTATTCGTTTACATGGCAATAACAGTTTAAATGTACAGTACTTACATAATAAACGATTAGAAAAAAAAACGTTTTATAATTTTGCTTATCGATTGATCTAAAAACTTAAGCCACCCCGAAATATGAAAGTCCATACATACCATAATAAAAAAAACTCGTATTTATTTATATTTTAAAAGTCTTAAGTATAGAAATACCCCAAAATGTAGTTTCATATCGATCCCTTAATTATTTTCTACTTTTAAATAAGCAAATCATAAATACCACTTAACAGTAAATTAACACTTAAAACTAATTAATCTAATATCACACTTTTTATATTTTTGTAAGATATATAAAAGTAAGTCAGTATACAAATGTGTACACAATATCTTTTAAAGTAAACGTTTAAATATATTTAATATTGGGTATTTCAAGTGGCGTCCCTCGCGCTGTTTCTTTGATGTTTAGCTGTAACAAGAGAAACGCAAATTAAAGCATAACCAATAGCATTTAAATTAAAATGATCAAAATCTCAACGGAACATTGCAAAACAGTTTAAAGGAATGGACAATAAAAAAAAAATATCCATGCTTTCCATATCCATTATTTCTGCAAACTTTACTAGAATTACCATGGATTTTTTTTTCACGCACGCTGAATTTCTATCGATTACATTTTGAAGTTCACTTTTCTCTTAGAAATTATGCTAGCGGCGATTAAAGCATCGGCCATTGCAGGTAAAATAATATCTGAAAATCATGTATAAGAAAACTGACATAAGAAGAAGTTCTCAACTTACCGGTATGCAGAAACAGATGGTTCTTCAAATTAGTGTGCTTAGAGAACCCTCGGGAGCAAATGTGGCACTTGTAAGGCCAGGATCCGCTGTGCACGTACATATGGGACTTGAGGTCCCCGGGCGTCGGGAACGACTTCGAACATAGGCTGCATTTGTGAGGTTTCTCCTGTGGAAGAAAAGGATAGAATTAGAATTAAAAATTTCAACATAAAAAATAATATAAATGCTAAAGTTTGGACATGGAAATTTAAGGAATAGTACAGAATTGAATGGTACTACTGACACTCTTGATATACACAGCGTGCAAGACAACAAAGGAAGATATTATTTAAAACCTGAAAGGTTGACTTAGCCTCATATAACTACCGGTTTAAAGCTTATATTAGGCTTTCGAAGGAAGCTAAACCACCTTCCTATTATCATTTAAGCAGACCTCTTAAAGCGAAGCGCAAACATCCATCAATTCTGCCATCATTATGAATGTAACTCAACGTCTTCCTAGAATGACTTGTAAGGTACATGTGTATCTTAGAACAGGCTACGTCCCTCACATGTCCAGGCAAGCCATTAGATGAAACGCAAGTCATGTGTGATCTTAGAAAGGATACCAGAAGTGTCATGTAAAGTTCCTATCAATAATTCTGGAACCATAAGGAAGTAAAGTTGAAATAGCTGGGAAATATGATATTAAAAGAACTAGTGAAGTAAGTAATGATATTGTATAAGTAAAGAATAAAGTATCGACACAATACATTAATAAAGCCCCGCAGTAATGAACTCGTCCAATCACTTTTTCCCTTCAATCATTACAACAATTCCGTAACTGTTTACAACCGATTCTGACTCATAAGCTTCACAATATCGATCAGAAAGAAAAAACCAATACATTTAGACAATACAACAGCTAATAACACTCATCAAGACCAATAATCAAAGTCATGACATCGCACATCGTGCGCAAATGAATTTATAATGAAGGATGGTTGTCCAAACCTGTTGCCCAGCGAATGTGGTTCAATAAATCTTGATATTTGGTTGATCAAGTTTGGCGTGGCTACTTTATTTAATGTATCAAAAATGGTGCGCATATACATGAGTTTTATGACTTGCGTTGCGTGTTTAACTAGAGCATTCTATGGTAGTTTGCATATTTAAAATTTATTTTGATTTCGTATTATTTTTCTCGTAACTACCTTCTTCAAGTATTTGGGTACCGTAGGTGGCATATTTACCGAGATTTATACCATCTTTAATTACGTTACTGTAACACACTTTACTTGTAAAATGGATATCGAAATAAAGCTATTCCTGTATTATAATCGATTCCCGTCAAGTTTTAGACAAAAATCTTGAACCTAGCTCGTCAACATGAGCTAGAATAAAACTGTTACTTTTACATCAGCTACTAACAATAGACCATCTGACTAATCGACAACGTCATCCCCGTGCCATAAAACCTAATCTTTTTTTCTCATAATGAGCCCGTCACTAACCGCGGTTACATTAGTCGCGAGTGTGCGCGCACCCTAACACGCGTTACGAAGCAGTCATTACGTGACATTAGGCGTGGTTGTAATGCGCACGAGCGACGCGATTGTCGCATCTTGAATCTAAAAGAAATGTCGCTCTTTTTATTTTTCGTTTCTGACTATAAGGATGAAGAGATAGAACATACATTACCGTGGTTTATCTGTTTTTGTTGGGAATCTAAATTACATTTTTCTAGATTGATCTTGAAGGAATTTCTCTTGGCATAACATTGTACTGAATAGTATGCCAATTTTTCAGACCAAAATAACTCTAAGAAATTAAACGTCCTGTTTACAATGTTTGGACGAATGGTATAAGATTTACGTATAAAATGCTAAAAACTTAAGTGCTAAATATTTTAATGACAATTCAGGCCTATCTATGTTAAGAAAATTATGAAAATATTAAAAGAGAATTCTAATCTTTATCCTAAAACAATCTGTAAATCTTCTAAAAATTACCCAAAATCATAAAACCTTTAATCTTTACCGCAACAAAACAACCAAAACGCGTCCCGCTACTGATGACCCGTAAACAGTGAGTGTGGAGAATAAAATGAATACCATATCGTCATTCTATGCTTCCCATTCACTAAACGACCATTTGTTTTTATGAAGAACGGTCAAAATAATTTGTGGTCACCAAAACATTCAATTTAAACGCTCGAAATATCTTTTAGTCGTGGATTTGTGGACAGCTTTAATTTTGTGGTTGCTTTGAACACTTCTGTTTCGGTAAATTGAATTTAAAATATAAATTTAAATGGCTTTCATCATCAAGAATCAAAAACAAAAGAAAATATTAGCAAATGTACCCAAATTTTTTGTTTTAATTAAAGATACTCAGATCGATATTGCTATGGTGAATTTTAAGTGTACCTAGTTGAATTTTGTATTACGCGAAATTCGTGTAAATAATATAAATAGTAGGTTATTTTAAAGTAATAAGTAAAAAATATAGATTTTAAATTAAACTAAAAGTGAAAGTACAGATGATTTATATAACATAATTAATTTGCTGTATTTAAGGCAAGTCTATATAAAAGCTGGCCATAAATTAGTATTCGAAAGAACATCTAGATATCTTGTGTTTTATTACTTTATAATTATGTAGTACTTAGAAAAATATAAATCATGATTTTATATTCATGCGAAATCGATGATCGTGGCTAAATTACATAATTATATAATAATAACGAAATATATTTTTGATCCAGAGCTTCTGCTAAATCTATTTTAAAATCTGCAAATGAAACGATAACAGAACCTAAATTTGACTAAATTTTCTGAAAGCTGGAAATAATGCTAAATTGCATCCATATTCCATAAAGTTTATTTTTCTAATAACACAACCATCCAATCTTTATGCCACAAAAACGTTTTTTAATATTCTTTCCAAAACAATATATCAAAAACATTTTAATTAATTCTAAAATAATTTCCTGTACAGCAATCACAAAAAAACTTAATAAAGATACATCCTAGAAGCGTTTCCATTAAAATTTTACTCGCTAATTCACACCAATCTACGAACCCTATAATTTTGGTTACACGTCTAAATTAAAAAGTCTTAAGAAAACGGATTAACATGGAATTCAAATAGCCATCTCAAAGTGGGCGGGTTATGCAGTAGCTTAATCAGGGGGCAAAAAAATGAGTACCGATATTATACCGACCCTTCTCGCTACCGAATATTGCAACATATAAATCAATAAACAAAGAGCCATTAGTTGTCTGACAATTTCCTTTGGATAAATCACGATGTTGGCAAAAAACCGACTGCCTCATCTGTAGCGGATAATGAAGGAGCGAGGATTATTTATGACGAACGATATTGTTTCGATAGTAAATTCACTTGGCTATAAAAGGTATATTATGTTTGAAGGAATTATCCTATTAAATGCTTGAATTCGAGTAGCGAGTCATTATGTTTAGGATAGGTTTTAGACTATAATTGAGACGCTATTGATTTTATATAGTAACTTTTAATAGTAAATTAGAAAACGATGTGCAATATCATGTGAAAACATGGATTCGTAAAGACAATGTAAGTTGTATTGGTGTCATATCTCACAATTTTCTTTGATTATCCACTTTCTCACGAAAATAGTTATTATTATCTATTAAAATTTGTTTCCAAACAACTGGAAAGTGACATATTGTTTTGAAGCTGGAAGCTGTAAGTAAAATCGCAGGTTTAAATTTTGTTTACACAACTATTTATTGTATAAATCGTGACGTGATTAGTTCTACCTTATTATCCTTAAAATAACACGCCTCATTTATAACAGTGATCCCTCATACCCTAACAATTTAAAACATCGTTTCAATATCGTAAAACTCTCGGTGGCAAAATCGCACAATCGATCAAGTAGTCGTACTGGCTATATCTTGTGGGTACAGTGACGTATGGCCGATCGATACGCCCGCGCTGCGTTATGGAAATCGAATGCAAATGCGATGTGCTTCGGTTAATTTAGCTAAATAAATTGATGCGAAATAACCCAAGGGAAGGTATTTCAGTATTGCTCTCGTTAACGTTTATTCTCGGTACTCAGGATACGCGTGGGTAAGCAAAAAACGTGCAATGTTACGCCGGTTATCTATGAATGAAAAAGAAAAACCTTACTTAACATGCCTTAATGGTTTACAAGCTTTGCATGATGTGAAAGGCACAACAATATCTACACTTCAAAAGATGGACGTTATGCATATTTACAACAAAAGCAAGGATAAACTAACTCCTAGGAAAATAATAAACTAAAAATTCTTGAATACATTTTGAGGAATCCACCTAATCATAAAGAAAATATCAAAGAAGTTGTTACTGGTTAAAGGTATTTGTTCTAACCAGGTAATATCACATTTGTTAGAAACCCGATTCGTAAAATAAATCGACATGACACCCCACTTTCTACAATACCTAGCGCACCGATTAACTCGAAAGCAGAGCAATACCCTAATTAAATTTACACAAAGACAAACCAGTTCTAAAAATGTACCTTCAAAGTTATTATCTCAGTACTATCACTAAATTACTCATAAATATTAATATATTCAATGGGGAACTAATTAATAACCACATAGCCAATTATCTAGAGATTCAGTTAATCAATATTGTGGTGTCGGAGCAATCCGTTGTCAAGACGAGAAGCTAACTAATTGGTACATACTGTGTTTTATAGGGCTCTGTTATTATGATCCCTTATTCGTGATTCGAAACGGGTTCACTTAGTTTATTGCTGACGTTTTGGGGTTCCTCACTTCAAATGCTAATCTCAAAATTATCTATACCTAAAACATCAGACAAAACTAGCTTGTTGCAAGGCAAAAGATTACTGAAACATAATATGGCCTGAATTTTCTTAATTCCTAATAGAGTTGTATTTTGGGAATGTATACCGAAAAAGTTTTATAGAACTGTCTCTATAACCAAGATTTTTGCAATCGATTTTAAGACATTACTAAAAGAAGCGCTTTATTCACTTCATTTTTACAGTATTTATACAGATACTCAATGATAAAATATAGGTAACAATATTCAATTTAAATAAAGATAATAATATTTACAGCCTACATATAAAACGAATAGATTACATCGCTTCACTTAAAAACTTATCAATCTAAACAGGTGCAGTGCGGAACCCTTTGCACGTTCATTCGTTAGTCCCACTCCTAAATAGCAGGCGTCCATTAATTTAATATAGGCTATTAATTGACAATGTATGCGTATTTATTGGCTGCGTCGTAGTGATGTGCGATGTTGCTATTCGTTCACAATAGTGTCGTTGCGTGTTCATAACTTGATGTAATAAGCTTTGCGCCGCCTGCAACAGCCGTACTTTATTAGCGTCTATTTATTTGTGATCGTTTACTGTTAGATTGAGTACAAAGGAGGTGCTGTAAACTGTTTTTGTGTGTGTCTGGGTTTGTTGTTTCTTTAACTGCTTTTGTGCTAATGTTATTTTATCTGGGAAGTATAGCATTGTCAAACTAAATGATGTTCTAGAATTCTAGAATGCTTGTAATGTCCGGTTATGATTCATTGCCAATCTACTCACGGCAGTCATTTATATATTGACAGTTGCCTTATATTTGGACAACTCATGAGGTTCATATTTGGCAACAACTCATTGGTCCTTAGCTGTTTATTTTTAATTTTCGTTTTAATTAATCATTGTCAGAAATACCGCTACTCAATGAACTAAAACCAGTAATGAGTCTGGTTGGTCAATTTAAGAATTGCGAAGTAAACGAACTAAGCAAACGAATAAAAAAAAACAGCTATTTACTGGAATGTAATATGAAAATAATATGACAATAATTGGAATAATAAATACAGTCAGAGTATGGGAACCTGCCGCAGTAGTGTGAATCCTTCCTAACCGGGCTATTTCATTAAGTCACCTCCGTGGAATAATTTAATCAGTACAGTCCACAGCAAAAGAACGATAAAGCATGATTGATAGTGCAGACGCTACACAGATGCAATCTGCCGCTGTGCCGGTCCTGTATTATTTTTCTTTTTAAACATGAACGTTTAATCTCGGGAATGAATGGACTTGTTTATGTACATGTATGGGAGATGGGGTAAGCAGAAATGGAGGTGAGGGGAAACTAGTTTTGATCGATCTGCGGTAAACTTAAAGCGCATTTTGACAGGGTTTATGAATGTTTTCATGTTATCTCCAAAGGAAACTTTATGGGAAAATATATTTGATTTAATGCTTATTTTTGTTTTGTCTAATCATGAAACTAGAAATGGCAATCTCAACTAGCTTTTGTATCATCTTATGTAAGAGCTTACTGGATATTATGCTTATAATGATTGCATTACTAGGCAATTATTGCGAATTCAACTCTAAAGAACAGTAATCCAAGTTCTGTTTAATTTCCCTTGCATATAAAATGTTGAATAATTCTCAAAGCAAGATTGACTTGCATAATCTTCATACACGCTACTTCTTCATCGGAACCTTTTCATATTCAAACTTAATTATTAATCTTCACAAAACTTGATACTAAGCAGATATGAGTGAGTCCTAATAAATTAATATCGTACATACTCCATAATTACGACATCAAAATAAAAAGAGATCAATGCACGTAGGCGGTAGATAAGGGCAGATCCAAAATTGTGATAATCTAAAATCAACCTTGACTGTATTGTGTAGAGTTTAAATTTGGTTGGATAGTGTTTTAAATAAATCATTTTAGGCACATCAAATGACAGTCTGAAAGGTATTAACAGGTTTTTGAATATTCATTTTGAAGTTGTCGCGTTATCTGGCGCCGTGTCGCATAATTAGGTACTAGTAGTTGTAGTGTTATTGTTTTTTGTAAATTATTTAAATTAATTATTATTTGCTTGCATTTGATGTTTTCGTAGGTTGCAGAGTAGGCTGAGAAACTTTGCTCAATCTCTATTTTTTCATACATTATTTTCTCTATTTTTTTTTTGTATCTTTAAGATGTTAGGCCTTTTCTAGTGGCCAGACTAACAGTTATTTAGTTACTATATTTATCAAGAAATGATGTTGATATTTAACTTGTTGTTTTCAGCACACTAGGCATTTAGTTCAGGATAAATTGCTAAGCAACAAAACTTATCGTATAGGTACCTGGTAGCGCCATCTATCTGTTTAAGACGGACTACTAGTCGTCTCATCCATATTTCGCAATATTAGTTCCATTCATTCATTTGACCACTTTTGGAATGAGCGATGTGAACCCCGCCACTTCCTTACCAATCCTTCCGCATGCCTGGCGCGTAACGCACGTACGCGCTTTCGCAAACGCTGGAAATAAACGAATCGCCGAGAGGACGCACACGATACCGCGCCCGTGTCGCTCCTGTGCTGCATCGCCTCCTTACTGCTGCTGCCGGATAGCGAACTTTTGTGATAATCCGCCCGCGGGTGTGAACGTGACAGTTTTGTGATCGCATCGGGAAGAACGCCGCCCGCCATCTTGGACTGCCCAACGCTGGAGAGCCAGGTATGCGTGCTTTTTCCCATAGACCTACATCGCTCGCTCACCTCTTGGCGATAATCAGCCATCCTCCTAAAATACAGTCCACTTAAATCTTATACCTCGTTTATTTCCAAACCATTTTTTTGGTCCTTCGAGCCGGATTCATATATCCGTATTCCCGCTCGCGTAGGTATCTTTTATAAGTGCCTACCTAGGTAGTTGTAGCACCTAGCTGCACTCCTAGTTCATAAATATATACCCATTACGTGGTTATTCCCGCACCCCCAGTAGGTAATATACTCAACGTAGCTACCTACTGACTTACAATAATAATTATAAACTAGGTATATAGTCGTTTTGTAAATTCATAATTTCAAGCGCCTTTTACCACCGCCTTTAAAGTCGTTGCCTTATTATTAGGTACAAGTACTTACTTTCCGCATAACATAAAACTACAGCATAATTTTAGGTTATTTACTTCTACCTACATTTGGAATATAAAATGTCGCAACAAAAGAAATATACTTCTGACGAGAATGAATTAGCTATCTTAGAAGCTAAACGCAATGTTTTATTTGAGCGCATACAAAACATTTACGAGCGTTCAAAAACCGCCAAAATTTCCGATGTCAACAAAGAATCATTTCTTAGTTATTGTATGACAGTAGACGATATTCGAACCGATTTTCATAAATTATTAGACGCTTATAACGCACAATTACTTTCTATTAATCCTGATTCTAAACCAAATTATCAGGCGTACACCTCATTTGAAGATCTTTATTGTATCATAAAACGTATACAATCGCAGTTAGATAATCGACAGTCCGCGAAGCCCAGCGCCGGACCGGCTGTCCGAGCACCGAAACTGCCCGCGATTGAACTCGTGTCATTCGATGGCGATATACGAAACTGGCCATTATTTTATGCAAGTTTCAAGTCTACAGTGCACGATAACGCCTCGCTGACGGACGCTGACAGGTTGTACTATTTAATAGGTAAGCTGTCGCCGAAAGCGCAATCTACATTCGCAGGTGTCACACCAAGTGCTGAGAATTATCAGGTCATTTTCCAGTCACTTCTTGATAGGTATCAGGATACTCGCATCCTCGCGTCTACTTACTTTGATCAAGCTTTGAATCTTAAATTGTCTGGTCCCGCGTCAGTTTCGAATTTCCAACTGTTTATTGATAACTTTGTTACCGCAGTAAATTCCCTTAAAAACCTAAAGTTAGAAAACCTTGCAGACTTTATGTTATTGCAACTCGCATTAAAAAAGTTCGACACGGAAACCGTTCGTGCATTCGAGATGACCGAACGTCAAAATAAATTACCTACCCTAAATAGTTTTCTTTCATTCATTAAAGATCAGTGTCGAATATATCAGAATACGCAGCCTAGTTCGTCTAGCTCGTCTAGTAATAATAATACAAGTAAACAAAACTTTAATAAATCGCGAAATAGTAATAATAAGTCGGTCCCTAACCCACAATCTTACGTAGCATGTTCGGATTCCGCAAATAACTCACACAAGTGTCTGTGCGACAATATTGTTCACGACCACCTTTTTAAATGTCCAGCCTTTAATAATTTAAATCCGACTGCTCGTTTTAAATACGCTAAAGAAAATAAAGCTTGTGTTAATTGTTTGAGTATTAAGCATAAAACAAGCAATTGTTCTAGTAAAACTAAGTGTCGCTCATGCAATCAACAACATCATACGTTATTGCATTTTGAGAAAAAATCTCCGTTATTTGACCGCGGTAACCTTAACGTTAACGTAAATCCTAGTCCAGCTGTTTCGTACTCTGTACCGCAGGCACAGGCCGCTCGTACCACGGCGCCTGTCCTTCCCGCGTCTCAGCCCGGAGTTTCTTTGTGTACGACATCCATTGCGCTCGCACGCCGGCAGTGCGCGCGCACTCAACATACTCAGCGCGAAGCAGAGCGTCAATGTAACGCGTCTACTACGATATTATTAGCGACCGCGCAAGTTATTATTTATGACGTGAACAATACACCGCGCGTGGTTCGTTGTTTACTTGATAGTGCATCACAAAGTAGCTTCATTACTTCGGATTGTCTCAAATGTCTTGGACTTTGGAATAACTTTAAAAATACTAACTTAGTAGTTAAAGGGATCGGTGGTTCAGAAAAATCTTGTAAGGGTTCCGTCGATATTAAAATACATTCGCGTTTCAATAATGATATTAATTTCAACGTTTCATCGCTTATTGTGGAACGTATTACGGACACGTTGCCTAGCGCTCACGTGGACGTGTCGTTACTCGCGCACCTCGAGACATTGCCGCTCGCTGATGCTCACTTTGCGCAGCCGGGTAATATCGATGTTTTGATCGGTGCTTCAGTTTTTCCGCACTTACTACTACCTAATGTTGTACGTAGTGAGCAATATAATTTACCTCCCGCTATTGAGACGGTATTTGGCTATGTAGTTATGGGTGCCGTACCTACGCTGCATAATACACATTATACTACGTCTTGCTGTTCTGTTCTTCAAGAAAAAAATATTAATTCTCTTCTTAAGCGATTTTGGGAGCTTGAAGAGGTCTCCGCACCGCCCTCGTTGAGCCGTAAGGATCTCGAGTGTGAAGAACATTTCCGCGCTACCACTGTTCGCGACGATAGTGGTAGATATGTTGTAGCATTGCCGTTCTGTGGCGACCCGTATTCTTTAGGCGACTCGCACGCTGCTGCACTTAGGCGCTTATACTGTTTAGAACGTAAACTCGATGCGTCGCTTAAATTACGCGGTGCTTATAATGACGTCATGCGTGATTACATAAATAAAGGTTTTTTAAGCCCAGTTGTAAACGACGAGGGCAATTCTCTTCCCGCGTATTATATTCCGCATCACGGCGTGGTTCGCGAAGATAAGACCTCCACTAAACTTCGTGTGGTTTTAGATGCTAGTTGCCGAACTACATCGGGTCAGTCGATCAATGACATTTTGCATGCCGGCCCTGATCTACAGGGTGATTTATTTAACATCTTAATTAAATTCCGCCTTTTCAAAATTGCACTTTCAGCTGATTGTAAACAAATGTTTCTCAATATCGGCATTCGCGAATCCGACCGTAGATTTCAACGAATTTTATATCGTTTTGACAATAGTGAGCCTTTAACCGTGTATCAATTTAATCGCGTTTGTTTTGGACTTAAGTCTAGTCCATATCACGCGTTACGAGTTGTCCGCCAGTTGATCGCTGATGAAGGCGACAACTTTCCCGCTGCAGCCGCTGTTGCTGCTTCCGCTTTATACATGGACGACATTGTCTGTAGTGTCGCATCCGCTCCGCAAGCAGTTTCGCTTTGTGAAGAGCTTATTCAGCTTTTCAAACGAGGCCAATTTGACCTTGTCAAATGGACAAGTAATTCCAAAGAGGTTCTCGCGCACATACCTGATTCGCATAAAGCTTCTCCGGACATTGAGTTCGAGAGGTCCGCACATCACAAGGTTCTTGGTTTACGCTGGGACAGACATTGTGATAACTTCCGCTTTGACATCTTATCACCAGGTGATAAGTGTACCAAACGCGCAATGCTATCCACAGTGGCTCGTTTATGGGACATAATGGGTTTTGTGGCTCCTACCATTTTGTATGCCAAGCTCTTGATCAAGGAGCTTTGGTTAGCAAAATGTGATTGGGATGACACTCCTCCCGACCATATTGTCGCTGCTTGGAAACAGTTTTGTGCTGAACTTCCCGCACTCAATAAAATAATTGTGCCGCGCCATCTAGGTTTAGTAGATGGATGTTTTGTTAACTTAATAGGTTTCGCTGACGCCAGTGAACGCGCTTATGGCGGAGTCATATATTTGCAAGTCCGCATTGGATCTAACTACTCTGTGCAGCTAGTTTGTGCCAAGTCTAAGGTCTCGCCTGTCAAAACCATTTCGGTTGCGAGACTGGAGTTGTGCGCGGCTCTGTTGCTGTCTCGGTTGCTTCGCAAAGTTCAAGACACAATTGCGCCCCATCACTCCATCAATAAGATATATGCATTTTCAGACTCCAAAGTAGTGCTCGCTTGGATTAATTCTTCTCCGCACCGCTGGCAGACCTTTGTCGCCAATCGCATTGATTGGAAGTTTATTCCGCCTGCTTCACCACATTTTGGCGGATGTTGGGAAAGCATGGTCAAAGTAATTAAAACGCATCTCTTCAGAGTCATAGGTCAACAAATCCTTTCTTACGAAGAGCTTTTAACTGTCCTCGTGCAAATCGAGGCACTTGTTAACTCGCGCCCGCTCACAGCACTCAGTAGTGACCCTGCTGAACCATCCGCGTTAACTCCCGCGCATTTTTTAAATACTGTGCCGTTGTCGTCACTTCCCGCGCCTGAAGCAGACTCTTCTAGCTTGCTTCAGAGACATACTCTTCTTGACAATCTCGTACAGTCGTTTTGGCGGCGCTGGCGCTCAGAATATCTTCACCAACTTCAGGCTAGATCCAAATGGAATAGTCCTGCATCCCCTATACAGGAGGGTACGTTGGTCATTATTATAAATGATAATTCAGCACCGCTTTCATGGCCACTGGGCATTGATGAGAAGTTACATACCGCGAAGGACGGCACAACCCGCGTCGTTACTGTAAAAACCGCTAAGGGTAGCTACGTGCGCCCTGTGGTACGTCTCTGTCCGCTACCGACTCAGTAAGATCTGCTTGAAGTTGGATCTCTTTCTTAGTTTAGGTATTTAGTGTGTAATTCAATTATAATTTGTTCCGCTTTGTTAACGCAATTAATTTAAAATATTTTAACGCTCGCTGTCTTAGACTGTGTATAGGTTATGCGGTAGTACACCTTACATATCTAGATTTTTATTATTATATTTCTTTTAAAGGCAACCCTTTAAGGCCGGGGGGGAATGGTAGCGCCATCTATCTGTTTAAGACGGACTACTAGTCGTCTCATCCATATTTCGCAATATTAGTTCCATTCATTCATTTGACCACTTTTGGAATGAGCGATGTGAACCCCGCCACTTCCTTACCAATCCTTCCGCATGCCTGGCGCGTAACGCACGTACGCGCTTTCGCAAACGCTGGAAATAAACGAATCGCCGAGAGGACGCACACGATACCGCGCCCGTGTCGCTCCTGTGCTGCATCGCCTCCTTACTGCTGCTGCCGGATAGCGAACTTTTGTGATAATCCGCCCGCGGGTGTGAACGTGACAGTTTTGTGATCGCATCGGGAAGAACGCCGCCCGCCATCTTGGACTGCCCAACGCTGGAGAGCCAGGTATGCGTGCTTTTTCCCATAGACCTACATCGCTCGCTCACCTCTTGGCGATAATCAGCCATCCTCCTAAAATACAGTCCACTTAAATCTTATACCTCGTTTATTTCCAAACCAGTACCTAAGAATGATTTGACCTCGATCATTCAATAATATGCACTTATACCAGCAATTATATCATGAGGCTAAGTATATAAATAATGTCAATCTACCGTGACAGCCTCCCATAACAATAGACCATAATCACTGAATGTCATTACAAGGAAACTTTACGCCATAATTGACACATCTGCAAAAGGTTTTTTACATACAACGTGCAAGTGAAGCGGAAAATATTAACTGCACGCATTTTGACGGGCCTGTTGGTCTAGTGGTTAGAGACCCTGACTGCTATACCGGAGGTCGTGGGTTCGATTCCCACCCGGGAGAAATGTTTGTGTGATGAGCACGATCATTTGTTCGGTGTCTGGGTGTAATTTATCTATAGTATGTATTTATTTAGAAATATATAAGTATGTTTATCAGTTGTCTGGTTACCATAACACAAGCTCTGCTTAGCTTGGGATCAGACAACCGTGTGTGAGATGTCCCGGAATATTATTATTATTATTTCTTTCAACTATAAAAAACCTATAAAATACATGATGCTGCACGCGTCCATGGTTGATTAAAATGAATTATGATTGTTTGTTACAACATTGGCTCATTATTTGTAAATCAAGTGTGTCTGTCTGACAATTGTCACGCGATGTTTGCGGTACACTGCCGTTCAGAAAAAACGTACCCGGATTGTGTCGGTGTAATTATAATGTAAATGAAATGAGCTGCTGATGATAGTCTGGTGAAATCAGTATGAACATCTGTTATGATTTGTGTTTTGTTTTTTATTGTTCCCAATTTACAGGCGATTATGGGTGTGCATGTATAATGTTTAATGTTCTGTAATCCTTTCTAGTAGTTGGGAAATACGGTAAGCAGCATTAGGCGTTGCTAGAACTAATTGCCAAAGACGTAACGAGCTTTATTTTTTCTACATTTCAAAATTTTCTCCAACATAATCGTATCTTTAAACAAAATATTTAACCGTACAACGATCGATATAAAATTGACTTTTATTAGTTTTCAGAAAATAATGAATAAATACAATTTACAGCAAGCAGAAATAACTGAGCATTGTGCTACTGCATTTAATATGCACAGTGTTCTACTTATGAATGCTACCTCTAAAACATTAAACTAAACCTATGATCTAGAACAAGTACTAAGCTAGTTATAAATCGATGCTTTCTCATACATTTAGTATAAGACCGTAAACAATTCTGAAAGTCCTTTCATTTTACACAACATTAAAATGTATAAGTTATTGATGTTCTGATTACAACGATTCTACAATTGGACTATAAGTTTGATATTGACAACATAAAGAGAAATATAAGTTTAAAGCTTTGCGATATGTTTTGATAAAGGTTTCTCTTTGAGGGTAGGAAAACATCAAAGTTTAGGAAAATCATAACGAAGAAATATAGACCAAACTGTGTGAAATAAACCAGATTTAATAAAAAACTGAAAATGATTGAAATGGAACGTTTGTTAAAAACTAAAAAAGAAACAAAAAAAAATCGGGAATAAACGTACAATCAAACTGATTTATCACCTTTATACATCATACTTTGATTCGATAGAGGTTTCTTTCAGGTAGGCTGATTGTTGATTACGTCAATTCCATCTTTATTAATCGTAAATACTACGTATGATAGAACTAAACATGCTACTTAAAAGAAGTTGCTAACACGCAGTAAGCAAGTGTATTAACACTCGTTAATTTAGCATTTCTGCAGAGATACGCATAAAAATATTATTTATTAACCATTAAAACATCTAATTTCGATATTAATTACTCTACTTTACTCTCTATTTAGAGAAAACAAGAAATGACTGATATACATTTTTTATGTAGATCAAAATCAATTAGAAAAAAAACTTGTCTCAAAATTGTTAAATGCATTTTCTTATGTGTGTCAATCTTATCAACACTTTTGGATTCTTCTATGAAGCCGACTTTAAAAATGAAGTTTTTATGATAGAATTACGAGGCAATATTTATTAAGACGTTCGATCAAACGGCTTACTCCAATGCTTGTTTTATATGCATACAGACAAATCTTGATTGGATCCCAATTTCGGAGCTATATAAAAAAGTGTACCACTTTAAATTGTCAACTTGCTGTCTTGTTAATTACTTGTAGGCCGGGAGATGGATGGCTGGGTTTATTGATTGTTGATTGTTTAAGATATTATAGTTAAAACGGGTTGGTGTTATGCATATTAAATGCTTAAACCCTATGTATGTTATTGATATTTGTTTTATATTTTGAGTTCTAAAGAGAATATATGACGGATAGATAAATATAAATTAAACAGTCTTTTTGCCAAAGGCCGAAAAGAAAATAAGGATTCCTAATAAAAAAAGGTGTATTTGCTAACTTATTATAACAAAACTAAAACAATAAAGGAAAACGAAATTACCTCGCTATTTTATTTAATTACCGCGTAATCATTGAAAGAAAACTAAAAAAAAACTAAACACAATTATATAATTTCCATCGCACCCGCCTCTCGGTCTATAATATATTCAATCGGAACGTCGGCCGTCAAATTCGACAGATATAGACATAAACTAGTCGTCATATAACGCCCAGTTTCATTATTCGAAACTTCGAAAGTCTTCTGTAACTAATAAAAATTCATTAAACCGACTTCCTGTTAAAACAAGTGGAATTATGGTTTTAATACTTACGTATTATGCGGGCCTAATTATCTTGCTCGGAATGTTACTCTCGCCAAATTAATGTGGCGTGTATTCATTTCAATTAATGAAATCATATTTTTTTTACCGTTTGATTTTGATGTGTTGGATCATAATGAAATGATTAGCCGTTTATGCTGTTTTAGAGTAGTTATTATGTTTTAATGTACTACTGACTATGACGTGAAAGTTTTAATTTATGTTTGTTGAAGTAAGTTGAACTGGCTTTGACCAGCAAATGAAGTGGCGCTGTGAATGTTTGGACAAACATAATAATGGCTGTTTGTAAGTTTCCATTGCGGAAAAATATGTGTCTATTCTGTCTACTTAAATCCACTAATTAACATAATATTTTTTACCTACCTATATTAAAGCCTAGAACCGTAGTCACTATTAAAATAAAGCACCCAAACAGCATCACGTGCGACAAGAAACACAATTTTAAAACAACAACAAGGTGATTTTCCAACAAAAAATCGCTATAAAAATTACCATCTAAATGTATATCACTATCCAATATGTAATGGCACACAAAAACCGTTTTTAACCGATTTTTAAAACCCTTAAGGCAGGTGCACACGGCAGGCGCACGCACACCGGCCACTACGTTTTTTAATGAAGATTATAAAAGCAATATGGCATCGTAAAAGCTTGTATCAATTTATTCCGGATAAAGATAAATTCGACAATAACATTATGTCGTATTGTTAGGCTAATTTATTAGGCATTAGACAGGATGTCGTGCGAATAAGGATATATTAAAGACGGTAATTATCCTTACTCGTACAGCTTGGTTTCCTTTTACTTGACGTTAAGCTTATGGAAATCTTTAGTATAACAATATACTTATACTTTGAATATTTATTTAAAGGTGGTAACGTATTTGGGTCTACAAGATAAAAACGAATTAGATCTGAGGCAAAGTAAGTAATTTTGAAAACATAACTGAGAGTTTGGGCAAAGACAGCTCAGCAAAAATACAGACGAAAATAGTTGTTTTTTTTCCGAAGCTTATTTATTAGTATTTTCTTTAATTCGATCTGCATATCAATAATTTATATTCATATTCTACTTAATTTCACACGGTTCACTTACATATTTCGGGACAGTCTTAGAAAAAAAAACGCACATTTGAACCGTACCACAAAATAACACTTCTGACTTCAAACAACACATCTTGACGTCTATAATTTGTTCTAACAACAGCCTTTGGAAAAGCAGGACAGGAACCATAAAGTAATTAAGAGACAGGTGGCAAATCCATCGTATGTGACTTTTACGATACGAGCAGCTGATACAAATAGATGTTGTTCTTTCATTTCCGATTGACTTTGATTTCTGGGCTGCTTAATTATAGAGGAATACTTTTATAGAAATAGCCGGTGATTTTCGTCATTACTGATATTGGTTTAGGTAGTGTTGACTATTTAATTTTATGCTCATGTTCCGACAAAAAACTTACATTTCTCATTTATTGATTACGTCTAAAAAAAAATCTCTCTGTTTCATGTTGCTTTTGGAGTGGAGATGCATTTTAACTGATTAACATTCGTGAAAATGTATCCGATATTGAGTTATTAGTTGAGAGGTTTAACTTAACATTTAAAGATTGAAACCAAATATACAATTTATTGATAGCTAACATTCAGCATAACCTGGCATATCCAAAGCAAATAGGCACATATTTATGCAGCAAATATTTGCAGTTAACTATAATTAAATGAGATTCAAACAAAACAAGTGTCCCAAGCTGACCAAGTGTCAATCCGTAGTGGAATTGACAAACGCAAATCACATTCTGATTTGAGACAACCACCAATCTTATTGGCTCCTTGTTACTCAAATTGTGTGGGCCAAGTGATAGAATGTAGCTGTTGGAGTAATTACATGCTACAGAAGTTTTAGTAGAGTATTTAAAATCTTGGTGTGTTTATTTGGTAGATTTGAGTAAATATTTTAAGTTGGCGTTTTGAAGTAATGTCAACGTTTCGTCGGGTTGTATTGGCATAAAAAGCTAGAGAAATAACTTATTGTTTGAAAAGCTATGTCAAGTTTTTCTATGTGAACATTCTTGAGTATTTTTTTTTTGTAATTAAAAATGCTTTTTACTAGACTTAACTGGTAACGTGGAAAATATTTTTGACATCAGTAACAGATAGTAAACAGATGTTTAAATGAAGAAGGCTTAACCAGTAACTCGCTTCTCTTAAACCATTGTACCACAACCCGCCGCTTTGTGCGGCAACCAATTGTAGGGACACAACACCGTGACAGACGAACAGACAGACTGACAACAAACAAATAACGAACCTCTAACGAGTGGAAAAGTGTCAAGCGCACGCGCAGATTACCGCCAGTTGTAAGACCGATGTAGGAATCGCGGAAGAAGGGAATCAGATTTTTGGAAGTTACGACTCGATAATATATTATGTTTATATTCAGGTACATTGCTAAGTATCACAAAATAAAATAAAAATACTAGAAAAAACTTCAATGGCACAAAAGTAGGGAGATGTGCTAAAAAATAAATTATAAATTATATTTTGTCATCCAATTAGCGTTAGTTGTGTTTTTTACATGCCTATGGCCTATGGTATAAAAAAATACTTTTATAGGAATATTTTCAAAAAATTTTTGGTTTTTAAATCAAAATTGTTTTGAATTTAAGCATTCAATCAACATCTTCGGAAAACCTGTCCAAGGCGCTTTAAATAAATCAATTTTCCATACAAGAAATCAATCTATCATTATAACAAGGAAATAACCAGATCAAATCCATCTAAAAGAAAACCAACGACGCGACAATCTTAAGGAGTCTTTTTTTAAAAGATCTAAGATATTTGTGTATCAGCCGCTCTGACAGGTGATGTGGCTTGCCGACATTCCGACGACACTACACACCTTTAGAATATATGAATGTGACAGTTTGTCTGTTTTTTAAACCTCGTCTATTAAAAAGCGTGTTAAAACTTGATTGCAAAGAAAGTCACTTTATGACCATTATAATAGGATGTTTTCGATATTTCCTTTTTAGGATGTGAATTTGTTACTTTAATGATGTTATTTCGTTTTTACTTTGTCATAGTCGTTGCTTATTCAAAAGTTAGACTATGTTTTAACTAGACGGTTGTTTCTTTTAATGTCTTCACCGTTTAGTTAAAGAAAATCAGTACCTACAAATATTTGTTTCGGGGAATAGCAAGTGAAAATGCCATCCTTACAATTTCAATGTATAATTCCTATACAGTGAACTCTGAAAGCCGTACATAACATCCAATAACTAGACCATAAAGTATCTACCTACCAAATCCATGGCTATTGTGTATCACTCGATTCCATCAAGCTATTGTGAAGCTGCATTATTATTTAGCTTTCCTACACTTAACTAGCCGTCCAATACTGTCCAGTTTAATTCAGCGCTGTGACAGCTGAAAAGATCCATTTTACGAGGGAGAATAGCCGATCGATCAAAGACCGAACGAATAAAGGACGGTCTATCAATTTTCTTTACTTGCACATGTTTGATACACAGTTCATCTAGATTTCGATGCGAATAAATGGTCGCGGAATTTAATTTTTATTTTGTTTCGTTTACAATATAAATTGGTGTTAATCGGCCTTTAAGTATCTGTTTATACGTTTTAGAATAATAAGTGGATCAATTAACGACATTTATAGGAAATACTTTCAAATATCATCGCTTAATGTTGCTTTTATTAGCGTTACACATATTAATTAAAACATGAGGAAAAATTTAAATATCATTCAAGAATTTTTAGTTATTGCAATATTTTTCCTGAGTTTAATTTTAAGCATGACAAATTATTTTAGGGTCGTAGAAAAACGTTGTGACTGACATCCGAAATTCGTTTTCCCATGAGTTCACGAACCGTATCGCAAAGACGATGCCGAAGACGCCACAGCCATCAGACCGTGGACATATGGTTCACACGATCGTATGTGAACCTACGACACCTCAAAAACAAAAAGACGTAACTCCAAAATAATAATTAAACACCACAAACAAATATAAATCATAAAAACAATAAAACTTATGTCAGAATAAAAAAAATCCTAAATCAAATAATGCTAATTTTATTTGAATTTCGTATTCAGATACGTCCTTTTAATGTCAAAAACAGAACTTTACTCGGCTTCTTTTGTTTTTGCTTACGTACGACTTTATTTCCCGATGCTTATCTTTACCGAAATTAATTGCTTTGTTATTTTCATGAAATTTGAAAACTTGGGTTTAACAAATAATCAAGATTTGGGATTGTAATAAAGTAAGTGCTACAAAGATTTCGAATGTCGTTTTACCAAAGATTAACTAATTAGCCGATTTAACAATTAATTTGTTTATTTAATTACAGCATTGTTTTTCTTTACATTATATGTTTCTAAAAAAAAATATCTTAAGTATTTTTTTTCCAAAAAGTAACATAAATCGCATAACAAAAAAAAGACTTTTTTAATTCCCTAATTTATTCCTTTTAAAGCTTTGTTTGATATTGACGATACATTACTATCGATGCGTCACAGTGTATGCCCGTAGATGTTCCCACGTTGACCTGCAATTTATTGGCCCTTACTTAACTGTAACTACCTGTGACCGCACCTGCGTCTTAAGGAATAAGGGATGTAGATCACGAGTTTTTTGTTTTGTTCTTTTTTTTTGTTTTGTTTTTTTCTTGTTGGTGATATACGGTTTTGTTGGTTGCGTTTGGGTATTGTTTTTAGAAGTTTGTTTAGATATTGGTGGATATTTTTTGCAAATAAATGAGCGAAGTAGTTTTATTTATGAACCACAAATATAGCGTTTTAGATATTATATAGGATTACGCTTAAATTTTAGGAGATTTCTTGGTTTTGACTATTGCAGTTTTGAACCCTTCAAATGTAGAGTTACTACACAATTATTGGTACTTTAATCAACTCTTAAAAATAGACCACAATGATGCAAAAGAATCACGCACATCATAAAGTTGCATTTAATTTTTTTTCATTATTCTATGTTTACTGTTACCATAGTCAATAAACTTCAAAACGTCTTAGTCCTCCAAAATTCCAGTTTCTACTCGTGCCAGCCCTGTGCCCAGTGACCGTATACACTTGTGTGATTTTCTTAAGTCGCGGACACATGAGGTCATAGTTAAATAAGTAAAAACTTAAGGTGGGGCGTTATGGGAACTGAGCACAGTAACTCCACGGTATTATAAGGCTTTACCGAACCGTAGTATAGCACTTTAGTGTATTATCATCACTTAGAGACTACACTTAATTAACTCGGCAATCAGTATTTAAGAATAATTTTCTTGATGTACTCGATTAGAATTTTTTTCATGTGGAAAAGATTTTCTTTAGTATTTTTTTGCGATCTAAACTAAACTTGACTAACATGTTCAACATCCTCATAAAATGAATCTATTTAGAAAGAAGAAATAATCCAATCCAAGAAATTTACCAATTAGATTACAGTCATTTAGATAATGATAACAGAAAAGGTAAACATTTCTAGAAATATACAATCTCTTATACCTACCATCAATGAAGTGCATTAAGAAACATAATCACGGAACTAAGTCCAGCCATAACACAATACCGACACATCGCATGCAAGCTAAATAGTTCGACAACAATATAAACTGTAATTAAAACCATCACAAACAAGCCACGCAATGAAAAAGGATGCGTTTATGTGATCATAAGAAAAACTGTAATGGCACCCATTGTTTCAATCAAGGATAAGGCGTTTTTTTATTAGATTGCACAAATGTACTACAATCGATGTAGGTTTCCGTAATTGTGTTAGTATGAATACTCACGTCATGTCGTGTTTGTATAGTAGTCTATTTAAATTAGGTGACGGATCTGAACATGTTATAGGTAAATCATAAATTGATCATACTGACGTCAACTGAAAAAATAATGACGTAAGAAAAAAGAATGGACCGGATTTAGTTACTGATATCTGTCAAATAACAACAGAAGTAGTGAAGCAAAAGAATCACGAATTCTTCTAGATTTAGATGACGCGAATAGAAATAAAAACTAATTAAATATCATGTGGGTGCTGTAACTTGATCGTTAAGTTAGTCCTTCAAATATCTTAAAATATGCCTTATGAAAACAATACCATTTGACGTCATATCAAACAAAAAATATGGTGATTTAACACAAACTGCTCCATTGTTGTAACCAATATAAATTATGATATATATCTTTAAACGTAAGTTATACGACAATTAACGAATTTAGAATTAAAATTTTATATAATCTAATATAACTTGTAATTTTGGAAACTCAACATTGCTGCCCAAAATAGTTTAGATTTTTGAAAGGAAGAAGAAGCAAAGGATGAACGTAGGAGAAAACGTAAATTCCCTGGCTAGTTCCAGAAATGTTGTACCTAAGATAGGTATAGGCGAAGTAAGTATCAATCAAATCCAAATCAGTATGAAAACTGAACCAAACAAAATTACCAATGACGAACCAAGTCAAAGCAAAATCGAGCGTGCGCTAAATAAAAAACCAAATGATTTTCATAAGGTGATTCAAAGCAACCTACGACCTCTTCCCACGGGTATGGTCCGGTAAGCATGTTCTACGGCCCGATGCGCACACGCACAAATGTAGCTGTGTGAACTATATAACACGAGACGAAAACAAAGGATTGAGGTATACTGATCTGGGAATGAAATTAAATCTTGTTGTGATGGTAATATTAGAATGAGAAAATGTTAATAATATTATGATGGCAGCATTTTGTGAGCTGGTTTAGTAACAGCTTTTCAGATTGATGTACACTACTTTGAACGAATACTTAAAAAAGCTGACGATTTGAATGTATCTATTTAAGTCATTTTCAGCTTTGTCTAATATTTCCAGTAACTTCTGAAGAAAAAAACTTCTATATTTTTCAGAAATTCTATTTGGATGAGTATTTACAAAGTAAATTACAGACCAATTTCGTCATTTGAAATGTCTGTAGAGTAAAGAGTTGTTAGTGCGCCTAGATTTAGCAGCCTTTCTTTTGTCCTCTTTTTATTTCAAGTTAGTAGCGATCCTTCATTTGAAGCATTTAAAATTTCCAATAGTTTTGAAATTAATCCTACCTTTATATGCGTCATCCTATGGTAGTACAGGTTGGAGCTAGCTGTGAACCTCTTCCCACAATGCTGGCACTGGTGCGGCTTCTCCCCTGAATGGATCCTTCTGTGCGTGTTCAGGCTGCTCGATGTACTGAACCCTTTGTTGCAGACCATACACACGTGGGGCTTTTCACCTGAAATTGTGATGGAATGTTATAATGTTCTTTGGAATTAGTTTTACTATTGGATGTGGTCTGGGTTTATGTTTCTTTTTGGATTTCGAGTTCCGAATCCTCGTCGCTATTTGAAGGCTTTTACAAAAATTGTCTAAAAATTTGGTATATTATTTTTCTTGTCATTTAAATTATGAAGGTCTTGTTACCACACTGTTTTCGAAAGTAGCATTCTATATTCAATGTAAATTTTTATTTAACGTAATCCTAATTAAAATTTGGAAGACAACACTATCTTCCGCAGTTGATTGAGATACATAACTGAATTAGATGTCGTGTTTTAAGTTTTGATATTCACCGAAATCACTTAGGTATAGGCCATTTTATTGCCAATTTTTAATTGATTGTAAAAATGTCGATATCAATTCTGTCCGATTTACATTTGGATGTTAATTTTCAGAGTTGTAAAGTTGCAGAAATCACATTCTCTAACCGCCCTAATAAATATATTGTGGAAGTAATAAAAGAAGATCTAGATTTATTTACGTAACTGAATCAGTATTATGCTGTATATTACAGTAGTTGATTCGTTAGTTTTTTTTAATGATTAGTTTGTATGAATTTATTATTTTAATCAAGGACTAAAGATGTTATAGACCTCTAAGTCTTGAAAGTAATAATATTCATATTCTTAACTAGATGTGGTTTTGCTTCTAATCTCACATAAAGTTCCTATCAGTAGAAATAATTTAAGGCTGATACTTATGACGATATTTTATCTGGTCATTTTTATGTCCCTAAGAATATTAATTAATCTAAATAATCAATGTTGTTTTCAAAGTAAAGGTATATAATTTTCATTCATTAGTCAAACAATCTCTGTTTTGATAATTATTTCATTTAATCTTATCAACCTTACGGAATACGGTGATTAAAGAACTGCTGTAAAAGTATGGCATTTACATAAACATTAGTTTACAACGTGAAATAAGTGTGAGAAAAGTCACATTAGTATCAATTCAGGTTTGTATCTCATGTTGATTTTATGTGATCTGAATAAAGATTGGGATAATAAAAATCCTTGATGAGGTCTTTATTAACTTCGTCGAAGACCAATCAGATAACTGAACAAAATCATGTTTGTAGCTTTTAGTATTACAACCATTAAAATTTGGGTGAAATTAGGTTTTCACTCCTTTTGATTGAAATTGCAGCGTTACAGATCTACATAGATACTATTTTTATTATTGCAAATATTTATTAATAAATCATTTTTAAAATAAATTACAGCTAACAATAGAGGCCTGTGGAAGGAAGAAAGGGAGGCCTTTGCCCTGCAGTGGGACAGTTCAGGCTTTAAATAAACAATAAAATAAATTTAATACTGACCTGTGTGAGTTCTCATATGACGTTTCAATAACGAAGGTCTGTCAAATGCTTTCCCGCACACTTCACACGGTAGCAATGCCCTTTCAGACTTCGCTGGTCTTCTTTGGATTTTTGGTGTCATATCCAGGAGTTCATTTGAAGAACCCGCTGATGATGAGGTTAAGGAGTCCCCTGATACAGACTTGTGTTCGTCTTCTGCACCAGAAGGGGGAGAAATAGGGAGAAGGACTCTTGAAAGAAGAGATGTAGAAAGGTCGAGAGGAGAATCTGTGGAAGAAAGACTATGGTGAAAATATGTAGCTAACTGTTCCATTCAAGACAAACATTCTTTAAGTTAATCTTATGATCAATTATTAAAACCCTTGTAAAAACCGCATAAATATTTGCCCATCAACTTAAAACAAACAAAGCTTAGTTATTCAAATCAAAACGATAAAAGTTGATTTTTCTCACGAGGGATTTAGGTATCAAAGAGTAAATAACAATCAATTTTATTGATATTACTCAATCAGACTTCATTATCAGGCATTAAAATATATTGTTATGCTAACAAGTAACAAATCTTATAAACGTGGCTTCCTTTTGACATTTCACGTCGTAATTTATCATTCCATACCGTCTACACACAACATAATTAGCATTCTTCAAAATTGAATATTTTTACTTTATTGATTCTCAAAAACAACTAGCGATCAACATCGAGATGAATTTTACGGTGATTAGACCGGCCAGTGGGTGCTTTTTATAATTCAGATCAAATGTTTTTTATACAATTCCAATCAAGCAAAATTTTTAATGAACCAATTTTATTGACAACCGTAAATTTCGCTATGGATCTTTGGACAGTTTATGTTTATTGAGACCCGTCTTTAAATTTCTTTGATACGATTTAATTGGCGTCCCCAATTCCGACTTTTACTATTGAAGGCTGATCTTCAGTTGTTCGCATTGAAGTTTCCGCGGAATTATAATGGAGTGGATTGCAATAAATCTCGGCTAGTGACGTCGAATGGCATGGATTAATTAGCGGCGTGTTTGTGTTCTAGATCGTGGATAGTTGTGTTTCTTTATCCGTTGTAAGGGTAGGTGTATTTCAAGATGGGAGGATAGAAAATGCTAGATATGGAGCGGCGACCGGACAGATGGGGGACGATAATATCTCTTGCTAGTCGACTGTCTACGCTTAGTTTTGCCTACTTTATTTGCGTAGTGATGTACGGCCTTATAGGATTTTAATTTATTTATTCAATTATGTAGACTGCGATAGATAATTGCATCAAGGTTTTTTATAGAGTGCGATAAGTAGCTCTTCTTAATAAGGTACACAGTAAAGCTGTTAATTTATGAATGGTTAGTACCTACTAAGTAGGTGTGGTACCAAAATATTAATTCTAAGTAGTAAAATATTGTTTTCACAAAAATAATGTTAGAGATTTTAACGTAAGTTGTAAGTTACTGTTATTTCAACATCACTTAACCAGATTTAAATTTTCTATACATCGGGTCTCTTGATTTCTTTTACATTTTATGTAGAGACCGTAACAATGATGATCACGAAAAAACTGATTTCTGACTTTATTTTTTAACCTTATCGAAATTTAATCAAAAGAATATAAAAATTAAATACAAAAATAAAACCAAGTAAAGAAAAAGCAAAATTTAACAAATATAATATCTAGATTTTATTTAGATCAGCATTCATAAAACGGTCCTGAGATCCGATCAATATAGGCACAAAGGATGCCGCGTCGTTATCAAACTGTATGTAACTTAACTGGTCGGTTAGGCCGAGTTTATACTGAGAATATTCATGGAAATATCTTAAGGTATTTCTGTAATAATAAGCAAAGATATTGGGTAGTAAGTAAGCTAAGTAACTGAAGTATTAGAATTCGTTTCGAGGCTTCAAAGTTAAGCGTGAAATTAAAGGAATTCCGAATTGATTTTGTAGAATGTTTCTGCTACTTTGTATTAACATTAAGTATATTAAACTGTATTTTATAATGTACTTACTAAGCTATAGTTATTTTAAAAAGTGCCTGCAAAATGTGCGCTGCTCTGGCAGTATTGTTGAAATACTTTAGTCATTTAATTCTAATAAGGTGTTATGGTGTTCGATTTTAAAATAGAGTGTAAAACATTGATCAATATAATAGGTTTGATAAAGAACTTTACGCAGTAAAAATGATATACTTATTTCAGTACTTTTTGGTTTCACAAGTAATTAAGTAC
Source organism: Autographa gamma (assembly GCA_905146925.1). Taxonomy (NCBI): domain Eukaryota; kingdom Metazoa; phylum Arthropoda; class Insecta; order Lepidoptera; family Noctuidae; genus Autographa; species Autographa gamma. Next base: position 9,953,514 of record LR989856.1, on the reverse strand, counting down.
ATTTTCTAGTAGGCAGGTTTCATTATAAATCCTATACGCTTACGAAATTTACTTATGTAATTCACCAATAGCCAACATTGGCCATACAACTTAACCTTCCAACAACCCCAAGTTACCAAAGTACTTATTTCAGCACAATGTGCACAGCTTAACTATAAAAAAGCGATCAGGACAGTCGACTACCGAACCAAGTAGGAATTCCCTTTGATGTGCCGACTGTATCGCGCTTTGAAATAATGTCGCGATATTGTGTGCGTGTGTGTGTTTAAGAGTGTATGCTGATTATTGCCATATTTAGGGGATGTTCGCTCTCCTTGTATGTTTGTTTGTATTGTGATTAATGCAATATTAATTTGATTAATTCGTTAATTTTTGTATTATGAAAATAAATTGAAAAATGTGCCAAATAACTTTAATTATATAACAGGATAAAATGATGCCACACTATGATAAAAAACATGTTAATTTTAGGTGTGTGTAGGATCATGAAGTTTTATTTATATAATTTAATAATTAACAAATAGGTATAAATAAAAAACCTTTGATTAATTTATTATTTAGAAAGTCTTTCGTCAACAAAATAAATTAAGTTGTCGGCAAGACATTTAGTCCGAACAAATTAACGTTAAATACTTGGTTAGTTAAAACTTGTCACTAATTTTTACAACACTTTTGTAAAATATAACGAGATGTCAATTTAATCGTGTGAATATAACCACTTAAGTTAAAACTTAGTCTAGTTGAGTGCTTGTTTATAATTAAGTTGAACATTTCACTTTGACGTGTCTCTGTGAAGATCTTTTAGATATTATATTGATTTATTAGTTCTATTTTATAGTTCGCGTGAAGATACAAATTCTTTCGTTGTTGGTGAGCATTTGTATCTGATTTATGCATGTAGAACATAAAGTATAGTGTACGATATTTCGGGACAATAATTGAGAATTACTTTAGAAACATGTAAATGTCCGGCTAAACCTTGAATATCACTTTAAATCAAAACACTACACAATATTGCACGAACGAAAAAAAATATATATACCAAAAAAGCTTTTTTTGTTGAAAGAACAAAAAGTTTCATGTAGGTACTTGCTTTTCATAACTGCTTGCTGTTAAATTTTTATTAAGGGTTTTAAGAAAAAAAGTGTAAAATGAACTACAATTTTATTCTGAATCAAATAAACCTACTTAGTAAGTTTAAATTCTAAGCCTACAATCAAAGTACAGTAAACAAATTAACCTTATTTATTACAAGCCATCATCTATTAAAGCATGAAAATGCTCATAACCAGAATAATGATACGTTTTACTATTGGATAATATGGCTCGAATGTAATTTGTAGTAAATAGACTTATATGAAGACTCGAACACTTTATAGATCTATGCAAGATAGTTACTATAGAGTGTAGGGTGGCCATTAAGATGGAATAAGGAAACAAAGGTAGTTTATATTATAATAATTTATTTATTACCTTCTCTACATGGGAAGAGGACTTTGCTTAGTAGTGGGACGTTTATAAGCTGGAATTATTATTATCCCATATAAAAATGATTGAGGATTTAATTTTATCGTAGTTTTAAGTAGGATTTTTTTTTGCTACGTTAAAACTTTTAGTTCTGGTTAAAAATATTATATCTAGTTAGTAGTTATTAGTTGATCAAATAAAGCAATAAACATTTAACATGAAATAAAAAGAAGCGGTATTTGTTATGTATCTCACGACTATTTCCCTAAGAGATAAGCAGGTTGTTCTGGGTTGGTTAATTTAAATGTATTTATTTACAGCATGTATCAAACATTCCACATAGAATTTACTTACTTTATGGAAACCCTACATAAATTAATGAGTTTGCTAAATCCGAGAGCGACCACTTTAACTTCGAACTAAGTACAAAATTGAGTTCGAGACCATAAAATTTATATTCCTATACGCAATTATATTTTACTATTTATCGGTTTGATAACTTAATCACATCTGTATGGGTATTGCTGTTTAATATGGATATAATCGGCCTGTAATTATTGCTCAGTACCGTTAAATAAACTTAGTAAGCTTGAAGTGAGCTTTTACGTTTTAAAAAGAGGAAAAGTTTTGACTTTTACGATTAAATTATAAGTGAAAAAGATAATTGTATTTTATTTTTATCGATCAGATATTGTAGATAAGATTATTTTTAAAATCTATAAAGTTTGAATTTAATGTTCTTTATCTATCCATATGGTGAAGAGTTAAAAAAAAGATAGTGGCCTGGCACCACGCACGTCATTTTATGAATCATTTCTCAAAAATATTGTTTCAATAAAATAAATCCTTTTAGGTGATTCACAGTTTTTGAAGACAGACTATACAGCGATCGGTGTAAGAGAAAAAAATCGTCCGATTAATTTAATATTTTTACTCACGATGCGTCATAATAACTGTCTCGCCATGATTTATGGTTTTCAATGTGTTTACCGAGTTTTGCAGAAACTAGTTTCTGATAGTAATTTCACTTAATTTTAACGATGTTGTGAGGATTATCTCCGGTGCATTATTGGCTGCCAAGCGAAGATCGTTCAAGATTATTACTTTTTTTTTAATTCGAGCCAGGTGTTTTTAGTAAAGAGATTGACTGCATATCGATAGAAAAATAACCTCTGATTAATCAATTGCTTCTTAATGTTAAAGTTGTTTTAAATGTAGGAAAATATTGAGATAACCTACGAAAATATTGACATAATGTCAAATAATTGTTAAGGACTTCTGATAATGCGAAATATAAAATACGAAATAAATAAAAAAGGTTTTGGTACACAAGAAAAAATAATCCTAGAGTCAAAAAAATAAAGTTACCTTCTAATATTGAGTCCATAGTCTGTCTATAGAGGTTGTTCCTCATTTTAACGAAGAACATCTCTTCAGGTCTTTCGGGAAGGTAGTATACCACTAGCTCAGTGTGTGCCGATACGGGTTTCACTGCCTCGTATACAGGTTCCCCCTTCACTTTTGTGCAGACTAGGTTTACCTGGAAATAAAATCTAGTCAATACATGGTCTTACTTCCCGTCAGGTAGATATTATACTCTCAAAAATAAATTACGTAATTAACAGTAAAAAAATAGCATGTTCAATTGTAAAACCAAAAAAAAAAGTTTTCTAATAAATATAAAGTTTTTATTCATATATATTTCTGTACCAGTGCTACGTCTTTACCAGCCACAAGACACCAATCAAATGACTACCAAACAAAAAACTCGTTCAAATTTTGAAAAGTAGAATTCAAAAAACATTCTTAAAAATTAGCAGAAGTTGAACTTCCTATATAGAATTACTAAGACATGTTTCTTATTTGTAACGCACTTACTTGTGGTCCATAGTTATCTGACACGCGCAGGAACCGAACCCAGTTGCAGTGGCGGACCTGCACGCCACCCGACGTGCATACCTCGTCGAACAAGCCAAAACGGTGTCGGATCTGATGGCAAAGATAATACAAATATTTATTACAACTGATATTTATTGTAACATTTATTTCTATTTCACAAAAAAATCCCGAGTCATTTTTTTTAACATCTAAGAATATAAAATATCTTCCCACTAACTATATATAACAACTCTATTCTTTGTTTACCGTACTGTAACGAAATCTAATAATTTTGATGTAAACGAAGAAAAATCAACACAATATAAAGTAATGAACAAATAAACCTATATATAGCTCTTATTGGAAATAAAAAAACGACATGAAGTCTTTGTTCTAGTTTAAGTTAGAACTTAAATAAAGATTTACGGGAGTCACTTAATTAAAGCCTTAAGTTCTGTAAAGCAATCTCGCAGCCCATAAAACCAAAAACTAACTAGCCACAGAAATTAAACTTTCTACGCATCTAGGCTGGATTTCAATTAAAGATAACAGTCATTCATATCAGAAAACATTAGCAGTCAAACGTTGAGAGCAATGCTCCTGGTACCTGTACCAAGATACCTAAAAGAACGTCAGCTTCCGTTGTGTAAGCGAGACAGCGCGCTACAGCTACATAGCGGCATCTCGCTCACACGGCTTTAACCGTCTCTCGGAAAGTTTTCATGGTAAGAGCGCTGACCACATTATCATAAAACCGATGAAAATTGCCCGTGCATTTCTCTAATCCTACGTGTCAAAGATTAAACTAGTTGCGGCTCAGATACGGAACGTAGTTAGGACTTGATTTGAAGCGGTTTTAGATTAGGTATCGGTATATTCGCTTGTGGGTGCAACTGATAACGTGTCATCGTTTAACCTGTTTTGAGGTATTTTTTATGATGAAGTTAAAAAGGTGCATTAATTGTGGGGTTAAGTAGGTTCGTTTTTTTTTCAACCGATTTCAAAAAGAGGATTTTCTCAATTCATCTTAGTTTCTCTGTGTGTAAGTTGTGCGATGTCTTCGGCAAGTGTGGCCGATTTCAGAAATTCTTGTTTTTATGTTTGCGTATATAATCGTACCTCAGAGGTGAAAAGGTTTTTTTTTACATTTAAATGTGCAATAAATATTATTAGTAGTTTCGTATTTTTAATAAATTATTAAATAATATTCATCTTTTCTTTTTTTTTTCTTATTTTCGTTTTATGAAGTTTAAATTAATTATTTCGTTATGTTTATTATTAAGCTTATCTTATTTATGGGACGTTTAACAGTTTGTTATTTAACTTCAAATTACTGTTTACTATTTAAATTTTAAAGTGCTTTAATTTAACGGTGATGACACATTAAGTTATTCGGTAGCAATATCGAAAGTGTCAATTTATGCATAATAATTTTAAATGCATGTGATGATATCATAAAAATCTTGACATCTTAAACGGTTTTGCTTTTCTATAAGCAGATGGGAGAAAGATAAAAGCTATGATTAATAGTAGTTAAAGCTATTTGATAAATTACATTATTAAGAGTTCAATCGTGACTAATTTAATTAAGTTTGCTGCCTTTAATTATTTATATTCTGTGACTTAATTAAAGTTGTGTGAACTGGAATAGTTCGTTTAGAAATGTAGGTCGCAGGAAATGGTTACTTTTTTTTTAAACTGTTAGACAAAGCTCTGGGTGTTAGATTGTGCAAAAATAATCAATATACCTATGGAGTTCAAATTGTCGTTTTATTGCTATAGACCAATACTGAGCTTGCTTCTTGACAGAATGAAAAGTTTTTTGACTTTATTCATATCTAGAAGTCTTCAGCATCATCAGAAGAATTCAGTCACCATCCATTTAAAAAATAACACCTATTTGGCAGTAGGTAATTATGTGAAGAAATGTTAGGTATAATAAATAACAAAATCGAATCGTTCGAAAATTGTCGTTTAAAACTTAATCGATTAAAACTAGTATCCATTTAATCTCGATTATAATCCTTTATTTATGCTTTCTTAGTTCATTCGCGGCGACACTAACTTAAGATTTAACATCAAAAGTTAATCTAAAACATTGAAATCTACTTTCACAGTGTCATGTCTGGTCTATTTGTTCTGTGTTCGCTTTCAACAAACCGCCGAGCTTACGTTATGCGTAATGACGTGAAAATTACTACAAATATGAGCGCGTGCGCAGAGCCGCAAGATTCAATCCGCCATGTTGCAATTAACGAGCCTGATACGGCTTTCAGATAAAGTACTGTTAGTACGTTTTAGTTAATTGAATGCTATTTTCGTTTTGATTATTTTTGAGATTATTTTATGAATTTATGCAAAAATCTTTTATTCGAAAATACATAAAACCAATTTATTGGTGAATAAAAGATTTTTGTCGACAAAGAAACAGAAAATTTATAATGGAGTACATTCTTAACCGTCTGCAAAAAAGGAGGAAGTTCTATAATGTACAACTGTATATAGGTATCTCCTTTAACAAATAAGTAATTTTAAGTATCAAACTCTGTTTAAAAAATCAGTGGCTGTTTTCACTGCTTCAGATCGTGCAAATCATTGACCAAATTCGTAGGCCCATATAAGAATGTAAAAAAATATATCTGTAAATGGTGAAGTTTGTTTAGAAACTTACTAATAAGGCCTAATGAAGATTATACTAACAAATGACACATAAACATCAGTTAATATTTATTTAACCGCAATTCATTTAACTAAGATAAGCTTTATGACGTTAATAAGTATGAATATTTATCAGATATTACTTAAATTAGACATGGCACGAAATAATTATGCTAAAGTACAATAAATATGTAAATTTATTCCGATATTGTACTTTGCTTGACTATTAATTTTTAATATATGGTTTTGATAAATAAATCTCCGTAAGAGCAAAACTGTTAGTTTTTAATAATGTTTATCAATTGGTGTTGACTTTTTTATGGAATAATAATAAAACTATTAATTAGGGTTTATTAATTTGTCGATGAATAAAAATATGACTATTGCCTATACATAAAAAATGTTTGTGAGCCCATCGGTAGGGATCGTAAACATTTTGTCAGCGAATAATTTGGATGGTTATAATACTGGCGTAACGGCTTAATAATGTTCTATTATCAATTTTATTTTTCGCTTCCTGTCACTATTGGCATATGATTTTGATAAAAAGATTTAATAATGTATAGCGTGTTTAATGAGGTACTTTAAAAACTGATAAAAAGTCTCATAATAAAACAATTTATAACTAAAACTTGAGCCACTTTTTCTTCAATTATAACACAAAATATCAACCTATTAAATACCGGATTACAGTTTCAAAACAAAACGTCAATCGTACTTTTTTGTCTGAGATTCGCATAGTGGCCGCCATAAATCTGTGGTCCCGTTATTTAGAATAAATTGCAACCGTCTGCAGTCCTTTGTGAAGTCAGGTTTTTGTCCATATGATGCACGCCTATCCACTCTGTATGGGAACCAAATAAATACAGGGTGAAATTTTGGCCAGGTTTGTTATGTGACTCACTAGGTGACTGTGACGTATATGGGATTGAGAAATAAAACAATGAGTGGATGGAGATTTTTATATCGTGACTGCGGGGAGTAAGGTGAATACGATGACTTTTGAAATAAATATTATTTGATACAATCCAAAAGTGTCCCACTGTTGGACAGAAGCCTTTTCTCCGAGAAAATGCACAAACTTTTAAGTTCAAATGATTTTTGGTACTCATTTAAAATTGATTTCATCACAACTTAAGCTATAAATATATATTACAACTGACAAATATTCGTTGATACTATTAAAAAAAATATGAACCTTTAAATTTATATTATATACCTGTCATATATTCAATACCTAAAAACCTTCGGCAATCAATCAATTAATTAAAAATTACTAAATCAAACTTAACCTTCTTTAGGAAAACACATTTTGAATAATAAATAGATTACCAAAACTTTCGTTATAAATATCCAATATTCATCGACAATCAAATAAAAATACATTCATCAATAAGAAACGTTTACCAAAAATATCGCCGCGAGCCTAAAAGGGCTTCAATGGAAATAAAAATCACCGTTAAGTCACTCAATTTATTCTCGAAGTATTCAGAAAAATCAAATTCAATTATCTTTAAGAAAACAAGGTTACATCTCCCATCTATTTCTTTGCCATATCAATTACTGAAGAATGAAATTTTGTTGTGAATTATGATAAATACAGTTAGTTGCATTATAAAGCTTCGCTATGGCTATTAAATAAAGTTTGTTAATAAAGTGCGCCCTACAAGTCGTTATAGAGCAACTTAAAATTCCGTACGTCGCCGTCCGTCGATCCGAATTCATTACCGATTGCCGCAATCGGTTTCTGTATCGATTTTTAATCAATCTCCTAAATGGTCTCTATCAAATTTAATTGACGTCAATCGTGAGGGAGTTAAAAAGCGTTCGTATATTGATCGATCGGGAATTATCTTTGAGAAAGTAATGAAAGTACCGATTATTATGTTATGGTGACATCTCAAATCGATTGTAATCGAATTACAAAATCGATTTGACTTTTTATTGAAATTAATAATATTATCATTTGTTTTTTTGTTAAAAATATCTGTGTAATCGATTTTATTTATTGGTCTATAGAGCTGTAAGCTGCACCTGACACAGTTTGACATTTGTAAAGGCTAAGACTGTGGGTTCTGACCCCGTCTAGTTGCAAACAGGTATATGTAGAATCAATGAGAGACTTTATAACTTTATTTATGTCCTTTTTTGTTCTTTAAATCGCATATCTACTTTTTCTTTTTTGTGAGTAAGTACATCTCAATTCTGTAACAGTGTCTATTAAAAAGCTATGTTTCGATAAAATATTCTACAAACAACCATTCTAATCCATTTCCTCATAATTCTCTATAAACAAAATCATAATTTCACTGTCACATTACCATGATATCCTCACCTCGCACGCGCAGCACCGCGAGCGATCACGATCAGCACGCTTACCAAAAACCCTAAAAGCAGGACCCTCATTGGGTAAACGAGACGCAGCTATACACTTTATAGCGCGCCGTCTCGCTTCCACAGCGCCGAGAGTACTGTTTTAAGAGTTCGTGGTAGAGGTACAGATCTACAGAAGCGGGTGCGCCCGAGGCGTCAAATCGTTCGCCGTTTGCGCATGCCCAGTATGACGTACCATTCACATTGGCTGCGACGGTAGCCGCGATTTTATCGCTGGAGAGAATTCTTAATCTCAGATGATGAACTTTGGATTGGATGTAATTGGGTTAAGGGTCAAGATTTTATTGCATTTTTTTGTGATTTGACCTGAGGAGTGGCAATAGGATATCACTTCGATTATGTAGTAAACGGAATGTTGAAAATTCTGTTTAGTTTCGTATTTAGATGAGCATTTTTTCTGTAGTAAATACTCAGTTCAAACAAAGAAGAAGAAAGAAGCCAGGTTTTTGAAGAGGGAAATCATACAATTCCTCACGTACCCATACTTGTATACCCTTAAAAAAGCAAAATTTTCAGTTCTAGCCCAAATTAAACTAATTAATACAAGTGCAAAAACATTGATACTAACACTGCTTAAACAAATTTTACATTATAATTACGAGCAACTTTATCCATTCAATCAATCTACTCTACGTTAAACAAAAACAAGAAAAGTCGTTCTGTAAGTTCCTTAACAAATAAATAGTAGAAACAGATGTGTAATGTCAGTTGTGTCAGCCTCCGACGCTGAATTCTTATCTCTTTAACGAGTTTCATTCACTACTGTTTTAAATTTTAAATTTAAAGTGCTTTTGCTAAGCGTGAACCTTTTAACTAGATAATAATTGTTGGGCGATCACGACTTTATCTCGGATAGGTTTTAATTTTGTACTTAGAGCGAATAATTGTTGTGGATTAAAATGAAAATTGTGTGGAGATGCGAAGGGTGTTTGAAAATGAAAATATTATTCATGCTGAGAATGGAATGTGGTGGTAAAAATGTCGGTATGCGAGTAATTTACATGTTGGTACATATTTGTTCTATTCTTTGACTTACACTTGAAAGTTATTTTGATTGTCCTTAATGCTAAAACGTTAATTCGCAAGACCAATACTTAATCTTAGTAATTAAACAGCACGTTAATAAACAGCTTTACGTTTTAGGATCAATCAAGTTTTATTTGCTTTCTGTTTCACTGTTTCCCTTTACCGAGTGTAGTAATTAGTCCATTCTAATAGCTCTACTAATATCGCATATAGGTAGATCAGTGTGGTAGAAAAATAACTAGATAACCAGGCGACCCAAAATATAAGCTGTAACAATCTTAATACTATGAATTTATATTCCAAGAAAACTACTTAATTCTCAACAATAATATACACGCATATAAGTAACCACCGTTTTTCTTGACGGCATCATGATTACCATACCAGTAGCTCACGGCATCTTTCTCATTGGTAAGCCACAAGAATATAAAAAATATTTCAAGTACATATATCAAAAATAATACACTAATTTCAAAAGAGTTCTTAAACAGAAGCCAAAACTCGCGTCCGTGCCTCGGGCGCGCGTTCTGACGGCACATGTTGTGCAGTTGGCAATTAGGTTGGGTTCCACTAACCGAACGGGAGAATTTGGATGGAGATAGGTCCTTAAATAATTGGGGTGTCGTGTCGACTGATGTTTCCATTGTTACTTTACATTGTTAAACTTGTCTATCATAGCCCATGTCAATATGGATGATCATGCAATTACTTATTTAAGTAAATTTCTAAAACAGCTACGGTAAGACTAAGGTATCTCGGTACGATGTCGAAGAGAAAACAGTAACAGAAGCTCTAGTGTTAAACTAGACACCATATTTAGATTTTATCATACAAACATAAATTTAAATTTTATTATAGTTCGCTCAGTAAGAACCAACTTTAAATAAAGGCATGATTGCACGCGCGGGCGCCCGTAGCGATTATTTGCCGCACGCCGACGAAATTGCACGCCATTGCGTTCGTGCGCACAAGTCATTATATCTAAAGAAAGCACGTAAAAATGCTTGTTAGACTATCGAATGATTTGAATTTCAAAATTTTTGGACATAATTTCTCATGTCCGCAGGTTACCAACATAATGTAAGGTTTTTCATTATCCGTTGAGGGTCTTAAGGTTTTTGGCCCTTAAATGGCAAAATTTGTATGAACCTACTCAATTGTGAACAGAAATAAAAAAAATGCGTTTAGCTTTGGCATTCTTGGTCATCTTTGGAATACTAAGAAGTGCTCTCAAAAGGGTTATTAAAATAGTTCGTTTAATCTTGATATTGCATCGTTAAGCTAAGCTATCTGTCGCAAGATCATGTTTTCTTAAGTTTCCTTAGGAAAAACAGCGCCCCCCACGATTCTCATCGCAAACGGGCAAACGATCCCATTGGATCATCATCGAAGCCATAATAGATTATTACATAGCTAATTCATTCTTTAAGTGACTTTCAATATCACGTACAAAAACTAAAATTGCTATTCAAATTGAAAGAGATACGTACATAATTTAGTTCCTTAATAGGAGAGACGACATCTTATTCTAATTAATTTCTGCTTGAAGCTTCGCTATTTATTCTTGGTTTTGTAGTAAGCCAATCGCTGTCGATTCAAAATTGTTTTTACTGTTTAAGTGAAAACATAACATATCAAAGACCGCACATAACACGTTTTATGTAATATGTAACAATTTGTTTGTCAATAAATAAGAACATTTTTGAACCGTTGGACGTACACGTCCAAAATATTGTGTAATCTCGATAAATAAATACCAACGTCGTAAATAGGACATTAATTTTGTCCTTTTTAGATGAAACTGTAATTTCAAATGGCTAAGTATAGAAACGTCAATAGAATGAACCCGATTGACATGAACCATCAAACTGTCATTTGGTCCGCAAATGTCACTTATGTTTCTATTCCCTGGGAATCGAAGGGTGACATCTTGTCTTAGGACGAAATGTGACTTTGATTCGGACCTCAGGTAATTCAAGCTAGATGAAAGATGTTCGATTCAAAATTAAATTCCTACGACTTCAAAATTTATGGTCTCGTCAAAAATCTTCGCTACTCAACCTCAATTTACATTGCCCTTAATAAATAATCCCAAAGCCAAAAGTAAAATTTTATGGACGTCCTGTCCAAGCTTAAACACCAATCGAAGAAACAATCATAAAATACGTACACAGATTCAAGGAAAACTACAATTTAGTGGCGGATAGAGCACGTGCCTAGATAAGCGTTGTAAACAATTTGCGAAAATGGTACAAGTTCGTGAAGGCCGCGGGTGCACTGTAATAACATCGTATTACTGCAACTGGACATAGAGGCTGCGAACTGTCCAAGTAATGAGCAGAAAGAGGGAACTGAATGTATTTCTGCTGAAAACATTGGTCTTAAAGAATCAAATTGACCTGGAGACATCAAATTTAGACGAGAAACTCTGTATAAATTAATAAAAATTGTGAATGATGGAGAATTTTGCTCTAAATGTGGTTTTTCGAGAGGTTTAAGGGAGGTTTGTAATAACGCTGAGAGTTTCTACCTTGATACGATTGTAGCCAGGAGGGTTAAGCCGAGGTCCCAAATGTTACAGTCATGGACTAAAATTGCATCTCATTTCGTCGGTACCACCGGTTGCAATGATTGTGAGCTTGCCACTTTGTCTGCACTTTCGACAGTTTCAAAATGACCTGTCTCCGATTATGAATGATACTATTCGCATGAAGGGGTATCATGAGGGCTTGTAAGCAGGATGGAAGATTGAGATTGATGGCTGTTATTACGTAATGCGGTTATTTTCTAGATAAGAATTAAGCTATCTCATCCGTTCCTGTCTGGGGATTGTTTGAGAGGGTTTTATTACGTAAAGAGGTAGCTAAATTGGGAAGCTTCGGTTATTGGCTACTTTGTAGATAGATTTGTTTTGTCAATAATATCGTCGTTGATCGGTTTTTTGGTATCCTCGATCAATTACTACTTTGGCTATTTCATTACCCTAGTTACCGTGACCTTTAATTTAGTTAGTGTTATTTACTGTTTAGTACAGTACTTATTAAATTTTGTCACATAATTAAACAAATCTGGTAAGACTGGTAACTATTGAACACATTTAGAAGTTGCTTACCTTAATAACAGCATTGGCTAATAATATTAAATCCATTACAGGTATTAAAAATGTAAATAATAATATGATTTATGGAAATATAATCGACGGCCAAATTTACAAGAGACAACTTTTTGCTTCATTCCGTACGATGAAAATTTTGTCCTATAAAATATTCGTCCATACAAAAAAAAAAACGTGTCAGCTTAAAAAAATATCAAACGGTGAACCGTAAACCAATAATTCAATTAAGTAGCTATAAAGCACGCAATTCGCTTGTTAACACGCGTTTACACGCTAATCGCGTGCGGTACGGAGCGTGACGGCGAGTATCGCACCGGCTACCGGTAGGCGGCAGACCATGGCGTTGCTGTCATCGCTTATTACCATTATCTTGTTTTTGAGCAATTAATTTGGTTGTTTGGATTGTAATTTAAAGTAATAGATCCTCTTTGATTTGTTGTTTATTGAGAGAGTAGACAAGAATATCAGTATAAAATTGCTTGCATTTCTTGAATCAGAATTCGCCGTCTTATGTTTTGTGGATATGAGACTTCAGTAAGCAGATTGAAGAATAAAAAAGCTCGCAATATTTAGACGCCTGATAATCATACATATCTTGAGTGGTAGTCAGAAAGCACTATGCTTTATATTAAATCGATCAATGCGTCATAATCAATGCTGCAATGTAGACGTTTTAATAATCGTGTGTTTATTTACTATAATTGATAAAATGTTTTTTTTTGCTATCAATACTGTTAGAGTTAGGTATTCACGGGAAAATAGGAGTGGCCGACGGAAAATTGATATACTGTCAACTTTTGCCAAAGCTTAGTTCAACGATCCTTTTTTTGTTTCACGACGGTAAATAAAATTATACTAAGTAAGTATCGCACTACAAAACCACGACCATAAAATTGATGTTTACACTAATAATTCAATTAGTATATAAGATAACGAAGCGTGACGATGCGCCATATGTCACGGTTGGGTATACCACGTGCGGTACTGTGGGGTAAGCACTAGACCATGTCACACCTGTTTGTGTAAGCTTTATTTAATTTACTCCCCCTTTATTACGGGGTTAACTGTCTGGCAAAGTATGGTCATCGATAGTTAGATATCCGTACTTGTTTTGAAGATGGTATTTATGTCGCTGAGATTTGTTTTGACGAAGACAAATTATGTTGATAAGATTTTTTTTTAAATTCAGTTGGGTCAAAAATGGATTTAAATATTTGTAATTTTTGACTAATATTATTTTCCTGTAAATTAGGAATGTTTCTGGTGATAATGAAAAAACACTATTAATAACGAAAAACACTATGCTCAGTAGTTAAAGGTTTATAAGAAGACCGTAAGTAAGCAGATCCTTTAACAAATTGCTTAGCGTGACAAAGGGGTAACCATACGTCACGGATGAGTATACCACGTGCAATATGATCGAGGGGTCAGCAGTAGACCATGTCACACCTGTTCACATCACTTAGTTAAACAACCACTGTTTATATTGATGATAATTGAATAAATGGACAATCTAATAAAGTGTAAGGAAAGGGGAAAATAAAAGAATTACAATATAGTTTTATGGTCGAAGGATGTTATTGATATTTTACTAAATGACTACTGTTTTAGGTCACTGTATACATAGTTATCTACATTTATTTTACGATATTGAAATACTGTTGAGAGTAGAGTAGTAGTAGAGTAGAGTTGAGATTGACTTCAGGTTCAGATTCAACTGAATACCATCCTTACATGGAGTTGGCATACATGGTTGTTTCACCGCACAATATTATCGTTATGTAATCTCTCGCAGCGGTTGCTAAGATAAGCTCAGTTTAAATACCTCCAACAGTTTGTTAAGAAACTTTATATCTTGAAGACCGTTAAAATTGTGTTACAAGTAAATCTATTCGTTGTAAACGCTCACGTTTTGAACGCGATCAAATCGTGATTCTGGGTGCACATTCACAAAAAAGGCTAGTTAGAATTTTATTGTGTCACCAACGATTTGAGGCTAGCAACAATAGATAAAGTTGTATGGTAGATAATACAAATAATAATTGGTGTAATTGAATGGTCGCAAGCTTGGTTAGCCTACGCTTTCGAGGTATAATCGGTGTTAAAATAAAATTACGCACACAGTTAAAATGAGCAAAATCTTAGCACTATGGTGGAATAACACAAATCACTTCGACAATTTAACTTGCATTCCACCAGACTATCTCGATAAAAATTTCACACCACAACGCATCATATCATCACAACTCGAAACACAAAATTATTCCCTATGAAGAAGCTCGCAAACAGAAAAATAATAATCGTCTATACCTACTCTAGAAACATAACAACACGGATAAACGCGTCCTGCGAAGTCTACACCAGAGTCCAAACCACACCTATAATAACAGAAAAAGGCCGACAATCATAAAGTTCCAGGTCCAAATCAGTAATATATGGTCCAATTTGATCTTATCTCAACTACTGGAAGCATTTCACCCAAAAAAGGGAACGCAGGAGCCAAACAATCAAGCCGTCACAATTTTAATCAGAGCCTCCGCGAATTCTATCGCTTTTTTCACTTTTGGATTCCCTTGCGACGTAATAATTGCGCCAAATCACTGGCTTGGCCCGACTCGGTTGGTTTCATGTGTAGGTTTATGTGTACTGTCTATAATATTTTAGAGGGGTTTTGGGTTGGGAATATTTTATGACATAGACTGGCTGGACTCGAGAACTCCAAGGAGCTTCTGGTGAGGTGTTTTATATATTTCTTATCGTCTTTAAAACGGGAAAGGTTCAATAAATATATCACGATATGTACAGAGAGACAATTCGGAAGTACTTATCTTAAAATAAATTCAAATTATCGGCATGTGTTTGAAATTCAAACATTTCTACATTAAGTACAAATCCTGAGTGTATTGTTTTGAAAGACCATTAAAAAAATCTATAATCATTATTTAATACGGAAGCAAATCCAACAACAAACTAAATCACAAACTCCATTTCACCGAACAGTAATGAATGAACACAAACCTCCTGTTACAAAAGTGTTACCATCAGGAATGCGAAATCGTTTAGTATTCAAGTAAAAAATGTATACAACAGCCGAGTATTTTAATTCCTACCGAAGCCGTAAGCTTTGTAATTATTCTGTAATTGGTGGGCAGGATGTGGTAGCAGATATATCACGGGATGAGGGTTTAGAATTAAAATGGCGTCTATTGTGAACGCTTTGAGGCGGGTTCGGATTTATTTATAGAGGAGAATTAAATGAAGAGATGCAGAATTTTGTTTTGGATTAAATAGTGTTTACGTAACGCGTTTCTTGAGGAAATAAACCTTGGTTCTTTATTTATTTTGTTTTAAATCAAAGCTAGTATATAGTTTTATAACTATTAGTTATAACATTTATCGAAAAAAGTAGGCGTAGGTTTTCGTCTTTTATATTCGGTTTATTTAAAATTTAAAGATCAAATATTTTTTCACTATGTAACGAAAGACCCGGTTCACGGTTTATTTTTCTACAATTATTATTAATGAATACATTCAGTGTTCGCGTTTTACCGAAACGAATATTATTGAAAAGCCTACTAGCTATCTATGTTAGAAAAAAAATGTCTGTATAGGAAATGATTTTCAAGAACATTATCGACGATCAACTCCGAGCCTACAAAAAGTGCGCCAGTTAGTCGAAGAGCCGTTACTCTTTAATAAACAATATAGACATTACATGAAGTAATTACATGCGAAGCGTCGTTAGCTCTCCGCCTATAAAGAACATGTTTTGAAAATAAACCGGCTATACATTTGAAATTGGAATATTAAAAGATGATGTACGCCGTAAGATTTTGACAGTTTTTCTAAAAAGCTTATATATGGCGGTAAAAAAAAACAAAAAGTTTAGGTACCAACATTTAAAAATATTTATTTTATTGCCATGGAAAAATGGTTATCAAGTATTTATTTTTTTGTGAATAAAAACTTGCTATAGTTTACGTTTTACTTTCTTTTCTATTGTTATTTTTATAATCATGTTTTTTCTTTTACGTTATTACTTACAGTACAATATTGCATGTGTTATACTTAAGTTCAGTATTATTTTGCACGACAGTTTATGTAGTCCCAGAGTCATTAGATTGCGTAAAAGACGTTTAACATGGACCAAATCAGATACACGGAATGAAACCGGGACTTTATTGGTTCACTTATTCCTTTGTTAAGATAGAGGTAGGTGTAAAGAGGTTTATTTATGAGTATTTAAGAGTTGTAGGATGCGTTTAAACAAAAGAAGAACAATTTTTTTTTATCAGCCAGTATTTTATTAAAGGCCATTATCAAAAAAATAAAATAAAAAGTGATTCCATTATTTATATTAAATATTAGACAAAAATTTTGCTAGGATTAAAAAAAAACACTAACGCTTTTTTTTAAAGTTCTATACATTGAAATTTCCTTAAAGAATTTAACATAACATATAATACTTTTTTCTGATTATGTCCATGGGAACAGAAAGAACAATGGCAGAATTTGGTCTGGACTTTTTTTGGCGTCCATAGATTTCATAAATATCAATCAAATTTAATTAATTTTCTACGATTTTTCAATTATTCACTTCTTCTTGTAAAAGCCGGAGTTATTTTTATGTTTTTAAAAGCTCATAAAATGATGTTCGAATTAGGTTACCTACATTCGACATTTTACCATTAAAATAGTGGTGTGACGCTGTATAATCAAACGAATGATCGATATAATCGACCGATCGATCGACCCGTGTAGAGTTCGTTTTGTTTTTAACATAATATTAGAATTATCTATTCTTTCATCTTTAATCAATGATATGTTTAAAGAAATGCTCCTACTTTTAAATCCAATGAATAATGGATCAAAATATCAGAGGATCGTTTCAGTGTCGTATCGATTCTCAAGAAAAACGAATCCAAAAGTGCAGCACTACTTTTGTTTTGGACAGTGAATGTTATCTGTGGTTGTCTGTCAAGTGAAGACGCTACAGAACTACCCTCCATTATATTTTTCTATGCTACAAAATCCTTCCGTGTTTACTATGTCGGTTGTGTTTTATGATTATATTTGGCTTTCTATTTATTTTTACCCTACCTGGACTGTTTATGGACTGATTGATACTGCCTTGTGTGACTAGTGCGTGCCCTTAGGACTACGATATTGCTTTTGCGTGAGCATAAGCTAATCTTACTTTGCTTCGATTGTGCCTATATAGTGAATTGGATTTTTGTTGTAAACCCATAACAATAACTATGGAAGATTACGATAGAGATCATCGTCGCACGCGCATTTTATGTGTAATGATGATAATGAGATGAAGAATGAAATAAATAATTATTTTAAACTAAATATGTTTTTTATTTGCCCTAACATAGTTCTATTGTTTACGCGGCAAGTGCATTTTTTTAATACGCGCTTAGCTTTCTTAAACATTCAATAATTGAGTACTATAGTAATATTATAGAACGGGGATTAGCGCGTACATGCGTAAATACCTTAAGGGCTTGACGTTTCGTTCTATAATATGCAGCGCGATAGTTTAAAAGTTTAAATTGAGTTCTACTCTACATCGAGTGTTAGAATTTATTTAGGTTTTTCCCATTTATCCGTAAATACTCTTATTCTCACTTAGACCACACCACATTATCATTTCTTAAGGACATAATTTCGATCTGCGTTATGTTTTATAGATTTAGCTAATTGACATTGACGTTAATTCATAACCTTCTAATAATAAAATTCTAACACCGAAATCTTTTTTTTCCGGCTTTCCCAAATGAAAATAGTCTCATTTATAGATTCTAGAACTAACGCCAAATCTTTTAACATATTTTTCATTAAGGGACGCTTCAATTTGATCCCAGACAATTCTTAGTATGGAGACCTGCCATTGTCCTTTGAGGGTATAAATAACAAAAACTAAGCACAATTAGGTATCAGGTTTAGTCAATATTATAAGAAATAATAATTTATAACCAGTGATTTAAAACGACCCTTACCAAAAAACGACTATTAATTTATTGGAAACCGGCTCACAAACCTCTATGAACTTTAATTAAATGAATTATAATATTCTGCTACCGAAAATTACATTTAAAGTGCTATGTGGGTGTTTAAAAAGGTTTCACAAAAAACTTAGGTAGATGTTTGAATTATTTCTTGCTATTTATAGATTGATAGCTAGATAATTGTATCAATAAATTCATAAAAAAACTTATGAACTAGTTTAAACCAATACGATTGAGAATTAAATGATAAAATACAGCAAAATATCTTTCATTATTCAATTTTCTAATGAGAAATAAGTTTAAAATAATCTTATTCATTTTAATTATAAATAAGAAATTATATGAGATACCGTTACTCTTTTGTTTTTGTACGAGTAGATTCCGGACCATATTTATTTTTATGAATAATAATAATTTAAATATTACAAAAATAAATTCACCATTTATTATTTTATTCATATTTCTCGCCTGTTAGCTGTTGTGTCATCGAGCACTCAACGTCTAATATCCTTATGGAAGATAAAACTAGTTAGTACAAGTTCATAGATTTACTTATAATAAGACCGACAAAGAATTCGTAACGGGTAACGGTATTAAATATGCTAATCCGATCGGTACATCGAGCGAACTTTATCTGTAATTAGGGTTACCACCTTACATTTATATTTTGTTTATTATTTTTTTCGCGGAGTCGTGCTAAATGATTGTGAATATAATTTCAACGAATAAATCGATGGTATTTGCGAAACTTGCACAATATTTCATCTAGGTCACAAACATACACTTTTAGTAACCATTAAGAACTAGCTTGAATTAAATTTCAGTTCTTTTACGTATAAGAAATGCTTCATTCCTTGGTGCTTACCTACTTACTTACTTAATGCTTGTCTTTGTGTGTTAATTTTCGGCTCTTTTCTTCAATTCTGAAACTTTTGATTAATATGTTGTGTTATTATTATATTAGCTTTGTTTAAAATATCTTGCCTCTTTCCCTTTGCTGCCCTCTTTCTTAGAGTGCCAACCCTACAGACGCGTGCTTTGAACAAGTGGTGCATACCTTAATACGTTGTCTGTTTAAGCGTTCGTAATTAACACAGAATGTTAATCAATTGCGATTGATTTTTATGAGTTTCTCTTTGTTAGTACCTCTTAATCTGGTTAATGAGCTTTTGTTCTTATCTATGAAATAATATGGACTTGCCTACTTAATCATTTAAATGGAGGTTATAATAACACATACTAACGGATAGTATATAAATTATTATGTAAATTGTTTTCTACCTTTTAAAAAAAATTTGACTCTGTTAGTTAGCTGTCGATATGATGAAAGTATAGTGAGGCAACATAATGCTATAGGTAGGTGATCGATTCTAAGACAAAAATCGCAAACATTTAAAAAAAACCGCACTTTTATACCGTTTACAACATTCAACTTTATCCGAATCTGTCAAACTTGAAAAATAACGCGATACGCGGGTAAATCAAAGAGAGTCAACAAAAAAATCGTGACTAAAACGTTCCGGAAAAAACTCATACCGTAACACCAAAAAAAAAACAAAACAAAAACAACTTTAATTGCATCGTTATCACCCGAACTCCACCTAAGAAGCATAAATGATAGTTTAAAAAAATAAGAATTAAATAAAGGTGACCAGAATGAAGTCATAAATAGTAAAGCGGCGCTTTTTGACTTAACTCTAACAAATTAACAGACGATTAAGCTACTGATTCAGTTAGGACAGCGACAGTTACTTAATGTATAACAACAAATAACTTTGATAGCGCGTTACTGTCGCCGACAAAGTTATTCATACCTTTTTTGAATAATTTAATTTTTTTATTTTTTATTCAAATTTTATTTGCTTTTAATTTTTATTATTATTCAGATTCGAAGTTAAATTTAGAAAGAAGTATGAATGAGAATGTGTAGGAGAAAAATAATAATTGTATGTTAATGAACCTTGTTATTAAAATTTATTACTATTAAAACTATAATGATATGACTATTGACTATACATTTATAATTTTATTACTAGGAAAAAAAACCCAGTTTGATTAAGTTTGCATTTTGTGCATTTCTTCTTAGTAAAGTTTGAGTGCTGTCATTCAAGATTTAAGAAGAGTCCCGAAATAATACAAGCGTGTATTTATTTGCTAAATTATTATTCAATTATAAAATTGTTTCAGAATCTAGTATTGCAATAAACATTATATTTATACAATCAAACAAATGATTTGAATAAAATAACGAAAACTGGAATACTTTAATTATTCAGGGTAATAAAATTAATGACGCCGCAGGCATAGCCTAGTTTGCAAATAAAACTAAATTGTGGTACAATAAAATGTGAAAATGTAACATTTATTGCTAAATTACAACTCAATTAAAAACTATAGCGTTTAAGAAAGTATTAAATGTTGAACACTTGTGGTTGTGATTGTACCAGTAAATTGTTTACCTTAATGCAGTTACCGGCTCTTTAGATGTCGGTTAAAGATAACTGAATCGAAATACCGTCATAATAATAATTAGTTTTTATCCGACAGTTTAGTTAATGTCGGTTTTTGATGGTATGTCCCAAAATAATGTGAAGTATTTTTCTATCTACTGTGAATGGACGCTTCTTGTGTTTACCATTTATAATTAAGTAGAGTAATTAATGATTTTTATGTAAAATTAATTACTCAAACGTGACTTAGGAAAGCTATAACTATATTAAATAGTAATAAATATGACAAATAAGTTCAAGATACTAACGGTTAATAGATAGGGCTAGAAATAAAAATAAACGTTTGTTAATGAAATTAAAATAATAAAATAAATCTTTTACTAATTAAAATGTTAATATAAAACAATGTTTTATATTTGAAGAACAAACATATAAATATTATATCTTTAGACATGCAAAATAATCGTGTTTCCCATTAAAATGAGGAAGCTAATTAACAAATGTGTTTTACTATAAAATTAGTATATAATAATATGTGAAAATAAGCCAGTTTTCTGTATATTTATGTGTTTCCATGTATACCGCGGTTTATCTACTTTCTCACAAAAAATATACCTACAACTAACCGGACTGAAATATGTGGTTTTATTAACCAATTTCAAAAGAAGGAGGTTCTCAATTCAACTGTTTGTTTGTTTTAGGATCACAGCTTTTTTTATATGTAAACAATTATTGTTTGAGCAACTCACAATAAATTAACTTCACTTTTTGCTTTCCTTTGTTGAAATATGCTTTTTTTTTTGACGACTTTTTAAACAGCATTGTGCCTTATTATGCTCACAGTGGATAAAAAGTAAAAATTCTAATGTATAATTAAAATAAATTCCTAAAAGAAGCATTTGTCAATGTCAATCGATAAGTTTGGAAAAAAACAATTACTTATTACTTAATTTCTAATTAACAACTATTTTTATTCTAATTAATTGCTTATAAATAATTCAAGTGCAGAATGTTTTATGATTCTCCTGCCGCCAAAATGATATCTAATTTCTTTCTCTCATAGTTTAAAAATAAAATAGAGATTATTTGGCAATAGAGTCCCATAAAGCAAGTTTATACTTCTAGTTTTTACCTGGTTTTACTTCCTGTGGAAGATAACAAGATATTTAACCAAAACCTTATCTCAATACTTTCGAGTCACAATATTTTTTTTTTACCTAATTACAGTACGGTGCAAAACTTAATGGCGGTTTTGAACACGAGGCGAGTCGCTTCGCAGTAACAAACTTATGCGCCAGCGGGGGTGCGGGGCGAGGTACTGCGCAGCGTGCCGCTAACTTCAGAGCCGCCATTAACTTTATTACTGAATCCAACTATAGCAAAAATTATTGCATAGCTAAACAGACGGTAGCTATTAATATATTTGCATCATAACTACTAATTATATGATTGCTGTATGTTTTGGTGTAATAAATATGATTAGATCGTAAATGAGCCATGACGAGATAGATATTGAATAATTACGGCAACGATTATAATATGTGTAATTTAAAATATATAACGCTAATTTAATTATGATACTTAACTCTTACAAACACTTCTGTCATCAGTGAGTATCGATTTAAGTAACTTCTCAAAATAATTACTTTAGCTTACTTTAATCAATAATAAGGAATCTGTAAAACCATTAGTACCCAATCTGCAAAGAGCAATGTTAAAACTAAATCCAAGTTACAATTAATTAGGTTCCAATATACAGTATACTTCTTCAACATCATTTATATACAAGGAAACCGGTCGCATGTAAGAAAAGAAATACATCTTTATTTAAACATTCCTGAACCAATCAATAATTAATTAAAAATCTATTTAGTTGTAAAATCGAATAACATATTCTATCAACAATCACTTAAAAACAAAATCAGATTTCTATATCGATTTTCATTACAATAAATTCTTAAATGAACGAAGACAATAATTCATTGACACACAACTATTTTCGGCTTTTTTTAAACTAGAAAATAATTTATGAAATGTTGATAAAATCCCACCGGCTTACACTGGCGATAACACAGAGGAAATTGATAAATTATTTTATCTCCGTCGCCCACTATATAGATTATGTAGCAGTAAGTCAACTCTATAAAACTAGTATTAATGATTAATTAGATTTTAAACCCACATATCGATATTTTTTCTAATTATCTGTAAAGTGACGTGTGTGATTACAGAAGGGTTTCTTCACATCTACGTTTCACAGATAACGATTATTTCCTTTATGTAGGTAGTAACTAAATGCAAATAAATTATTTGATTATTTGGAAAAAAAAGAAAACGTGTGTTTTATCATGATTAAATCTGCTAGTTACAAAAATTGTAACACATGTGGTACATAGTAGAACAATCACAAAATTAAATAGCAGTTAAAGTTATAAAAAAAACTTAGTTATTTAAAGACACATTATAGTATTAAGAAATTTGCACAAAACTAATACATTTTTGGAAGACACAGTCAAACTAGACTTCTACAAATTTTATTTCCACAATTCTCATAGATTTCTTTAATGTCACCGACGATTATAAGTCTCCAACTTATTTATGACTAAATTTATGAGATCAACATTTATTTCGCAAAATACCTATATTGCTAAATTGGATATGCTTTGAGCAGGTTTGTACAACAAACCGCACATGAATGCAAAATTGTTTGTTTTGGCGGCGCTCTTATTACGACCCACTAAGGTGTATTTTCGTAAGTAGTTGTGACACTTGTGTTCGCGATCGTACAATAAATGTACTGTTACCTAATGAAATATAGTAGACTAAAAGGAAGTATTAAGCTATAATTATTTATTCGTCTGCAGACTTTAATAAGAGAAAAGTAGAGAGTATCTAATTGATAATACCGGTCAATTCGGTATAATTCAAAATGCGTTTTTTTATACTTAAAATTAAATTATTATACTTGTTTCATTTTATTAAGTAAACTTTCTAGATATAATCTTATCTTCTAAAATCAAACAATTTTTAGCAGTCTTATTTTATCTTGCAATATTTTTGCGCGCCTCTGCTCATGCCATTCTTGTATAGGGTCTCAAACTTACTCCGAGTTGTATCAAAATTGGTTCAGTGGTTCAACAGACGAAGAGACAAATTTAGTTAAATGTTTTTGGAACAAATTGATAATACATATATTACTTGTGTGTATGGAATAATATTAGAAAAGCAATAACACATCTACAAAACAAAACAATCAAAGCTACTCTACTATTAAAACAATCCTTTTTAAAGCTATTAATTACAGAAAGGCGTTCAATACTTAGAAATTCTTATCAATACGGGCTCGGCACGGAGCGTATTACATTAACCGGTAGTTGGATGCCCCAGGTTCGATTACCGTGCACAATATTTACTGGCCGACACGTCACGAAGTTACGTCCATTGAGAATTACTAGTTTTTAAAAGCTATTTTATGGGTAGTTGGATATTCAGTTAGGTTGTTTTTTTTTTTTTTTTTTGTTGCAACTTGATATATTGTTTCGTTATTTGGGTTTTGTATTTTTACTTCTCAGGTTTTTTTCTTTACATATAGTATTTTTCTGTTACTTCATACATCGTTTTTTACATAAGACAACAATTAAAACTTAAGTGTACACTCTCCCATAATACTGTTTAACTGAAATATTGTATGCTAGCTGTGCCTCGCTGTTTCACTCGCGTCACATTATTCATACACTATCTTTATAAGTAGTCTATGTGTTATTCCGATGTATAAGCTACATTTCTCTAAACTATCATTAAAATCCATTCCGTCGATTTTGCGTGAAAGAGTAACAAACATCCAAACATCCAAACAAGCTTTCGCATTTATAATGTTAGTGAGGATTAGGATAATATACTTTTTTTATAAGAGTAACCTCTGCAGATTCTTGTCTTTTCTACTTTAGATGATTAGCTCTACTCCTACTTTATTTACTAATGTTTTTTACCGATTTATTAGTTTCATACACCCAATGTTTAGTATTGTTTTTATTTTCAACGCCTTCTTTTTTGTGAGACCTAAAATAAAGTACCAGTTACACATCAAATTAAAATAAAAAGACTACAATAATTTAATGTTTTCGCTACTAACCAAATTGTTATTGGAAGCCACATTAAGATTTGTTTACTGTTTTTATTTCAAACAAAAAACATGTTAAAAACTAAATAATTCGGTATGTAAAGTAAAAATTAACCTACGCTGATGCCAAAACCATTTGAAGATTTTAGGGTATTATGCCTTATTTTTTTATTTTTAGCTCTCTATATCACAAGATTGTGTTTATTTTCACAATAATACTTGTAACCATTTGACTTTCATTTGACCTCTAAATGACGTCACAACGTAGCCTGAACAGACTACTTCCTTCGTGCTTTACAAGATAAATAAAAAAAAAACTGTAGTCATACCGTCAGACGTGTGTCAAATGTGTCAATCCTAGTTATTACTTAATACGGTATATATAATCCCCGCAAGTTCTGTGATCTGTAAGTTCTGTGATCGCGCGCTGCCATAATTTCTCTTTCTCTACGTTATTTATTTGTACACGACAGATCTTGCTTTCCCGTTGGACTTTGATACTGCAACATTGATCGACCATTGCACGCTTTACGGAACTGCCTGCCTATTGTTTGGATTAATTTAATATGGATCAATTTGTACGCAGCGACTCCACTAACTTGCCCAAATTGGATAATGTTATGATCCTGGAGTTCATGATAAATATAACATCGCTGAAATCCGAGGAACTAAAGCTCTAATGTAAGTAACAATGTAACTACTGATGTACCTACCTATATTTATACCTTGCACCCATTAACATTAGTAATGACCCTAACTTAGACTAACTAATATATTTTTTGGTGATCCAGGTCGTCTCGCGCTTCCTATGTGGACTCTGCTGTTGGCTATGTTGAAGTCAAAAGAGACTTATTAAAGCGTAGAGTAACTATTCAAGATTCAATTGAGATCTAAAAAGTATTACGAAAACTATCAATCAGCAATAAAAATGGAAAAGTCTGATGCAAGGTAGAAAATTCTAAAATTTCCGAAAATCGATTGTAACTCGAGACCTGTAACTTTTCGGGGAACATATGTTGCGTTTATTTGATAGGGCCTGACCTAAGGTATCAGCCACCACAGTTTGTCGGACTATTTACCGGACACCCTGTATATTTTATGGTGTAAAATAAGGTATTGTACTAACTGCTTGATTCTTGTAATAATGAATATATGTAATATTCAACAGTATTTACTGTTTAGTGCTTATTACAAATAAAACGATAATGTTACTTAATCAGTCTTTATTATTTCACTTTGTAAATTTATTAAACCACATGCTATTAACACTACATTATCTAGGTATCCGTCATGTTTGTGGCTGACTACTGAATGAGGTTTTAGAAATCGAAACTCCCTAACTCTTCTAATAACTCTTTTTATGTGCACCCTTAAACTTGCCACAACTTTACTTTGAATAACTTCTTCTTTCGTTGGTTTACTCGAGGCATAAACACTTGGAGGGCGCAGAAGCTTTATGCCTTTCGCCATTAAATGAGATCAGATTTCTTTGAAACCCCTATCAGCCATAATGACTGCACAGTCAGGTAAACATTCAATTAAGTCACTTTTTTCTACTAAAGCTTTATCTGATATTCTACCACCAAAACCCTTTGAGACATAAGATACAAACCCATTAGGGGTACAACCAACCAAATATTTTACCGTGTTAGCATTCTTGTATTGGGACCAAGTCTGTGCTTGACGTATGGGGTTATGTGGTTTTTGAATTTCTATTTCAAATGCATCTAATATCATGCATACATTTGAGTATTTTTCGTTTCTGTCAAGTGTCAACTGTTGTCACTGTCAAGTTAGAAGTAATCAATTTGTGTTTTTTGTATGTACTGAAAACGTGGCAAAGACTTAAAGCTATTCAGTCTATGAAATGACGTCATCACGAATAATACTATAAAAAATTATTAAAAAAAACGGTTGCTTGAAAAAAAAAAAGCTTAAAACTAGTGGCTTAAAATTGAATGTTTTACGAAATAAAAATATAAAAAAAATACCTGAAAAATACTTTACATACCGAATTGTTGAACAAAAAATGCCTTGTAACTAACTGGCCTAAAACAAATCTCGAACTAGGTATGAATAAAACAGATCACGTGTTTTTAACTTTAATAAACAGATATTTTTTTACGATTATAATCTAAAAATAGGGTTAAAATGTGAATAAATACGATTGACGTATAAGAATACTTCAATTGTTTTTAATCACATAACTGTCGACAAAAACAGATGACATAAAAACCAATTAGGTTCAATCCATTTTTTTTTGTTCTAATTAATCAACTCCAATTTTGTTAATCAACTCAATTCTAAATCATTAGGAATGAGTGTAAAACCATATTGATTAGGCCAATGTTCGCTTTATAAGCACAAAATTACAACTTCGGCTATTGACGAATAGGTACGAAGTTGTACGAACAAAATTCCACCAATTAGGGGTATTTACGTCACGCCTTAAAGTTTTTGACGTTACTAACGGATAGGTATTTAATGTCTAGAAAAGTAACTTTTAGTAAATACGTTCCCTAAGTATTCATCTTTGACAGAACAGAGGATAAGATCAAGGATTACGAATTTCAAAAAGCACTTGTTTGAAACATATTTAGCTTAGCTAGAGGTTAACTTCTTATAAAGCAGTGAAATCAAAATTACCTATGCACATAATTGCACCAAAATTCTAAGTTGCAGCAACCAATTAAAAAAAAAAAAAGACAAAAAGACTTAATATCTAAGAAACCCGAAGTGGCAAAGTCGTTGAAGTTCTTCTATCGTACCTGTACCTCATTGTTTAACGATTCTATAAAATAATTAATATTGTACACAACAGATGGCCATACCAACAAAGGAGTATTATATTACATAAGTATAGTTCTGTGGTGAAATTCAAGTGCGCGATTGCGGTGGGATATGAAAACGAGAAGGTTACAAAGATGAGCATCGAACAGTACCATGTCCTTTGCTTTATTAAAAAAGAAAAAAATCTGGTATTCTATTTATGAATTTGACATTTAGAAATTGTGTGATGTTGAATGCGGTATTTTGCGCGTAAATTTTAATATTTGAGTGACGTTTTTATTGCATGTTTCAAAGGTGGTGATTGGTTAGCTATTATTTATTTATTATTAATTTGAGCCTGAACTGTCCCACCAGGGGTTTCCTCCTTCACACGCTCCTATTTACGATATTATTAGGACGTAAAAATATTTAATTTATTGATTAAGGAAATTGAAGAAAGCGTCCTAATACTCAAGTTATCGTCTTTTATAAAGATCCACCAATGCATCTATAAAGTGAAAATGTACTAAATTCATTGCATCTAATCATCCAAAATAAAAAGCCGCGAAGCAGCAACCATATCATTAATTGGCTAAGATAGTTACCTCGTTACCAAACTCGAAAGATTTCACTTAATTGCCAAAGTAAAGTCATAAAACAAACGTTTTGGCACCGACCGAACATTCGTAACACAACGAGGGCGCGGCGCAAAGAGATTATCAATAAATTCCGATGCCTATTGACGCTGTTCTACGTAAGTGAGGATGTGTGTGAGCAATAAAAGCAGAACTGGATTGTATACAGCTGGTAATGGTCGCCGGCTGACTTCCGTTGGTACGGAGCAGTAGGCACGTTTTGCTCTCGATTCAAACAGAATTTTAACGCATGCAATCTAGTTTAATTGATTAGGTAGATAATTATTTATATCTAGAAATTATGGATCGGTGATTATGGCAAGCTTTTTAGGATGTTTTTTCGGTTAAAAGAAGATCTATATTCAGTAATAGTTTCCGCCTGGTTTATTTATGCATCTGTAGAGTAAAGAATTTTCTCACCAAAGGACTGTATAATTATTTGTGGATCTAGTTTTTTATTAGTCTTTTTGCGTATTTTGATCAATTAAAGATTATTTATGGAGGAGCGTTAATAGGACTGTGATGTATAGGCAGTAATAGGCATCGCCTAATTATCTCATGCTGTGACTTTAATTTAATTTAGAAACTAATTTCTGTTAATCACCTAGTTAATTTCTGATTTTGTTTATATTTAATCATCATACTTTTGAAACAAACACGGCAAAGAGTTTGATAAACGACAAGTCTGACTGGAACTGGAAGGAACCTGGACATTTTTTTTTGTTTACTGCAACAATGAAAGCATTAAGAAGTAAAAGAAAGACATTTATTAATTCACCAAAGAGCACATCAAAAATATTTAATACCTGAATTTGTACGAAAGTTCCTTAATTAATCTAAGTACAGGAAACGTCAAAACAAATAAAACTTTAATAAAATAATTTATGATATCACTGCAGGTGTATGGTTTATATAGAGCATAAAAGTCAAGTAAAACATAAAATAGTACCAATGTATTTTCACGCAAAATTAAACGAAACAAGTATTTTTGACAACGAAATGCTAATTAGTACGTCCAGTATTTAATATATGAGGCGAAACCTTAAATTTATGAGAGCAACAACCATCATTTACTATCGCTTAACACTTTATCTAATACGGTAAAATGGTAAATTTCACACGTATATCAATTTTAAACGAGTCGTCTTCCGATTTACGGAAAATACGAAGAAAGTAATTTTGTTATGCCTCGATTTAATGGCGACAAAATAACGTTTGATTTGGTATATAAAGTTGTAGGCTTCTTGATAAATATCTGTATTTCTGGTTTGGGCTAAGTACCCATTATAAACAGATTAAATCTTTTAGAATTGGAATGTTTTCGATTTGATGTTTTTATGTTATTGGTAAGAGTTCAACAATATTTTCGATAGGTATCTTAACAAATAAGTTACGTGTATTAGTATAAATTAACGGCTCGAATGGTTTAAATTTCTTTAAACTCGAATTAGTTAATCCACATCCACCTAAAAGATTAATT
This sequence comes from Autographa gamma, assembly GCA_905146925.1. NCBI lineage: Eukaryota > Metazoa > Arthropoda > Insecta > Lepidoptera > Noctuidae > Autographa > Autographa gamma. The sequence continues at coordinate 9,923,508 of LR989856.1, read as the reverse complement.
TTAGTACTAGGAAAGTTTTTGAATATTCACACCGAAATAAAAAAGCAGTAGAAAAAACATCGCAAACTGTAAGGTCATCACCACGATTACCACTAATCAAATTGCTACTAAACTATTAAAAGAACTCGGTCAAAGAAACCTCAATAAATTTGATTAATAAAGGTTTACACAAATGTACTCGTACCCGCTAGGTGGCTAATGTGTTTGACCTCGCATATACCCGTGTTAGCATTTGAACTCCTAATGCTTATCCACAAATCACCTTTAGACCTTTTCCCATCACCTATCACCCAACAGTCACGACAAATAGTATTAGAATTAACAGCTATCTATCAATTGACACATGCATTTTTCTACCACATAACATCCATTACCGTTTTTGTTTGCTCGAACACCGACTCAAGCGGTTACCACACGTCGTTGGTTACAAATTGAATAGTTACAGTCGTAATCTTGATCGATCGTCAGTGAGTGCTCTTCTGATGTATAAACTGCTGTCTATAAAATCGTTCGTTGTTTCACAATTAACAGGCGATATTTGAATAAATTTGCGTCAATTTTATATATTAACAACATAAATCGAATTATCAAATTGATTATAAAATTCTCTTTATATATGATAGTGCTAATAATATAAATGGAAGTTGTAGTGAGAATGATGCATCAAATATGAAAGTTAGTTGTGAATATTTAGAAGGCAATTGTGGCCTTATTTTAGTGCTAACTGCTATCAAATGGTCGGTGGGAGATTAATCATGTATACTAGGAATTACACATTCAAATCGTATAGGCAGACGACTGCCCAGCTAGTTTTTTTCTGTAACATGTTTTTGCGGTTTATAGATTATGTTTAGATTCATTTATGTTTGATTTAATGAGTTCACGTGATAATTAATATTCATAATAAAAATATGATTCTAGTTTTTTTTTATATTATTTTATAAAGTCCTGAGAAAAATATGTTCAAAAAGAAAAAAAGTTTCTGTTAATTAACTTTCAAAGTGTTTTATTTTCAAAACGATAAAGAAACAACCATATATCTCTAACGCATAAATTAAGATCACATCTTCATTATTTTCAAATCACCTCACTTCCGATGGAAGGCTACCGTCAGCAAAATTACACTAATAAATACCTTTAAATGCTTTGATTTGATAAAGACAGGTCCAAATTCTCATGAAAATGTTCCCATCCCATTAAGAGTTGGCTCCACTTGATATAGAACCATTCGAACGGACGTCCTCTATTAGTTCACAAGGGATATTAGCATAAATTACTAAATATATAATTTATATGAATATATTTGCATATTGGATGTTGCCTATAATAGACAAGATGTTGAGTTACTTAAATCAGTAGATGATTTGATGTCCCTGATATTAAAAAGCCGCTCGAAAAAGGCAGTCTTTAATAACGCCGATTATAAAAAGGCGCTTCTTTTCTAAGTTCGGTCTCAAGCGGCCTGATGAAATAAATATTTAATTTTCATATAGAAACAAATTGGTATTCCGTTGGGAAATATTTGATAACATAGTGTCATCTGCGTCAAAATAAATTATAGTTTGATCATTTATCATGAATTTATCAATCATTAATACTCTCTAGACGTAAAATAAATCATGGATGATAGTTTTAATAACATGTTTAACATTTTCCATTAATATTGTATAAACAAAAATAAAGGTTTATAGTAAAAGTTTAAACACACTTAAATATTTACATAAAAATACAGCTTTGCGAATCGACATTAAATTCTGTTATAGGTACTATTAACTTGGCTTAATTGCTTTCAAAGAGGAACTTTTACTTATAGGTCAAGGAACTTACCAAGTGTACGCTTCTATACACTCTTACCATCATTCACGATCAAAAATTAAACTTTTAAATCAAACAAATTTATTTATGACACCCGTACAATGTTTGTATCCAATAACAAACAATCTAAAGGCGGCATACATATCGTTGTACATAAAGATATTAAAATAAAATCTAGGTACCTCTTCACATTTTTTTCACATAGAACGTCCAACAAGTCTTGAGACTTGATATCCACGAGATTGTAACGCGAGCCGTCACGGCCAGCCTCCCGTAGCTTTCCCATCAAGTATCAATATATTATACAGATCATATTGCGAGTGAATGAAATTGTAAAACACTGATGCGTTTCGAAGCATCAAATGTTGGAATATGGGTCATTGGTCTTGGATGTCAATGCGCATTTTACGTGCTATGGTTAAAGGGCTGTCAATACATGTACTTCTTGTCCACATTGTATGATTGTGGTTTAGATATATACCTATAACTCGTACATACATTCATTGAATAGTCGTACAATACAAAGTAATGTTTCGATGTAATTTTTATGTAATTCATTTGATAAAGGGTGTACTAATTGTGTAAAAGTGTAAAAAAAGGTTTTATCTGTGACATAGATAACCCATTTTATTTCAGTTTTTTTTTTTATAGATTTAAACCAAATTTTCAGAAATATGCAAAAATAAGGTAGAGATTCTAATGACAAAATCGATGCAGTTTTATTAAACGATTACGACAAAACGCAAATTATTAAGTGTTTGATCATTCTTCTTAAATTATGTAGACGATAGGTAATAAATATCAGACTTAAGTATGAAAGGACAATGTCCAAATTGGCCCTGTGCAATAAAGAGTATCTGAATACACGATAATTAATGGTCTATTTTATTAAATAAGTTGCAAATACTTGTTTGACACGGACTAGCTGTTTGCCAAAATGTACATTTAATAGTGTTTTACGCGATTATAGCATTAGTAGTCGCCTAATGTCATGTCGTGCCGATAGTGAATTAAGGATGACCAATCAATTATAATCGATCGATTGAATTTTGAATCGTTCGATTGTGTTTTTTTTTCAATAAGTGTATTTTTAAAAACCTAATAAGAATACTTTATGAATGCGGTCATACTAGATTTTAAATAGGTAGTTAAAATAATATTATGCAGTGAACAAAACCTATTTATTTCTATATAATCATTATTCAAGGTTTTCTTAAGATCGTTTAGAAAAGTGTGTGGTCTAATATCTAACTAAATGATTATTTACAACAATTAATACAAAAGTAATCTCCTTTTGAGCTTCATTAAATAAAAAAAAATCATTTTTACTAAATACACATACAATAAAATTAATGTTAAAAAAAAATATAATGTGCAAATGCTATTATGTACTATTACAAGTTTAAAAGAGTGTTTATTTATTTATTATACTATTATATTATTTATTATAAGTAAATTAAAGACACACGTGATACTTATAATGTTACTAGATATTTTTAATTAAATTTTAATGCAGTTTACCCCGTTCAAATAGCTGCAGAAGTTTTTGTGTTATGAATTTTTTTTCGAAATTTCAAACTTTAAATGGCTCTCCTGTAAAGTTGCAAAAATGTCGCTTAAACCAAATAGCCCGTTACCCCTCGATATATAAAGTACACCCAACAATAATTCGCTATCCGGCAGCGGCGGGAAGGGAGCGGTACGGGAGCGACACGGGCTCTTACGGGCGCGACACGGGCGCGTACGCGTGTTACCCGCCAGGCGTGCGGGAGGACACTAAGGGAGGGGGCGGGGGTCACATCGCTCGCATCGAATGTAGTCAATTGAGGAACTTATATAATACTAGCGGCCCGCCCCGGCTTTGCTCGGGTACAACGCTGATACCAAATATAAAGTCATAATCATAAAGTTCTGTAGGCCGAAGCACAGCCTTAGAAGTATTTTTTGGTATAGGCACGCGCCCCCCGGCCCCCGCGCGGCCCCCCGGCCGGTATCGCCGCAACCGCTATGTCCCTCTATTTTAAATCTGTAATATCTTCGAAAATATTCATTCAAATTACATGCTGTAAAGGGCAATATTGAACTTTATTACATGAAAAATTTATTAAAGGTACTTAATTGGATAAGGATTAATGCTGTATTGCTTAAAATCGTCTTTTCGTGAATAAGTAATAAATAAAGGATAAAAAATGGTTATTGTGGGTTACCCTCAAGAGATAGACATATACCATCGCGGACTTTTTTGTAGATCTTTTTAAGGTGCACAATACTGTAGTACATTATTTTGACCTATCTCGTAGGGTTCAGCCAGCGTTTGCAATGAAAGCGCAAAAAAAGAGTTGATTTGCGACCTGACGTCAAAAATCTCTAAGATTATCCGTGTTTCTCTACTATATTATGCATGTATTATACATATAAACCATCCTCTTGAATCACTCTATCTACTAAAAAAAACCGCATCAAAATCCGTTGCGTAGTTTTAAAGATTTAAGCATACATAGGGACAGACAGCGGAAAGCGACTTTGTTTTATACTATGTAGTGATGACATAAATTGATGTAAGACAGTTTGTAACGCATGACCATAGTAAATCTTAGAAAATATCGATTAATGGTGTCGCATTTGCATCCCTAGTTGTGACGTGGCATAGTTACGTCATTACTCATTGTCAGAGTAATATTCGTTGTTACGGTTAAATTATAACCTCAAAATCCGATTCTTTTTTTAAAATATGTCTATTCTACAGCTAGTCCGCTATAAAAATAAGATCGCATAGGAGTTTACTAATGATAGAGAATACAATACATAATTTTCCGATGCTCTTGGCTCCAGGGCCAACACTGAAGGAACGCAGAGCAATGTCCTTTATTAGTTTGTTCAATAAACTTTAAATGTCAGATATATTGCTATACGAACAAAGGTTATAATTCTCTTAATTTATTTCCTTTCTACTCCAGTTGCTTTATCAATTCATTAGTTAATGATACATTGATGACAAAAAAACCTTTTATGCCCACCAATTCGCGAATTGCGACTGCACATTGTTCCAAATATTTTTTATCCTAGACAAAAAACGCGGATCCCAATATCGCGCATTAAAAACTTTTTTCGACGATCCACATGTCAATTTTATTTCGCTTTGATATTTTTTGTCCACTAAGCAGGTAATTCTAAAGGTTTTCAAATTTGCACCTTAACATAATGCACCTTTTTTATGGTTTAACGCAATTCCACTAACGATGCGTTTGATTGTACACTTCCGGACACCTTTGAGAAACCTGTTTTACGAGGTTTTTTTGGTCCCATGTGTTATCAAGCTACAAGGATAATCGATGGAACAGTCATTTTTAAATTATAATTTTTTAAAATTCATATTCAACTTATGTTCTTCCCAAAAAAAAAAAGAATTACGAAGCTCACGCTATCAATGCAAAATGACATCAGATAAAGTTAAGCCTTATTAATAACTTCATTAATAAAATTATATTCAAGAATAAACCATACATCCTTGTTATAAAAATTAAATCAGTATCCCAACATTAAACATTTATAACAGTGTTCCGTTGCCGTTCTGATGGCCACAAATCACAATTTCAATAGTGCAAAGAACAAATTGGTTTCCAGCAAATAATTATATTTTATTGCAAACGTTTCTACGATAACAGAAGGAACATAACTCTGAACTAACTAACTAGTCTAACGAGTAAACTGTACGTGTGAGGTATGTCTTTGTGTTTGTTTATTGTTAAATTTATAATAAACTAGCTGGAATTGGAAGAGCGTTTTGTTTTTGACCGTGTTAAGCTTGTTTTGTTTGAATCTTTTTTTAATTTTACAGCATTTGGAATGGGATTTCATTGGTTTATAAAAGAGTTTTAAAAAAGAAACACATTTTTTTAAGAAGATATACTTTATTTTAGAAGTACTTTATCCGTTGGGCAGTTATTTATTTATCTATGTGATCAGATTTTAAAGAATCACAAAAGTTTTATACGTGTGTTATCCGCGCTGGCGTATATTTTGGCAAATAACCATTATCTAAAACACATCATTTGTTTGCAAAAAAAAACAAATAACGCAACTCCATAAAAAGACAGTAAAACGTTCTCTTTATTATCACTCATCATTTATTGTAACACTAAGCCATAGAAAACACAAAAAAAACTCATAAAACTAACGACCGATAAAACATAAAAGCCAAAAATTAAATCAAAACGTTACATTTCCATCTATTTTAAACGAGACTCTACTGATTGATGACGTGATAATTTCTAAATGTAACCGCGCCTAAGCGGGATTTAATTTACAATACAACAAAACGTTACGACTTTTTGACTATAAATAAGGTATAATGGAGCACTGTGTTTAGCTCCGAGCGACTAGTTGCCCAATATCCGTGACTTCGTGTTAAATACGTATTATGTTCCCACGCGTCTTAATCTGTTATTTTTACAGCTTTCTCATTAATAATAGAAACAAGTTATTTGCAATACATCAAATATGTGCCGAAAATTATTATTTGAATATTTGACTAAATAGCAATATTTTGTGTTTTGTGTATTTTGTGTATTTTATGTTCTGTTCACCACCTGTTCCTTGAATTCTATAAAAACTATGACTTATATTGACTATAAAGACAAAATGCGCGCAGTGGGTGTCTGTATGGCGATTCTAAAAACACAAAAAAAAAACTAGTAACGACTTAACAAATTACTTAAATAGCAGTTCACTTCTTAATTGTACAGTAAGCCTATAAAGAATAAATTAAAAGTACAATAATGATAAAAAGAAGACAAATTTTAATGCAAAGTTATTACCTCAGTCATTCGGTACAATACTCAAGTCAATCTTTCTACATTCACGACCAAACAATTAAATATTCCTTTCATACTTTTACAACATTTATAACCATCAATAAATCATAAAAACAAACAGTCTTGTACACGACTACTGAAGCTATTTTTCTATTTTATATCTCTTAGCCGACTCTAATAGCTCATAATATTTGTAAACCAATAAAAACACTGTAATCTTCGGTAATGAAATTCGAATCGTGATCTAATCGCTCTAAGAACTTTGAAAAGAGTCATTATGACTCAAATTTATATTACTCCTATGGAAATCTAAATAAAATAGGTGCCATAAACGGAGACTGTTACTTTAAGACGATGTCTTACTTTTGGCAAAGCTAAAATTGTAAGATTTACTCTAGAACTATGCTTTTTTAAACAACTCATACACAGGTTGGCGCACATGAAAAATAAAAGTAAAAAACGGGGATATAGCCCTTCCACTAATAGGAAAAAAAAAAACTAGAATAAAAAAATTAAAAAAACTTTTGAAAATTGTGAACAGAACCTACGTAAAATAATATTTATTGCACGCGGCCAACAAACAAACGAAAACTATCTTATTCTTTAAATATCCGCGTATTATGTAAAATTCAATCAGAAATAGAAAATTCGCTACGTATGGCGCTTATTTAAAATTAAGTAGGCAAAAACTAGCTAGTTAATAACTTTGGGCGTCAAACTGTTATACCAACTTTCATTTGTTTATTTATGATGTTTGATAAAACACCAAACTGCTTTGTCTCACTTTATTCATCGAGTCTCTTGATTTGATTTAGTATTCATAAATGTCAGATATCAATATTATTAACTTGTTATATGCTAGTCTTTTGTGATGATTGGACAGTGGGAATTCTATTAATTAGAACACAGGTGTAGTATGTATTATGATTTATTAAGCTGTGAATAGTAAGACACAAAAAGTAGTAAAACTTGTATCTTTTGCAGTTTTGAAGATAAATGAGCTTTGTGACGTAGGTTCATTACAAATGTGGAGCAGGAAAAAATTATTAATTTGGAATAATATTAAGGAAAAGAACACAAAATCTATATTTCCTGCGCAAGGTAAAAAGCACCAAAATTGTTGTACTTTTCAATTTATTAGAGGTTGAATGGTTTATAGAGCTTGAAGCTTAGTTCCAGATTAACATGGCGTAAATGTTTTAGCAATGAATTACCAATTTAAACCTTAACACCTTCAAATAAGAGCTCTAATAACAGTGTTATCAGTCATACTTTGTCTTCTATCCAACGCATATTTCTTCGATGAAAGTGAACCACATTAACACATGATGCTAAGAGTTTTTAATTGTCCTTATTTGTGACTTTACGAACAATAGGTGATTATAGCGTTATAGAAAGCGACTCCGCGGGCTATCATTGTATTTGTTCGACGGCCGAAGTTATCGATTCACAATCTTTTCATTTAAATCGATACTACAATAATCGGAGTTAACAAGGAACCATCTGTTTTCAATTAATTAAAGCTGGGATAAAAGACGGTACAATCGTTAAGTGTTTTTGTAATTGAACGTAGACTTGATTCTCGGGTGGTAATGATTGTCATGACAAATGACAATAGCAGATATAGGGGACTAGCCAAGTTACATTCTGCTTTCGCGAGTGCTAAAAATGGACAATTTTGATTTTTAAAAGGGCAACTTATAAAGTTAGGAATAAAAGTTTAGGAAAAAATAGAGCAATTTTAACATTTCAGATATTATTTGATTTAAATTATTAAAGTATAACCTGGCATTAATTCTGTAGGTATATTATTTGTTTTTTAAATGCACCAATGATATCCAATGTCATTTTCGTTAAGGTAAGTATCATACTATTCATATAAAGATAAATAAGCGTATTTAAATATAAGTGTTTGATAAAAATATGACAAGTTTTTTATGACTGGACGACTTTACGGCAATTTATTTAAAATAATTAATTAGCGGCAAAATGTTAGATTTCAATTTTAATATTCCATATCATTTTAAGTATTCTTGAGTATTAAAAGCAAACACTAATAAAACTATTTAGATATATCTGCACTAATTATCAAGATCTAGAAAACGTATAAATTATATAGATAAAGATTAATTGAATATAATAAAATGATTCTCCTGATATGATATTTCTCATGTAGGTATTATTATTTTAGGTAATTTTTAGGCTTACTGAGACTAAATATAGGTAGATAGATGACACAAGACATCGTTCGACAACTACGAACAAAATACGACTTCTCCTTTCGCGGGTCTGCTGGCAGAAATTTCTTGAAGAAATATGCAGCACCGGTGTACATAATTTTTAAATACGAAATATTCCTGTGTTATGTGTACATAAATGATTAAATAAATAAATAAAATAACCGTCGTGTTACCTTACCGTCTTGACTACAAAGGTGCAAGATCTAACTTTGTAAAAGTATATTCTTGATTAATTTCACACAGCAAAATCCCGGTTCAAACTTACATTAGGTACCAAATATATAAAATAAAAACATATTAACATCAACATCTATCAGAGCCGAAAAACGTCCACTGCTGGACAAAGGCCACAAACAATTTTATACACTACATCAGATTATTATTTTGACGGGCCTGTTGGTCTAGTGGTTAAAGACCCTGACTGCTACACCGGAGGTCGTGGGTTCGATTCCCACCCGGCACAAATGTTTGTGTGATGAGCACGATCATTTGTTCGGTGTCTGGGTGTAATTTATCTATAATATGTATTTATTTAGAAATATATAAGTATGCTTATCAGTTGTCTGGTTACCATAACACAAGCTCTGCTTACCTTGGGATCAGACAACCGTGTGTGAAGATGTCCGGGAATATTATATATTTCATACCAGTCACATAATAGATCCAAATATGTATTATGTACTAGGCTTACATACACCATAATGAACTAAAAACTACATTTCCTTACAAAATTAAAACAGTGTTATCAACATAAGCATATCTTCTTCCATCTAATCTCCCGTACGTTATGCAGTCCTGGTAAACTGAATATGAAAAGGCCGGGCATAAACAAGCGAGCGTATTGGATCGTAAACATGAAATGATAATGTCGGATAGTGCTTGACTCGGATAGAGAAACTTGCTGATAAGACAACGTTGAAAATAAAATAGGAAAAAAATATATTAAAATTTGCATGATCATGTATAATTGTTCACGGCGTGTATGTATTGCGGCATGTATTGTTTATGGCTCAAAACAGAAAAGTCTGGAGTCAGAAGGGGGAGACCTTTGCCCAGCAGTGGGACACTAAACAGGCTACTTATAAAAATGTGACTTAAAGTAAAAAAATATATGTTTAAGAGAGACGTATTCAGGACAAAATGTGTAATAAAAAAAAATAAATGATTTTAATAACAGGGATTGCAAACACAAAAAAGACAACTGCTCAAAAAAAATGTATAAAAAATTTAGTGACTAAGAAACTATCTAAGGCATAGGTACTTTTATGTAAATTACTAACTTCCCAGGTTGTATACCAGCCGTGATTGTGTTATAAACCTATAAAATATAATAACAAGTAAGTTATGAGCATAGACACCTATCAGCAAACATCTATAATCATCTTTCCCAGTCGCCGATTGGTTATTCAAATTGTTCACGGCGATAAGGTTGATTTTTGCTATAGATGATTTTCGAATTAAAACGACGTGTGGACGGTATGAAATTTTATTTTGAACTAACTAAGCAGGGTAATGTGGACTGTACAACATTGCATTTGTTACATTGTCATATGAATAGCTATACACAATCAACATCGTAAGTTGTGGTTTTGGACATTCCGCCCACCAAAGGATCTATCCTTTAAAAATACAAAATGAAAGAAAAGAAAAAAAACATAAATTAACTTATAGGTACACTGTCGAAAATGTGGAACGTACATAAAACGTCATAAACAAAATGTAACCCTTTCTTAAAACTAGGTTTACAAACTACAAGTAGATAGTTACGATGAAAGGTGAGTGAACAACACAAGCAAATATCATAATGACTTATAACAGATAATCATTTAACGACTACGTATACATAGATACGGTTTTACATAATCAGTAAGAAAGAAGCGATATGCGGCGCAACTATTATAAAGGCTAAGGCGGGTATGTGAATAAATAAACGTTCGAGCTTACCCGACCTTAGATAATTAGTTAGATTTTATTTTCTTGTAATTCGATTAGATACATTATTTGTTGCGTTCATAACTTCTAACCGCCCACCGTTACAGTTTAATTTTAATAATGCTTTGTGACTCAGTAACATATAGGTAAGTTGTATGAAGTTAGGAATGCCTAGTCTAGGTTCTTAGTTCTTATAGCGAAGTAAGTATGTAAATTCTTAAATATATTGGTATGCACACAACATGAGCAAAGGTAAGTTATTGATATAAATATAACACTAATCGAAGGCAAATATCTAAACAAAGTCAGTTAATTTTACACATAATTAGGCGAACAACAATAAAGTGGATTTAACGAGTAGTCTTATCAGTATGACACATTTAGTTTTTATTACATTCTTTCTTATTCATTATAACTTAATCTAGGTTTGTTTAGGTAGAATATATACTTTACTAGTAGGTCGTTTACAAACACCGGTTTTACATTTGATTGACACTACACGAGTAATACCATCAGAACCCACATGTTTTTCAATTATTTTGCCCAGTATCCACTTACTTGGAGGGATATTGTCTTCTTTTATAATCACAACGTCATCGATTTCTGGCTCAGTATTTTTGGTATTCCACTTATGTCTTTGGTTCAGATTTACAAGATATTCTTTGTGCCATCTGTTCCAGAAATCTTTGACCATTTTTTGGGTAAGCCTCCATCTATCTAAATTAGAAATATTATGATTTGGACAGTTTTCGTCACTTAAGTTTAACAATGGTTCACCAATCAGAAAGTGGCCCGGTGTCAGTGGAAGAGGATCATTAGGGTTATCACTTAAAACAGTTATGGGCCGTGAATTTAAACAGGCTTCGATTTGAGCCAATATTGTAGCTAACTCCTCGTAAGTTAGCGTAGCATCGCCAATAACCTTTTTAAGATGATTTTTAGTGCTGCGCACCCCAGCTTCCCATAAACCACCGAAGTTGGGGGCGTGTGGCGGTATGAAATGCCATGTAGTACGCGCTAGGGCTAACAACTCTGCTACCTCCCCAGAAAACGAAGATACGGCACTGTTAAACATATCTCTCAGCTGCTTATCTGCTCCCACGAAGTTCGTGCCATTATCACTGTAAATGTCGTAACAATGGCCTCGTCTCGCTGTAAATCGCCGAAAGGCTGCAATGAATCCTTTTGCAGTCAGGTCGGTGACAGCCTCCAGATGTATGGCACGCGTTGTCATACAGATAAACAGACATATATAGCCTTTGTACGACTTAGCTCCTCTGCCCGGTGAAAATCGAATATTGATGGGACCTGCGTAGTCCACACCAGCTGATTTAAATGCTCGGTCAGGTTTTACTCGCACTGCCGGCAACTGACCCATTAGTTGCGTGGTATTCATTTTTGAATACCTAACACACTTGACACATGCGCGGTAAGTTTTCTTAGTTAAGTCTCTAACTCGTAATATCCAGTATTTGGATCTCAAATAATTAGTCATTAGTTGAGGACCACCATGTAATGTCCTATGATGAGCGTCCTGAATTATTAACCTGCTAAGATGACTCTTAGCGGGCAAAATAATAGGGTGTTGAGTATCGTAGGGAATTGCAGATTTCTGGATACGCCCGCCAACTCTTAGAATTCCATTATCATCAATAATAGGACAAAGATTGCGCAGCTTACTACTTTTAGATACATAGCCGTGAGATTTTAACTGTTTTATTTCCTCTTTGAAATCAATAGCTTGGACTTGTTTAATACAAGCATTTAACGAGTCATTTACTTCTTCGGGTGTAATAATTTTAGAAAAACATTCACGTTTGTCTCGAGGTAATTTGAAATTAAGAAATCGTCGGCAATATGAAATAATTCTTAACATTCTTGATAAATTAGAATATTTACTCCAAATAAACTCCTCTTGGATATTATTTATGACAGTTAAAGACCTTACACGTTCCTCTTCTCGTGTATCTTCGACGTTTGGCACACTGAAGTTAAGAGTTTCACTAGACAACCAAAGGGGTCCATTCCACCATAATGAATGACTCAACAACTCAGGACCTTGTAAGCCCCGTGACGCACAGTCAGCTGGGTTCATATCGGTTGATACGTGCCTCCACTGCTCGTAATCTATGATGTTAAGTATGTCTGACACTCGGTTGCTCACGAATGTACTCCACCGACTTGGTCCACCTTTCAACCAAGCTAAAACAATAGTGGAATCGGTCCACGCAAATAGATTATCTTTAGGTACTCCGAACACTTGAGATATCTCCGATATCAGCTTGGCTGCCAAAGCAGCACCACAAAGTTCCAATCTAGGGATAGAAACTTGCTTCTCGATTGGAGCTACCTTTGTTTTGGAGGAAATTAGGCTTACGTTCACTTGCTTCCCATTAATTACTCTCATGTACACGGTTGCTGCGAATGCGGCCTGTGATGCATCCGCGAAAGCGTGCAACTCGACTTTTGATATGCGTGTGTAATGCAACCATCGTGGTATGCTTAGGCCTTTGATATACATCAGGTTTTCTCGATATCGTAACCACTCTGCTTGCAAAATACCGTCAACAGGCTCATCCCAGTCTAGACCGGTCTTCCACAATTTTTGCATGATCATCTTTGCTATTACCACAATAGGCGCTATCCAACCTAAAGGGTCATAAAGTTTCGCTATTTCAGAGAGTATATGTCGTTTAGTGATAGGTTGCTTAAGTGTTGGCAAATTGACATTATATTCAAAGGCGTCGGCTTCTCTATTCCATGTCAAACCTAGTACCTTAATAATACTATTAACCTTAAAGGGCAACTCTTTCTCATCCCGTTTGTTTTCTCCAATGTACTGTAACAAAGCCTCAGAATTACTGCTCCATTTCTGAAGTTGAAATCCTCCCGAGTTCATAAGCTTGTTCATCTCATTATAAATATCAATAGCTTCTTCCACTGTTTCACTTCCAGAGAGGAGATCATCCATATAATAATCAGTTTCTGTAATTTTAGCAGCAATAGGGTACTTTAATTTTTCGTCATTAGCAAGTGTCTGAAGTGATTTTACGGCTAGATAAGGTGCACATGCTGTACCGAAGGTCAGCCTCAAAAGTTTGAAATGCTTTATTGGCTCATCAGGTGCAGATCTCCATAGTAATCTCTGGTAGTCCGTATCTTTTTCCGCTACACGCACCATCCTGTACATTTTGATGATATCTGCTGTAATACAGATTTTGTGAGTCCTCCATCTCATTAATATATGGCGTAATTCTTGCTGCAGTTGAGGACCAACACATAATTCGTCGTTTAAAGAAATGCCATTGGAACCTTTGCATGATGCGTCGTAGACTACACGAACCTTAGTGGTAGTCTTGTCCTCTCGAACGACGGCATGGTGAGGAAGGTAGACAGCTTTAGAGTTATCAATCTCCGACGAATTAACTTGTACCATGTGATTTAGACTAATATATTCTTCCATCACTTTGTGGTATTCTTCCTTCAGCTTAGGGTCTTTTGACAACCTTTTTTCCAAATAATTAAACCTTTTAGTTGCTATTTCCCTCAATCCACCGTATTGACATTTTGGGTCCTCGTTTTGAAATGGTAACCTTACTACGAATCGTCCTTCTTCATCTCTGACAGTTGTGGCTTCATAATATTCTTCGCATTGTTCTTCCTTCTTGGAAAACTTCTTGTGTATGCTATTAGGTTCCTTTTCTATCTCCCAAAATTTACGCAGTAACTCGTCTTCCCTCACTTGGACGTGTAGAGTTGTAATATGTGACCTTGCTGAGGTAGATGCTTGTGACATCTTTCCAGATACCACCCACCCTAGGGTCGTATTTTGAGCCAATAGATTTCCCTTGGGGTGCTTAATAACGCCGTCTAATAATACGTCACTATAGACCTCAGCTCCAAGCAGAATATCTATTCTGCCTGGTGTTGTAAACCCTGGATCAGCCAATTCCAGTTCATTAAGTTTGGCCCAATCAGGCAATTTAAGATTAATGGTTGGTAGCAGTGCTGTTAGTGTACGTAGTACATACGCATTTACTCGAACTGACTCCCTAGGATTGTGGCGTGATTTTACGCAGAGTGAAACCATATGTTTTATTTTTGTTTGCCCCTCTCCCACACCTGACACCCAACCACTCACCGATTTACGTGTTAGATTTAATAACTGAACGGTTGCCTCAGATATAAATGATGCTTGCGACCCTTGGTCTAACAAAGCCCTAATGATATATTCGCAACCGTTCTTGCTACTTGCAAACACCTTAGCAGTAGCTAATAATACAGAATTTGTTTTTATATTCTCACAATGATAAGAAACAACATTTTCATCAGTTGAAGAAAGAGTGGACTTACCTATAAGCTCCTTACTAACGGTACCTGCAGCCGTGCTTTCTCCTTCCTTTGATTTCTCCGTGTTTTGCTCTCGCTCGAAGTGAAGAAGTGAGTGATGTCGCCGCCCACACCTCTTGCAACACGCTGACTGGCGGCACTTGTTCACCGAGTGTGATGACGCAAGGCAGTTGAAACACAATTTGTTCTTCTGAACGTACTCCTGTCTTTCCTTGGTAGACATGTCGGCGAATCTTTTGCAATGGTAGATAAAGTGCTCGCTGTTACATAACACACACTTAATGTCGCGTTCTTTTCCGTCTTTGTTGACATTCGCATGAAAAGCCTTAGGTTTAACAGCTGGTTTCGATTGTGATGATTTCATTTTATTGCTGTCGATCATTTCTAGCGATCTGAACCTTGATTCCAGAAAATCTCTCAAATCTTGCCAAGTGGGTATGTCACTATTAGTTGTGCTAAGTCGCTGTTCCCACTGCTTCATGGTTTCTGGATCCAGTTTGGACACAACTAGATAATTGATCATCAAATCCCATTTGTCAGACTCAACTCCTAAGTTTTTCAATGCCTTTAAACAAGTTGATGTCGTATCTACCAGTTGTTTAATCGAACTTGCAGACTCAGTATGTACACTTTTTTGCGAAAAAAGAACTCTCAATATTGCATTGCAATTGAACCTCTTATTATTATAACGTTTCACTAATTCGCTCCACGCGTCATCGTAGTTCGCATCTGTAATTGTGAAATTACGCAATATTGCTTCTGGTTCTCCCGATATGTTGCTTTTTAAATAATGCAACTTCTCTACTGGTGACAGTTTTGTATTTCGGTGTATTAAGGAAGAAAATAGGTCAAAAAATGTCTGCCATTCCTCATATTTGCCGCTGAATGTGGGTATCTTAATTTTAGGCAATTTAATTTCGTTGCTGTTAGACGACCTTTGACCTTCAGCAGTACCAAGCATTGAAACCGGCACCGTTGTTTCCAGAAACGGTTGAAGAGCTTCCTTCATAGCTACCTTATATTGTACATACAATTCTTGAAAAACATCGTATGTCTTCTCTTTAAAATAAGGATCTTTTTTCTCTTCATCTTTAGTCAAACTTACAATAATACTTTTGTGTCCGTCCTTAAAGTTCTTCCAAAGCTCTTCTAGCAACTCTAATCTTGTTTCCAAATACGGTTTTTTAATCCTGTCTTTAGGCGACTTTTTAAAGTTCTTTTCTGCATTCTTCAAGTTTTCTAATAGTTCGTATTGATAAGCCACCAGATCTTCCATTGTAACTTAATGTGCTCAATAAACAATATACGTATTCAACAATAAATTTTTAATAAAAAGCGTTATTTCCAGAAAAAATGTTCACTGGGTCCACTAGTTGAGGGTATGTTGCTAATATGTTGCACTATTTGTTAACCACGCACTTATTTGTATGTAAAGTTCGTAATCCGAACACTCAGAATAATTTATAAGCACTTGTTAAGTTCGTGTTTTATAGTGTTCTTAAAACACGCATTCTCTTCACAAGTATTAGCAACAGTTTATTTTTTCACTAAATAGCAATAATAAGACACTTCTGAGAATCCTTATCGCTTTCTTTGTTCTCGCAACGCGCCCGTCCGCTACCGATCAGCGGTAATCCGCTCGAATTAGGACCAAATGTTCACGGCGATAAGGTTGATTTTTGCTATAGATGATTTTCGAATTAAAACGACGTGTGGACGGTATGAAATTTTATTTTGAACTAACTAAGCAGGGTAATGTGGACTGTACAACATTGCATTTGTTACATTGTCATATGAATAGCTATACTATACACAATCAACATCGTAAGTTGTGGTTTTGGACACAAATGTTTGAATATCCTACGGGGATATAGAATTGCTTTATGCGTGACTGAATCAATAATATACAGTTGAAATATTTAAAAACAATCGTAAACTAGAATGTAACTGGCTGTGCAAACGCCTCGTTTAAAAAAAAGAACGAGCGTTTATCATAAAATATATCAATTTAGACTTTTCTCTACTGAACTCAAATATAAAAATAATCTATTTAATAAATGGCCAATAAAATACCTTTTTTATTCAAATTTCGATCGAGTCGATAACTGCTCTAACTGCCTATGGCGCCATAATGGCGCTTGACAAGTAATTGACATAAATCGTACGTTACCCTAAAAATTCATTATACAGTAACACTTCTCACTAGTTGAACTAAATTAAGATTCCCGGGAAGTTAGCTTCCGATAGTTCTTCCGTCACTAATAAACATCTTAACATCGGCTTCGTGACTTATGAATCCATTTGAATAAATTAACAATCAAGAAACTAATAAGATTAACGATATCTGAAACATGTTGATTAGAATTTAAACGACAATTCCCACGTTTAAGAATAGAATTATTTGAAAATCTATTCAAAAACATATTTATTAGATTTTTCTTTGCTTTTATTGCGGTTTATCGAGGTTTGAATATGCAGGCTTCCGTAATCATTTAAATTTTATTCATCTGACGTGATCTAAATGTTAATGGTTATATCTAGCATAACGCCATCCTCATGAATACTAAGGAGTGGACACTTGCACCGCTCCTGGCTTCTTTTCGCATAACGCTTTCCATTCTGAAAGCCCGTGCCATAAACTCGGTTTGATGTGTTATTGTATTATGCAAAGCGCGACTTGTTTATAGATAGCAGTTTATGGATTCCGATATAACATTACAATTTTAAATACTAGCCTGGTAGTTGATTTTTTAATTAAGGTTTATGGGCACCGGAGGCTTGAAAATGTTCTATGGTTTTAGAATCTTATACAATTACTTTAGCTTTCACTGGAAGGCATCTTCTGCTATCGTTGGTTTTATTAATTGGGTTTTGTAATAGCTTTATCTTTATATAGGTATCGATTGTTACAGATAATAGTAAATACAAACATATTTATAATTACTGTGATTAATGTCATGTATTGAGCCAAATGTGTTGGTTGTCCTCGATCTACTAAAATAAATTGAGGAAGGAAATATTTTGAAACAAATACAAAATCTACTACCTGGTAATGCCACCAGAGACCTACAGTTCAGAAATGTATATTCAAAAGCAGAAATGTCTAGTAGTGAGGGGTAGTCTCATTGTAATATTGAAATTTCACCAAGACAACGTAAATCCTAAAGGGACATTTAAATAAATGTGAATGAAATGAATCTTGTACCTCGCATAAATCAGTCATAGCTTGACAATGGGGCAACCTGAGGACTTAGTCACAAGATGCAGTGGTGACCGGCATCTGTCACCGTCCAACACGCAACTATGTACTTTATTTTTATGCGAATAAGAATTATTCTAGCTAGAAAACGAAATTTATGAGCTTCAAGCTTTTATTTTTGCGATTCTTTAATACCATTGAAAAGATCGTCTCCTGTTTTAATGAAAATTGATATTTTTATACTTTTATCTGACACTTCATGATTTAAGAGTGTATGTTGATTGCACTTGATCCAAACAATAACGATATCTGTTTCTTTAATTTCATCATACTCATTCGACCGGTTGTTTTTAAAACCATCTGCACATTTTTAGTCATCAAGCTGATTAGTTTTATCAACATTAATCATATCCCTGACTTACGTTCCCAAATATAAAACATGGAACATGATTAAAAACTCTCTCACTTCATTACCCAGAAACTCCATATTGCCAAATGCATTACCGATCTCCTCAACAGTTACGCATCAGAAATTATTAACTTTTTCAACGCACGAAGTAACTTCTATTTGTATAACGTACTTATGACCATTCAAAACAGATCCATACATTTCAAACAAATCACTTCTTCGTGGTCTATCAATTAGATGTACGTCAATAATTACATGGCTATGTTTATGGGCACTTTTAATTATAATATGAATATGAATTTCTAATGAGAACGCTTGAATGATGTTCATATTAGTGAAACTTATTCTGTGTGGATAATATATCATATAAAGGTGATTGACGGTTGTTAAGGATTTTATTTTTCTGATTTTGTGGTTTATTAGTTTGAATATGTTCATTAATTTTTAATTTTATACACTGTAGGCTTTAACTTAATGAATTCTGTTGGAAATGTATTCTCATAGGTAGTATTTTAATAAGATGTTCTTTAATTTTAGCTTCATTATCGAAACTTGTTAATTATATTGTAGCGCCAAAAATTTCAAGTATGTAATTTAAACATTTCCCAGCACATCTTGAGATTTATTAGCTGACCTAACACGGAAATTATGGAAAGACAATTGCCTATTGCGAACTATGTTTTATATTACACCTTCTACACATAATACGAAGTAAAAACTACATTACCACACTAGAAGAGAGTGTACAGCTCATTGTTTGAACACAAAAGCGAAAGTTCATTCATTCGTTATGAGATAATTAGGTGTTTCACCCGATTGCATCACACGCCAGTTTTTCACCGATTGTTTGGACAGTGAACTTATGTGTATGAAAATAAATTTGCCACGCGTGCTATTGTTATGTGATCTGTCGGAAGTTTTTTTTCTAATGATATAGAGATAAACGTTATGTTGAGTGTAAGGTTAGGGAAATTCTGTAATGATAGTTATCATGTTCGAAATTTAGGGTTTCGTTTACGTATTTTTATTTTGAATGATTGCTTTAAATCTTCACACAGTTCTGATAATATAACGTTGTATATGAATGTGATTTGACTTCTGATCTATCTTCTAGTTATAGAGCTTGTTATTTAAAGTATTAAAAAACTAAACATTTTTATTTTGAATCATTTTAACGGATGTTTCATAAAATGAGAACATTACCAATACTTTTTATGTTTATTTCCAAGGTGCCTTAATAAATTTTAATGTTTTCTTTGATTGTTTAGGTTTTGTATTAAATTAAAACCTACTTAGTGCCATGATCTTGACCATCAATCATACCTAAGGTTAACTTGCAATGTCAACGTCCGTGCTGAGGTAATTGATTCATTTTTGTGCCTTCGTGTATAGTCGTCGTTCTCACGGCTTGATCGTCTTTTGTCTTATTTCATTGTATTGTAGCAATGACAACTTGATTCGACTTCGTTTCCTTATTTCGTATCTTTTGATATATGACGTTATTTTTTAACCTCTTCAAGTACCTAAAGGTACCTTAGTTGAAAGATATAAAGATAATTTTAAATGGTTTTGTTTGGTTTTCTTTATGGCGAGATTGACACAAGACAAACTAGAAAATTGACAATACTGATCATGGTTTATCACCATAAAAACCCCATAAATCTAAATTGGCATACGCTTACGAGCTCATGGTAATCAAATGCAATCTACCGTCGACATCAACTTTTTTTCCTGTTACATTTCCTTAATATCAGCAACACATTCCTTTCAATAATTACCCCGTTAGAATTACTTCACAATTAAGCAGTCTATCGTAGCAATCATATCTCCTAACTATACATTTATTAGAAGTCAATTTGGAATAATTTAGAAGTTTCACGCTCCAATAACTTTAGTATAAATGTTGTTATAAATTGCTATTGTCAAAATATACGAAAGAGTCGTAATTAGCCTCTTGTAACGAACAAAAGTAAGCTATGAAGGCGCGTGCGTTGAAAGACCACAAAAAGCTACTAGTTTGTATGGTACAAGTTATAAGCGGAACCCTTTTTATTGTATTTTAATAACAAATTCTACTTCAGGTATAACCTCTTACAACAATCCTTTACTAATGTAATTTTATTGAGAACTTTATATTCGACGGGCCTGTTGGTCTAGTAGTTAGTGACCCTGACTGCTATACCGGGGGTCGTGGATTCGATTCCCACCATGGACATATGTTTGTGTGATGAGCACAATCATTTATTTTGTTCTGCGTCTGGGTGTAATTTATCTATGATATGTATGTATTTATAAATATATAAGTATATTTATCAGTTGTCTGGTTACCTAACACAAGCTCTGCTTAGCTTGGGATCAGATAATCGTGTGTGAGATGTCCCGGAATATTATTATTATATCCTACAATATGAGTAAGTCTACTATCCTAAGAAATGGTTTATAAGTATGGTCATCACCTGCCCATGCTTCTAAATGTGCAGTTTATAAACGTTTTTATTAAACCATTCGTTTGTCGTTAAAATGTTCGTTGAATCACTCAATAACACTTTACATGTTTTGTCAACAATTTAACACATCAACATTTTAATTTATCTGGTGAATTGGACGATTTAAAAAGAACCGCCCAGCTGCATTTAGTCACCATTTATGTTACATACACAGTATTTTATTCGTTTTTTTGTATAGTTTTACAGTACATTGTTGTCTATTGTTTAATTAGTCACGTTATGCCAAAAATACCACAGTAACTAATTCTGATTTGAATTTTCTTGTCCCAGCCACTTTAAGTCACATAACATAACATATCATCACGCCTGTATCCCCGTAGGGGTAGGCAGAGGTGTACCAATGTAAACCCACAGTTCGCCGATATGTTTAGGTCCCATGTAATAGGGGGCGAGCCTATTGCCACTAACCGGGCACAAATCCACTTTAAGTCTCTAAGTAATAATAATAAAATTATAATGTTGATTAGGTAGCAGTCTCAACGATCTTATACCCTATAAAATAAACACATACTATCAGAACACACTATTCTAGAACATGCCATCAACAACACGTACAACAAACACTGCAATACTTTTTACGCGCACAACCGACCAAACCAGTCCACAGTGAAAGTTTATATTTGTGCATTCTAACACCTCAGTGCAAAAGCTTCCGGTTGAGCCCCAAGCTATTTTTCTATATAATTACATTTCATCATCATCATCTGCCGAGCCGTTTTCCCAAACTACGTTGGGCTCGGCTACCCATCTTACCGGATTCAGCTGAATACCGTATTTCACATGGAGCGACTGCCTTTCTGAACTCCAGAATTCATTTTACTGGGAAAAACAGAATCCCATAGTAAGACTTGTCGTCAGAATTGACTACCAAAGATCTATGTATGACAGCCGGGACCTACGGTTAACGAGCTTTCTGAAATACGGAGTCTCAGTATGTTAGAAATCGTCACCCATCCACGGACCAACCGCAGCGAGCGCGGCTTAACCTGTATTATCGGTCAAACCGTACGGCTAAAACTTAGCCACGAGCCCCTCAACTACATTTATGAAATAATTTTCTATTTTCTATTAGATGGTAATACCGGAATTGCCGAATCAAAGCAGCGATAAATTGAAATAGCGTTATTAATACGGTCTACTTTGGTCTACTTTGGTTAGTAGCTGAAGGGCGTGGTTGGGTAACTTCCTCTATTTCAAATTAGCTGCTAATAAGGTAATGTTGCTTCATTTGAGGGTTTGTGTCGTCATAGAGAAGTTTTGTGAGATATCTGATGGTAGTAGACGTCCTCGACATTTTAAAGAGTAACTTGAATTTTTATTCATGTTTTTATACTTGATTTACTTGTTTAATTACTGAACTATATTGCCTTAAAGTCAAATGTTTGATTCTTTGTATGTAATGATTTATTTATAGAGTTATTAATGCTTTATAATCTTTGGCGTAAGCTTTTATTTTGAACTAATTTGATCTGCCCTGTAAAAATTGTGTGCAATGTTTATATTTCTTCTTCAATAAACTTTTCTTCTTGACATCTATGAAAAACCATGGCCTTCTCTTTTTTCTTAAATTTCATATAATTCTAATCTTAGACTGTCTGAAAAAACGTAGACTAAAAATAACTAAACTACCGGAAATCTCAATCACACGACACAGATTTTTTCCAACAAAATTGATCACACAATTCAAATCCACAACCTAATCAGAACTGTTTATAACTGCGAATATTTTATCACGTAGCAGCCCTACTATGGGAAAGCGTACAATCATGCGGTTATATTACGATAAAGTTTTTATACAATTGTTTGTAAAAACTATCATTTTGTAACCGACGGCGTTCGTGACGGACTCGTACTCTTCTAACTGGATACTCAGCGGTTTTGTTATATAGGTGTATACTTGTTTTATATTTATTTATGACTAGGTGAGCCCTGCGGCTTCACCCAAGTTCCCGTAAGATATTTTTCCAACAAGATCAGAATTTTGGCCGAATTTCATCTATTTGGTCGATATCCTAAATATTTTTGGCTCGAACATTATCCTCAGTTATTCCTCGTATAGTCAGCTTACTGCTGTATGAGTAAATAAAGAAAGATGAGATGCAGATACAGATAACAATAAAAATACTCCGATTCAAGCATAGGCATCCTACATTTAAACTTCTTCAAAATTAAACAAATATTTTGTGTTTACAAACAGAAATTGCAATTTTATTTCTTTGTATGTACCCATCAATTTAAGTATATAGATTTTTATAGTAGCCGTTCTATGTAATGTCTTGTTTGTGTTGGTCAGTAAAACATTATCAATTTTTCTTTTCTATTTCTCGTTAGTCTGCATTGCAAGGTGTGTACAGAAAAGGTCTTTATATTTTATACCCTTACTACATACTACCATCATTCAAAATTAGTTGGATGGTATGGTATTTGGTCTTTTGGAATGATAAAACAAAATAAATTGGTCCGTTTTACGGCTACATGGGACCTAAACATATCGGCGAACTGTGGGTGTACATTGGTACACTTCTGCCTACCCCTTCGGGGATACAGGCGTGATGATGATGATATGTTTTACGGCTTTTCAAAAGCATGCATAATTATTATTAGGTATCCTGTAGAGGATTTACCTCAAAGTCAATTAAAAAAACCGTTATGTATTCAATACAACTAGGTACGTATACATACTCGCATCTTTAAAATTCCTTGCGTTTCATTAGAGTATTTTTCTTATATTATTAGAACTACCTTAAATAACTGTCTGTGCTTCCCTAACCATTTCAAGTATTGCTCACAACATGATGGAACAAGTAGGGCATCGAGAACCGGCCCATTTTTAGGAACCGGTTCTTTCGGTTCCTAACTCAGGCTGGAACCGGGTACCCGGTTTTTTCGGTTCTTTCGGTTCTTTTCGATGAATTTTAGTTTAAAAGCTGATTTTCTACTGCCATAACGAATAAATGAGAATGGATTAAACACACTTTATTGGAAAAAGCATTTTTTATTATTTTTATAATTATACTCCTAGTTACAACATCGTTTTTCAGTAACATTAAGCGATAATCAGTGCACTAAAATCATCTTTTCGAAGTTGTTTCTAATTCACTATAGAAATCGAAAACTGTGTTTGAAATAGGGTATTGAAATAAACTCAAAAAAAACTTCAATAAATTCCGAATAGACTTTTCAAATTCTCTTTAAATTCTGCTATTACTTTAATTGGCTGTTGTTTTGCTCTAAAATGTACATTACTTTACGTTAACGTCCATTTTTAACGTAACATTGGATGACCGAGCTTGGACCCAAGCCACGCTGCCTTTCCGATTTGGTCGGCTAGGTGTACGTAAAGTTTCCAGTTTAGGCTAACCAGCATTTTTGTCTTCGGTCCACAAAAATTTAATCAGGCAAATCTTAGGGTCCACTCTGGTTGTTTGCCAGATTTTGTGCATGACTGTGGCAGTAAATAGTTGGGAATTGTCCTGCCCGGGTGTAGATCTACCCGAGCAACGTTCTTCCCAGAGCCAGTGGTACGAGCCGCTTTGCAGTTTGATACGGAAAGAATTCATTAATACGTCGATCAACACTGCAGAGCGTGCGCGTCTCCTGGCTGTGGAAGAATGGGAATCGGGCGTCTGGTAACAGGCACTTCCATCATCCACTCTTGGTACGATTTTGGATGACAATACTTTGCGGCTCGCCATCAGTTTACGTTTAGGTATATTTTGTTTCGCATGTCATCGTTGTCAACGCGGTGAAACAGTCAATTGCCTCGGTCGCCATGGCCTGTCCTGCAGCAGGAGCGCAGGGCGTATATCCCGTCACGCAAATAATAATGTCATTATTCGTCACTGCCGGTGTACCAGCTGTTTTGGAACCTAATGGTTAGGTGCGCGGCGATGGTAAGCGATCTGACGGTATGTCATTGCTGCCTTGGAAATTGGGTCGGCCTTTGGTGTGGGACGCAACGTGCGTCGACACCCTTGCGCCGTCCCACGTTCTAAGTTCAGCAGCTTCTCCTGGCGCTGCTGCTGGAGCTGCGGAGACCCTAAAGCGGCGAAAGTATAATAACCTAATGGGTAATTATAATTTTGAGCAGTTTGGGGTTGAAACGCTCGGGTCGTGGGGTCCGATTGCATGAAATCTTTTTAAAGAACTGTCAAAACGTTTGGTAGACTGCACTCGTGATCAGAGGGCTGGTCTGTTCGATGTACTGAGAATCGACATAGCCATTCAACGTGGCAATGATACCACTCTCGGACAGAGCCATTTCTACCCTGACTGTAGTACTCAGGTCATTCGATATCAATTCAGGAGCAGAATAGCTTGACTTAATTCCTTATTAAGTTCCTCTTTATTAGTTAAAGAAGATACTTGTAACAATATTATATGATAATAACTTGACATTTAGCGTGAATTGAGGTATTTCTAAGTTAATTTTAAGAAAGAAAGATAGAACCGAAAGAACCGAAAAACCCGGTTCCCAGATTTACAGAACCGGTTCTTTCAGAGACCTCCAGAACCGGGAATTCCCGGTTCTTTTGGAACCGGGAAAACCCGGTTCTTATGCCCTAGGAACAAGCAGTAATTTTCTAACCATTGTACTACCAACTAGATAATAGATTGTTAGTTATCATGGGAATTAAGTGTCGGTTGCGATGATGTCATTGAAGATTGACCTATCACTCAAGTATTACAAACTTTGTGGTCGAGTATTTCCTTATTGGACTTCCTTGGGTCGATATCCCAATACGGTAAGTGGGTTGCGGTACTTTTAGAATAATCTTGGGTTACAGAAGGTGTAATAAACTGTTTCTATAGGTAGGTATATAGACTTCTTATACAACTACATGTTCAAAGGGAAAACTAACTACTGACTTAAAATTCAAGATTAATCTCAGGTTTATATAATTTCGGCTAAAGGTAGACAAGCTTTTAAAACAATTTCATTATAATATAGGTATCTATTTATTATAAAACCGTGTCACATTGTGTAGTTGAAAAACTAATTGACTATAATTATTACTCAGGCTGCAGAATAAGTATTTAACAAATGAGTTTAAATAAGTTATAACGTTTTACTTGTGCTTATGCAACTTGGTACAAGAAAGAAAAAGAAAACTTTAAAGTGTTTTGAAAAAGTAGTGAATCTAATAAGTCTAAGCCGCCCGTTAAGAAACGTGTACTGTCAAAGATCACCTGAAACTGTAATTTCAAGAAAAAATATATCAAATAATAAAGTTTTAAATCATAAACCAGCTGGACATCTGCTAAGAAGTTTTTCTTCAGTTAGAATTCTAGTAAATTACGCAATATTTTCATTTAAGTAGGATAAGTTCATCTTTACCAACATAAAGTTTACAGGAAACTTATTTCTTAAATCAGAGACGTAAAAACCTAACAATTAAGGAACAAAAAACTAATAACTATATTGATTTTTAAGGAAATAGAAAAACCCACAACAATATTTGGTGATTGAAGGAAAACACTAAGGAATATGTTTAAATATTGCTAAAGTAGTAAAAAAATTAAAAAAAGTAGTACGGACGGATCTTTATTTTTATTTTATAACAGTTTAATGTTTGATTTAGACTTTGTAAGCTCCTTCTCTGACGGAGTAAAGCTACATTTTTATTAAAATTATTGCGTTACTTTTAAACTTAAATTACCTATATGATGTTATAACATAGTATAAACGAAGAAAATATAGAACGTTCTACGTACGTCTAGTTTGCATTAAAACAATGCATTTTAAGATCAAAACAAACAACGTTACATTGACGTCAAAATAAATGGCAAATAAAAGTCCTTTTTCCCATATACCTTAAGTTTCTTAATGCTATAATAATGTCTTAAAAATATAATTAGACTCACATAAGAATAAAACCATAAATTGTATACAAAATCTGATTAAACGTGATGGATTTATTTGCTAAATACATTAACATAAGTAATACCTTTTGTGTGAAGTTTTCAAAATTATTTAAAGCCGTTTTTTGCGGAAATACGTTGATATAATAAATTAAAATTAATAATGTGTGTTTAACACTTATTAGCTTATTAGCTGGCCACTTTCAATTTAAGAGCCATTGATATGTTAAAATCTTTTTAAGTATGTTTTATTGCTAATTTAATTTTTAGTTAATGAGGTTCTTTCGTTGCTTTATTCTTTTTTATATCATTCCTATTATATTACGGAGTTATATAATTTATTATACTTATAATACAACAAAAAACTCTATTTGTTAGGTCATTCACGAGAAAGAATTTGCTATATTAAAACACAAATATATTTTTCTGAAATTGCGTAGTTTTTGTAGTATAGATATTTGATTTATTAAAGTTTTACATACATATACATGCGCGTATACATAAATATGCGCGCTAATTAAAACCATCTGCTATAATTGATTTAAATCTTCAATAATTTATTGATTTGGAGATGTAAAACCAATTTTTATGAGCACTAGATAATAGCTATCTATTCTAGCATTTAAAATTAGTTGCCTATATTTCTCAGAAATAATCATAACAATTTGTCTTCGTTCTTTAACAGATTAATTTGATAAAAATAAAATACATTAATGTTGATAAGTAAAAATCATATTATGAGAACAAACTTCAAAAATTATTTCCGCACAACAACAAGTCAAAAAATTTACGTAAAATTTAAAATTTACTTAAATTTTGCTTAAAATTTATCCCTTCGAAGTTATCTATTTAATACATAACAATGATAGATGATAACAGTTATAAATATTCAACCCTTTGTTTTTATCAAGGGTGAATTCACCCCTTACATAACCAGTGACCGTGTAATCAATTAACAGGTTGAATAAGATTGTGCGGAATTGGGTTAAATACTTGCTTAAATAGCAAAGTCTAATGTAGATAGATAACGTGTGATGTTTGTTTGAAAACAATACCGATAAACATAGATCAATAATATTATAAGGAATTCTGGGAAGAAATAAAATTACAAGATCCATATAAAATCAATATTAGGGAAAAGATATTGACCAGAATGAAACAAGCTAAAATCTGTACAAAAATTTCATGAATATACAAGATCCTTGTAACATATTGTAAGAGCTTGAATTAATATATAAGGTACTTACATCATGATCAGGCACGTAAGTGTAAACATGCAGCTTATCGATCCTGATCGTACCCTGGAAGGGATACAGCAGCGACCCTCGAGGCAGCTCAGCCGAAGTCCACACGCTGACGGAAGCCTCGCGCCCCCTCGCGCCACCAGGCCTCAGAGCCAGGCTCAGGTCTTGAGGAATCAACACCAAAGTCTCCATCTTCACAAAACAGTCTTATTCCCAATGTTCCACCCACAATCACCTCATAAATGAGTCAAATACAAAAATGTGACCGGCCTCGTTCATCACACTTAATGAGCATAAATAAATTAGTTACGAAAAAAATGTCGGGATGTCAGTTCGATTATCGGACGGTGATGTCGCCAACGAAATATCGGCGTGCGTGATCGATCGCCCCGTGATATGTCGTTGTGTATTAATCACTGCGCGAGAGTCTATAGAGCAACACACTCAAGTAAAAAAAGTTTAAAGTCCCCGAAAAAATGCGCGAACGTAACAAGACCAAGAATCTGTAGAGTTGTAAGTCCGGTAATTCGGTACAATATTACATTACGGCTCTGGGCGGGTAGTGTACGGCGCATGCGCGGTAGGATGCGCACGCGCTCTTCTCTGAACGTGCACTGAAGGAAGCGCTAACATTGACCTTAGCCGCGGCCGTGATCGCGTTTACAGTTCATTTTTTGTTCGATAAAAAGGAGAGGAGTAGAGCCCTACAAGAAATAACTGGACCCGATCAAGCGACATTGAACCTTGGAGCCATAGACATAAGATACTCTGACTTGTAGATGTAAGTTTGTAAGGTGTATAGTAAGGTGCTCCCCTCCAAAGGCGGCACCTGCTTGACCGTGCGCCGCCCGTCAGAGCGGCGTAGACCGCTGCGCTGCGCGCGCGCACCTGATCCACCTGTACATTATACGCATAATAGACATTTTTTTTAGATCAATTAAGATTTTTTTCTCATTACACATATTCGTGTTAGGTTAGCACCAATTTATATGCGTACTTTTTATAGTACAGTAAAAAATTAAACGGTTAGGAAATTTCGCAGGTCTCATAAATCATTTTATTATTGCATAATTATCGAGCAAGTAGAGTAAGTCCCGACTTGTTTTTATAATTAATCTATTAATAATAATCATTTTATATTTATAGGAACATTCAGAAGTATAACAGTTACAGCGATTAGTACTCATAATAAAATTACTTTTGATTTAGATAAAATACATTTATAGTTACGACTTAGCAGTTTTGATTTATATTATAGTAATAAAATTATGCCAGATATAAAAAAAGGATTATTGGCAACAAAAACATGGCTCTTTCTTTTGGACAGAGTCAAGAAAGGCATTGCAGGAAGCAGTAAGAATGTTGATACCTTAGTTTTAACTGAAAATATATTTATAAAATCACAATTCATGATCTTGATATATTCCATAGCGCACTATTATTATAGTCTAAAATAAATTTGAGGCATGTTACAAAATTAATGAATGCAAAACTGGAGTCCAACAAATCCATATGTTTTTGGTAATAGAAGATTGAAACTCAAAATGAGTCGTAGCTAAATGATTCATATTAAACATTATTATTAACTATATCCGACATCCAACAGAAGCACTATAAAATAAGTAAATCAGATAATACCTAGACAGTACGTATAATTCTCGTGTTCTATGCTTTATGCGAGGTAGTAGGTAGACAGAATAATTCTGCTTTCCCTCTTAGAAAATAGCCGTGATTTAACACATAACATACAGACGTAATAAGTCGCATGTATATCAAACTGGTCGCGACTTTTCTAAATTACGAGTCAGTGTATTATAATAAAAACTTCGTACGTACTGCTTTATGGCTTTCACACGCTTACCTATAGCATTGTTCAGCGAAGCCTCAAGTTCAAATGTCTTTATTGTCTAACTAAACTATGGAAAAAATGTACGTAAATACTCATGTTTTGCGTAGTGACTGAAAGTTTTACATTTTAAGTGTTATGTAATGAGATTTTGGTGCTGTACGATTCTTTATTTAGGGGCGATAGTTTGTCGAAATGTAGAGCCGCTTATTGGGGAATCACCAAAGTGCCGCTTGGTGACTTAAAATGGTATTTGGAGAAACAAAAGATGTTTTGTTCGAAATATCTCTAAGCAACTTAAACCATGAGTGGTTTAATATTATTATGACTGTATTGTAACAGGTAGATTACATGAGAGTCTCTTCGTTGTTAACATTCAGCTGTTGTGATTTTCTTTTTGCGTGTTATTTAATTATCAATCATAAAGACAAAAAATGTTTCTACCCAAACAAAGACCAAATAGGTATTATGTAAAGGACCTCTATTTTAAGGAATAATTTTATAGTGACACATGTCGAGAAAAACTAGGAGATAAGGATAATAATATAAATAAAATATACCGTGTGCATAAAAGTTTACAAACACATAAACTAGTGTACTATCGATATCTATATAATGATTGTACCTGAAACTAAAATACGCCACAAATCAACTAGAGCTTAACGCATCAACTTTAAAACGTCACTCGAATTTCGAAAACCGTCTCACGAAGGTATTTTAGAAAAATAATCAAATGAAATTGATCGATATTGCCCACAGCCGTAGTGTTATGATATCGGATCCTCCTTGTCCAAGACCGCAGGTTAAGCACTGAAACTCCCAACCTGCTAACGGATTCCCAACCTTATTGTTTGGACTGTAGAGTTTATTTTTGCGTGAGTCAAATTGCCACACATGATACGAAATGTCGACGACCTGAACGCACCTGCCGCAACCACAATCCAACTTGAACTATATTAGGTATGTTATAGGAATTTAAAAACGTGTTACAGACATGCAACGTGACTTTCGTATTTGACATTTTTGTTTAAGGGTTGTTTTGAGTAACGGTTCTCTATGCCGATAGGTGAGGGGACGTTAGCTCTCGTTATCCAATGATTGATGCTTAATGAAGCTGGCTTTAATTGATAACTTTTCTCAACGGGTATTTTTTATGCGACTGAATCTAGTAGGCAGACAAATATTTTTATGGATATTATAAACCATTATAAACTCTTCGTGTCATTGTCGTAATTAATACCTATTCGAAGACTAAAATTCTTCATGAATATGTAGGTGCTGTGTTATGTAATTTGAGTATATGAAATTAGGGAGCAATTACCTATACTTGTAGTTAGTCTAGGCCAAAACAAAAAGTAGTCCAAAAACCAAAAAAAAAAAATACTAATTATGTAAAAGATAAGTAATCTACATTCTTACAAAAACTTATTGTTCTAGGTACCTACAGACTCAAAGAACAAGATACCAACAAAAAAAGTAGCCAACCGTTACTAGGCTAACCAATACAAGAACAATACACCACAAAATCAATTAGCATAAAAATCATCACAACTATCACAAAACATTCCAATTTAAAAAACTCAATTTCCGAATCGTGTTGCGCATACGCAGCGGGGCGGGGTTTGGGGCGTGGCCGTGTAAGCCCCGCCCCGCTCCGTGCTTTACCGGTGCGCAAAACCTATTGTTCACAGAAACGACGATTTTTATTTGTCAGTTGAAACTTGAATGTATTTGTTTAAAGCATAACTATACATACGATCTATAGTTATAGATGTATTCGTGGTTTGAATAGAATCGTTTTTGGTCGGCATTTGTTTTCGGTTTTCTGTTTTGCGTACAATAAAGTTCCATACTGTTTTGGAGCTATGTATGTGTAAAGGCACAATGTAGTTCATATATTGTTGAATTAACGAGAATAAAATACATTAAATTGCTTAATAAATTGCCTATTAGGTATTGGGTATTTAGCTTATAAGTTTTTAATATTGTAATAATTATAAGGAAATCAATAAATTATTATGTCTAGACGTATAAAGTCTTGAAATTATGATTTCCAACTTATCGAGCATTGACCAATAAATTGTTTCAAAAGACAAAATATTATTACTTATGACGTCTTAAATAAAAATCGTTTTACCTAAATTAGCTTACGTACATTAGAAACTTGTTAGATCCCAAGGATATTATTTGTCAACTTATTAGCATTTTTTAAATACGACGTAAAAATCTAGCTTTTAAATTAAGTATAAATTATACTTGAAAAGAAATGTGATATAAATTTAATTATATTACTGTCATTTCCTCTGCTCTAGATAAGTACATATTAAAATGTATTTTTAGACAAATGTCCCGTTAATTGTAAATGTAGTCTTTACTCATTGCCGCGATATACTCGTATATCATTCATGATAAAATTCTACTTATTCGTCATTTTGTTATAATACTCGTCAAACTACTTTTGGAAACATACGACAGAAAATTGCGATCTAGTCGCTGCGTTTGTTTGAGTTACAAGTTTCAAAGTGGAATGACTAGACTAGCTCTAATTTGTTATGTGAATAAATCGTTATTAACGTACATTGTACCTACCTATATCCATTAGTCAATATTTTATGAACTTGAGCTAAAAAAACCTAACAACACGGGTATTGAGATATTTTAGAGAATAGCAGATATAATAACATCCAGATCATGTTTTTTTTTTAATCATCAAAGTCTATTTTTTTATTTTGTCTGTTAATCAAAACCTCCCGGGACTACCTATTTGAATAACATTTTCTTATCATGTCTACGCACTGAGTAGCTACTCAATCATTGTTTAATAATTATTATACTTGTATTGGTCACATGTCACATCATTTACTCATACAATCCAAATATAATTACTTTGATTGTATGAGTAAATGATATCACTTTTTCATCAACAATACGCATACTAAATCTCTACGTATTTTTTTTCCAACAAACTTATACAGCGTACACTTCCACAA
This sequence comes from Autographa gamma, assembly GCA_905146925.1. Lineage (NCBI taxonomy): Eukaryota > Metazoa > Arthropoda > Insecta > Lepidoptera > Noctuidae > Autographa > Autographa gamma. The sequence goes on along the minus strand of LR989856.1, from coordinate 9,890,300 downwards.
TATCTAACCGTATATTCCGCACTCGATGATCCCACAGCAGACAGACACTAAGCGGTCTTAACCCGTCACGCGTCCGTGTGGCTTAATTGTCATTAAATTCAACTCAATTTGTGTTCCAAACGTATAACGTTGGTGTAACACGTCGTCTTCGTTGCGGTATTGTACCGTCAATTGTTTTTTTTATTTTTATATTTCAGCTTAAAGAATAAATGTTATATAAATCGATGGCTTGGACCTTCGTGAAATGCTGGGTGATTTGAATTTACCACCCGCTTTGGTGGGTTGAGTGACTGAGATTTATTTTGTCATTTTTATTGACCAAAATGCGTCATTTAATCTGCCTGCAAAGACCACTTTTTTGTATTTTAAACAAGAACTTAGTGTTGAAATTTACGCAACATTTTGAACTGACAAAAGTTTAATCAATGGTTTACTTTGTTTAAAAGCCTGTAAGAAGAAGCGCGACTTAAGATATCTACTGAAAATATTGAGCCCAACACTGTAGTAAGGATTTAAATGATTTTAAAGCCCCTGCTTCATTTTTCGTGAAATACTTTGTAAGTACAGTTATTCACATTTTTCTTAAACCTCTACAGTGTCTTCCAATCCTCAAAGCATCTAATACTTGGCCATATCCCAACAAAAACACCAACATTTAAAGGCATCAAAAAACAAATAAGCATCAAAACATAACATCCAAACAGGGCCCGCCGAAATCGGATTGTCCCTAATCTTAAAGGTGCGGTGACACGCCGACACGGACGACTCGTTCCAATTTTTATTTTAATACATCAAAGATACACATCTTAATTTTTTGACGCATTCAGTGGCCTGTCCGTGCTTTGTGGTTTACAATTGACATTCTGTCGGAATTGTACCTAGATATAATATGATTTCGAGTAATGCGCGGCTGGTGTTATATTTCATTGGTAATTGGGCGCGTCTTGTAAATGTTTCGTGGGATTATTGCGCTGAGCTTGAGCGTCTCAATTTCGTTGGCATTTTGTTTATGTAAATATACATACTTCTATTGTAGAGCGGTTTTTAACTTGAATATAAGCAGTATATAGTTTCTCTACTATATTATGCATATATAATACATTTCAACCTTCCATTTGAATCACTTTATCTACTATAAAAACCCGCATCAAAATCCGTTGCTTAGTTTTAAAGATCTAAGCATACATAGGGATAGACAGCGGGAAGCGACTTTGCTGTATACTTTGTAGTGATAGTGATGTGGCCTATGAACGAATGCAGCCCATGTGCTTAAAGAACTAAAATTTAACTTTTCCTTTTGATTTAGGTATATGCATGGATGGATCGTGTCTAAGTTGATATAAGAAAGCAAGGAGTGAATGCTGAGATGTCCAGTAGGAAAGATGAATGAGAGCAAAATACATGTTCGGCAGAATTCAAATAATTGGGAGCAGAGCAGGGACATAATTATTACATTAGGTTAAATAAGGTCTAACTAAGTATGGAGGGACCATTACTAGAACTCAAGACTTTTTTGAATAGACCTCAATAGACTTATTAAAAATGATTTCCAAACGATGTTTACGCCATCAAATTCATCATATTAACAAGAACATTTAACCAGCATCGATATTAATTAGTGTACATTTTTCCACACATTTCGGTACACTCGACTAGTTCCGGACACGAGATTAGTTATTCATGAGCCCTTCATTCGAGATACATCGACGTTGAACTAGTTAAACCCGAAGCAAGTGAAGCTGCAAGCTTATGACCGTAATAAATTGGATTGGAATCTCATGTATTGGTCAAATTGTACTTGTATCGATACTACCGATAAAATCACTCTTTGATTTGTAAAAACATAACAAGTAGCATAATGTCAACTAAAATCGGAAATAATACTCGTAACGTGATCAAGAACTGTTCAATACGTAATAAATTAGCTAATAAGAAGAAATAGCCTTCTCTATGTGGGAAGAGGCCTGTGCCCAGCAGTGGGACGTATATAGGCTAGATTATTATTATTATTATATAAAGAAGAAATAGGATCCTATATGCTATTTTCAACTTTGGAAAACGCCAAACAACATTCTAAGTTGAACAAAACAGCAGTTATGTTTTCTTTAACCGACTTTATAAGGAAGAGGTGATTAATTCAAATGTATAATTAGTTTACTGAGGAAAATGTAGATCGATGTAAAAATATTAATAATGGTTCTTTTATCATTTTTATTTTTTTCTCTTTCATTTCTCAATTTAATTCTTCCTTTTTCTTCAACCATTTTTTAACTCTCTCCTATCCAGTTTACCCCAAATTCCAGTAGCGTGGAGTTATTCGAGCCAAACAAAAGAAAGGCAACACAAAGCGACGGCTCCTTCATTACGCATATGTTTTGCATGCGATCAACTCCCACTTATATTTGAGTTGTCTTCCGGGCCTGCGGCGTACGCATTCCTTCACGCTATGTTACAGATTTAGCAGTTTCGGTAAGGCTTTTGATAGGATACTTGTGTTACATGCTGCTGTAATGTAGACCTCTTTTTTTTTCGTTTAATGTACAGCAATTATGAGCATTTGTAATTTCATGCGACTCGTTACTCAAAACTAAAATTCAAAAATCATTTGTTGAAAATAAAGTATAAGAAAATATGAAATGACGACATGGCTTTGGATAGATTTTGGTTCTAAATGCTAAAGTAATTTAAAAAATCCCGATCCTAAGCTGTGCTTATCTGATAAAGGTATTTTTTTTGTTTTCACATAATTTAGACACAAACACAAATAAATATACATTGAAGAGCAATGTACAGTAAAAGAAATGTTACAGGTGCACAATAATATGTTATTTAATAACCCATTATTACAAACATAACTTACTAATATAAGGAAACTTCAGCTAAACATTACTAGGCCTAGAACGATAGGTAATACACGTGCATTTAAACATCTTGCAAGTTACAAAGTATCTCTGATCCCACAATTGTAGTTGACGTCGAACAAGGCAATCCAAATGCCATATGGTTAATATACTACGTCTGCGGGGGAAGCCACATGTTGTTGTTAGGTACTAGGTAACGTACTAGCAAGCTGTTATTGGTTTACTGTATTAAGTGTTTAAAGCACCTTGCAAAATAAGGTGTTTGTCAAAATTTTGTACACCTTTGAGGACCTAAAAACCTGATCTAAATTGCTACTTATGAAGAATCAGCCGACCAATGTCGAAATAATAAGACTTTCTCAAAAAAGATGTAATATGCTCGTAGTCAGTAGTCACTAAATATATGGGATATTTCATAGTATTATTTGTTTTGAGAAAGATAAATAATCTGTTTTGTTAAGCTGTTTATTTAAGCGTTTCTGCACAGTACTTAAAATTTGATTTACCTTAACAGCAAAAAAAAACGCTTTTCAACTTTAAAATTGAAATAGTACATAAAACATACTTTTCAATGTCACTGTCCTAACCAACCGCAAACCGATAAAACAAACTACAAACAAGGATTAGAAAAATGATGTAACAATTGGAAGGGTGTTCCTTCCAATTGTTACATCATTTTTCTAATCCAAATTATAACTGACAGGATCTTTACCATCCATTTTGTTTCAAAACTACCTAATTGCCGGAAGGTAACCAGACATTAAGAACATCGGTACAAGTCACTACAATCCACTTAACTTGACCTCTCTGAAGTTAGGCATGAAACGAGTATGAGTAGTACAAGCGCATCATGAAGTAACCATGTATACCTTATGAACATAAACGTGAATCACGTCTTAAATGTCGCTGTTACATCTCATGCTGTCTTTTTCTCTTTGTATGTGTAAAAAGAGACAGATAGACATTTAAGACTATAGTTACATTTTGAATATTCGGCGGTTAGCAATTGACAAGTACTGATTAATATCTTGAAAACGCAAGGTCTTCCGTCTGAAGTGCAGCTAACTTCAGACGGCTCAAGTTACATCAGTTGCTGTGTACAAAGTAAATGGTGATCACAAAAACCATAGCGAGCAGTGGGTTGTTCCGAAACGACGGCTGATTTAACATTTAAATTCGGTCCTCGGGCGATGCAGGAGTCTAATTGTTCGGCCGCTGCAAATTATAAATTCATTAAGGAAGCTTTACCCGCGGCAATGGAGATTTTTCATGTACGTTTCGTTTTCTTATTGTGTTCATACTAACGTATTTTATTTCAATGTGTTCGTACTTTTAGTTTTTCGTTTGCAAGTGGGAGTTGGAACAGTTTATTGTGTGACTGTCACAATATTGGGTGTCATTGATATGATATTGATAAATTGATTGTTTAAATTAATTGAGTGTTTTGGTTTAGGATTTGATTGGTTTTGAATTTGATTTGTTGGGTCGTTAATGTTGGTAAGAGTGACATATTCATTATTGTCTATTACAGTTGTTTTTTTTTTCATAATTAGTTTAGTGGGTTACTTAAATTAAGTATGTAACGAGGGATAGAGAAAAGTCTATACAACGTTATATATATTTAAGGGTATACCCTTAAATATATATAACGTTGTATTATTAAAACATTACCATAATTGAAACCAATTTCTTACCATACTTACCTTTTAAAACCTTGAATAACTTGCTTCGATAGTCAAAACTTAATGATGTTCGTAGAAACAATTCGAAAGATAGCATCTTACAACATTATTCAATAATGTGATTTTAATTTATATCACATACAAATTAAAAAGTATGCACGATAAAAAAATCTGTTCAAATTTAAATGTAAAATAAAAACAAAACAGTTATACAAAATTCAAAGTATAAATATATATTTTTGACGCCTTATCTCAATGCTTTTTCAAATTCTACAGCCAATTGTTTATACAGAGTTCATTAACCCTACAGTGGCTAAAACATTCTAAGACGAAATTAATTGTAAAGTACGCTTAAGGCGTCTAGTTAAATTAATTGTTGGTATTTATAACTATTTTTCAAACCATAGTGTTCTGTTCTCTCATTAAAGATGTATAGAGTAAAAGTAATTAGGTTTTGTTAATGTGGGTGTATGTTAGATGAATGGTTGTTGTTACGAATGAATGTAGAATTAGTTGGTGATCAGTATTTTGGATGGTAAAGAAATGGTACTGGTAGCGTTGGTTGAGTTATGCTTGTTAATGTGATTTATTGCGTTGTTTAAAAGATCGTTTGTGTGCTTGAAAATAAACGTATTTTATTTAATTCAGTATTGTCATGAAAATGTATTTTTTAATACATTTCTAACATCGTGAGGAAACCTGGATTCCCAAATTAGGATCACAAATCCCCAATCCGCAGAGAGCAAGCGTGGTGCTCAATGCTCGTGCCTTCTCTATATGGGAAGAGGCCTGTGCTCAGCAGTGAGACGTTAAAAGGCTGAAATTATTATTATATTATAACACATTTTTATTTTACGAGTACGTTGTACGAAATTGCATCACATGTAGACATTAAAAAGTTTTTTTTTTTTATCTAAGACATTTACGTTACTCTTTACATTACGTAATTGATTATTTCCCCATTTCAGTTCCATAAAAATTTAATTATAATTTATTCAAAGAAACGAATCAGTTCAGTTGCCTGTTGAAATGGTAGAATTTTAATGTGAATATGATTGCAGACCCATAAATGCACCTTCTAATATAATCAGGATCCAGTCCCAACCGTCGGTAGCTAAAGAAAGAGGTCCGTAATTAATAATTCTTTGAAATACTAAAACGTTTTGAGCCCAGAAGGGTCGAATGGTCGAATGGTCGAATGCTAAACATTTGTGCTAGAGGCTAGGTCTCCAAATTGCTTCGTTTTTTATGAAACAGTTAAAGATATGACTAATATTCGTTGGGATGTGGTCCGTAGATATAGGATGTAGGCAAAGTAATAGGTACTTATGTGATCTAACCAGTACCCAGTGGCGTGTTTTCGGCCCTGGTAGGCAGACTCGTACATGGAACAACTTAACTGTTTAGTAATTACACATACTTACATATTAAGAAAAATATAATATTTATTTATGTGCCGAAAGGCGTTTAAATAATTTGCATCGTAAAAATTGAGCGATAATAGTCTCTCTAAAAACAGATTTGCTCTAAATGTCAATTTTTTTTTCTGTTTATCCTGAAAACACCGCCCAAAGTGCCTTTGAGTTAATTTTTTGTATTTCTTCTCAAAACAGGAGCCCTCATAATATTTTAACCCGTTACTTCCCATCGACTTTCGCTTTCAAAACTCCAATCTACACACAAATTTGTTAATTCCTTCTTTTTTATCAAAACTCACGAAATCCAAAAAGCAGAACGTTTCAAACGTTTACATTCCATTTCGCATTTCCAGACACACATTATGTGTGTATGCAATTTGAATAACGCCTACGGATAAAGAATGGCAGCTATCATTTAGAGCAGTACCATGATGACTACTGTTGTGCGTATTCGTAATCGAGGAGGTAAAGGAACTAGAGGTGGGAATCGAGATGTCTTAAATCGATTGTTTGTCATTCGATTAGTAGCTTGATGTCTTAAATCGATTGTTTGCGAATCGATAAGAAGCTTTCGAATTTCGAACTCGTTGCAATTCCAAAAAAAAATTGCTTTCGTTGATTAGGTACAACTTAGTTATGCGTCAGGAAGAACTGTTTTTAAATAGATACGTCATTGGGTAAATAAGCGAGTAAAGTTTATTGGTGCCCTAGAATGCATTGAATTTCCGTTTAATTATATATCACAGAAACTATTTTAATGCATGCTAATTAACTAAGTAGAGTGTCGACATAAACCATGTGAAAAAGGAAAGAACTTTTTACACAGGCATTTCTCTCAATTAATCGTCGATGTAGGTAGCCATATTGCTATGATCCACTGTAATTTAAGTCATTATTTTTTTAACTATTCAATATATCTAATGGTAACCATTGTTTGGTTCTATTATTAAATACTCAACGTAATTTTTAACATTTAATTTTATCGTTTGTTCAATATGCGGTTGGAATGCATACTATAATCTCAGTTGCTATTATTTTACATTCTTATTACATGAAATTATACAGCCTACATACACGATTGCTTTAAATAGTTGGTAGTAATATATAACTACGCAAATTGTTTTCATAGTAAGCAAATCGAATCGAATTATAATCGACCAGTTAACGAAATAGCCCATCTCTATTCTAAATGGGCAATCAGATTCGAAAAAGGAATGATTTTGATATGCAAAGTATTAAGACCTTTTTTTTTGTAAAAAGGCTGTTTTAATATTGGGCGTTGCAAATAAATGGATATGCGTGAAACGAAACGGTAAGCAGGAGGCAATTTTAGAATTTATGCTTCTAATGTTATTGCTGTTTTTATGAGCTGTGTGTCTGAATACTTTAGCATGGCTTTGTAAAGAATGCTGTGCCCGTGACTTCGTTCGCTTGAATGATGAAACTTATTTAAGAGTTTTTCTTGTAAAGTGCTATTTGTTTATTTGTTTAGAACGTTATATATCGAGCATACCTCTAGCTCGCTAGTCTCATTCGCCTAGCGTGTCTCGATGTAGCAGAAAGGTCTCATTCTGGAAGGCAACGTGTTATAAGTATATCCTTCTCGACTTTTAATCAGAATACTTAATAAAACATTTACACGGGTAAGATCTATATTGCTGTTCCTCTAATTAAGGACTGTACAATGATCTAATAACAACCCCATATTTGGAACATTCAACCTGATTCGATACACCATCGCTAAGACCCCTGAGTTACGAATAAAGATAAACTAGTTAAATAATATATTAATCTATTAAATATATATTAAAAATGGAACTTTCATTTTTTTTCCATCTGTATCGTAGAGACAAATGAATGTGGATGGGTATACATGCAGAGGAAGACCAAAAAAGAGATGGATGAATTGATGGATGTGTGAAAGATGATATGAGAAAGAAAGGAGTAAATACTCAAATGACAAGTTGTAGAGATGAATGGAAGCTGAATACGCATTGCGCCGACCCCAAATAATTTGGAACAGGGCAGGGAGATGATGATGATCATAGAGACAAATCAGTCGGTGAATTAACACATTTCAATCAGTAAACAAATGAATGCAGTACATTCATTTGTTTCCCGATTTTAAACTGTAATTTAAATATGAAATATTCTAATTAAATGAATAACAACGAGTATGTCAACTCCGAGAAAGCGTATACACTTTAATAATTAAATAACTTCTACGAGATTTGACGGAACGCCTTCCTACTATTTAATAGCAAGCGTGTGTCTGATGATGAATTTGAAACTGATTTCTCGCTTCGTTTTCGTGTTACGTTCGTAAAACATGATCTCACTATCAAGCTAAAAGTGTTTCATTTTAGATGATAATCCAAATAATTTGGGAATCTATAAAAAGGTTTTATAGTCGTTTTAAATGATAGGTAATCCAATCTATTTATCTCTCAATCGCCATCATCATATATCGCCATGACGTCACAGAGCAGGTGTAATAGTAAAATATAGCGCAGTCGAATCTTATCATTCGACCTTCGCTAATTAGGTAGCTAGGTTACCAACCTTATCAAAAGCTTATCACTCGGAAGTGTCGTGAAACGACTAACACAGAAGTCGTTAAGTACAGTTTTATAGTTAACATTACGTCTTGAAATAATATTACACAACTTTTAGTAATTACGAACTTACTCTAAAATTTTCTTAATTGCGAGCTTGTTGTACTAGTGGTTAGTGACCCTGACTGCTATACCAGAGGTCGTGGGTTCGACTCCCACCTAGGACAAATGTTTGTGTGATGAGCACGATCATTTGTTCTTCGTCTGGGTATAATTTATCTATAAAATGTATGTATTTAGAAATATATAAGTATTTTTATCGATTTTCTGGTTACCATCTCTGCATAGCTTGAGATCAGATAACCGTTTGTCATTTGTCCCGCAACATTATTATTAATGTAATAAAATTAATTATAAATACAATATTTTACACTTATTTTATATTACAATACCTATATTTGTTGCTTGCTTATTACGCAACAAATAAAAAGTTTCTACTACTTCTAGTTTTAGTAGCTCCGTAACAAATTACCTTTGTGGCGATCTCATTCAAATAGAATAGTCTTGATGAATACATCGATATATTACCTTCCAATTACCTGAATTATTCAACGTTCAATTATTTCGATTTATTTCAAAGGATCGCACCAATTGTACGGCAGTTGATTTGTTTTTGTTTGTGCTTACAAATCTATGGGTTATTTAGTGATGTGACGTCATAGATAGGCAAATGATAGTACAATGATATTTTTGTGATTGGGTATTCTGAAATCCTGTTTAACGAATTAGATATTATTAGATGATAAAAAAACATGCCTTAATAAGCATGACCTTTTATCTTTTGTGTAACAACAAAAAAAAATGTTACGTAACTAAGAGGTACAAATTAAATGAGGTAAATATAAAATTAAGCCATTTATTTAAAGCTTTGTTTAGGATCTAAGCAAAGTTTAAAGGAACTTATTGAAATGTATTGACAGAATGGACTCACAAACTTTTTTTTTAATGCAAATAGATTAGTATTTCAGTCTTGTTCTGCTAGAAATTAAAAAACAAACCTACAGAATCGACTCCCGATAGGTCAACCATAAAATGTTCATAAATAATTGCTTACATACATAAAACAGGTACTTTAACTTCGGCCGTTTATCAGTCTTTTATAATACCGATATTCTTTAGAAATTCACTTACTACACGGAGTGCTAATTGCGAGCAAAATGAACAGATAATGATGCCCATTCATAGGTCGACTGAGTAGTCTTAGATATTCTCCATTAATTTTCCTTATAAGTAAAGTATGTAGGTTTAGAACTTAGAACAATATTGGCATAATTATACTGTTTTTGGTATGGATGTAATAATGCAAACAATCGTACATTGTGTAGCAAATTAATATAGATCTGATTTTCAATTAGAAATATTATTATTAGAATTTTATTTTAATATTGTTTTCAAGATTTTCCTTAAGAAGATATCTAAGGAAATAAGGTATTATTCGGTATTATTTTATCAATAGTTTTTTTGGAGTTCCTTACATCAAAAACGGAAACCTTCTGCTTCTTTTCGTGTCAGCAGTAATCAGTAAACATGGTAAATAGTAAATAGATATAATATAAACACATGGGGTCACGCTAATGATGCCGTTAATAATTTAAAATATTCCATTTGACCAAATTGTCCATGTATTCTAATATCTTCGAAATCTTTTGATCACTCGTGTGCTTAACGACGTACTTTTTAGTCAAAGTTTTGAGAATGGTGACAATTTTTGTATTTATAGTAATACTAGCAAACCCGGCGAACACCGTTTCGCCACCAGAGTAAAAAAAAGGTTTTCCCGCTTTTATGTTAATTAAATTTTAAATATTGAATTAGTGTTCAAAATAAATACAAAAGAAAATGGTCGAAAACTAACCAATCCCTTATCTTCAAATAAACACAGTTTTCTTCTTACAGCAAAGAAGAAAAAACTCTTTGAAATTTAAAGTGTCAGTAAATATTGTGCGGAACTCTCTCCACTCAAGTAACTCGGACTTGTCCGTTTGTTTATCTTAATTTTGTCGATTTGTCATGATAGCACATTATTTTGTACGTTACTTATCAAATATTTGTGTGAATCAATTACCTACATTATTACCCTGATATAAATAATTATAATAATATTGTTACTAGATAGATAATGATGATTCATGATCATACAAATATAATCACACAAGATTTTAATACTTAAACTTTTTATAGATTTTATCACGGTATATATTTAGGTTTAATTTTCAGGCTTTTCGATGTCTCTGCAGGTGTTTGCCGGAAACAAGATACTAAATATATTAAATTCGTGATAAGTAATTTCATTTCAATGTCTCACATTTGAGGACACCTCAGAAAGCTATATTTTGAAACTAATAAAGAAACCAAGTTATAATAATATGTTTCGTAGTTCATTCATCGGCGTCATATGAATTACTTTGAACTGAAAGTACTTTTATGAATTTTTATATTTCTTGTTATAACAATTTTTAATAAACATCCTACCAGGGCCTTGAATCCTTGATTCAGCTATTTAATGTTGCTTGAATTAACCAATTGACCTGCTTCGTTTGGTCATTCTGCTAACTGTCTGCGGCTGTGGCTTATCTGAATACGAAAATTAGGCACAATGGCAAGTACGCTGACCGACCACTGACATGCATTTAAAATAGCGGAATGAGGCCCCAGATAATAACAACCTAAATCGCGACACAAACGCACAGTGAACAGCGCGCCTTATACCGCGGCTTGCCTCTCAAAAGATAAGGCGGACAGGAGCAAAGTCTAAAGAGATCCGACGACGATATCCCCCGGCTAACAATTAACAATGAGACATTATACTCAGGAGTAATGCTGCCGATAATTACTGGCCCAACGATTTGCGGCCACGTTAAATATTGTATGCTGTATTAATTGATGATTTTGAAAGTTTGTTTTCGTGATTTTTTGAGATTAAAGTGGCGAAGCTAAAGACCGAGATCGATGGAAATAATGAAGGGAGGCCTTTGCTCAGCATTGGGACAACGTAGGCTAGAAAATTAAAAAAAAACAGGAGGTTTTTGATTATTGTTTGTTTTGTATATTTGTAACGCTATCAATATCTACAGTAATCCTCTATTTTCAAGAAATATTTTTGTCGTCGTTTTGTATAGGGCCCTAAGGGGACCACATTAATTTAGTTAAGGTCTGTCCTGTTTCACATTTATGCGTAATAAATTTTATCAATCATTTTAAACCAGCCACTGTGAAGATAAGTGACTTTTCTACAAGCGTTAACAATGCCATAAATATAAATTACATTAAATGAATGGCATTTAATTTTGAAAAGTCTGGTGACTTAGGCACAGGCCAGAAGGAAGAGACGTAAGACTCACACGGGGCGCAGACATTTTTAATTTTCATACAAAATGTATAGAAGCGTCGTGCCCGCGCCCCGTCTCTTCTGTATGTTTTGCGTCGCGACGCTTCTATACATTTTGTATGAAAGAGACGCGGTAGGGACAAATGTCCGCTCCCCGTCTGCGTCTTACGTCACTTCTGTCTGGCCCGCGCCTTAGACTTGCCACTTCCATATATTTGAGTTATTCGATCGGCGTTAGATAATGCTTGTAGAAGTGTCACTTGGCAACAGAAACAAGGAAAAAGGAATTAAAAAAGCCTTCGCGTTATTTCGCAATAATATAAACAATAAGGAAATCTAAGTATTTATTTGTTATCATTGTTTTCATGTTTTTGATGTCATTGATTGGAGATTTTATTTTTATTTAATTTATTGATTTAGACTGATAGTAGTTGTGCCCGGCGATTTTACTAACCTTGCGATTCTTACAAGGCTAGTGGCGCGATATTAAGTATCCCAAAACCTTTCTAAAAACATCTTAAGGTTTTTTTAATAATACTATTAGATACACAGAGTTATGAGTATGAATGTGGATGGGTATACATGCAGAGGAAGATAAAAAAAGAGATGGATGGATTGTGTGAAAGATCATATCATTTCACACAATCCATCCATCTCTTTTTGAAAGAAAGGAGTAAATACTGAGATGGCAAGTTGAAGAGATGAATGTGAAACACAAGACATAAGACATTTATTTCATAACAAACTTACATTTGTGTAGAAAATTCGAAAACGCAATAACGAACGTAGGAAAACAAAATACACACATTATTACAGACTATTATTTTATATGCATAAGACACATTACTTAATACTTTTGTCTTTCATATACTCCTCAATGCTATAATAACATTTTTTTGTTACGTATGCTTTGAGTTTATTGTTGAAAGTTTTTATGACTTATTATAATTTTAAAATCTGAGGGTAATTTATAAAATAACGTGACAGCTTGTACTTTGGTGCCATGTTGTACATCATTCAACCTTGTTGAACCGTGCTCGCTATGTCTTTTCTACAAGTAACCTTAGTAGCCTCTCCGATTCTGATTCTTGTTAGGTGTTTAATAAAATTAGTTAGGACCACTAATATGTAGAGACAAGGTATCGTTAGTATCTCCAATTTAATAAAATGTTCTTTACAAGATTCAATCTGTTTGATTCGTACCTTTGTTCTTATGGCTCTCTTTTGTATTACGAAGGCTGCATGCATATTATAGTGGTAACTGTTGCCCCAAAATTGAACTCTATATTGAAGCTTTGATTCAACTAGGGCAAAGTAAGTAGATCATTCGAAGTTGAGCTATTGTAAGGGGATCCCTGAGAGTCCTGATAGCATAGCAGGCAGAACTCACTGCACTTACTATCGACGATAGTTCTAGTTTCCAGTTTAACATTGAATCTAACTGTACACCCAGAAATTTTGCATTGTCCACGATTTCAATTTCATTGCCCTGGGAAATGACATTCAATTTTGCTTTATTTTCAACTTTCTACTTAAATATACGATTTGTCATAAAGGTTGACAAATCGTTCAAGAATATGATAAAGAAGATAGGTCCTAGGACCAAACCCTGCGGGACACCCCAAATCGTTTAATTTCGATTTACTAATTATTTGTTCACTTTCCACTATTGATTATATTTCAACGAACTGTTTTCTATTTTGTAAATAGGACCTAAAGAAATGTAAGTTTCTGTTCCTTATTCCATAATGTTCCATTTCCGTCAGCAATATTTTGTGATCGACGATCAAATTTGAATTTTGATATAAATAAAAATGAAATACAGTTTTCAATACAGATGTTTGTTGAATACAAGTGTTTCATGAATACAGGTGTTTCATGAATATAGGTGTTTCATGAAGACAGGTTTTTCATGAACGCAGGTGTATCATCAATACAGGTGCAAACTGTACCCCATTTAAGTTCTCCTCGTCATTCTGAAAAATTAACTCATCATTATTTATTTTGCTTGTATCAAATTATTAATGCATCATATCTGTAATGATTTAGCGGGTGTATTTAAAAAGATTAAAGAGATTTTGATAGACGACAAAATTATAATGTACCTTACAATAAATATTTAAAAAGTAGCGCTCGATTATAATAAACAGTAGTATCTAATATCACGATAAACCGATGACCAATACAAAATGATTAAATAAACTTATCATTAATTAGTCACATCTACATATCGAATTAATCTTTATCTTTATAAACATGTACCTAAAGGATAAACTTAAAAAGTTAAATAGTCAATCTTAACAATATAAGTTTAGAAAAACAAACGTAGTCGTCGGGTGTGGTTCAAATATTCATTAAAAATGAAGATTTTATATTTATTTTTTTTGTTATTAGCAGTTATAAACAATAGTAATATTGTAAGTGCTCGTATTCAGTTGGATTTACCGGATTCTAAATATTTTTTTAACAAGGAACTCTATGAATCTGTAATAGACGATGAACTGTGTGAAGAACAAATACAGTTCCTTCAAAGCAATCGTACAGATCTATTAATTGAATGTAAGTATTCTTAACATTTAATGTATTTGTGAAATTAATCCCATAAAAATGTTAATTTAAAATATAATTTCATAATAAAAAAAAAAACATTGTGTTGCGTTCAAATAAATTTATTTGAAAAAATAAGGGTAGTGGTAATGGACCACTACTACTTTCTCTTTATGGTTATTGTGCAACAATAAAATTTTAATGACTTTAACGTACGCGAAGGGCTTGGCAGATATGACAGACTCGTATTACGCAGTCCGGTGTAATAAGTTACTCTGTCAGCCAGGCTAGTTCTGTTAGTCTTGACTGAAAATTGTGTGGTGTAATTGCTCCTTTACTTAAAATATTCCTGGTCCCTTCTTTTGATAGAGATCTTTGCATTTAGCCTGAGCGCAGGCTTTTCCTGCTTCGCCGGACTAATAACCCTGGTCCGTTATTAAATTTGTTGTTCCGTGGTCAGCTGGTGTGCCGTCCGACAGATTACCCAAACAATCTAATTTTACATAATATTTTTAGTTATGGATGCTGGTTACCGAACTCCAAGAGGGGTGCTTACTGGAAATCTATTGGATCTGGGAAACTACTACCAATGTCTGAATATCAACGAAGAAATACCAAACTCAGTTGTAGAAGGGAAATACTGCATGATTAACCTTCCATTAAACCAAACATTGCCAAGCCTGCCAACATTCCCTGATGGTTGGCCTGAAGGATGGCCAGAAGATTGGCCCGAAGATTGGCCTGAAAATTTGCCTGAAGGGTGGCCTGAAAGCTGGCCTGAAGATTGGCCTAGACCACCGTGGGTTGACACAAACCCAAGAGCATTGAGGTTAAGAGAAAAGACAATGCAGAGCCTGAATAACTATTACAACCAAACAATAATGGCTCAGAATATGCTTAATCGAGCCAGTTTCGACACTGCCAGGTATTTAATTTATAAGTTTACATTGTTCATGACACTTATTAAAAGCATTGTAGTTAATCCACTCAATACTAGATGACACCACTATGATATATCGTCATTACCTTCAAGCCCTAAAGTACCTACTTTTGGATATTGGAAATGCAACACATAAAAAATGGCATACTAGTTATTTTGTGCTTTGATACGAAATTAATTATTTTTGCATTTTTAGAGCTGGCGACACTCCAGGTCTTGGAGCAATTACCTTTATGGTAGCAATATGCATACCTAAAGCATGCTCTACACGCACTGCAATGAATGCATTGTTTAATAATACTCCAATTAGTCTGAACTATGAGGAAAGATTCTGTCGACTTCCTGATGACAAGGCGTGGGTGGCTGGCGATTATGTTGCTATGTAAGTTAATAACCCTTTATTGATCACTTCATACTGCTACTTCTACATACTAAAGCTGAAATTTTATAAACTTACTTTACATCAGTTGTACGATTTGCCTCTTTTGGATAGATATACCCCTTCGGTTACATTATGTATAGTAAACATTTTGCATACAAGCATCGAAAGCAACAGGACGTTTCTTACTCCAATACTCCAATATTTCTTGTGCCTAGCCTTTTCCCAAACTTTTCTGATCCCTTTACCAAATCAACAGATTCTGCAAAATATCGTATTTTATGTAGCAGTAGTATTTTATTTTATTTTCATGCTTTTACCATAATATCATCTATCTCAGATTTTTGCAATCAATGTTATTTTAAAAAGCCTATTTTTATTTATGTAATAATTTTTCTGTTTTCAGTTCAATATTTTCCATCATCGGTTTCCTTGTTTTATTAAGTACGTCGTATGATGTATATCTCAATTACTATCAACAAAAAGGTAAGATTAAGTTGTTTTGTTAAAATTAAATGCCTCGGTCCACGGCACTGATAAATTAATCAGGAATATTCTTAATTTTACACTGATTGATTTTGAGGTGCCGTGCTTGACCGAGGCTACCTGGAAAATTGCCTGCCGGAACTCTAATACTCCTGTCTACCCATCTTCCCAGAGACAGTGGGACGAGCCGCTCTGCAGAGTTTTTAGATGCCTTATTTTACTTTATAATTTTTCTTATTTACTGTGTAGGCTTAGTTTTTTATTGTAAATGTCTTAAGTTTAATTTCTAATTGTCATGAATAACTAATTAACATGTTAAAATGATTGTCGTGTAATCTAAGCACGTGATTTTCCGTAAAGTGTAGAAGAACAAAATTCTTGACTAAATACGTTGCGTTTTCCGCTTATTTCTTCTCCAACCCAAGAACGAATTCGAATAACTTTATCATAACTAGCATTGTAATATTTTCATAATCTATTTTCAAATAGATAGATGATTATCAAATGAGTATTTGCAAATGTTTATCCTAATCTGCTATTAAGCAGATATGGATCAATTATTCTTTCCGCAATTAACATTTTGTGTTCAGATTCTTTTTTGTTGCATATATTATAACATAATATATTATACATAACCTGTGTCATTAATATGTTATGTCATAAGTTGTAGTTTTCTAAGCCGGTAACTTTTCCCAAGTGGAAAGGTATCTAATTGGTTCCTTTTTTTGTTTTGCAGATTCCTCAAAATCAAAACCCGCCCATAAGCTGTGTCTTGCTTTTTCTGTCATCACGAATTCTCGTCGCCTTGTCACGTACAATCCAGTTCCTGGTACCATAGAATGTTTGGACGGCATCAGATCCTTCGCTATGATGTGGGTCATCGTAGGCCACACGTTTAGTACACACGTAGGGAGCGGGATTCTGGCAAATCCTTTGGATGCTCTGGACGTAAGTTGAGTTTTGTTTTCGTTAATCTCAAACATGGCTAATTTCCTTTAGGAATTCATTGGTATGGCTGGCACAAATATATTTCGTACCCTTACAAAATAATTATAGTTCAAATCTGTTACGATTTTGACTTCCAAAAGACTTTTATGGCATAATAACCATAACATGTGTACTATATGGTCAATAAAAGTTTTTTTTTTTTTTATTTCTTTGTTTTTACAACGTCATATAGAGATTTGTGATTTTAGTGGGTAAGATCCATGGCATCCTTGTGGATAATGGCAGCTCCGATCACAGTAGACACATTCTTCTTCTTAAGTGGCCTTCTACTTGTGTACACCACTGCAGGAAAATTCTCAAGCAGTAAGTGCACTTGTCGATATTTGCAAATAAATCAAATATTTTTATAGAACTATGTTAAACAATATTGTTACACAAAGTATACCAAAGGTTTAGTAAACTTATAAACGATTTTTGTTTTAGTGAAATTAGTCAAGAATATCCATCTTTTCTACCTCAATCGTCTTCTTCGAATGTTCCCGATATTAGCTGCGACCATTCTTCTCCAAATCTCTATATTAAACCGAGTCACTGATGGACCGTTCATGGAAGTTGAAATGACCAATGTACACAACTGTCGACTCTACTGGTGGTCTACCTTGTTGTATATACAGAATTATTTGAACCCAACTCAACCGGTAAGGAACCTTAACTAACTTAGACGTTTCGCAGTAAATGCACATGATTGAAGCGTGACAACTGTCATTGGTTGACTATGTAACAAACAATCATGATGCTCACCAAGTGGACAGCAAATTCTTGTTTCGATCAGATTGCCAGAATCTGGGGTTTTACTTAATTCCTTATTTCTTTTCAGTGTCTACCCCAAACGTGGTACCTGGCTGTGGACATGCAACTTCACATTATATCACCACTTGTATTATTGTTCGTGCTTTCTGGCAAACGAAAGATTGCCTGGTCAGGGCTCATTATTGCTATGTTGGCGTCATTAACTAGTGCCACTATTTACAACTTTATCAAGAATTTCCCATCTTCGACTTTTGCATTTGGGTGAGTTAAACCGCTAAATATATAACATTGACTAAATTGACTGAATTTTTCCGTGCCAAGAAAATGGCATCGTTGTATAAAATAATCACATGTGAATAATAGGGTATTTTATACCAGACAGGTTACGTTATTTCCTGGTGTAATATTTTTTAATTTTTCAGGCGACCTGATGTAATGGACTATATGTTGGATTACTATGTCAACACATTAACTAGGGCGCCTCCGTTCTTTGTTGGATTAATAACTGGATACATTATACATCTAGCCCGTGGACGAAAAGTGCATTTGCCTGTCGTAAGTTTTTTCTTTCTAATTCATAGAGAGTTACTTTTGAAAATTTCAAAATAGAAATCAATTGTATGTTATTTATTGTAGGAATTAATAAAATGCCTAATCTTGGGATGTTAAATAAGTAGATATACCGTATGGGAAGATATATTCTCTAGCGAATCCGTATCGAATTAATATGGTTTTATTTCTATTTCATTTATTTCTATGGTTTTAAATTTCAGATCCTCGTTGCAATTATGTGGTGTTGTGCAGCTACAATAATGGTCTTGTGTGTGTATTCCCCATACCCACTTTCCCAGCCAGATTGGGATAACCAAATAGCTGATAACATGATCAATACTTTCATGCGACCAGCGTGGGCCATGGCTCTTGGATGGATGATATTTGCCTGTCAAAATGGCTTTGGGGGTAAGGGTATTTTCAGTCCTCTTGTATTGTAGCATTTGTAGCACAGGTAAAAGCAAGGTTCAAATTATAGGTTTCAGTTAATTACAAAATCTAATTATGTTAATATTCATCTTTAATCAATTAAATATTAATAAATGTAACTGACTTATCAAATAGCAAATGTATGCTATTGTAATGCTATAGTTTGAATACTGCATCTTTCACAGGTCTGCGTCGCATATATCCTATTTTTTATACCTATTTCTATTTCCATAATATTATTTTTGTGAGTTGCAATAATCATGTATTTAATTGTAGGTCCTATTAACTTGGTGCTGACTCTCTCAGTCTGGAAAGTGCTCGGACGTCTATCATACGCTATGTATATGGTGCACTTCCCTCTTATGTACATTGCTAATGCCATGTCCATCGCTCCTTTATACTTCACCGTGCAGTTCTTAGTAAGTATTAACTTTTTAAAGTCTTAATTATGATGTGATCTTTTTAATATTGGTTTAAGCGCCATCTATTGTCACATGCAGAAGTTCTAACACGGACAGTGTGGTTTCGTTTCGTAACTTACATACTTTTGTTATTAACAACGCAAAATTTTAGTTGCAGATGGCGTTGTCATAATATATGATTGTTGCTTTATTCATGAATAGTCCCTTAGGTCAGTAGATTTCCTATTAAAAAAATGTTCTATATTGAACTAAACTATACAAGACTTATCTCTTTTAAGGTGTTACTCTGTCGTGTCGTAATCCCACTAAAACAGTTTGACAGGTTTTTCAAACACTTACACGTCCGTAAAAAGTTTGTTAATATGTATTGATTTTATTTTCAGTTCTTGCGGTTTCTTTCTGACTTCACGCTGACAGTAATAGTGGCCTATATGGTAATGATTACGATTGATGCACCGTTCGCAATATTCGTCAAACACTTTATGGGTGGCGGTAAGTCGAAACAACTATTGCTCTAATTAAATTTAAACAATGCCCATTTTACATGGTAAACACATGAATAGTTTCCTTAAATAATAAAGAGACTAGCTAAAAAGATAATAGACTTTATGCTATTAGAGGAAGATCAAGTTTGAAAAGACCATTAACTAATGGTGATGTGAAAAAAAATATGTAGGCACAAAAGAGTCTGACACAAAAGTGTCTGTTGTTAATTATCATACTAATAATACTCAATCGTTTTCACAGGACCAAAGAGGCCACAAGCACCGAAACTTGAAGAAAAGGTTGCTAATGATGAAAAGTTACCTGAAGCTTGAAACTAATGCAGTTCAATGTCGATGTAAACTTAAATAACTACCTCTTGTATTACTCATTAGTTATTAAGTGCCTAGTATAAGAATAAATAATATAGGAATAAATTATTGATTCACAAGGAGAAATATAAGTCATCCCAAAATACTCTAATAATAATTGTAAAAAATATAGTTTGTTTTACGATTCATAAATTTTTAAAAATTTAGTAAATAAGACTTTTATTAAATAAAAATTAATATATAATAAAAATTGCTTGACTTTATATTCAGACTGCTAAAAAAGAAAAAGAGATGGCGAGAGCTAAAGAAAAAGTAGATAAAAATGGGATTCCTATAATTGATGTAATTATAGATGGCTGTTGGAGTAAACGAACGTACAAATAAATATATTTTGCTTTGTCTGGGGCAGCAGCCATAATTGGGAAAATTACTGGTGAAGTGCTGTTTTTGGGTGGGACGAAACAAATACTGCTGTATTTGTGCAAGAGCAGATAAATGGAGACCGAGGCTAAAACGTACCTACTTGTGCTATGAAAGTATACAAAGGCCCAACCGATATTCTACTAGAAGGTTTTAAATGTTCAGTAGAAATGCATGACCTCATTTACATATGAAAAAATATAGAAAAGCCGCCCGTATGATCATCTCACCGTGAAAAAATTTAGTGCAGAACACATGTTCTTAGAAACTTGTATAATAAATTGGTCCAGCTACAAACGGACATGAAATATTTATTGAGACAATTAGAAAAAACAATCGGCAATATTATAAAGATTTATAAAACTGATTCAGAATCAGAGAGAAAGTGCAATTTTGAGCTCTTTTATTGATATTCAGTTGGCTCATTGGCACGTCTTTGGCGACCATGGACGGTGCTGCATAGTTTTGTACTGTATTTTTTTTGTAGATAAGTAGGAAATTATGAGCAGAAAACTACCCTGACAACACGTTTAGCGATTCGATAATTAAAATTAAAAAAGTCGTTCATTTTTCTATTAATTTTAAAAATAAGAGAGGGAAAATAGGTGTTCTGCAAATAAAATTAAGTCCGTTTAATTAGACATTCTAAAAGGCATATCATTAATATAATATGCTGGAAATAAAAGGGGCCTAAGATTGAACCCTGAGGTACGCCCATTCTTATTACTTACCCAGGTGAAGTCACACGGCTTACCTACCTTTTGCTGTCTTTTTGACAAATATGACAATACTAGGCCAAAAGATTGTCCTCGTAATCCGTAGTATTTTAATTTAAGGATTAGAGTGTTATGATCAATGCAATCAAAAGCCTTGGAGAGAACACAAAAAAGTGCCAATGGCATCTTAATATGAACCCTCCCAAGCTCCCAAAATGTGAGAGACTAACTTAACCCCGTCGTCCGTCGTCGAACTACACTTAGTAAAATTAAATTGACGCTCGTCAAAAATATTATACTTTTTATTATTTTTGAGTTTATTAAATATATACGCAACGAAAACGAATATTTTTACTTATATTATCGTTCCCGATTTTATATATATTTTTTTAATTTATTGATTTAGATAGTAGTTGTGCCCGGCGATTTTACTCAACTTTCGATTCTTCCAAGGCTAGTAGCGCGATGTTAAGTATCTCAAAACCTTCCTATAAACGTCTTAAGGTTTTTTTTAATAATTCTATGCCTCCTTTGCCTAGTGGTGCTAAGCGCGACTGCTACGCTAGAGGTCTTGGGTTCGATTCCCGAGTCGACCAAGGTGTTATTGGGTTTTTCTGTGAAATTCTCAGTAGCAGGTCGGAGTTTGGATTTGTGCCCGATTAGTGGCAATAGGCTCGCCCCCTATTACATGGGATCTAAACATATCGGCGAACTGTGGGTGTACATTGGTACACCTCTGCCTACCCCTTCGGGGATACAGGCGTGATGATATGTAATGTATGTATTTTTTTTAGTAACCAGCATTTTTTCCAATTACACATTTATAGGGATTTTGAAATAAAATTATTTTTTAAGGGGATTAACGCTTTTGCAGTTGTCATGGTCACGGTTAGACTGAGATATCCAACTTGCGCGTAAAATTAAGAAATAATATATTATGATGTGCTTTTTTTTAACAATAATCTTTTAAGGAAAATCATAATTAAATACCTGTATTGTTAAGATATCAAACACGCTAAATATCTACTAGGAAGTTGAAACTATATATACTCAGTCAGCGTACATTGCCATATTTTAATCATTAAAAATAGCTAGGTCAGGCCCTAATCCAAAAATCTGTTGGGGATTTAATTGATTAATTATTTTATCACTGAACATATCTTATTTAGAATCATATTATAATGTTATACCGATACAATTATAAGAATCTTATTTCTATATTTGTTTTTATTGATACCATTGCGAATGTGACTATCAGTAGGTTTTATGCATTTATATTTATTTTGTGCATTTAATTTAACAAAATCAATTATGCACTCAAACTGTAACATACTTTTACAAACATGCACAGATAAAAAGATGCAACTCAATGTATCTTGTTATATGTTACTTCTGTTAAATAGAAAAGGTGCATTAGTAAACAATGTGTTACGAAAACCCCTTTCCGATCTTTAAAGGTATCGTTAGGTATCGATATCTGATAGTACTAATATAAAAAAAAAAAAACAGAAATAAAAGGACACCAACACAAGGATCTAACAATATGCCGCCAATAATGCCAACAATATAGTACATTTCAAAAAAATCTCTGATTTTGTGAAAGTGTACGGCAAAAATGATTACAATATCAACATTCATCATTATTGTTACGATCATTTACATTTCAATTTCATTGATTTTTTTTTCATGTGATTGTTAAACCACCCTTTAGGTCGGACAGGATTTTCTTAACATATTGCAAAATAATTTTTTCATGAAATCAGGTGTTGCATGAATACAGGTGTTTCATGAATACAAGTGTTTTATGAGTCTGTATTCAATTCACATGTACTTTTTATTTACGTCATGTAGACATGAAACACCTGTATTCATGAGACACCTGTGTGTTTCATGAATACAGGTGCAAACTGTACCCCATTTAAGTTCTCCTCGTCATTCTGAAAAATTTACTTATCATTATTTATTTTCCTTGTATCAAATTATTAATAAGCATCATATCTTTAATGATTTAGCAGGTGTATATAAAAAGATTAATGAGATTTTGATTATTATTCACACTCGTATTTATAGACGACAAAATTATAATTTACCTCAAGATAAATATTTAAAAAGTAGCGCTCGATTATAATAAACAGTAGTATCTAATATCACGATAAACCGATGAGCAATACAAAATGATTAAATAAAGTTATCATTAATTAGTCACATCTACATATCGAATTAATCATTATCTATATAAAAATGTACCTATAAGATAAACATAAAAAGTTAAATAGTCAATCTAAACAATACTAGTTTAGAAAAACAAACGTAGTCGTCGGGTGTGGTTCAAATATTCATTAAAAATGTATATTTTTAATTTATTTTGTTTGTTATTAGCAGTAATAAACAATGGAAATATTGCAAGTGCTCGTATTCAGTTGGATTTACCGGATTCTAAATATTTTTTTAACAAGGAACTCTATGAATCTGTAATAGACGATGAACTGTGTGAAGAACAAATACAGTTCATGCAAAGCAATCGTACAGATCTATTGATTGAACGTAAGTATTCTAAACATTATTATATTTTTGTGTAATTAAAATCATCCCATAAAAATGTTTATTTAAAATATAATTTCAAAATAAAAAACATTGTGTGGTGTTGAAGTAAATTTATATGAAAAAAGAAGGGTAGTGGTAATGGACCACTACTACTTTCTTGTTATGGTTATTGTGTGAAGATCAAATGACTTTAACGTACGGTGTAATAATCAGCTTTCTAGTAACTCTGTCAGCCAGGCTAGTTATTCTTGACCGATAATTGTGTGGTGTAATTTATCCTTTACTTAAAATGTTCCTGGTCCCTTTTTTGGTAGAGAACTCTGCAGTTAGCCTGAGCGCAAGTTTTTACTGCTTCGCCGGACTAAAACCCATGGTCCGTTATTAAATTTGTTATTCCGTGGTGAGCTGGTTTGTGTCCGACAGATTAACCATGCAATCTAATTAAACAAAATATTTTTTTAGTTATGGATGCTGGTTACCGAACTCCAAGAGGGGTGTTTACTGTAAATCTATTGGATCTGGGAAACTACTACCAATGTCTGAATATCAACGAAGAAATACCAAACTCAGTTGTAGAAGGGAAATACTGCATGATTAACCTTCCATTTAACCAAACATTGCCAAGCCTGCCAACATTCCCTGATGGCTGGCCTGAAGGATGGCCTGAAGATTGGCCCGAAGATTGGCCTGAAAATTTGCCTGAAGGTTGGCCTGAAAGCTGGCCTGAAGATTGGCCTAGACCACCGTGGGTTGACACAAACCCAAGAGCATTGAGGTTAAGAGAAAAGACAATGCAGAAGCTGAATAATTATTACAACCAAACATTAATGGCTCAGAATATGCTTAATGGAGCCAGTTTGGACACTGCCAGGTATTTAATTTATAAGTTTACATAGTTCGTGACACATTGACACATGACATTAGTTAATCCTCTCAATACTAGATGACACCACTAGGAGCTGTTTGTAATTTTTGTTTGTTTTTGTCAGAATCAGCATTTGCATGTGGAACATAGACCGTATAGATTATTATTATATAGAATATATCGTTATCGTTCTATAATAATATATATTATATATATTATTATAGATCGTATTTAAAAATTATGCAGGTCTTAAAATTATCCATAATAGACACTATATGCGCTGTAGGGCCAACCAGAAATACTGAAAAGCTATTTAAATTTTACAAGCATTTAAATCTTTGACGTTTCAATATTTTTTTCACAAGTTATAATATATATAAGTGGTTTGAAAGAAGATGTAGTGACAAAAATTTATAAAGGTATGTTGAGATGGTTTGGACATGTCGAGAGAATGAATGAGGAACGATTGACGAAAAAAGTGTATAAGGCGAGTGTGAATGAAAGTGTTGGAAGGGGTAGACCTAGGCGGACGTTTCTAGACCAAATCGGAGATGTCTTGAAAAAAGCATGTATGAAGGGAATTATGACAGTGGATGAAGCGAAACAAGTATGTAAGGATCGTAGCAAGTGGAAAGAAGTGGTCTCTGCCTACCCCTACGGGAAACAGGCGTGATTATATGTATGTATGTTATAATATTCAGGGTGTTAAGAAAACCCTGTCCGATCCATTCTGATTTAATAATGTTTTATAAAACTGGAAAAAAGACAAAAAGTTATAATTCAAAAAAGGCGAAAAAAGAGAGCTGGCTTCACCAGCTGGCTAGCCAAATGATCAAATAAAAGGCCACCAGAAATAACGACATAAATATTGTAGAATTTTTTGTTCTAATCACAAAAACTGCAATGTCAAAATTTATTGTTATTGTTAATACCATGAATATTCCAAATTTAATATTTTATTTGGGCATGTGATCGTAAAACCCATATCACTCTTCCGGGTTAAGCAAGGTTTTCTTAAGACCTTATATATGCAAACAAAATTCATGGTTTTAGGCTTCTTATAGTTAGTCTGCATTGTATTTAAAAGTTTAATCACTAACAGGTTGTTCTTTGTACGAGGAAAATGGCTTTATTTATTACCTATAGGCTATAGTACATCTGCCTACGAATTTTATTACGTATTATAAAAATTATATCATGAATTACTACCGTGGTAGTGATTCTGATATTGTTACATTTATTAATCATGGCAATTAATAATCAAATTATAAGAGTGCTGATTAACTAATCTAATCTCAAGATACATGACTCAACTACAATCTAATTAAATTATTTATATAGCAATACCCAGATTAAACCTTTGTCGTGATAATCATTAAACTACCTTTATACTTAGCTTTTCCGTTTCGGCGATATATAAAGATAAACAGTTGGCTGTGTTTGTCTTTATATCATTTTTAAACTTTAGACTTTTAAAACGTAAAGGTTTTTTGGAAGTTCCTCGATTTTATCAATATTATCATTGTAAAATTTAATTATTTATACATTATCATCTCCTGTAGTCCCTTCATCTAATGACATCTATATAAACAATAAAACTGTAGATTAAGCGTAACATTTTAAAGAGTTACATAATACGGACTATTTGGCTATGGAACATGTATGTATAGCTGAATTCCAACAGGTTTCATCTTTTATAAGATTGCTAAAACTGATAGGATATCGTCATTTCCTTCATGATCTAGAGTACCTACTTTTGGAAATTAGAAATTGGAAATGCAACACATAAAAATGTCATACCTGCTATTTTGTGTTTTGATACGAAATTAATTTTGTATTTTTAGAGCTGCTGACACTCCAGGTTTTGGAGGCTTTAGGGTAGCAATATGCATACCTAAAGCATGCTCTACACGTACTGCAATGAATGCATTGTTTAATAATACTCCATTTAGTCTAAACTACGAGGAAAGATTCTGTCGACTTCCTGATGACAAGGCGTGGGTGGCTGGCGATTATGTTGCTATGTAAGTTAACTAATTACCCATTTGTAATCACTTCATACAGGGATTGTTAAATAATTGGCATAGCAATACGTTTTTTGACTTATTTTCAGCTGAAATTTTGTAAACTGTTTTTACATCAGAAGTGAAAAAATGAAATGAAAAATGAAAAAAATGAAAAAGCGTTTATTCAGATGTACTACTTTACAAAATAACATGTTACTTCTGCCAAACTGCAAAGCAGTTTGTTGGCAGATGTAGCTCCCATTAACAGAAATCTAATGTAGTTACATAGGTTCTTATTGATGCCTTATTTCTGTATTACTTATATTAATAACAAGGTATTTGTGTGCGTTTAGCAATTGCGACAAATGGCGCAGTCCTAACACATTTTTCGCCAAGCGGTACAGAGGTATTTATATTTAAATACATAGTGCAAGAAAGCTATCAGATAGAATAACAAGTGCAATCTATGTTTCTTCATTTAAGAGACTTTGATAAAATTCTTGAAACAGGAATTTCTCCATTTTAATTTTAAATGTTCTTTTTGTGGTACTGCTGCTTAGTAACTTGACTGGTACGTTATTTAAAATTGTTGGCACTAAGTAATTTCTACATCTTTTACCATAGTAGTTTATATATGAAGGTGCTACGTATTTCTTAATGCACTTTTGCCTTTGTGGTCTTAAGTGTACCCTGTCTATTTTAAACTCATCATTATAATAATTTTCTACTGCAACTAATAATAACACTTTTTGATGAATCGGTAGCATTTTACATTCTAAAAATAGTTCTTCGTAATTGGTACTTTTACAACGTTTTTTTGTGTTTATATCAACTAACAACTTCATAAATCGGATTTGTAATAATTTGATTTTATCTAAATATGTTTTGAATGTATTACCATAGCATATCAAGCCATATGAAAGTAGCGAGTCCACCAGCGCATAGTAGACCGTGTACAAAGTAGCCCTATCCAGAACAAAAGTAAGGTGATGGAACTTTACAAGCACTAACCTGAGTTTGTCACAGAGGTGTGTAATGTGTGTTTTCCACGAAAAACTGTTATCTATAACTAAGCCCAAATACTTGTAATCTTCCACCACCTCAATATATGCACACGCACAACACGTCGCGTCGACATCATGAAGGCACTCATAGCTATGCCCCACCACGCGCGGCGGACGCTCACACTTTCTGAGATAAGGAGACCTTAAATGCATACATTTAGTTTTATTTATGTTTATTATAATCCCGTTATCGTGAGCCCATTTAGTTATATTAGTGAAATCCTCCTGAATTTTCTTTTCAATCACATCTAGTTCCTTATCTGCATAAACCAAACAAGTATCGTCAGCATACATGTATGTGCGACAGTTTCGAACCACATTGCACATGCTGTTAACGTGCATTATGTATCCTACTGGACCAAACACGGAGCCGGTCGGAACTCCACATGTGACGTACCTGGGTTCCCCAATGACGCCATCAATGACGGTTCGCAGTGTCCGGTTCGTAAGATAGGCACGGAACCACCTGTTAAGTGGTCCCGCGATACCACATTCTTCCATGGCCTGAAGCAGTTGGTGGTGATCCAAGGTATCAAATGCTTTTTTGAAGTCAATGTAGACCACCACCACCTGCTTCCTTTGGTTCAAACACTCATTGACGTCATCCGCAAACTGCGCCAAAGCGGTCGCCGTGCTCCGTCCACGTCTGAAACCGTGCTGTGCATGTGACAATATCTTGTTATTCTCCAGAAAAAGACTTACCTGGCTTACAATAAACTTTTCTACAATTTTATTTATCACCGAAAGTATAGCTATTGGTCTATAATTTGAATAGTCACTGTGCACACCTTGTTTAAATATCGGTCTTATTAATGCTGTCTTTAACTGATTGGGATATAGACCCTTTTCAACGCATAAGTTAATGAATACAGCTAATACAGGGCTTAGCTTTGATTTCAACAATTTTATTTCCTTCACTCTAATTTTATCTGCACCTTCCGATTTATTACTACTTAGATTATTTATTATTTTCTCTATATCCTTTGGGTAAGCTTTTTGAAAGCGCAATGAAATTTTACATCTATTGATATAGGTAGACCTGTCCAAGAACTTATGACTACACACATGTTTTAGATCTAAAATTTCTTTAGTAAATGTTTTAGAAAACTCATTACAAATATTAATTGTACTATTTGTTTTTCCTAAATACTTTAAAATTACAGAATCTACACTCTTCTTTTCCTTTCCTATCCATGAGTTGATTTTAGCCCATATTTTCCTAATATTTTTGTTACACTTCTTTATTTCCTCTCTACAGTATTTATTTTTTGCTTTATAAATACATTTGTTTACCATATTTCTATATCTAGTATACTGAATCCGCAAGTTCATGTCTTTAGGTTTTCCTTTCCAATATCTAAATAGCTTATCCCTTGTACTAATCATGTTTTTAAGTTTTTTTGTTATCCAGGGTTTATTTTTTCTCTTATTACCTACAGTAACTTCGAGTTTAGATTCATCATAAACGTCAGATAATATTTTACATAGTCTGTTATATAAGTCTATAGGGCATTTACAATCCAAAAGCTCAGTCCAAGATACATTTTTAAGTTTATCTAATACTTTACTATCACTTATCATAGTCTTACAAGATTGCGTATTGCTTGAAGGATACCTGACTGATTCTGAGTCACCCGCCACGCACATACCAATAACATAGTGGTCCGACAACTTACATGCTAATACGTACGCAGATATCATTCGCTGAGTTCTCACCCACACATGATCAATGCACGTCCGCGTCACTTTGTCCCCGTACACTTCCTCGCGCGTTACGTCACGTATTGCACATTCCATCCCAATCTCGCTCATATTGTTTATGTATTGACTAACTGCACTCGAACCGGTTTTACGCAACAGATCCAAGTTTGTATCACCGATTAATGTTATCTCACAGGCAGCTGGTATCTCCGATAATAGCTTATGTAATTCTTCCGCAAATCCATGTTTATTCGTCTTAGGTGGCTTATAGATAACCAAAATATGACTAATTATCCTTCCGTCTTGAAAAAGCTGACCATGTATCGCCTCGTAGTAATTGGAATGAATTATTTTTGCAGTAAAGTTGAGTTTATTGTTTATATATAGTAATATTCCTCCTCCTCTGGTTTCCCTCGTACATATGTATGTGTCAAAACCTTCTATATTGTACAAAGATAGTTCCTGCTGTCTAATATTAATCTCTGTTAATGCTATTATGTCCAGTTTCGCCTTGCAATCATTAATCAAGACGAGTAATTCATTAAAATTCTTTCTAAGTGATCTTATGTTTACATGACAGATACTTAAGTTGTTATCTGATGTTAGCAAATATTCTTGCCAACTGTCCATACATGTGTATTTACTGTATTTAATATTAGAACTGACGTATGACGCATGATCTTCGAATTTTAACAACAAACATATTCATTATTTAATAACGCGGTATTATACACGTCACTTGCTTTCTGCGTGTATACTTATGTCGCTTAATGAGCGAATAGATCGAATTTTTGTATCATTAGGGTCATCTTTTTTTATTAATACCCTTCCATTCTGTACCCAAATGTATTTAAATATTTCTTTTAACTCATTTTTTGCAGTCCATAGTAAGTTGCGTGTGTACTTCGTTAAATCCTCATTAACATAGATGCGTTGTTTATTGCCACTTCCAGTTATGTCATTATTGGTTAGCTGGTGTGTTTTTCGTGTAGCTAACCATTTTTCTCGTTGATTTTGCGTAGCCAAGGTAATAACAATCGGCCGTGCTTTTTTCTCGCGCTGTTTGTTATCGATTTTAATTTCTGCACCTACCCGCACTGCATCCAATATAATGCCATCGGCTACACCTAGTTTATTTGCTATACACTTAATTGTATCATTTATATCTTCATTTTGCTTTTCCTCTACACCAAATAATTCTACATTTTTTCCCTTCTCGCGAACTTCTAGATAAGCTATTCGCTCTTCCAGCGCTTTGTTACTGGTCTCCAGGTGCAGGTTCATACGTTCCAACGCTTTAATTTTTTTATCGGTTTTTTCCTTTTCTTCTATTAATTCTTGATATTTTTCCGCATAGAAACTTATGTCATCAGACATTGCCTCCAGAGTCTTTTTCATATTGAAGACTATTGCAAGCTTCTCGTTTACTTCAGCCAACACTTTCTCCGGTGTCGTCTTTGACATATCGACTTCTATTGGCGTCGGTCGGTGGGCCTGTGAGCTTTGGCATTCATCACAAAGTCCGACGTCACCAAATGCTTTGATTTTAACCGCACATTTTTTATGGAAGACTCCTTCACAATACCCGTTACACTTAATAGTGCTGTCCCCTTTAACTCGGGCCAGCGACAACTTGCATGCTTTGCACTGGACCATTGCTACGCCTCAAAAAAGTTTAGTCTACGGAAGTAAATACTTAATTACGATTCTCGTACACTCGCTCACGTTCGCACGGTGGGAGCGCGCGCGCCGAACGACTCTAGTACTAGAGTACTCTTTGCCTCTTTTGGATAGATGTACCCCTTCAGTTAAATCCTTTATAGTGAACATTTTGCATACCAGCAGGCAACAGGTTTCTTACTCCAATATTTCTTCTGCCTTGCCTTTTCCCAAACTTTTCTGGTCCCTTTACCAAATAAACAGATTCTGTAAAACACCGTATTTTATGTAACACTAGTAAAGTTTTATATTCTTTTATATTTACCATCATATCATCTACCTCGGATTCAGACTCGCATTTGACCTGTTTTTTGGAATCAATGTTACTTTAAAAAGCCTATTTTATTTATGGTAATGATTTTTCTGTTTTCAGTTCAATATTTTCCATCATCGGGTTCCTTGTATTATTAAGTACGTCGTATGATGTATATCTCAATTACTATTTACAGAAAGGTAAGATTAAGTTGTTTTGTTTAAATTACATTATTAGCTAATTATCATATTAAAATTATTTTCGTGTAATCTAAGCACGGGCTTTTCCGTAAAGTGTAGAAGGGACACCAACGATTATACCTACAAAATTCTTGACTAAAATACGTTGCGTTTTCCGCTTATTTCTTCTCCAACCCAAGGACTAATTCAAAGAACTTTATCATGATTAGTATTATAATAATTTTCATAATCTATTTTCAAATAGATAGATTATTATTATTATCTAATAAGTATTTGCAAATGTTTATTATAATCTGCTATTTAGCAGATATGGATCAATTATTCTTTCCGCAATTAACATTTTGCATTCAGATTCTTTTTTTTTTGTTACATAACACATACATAACTCCTTAATATCTTATGCAATACGTTTTAGTCTAAGCCCTTAACTTTTCCGAAGTAGAAAAGAATCTAATTGGTGCTTATTTTTTCTCTTGCAGATTCCTCAAAATCAAAACCCGCCCACAAGCTGTGTCTCGCTTTTTCTGTGGTCACGAATTCTCGTCGCCTTGTCACGTACAATCCAGTTCCTGGTACCATAGAATGTTTGGACGGCATCAGATCCTTCGCTATGATGTGGGTCATCGTAGGCCACACGTTTAGTACATATCTAGCAAGCGGGATTCTGGGAAATCCTTTGGACGCTGTGGAGGTAAGTTGAGTTTTGTTTTGGTTACTCTCAGACATGGCTAATTGTTCCTCTAAGAATTCATTGGTATGGCTGGCAGAAACATGTATTATTATGTTTCGTACCCATATAAAATAATTTTAGAGCTCAAATCAGTTACGGTTTTGACTTCCAAAAGACTTTTACGGCGTAGGTATATTCGATGGTCACCGTTACGGAAGGCCATGGCATTTGTACAATATGGTCAATAAAAGTTTAATTTCTTTTTATTGCTTTGTGTTTACTACTTCATCTAAAACGATTTGTGATTTTAGTGGGCAAGATCCATGGCATCCTTGTGGATAATGGCAGCTCCGATCACAGTGGACACATTCTTCTTTTTAAGTGGCCTCCTACTTGTGTATACCACTGCAGGAAAATTTACAAGCAGTAAGTGCTACTGTCGATATTTGCAAATAAATCAACTATTTTTTGTAGAACTATGTTAAACAATTTGTTATACAAACTATACCAAAGGTTTAGTTACTTACGAACGATTTTTGTTTTAGTGAAATTAGTCAAGAACATCCATCTTTTCTACCTCAATCGCCTTCTTCGAATGTTCCCGATATTAGCTGCGACCATTCTTCTCCAAATCTCTATATTAAACCGAGTCACTGATGGACCGTTCATGGAAGTTGAAATGAACAATGTACACAACTGTCGACTCTACTGGTGGTCTACCTTGTTGTATATACAGAATTATTTGAACCCTAGTCAACCGGTAAGGAACCTTCACTAACTTAGATGTTTCGTAGTAAATGCATATGAAGTGTGACAACTGTCATTGGTTGACTTTGTAACAAACAATCATGATGCTCACCAACTGGTTAGCAAATTCTTGTTATGATCAGACTGCCAGAATCTGGGTTTTTACTTAATTCCTTATTTCTTTTCAGTGTCTATCCCACACGTGGTACCTGGCTGTGGACATGCAACTACACATTATCTCGCCACTTGTATTAGTGTTCGTGCTTTCGGGCAAACGAAAGATTGCCTGGTCAGGGCTCATTGTTGCTATGTTGGCGTCATTAACTGGTGCCGCTATTTACAACTTTATCATGAATTTCCCATCCGCGACTTTTGCATTTGGGTGAGTTAAACCGGTACATATAAAAAAATAGACTGAATTTTTTCGTAGCATGCTAAAATAGCATCGTTGTATAAAATAATCACATGTGAATAATAGGGTATTTTATACCAGACAGGTTACACTTTATTTCCTTGTGTAATATTTTTTTAATTTTTCAGGCGACCTGATGTAATGGACTATTTGTTGGATTACTATGTCAACACATTAACTAGGGCGCCTCCGTTCTTTGTTGGATTAATAACTGGATACATTATACATTTAGCCCGTGGACGAAAAGTGCAATTGCCTGTAGTGAGTTTTTTTTCTGTTCATAGAGAATTAATTCTAATCAAACTTCAAATAAAATTTTGAACATTTCTTACGTATGGGAAAACTTAG
Source organism: Autographa gamma (assembly GCA_905146925.1). Classification (NCBI taxonomy): domain Eukaryota; kingdom Metazoa; phylum Arthropoda; class Insecta; order Lepidoptera; family Noctuidae; genus Autographa; species Autographa gamma. Next base: position 9,856,403 of record LR989856.1, on the reverse strand, counting down.
TCACTTTAGAATCCGTGTTGAATTTTTATGGTTTTTTTTTAATTTCAGTTCCTCGTTGTAGTTATGTGGTGTTGTGCAGCTACAATAATGGTCTTGTGTGTGTATTCCCCATACCCACTTACCCAGCCAGATTGGGATAACCAAATAGCTGATAACATGATCAATACTTTCATGCGACCAGCGTGGGCCATGGCTCTTGGATGGATGATATTTGCCTGTCAAAATGGCTTTGGAGGTAAGGGTATTTTCTCTCCTCTTGTATTGTAAGACAGTTAGAAGCAAGATTCAAATTTTAGGTTTCAGTGAATTACAAAATTTAATTATGTTAAAGTTCATCGTCAATCAAGTAAATATTAATGAATGTAACTGACTTATCGACTACTTTTGCTATTAGTACCTGCAAATGCATGCTATTGTAATGCTATAGTTTGAATACTGAATCACTCACAGGTTTGCGTCGTATATGCCCTACTTTTTATGCCTAAGTATATTCTATTTCCATTATATTATTTTTGTGAGTTACAATAATCATGTATTTAAATTGTAGGTCCTATTAACTGGGTGCTGAGTCTTTCAGCCTGGAAAGTGCTGGGACGTCTATCATACGCGATGTATATGGTGCACTACCCTCTTATGTTCGTGGTCAATGCCATGTCTATCACTCCATTATACTTCACCGTGCAGTTCTGTGTAAGTATTTACTTTTATAGTCTTAATTATGATGTGATTTTTTAAATATTGGTTTAAGCGCCATCTTTTGTCACATGTGGAAGTTCTAACACAGCCAGTGTTGTTTCGTTTCGTAACTCACATTCTTTCGTTATTAACAACACAGCTTGCAACAGATGGCGTTTTCATAAAATGTGATGGTTACCTTATTTACAGACTAATGAAAAGTCCCTTAGGTCAGTAGATTTCCTATTAAAAAACATGTTCTATATTTAACTAAACTATTCCCTTCTAACGGGTTACTCTGTCGTGTCTTTATAACACTAAAACAGTTTTAAATGTTTTTCAAACATTTACGTCCGTAAAAAGTTTGTTAATATGACTGTATTGATTTTATTTTCAGTTCTTGCGGTTTCTTTCTGACTTCACGCTGACAGTAATAGTGGCCTTTATGGTAATGGTTACGATTGATGCACCGTTCACAATATTCGTCAAACACTTTATGGGTGGCGGTAAGTCGAAACAACTATTGCTCTTATTTAATTAAAATAATGCCCATTTTTATATGGTAAACACATGAATAGTTTCCTTAAATAATAAAGAGACCAGTTAAAAATATAATAGACTTTATGCTATTAGAGGAAGATCAAGTTTGAAAAGACCATTAATTAATGGTGATGTGAAAAAAATCGTGTGTAGGCACCAAAAGTATCTGTTGTTAATTTTCTATTAATACTAATAATACTTATAATACTCAATCGTTTTCACAGGACCAAAGAGGCCACAAGCACCAAAACTTGAAGAAAAGGTTGCTAGTGATGAAAAGCAACCTGAAGCTTGAAACTAATGCAGTTCAATGTCGATTTAAAATTAAATACCTACCTCTTATAAATTAAGATGTTACTCATTAAATTTAGTTTTTAATATAGTACATAGTTAAATAATATAGGAATAAATTATTGATTTAGAAGAAGAAATGTAAGTCATCCCAAAATGCTCTAATAATAATTGTAAAGTTTATAGTTTGTTTTATGATTAATAAATTATTAATAATTTAGTAAACAACACAAGAGTTTTACTCAACCCTTCAACCATAACTTGATACCTACCTCATTTATTACCTATCTTTAAAATTCATGTAGGTATAATTAATATTTTTATCTCCTTTCTACTACCAGTAAAATAGGGATCGTAACATGAATAAACAACATGCACCCAAAAGTTTTTTTAAGCCCCAACTAACGACTTTAGAAATATTTATTTATACCCATCGCTTAAAAAAGTTTTTTAGTGTTACAAACAATATTTACTATCCTTCTAAATTTTTGACGCTAAACACTTCAAATTCGAAATATTTATTTTTTATCATATAGATTCCTGTGGCCTGAGATTTTAGCGATTTCACAGATGACAGATTGTTTTTTTATTGTAGTTCTGGTAATGCTGTTGCCTGTATGAAAAATTGAGTGCAGAACCCATGTTCTTAGAAACTTCTGCAATAAATTAGTCCAGCTACAAACGGACACGAAATATTCGAAATACACGAGATTCCTTAGAAAATAGCTTCGCATACGGTACTTTGTAAATGTGACAACAATGTAAATATTTTTGTTTTTTATCGTTTTCATTTAACTAAATATTAAAATAAATTATTTAAATTAGACATAATATAAAGCAGATTATATTAGGTCCCTTTCTTTTCCTAGTGTATGTTAATGATATATGCTAGGAAAAGAAAGGGGCCTAAGATTGAACCCTGAGGCATGCCCATTCTTATTACGGACCCAGGTGAAAGCACCCCGTTAACACCTACCTTTTCTTGTCTTTTTGATCAATATGGCAATACTAGGCCTAAAGATTGTCCTCGTAATCGGTAGTATTTTAGTTTTACGATGAGAGTGTTATGATCAATGCAATCAAAAGCTTTAGAGAGAACACAAAAAACCATCACAAGCTCCCAAAATGTGAGTTGTGGGAGTAACTTAACACCGGTGTCGTCGTCGACCTTGACTTAATAAAACTTGACGCTCGTGAAAAATATTATACTTGCTAAAATGTGTCATTATTATTTTTCAAATATTTCGCTAAAAGCAGGAAGTACTGAAACTGGTCTTTAGTTAGATGGATTATTCTTGCATCCAGGTTTAAAATAAATTTAGAGAAGTTAAGAGTAGTAGTAGTACTGCATTTTATTTATACATTTCTAATAGTCAGAAATAAATTGTCAGTTGCCATTTGGTATTGGGCGCAATTAAAACTCGATCTACATCCGTAGACATTACGTGTATTTCAGTTTATAAGATATCTTACAAGGTAATTTATAAGAACAACCTGTTTATGCCTTGAGTGTGGATATTAGTTTGCCTATTTAAAAATTAATAACAGGTTAATATTTTTGTAAACACGGTATCTTACTAACGATTAAAGTAATAAAACGATTACTTACTTTACATAAATAATTTATTAAAATGTAGTTAAAACTAAGTTGGAATTATAATCAATTATTACAAGAGTATTTTTTTCTATGCCTACTATAATTTCTATTATTTTTCATCCCTATTATTTACAATCACGTCTTACAATCTAAAAAAAACTTATTTAGTAGCTCTATATTGTTTACGCTTATAAAAGCTCATAAAAATATTGCAAAATATCGCCTCCGCAGTCGTCTTCACGTCTTATAGTATTTTTCTGAGATAATTTTGTAAATGAAAATGGTATATTTCATTCAATACATTCCCATTTTTGTACACGGCTTGAACACACAAAGTTGTTGATAAAATCTGCATCAATTTCAAGCTTCTGGTTGCTTTTCATCATTGGCAACCTTTTCTTCAATCTTCGGGGCCTGTGGCCTCTTTGGTCCTGTGAAAAAAAAACAGGTATTTACTAGAGTACCCAGATATTGAGATAATATTGTACTCTGTTAAAGAATTTATTAGAATAAGAACCATTCGTTGTATTGTGTAATATAAAATGCAAGTAATAAAAATATACTAAGTTTTTTAAGGATTTGTATGAAGGTCCAAGGTTTACATAAAGGTCCAGCCAATTAAAAAAAATCGTAGAAACCTATGTTCATACACCACACAGAATTAATGGCACTTTCAGCCGTTTTATTTCCCTTATACACACAACGGCTTTAATTTTCTCTGTATGGAATGGAATAATTGTATGGAATAATGTTTTTTTTTTTCATTATTACATACAAACAGGTATGGAATAATGAAAAAAAACATTTGTTACTTACCGCCTCCCATAAAGTGTTTGACGAATATTGTGAACGGTGCATCAATTGTGACCGTTATTATAAAAGCCGCTATTACTGCCAGTGTGAAGTCCGCAAGAAATCGTAATAGCTAAAATAAAAACAATTATATAATAAATATTGGAACCCAATATACAAAATGTGAAATAATAAATAAAATTTCTTTAGGTACAGTGAGTTCTATTGCAAGCAGGCGTATTAACACCCAGGTACGTAAGCTTCAAAACGAGACGAATTCTGTTTTTGTTAATGGTTCCACATATTGATAACAGATGTCGCTTTTACAAATATTTTTAGAAGTATCTACTTGACTAATCTAATTTTGTGGCCTAATTTGGCATGTAAGAAAGACGTAGTATAAACTTACTCTGCTCTGCACGGTGAAGAATATAGGCACGATAGCCGTGGAATTGACAACGAACATAAGTGGGTAGTGCACGATATACATCGCGTATGATAGACGTCCCAGCACTTTCCAGACTGAGAGAGTCAGCACCCAGTTGATGGGACCTGAAAACAATAAAATTTTCGTTAATTTGGTGTGGCGTTGACTGATGTGTAATATGTTTTCTTACGTTTACGCAAATGTTAGATTATAGAAAACTACTTTATACAAATTTTGTCACGGTTTATTTTAGATTTTTAGGCTCCGACGTTTCGTCAGCTTTGCAGGTATCATGGTCACGGGCAGACTCTGAAGAAACTTCGGTACCTAAAATCTAAGAACTCAATACAATGATAGAAAAAACTCTTACCCCCAAAGCCATGCTGGCAGGCAAATATCATCCAACCAATAGCCATGGCCCACGCTGGCCGCATGAAGGAATTGATCACGTTATCAGCTACTTGGTTATCCCAATCTGCTTGTATAAGTGGGTGCGGGGCATATACCGCTAGGATCATTATCGTCGCAGCGCAACACCACAAAACTGCTGCAGGGATCTGGAAAATTTAAAAACATAATGAAATATGAGGATTCTGTCCTCAAAATTGGCGTTTAAAAAGAGCCTCTGGCATAGTGGGTTGATTTTTCCGATCTGACTATTTTCGAGCGTTTTAGCAATTAATAAGCTTTTTCTTATTTTGTGGATTGTGGTAAATAATAGATTGTTCAATTTTAACCATTTATATTAATTAATAACATTTATTTAAACCAAGTTTTGTTCCGGTTAAACAATGAAGCAAAATTATAAGAAGCTGAAAGATATAACTGACTTACCAGAGACAAATGTACTTTTTTCCCACGGTTTAGGTGCATAAGGTATCCGAATATTAATCCGACAAAAAACGGAGATGCTCTGGTTAGTGTGTTCACGTAGTAATAATACATATAGGTCGAAACTTCTTCAGAACGCCTGAAAAATAGCAAAAATACTTGGTTAGAATAAGATTTTTGACGAAAAACGTTGTTGCTATATCCGAATAAATTATGATTGATATCCTATTAAATAATAACTATTTTTACAGGAACCTTAGAAACTCACCCATATGCAAAAGACAATGAAGGGAAGTTATTAATAGAGTTGTAAGTGGTAGCAGCAGTTAATATCCCCAGCATAGCAACAGCGAGTCCAGTCCAAGCGATCTTCCGTTTTCCGGACAACACGAAGACCAACACAAGAGGCGAAAGAATATGCAGTTGAACGTCTATAGCCAGGTACCACGAGTGTGGAAGACACTGGAAATAATTAAAGAATGAATATAAAATCTGAGAAAGAAATTTCAGTATGGGGAGTGGCATCGGCAGGTAATCGGTGGTTTCCGCTCTAAATCGTACCAGGGTATGGAATTCAATGCTCTGCCAACCTAAGAAAACACCTACAAGGAAACTTAAGTAACCATATTGATACCGGCAATAGGATTTTTGTGAAAGAGAATTTCGGCAACTGATTATAGCCCAATGTAATGTTAGTGACTACCATTCCTAAGGGTTCGGTTGGATGGGTTTCTATATACTGAAGCAAACTAAGTAATAGAGCAATTAGTTACTTACCATGTGATCAGGGTTCAAATAATTCTGTATATACAACAGGGTAGACCACCAGTATTTTCTGCACCTGTGTACGTTTGCCATTTCAACTTCCATGTATGGTCCGTCAGTAATTCGGTTTAATATAGAAACTTGGAGAAGAATGGTCGCAGCTAATACAGGGAACATTCGAAGAAGACGATTGAGGTAGAAAAGATGGAGGTTCTTGATTAATTTCACTAGAAAAAAGAATACGTTTTATAGCATGTACTTATAGCGACTTATTGACTTACACAATGCATGTTATTAGAGTGTTCAATGAAAAATATCTAATAAATCAACAAATGAACTTACTGCTTGTCAATTTTCCGGCAGTGGTGTATACAAGTAGAAGACCACCAATCAAAAAGAAGGTGTCCACTGTAATCGGTGCTGCCATAATCCACACCGATTTTAAGGATATCATCCACTAAAAACATAGAAAGATATAAATACATTTTACCAGAAATTAGTTAAAATTAAGCTTGTAAAATAATTTGTTTCGTACTTAAGATACTCCTAAATATATTCAACTTACTTCGTAAGAATCCAAAGGATTAGCCAAAATCCCGCTAGCTTGTAGGGTGAAAAACGTGTGGCCAACGATGACCCACATCATGGCAAAGGATCTGATGCCGTCCAAGCATTCTATGGTACCAGGAACAGGATTGTACGTTACAAGACGACGAGTATTCGTGAAGACAGAGAATGCAAGGTACAGCTTATTGACTGGTCTGCCTTTCTTGGGATCTTTAAAAATTACATTGAAGGAAGTGTTTAGGAAATTAACTTTATTGGAAAGACTAATCTTAATGGGTGTAGGTATTTAACTGGATGATGCCTTTGGTAAGTTTAAACTTGATTGCGAATTAATCAATTAATAAAATCAAAATTATATACCTAATTGTTTTTTTTTTTTACAAATTTTGCGTGTGTAAATAGATCAATCATGTCATTGTGCGACTTGATTGATTTTTATGCAACACAGCAACAATCTAAACATCGGTTCATATCTGACGGATTTAGTGTAATATTATGATAAACATGCACATGTAGACAGATAAATTAGTAATTTTAATCAGCTTTTTCCATTTGGACATCTATTTTCGAAATAATTACAATAGGATTAAACAGGTGCGCTTATTAAATTGATAAGGTGGGGATTTTGGAACAAATACGTAATAATTGAAAGAAGTTTGTTGTTCTTTGTTATGTTGTCATGTAATTTAAAGCAAGAACAGTGAAGTAACATAACATAAAAAACATATCATCACGCCTGTATCCCCGAAGGGGTAGGCAGAGGTGTACCAATGTACACCCACAGTTCGCCGATATGTTTAGGTCCCATTTAATAGGGGGCGAGCCTATTGCCACTAACCGGGCACAAATCCAAACTCCGACCTGCTACTGAGAATTTCATAGAAAATCCCAATAACACCTCGGTCGACTCGGGAATCGAACCCAAGGACTCTAGCGTAGCAGTCGCGCTTTGCACCACTAGGCCAACGAGGCAGTACGTGAAGTACGCATAGTCAAAAATTTTACTCAACAATAGGTTACTTTAGTTTATGATGATTACTTGAGTTATGCTTGAAGAGTTCGCGGAAGGAAGTTATGTACAGTATGTTTCTTTTTATTTGCTGTTAGTGAAATATCTCAAAAAATTATATCAAAAAATCTTTTTATGGATCATTACCAGATTATTAAGATTACATCCCTTAAATAACTATCTAGGTAATCAATCATTTCCTATAAATTAAAAGTTTGAGTAAGGTTGGCCATTAACAATTATAAAGGTACTTACAGATTATCAACTGTAAATAACTGAAAAAACAAAATTTATCTTACCTTTTTGTTGCTGGCGATTGAGATATACATCATACGACGTACTCAACAAAACTAGGAGTCCGATGACGGAAAATATGGAACTGAAATCAAAAAAAAAATTGTTCAAATATCTGGTAAGTAAGTAAAATAAAACCAAACAATAAAAAAAAGGATTACTAGATAATTAGGAGTTAATCAGCACCTCAACATCTAACGATACGACTTAAATGGACAAACACAATGTTTAGATGGTATCTTGTATGGAATATACCTACTGATAATTTTGAAAAAAGTACCGAATTACCAACCAAATATTTTCATTTGGGTTTCAATTTAACACTTTTATGACTACGTACCTACATTTTTTTGCATGGTCTTTTAAAAAAAATATTGAACTGAACATGATTACAACAATAAGCATAATAAACCATATGTACGGTTTGTCTATATAGGGTGTTAAGGAAACTATGTCCGATCAGTGAAGGTATTGTAAAGTATCCATATAAGAATCAATTAATGTATAAAAAAACCTACTAGGCGAGACAGAAATTAGACGTCGTCATAGGCGCTGCCCAATGATCAGACAAGAGACCGCCAATGATACCGGCGGAATTGGTGTAGTAATTTTTGTGTTAATCTCTAATTTAGGGAATTTTTCGGCAAAAAATGGTTACTTACTTCAAAATTAATTATTATTTTTAGTATCATAAATATTCCAAATTACATATTTTATTTTGGCATGTGATTGTGAACCCTATTTTCACCCTTTTGGGTCGGACAAGGTTTTCTTAACACTTTTATGAGAGAGGTCGTCTACATATTACGGCAAAAAAATGACTTACATAGCAACATAGTCTCCAGCAACCCAAGCCTTATCCTCAGGAAGACGACAGGATCTCTCGCTGAAGTTAATTAGACTATTTTCAGATGAATTAAATAATGCATTCAATGCTCTTTCTGTAGTGCATGTTTTAGGTATGCATACTGCTAACTGGAATGTCACCGCTGCAGCTGCTATAGCGTCACTAGATCTGGAAATATAAAAAAATATAATATTACAGACACGGATATACTGGGATACCCTCTATAATATAATATGACTGCCTCGTTGGCCTAGTGGCGCTAAGCGCGACTGCTACGCTGGAGGTCTTGGGTTCGATTCCCGAGTCGACCAAGATGTTATTGGGTTTTTCTAGGAAATTCTCAGTTACAGGTCGAAGTTTGGATTTGTGCCCGGTAAGTGGCAATAGCCTCGCCCCCTATTACATGGGACTTAAACATATCGGCGACATGTGGGTGTACATTGGTCCACCTCTGCCTACCCCTCCGGGGATACAGGCGTGATGATATGTTATGTTATATTGTAGAGGGTAGTGGGTACCATACTTCGATATCGCTTGGAAATCTGAAACTGTTTTTTTTTTTATTTGGTCACGTGTTTACGCATGAATAAATAATCAAAAAAATGGTATTGAAAATTTGAACTAACGGACTCTTAAAATTTCGAAGCAGGACTGTTATCATTGTAAAAGCGAGATACCGCACAAAATAACGCGTAGCTGCGTCTTGCTTACACAACATTAATAGTCCTATTGCGAAATGTTGTTACAAGTGCGCAGGTGGAAACATAAAGAAGAAAGGCAAATTAAAAACTGTTGAAACACTATAAGTATATCACGGTGTTAATCCTTATCTTGACAAAGGCTTAAGCAGGACTTTACCTTGTCAATACAGAAATTAGATCGTTATTGTAATACTCACGTATAGTTGCGATTAGATTAGCTATCGACGCTTACTGTAATTTTCTTGTTAATATCGTGATTGATAAATGTAAACATTATTAAAATCAGAACGTTTGTAAATACTTTAATTTGGGAATTATAGTAATTTGCATAATCCTATTAATGCGGAAACTGAGCTGAAGTTGCGATTAATAAAGGCGAAATCACAGTGGCGTGGATATCATCAACCCACCACTAAGCATTGTGTACCTACGGACACCCAACTAACTATCCTTAAATATTACAACGGGGAATATGTACGTGACGTAAATATGAATAAAGGTTTTTTTTGTGATTTTTATTTCTACCAAAAACACTCTATACAATTATTATTAAATCATATTATTATTTTAATATACTAGCGAAATCATCAAATAGTGGCTGTTTCTTAATTCCCTTGCATATTTAATTTTCCGAAACGCAACACTATTGGTGGAAAAACAAAACGAGACGTCAGTTTTACACACGGATTTACCTACACGAGACGTCAACAGTCAATAAACTATTTAATTTTGTAAGATGGTTTCTGTTCTGAGGAATAATTGTTATTGTATTTTGACGCAGATTTTTATATTAAGTTATTAGTTGTGAAGAAAGACTGAGGGAATACAAATACTAAATAACCTGCCAAAAAAAAGATTTTATCTTTCACACCCGTTTTGGAGCAAGAGTCATTTCTACCAATTCTTAAATAATATTTTAAAATTTAAAATTATTTTAAGTTGTTGTTAGCTGTTTTTTTTTTGTAAATTAACCATCACAATTTTGTTTCGTTAATAACTATACAAATATTAATGTAAACTTTTTTTGAGAGACACTCGCTCCTTTCTTCGATATTTATTATCTGTGGCAGATTGTTTAAAAAAAAAATTTGTTGTTCGCGCGCGCGTTTTCGGCTCGTTGTTTAGCACGTGCATAGTTTCTATTTATTGTATTTTGTGAAGTGGATGGAGTTTAATAAACAGAAATAGTTTTGTGTATAAATGTTAATGTAGTGAACATTAAATATGTGTCGATAACATACGTGTCAAATTACAAACTTATAATACAATCCGATGGGGATTGTTGACAACTTCAAGGTAAGGATTTTAGTCATATTAAACTCAAATTTACTCAAAAATACTCAAATGCTTGTAAAATTATGCGTGACTAGCGGTGTGCTGCCGGCCGAGCTGTTTTGCATCGCTTGTTAATTGTTAAACACGAAATTATTGATACCCACAAGAATATACGTGTGTCATTTTTTGTCTATTATAAATGTAGGTAGGTAAGAAAACATGTTGGTTTTCAATCGTCGTAGTAACTATGGTATCATAATAATATATTTATGTAGGGTTAGTTATTTTTTTTGTCTTTTATAAATTTATGTAGGTAGTAAGAACATTTTTGGTTGCGAATCCTCATAGTAACTATGGCATTATATAATAATATTTATGTAGGGTTATTTTCGAACCCTATCTCAAAATAACAATTGTTTTTGCAGATAATTGTAGGTTAAGTAAGACACCTATCAACCAAATAGTTATTTTTATATCGGAACGGATCTGAAAGCGCAGCTCGCGAGCCGTTCGTGTGCCGCTCGTGTACTGGAGTCTCATTCCGCTATTTAATAATTGCTTGAATTGACCGAATGACCTGCTTAATTTTTTACGATAATTGGCATTCTGCTTACTGTCATTACGATCATTCCCTTCGAGAGTACAGTGAGATTTTATTGTAGGCTTATCTGAATTCGAAAATTAGGCACAAGACTTAGACACTGACCGACCACTGACATGCATTTAAAATAGCTGCATCGTAGCTCTGTGCGCGTGCATTTCAAGTCGTACCTTGCTAGCGCCACGCGAGCATCGCGCGAACATGTGAAGTTTCATTTGCTATAGTGCCCGTCGCGCGTGTTTATATGTATGAATTAAATTTTATCTGTATTTATGGTGAAATTGATCCATGTACGAGACTACCTACCCGAAAATCAATGCACGCCACTTTAAAATCATTGCTAAGTGTGAAAAACGAATTGCTTACATTTTCAATTTTTTTTTGCACATACAATCACTGATGCAGATCACGCAGACCTAGGTTTGAGGTTTAAACGTAACGTAATATGTTATGTTACGTTCGAGGAAAAAAATATAGATAAGATAAGTAACTACCTTAAATTTCCAATGCCTCCATCAAGTGCGTGCGCCATCAATGTTTGATTATAATATTCCTTTAGCTTTTGTGCAACCTTTTCTCGTAACCTCAAAGCTCTTGAATTCTCAGGCAAAGGAATTGTAGGCCAATCTTCAGGCCAACTTTCAGGCCATCCTTCAGGCCAACCTTCAGGCAAGCCATCAGGAAATGTGGGAAGACTTGGCCATGTTTGGTTTAGTGGAAGGTCAATCATACAGTATTTTCCTTCGACGACAGAATTTGGTATTTCTTCGTTAATATTCAAACATTGGTAGTAGTTTCCAAGGTCCAAAAGATTTCCAGTAAGTACCCCCCTTGGTGTTCGATAACCGGCATCCATAACTAAAACAGGAGTTAAGTTAAATTATATGAAATGGCTTTAAGTTTAGGGGTAATATGGATTTTGCTTGATTGTATTTGTGTGAATTTCTCAGTTACAATCAACTTTAAAGCATTACCTTTCTACATTCTTTCTCACATAAACATTTTAAAACATGCGCCATCTTTTCGGCCATTCATTGCGTTTTGACAATTTATAAATCCCGCGTATATTCGGCGAACTATACTAATTTTGGCGGTTCGACTTTCAGTCAGCTTTTTTTGATCAATTTTATTGGATTGGACTCTATGAAAAGACATAGATACACTTTTTATTACCCTGATATGGTATCAATGCGGTTTGTGCCGCAACAGATAATTATATTTCTCAACTAGTTTTTATCAATTATGAAGAACACAGGTATTTAGCAATGTGTTTCAAACTAACAAAGGAACAAAAATATGTTAAAGATAATTTAATTTCTGTACGACATAGGTTACACGGAAGTACGATTAGATAGTTAGTAATTACTTGTGTTTCTAATAATTTACTGATTTAATCAGTAAGTACCTACCTAGCTATTCGCTTTGATTTATTGATTCGTTTTTGTTGGCTTTTTTTTAATTTAGTACAACGGCATTTTAAATCCGGTAATCAGCTGAATCCGGTAAGACTGGTAGCCCCGCAACATAGCTTAGGAAAAGACTAGACTGATGATGAATGGCCCTTTAGGAAACTGAATTTAAATATTTTTAATCGTTAAATTTATTTTTAGTTTGATAGTTTACCATGAGTTTTAATAAAGAATATGATTTTATTAATGTAGACATAATATTTTATACGGTCAGTGTTAAATAAAAATTATCATAATTTAGATTTTAACTAAACTGTTTATGTTATTTTCATTAATTATGTTCTACTCATCAGTCTTTTCATTGAGGTACTGATAAAATACTAATAAAATTATCGTTCTTTTAGAGTCCTAGGATAGCCGAGAGATTTAGAGGTCACGATGTCAGCTTGACTGCTGACGTGTTGTGGGTTTGATTCCATTATGGGAAAAACATTTGTGTGATCTATAGTTCAGACTTTAACATGTTAGTGTGCGTCTTTTTGAATTTGACTTAAGGTACATGAAAGGCAACGCAATATAAGAAAAAAAAAAATACTTACATTCAATCAAAATATCTGTACGATTATCTTGAATAAACTGTATTTGTTCTTCACACAGTTCTGGGTCCAATACAGATTCATAGAGTTCCTTGTCAAAAACATATTTAGAATCCGGTAAATTCAACTCAAGGTGACCACTTACAATATTCCCATTTTTTATAATTGCAAATAAACAAAGTAAATAAAAAAGAATCATTTTTGTTCCTATTAATTAAACCACTACCGATCACTGCTTTCGTTCCTCTGATAGTTTAATTATTTTTTCGTCTATTTAAACCTAATCAATTTAAGAGCCTATGTAATTAATTGATAAACTGATAATTATTAGTCGTGTGTACGTTTATCATAATAATATTCGTATTAAAAGCAATGCAAGTGACTAATTATGGATAAAAATATAGGTAGACTACTCATTACTTGTGGTTTTATTTATCGCGATATTTTCATTCTTAGTATCGATGGCCTCCTTTTTAATATTATCTAGTCAAAATTATTTTAATATCTCCTTAATATATAACTGACTTCCTAATTTCCGAATCTCTTTAATCTTTTTAAGTCCTGTGTTGCGTAGAATCTGCTATATCATTAATGATAATGATACGTATTTTGGTAGTTTGTTCATCATAATATTGCTGAATTAAGGTCTTGGAACTCTTTTGAGGGCACGGCTTGACCGATAAGAAAGGTACGCCACGCTTGCCGTATTTTGACTGTGGACGGATGACCATTTGTGAAACAACTGTGCCTCGAAAGCACGGCCCCAACTACCAAAGTTGATCTTTGACAGTCGTTTAGACATTATCCTGACAACAATGATATTTTAATAAACAGATATGTTATACACATACAAAACAATCGAAAAAAGTGTTCCGCGCAGCGCGGCAGCTAGCGAAAGAGATAGCGCGATAAAACCCATAAGAAAAAAAGAGACAAATAGTGTTGTTGTTAATGGCAATACGTCCCAATTAGGACGTTTTTGAGTCTTCACGATTGCACGCTTATAACATATCTGTTTATTAGAATATCATTGCCTGACAACATGATCTTTATTATCGCCTACTGTTTGAATCTGGTGAAAATGGAAGCCAATCCTAATATAGCTTGTGACAAGTTTAGGCATTAGAATATGATATTTTTCATTTCATTTCATGTCTTTTCCAAATCTCCACTCATCTTAAAAAAATGCTCCTGATGCGAAGTGCACCCATTGAGAAGTGCACCAGTTGCTAAGTTCACCGTTTGAGCATGGTGTACAAGTTGAGAAGTCCACCAAATGCGTCTAACCCGTCAGAAATACTCACACTAAGTTAAATAAAGGTCAGCTGTATAACAAAACTTCAAGTAGTAACTTTACAAGTTTCTTTCATCAAATAGCACGTGGTTACGTCTTTGCCCTCACCTGAAAATCTCATAATCATATCACAGCAACCTTCGTGATTAAGTGGCATTGGTACTTACCGGTTTTTAAGATGTCGCTAGCTCTGAGGTCCCCGGGTTCGATCCCCAGGCGGTTTAATGTAGAAAGCCACTTTTTTGCCAGGTCTTGGGTTTAGGTCTTGTGGTGCCTGAGTTCTAACCCCATAATACTACAGCTTTATATACTTACATAATAACATACATAAAATATCATCACACCTGTATCCCCGAAGGGTTAGGCAGAGGTGTACCAATGAAAACCCACAGTTTGCCGATATGTTTAGGGCACAAATCCAAACTCCGACCTGCTACTGAGAATTTCATAGAAAACCCAATAACACCTTGATCAACTCGGGAATCGAACTTAAGACCTCTAGCGTAGCAGTCGTGCTTAGCACCACTAGGACAACGAGGCAGTACATACTAACCATGAGTTTAAAGCTATGTATGTGATGTTGGTCCCTTGTATTTAGTTATCTGCAAAGCTCTGAGATATCGATTTGGAAATGATTCTTTAGTTTTACGGACTGAAATAAGCCTCATAATAAAGACAGACACTCCAATTTTATATTATGTAGATTAATAAAAACCGCAGCATAATCTATTTATCATTGCTATTTATTGTATTCAGCTTATATTTTCTCGATAGATATTAACAGATACATACTTAAATACTTATTTACTTATGTTATCGTTACTTAATTAGCATAGATAAATAATTGGGTACTTCCTAGCGAGGGTTTCGAGTTTGAATAGGTATGTGACTATTCTGAAAACTTGGTTTCTGATGCCCAAAAAAATCTGACGTCTTTTGTTTTTTTTTTGTCGCGATTTTGTTGACAAGTACTTACACACAAATTGTACCGGATCAAAGAATTTCTCAAGATCACGAACTTGAATTGACAGATAAAACTATGTTACGTCACTACAAAACAACGTGACAATAATAGTTGGCGACTTGAATCTACCAATCAGTTCACACATCTACCAGAAAGTCGATAAAATGTTTACTGGAAAAACCAATAATAGTATTCTATGATTATTTTTGTAATTATCTTGATCAAACTGCTTGATATTAATGTTTTTATCATCAATTAATTTGAATACTTACATAAATAGTTCTGACGTAGTTTTATTTCACATTCATAATGTAAAAGTGTGCTTACATGTAGGATCTGAAGAAATGACATATTGGTTATTTATCATTAATGCCGCTGTACTTACTTTTCTGATCATCATTATTTCCTTTTTCTGTTTATAAGAAGAGGAGAGTATCTCGTGCTTTTACAAAACAAAAGAAATGCGCCCATCGACGTATGATATGCATAGACTGCTACTATCGCTAGGTTCCCCTTGTGCCAAGCGAGAGCAGTTTTTAGTCTGATCCTAGTACATTTCGTTTTTCATTTAAGTTAATTTTCGCGCAACGAGAAACTTATATAAGAAAATATCGATGGTTTTGTCATTTTTAGGATAATATTAGTGTTTTAGATAGATTTTTTAAAACGGCAAGCTCCATCTTCATACATAATTACGACAACACTTGTTCACACTAGTGCTTACGGTTTAGACTCTAATAGGCTCACTCTATAGTTTCAAATGCAACCTCGTTGAGCGCGCCTTTTTCATGTCCCATGTGTTACAGATTACTCAAAAACTATGCATGTTTATAGTAATATTATGTAACGAGTATTAGCGCATACATGCATAACTACCTTACCACCGGCCGTGGTCGTAAGCATACCCGAGGTATAAAGTCAAGCCCCATTAGGTACTAGCATTTACGTGCTATTTCCCGTTACATGACATTACTACATTACTCAAGTATTTAAAACGTTAAATCGCTAAAGGATGAACTTGGGTTAGTTGGATTATGGCTAGATAGGCTGTTGGTTGTAGCGGGAATCATCAAGGATCTAAGTCGATTTTTTGAGCATTTATTTTACGGCAACCAACGACCTTAACCTTTTCTGGTACAAAACCTTAAAGTCGAGGTGAGAAAAGAATGACGCAGGACTCAATAGGACTACTAAAGTCCTATTGAGTCCTACGTCACTCTTTACTTCTTTTAAATGACTGTAGCCAGAAAGGAAGAGCGCCATCTATGTGCGATTTAAGTAAAACTCGTTGGCTCTTTTCACGTAGTTTGCCTAAAGTTTCATAGATGTATCTGTGGCAAAGGAGTTAAGCTCCTCCGAGGAAATCAAACGGTTTGACAAAGTCGCAAATCTTAGTTGCTTCTTACTTTTTGATGAATCCTTTATAGTTGTGATCACGTTGTGATGCAGATTTGAAGTTTCGTCAAACGCCCTTTGCCTCTTTTTTTTCGGTTTCGGAGTACGCTATCTATGTCAGGCTGATTTGAGTCTTTAGACTCAAACCGCTCAGGAATGATACTCTAAAAGGCTTGTAAAATATAGTCGTTTTTATTTCTTTTTTTCAGTGCAGATTCCAGACAGCCATTTTTTGCACTAAGGTGTATATATTGTTTAATTTCAGACAGGTAGGGTTATATTTTTTAAATAAAACAAAAAACTTAATTTTTTTAATTCTTATTTCTATTACCCTTGCCTAACTTATATTAAAAAGTAAATTCGTCTTAACTCTAATATAAAAGTTAAAAATTTGATTATTTGTCTAAACTTTTTGTAATATATTCGATTCCAAAATGATGTTCTTATGAATTCGAGAAAACTAACAATTTCAAAGTTCTTTTTAGTTAAATTCAATACCTCTGTAGTTATAATGATGGTGCATCTTCATACAGTTGATCTTAAATGTAAAAACTCTAATCCCATTTAGTTTATCTTAACTATCACAGATATTTATAAAAATATAACCTGAGGTAAGCTCCTTAATTTATTTATAATCAACCACATTACATAAGATACATCAACATGATATAATATTATCAAAAGTGAGATTGCTATTTATTCCTATTTAAACATAATTGATTGCCTCCAACAAAAGCACATTTTTCTTGTAATTTAAAAAAAAAAGCATTCCCTCCTCTGAGGTACGTAATTGGCAAGACATTTTGCACGTTAAAATTTACCTAAGTAGATCGATTGCTATTAATTTCACCTAAACAAAATCCTCCTAAATACTCTATCACTTATCTATGTTTCAAAAATTTGCTAATATACATCATGAATTTATTCGAAAATTCCGTCGTTAAACGGTACCTCAAAGCAAGATACGCTAACGTCCTATGAATGGCTGTGAAAGCTATTAGGCCAAAAATTTGCATGCCATACGAAGCTCCTTCCATTCCTATATCCCTTAAGATGAGCTTAGGATCTGAGTATAAACAGAAGTCTTCGTTACACTCCATAGCGTTTCGGTTTTGGTAGAGGGCGACTGAGAAGCCAGTGACGCCGTATCGGAGGAAGGAGGCAGACATCATGGCTTTCATTGAGGTTTCGATGGAGGGCCCGAAACCCATGCCGTAGCAAGATAGCGCTAAGAGTGGTGCTGCAGTTGCTGGTCCTATTATGGAGCCATTCTGGAAAAGTAATACATAATTTTAGATACACTTAGACAATCTTAAAATTATAAAGAGAGAAGTGCAAATGAACGATAATGGCTCACTTAAAAAAAAAAACAACAAAGAAATGTATGAACAATTCCGAGTGTCCTTGAGTCCTGAGCTAAACAGTCTTCTTATTTAAACCGCAACTTAGTCTAAAGTATCTCAGTGGTGAAGGCTTTTACGGCCAGCACTTTTAACTAACCTTTAGGAACTCATCTTATTCAACTATATATGTATGTGCAAAAAATAATAATACTTACGGTGACACTAAACGCAGATCCAACAGCTAACCCGAGACCTTCAGAACACATGGCGATCAGGAAGCCACAAATTGCGAACAGCACAAATCTGTCCCACTCTAGGATTTGGCCAGACATGAAGTATGTAATCAACAAGAATATCACGCCAAGGATGAACTGAAACAAATAGGTTTTATGTTTTGAGATTTCATATTTTAGATGTCAAGCGCACGTGAGTGAATTTTGGAGTTTTATGGAATTTCGCCTAATAGGGATTCAGCATCATCTTAACTCTTATTGTCCTTTCCTGCTTTACGGGCGAAAAACGGCTAACGGGTTATTAGTATAGATAAAAATCTTACACAAATATTTAAAAAACGCGTATTGGTCTATTTCATTTTTTTTTACCAAAACTAAAATGGTGATTTGATTCAAATAGGCACCTACTAAATAAACATGCGTCTTACACGGAAACAAAATAACAAGAAAGGCTTCTGAGAACTTCGAAATCCTAAAACCCGATTACCCTTGAGAATAGAATTTATCCATATTAAACGAACATCGAATTTACCAAGACATCCATATTTTGTCGTAAAAATATCAAACTAGAATTAAAATGAATAATGTGTGCCATTTTGTTTTGAAGTAATTAAAATAACGACTTTGAATATAAAAGATCTGTCACTAATGAAACCACTTAAATTTCAAACAAAGTCTGGCTCCAAGCATTATCACGTGTCGTTAACCACAGAAACATTCTTCATAAATAATTGTTTGAGTATACAATACAAAAGGTTCATGAACTTACCATGCTCGGAAAACTTGATACAGTAAGGGCAGCGTAAAAAGCTTTCAAACTGTACCAACGATTAAAATATTCTCTCCGAAGTAATCGAACTTGCATGGGAACTGAAAACAATAAAATCATTATATCCTATACCTTAGCTAACTCACAACATTGCTTTAATATAAATTTTATCTGTGACGTCATCACTGCCAGTGCATCTAGTAAATTGAAAGATAGGTAGGATGCATTGCTTTACATTCTAATTCCCGTCTTTCAACATAATGTAAAGCGAACAATGATAATACTAAAAATTATACAAATGTTAAATTAACGAAATATATCAAACTCTGGTACCAAGCTCTGATCGATTTCTCTGCTTTATATTTTAGTAAAATTAACAATGTAATAAATACAAATAACTAAATGATACTTACACACAAGTACGGGAATCATGATGTAGGTATACATGAAGAAGACCAGACAGCTGAGGCAGAACTTAAAGTTGACGACGGGAACGGCGGCATTGTTGCCGACGTTAAAGAATATACTGCCGAGGAGCACGGCAGACAACAGGTGGTGGCTTAGTTGGATCCAGTGAGAGATCTGGAAAAGGAATTAAAATGTTATCTAAGGCAATCACATTAATTCCTTAGTAGTAGAATTTGCAAGTGACAACAAATAGTTTTTACACGAGTCTCTCCTTAAAAAAAAACTAGATTTTTTATAAGAAAGCAAAAATATAATTATTAGTTCGGAATGAGTAAGGAATCTTGGGAAGACGTTGATTCTGCTGTTGCTACAAAACTATGTTCATTTTTTTTTCTTTTATAATACCTACTCCAATGATGCAGGATTAACCTTATTTAAGGAACAGATTCATGACATTTATCGAGTATCATAATTAGTAATAAATACCTACATTTTTTTATCGTTCATTGATTTCTTTTTACAGTATATATAATAGTAGCATTACTTACCGTATTCCTTTTATTTTGTACAAGCATTCTGGTGGTGAGTACAACAAATTGTGTCCAAAAAGTCGTAGGAAATTCGACTTTGTAAGACTGGTCCTTAGTTACGTGCTCTGAGAATATTCTTTGTACAGACTCGTCTGAGCGGAGAACGGGTTTCCTGAAATGTAGAATAGATGAAATTTTAATGCAATTCTTGATTTTATAAATACATCTAAAGGTGCCTTGAGACTGTCCTGTGTAATTTAAACCAATATGCAAATTATCTGCATTGTACATGCATGCATTTTCGAATCGATTTCGCAATAATAGCAGTTCTGTTAACTTTATTAGTTCCAAGTATTTTTTCCAACTTAAAAAGGAATACTCGCATATAAAATTAAATTCAAGCAAATAAAATGAGAACATTTGATCGGATAAGCTGACAAAACTTTATTTTTAAATGCGAACTTAAAACCTATCGCTTAGGTTTGCCTGATAATTACCTATCTTTTTTGAGATTTTTCTTTAATCTAATCAACAAATACTGACCTTCCACCTCTCGCCGTCATTCTATCTAGCTTCCTACATAGTTTTCCGTTCAGGCACAATTCTGAGAGTTGGGCAGTTGACTCTGCGTTACCGAGCAAGGTCTCTAGCACGAAGTCTGCAGGGTTGTGGGTAGTTGGACAAACATGGCCGGTTTCAGCCATATATGGTACTAGCAGGTCCGGTGATCCCTGAAAATATAAATCATCCATTTTTCATAAACATTGACATAATTTAAGATTTTTTTTTTCAGAGAATTTCAATGTCGTTTGTGATTTCTTTGTCTAACCCATCTTTCAATTTCGAAACCGAAATTATAAATTGAATTTTTGTGTGCTGAGAAATATAGTGTCAGAAACATATAGATCAAAAGGCATAACCCTTTTAGACAAAATAATGAAATAAAAAGATCACCCAGAATCGAGCAATGCATCACCAAATGAAATAGAGTTTAAAGTAATCGCTGTAAAAGCGTTTTATGTCTGAGCCATTACTCACGCGAGGGTTAAGTGAAACACTCTGAAGTTATGACAGACTATTATCGAGACATCATTTTAGGGTTAAACACGTATCTTTGCTGTAAAGTTTATAGCACCGCCTTAACCAAAAACTCATTAGGTTACCTAAGTATATATAACGATGGTTTAGTTTCAGAACTTGACCTTTTACTTATAGTGACGATTTAAGCCTTATTTACATAGCTGTTAACAGACTAGATCCTATTGAAGCCCAGATTACAGTTGATACATTGTGAATACCACTAATGAAACTCCTTAATATTGACGTAAATTTCATAGTCGAAAGCCATCTTTAGATTTTTTCAATGGTGGATTGTAATTGGAGAAGTTACGTTTCGATTACATTTTTAAAAACTTGCCTATCATTTTTAAGTACCATCTCGTACTGTTTTGTTATCTCTTTGGAAACACACTTTTCTTTTTTTGAATACAGTGTATATATTTATTTACCTCGTACCTCGAAAAAGTCAAATACAAATCTTTTGGGGTGTAACGTAGTGTTCTTTGGGATTTTGCAGTCAATAAACTTACTTTATTCAGATAACTCAAACCCTTTCGTAGAACTTCATAATAATGAACTAAGTAGTATTTCAATCATATAATAAATTCAATTACATAAAGCAATATCGGTGCTATTCTCAAATTCACGCACATAATTGTCCCCGGTCAAACGATACGTCTGTATTCGTTCGCGCTGTCGAGTATAAGCTTTGAGCGAAATCCCGGCAATGTCAATTACGGCTTTAATCCCGCCATTAAATTTACAGCCAATAGAAAAGCTGTTTGACGAACGATTTACGTCGACATTGTTGATACATTCTGTAGCGATTTGGGAATAATTTTCGCTGTTAATTAAATATTTTGTTGGATCGCTCCCTGTACTATAGGCTCGCAAAGCAGGGCTGTTGCCATTGTGGGAGTGAGATGCGCATATAATGCGTCTAGCGACGTCTAGCTTGTACAACGGTGTCAGTTTTTAAGAATTTCAATTAGACGCTTATCTTGAAAAAAAAAATGGTCGTTATTTCTGTAATAAGCAATAATTCATGAGTATAATTAAATGCGCATTTTTTATTTAATGAAAGCGAACATTATTTATACTCCAAAAAGAAATGAGCAAGGATTAAAATTTCAAACAAATTTTTACTAAAACTATTTTCTTAATTTATCGGCATCAGGTGCAAAAACCTTAAATGAATAATATTGCACTAAAGAAAATGAGAAATACATTTTTAAATTCAATTTACCAACCATTTAATTTTCTTACAAAAAATTGGGCTTGTTTATAAAGTGTAGTTAAGCTAGAACTTTAAACTTCATTTACTTATGTAAATGAAAACGACGATTTTAATGAATAAACCATTTGATTTGGGTTTAAGGAAACTTTCGAGTTGATTGACATCTTTCGTGATAGGGACTTTGCTAATTAGTTTGTGAGACAATCAAACTTTGGTAGTGGAATTATCCTAGGGCTATTTGTAAGCATGTCTTGTAGGTTTCATAATCACTACCCTATATTGGTTTGCGTGAGTTTAATAAAATGAATTCTGGTAAATTATTTTAAGATTTTCGATTTTTGCTCATGGACTAGGTTAATTATTTTTCTTTTCAATTTGCGTTTTATATGGAACCGAGTCTTCATTACTTCTTAAAACTATTAGTAACCAGTTTGGATTATAGAGATAATACACCGAAATGGAATGGTCCTTTTTTCCGATCCAATAACATAATCCCTAACTGTTGTAACTAGTAATAGACATAAAAACCATCAGGTCTAGACCTGTTCTTTTAGTCATAGCATAGGTATGATTGACCAATAGCGAGTATTATTTTACAAATATAATTATAAATAATCTATCATATGTTTACCAAAAATACTAGGTAGAAATACGATATGGTTAGTCGTAAGGTAATTATCTTCTATTTACAAAAAAAAACTGTACATTTAACAACAAATTACCTGATAACAGCACATTCCTCTAGCCAACACGTATATTCTGTCAAACAGCGCGAACAGAGATGCCGACGGTTGATGTATAGTACATATTATATTCCTGCCTTGTCTCGATAGAAGACGTAGGAGTACCACTAGCTGTCGGATCGAGACGACGTCCAGACCACTGAAACAAAAGAAAAGTGGTTTAGAACATAAAAATATTGTGCCTTAATATAGAAAGCCGAATATGAATAGGTAGGTCGGTAATACATTTGACGGTGGTCAAGTGGAGTACATAACGATTATCAAGGGTGCCAAATTTAAAGTCCGGTGAAGCAGTCAAAGCCTGCGCTCAAGCTAACTGCAAGATCTCTGGCCAAAAAAAGGTGGCGCCAAATCAGAACCCCAGTTTCGAAACCTATGATTTTCAATGTAGAAACATGTAGAAATTTAAAATCTTCAAATTTTTTTACATCGTCTTCTGGGATTTGGTTTTTGTGGTGCCTTCGTTGTTGTTCAAAACAATGTATACAACATGACGTATTCAAGCTTAAACCCAAAGTCCATATTTATTATTATAATAATATGACGTAGGTAGATAGGAAAAACGTGGTTGATATCAAGATAAAGTTTCGTTAATCTATGGAGATAAGAAATAGAAAATAGTAATAGGTTTACGAGCTATTATTACTCAGGGTATCCAGGTCTTTAAAACAACTTAAAACCTTTTAAAAAGTCCAATACTATGAAGCTGCGTTTGTTTACAGACCATAAGCATCGTTGAAATGAGTAAATTGGCTAAAGGACCTAGTATCACTCTTGATGTCCAGAATGTCAAATTCAATTGTTTGTTGGTGGCCTTCGACAGCTGACGCGCAAGTGACGTCAACTTGTGAGCGCATTGACGGTCGCTCTCATAATTTTTAGAGTTCCGTAGCTCAAAAGGAAAAACAGGAGCCTTATCACCATCAACATTATTCGTCTGTCAAGACCGTTTTTCTCAGGAACCCGTGGAGGTACCAAACTTTTATGTCAACGCAATCAAAAGAAATAGGTAACTACAGGTTTGTACGGAACCATCAGTGCGCGAGTTCGACTCGCACTCGGCAAGTTTTTTTATGCTATCAAACAGCTACTCCAAATGAAGCACAAAAATGGGTGTACATTATAGATTTATTTTCATGAAAATAGTAATGAGTAACTTGAAAATGCTTCAGAAGTATCGTTAAAAGAGTTCCACATGCATACATCGATATGCCCGACTAGTTATTTATCAGTTCCAGGAAAAGGGCACTTTGAACGTCTGTTTTCTATTATATTCCCAGCCACGGTTCGTTGGAGCACCTAAACAAATAAAATCGACTAGCCCTTTTAGTTGAACATCGTTTAAATTAAACCGTTTTGCATTTTAAGGGTTTTCGTATTAGTGAGATTATTTAATATTGATCTTCGTTGGATTTTAGAACACGTGTACTTACTCTGTTGTGATGTTTCATTGTTTGTGGTTAGAGACCCTGACTGCTGTGCTAGGTCGTGGGTTCGATTTCCACCCGGGACAAATCTTTGTGGGATGAGCACGATCATTTGTTCGGTGTCTGGGTGTAATTTATCTATAATATGTATGTATTTAGAAAATATATACCTAAGTATGTTTATCAGTTGTCTGGTTACCATAACACAAGCTCTGCTTAGCCTGGGATTAGACAACCGTGTGTGAGCTTTACCGGAATATAATTATATTATTATTGTTTATAAAGGAATAGACGTCTGTTTAGCTATGCATAATTGTTTTATTTTTGTCCCTGTGTGATTTTGTGGTAATGATACATTTTTAATAAGTAATTTCTAAGCAGGATTTTTATAATCACGGTTACAAATTACATAATAAAACTACGAGACCCGGTTTCGAAATGTCAAAGAAATAAAAAGTTGTATTTTAATCAAGTCTAAAGTCATACAGGACTCAAATTAAAAATGCAAATTTTATGTTCATTTGCACTCTAAATTGTCGAGATACATTACATGGACTATATTCTAAGAAATATTAAATAAACAATAGGTGCTTACAAGTGTTTTTCTTGCGTGCAAACCGCAATTTACTGTCACAAATGTAATTATTTTGAGCTGAGAATAATTTACAGATTAAAATGGAGTTGTGTACATAATATTGGAGAGACCTCTCTAGGTATTTAGAAGGCCATGTGTAACTTAAGCGAAGCTATAATAAAATAAAATAGATAAACAAATTTCAATTAGTGTTTTTATAATATTAATGAAAATGCTTCTTTAAGTAGGTAACTTTAAATTTGATAATGTACCATACTATGTAAGAAAAAAGAAAAAAGTAATTTCGGACGCA
Organism: Autographa gamma; assembly: GCA_905146925.1. Taxonomy (NCBI): domain Eukaryota; kingdom Metazoa; phylum Arthropoda; class Insecta; order Lepidoptera; family Noctuidae; genus Autographa; species Autographa gamma. Next base: position 9,830,897 of record LR989856.1, on the reverse strand, counting down.
ATCATGAACATAACTTTTGTAGAAAAAAGGACAGACGGAATTTCATTTGTTTTATTGATCTGAAATGTTTGTGTATTTGTATCCTAAATCAAATATGTACAAGTAAAATGCACGTGGTACAACCATAAAGAATAATTAGAATTAGCGCATTTTAGATGAAGGCTTTTGCGTATAAATGATACAAAGTTTAAATCACAAATTAAGTTCAAGGAAAATAATCCAAAACGCATAATTACAGAGTGAATTAACATACAAAATAATGATACTTTTACTACAAGAATTACCAGGAAAGTCTGTAATGATGGTGACGTAACAGTAGGAGTACTTGCATCCGTTGGCAATATGCAATTTGGTTTCAAAACCGCTAAGTTGTAGGTAAGCGCGACTGCACACCAGTGCAATGCCTCAATGGAGGTTTAAGTATTGCCCAATGGCTAGAAACCGAGTAAACAATTTACTGTTCTTGCACTAAGCCTTCTTGACAATAACAGTGATAAGACAGTCTTAATCTCGTACAGATCCTATAAAGTTTCTCAGGCTTGTAAACTTTGTCTTATTCCAACTTATACTGTAGGTACCAAAAGACCAGGACCAAAAATAATTGCAGACCCCAAGGGATCACTCCCAAAAGGATCCACAAATCAGCATCATGGGTCCATGGGTAATTTTTGTCAAAATTGCTTCACTCGATGGATTAAGTACACGATCCGATTTCGTAAACGCTTCAACCTGTACGTCCAATAAAAGGTTATGGCGGGACGTGGTGATTAAGCCAATTACCTTTCATTGTACTTATGTAATTTTATTTAGCCTGCTCCTATCCGAACGAACCTTTTAAGCAATAGATATTAATGAATCTACTCAAATTCGTTTGCTTTCAAAAGATTGTATTCAGAGTGGAATTGAAGGCGATGCCGAGTATACAAGTTGCCTAATCTTTTTTCATGGTGATTATGCGACATTGTAAGAGTTTACTCTACCAAGTACTTATACTAACAATGAATATTATCATACACTTTACACAGTTATCTTTGTTGAAGTAATTTTCTTCTACGATAATGGAGTATTTCTTATTTTACACACCTGCTTTCATAGAAAGGAGTGAAACATTTGAAAGCTTTTTCGCTTTCTTTTCAGACAATCGACTGTTATATGAAACTTGTTCTAAGACAAGCTAAGATATACTAAACAAGTTACTTGCAAAAAAGTTGGAATTTTTCTTTAGTAAAACGATTATCACGAACTGAATATCAAAAGAGTGGAAAGTTTCTTATGTCTATGGCACGTAACAGACATTGAAACACATCAAGGCACTTATGTAGAATTCTCTAATGATATGTTTTCTGTTGTCATTATAAGTAAGAAACAAGAAAAAATGCCAAATAATTTGCGAGGATAATTCTTAAAAGTGGTAGGTACCTACATGTCGTTATAATAACTGAAATTAAAGTGTTGGGTAATAGTCGTTTAGTTATTGTTAGTTTTTGCATGCCTTTTGTGTTATCACACTCTAATCAGGTTTACAGTCAGATTTCTCACAAAAATGAGTATTTGACGCGTAATTTTTAGAATTTCAAGGTTTGATTATATCAAACCTTGAAATTCTAAAAATTACGCGTCATTATCTAACTCCAATTTTGCTGTATAATTGTAAACGTGACTGTGGTAAAAAAACGTCAAACGTCGTCATAAATCTGCCATTTGGTAGAAAAAGTAGGATCATCGTACCCAGCAGTTTGTTAAATACCATTAATAGGAATTTTCGTTACTGGCCATGCAAGTGAATAAGAACTATAGAGGAACTCAGGAGCTCCGGACGTCCCTAAAAAAATAGGTAACATTTGATTTTTAAGGTCTGTAAAAACCATATGTAAACAAACCATTTAATAGTCCATTAAACCCACGCGCGTAACTACGTTAGCTGGTAATAAATGGTAATAAAACAACCCTTTACTGTTGACAAATAAGCTCAAACAAAGATTTGTCGCATCCAGAAAAAAGGGAAATTAAATACGGCGTTTTCCTCAAAAGACGGGTTCCATCAAAGAAATGTACGCAGAGCAACACACAAGGATCACCATAATGACACCAATTACTCATGTTTAATCCAAGGATAATACTTTTCCTCAAACGTGCGGATTATTCCTATTATTGCGGTCGACTCTAATTGTTTTTTTAACCCGGCCCTAGTAATGAGAGAGACGTCAGCGTACTACAAAAACGGCGTATGGTTTAGGACTCTTTTGTTTTGCCCCTACTAATGAAATGTAATTTTGTGAATTAACTAGAGTGAACGCAAAGATGTTCAATAGCTACTTGAAGGTTAATGTACAGAAGAGCCTACAGAATTAATTTAAATAATGAAGTTCCTAGGGTATTTCTTCTTGGAATTACAATATTGGAAACAAATAGCTACCATTTGTGTATCAAAGCGGACAAATTTCCGAGATATCCCTTATTAAACATGATATAAATGATCCTGACTTTGTGATCTTCAAGTGTTTTTTTTTTCAAGTTTTTGTACTACTTAGTCTACTATTTTGTGACCATCATTTTCCACTGCTAGATTATTTTTATCCGAACTAGTTAAGCCTTATAAAACGAGTCGAGTTTTCCTTCCTGACGCTATAACTCCAGAACGCACAAACCGATTTCCACGGTTTTGCATTCGTTGGAAAGGCCTAGGGCTCCGTGAGGTCTATAGCAAAAAAAAATAAAGGAAAAAAAGAAAATTTTTCTTCATCTTTTAATCACCAAACGAAATGTTACATAAAACGATGCCATCTGGTGGCGAAAAGGAGTTCGCCGGGTTTGCTAGTGCATAATAATATTATGGCGCCATTTATTGGAGAGGCACATTATTATGTCTAGTAGTAGACTGATAACGGCTAAATTGATTGATTAATTAATGTTAACAAGATAAGATAAAACTCACGTGGTAGGCTCGTCTAAGAAAATGACGGGTGGATTGTTGACCAGCTCCAAAGCCACGGATAATCTCTTCAGTTGTCCTCCGGATAACTTTTCTGACATAGTTTCCCTATGGTTCCATAGGCCAAGGGTTTGCAGAATTTCTTCAACCTGTAAAGTATATTTTTTATTTTTATTCAAGAAATAGTGACGTAAAATTATCTACACTAATATTATTATAAAGAGGAAAGATTTGATTGTTAGTTTGTTTATTAAAATAAATTACTTCATATTTAAGTTTACTTTAACACCTTTATATGTCTTTTTGAATTATTCAATTTAAACATTCCATTCGAAAGATATCACAAGTTAAAAAATGTATCTAAGTTATTTAAAGAATGTCTCTTGCTCCCGCGTCGCTCGCTTAGACGGCATCTTAATAATATAAGCGAATTGATAATAACAGCAATTTAGGCTTTCAGGAATAAAAAATGTTTGTTATTTTTATTATTCCATAGTAAGTGTACTATTAACAAATTAGTAAAGAAACTAACAACGTAACGAGGTTAAAGAGGTAGCACATTCATAACTCAAGAACGGGTAGACCGAATTTCAAAACCTTTAATTTTTTGGATTTGTTGCCGCACCGTATAACAAAGTAACTATAAAGACATCGGGAACGAAATGTAGGTAATAACGCGGGTAAACCGCGGGGCACAGCTAATGTAACAATAACAAGCATCTCTCGTTTATTTTGTTATATATGCTAAACTGAATATAGCAACAATAATGATTGCGAAAATTTTCCATAGCTCTCATATTCATCATACCAATTTATTATGATCGTTGTGCGAATAATAATTACTTTATCAACTTCCCGGTCTTTGTTCAACAAAACTTTAAACATAATCATTTAAATGTGACAATCGAAATTACCTTTCATCGATATTAACAAAAGGAAGTTAATTTTCATTAAGAATCCCTGACATTCATCTCTTCCTACAACACATTAAATACTTAATCACATCTTTACAATAAAATTAAAACAACTTTTTATTACTTTTACTTAACATCCGCGTTTTTTACTTTGTTAACTTTAAAGTATTTTTCCTGGTTTTAAACTTTTATGTTAAAGTTCAGAAGCAACTCTTTGTTTTGTATAGGTAGTCAAGTGATAATCAATTCATCATGACTGAATTATCACTGTCTTAGTGAATTTATTTTAGTCCAATAACTAACATTTATTAATTACACTGAAATTAAAACAACAGAAGTGACGGCTAAAAATGTACATTAAAATATTTTTTTAACGTCCTTAGCTCACATTATTTACCTACAAAAGTACTTTTCACTAAAGCCACATAGAACGTTTGTTACAGACAGTTCTATCGTCTAACCTTTGAACAGCCCATTTTACTGCATCTACACATCATTATATTCATATATTCATATACACTTCTATACAGATAATAATAATAATAATCTGATCACAAGCTAAGCAGAGCTTGTGTTGTGGTAACCAGGCAACTGATAAACGTACTTAGATATTTCTAAATACAAACATAATATTATAGATAAACTACACCTACACACAAAACAATTGATCGTGCTCATAACACAAAGATTTGCCTTGGCTGGGAATCGAACCCAGGATCTCTGATATAGCAGTCAGGGTCACTAACCACTCACAAAACAGGTCAAAATCATACCTATGCATAAAACATTTATAAAACAAAAGACACTCACGATCAGTTCCTTCTCAGCATTCCCAAGTTTCTTCCCCAGTTTCAGGTTGGCGGCTACCTTCATAGCCTCCTGGACTGACAGTCTTGGCTGCAGCAGGTCGTCTTGCATGATATAAGTACTGAGTTTCTTGAACACCCTCATATCTCGAGAGTGGCCATTCACTGTGATCCTACCGGTTACTCCATTTGAACTGTGAAAAGCAAACATTTGTGAATTTTATTATTGAAATAAAATTATTTTTTTACGGAATTTTTCGCGGTTTTTTTTTTTATTTTAGGTCCCGAGGTTTCAAAACCTTTGCAGGTATCATGGTTACGGGCAGACACGGAATTTTAGTATGTTTGTCATTGTCATTATTTTCATAAACAGTTTGACAAGTTTCGATGTTTTTTACCGTCTATAGTTTAATTTGAAAATATTTCCATTGGAATTGATTAGTGGTTGTGATTTATGTTTATGATTAACACGTGTCATTCAATCCATCTCTGTTTATTGTTGATATTGATATACTGGGTAATCCAAAAAATTATCTAATATACGCCGGATCTTTTTTTTATATAATCGTAATTAAAAAACCGAGCCACACCTGCTTAGATTATAATAACCTTGTATAAAGCTATTAGAGGCAATAAATTATTTTTTAGTATCTTCACATTCCATATTTTTCTAATGTAATAGCCCATAAGGACCGCAATTAAAAATATTACGCAAGTGCGAAATATACCATGCTTTTAGGGGATCGTAGATTAAAATATATGTTTATTATTAAAGGACAAAAAAATAAATATAGTGCTCTACTATAATTATCAGTGAACCATTTATAAATACATACATAAATACATAATAATATTATGTATTTATTTTAACAAATACCTATTTCAAATTAAAAATGACTAATTTAGTTATTTATGTCTCTGGAGAGGTTTTTAACATTACAAAGGTTAGAATTTCCAAAAAAAAATATTAATTTTTCGGACCCCTAAAAGTTAAAACTCTTACTAAATATTGTTGGCAAGCGGCCATTTTAAAATTAAATAACGTTAAGCCTTTAATTATTAGTAGATTGGGGACCACAAACTTAAATGTAGGTACATTACATTAAGAATGATTTTTAGTTTCGGGACAACTCACACACGGTTATCTGATCCCAAGCTAAGCAGGGCTTGTGTTATGGTAACCAGACAACTGATAAACATACTTATATATTTCTAAATTCATACATATTATAGATAAATTACACCCAGACGAAGAACAAATGATCGTGCTCATCACACAAACATTTGTCCCGGGTGGACATCGAACCCACGACCTCTGGTATAGCAGTCAGGGTCACTAACCACTAGACCAACAGGCCCGTTATAAAACACTTTATGAATAAGAATATCTAAGAAGTCTTGGTCTTCTAATCCAGTCTAGGTACAAAGTAGTTAATAATATAATAAAAAACATATTTTAATCATTCATTCTTGTACAACATTAGAAGTTCAATTATTCAGAGAATTACAATTTGCAACTTTGTTTCAACTGCATTTTTAAATAGCATTATACTATATTTATTCAATTGCTACAATTGTTACAACATCATTCCATGTGATTACTTTTTTAATTGTATACTATTAGAAATAATTGTATAAAAAAACTCTAGTTGCTGTAAATACCACCTTATAGGTCATGGGTTATCATATCTATAGATATTTTTTAGGGTTCATTACCCAAAGGGAACCAACGGGGCCCTATTACCAATCCTACGATGTCTGTCTGTCTGTCTGTCACAGGCCTCTACAAACCAAACGGTAAAAGTTGGACAGCTGAAATTTAGATCCCAACAAATAGGTACTTAATTGATTGAAAACTTAAAATTATTACTTTATCTATCTATCTAACTGGCAGGCGTTTCGTATTAGAAGCATCATATCTTGTTTTTTTGTAATTTTAAAGCACTTTTTCTAATGGTGGTATGGTACCCTTAATGCGCGAGTCCAACTCGCACTTAGCCGGTTTTTTAACGTATGTCAAAGATGGACTATTATTTTTAAATTGTAGTGGCTTTGTCGCATGGAATATCAAAAAAAAAACCTTATTATACAACATTGAAATAATTGTCCTATAGCAAAATATTTACGTAATTATGACGTAGACTTTGATAAATAACAAACATACTGTTATGCCTATCAACAAATTACGTAGTAACTATCATTTATATCAGATGAAGCTAATAAGATACTTATTACAAGATAACTGTCTAATTAGATTGATTTTCGATCAAAGTCCGATTTGTTTTACGGCGGTTTTTCCAAATCACCTTACCGACAAGAAAATATCCAAAAATACAAAGACAGATAAGAAGAATGCTGCCGAAAATGCTTTTTAAATCAAATATAACTTATCTAATAAAGTCTTTTTAGAACATTATCCAATGAATTGTAGTAAGGTTTAAAATGCATAATAATATTACCTACTATTATACTGCTTTTACTAAATAGAACATAACCCAAGATCAAAAAACTAAGTTTTTTTTTGCATAGGTCTCTATAAAATAGAACTTTTTTAGAACGTTTTTATAACAAAGTATACGATCGCATTTCTATTTATAATAAATGCTGAGATGACAAGTAATAAAGATGAATAGAAGCTAAACTCGCGTTGCGCCGACAACGAATCATTAGGAACAGTGTCGAGAGCTGACAATTACTACTATCGTCCTTTCAACTAGAAAACAGTAAAAAAAGAATACTTGTAAATATTAATGAATGTAAACTTACTTATAACCAGCCAGTATATTGAGGAGTGTAGATTTACCAGCGCCTGATGGTCCTAAGATGCAAGTCAGCTCTCCCGCACGAAACTCTCCGGACACATTGTGTAGGATCTTTCGTTCACCTGGAAATAAAGTAAATAATACTCATAAACAAGCAAATTCAAAAAACATATGATTGACTTTTCTACAATTTCTAAATAATGAATGTGAAAGTGTATGTGATCAGGTTTCAAAGCTCAATCATTCAAATATTTGGTGTTTGTTGAGCTTGACCGAACCGCTTCAATTAACTAAGAAAGGTTTTTATTTCTTCACAAAAAATGAAATGCCAGGTGCAGCCACGGGAGTAGGATAGTTAATATTTTAAATGCGAAAGTAGTTGTATCTCTGTATGATACATTTTCATGATACAACAGTTCAAAGAATTTTAATAAAATTTGGTTTCTATTTAGGCTTTACTCCGAAAAGCATATGCGACGGGCATAGGCCTCTTTTTGTTACAATAACCGTCTTGCATTCATTCGGATTCTGGGTTGAAGCATAGTAAGAAAACATTTTATTTATTATGGCTAGAATCGGTTATCTAGAATCTAAATAAAATCCGATCGTAAACAACACTTGAACACACGTAGTATAATTTATCTTTTAATCGTATCTTCACGATAAATAAATGATCGGTCGTCGTTAGCCAATGGCTCCCAAAGTTACGACTTTTTATAATATCCGTAAGTGTCAGTTTAATTGTAACTCTGTCATACTCTATAATTATTACATGAATAAAAAGAAAAAGAATATGTGTATGTAAACATATCCGAAAACATGAACTTAATCCACAAAGCTTTTTTTAAGGGATTTAATGCATCTGTTGACATGGCTGAAGATTTATATCAAAAAATAAATACAATTATTACGAAAATTTTGAGAAACACAGCCTAGATTACTACCTACCTCACGACGCACGTGTACGAAATGCGTCACAACAGCTAGCGAATATAATAGTTAGGTTAACGATAAACGATTTATCTTTAACATAACCTTTAATAATTAATTAACCGATTTACGGTATTTTTTGAGTTTACAAGTTATGTATATGTATATGTTAAGTTATTATATACTCGGCATGTTTTAAAAAAAAACTTCAAAACAAAATCTTTAAATAGATAGTTATACAAATAGATTATAATTTCCCGTGACCGATTATAAACAACACAAGCAATACAAATTCTTAATCTTTCGGCCGTGTTTATATATTTTTTTATTACAACTTAAGAATCGTGTCTGTCATACCCATTTCGGTATATAAAAATGGTAGCTGCCTGGTTTCTTTCATTGTTTTGTTTTTTGAAATATTTAATACTACAAAAAAAGATGTATAGTATGTGAAATTCATTTGATACAATTAAAATTTTGTATGAATAGTAAAATTATTCCTAGGCAGGTGACGACTGGTTGTTGTTAAATCACGTATGTCAATGTCTATTCGCCTACGAAAATAAACTGATTGTTGGTTAAGGCTCTTTTGGTCATTCTTCTGTATCTTTCATTGATCTCCGCTTAAATTTGCCATTTTGTTTTCTTGTAAAATAATTACATGCTTCACATAATTTCTTTGCTTTCGAGGAAGTCTTTGTATGGTGTCCTATTAATATCGACATTTACGTAAACTTTTATCGCTATTTCCTTGATCTTATAAATAATTCCACGGTAAGGTATTTCTTTGATATTTTTATCGAACAAATTCTTGTAAAAAATATTTGGTTGGAATAAGTAGAATTTAGTTATCTGGAATTTTTATGAAAATATGTTTTTGTTTTTACAAAAAGTGTCTTTTAACTATAAATAATAGTAGTTAGAAAGGAAAAATAAATCAATACATGTATACAATGTTATGAGGCATCATGATACAACATTTTTTTTTAATTACATATCCTCTCAGAATATGATTTGGCAATATAGGTAAAAGATACCTTAAAGTAATCTAAGGAATTTTACTTATTAAAAATATATATTACGGTTAACTTATCATAGTCGTTCACCTTTGTAACACAAAAATATGAAGCATAATAGTGCAATGACCTTGCCTAAGCATAAATCATCATAAGGTCATCGAACTCTTACTTCAAAATATAAAAGTGAGTTCCAGCTGTTTTTGTTTATATCAGATTAAAATTAAACATAGACGCTTTTAATATCCTCAAAGTCCTCTTTTGACCAGTATTGAGGTGTTGAGAAACGAGTGCTCCTAATAAAGGGATGTAAGGAGGTTTTGCTGTAGTAAGGTATAAATAATTTCTTGTTATTAATTGCATGATTCACACAAGTATAATATAAGACGATGTTAAGCTGCTAAACTATTAAAGTAATCTTAATTATGTAACAATTATGTGTGAAAATGAATAAAAGAGCTATAAAACTATTATAATAACATTTTATCTTTGAGTAATATTTGAATATTATAGCCACATACGATATTTATTTTACTCTTATTATTCAAACGATTGTTAACCAAACAATTCAAAATATAAAAACTATTTAAATAAATATATTTTGAAAGCAAATCGCTAGAGTTTGTGTACAAAAGTTTGGGATGAAAAATGACATCCAAACGCGTTTTAAATCGCTGTTTTGAGTACTGTCGCGAACAGTAACATTGGATATGAATGATAGTTCTAGATAGTGCTGTTATTGTCGTACAGGCGAGCACAAAAAGCAATCTATGGAAATGACTCAAATGGCCACATAGTTTTTGTTTTCTACCGATTATTCCTAAAACTATTAATCTACAATATCCTAACGCTAGGAAGTTTTTAGGCAAGAAATTCTTTATTATTTTTGATGAGGCTTTTTGCGTTGGTGCGCTAATGGTAACACATTTACAAACCGGGCGCCATGTTCTTAGGTAATTGACATTATCACCGTCAAAAATGTTATGTTCTATTTGGAATATTTTATAAGGTTACAGTTACCTAGCTTTACAATTGGTCAGCCTTCAAGTTAGCATAATGTATAATTATTTTTATCTTCAACTTTGCAGTTTTTATCTGTCTAAAGATTAAAATACTAAAAACTAGGTATTATTAATTAAATAGTAAAATACAACATCCAAAATGACTGTATCAGAACGACGAAATTATTTGTAAACAGTTATATCATTTCCGACCAAAGATTTTGAGCTTTTAAGGTACGAAATAGTTACTTAAATAATTTGTAATCAAAGATTAAATGGTAACCCTTTGGTAGATAGGTTTTTGAGGTGGGCAAGGTCTTAATAGCATACAATCAAGACCCTTTTCAGTAACGAATGGGTAAACTAAATGTACGCTTTGAAATGGCTGAAATGAAGCTAGGTACGTTTAGTCAATAGGAGCAATGACTGAGAAAAAAATGAAAGACGAGAAAAAAAAGTAAAAACAGAAATAAAAGAAATGGATAAAAATATAAATTTATTATACGATATAAATATCATCCAGCAGACTAATTTCGTCGGTTCATTGACCAAAATAATTGATTTATATCTGGTTTGATGTCTGCAAATTATGGCCTTGGTAACTGATTAGAGGTGCATGATAATTGCAATGTTTGATATGATTGATAAACAGGTTAAGGTAGTAAAATATTTTCGTTATGAGTGATGAATCATTATACAATAAAACCAATCAAGTGCGAGTCGGACTCGCGCAGGAAGGGTTCCGTACCGTGATTTATGACGTTTAAAAAATAAGTACTTTTTAGATCCTGTTCAAATCAATTCTCGGTCTACATGGTAATGTACATAGTACATTACGAGTATTTTTAGTTTTATCATTCTCTTATTTTAGAAGTTACATCGGGGACACAAACACCAAATTGTTTGTTTATTTTTTATTAAGGTGTTACGAATAATTCTTACCCAAACTATGAAGTCTTGTAATTTTATATTTGTGCACTGAAGATATATTTTTACGTTCATGCTAAAAGATTTTATAAAAAAATATATAATAAGTTAGAATTTCTCAAGCTATGCTAGGCTATGCGAAGAGTACACAACATCCAGTGTTCCCGTGATAATAACCATTGTAAAAACAGGTTTTAATAACTCACATCTCGAGTCGCAAAACTGACGTACGTAAATCAGTTTCGTGTTCATGAAGGTCAGTTTATATCCCATTATAAATGCCATGAGCAAACAAAAGAAATTATCTTTCTCACCTTATCCTCCCGTCCCTAGATCAAGCTGGCCCGAGCCGGCCAAACTAGCAATAAAAATATGTCCCTAAATAATAAAAATTTAGATCCAGCCATCCCTTGTTGCTTTATTAAGATTGTTAGCAACGCACTAAGTCGAGGTCCGAACCCCACAGGGGGTGCCCTTAGTAGACGTTGCTAACGTAGTTAGTTTTTCCTATTGCTCTGGCTGGAGGCCTTAAGGTCCTCGCCAAAAGTCCGGTGAAGCAGTCAAAGCCTGCGCTCAGGCTAACTGCAAAGACTCTACCAAAAATAAAAAAATCTTTCTCACCTTGACTCGTTCTTAACTCGGTCGATGACATATGAAAGTGGTGCTGCAAGTTTTGCATTTAATTGAAAGGGAAAAGGGAAGTTCAACATGTACATTTGTAATTTTACTTTTCTTAAAAATTACATTTACAATCCTTTGTCATGTAAATTGTTTTGAGTATCTTCTTTTGTTTCAGTCTATGCACAATGTAAAGACTGAATGAAAATTATACTTTTAAAATGTCTTCATTTTTAAAACGTCGGAATATTATATGAATTATTAAAAAAAAATGTTGAAGATTGAAATTTCCGACTGCCCACGGTCGGAAATATGGGGAAAGGGTTGTGCTCAGGATTAGTACATAGGTATATTATGTATTTAAAAATATTTATCCGTTGTCATGTAGTTCGCATACTGATTAAAATATCAATGATGTCCAAAAGGCAATTTAATACATGATTATTAAAACTGCAGTCAACTATCATACAAATTTAGATCCACAACAAAGTCTTATGTTATTCGACATTTGAACCACCAGGCCAACAAACACCTCATAAACTAACAAAGGTATTTTAACACTATAATGACAGATCTCACGCTACTGTCGCAATTAAAACAAGATGGTAAATTACTAATTAAACTATTTATACAACAACTGACGTAACCTAGAAGTAATTACTGATTTCCGAGGTGATGTTTCTTGAACGCTTCGTGACAATTGGTATTAAATCAATCAAATAATGGCTTTTTTTCCTCATTTTTGCATTAATTTCTAGTGTTGACGTTTATGATCTTGTTTCGATCATTATCGAATCAAATTGTCTATCGCCAATTAGGGTTTAAAGCCGGGGTATAATTACAGTTTAACACGCGGCACTCAATACGGTAATTCTAGTTATATAATCCGTGTTTGATAAACTTCCGTCAAAATTCACACTTAAAATAATAATACGATTCCGGTTTATATTAAAGACACCTCACCTGTAAGATAAATATTCCATGTTACATCATTGTCTTGAATTAGTTTTTATTCAACATTTTCACATTGACGATGTTTTAAGTTTGGTTTTCATTCATATTATATGTTACTTAAATCATATATAAATTTCAAAAATAATTATACTAGTCTATGAAAGTCTCACTGGGCACATCATCTTCTCATTTAAAGAAGGCATGAGCAATGAGCACTGATCATCACGCTCACTCATTTGCGGACTCTCACTCTTTTAGGATACAACAAACCTTAAAACACATACACAGTTGCAGCGGATAACTAACATACAAATTACAAAGAACGTTTCCAAGGAAAAACGACGGAGTTGAGTGGCATTTTTACGAAATAAGGTCAGTAAGATGTAAAAGGGTAGTGGGAAAAGGATCGAACTAGCGGCTGCGGCTGACGGCTCAAGAATTTGTGAGGGAACGAACGTTTGAGCTAGAAAAAAACGAATCAGATATTGGCTTTGCTTGTTCTCTGTCTTGGTACGAAATCGAAGTGTTGTGAGGTTTGTTTTTGTGAAGATTGAATGTAGGATGACCTGTTAGGTCGACACCTAATCAAGTTACCATAACTTGACGTTATTTACGTAGAAGTTTCAGCTCCTGAGCTATATACTGAAAACATTTCTACAAGCGTTTGCGCTGATCGAATCAAATTTATGGAAGTGACAAGTCTAAGTCACGTGACGTATCCACATCCTCAAGAGTAATAATTTCCATAGATTGAATGTTATTTAGGCGTCTATCATCGTTAACATTTGTAGGAATATCACTTGTCTAACGATGGTCTAACCTGACCGAGACATACAGTAAATCGTGTATTCTTCAAAGTGGGAATACATGCTCACGAGAACCCATTGTATGCATTGTAACAGCGGGTTCGCTCTAAAATAAAATAATATAAATACATACAAAATAAAGACCAGACTTTTTATGTCACAATCTGTGTGACGATCATAATAAATTTGATTTATTGCACTCCAAACCAAAACAAAAGTATATTTCAATTCGGAAAATAAAATGTTAAACTCATTCTCCTGCAATTTATCTAGATTGAAATTCTATTTTATGGGTCAGTTAAAATGTGCCTCGAAAACCATTTTCTAAGCATAAGCAATTGGAGAGGTAAGAACAATCGGTTTCTAGCTGCAGCGTGAATGTATTCCACTGAAAGCTATTTGTTAGAACATAGCTCGTAAATGTTTGTTAAGAAAATTCACCAGATTTCAGTCATACATTAACATGGTATTTTATAATGCACAGAAAATTACTATTATTTACTGAAAAAAGATATAAGTAGAGTAAACTAAAATTCCTAAAAAAATATTGAATAGTCTAGGCTTTCTTTTACATTTTAACATTTCATAGGTATCTATGATTAAAAAGTCTTATCCAATGAGACAGGGCACTGATACTGACCAATTTGCCGAAAGACATAGGATTTTTTTTATAAAAAATATATATATATATATCCATAGCTGTTACATAGCTTGTAGTGTGCACAATCATATGACAAAGAGAGCATATTATTTTCGGCAATAGTCGTCGAGATTCCCGAGATATACGACCTACATTACTGGTCTTGTCTCTCTGAAGACGAATAGCTGGCTTCCTGGTACCTCCGGAACATTTTGCAACGGTCCCCGAACGGGTATCCATTTTGTTTTCATTATTTCAAGTGAAAACTGCTTGGTGAGGCCTCTTTATAGATTTAAGTGGCTTTTGGCTGGCTGGTTATAAGTACTAAGTGGTAATACTAAAATAAATGCTACTTTAAGCCTTAAAGTACGTTAACAAAAAAAAAATAAGCTAGTTTGAAATTGAGATATGTAAGGTAAGATTTACATCTAACGAACAAATGCCCGCTATCGCCACGATGAAATCCTTTGATGGGGTGGGGATAGAACGTGTATTTGCTCCCTTGATGTTAATGGGCCTTAAAACAAACATATTCTTTTTGAAAATAAATTCGAGTATCATGTGATGATATTTAAATTTGTACTAAACAGATGCCTACCTAGTCAAAACACGAATATTTAGGAATCTCTGACCACTTAAGCCTATTTAAAAACTCAAATAACTTGTAATGCTTTTAGGCCTTTTTAAATAGAACGGGTCCTTAGTTTTTTCCACTATAACTCCGAAACATTACAAACGTGTATTTTTACATACCTGACCTATGAAATGAGGAATATTTACGATAAAGATTTGCTTAACAGCTTGGGTTTGCCTTATAAATAATGTAAAAAAATATCAACTATGTACCCGCTATGTAAGTTAAAATAAAATTCAAAATCATGTGTAACTTAGACTGCCAAGTGGCACTTATGAAACGTCAAAAATACCAAAAGGACAGCACCCTAGGGGTCGGTTCATATCCGGCGGAAGATTTAGCGCAAAATACCGCGATCGCGCAACGCCAGAACGAACAAACTGACGATAAACATCCGACCTCCCACACCAGACACACCCGGAATTAGAATTCTAGACAAATGCCAATCAGACACATTAAAGATAAAAGTAAAAAGCTCGTTCTTCTAAAAATATTTTGAGTAAAGATCAAAAGAAACGCAAAACTCCGAGCCGCGATCTCAGAAAGCCTATTTGACGTTGTTTCGTCAAATCCAATACGATCAGAATAAAAAACAAACCCAAATCAATCAGGGATTCTAAAAGATACGTTTTTTATTGCTCTATATTAGATCTTTATTTTCTTTTTTCTTTATTAGATTCCTGGCTGTTTCATTTTAACTTTACGACGTCGGAGAGTCAATCTTGCAATTTAAAATAAGAATATTTAATGCTGAAGTTTGAAAACAAGTAGAAGAAAAAGAGGGAGTAAAGAAGTAAATTAAAAACGAATGTAAGCCAGCGAAGACTCGAAAGTTTTATGGGAAATGCTTTATGTACCTATATTTCTACTTGACATTTGAAACTACACTATAAGGTGGTTGACAAATATATTTAATCCACAAAAAGTATCGTCTAGTTCAAAGTATTCTTAAATGAACAAGCGTTTTTTTTAAATGTCACTTAAATAATGGAATTTAATTCAGTCATATTTGAACTTTTCAACATCGCCATTACCAAGCAGGTTTTATATATCATCATCATTCTGCCAATCATAGTCCACTGTTGAACATAGGCCTCTCCCAATTTTCGCCACAACACCCGGTCCTCCGCCTTCCGCATCCAGTCCCCTCCAGGTTTTATATATAGGAGAGCAAAACACAATGGTTGCAAGATATCAGATACAAAAAAAGAAATCAATTTTCCTAACACATTTATTTCAAGATCCAAATGTGAAGATGGCTTCTTATAAAAAATATTGGCAACACAGTCGATATTACGGATAGGCTAAAGGAAGTGGTGTTTCACGGTGTGGCCAGAACAAATTAC
This sequence comes from Autographa gamma, assembly GCA_905146925.1. NCBI lineage: Eukaryota > Metazoa > Arthropoda > Insecta > Lepidoptera > Noctuidae > Autographa > Autographa gamma. The sequence continues at coordinate 9,814,611 of LR989856.1, read as the reverse complement.
ACCAATTTCCATTTTCTATCGTTCTTGCGTTGTATCGTCATTTGTTAGGATTGATGATGTGTTACTTATGTGGGTATACGGTATCTATTTATCAAGTTCCGACGAATGTTTCCGGTCAAGTTCGGGGGAATGCAGTCAGTTGTTTTATTTTTGAGATGTGTTATTTTATTTGTTCAAGTTCTTTTCGACTTGGTAGAGTCCTTGAACGGTCCTTAAAAGGAAATTATATTAAAAATTCTTTTCTGGTTGGGCTTTAAAAAAAGAGATAGTTTACAACAGTTCCATATGACATTTCGTTTTTTTTTTTAATGACGTTTGAAGCTCGGAACAAATTTGAGCTAAGTGCTAGTTAAACAGTCGACAATAGCTAAAAACGCTCCTTTTTGCTAGTTACTTATTTTAACAGCATAAAATAAATGTTCATGGCTTCTAATAATAGACGTGTCTTGTGACAAGACTTTTGATGTCTTTATTTCGTGTCGTTCGCAGATGACTTGTACTTCCAAAGTCTCTAAAACATTTGTCTAAACTAATTAAACCGTTGCCACTTAGATTGCTTTACGTTAACTGAGGCCAGAAACTTGTTAAGAATTTGACGAATTAATTAGGTTATGTTTCCTTGAAATAGGCTTGTCAATTTTAAGTATCAAGAAGTCTCTATTCAAGTATTCGGTAAAGGTACCTTTTAGAGCTAACAGTATATATTTCTAAAGTACTGAATCGATTATAATGAAATGTTGATTCTTCTTAGCGTGTCGATCAATGGCAATATTAGATTTTTCCGGACCGATACTCAGCTACGTGGATAGCATTATCTGTAGCATTGTACAGGTCCTCGCGTGTACAGGTGGTAGGACACGATGGGCAACTCAATAAGTGAGCCATGGTTTGGGGAGAGATACCACACTCGCCCGGCACATGTTGTCTTTACACCGGCCGACTTGGGTCCGGAGTCTATTCATAGACTTCCACGTCGGCCATGGTAGACTGCTACCGGGGGGGAGTTTTTCCGCTGGTGGAATGGGACGGTAAATGTTGATTAGAACAAAATTACATAAGATGTTGATTAGAACTCTAAGCAAACAAAAAAAAAGTTTTACTACTTTCAGAATGGTGACCCTGAATATTCCCTAAATTTGTACATAATATGTGATATTTGGCTCATCAATTTTGTATTTCATTTCTAACTACCTAATCTTTGTCTTAAGTTTTTTTTATAATTTTTGTATATTCTTGGCATTTTTTCTCAATTCATTTGTGAGAAAAGCTGACCAATGATAAAAATAAAAATACAACAACTAGAAGCTGATACTGGTATCAAGGATAAACACGTAAGCTACTATATTTATAAAACCTTCAAAGCTATTTTTGAACATTGTTTATATAATTAATTTTATGCATGATTTATCGGTGACAAGTTTGGTGACAAGAGTAAATTTGTTTCTGTTTTGGTTTCCTATAAATCACTATTTGACTGGTCAAAGCTAAGCTGTAAAATTTAGCATTTTGGCATGTAGTAAAAGCTAAATAAATACGTTCAAGCGAAAATTACATGCTTTTCAAAATGCTTAAACAATTTTTATAAATTATAACTGAACCATCAGCACCATGATCACTTTAGCTTAAAAAGAAAAGAAACTGCATAACAATCGGTCCAATCGTTTAGGAGCTCTTTTTCCATCGAGAGTTGAAAAGAAATATATTGCGCGTGGCAGTGTGCTACTCTAAAGCCTTACTCATGTGAATAATAGAAAATACCCTTTGCATTTTTTTCGATTTAAATCTTCGATGAACAAAAAAATATCAGCTGATCCTAAAACATCAATAAAGATTTATTTATGTTAATTTGTTTTTAATCGTTTTATATTAAGGTCATCATACAGATATTACGTTTTTTATTTGTCTTGAAGTTTTTTGTTCGGGTATTTTCCTATCACAACAATTTAAATACACCTTTATTTACTTAGGATTTGCTTTAAGTTTATTTTTACAATATTTGCAAGATGAGACTAGCTCTAGGTATAGAATTTGGTTGCAAAAATGAGGAAACCGATGTTTGTATATTTGTTTTAGTTACTTTAAGACTTAGGATGCGTCCACATCACACGAACTAGCATCGCGAGCATGGTGCGAGATGTGGCCCCTTAAATTATACCTTTGCTTAAACGAGAATCCAATGGAATATTCATTATTATTCTGCTCTAAAGGTTTTAAAGATGGAATAAAAATAAACTTACTTTATAAATAAGATCTTTAATACAATTAAACATTATAACGGCTCATTTCTTTGCAAACTTTTTATTTCATATATAATTTTCGGTTTACTTTAATTAACCTAATTATCGCCTTCCTAATAATATAAATAAAAACTCACCAAAAGACGTTTTTATTACTAAAACGATGATTGACACGCAAATATTGGCAATAAATTTTCGAAGCTTGATAAATATGTATTTTAAGATTTATGAAGTAATTATGAAATCATACTAAAACAATATATACGATTTGGACTTAAACATAAGACAAATAACTAAAAACTAATGCTAGCTATTGCAGTTAAGTAATGCACCGTTCTGAAACATGTACGTTATATTTAATGTCATGTTTCTACAGTCAAACATACAACCTTCTTCCTTAGTCGATTAAAAGTCTGCCCGTGATCATAATACCTGCAAAGGTGACGAAACGTTGGGTCCTAAAATCTAAATACAAAGTGCGATAAAAGCCGCAAAAGTGATTTAGCTGTATGATTTCTTTATTAATACAAAATTAAATCTAATATAAGAACAAACTCTAACTATCTATACCTACTAAAATTAAAACCTACATAAGAAAAACTAACAGGCGTCAAAGAACTCATCGTCATCCTTGTCAATGGCGGGGAACGTGCCCAGAAGGCTGACAGCATTGCCACGTTGAATGGCTATGCCGATTATCTGTGCAAGGCACAAACCAGCCCTCTGATCACGAGTAGAGTCTAAAGTGATTTTATTTCAATGTCTAACATTCTCATATATCTCAGAACTCGAAATATCACCATTGAAAGAATATTTTTTACCGACATGTTCATTGAGTTTCAATCAATCATAATCAAATTTACTACTAGTAGTAATATAATTAAGTGTTATCACTTGATTAATATCTTGACATCAATCCTAACTCAAAAACTAAACAAGAATAAACAAGAAATAGCTCTTAAATATTTATAACTGTAACTAAACCTAGATTTTTTGCCGAAACTTTTTGTATTTAGTAAATGAACGCAAGGAAAACTGGTTATTTCGTACAGTTTGGAAGATATATAGATATACTTTTTATATCAATAAACGATACATAATCAATCCTTTTATTTTACATACATAAAAAAAATATATTAAAATACTTACCAGTTCCACCAATTTACTTAAAACATCGAGTTTAGATAAATTATTGTTATTGTGCGTATAATATATTCTCTAATTATGAAATATCATCATAATTTTGATACTAAACAACCTATACCAATTCTACATAATTTATATCGCCTTTAGATCAAAACAGTATGGAAAAATCTATACATCTCTATGTTGGGAAAATCTATCCATGGGTCACTCAACCTGTATGTTGTCAGATTCACCTCAAACACAGAGATACAGCACGATAATAAGAAATTTATTAAAATTAAGTGATGCCTAAATGCCTACTCTTTTGGGAGAGCAAAAGAATAATCAAAGCCACCAAAAGAAGATAATTTCTTTAATTGCAGTATTGTTAAGAATTAAGAACCTCACAAGAATCATCAAATAAAATCATGAGCACGCTTAGTCACATACTTCCTATATATATATATATATTATGCTAATATTATTAAGTTTTGTCATAATAAGTTTTGAGCTATCAAAAACAGGTTCCTTCCCAAACGTGTTCCGTTAAAGTCACCTTGAGTTAAACCTCTGTGGGAATATCACTCTAGGAACCGAAATAAATATTTGATGTAATAGACAAAATGTTAATAGAACCAAATGTATCAGGAAAAAGGTTTTCAAGGATAAAAGCCACCGCGGTTCAGCGTGATTCACCAATAATTAAGGTTAATTAAATATTTTGTATGTTTAAACGATTTACTGACATATTCGGAAAATTGTAGTGTTACTTAAGGCATTTGGCACTAATTATTTAAGAAAACATATTTTCAGAATTTTAAAGTTATTTAGATGAAATCGCTTAAAAAAGTTGACAAGTATAGATACAAAAAATGTGACGAACAGCCTTAAATAGTAACCACTAAAGTTTTAAAACCGCTAAAAAGGATAAAGCTAGAACTTAAGTGAATGGTCAGTTACCGTGTTTTCATTACTTAATAGTGTTAGGTATATAAAATATGTTACTCATAAAAATAAGGTAAAGTAAAATGTAATCGGTAGTCAAATTTAATCTTCTGACAGTGACACGCGACAGACTTCGTAAACTTATTACAAAAGGGGAAATATCATGCTTTCAAATCACACATTGTTATTAATTGTAAACATTTCTGAAAAAAACTATCAGTCACTCAAGTTCAACAAACAAAAGCGTAGCTGAATTCTAAAGGTCACTGGTTCAAGACCTATACAAATGTCTGGACATTTGTCATACCACGTCCTAAGTACTCTTTTACTTCAATCACAGATTCAGTTATAAAACTGAATAACTTTTAATAGAGCAACCTATGATTATCCTAATCCTAATAAATATAATGCCTATTTAATAATCTTTACTCAAAAGAAAGCAATTTCAAGTATATTTCGGATTATACTTAATTATGTAGACTTTAATAAAAATAGCCAAAACGAATCGTGTCTTGATTACTTTCTTAGGTCATTCAACAGCTCTTAGATATATTTGGTTTTTTGTCCTAAAATAAACTAAGAAGTAATGCTTCACAAATACTTATTAAATTAAACATTTTTTCATAGTTTTTATTAGTGCAACATACTAGAAAACGAAAACATTAGATTTGAAAAATTGAAAGTAGTGGTTGCCATGGCAACTTAATAAAATCTCTAGAACGATCATATCAGTCTCTCAATCTTTCACCTGTGATCTTGTGATCAAGACAATTATGTGTTGATCACACCTGTGTTATAAATCTTGAACATAAAGGTACGTTTTATAACCAATAAAAATAAAGCACAACACGTTTTCTTCTAATTTATGCAGAAATTATGTCAGTGACGCACACAAACACGCCATAAAGGATTTTAGGTAAAAATTCAATTTTCAAAGTGTATTAATTGGTCTTCGTTCGTTCATCAATGTTCTGTATTATGTAAAAACTATTCAAGATCGTTCGATAAAAATATATTTAATATAAAATAAAAATATATTAAAATTAAATCGGCCATTAAAATACCGGTAATTTTAGCAGAATTGGGCCTCGATTCAGCTATTTTAAATAAATGTCAGTGATCGGTCAGTGTACTTCTCATTGTGACTACTTTTCGTATTCAAATGAGCCTACAATGAAATCTCATTGAACTCTCGATGAGAGAATTATCGAAATGACAATTAGGAGAATGCCAGTTATCGCAAAAATGACCAAATGAAGCAGGTCATTCGGTTAATTCAAGCAACTCTTAAAAATCTGAATCGAGGCCCTGATAAAACTAAATCTTGGGTTATTTTAATAAGAGGTTAACTGGTTATCAAGTGTCGTTAGATTTGTATATTAATGTTAAGTAATTACAGGTTTTCCGTTCATTTTTTATATTTATAATACCTAATTGTAAATGTAATCTTTATTACTCTGTAAATTATATATTAAATTGCTACATTATCAATTTATTTTTTGTTAATCTGACCCAAGCTACCAAATTTAAAAAAAAAATACAATTCTACTACTTATTCTAGGCTAACTATGTATTTGCAGTACATTCAGTGTGTATCGTGAGTTTCAAAGAATTTCAGTCTTTTCCGCAAGCTTTTAGGCTTATGATAGGATTCTCATAGTAAATGGTTGATCATTTTCCTTTTAGTTTGAACAAAAATAAAAAATGTGACACGCATAATTCACCGGAATTCTGAAATACTTGTTCGAATGATAAAAAGTCTGCAAATACCTATAAGTACTATTTAAATTTGAAATAATAACGATGTAAATATTGATAGTTAATAATAATGTACATCTTATCATTATGAACGCAACATTTAAAAACTTTTTTGGTAGCTTTGTTTATCTTAGTATTTTAGCAAAAAAGGAAGATTGAAGACAGAAAATTCCAAATTAGAAGCGGTACATCTCTGTTAGCCCAAAAATTCAATAAAAAAACGGTTGATTTGTGATGGGTTATCTTTAGATATTTGATGGGCTTAATTTAAAACCCTCATCAAACATGTTTTTTTCCCATAAACAATATAACGGTCAATGACCCGTGGATTCAAGTTGCTAAACTTCGCAGGATGGATATCGAAACAAAAAGCTTATTGATGATAAGTTAGAAGTACCGTTGGACGTTGACAATCCTAATCTTTCTATGAACTTGGGGTTATTCAACTGTAGCTAAAACAAATAAGTTTATTTACCTGTAACTGGACATAAACAGCTAAGTGGCTTTGCGATGCCTAATAACGTGAATAATTTCGTAACTTACTAACCGAACAAGGAGGTACAGTATAGGTACTCTTTTTCTTGAGTCGGTTTGAAATCCTCATGGACTTCATTCCTATAAAAGGTTAAGAAAACCCTATCCGATCCGTGAAGGTGTTGCTAGGTATCGATATAGCTGGTTATAAAAAATGAAAAAAAAAACTCAATCTTAAAGTAGGTACCTAAGTAGGCATGTATTAATAATTCTGAAAAAAATACGTCGCTTTGGAGGACCGCTCCAAACTTAACAATTTAATTACACATACTCGTAGTCTATTATTCAGTATTATTGGCGGCCTTTTGTATGATCATTTGGCGACATCTGTGACGACGCCGACTCTTTTTTGCCTTTGAAAAAAAAAATATGTAGATTTCTTTTTCATTTTTTTTTTACAATCATACCACACTACTTAACCAATCGGATAGGGTTTTCTGAATACCCTGTATATGTATATAAATTGATACTTCAAATACTTATCTATAACATAAAGCAAGTAATATCATAAGTAAATGTATACAGAAACAGCGAGAAGAGATTCTCGCTCACGTGCCACATATCGGCGGAATCGCGATGGTTTCACCGAATATCACATATTCCGCCTCTGTCGCGAAACTGCCAAATTGCATATGATATGGATACAGGCCTCGTGCAGATGTAAAGTGGCTGGATATGATAGGTATAATAAATAATACGTGTTGTAGTAACAAAGCTAACGATAAAAAAACCGACTTTAAAATAAGTCTTATATGGATTCCACTGTCGACACTGGACCAAATTAAAATGGGACTACACTGGAAGGAGTCATGAAGATTACCCAGTCAAAAGATCTGAGGTATCGAAAAAAACAGTCGAATTAAACACATCCTCCGTCTTAAAGTCGGTTAAAAATATATGTTGTTGTCTTTTTTTTGGTTGTCGATGTCTGTTGCAAACTGGAGACGAGTTAGGTGCCACACGTTACCTGTAACGTGTCTGATGCTCAGCGTTTTTAACATGTTATATAAATTAGCGTAAAGTCTATTACTATTTAAATATAAGATTTTTTAACAACCACACCGCACAAGGCAAAATATTAGCCAACATAATACTATATGTTAGGAACTGACGATTAATTCATATCAGCTCTTTGTGATTTTTCCGAGTTTTGCTGCCTAAGTCGCGTAGAAATAAGGAAATTGTAATCGTTATACTTAGCATTTATTGTACTTTTTCTTTGCTATATAAATAAAAAAGAAAATATTTCCAGTTTTTCTTTACATCTATGTAAACTCGAACGCATTCGGATGTGAGTTCGGTTGCCAGGCGGTAGGTTTTATTAATTTTTGCACGTAACGAGGTGCAAACTGAAAACTGCGCGCATCGAATCCCACTTCAGATTATATTTTTATTTCATCCACCGTCCTGAACTTAATGACATGCAGATTTTATTTATAAAAGAAAAGAGAGGAAGAAATTTATGCTGTATCCAAATTAAAAATAGATTAGTTCATGTTTTTTTGACCAGAAAAAAAATAATACCTGCCTATAAAAGTTCCACCGCTGGGCACAGGCCTCTTCTCACACAGAGAAGGCAACGAGCATTTATCAGACCACTTGCTCAATTGCGAATTGGCAATGTCAGATTAAATTTTTTTTAAAACGTTTTTTTTCGAAAGCCAGACATAATTTGTACAGCACTTTGTCTACATGTTACCTAAGGTACATACCATCTGTTTGCCTTAGACTGCTTAAAATAATAGGTCTGATTATCGAAACAAGGACCTTAGAGCTAAACTGCCTACTGATGTAGGCGACACCTTGAAAACTGTCGTGTAAGCCACTATAGCAAATAAACAAATAAACAACAATTAAAAATTATAAATTTCAGGAAACAGCTGCTGTTATTTCCTTTACTATTCTTATAAACACGGTTTTATTTTACCATTTATCAAAAATAAAAGATATCGGAAGTAAGCCGGCTACTTGACCAACAACAACATATTGTAATGAACTTTGTCAATCAATTAGCATACAATAGCTACTAAATGACACGCAAAATAAAAATGTCGTAATTCCTATCAAAGTATCGTTAATAATAAGTTCCGCAATAACATATTGTTTCTTTGATAAAATAATTAACAAGTTTTGTAAATAGTGGAAACTGAGCAAACATAATTAAATTTTATTGCTCACTGTTCAAGTTCAAAAGTCCCAAAATACTCCACGTTTGATCATCAATTGATTAAATTTAATGTTAAATGTCAATATCTATTTATAAGTATTTATTTATTTTAGTTTACCACATCTATGAAACCATTTGTACCAATGGAAAAACAAAACATTAAAAATAATTTGTAAACATAATTATTTAATCAAGTTTCTGTGACTCATTTATTTTATTATAAATCTAGACTTGTTAAGCCGAATCTACGTCGTACACAAACAACACAAATAAATAACTTAAAAGTCTATGTTTTAACCGACTTCAAAAAAGGAGGAGGTATTCAATTCGACTGTATTTTTTTTAACTTGTTATCTCAGGACTTATGACTGGGTGAACCGATTTTAATGATTATTTTTTTATTTAAAAGCTGGTGCTTCCCGTGTCCTATATTGTTCCAGTTTTGACAACGGTATCCATAATAAATAAATAAAAAGCTTATTTTGAAGTTGGTATTTTTATAGATATTGCATACATAACTAATCGTCAATTTACAGTCCGGGCAACGTACTCGTAACTTGGCACGTCTGAAAAGAGCTACAACATATCACCATCTTTGTCTCACACACTGCGTATGTATATTGCATCTCGCCAAAACTTTCTTTTGTCTCTTTTAGACGCGTCAAGTTAATAAAATGTCGGCCGCACTGTACTTGGGTCTATTGACCGCAAAATTAAATGCAAATTATTTAGATTAATGTAAAACACGAGAACTAACAAATAAATAATATACTATGTATTTAGTTAGTAAATCAATTTGTGGTTCATGATTCAATAAATGGTAAAAATTGTTTAAATTCGTTTTTCCGCTTTCATATTTACTTGATACAAACATTCAAATTGTTTCGATTAAAATACATTACGTAATTTCTGTATACTAGTTAATTTATATTAAACCCTTAACATTGTTTTATAACACCAGCCTATAAACTTCTCACTGCTGGGTACAGGGCTGGCTGGTAATAAGTTCTTAATTTAAAATATTAATAATAATAATACCGGCCAGTCCGGCCAAACAACGTCCCATTGCTGGGTACAGTCCTTTTTCTATGTAGAGAAGGAACAAGCATTGATCACCAAGCTTGCTTATTGCGGATTGGCGACTTTAGACCAAAGTCTTGGTAGATTCCAATAGGCGAATAATTTCCTCACGACGATTTTCTTGACTGTTTGTCAGAGTATTTTTTTTTTCTATTGAGATATACGTCCCCTTACCTTTATAATGCTCTTTAACGTTGTACTTCACATAACATAACATATCATCACGCCTGTATCCCCGAAGGGGTAGGCAGAGGTGTACCAATGTACACCCACAGTTCGCCGATATGTTTAGGTCCCATGTAATAGGGGGCGAGCCTATTGCTATTAACCGGGCTCAAATCCAAACTCCGACCTGCTACTGAGAATTTCATAGAAAAACGTAGAACCTACTTCAAACTTGCTATTCCAAGACATAACTTTATTACTCCTACTCTTACGTCGTAGATTGAAATAACTAAACCAATGGGCGATTGCCAAACAAATACAGTTAAACACCAACGCAAAGGCAATCGCGAAACTTTATTCATTAGTTATCGTTAAGTACTTAAACTTTGCTATTGTTTCTAAAGGGTGCGGTGCCCTTTGTTTTCTTTAGAAAAAATATAGAGGGTGCTCCTAGTGCATAAACATTGACATTTGAAATTCGATAGGGTATAAGGCTATGGTCGTTTGTCAAATAAAAAAAAAATGTCATAATCTATAACCATAAAAATATAAGCCAGTTGTTTGAAGGTACATAGTACTAAACTTGTAATTTTTATTTAAACACGGTTAATCTTAATTATTGTATGCCTAGAAGGCAGACCTATATAATACATGCATAACGACACCTGCATTTTATTCTGGCCTCTGATCCACAGTAAAGAATGTGATTGATTGAAATGGCGTCTGCGTCTGTTTTTCGACAAATGGATGCATGATACCTACGCTCTATAACTTCTACGATTCAGTATATTTGTTAACGTTATAGTTTCATAGCTAGTTATAAAACGGTTTTTTTTTTTATAAAATAAGACATAGTACCCTACCTGCTTCTGTATCTATACTGCCTCGTTGGCCGCGTTGGTTGCTAAGCGTGACTGCTACGCTAGAGGTCTTGGGTTCGATTCCCAAGTCGACCAAGTCAAGTCTAAGGATTTATTTGCAAGACCAAGGTGTTATTGGGTTTTTCTATGAAATTCTCAGTAGCAGGTCGGAGTTTGGATTTGTGCCCGGTTAGTGGCAATAGGCTCGCCCCCTATTACATGGGACCTAGCGAACTGTGGGTGTACATTGGTACATCTCTGCCTAACCCTTCGGGGATACAGGCGTGATGATATGTTATGTTTATAAGACATAGTGTCGAATGGTGCGAACCAAATTAGTAGTTATTTTAATTAGCTTTGTCTTTGACCCACTCTTAGTACAAGCTGTAATTACCACTATGGAATAGACACGATAAATATGGATGAGGTGACAGTAATAATACTATATATGTTAAACTAGTCGCATTTAAAAATAAATGACTCTTCTCTTAAGGAGGTCAAATAGTACGCACGTTTTTCTTACTCACAATTTAGGGACTTCAGTTTTCATCTACTAAATTAGCCATATCCTATAAAATATCGAGAGTTAATTGTACATTTAATAAGAGTTATTCAAATTGCATTTAATATCCTCACTTTTTTAATCATTTGAACAAAAAATCCGTCTATATTATTTTAAAGTCCGGGCGTTTTCATTAAAAGAAACCCGATCGCCTTTACGATCAAAATATTTAAAACAGCCATTATTAACAGACAACACATTGTCAAATAATAATCGTTCTGCAATGTTATTCAACCTACCTGTACCGTACGAGTCGTGGTGGCCCAGCGGTTCAATGAACGGATTTGTATGCACGAGGTTGCAGGTTCGAACCCGGGCAAGTACCAATGTAACTTTTCAAAGTTATATGTACTTTCTTAATTATTCTAAGACACTTCTGACTAAGGGTGAAGGAAAACATCGTGAGGAAACCTGGATTCCAAAATTGGGATCTGAAATCGCCAATCCGCAGAGAGCAAGCGTGGCGATCAATGCTAGTGCCTTCTCTATATAGGAAGAGGCCTGTGCCTAGCAGTGGGACGTTTATAGGCTGGAATTATTATTATTATAATGTTTTACAATAACTTTTAATGAGTACAGAAGAAAATGAAAAACAAGTGATATCGCCGCAATTATAGGTTTCTTATGGCCTTAGAAGATACCACCATAGATACGTCATAAAGATCACCTTGACATTATTTATTTAATTTATTTGTTTACATTTAAAATAGGAAACTGATGCGGTTTGTTTTTGAATATTAAAAACAAGTTAAAGTAAACTGGTTTTCGTTAATTCAATGCCAATGACTTAATGCACCGATTTGACAATTTAATTAACATGACGTTGAGATGTTGATTTTAAGATTTTACTGATACGTTTTTTTATGATTGAGGAAAATTTATGTGGAAGATTATTGTAAATATTGATGATGAAAGTTTGACAAATTTAATATTATTATAAAAACTAGTGTATTAGTTATAACGTAATAAAATTGTTTATTTGCGAAAGTCATGGGAATACTATGATGACAATGTTAGTCAATGACCATTTAATTTCTAGATAGTCGGTGGTAAATTCATCTAGTTATAGTATAGTATTTTAATAACTCACCTAAGAGATGTTTTGTGACCTACTTAAAATTCTTAAAATATCATCAAAATTTAATGTAGCGGAAAAGTTTTAATATCTTGTTATTCTATCAAATACGTGTGACAATAAAATTATATTTTTCCTACCATTCATAAAATCATATGCACATAACATGTTACTGTTCTTATTAAGTTACTGAGAGACTGCCTCGTTGGCCTAGTGCTAAGCGCGACTACCAGAGGTCTTGGGTTCGATTTCCATGTCGACTAAGGTGTTATTGGGTTTTTCTATGAAATTCTCAGTAGCAGGTCGGAGTTTGGATTTGTGCCCGGTTAGTGGCAATAGGCTCGCCCCCTATTACATGGAACCTAAACATATCGGCAAACTGTGGGCGTACATTGGTTCACCTCTGCCTAAACCTTCGGGGATACAGGCGTGATAATATGTTATGTTACTGTTTTGATAATGATGAAACTGCTTCTAACAAATTATAAATTGTTCAACAATCAGAGTTCTAGGCAATTGATTTTAATTTGGTACAATTATTATGATTGTGTTGTGTCGCGAGGTAAGGACACTTTGGTGTTAGAGGCCAAGATCATGAACAGGTTGTTATCAAAAGGTTATGTCTATACGTAAGGAGTGAAGAGTACGTCTGTAATCATCATCAGTTTACATAATTTTAGCAATAGGTGACCGTAATTTTTAAGTTGGTAATGAAATAAGTAACCAGACTTCTGTGGTAATGTATATCAGTGATTTTGGATTCACTTAAAAATTTATCAATGCAAAAAAAAATAGTAGTCATTTATTTAAGTAGCTCGATATGATTGTTTAATTATTTCACGCCTTTCGGATAGCCATTTTTATAAAATTTCAGTAGGTATCTATACAATTTTGTACGTCATTTAGAAGATAAAATTCTGGAATTTCATGATGGATTATTAAATTTTTCTCACACATTGTCAGCACTATCCCGATATTATGAATGACGCTTTAAACACTTCGGCGGAACCGGTTTGAACCAGTTGTAACTAATGGTAATTTTAAAAATGCATAATAAATCATGTCTATAAAACTCAAATTAGTTTTTTGTTTGTTTACAAGATCATGCCAAGAAAACACGAAACAAAAAAAGTTACCTACTGTGATAACCAGACAACTGAAAAGCATACTTATACAGGGTGTTACCGAAAGGGTATATCTATCCAAAAGGTATGAAAATCATATGTGATATAGAATTAATTTACAAAAATTGGGTATGAAATATCTAACTATTTAATTTTTAGCTGAAATATTGTAAATTGTACTCTACACCAAGGGTCACTTCCTTTTGGTAACACCCTACATGTCGATGAATAAAAACATATTATAGAAATAAGAACCAGAGACAGATTGGTTTCTGGTCATGGTCACGGGCAGTCTGCCCGTGACCATGATACCTGCAAAGGTGTCGAAACGTCGGGACCTAAAATCTAAATACAAACCGCGAAAAAATCCGTAAAAAGTAGTTTTATTTCAACCAGAGACAGAATAAATTATCACGCTCATCACACACAGATTTGTCCTGTCAGTCAGGGTCACTAAGCACTAGACCAGCAGTCCTAAATGGAGCATCTTTCCTCTTCTGTGTACGAAGAGGTACTTGACCTATAGTATTATTATATAATAATAATATAATAGGTTAGAATATAATATTATATACCTATGTCATACGTAAACAATGCCATCTAAGTTTCGCATCGTTGCGTGTGGGACAACTCGTAATTTCAAATAATTGTATCCGTTCTATTTCAAACATTACCTTCGTAAAAATGTGATTTCATGTATTTGACGGTAATTAAGTAAACACGTCATTGGCCTACGGAAGAATGACTGACAGTTTTGTGTTTTTTAAAGACGGCAATGTGCCTGCTAATTCTATATTTTGATTGGTGGTTTGTACCTATAATAATAAGACCTACGATCTATTTGTATAGACTTATGAAAGTATTTATAACTGTAAGCTAGGCCCCGCGGTTTCACCCGCGTGAATGACAATTCCTACACTATCTTTATAAACTATTCCGATGTATAGGCTACATTATTGTAAAGTTTCATTAAAATCCAATCAGTAGTTTTTGTGTAAAAAAGTAACAAGTATCCAAACAAACTTTCGAATTAATAATATTGGTAAGGAAGGATGTAGTAGCGATCAACAATTGCAGGTTCGAAATCAGTATTTTTACCTTTTTTAAACATATGTATACATATGGGTTTCTTAGGTTTACGCGAATGTTAGACATTGAATAAAACTACTTTTTACGGATATATGTATACAGTTTATCTTCTTTTTTAACATAGGTACTAGCTATCGGTAATGCAAAACATTGAGATAACACTTGCACCTATTTAATGCAGCTACCCGTTTCTTCTTTGTGAGAAGTAAGTTTGCATTATACAGTATAATATATGTAATTTACACATTCAAATTAGCTTCATACATATTTCTATTGACTCTGGCAATTTACAATATTTTCATTACTGCTATGCGAGTAAATAAGAGAAAATTATTTACCTAAATGTAAACAAGAATTAACTTCAATGAATTTTATATGCGTCCACTACTGATGTATGTGTAGAGACTCTGCCCATGACATATTTTTTTAAACAACCTACAATTGTTGGATATATTGCGTAACAAACATAAAAAAACATCTGTCGAATTGAAAACATCCTCTTTTGGAAGTCGGTTAAAAATAACGCATCAAATCCGATGCGGTTTGTGGTAAAGTGAACACAATAATTTGTTAGACAGCTTACACACTACATCCGCTGTTATTTAGTATGCAGGCCTTGTGGCGACCGCAACGAATTTCCATGCTCCCAGATGTTTTAATAATACATTTATTGAAATCAAAATGAAACGAACATAAAGTTTAATAAAAAAATTGTCTAATATTTATATACATAAATAGCAACAACATGAATAACCAAAGAGACGACCAAATTGCTGCATATTTCTAAAAAAAAACTTTACCAGCGGTCCACCGAACATTTTAAAGTTAGGTTTTCTTTTTCTAAGATGACTCCCCTTTCTTCTGGCTTAAGACCGCGCCTTTACTGAAAGCCAAAACCTTAACCCGACAGATATAATATTTGTACATACAAATATTAATTTGTTGATCATTTAAATTTTCTTCTCGCAGGAATGGAACTCCTACATCGAGCTGCGATGAGGTAAGTGACTAATCTGCTGAAATCTGGTAGAGCTTGCTTACGCGAAACCACGATTTTGACAAAAACGGGAGCGAAGCGTTGTATTCTGTGGAAGTCCGCCATAATAATATGCGTATTTTGTGCCGGGCGTGAAGTTGAACTCATTAAGTTTACACACCGAGTAAACTAACACAAAAACAAATATGATTTATGTCTCTAGGCAGGCAGTTACTATAAATGATAATTAAATGCGGACAACATTACATAAATAGCTCTTAATCCTAAGTAAGTAGCTAAAGCACTTGTATTGTGGAATTCAGAAACAACGAAGGTGGTACATCCAGACCGGAGGCAATGTAGAAAAGTTGGTTTCTACATTGACCCGTCCGGGGATTGAAACCGGGACCTCTGAGCTAGCGACACCTTGCAGCCGGTGCTTACGCTACTCGACTGCGGAGGTCGTCCTATACTATACTAGGTATAATATAAGTACTAAGTATTGATTTCATAACAAATATAATTATATACACACGAACGAGTTATTATACTGATCATATAGTTATTCGAATGCATAATTATTTGTTACGCCTTTTTATCAAACATTTGTTATGATCACTTAACACAGAGTCTCTTTATGAACAATTAACACGGTAATTTATTTTATTTATAGCGTATTGTTTTCACGTAATTGTAACATACTTTTATGCAACCAATTTATTGTTATAAATAAATTTATAGCTATAATTGCAAAAATAGCGTGTTAGATTAACTTAAGTTAAATAAACTACAGATGCATTTTCACAACCTATTCGAGATATGCATTTAAAATGGTTTTATATAATACTCAAGTACTTATGTAGTGTAATTAATATTATATCTGTCATGTATTTCCGTGTTGCAGTTTTCTTGATGCTTAAGGAAAATATTTACCGTGTAGTTATTATAAAGATAAAACTCGAGTATGTTCAGTACGACGTTTGACGTTTTGTTGCATTTTAAGTAAATTAATCCAGATAATGGCCAATTTCGAAAAACCGACTTGAAATTATAATAAATACCAAATAAATTAAAAAATATCTGCCTGAAGAAGGGGTCTACTAAATTACTTTTCATTATTGCTCCCGCTATTTAAAATGTATAATTATTAAGCAACGGGACATACTTATGTCTACATTAATCTACATTAATCTAAACATTCTGATGTTTACGTTGTTTTCGCATATTTTAAAGTTAATGTAATCATAACATCGTTGTTAACCTTTTTTTTAAAAGAGTAACCTATGGAGTTTCTTGCCGGCTCTTCTCTATAGGAATGACACTTTGGAACCGAGCAACTAGAGTCAGTAGTTTTTAACGTAACGTTTCTTAAGCGCCTTTTTTTTTGGTTTATGAGAAATAAAAATATTTTGATTTTGATTTTGATTCTACAAATTGTGTGATTAAAAAGAGTCACATGTTATATAAAAATAACCTTGAACTTCTAATTAAAATAATTCATTTTAAGTTATGTCTCACAACTTTATGTTGTACTAAGTAGATTTTTATCATAATAATATAATTGCACATAAAATGCATTTAAAAGTAAGATTACTTCTGATTATAGAGTTATTACTTTTTAATTGTGGGTAACTTGATGACATTTGCCGACCCGCCCATGGTTGTGTATTAGTCACCAAGTTGAAAAAAGGACAGAAGATCTATTATTCTTAGTTTAAGGGAATGTTAGACAATGAAATAAAACTACTTTTACGGATTTTATCGCGGTTTGTATTTGAATTTTAGTTCCCGACGTTTCGACACCTTTTTGCAGGTATCATGGTCACGGGAAGACTCATCAATGTCGAGACCTGAAATCTAAAATTAAACCGCGACAAAATCCGTATTAAGTAGTTTTATTTAAATATATTATAATGTTTTTATTAATAGCCATCTCAGGATAAATTTTCTTTTAAAGATCTATTGTAGACCGAAAAATCCTGATTAAAGCACTTATGTATGTTATTATAAAACCCTGCGATATTCAATCTGTATTAACTGAGTAACTAGCATTAGGAATATTCATGTAAATCGGATCAATGATATTTTATACATAATGTTTTTAATCGTTCACGATACGAAGAAGTATTCTCATTTTAGAAGTATTTCATAAATTTCAAATCTACTTGATCGATATTTTATAGATCAAAATAACTTTAAAACCATACAAGACCACATGAATTCTAACACATTTATGTTGAGTTTATGGTACGGAAACATGAAATGGGTTTTCGTGTGAAAAGTTTCGGAATGAATCTCACGCAAGGGTGCAATCGAAGGTTACAGTAACTCTAAGATACTTGTCCTCATTTTATAGTGGGTACGTGACTGACCCTTATGAGATATTTTATTGCGTCTTAGTTTGTTGCAGTCTTTGGTAAGATATCGGAGACATGTCACGATTTTTGCTACATTAACTTCGCTTTACAAACTAGAGGAATAAGGATCGAAACGAAACGTCGGGAACTAAATCTAAAATTAAACCGCGAAAAAATCCGTAAAAAGTAGTATTATTTCAATGTCAAACATTCGCGTAAACCTAAGAAACCAAGTAAGCATTCGTTCAGACTCGACGGGAATCGCATGCCGTATATTTGTAAAATTAAATAGATAAACTACTCGATTAGTCGATAGATATCCCAAAACAGCTTGTCTGAACAAGCCTTGACTCTTAGGTTCTCAGCAGAATCTAGTTTCTGTGACACATTTTCATGTAGCTGGTCTAAATTAAATAGCCTCCTACAAAGGACTATAATTTAAGTAATTTCCTTTGAACTTAAACTAAGGTACCGAATTACGGAATTAGTAGTACACGCCTCAATGTATCATCCTCTTTATAAACTTGTCTAGACATAATTATGTACCTAAGTACCTAATTAGCATTCAGAATCTATTGAGTCACCATTTGTAAAGAATCAACATATAAGTACCTACCTCACACGAGTCAGTATATTTTTACTTGTATTTTATTGATTTAGTATTCAGTATTAGCATTTCATATTTTAATAAAGTAATTAATCAAGAGGCAGACGTCGTACATCATACTGGTTTTTTTTTTATCTTGAAGCAGTATTTATTTTTAATAGTTAAAAAGTAGCCATTATAATAGAGACATTGGTCAAAAAGTTTATTGAATATACTTAATATATATTTTTTTTACACGTGAATAAGTAACTGTATATCTACGTGTACTATAACTTAACGTGTTTACTTAATAAATCTTTAAATATTCAAATGTCGTCGCATTGATACGTATCAGTTGTATAATTAATATTATTTTATTCACTGTGTCAATAATTGACTCAACAGAAAACGCTGTTATTTGCACAAGAGCTCTATTTATAAAATATCAATATTTTTGTATTTTAATAAGCAGGTTTCATTATTGTGTAATTTTAATGGTGTAAAATAAAGAATATTTTATGTACCTATCTATCTATGATCATTATAGAATGCAGCTTTAAAGGAGAGTTGTGAAAATAAATTCAAATTAACGCTCCACAATCAGCTCATATTTTTGTATCTTTTTGCGTCTATTTTAATATTCGATTGTGTTTGACAGGCGCAACTTGTATTATTTTATTTAAAAAGCTTTCTGGTGTAAATAATGCAAAATTATATAAGCAGAATCAGTCAGTCAGAAGATATTTTCTCTTTATTCAAAATCCTTATTCCATTATTGGAATATTTTCTATTATATTACAAATTATATTTAAGGCTTACTAAAATATTCAATAGTTATCACAACCTTCAATGCAAATGAGATACTAATCATATACCAATAGAGTCCATAATCAATTATCACATACCGATTGACTAAAACACCTAAAAACGACACTAAATTCGGCTAAAACGTAACTAAATTCTAGGCTCGGTTTGGTGTCAGTACAACCAATGGATCGGTCGCAGTCCAGCCAGTACGTTTGTGGTCGCAACCGCAGTTCGCTCCATTATGACATGTTAATTTTTAATCATGTAGGCACAGTACATTATGTCCCTTGAATAGATGGGGACTCATTTTGTAGTTTATGTACTAAAATAGTGGAGTTATTTGGAAACAATGGGGTATTATTTGGGATACATTTCATTTCTAGGATTTTTTTAGTCAGAAATTATTTTTTAATGTTTGTTCTTTCCTAAATGTTTATTCTTTTTTTGGTGTAGATTTTGTTAAGAATAGCATAATACTTTTTCAATTAATTATACGGGGAAATGCGTGTGTATTTTTTTCCCATGAAAAGTCTATCTTTCTTTGTGCTGCTTTTTTACTATCTTTTGCCTCTTTTTTCCCTTATATACCTACCATAATTTAAAATACCTTATTTATGTGGTTTTTATTAAGGAAATTTAAATTATGCAAACTGGTACCCACCTATAATTTAAATCGCATAAGAGTTATTAAATACAAGCCAATTAATTTACGGAACACCATTCCAATACCTCAAACGAGCTACCAAATGTTATCTAATCTATGTTTTTACTGGGACGTTAATAAAAACAACTACAGAATAGTCCGGTTTCTAGTTCCTATTTAATTATTGCATATTTATTATTCGGTACAAAAATAACGAAAATTAGCAAAAAGATAATTCATTCAATTTGTCTTCAAGGCAACCTGTAGAGATATTTAATAATATATTTTAATTAGGCAATAGTATTGTCTAAAGGCCGATTTATATCAAACGAGCGAATGCTCAATGTATCGCCTACCCCATCAAATTCTTCGAAACTCTTATAGAATTTGAGAAGTGAGATGGAATGAGCTGCTCTAATGTAAATAGGCCGTGATTCACTAGATATACCCTACGGTTTCACTCGCCTTCTTTTACTGTAAATGAAAGTATCGTTAGTTATACCTTAAAGACTATTTTCTTTTGTTAGAATTAAGATATCAAATGTAAAACATTTTTCCACATTCGACTTTTAGCTTCAGAGGTTTGTGCGCTTAAACAACAAAATTCTTTAGGTTTATTATGTATATTATTTGTACAATGGCATAGTTTTATTTTAAAAGAGTATACTAAACTCCGCAGCTTGTTTCAGTTGCACTGAATTTATATTTAAAAGTAAGCACCTACCCATTCCACACCCATCTGTCTTTATATCTAAGGATGTTTTACTAAAAAACAACCAAACGGATTTTCTTTGGTTTCAACGATTTGTAGAGTAATGCTCAGATTTTTGCCCTCTTCTTAGAGGATCGCTAGTTATTTATAATTGTCTTTTAAAGAATCAAACTATTTAATTACGTAAGCACTCTGAAGTACTTCATGCCAAAAAGAAGTATTATTAAAAAAATAGAAGCACTTTATGATGTTAATTTGCAAACAAATGATAGGTAAATCCAAAATTATCTGTGCCTGTCTGCCACGCTTTCATGGCTAAACCGCAAAACAGATTTTGATAAAACTTGGTTAGGGGTAAGCTTGAATCTCACAAAACAACATAAGTCATTTATTGCAATAACCGCCAACCACGTGGACAGAGCCGTGGGTTAAAGCCAATTTCACATTTTAAGATGCATAAGTTAAAATCTTTAATCACCAAAACTTAAAATCTTTTCTATTAATAAAACAGGTTTATATTCGATAAAAGTATCTATAATTACTTTGACGATCTAAAATAAAACCTTGACCTTTCAATTAGCATATAACAAGCGGAATTAAATATATAAAATGTATATCAGGTACCTACTATGTTAAAAATATTTCCGTGACTTAGACCAAGTTGACAGAGACAGATTATCTAGATATAATAATATGCTAACCATTGCGAGTTTTTTGCTCACTTATGTCAGGGTTAAAGTTTACTCATTTAGGCCGGTAGAGCAGTAAAGCAACACTGTTGCAGATGGCAGTTTCTTCATATAAATACATTCATCATGCCTCTTTCCCGTAGGGGTAGGCAGAGACCACATCTTTTCACTTGCTACGATCCAAACACACTTCTTTCGCTTAGTCCACTTTAATATTCTCTTAATACATGCTCTTCGGCTTAGGCTACTCTTGACCTGGACCTGGCCTTTTTTCAGAACGTCCCCATTTTATTTTGGCTTCGAAACTTTGGCTTCACACTAGTATAATTATATAAATATTGAGTTCTGAGGTTCACGCAAATATTACACATTGAAATAAAACTACGTTTAGGGATTTTCAGTTTGCCCGTGACCATGATACCTACAAAGGTGTTGAACGTCGAGACCTTAAATCCTATTACAAACCGCGATACAATCTGTAAAAGTAGTTTTTTTTTTCAATATTATAAAATAGATAAATATTACATAACAATTGTATGAGTGGATTAGCCGTGTCATGAGAACATCATTGACATGAAAAAGTTATAACCTAATTTCCCCAACCAGCAATTAATCAATTTTCATTTGGATCGATTCAGTAGTTTAGCTATCAATGGATCACAGACACACAGACATTTTTCGCATGTTTTAATTCAGTAATGAACTGTAGGAGGTATTTAATTCCCGGAAAGTTTTTTAACTACTCGTTCAATTTAGTCGAGTATGATTTAATTAACATTTAAGATGCTTAATGACATGTATAAAAAGTATGAATTTTTATATCTGCTATTAGAAGTCAGATTAATGCTTTGATAGTTTTTATAATATTAGTTGATTCGGAAGCCGCCGTCGTCCATTTTGCATTTGAATAGTAAATAATAATTATCCTTAATTAATAATTGACAGATTATTTACCCTTTCATGACAAGGTGTTGAGTTAGTGTTGATAGATTGTGTATATAATATGTAACGTTCCCTTTTTTTACCGACTTCAAAAAAGGAGGCAATACTTAATTCGTTTGTTTTTAGGTTTGTTTTCACAGAACTTTTTAATGGGGTAACTGATTTTGATGATTATTAA
Organism: Autographa gamma; assembly: GCA_905146925.1. Lineage (NCBI taxonomy): Eukaryota > Metazoa > Arthropoda > Insecta > Lepidoptera > Noctuidae > Autographa > Autographa gamma. The sequence goes on along the minus strand of LR989856.1, from coordinate 9,792,000 downwards.
ATTATTAAAATTTGAATGCTGGTGAATTTCGGTCCAGTTTTGACAGTGCAGTCCTCAAGAAAAAATAATATAAGACTTATTTTTAAGTTAGTTTTCTTTGTTATAATGATTATAGTCAGCCACTTTCAATTCACACATATTTTTCTTATTACAATTATTGGTAAGAAGCCTAAAAAAACATACAGTCGAATTGAGTACCTCCTCCTTTTATCAAGTCGGTTAAAATAAATGATTTCACTTGTTCACCCCATAACTTCCGAACTGCATTAAATCTGGTAATCATGTATCATTATGTTCCTGATGATAAAAGATCAAGGTTATATGGAAGAAAATACTGATATTTAAAATACTATAATAATATTTTGAAAAGGTTATACCAACAGTACAGGTCGGGGCAGGAAGATTGTTATTGTACTTGGCTATATGTTTCCTTTTTATAACCAATTAAATATTACCAGTTGACGAAACAATCAATGTTTGTTTTCTGTCTACGGAAAATAAATTCAAATGCAAATTTTAGATTGCCCGCCCACGTTCGATAATCGGTGACCAATTTTTTGTACGAGAATATATAATAGAACAGTGCAAAGCACACGTCCAACAAAAAGTAGATCAGAATTCGATTCTAAAAATCGGTGTAAAAATCGGCCCGATTATCAGACCTACAAAAAATCTGACGTGTGTGGGCAACGTTAATTCTATTGCCGCTTTATAAACAAACAAAAGAGGTGCTAATATCTTAAATTAGCGTATCTTTTAAGCAATATTATTTTACGATGTTATCTCATGATCAATTAAAAAAGTAGGAATTCTCGTGCATAACAAAGCCATTATACCATAATTATAATTCGTTATAAAATAATTATTTAAATTCTCACAATAATATTTTATCTTTGCAATTAAAAGATGATATTTATATTTTTGTTCGTAAGTTACTTAGAATGAGTTTTTACAATTTTATACTTAATTATGTATAGACATAATATCCTTACTTAATTTATTTAAACTTTAATATCATAATGAATCCAAAGAGTTTTTTAGTTTCATCATGCTGAAACTTAAAGTCCGATTTGCGTAAGACTTTAAGAATTATGTATTATTGGTATATTAATTAATAAAATGATGAATTTGTATTATTTTAGTGCTATAATTTTTATTTATTTTTGTAGTCTTATGTGTGTCGTATGGGTTTTATGCCTGAACTAAATGTTTTTTTTTATTAAATCCTAACTGACTGACAAACATAAGCACAGTCCAAAATCAAAGCCTTTATGCAGGTTAGTCGTCTAAATTTTCATTAATAAAAATCGAATTTTGTATGCAAACGTGCTACAGGGTAACGCTGCAGAAAATTGAAATGAATAATAATCATTTTCGGTTTTCATAAAATTGTATGACCTGTCATAAAAATATATTCATTAGATAATAATATACATTAACCATTGTATTAATTATAAGTTTTTTGCTGTCGTTGCCAATTAAATCTATTTTGGGACTAACAATATTTGTTTTGACTGAAACATTTGCGGATCAAGGTTGTATAAATTATAAATAGAATATGCATTAATAATATTAGTTGCAAATGTATTTTTATACCTTGTTCAGTTCAGTTTTTGTTATTGCACCGGTTTTAAATGATACTCGACGATTGCGTGATTTAACCAATATAATTTATTGAAATAAAATACTTTTTACGGATTTTGTCGCGGTTTCTTTTTAGATTTTAGGTCCCGACGTTTCGACACCTTTGCAGGTATCATGGTCACAGGGAGACTGGAAACTAAAAATATACCGCGACAAAATCTGTAAAATTTTGTTTATTTCAATGTCTAACATTCGCGCTAACGTTAAACTTTTTAATTTATTCTAATTATACCAACAGCGGTAAGATCAAACGTGTTCTGTAGTAGTATAATTGTTTTATCCGTCATTTGAATTAATACTGTAATTTTCCACTGTAGTTTTACTGCCTCATTTTGGTGTAATTTGTAATCCGTTTAATTCAGTTTTTAAAGATCTTTTTTTTTTTTCAAAACAGTGTTTTGTAATTTTTATTCAGATTTTATGAGATGAAATGTCGATAGATTTTTAATAACTAATAAAATAAGCACGTTTAGTATATTTTTGTCTCTTCAACTTGAATAAATTCATTATTTTTTGTTGTGAGATACAGGGTTTTATTTAATAGTATAACATATGAGAATATTCGCCAAGACAATACAAGATGCAAGAAGTTATAAACACCACCTGTTTGACTCTTAGCTGAACTGAGTAAAAACAGAAATATCCAGTATCAAAGTTTGACCAGATCCTATATTTGAATCTGGGACCGCGTGTTCACCAGTTTCGTTAACCGCTAGACCAACGTGGCAGTCACAACACTATTACATTACAGATAACATATTGTTTCTGTGAAATAACACAAAAACAATTGAATTGAATTATAAAATAATAGGATATTGTATGAAGCTACTGTATACAATATTTACTTTCTTCGATGCAAAATTATATTTTTTTTTTTGCTAAACTACTTACCTCATACTAACACACAAACTAACATAGTAAACATAATTAAAAACACAAAATTACTTAACCTACCTTTATGTGAGCTGACGGTATAACTGACATCTTCAAACATAATATTCACGGGGGGCCTTTCAGCCATACGATTCAGTGCTTTCAGGGTTGACCCGGCCCTTTCCAAAGCTGCCGGGGTCCAGTTGCTCTCATGCCCTTGGCTCTCCGCCACAGGGTTAGGGTGCGTTGAAGGGGCCGCATGGGCAAGCGAGGCCCCCACAATGGCCTTACGTACCAATGGAACATTAGACATTTTGACTGACACTTTTAAAACAGCATTAACTGAACTGACACAATTTACAAAAAAAATATATAATAATATATTTCTTTTTAATAAAAAATATTTTTTTATTCAATTAAATATCTAATCTTTTACAGAAAAAATATTAATCACAATTATTTTTGTATTTATTTCGAACAATAAATTAATTATTTATTTATTTTATTGTCATAATTTGAATTTGGATTTATTCGTAACCGCTGCGCGGATTCGCGATGCGGTCGCGCGTGCGCAGTTCAACAGTGGCGCCGCACTACTGACCCGCTCTGATCTTTTAACGATGATCCAAAGAAATTAAACCACTGCAATTAACTTAAACGTTAAATTAATAATATATAAATGGTGTGATATAACAATTAAGATTAAATGATTAAATCGTTAAGTTGCTTTTAAAATTTGTCGTTTTCCTGTTTACTTTATAATGAGAGATTAAGGCCATTTTGAGACGAAGAAGACGAGTTAAATTTGAACTATTTGATAAAAGTTAAACATGTCACAATTCAGAAAATACCATTGTCTTATTTTTATTTATGTCTTCAAAATCCCGTGTGTTGTTATAAATGCGCTTAAAGATAATCAATTTTATAAACATAATATATAATCAAACGCTAGGTTTTTAAGACATCAACATAAAATTTCCATACATAAACTATTCTAGATTCTATCAGTTCTATTTTAGAATAGTCATTAGAATATCATTTACTTTGTATATGTTTGTGGTTTTTATGGACAACTTTAATAAAATCCGGTAATATTGTTTCGGATTAAGGTCCGTTCACATGGCGCGGGTGAGCACGAGCCAAGGTATATGTAATTAGTGTAGACGTTCATGGTCAGGGGTGTCATGAGCCTTTTCCTTTAAGTATTGTAGGGTTGGCTCTCTCAATTTTTCACTTTTGAGTGATAAATGGAGTCAATACGCTAAATTATTATAAAGTAAAAAAAAAAAATAGACTATTTCAGCAACATAAAGAAAAAAATGACTCAATTGAGAAATTTGGAAATCATAACACAAAATTATTGCATGAAGCGAATTTATATAAAGCGAAGCGAAATTATATAGAGTCAATAAATTAGATAAAACCAAAAAAATATGTAAAAACTGTAAAGGATAAATATATTAATTATTAGATGCTAATTGTTTTAGAATGAGTGTTAGATTTTTAAAATAGGTATTAATTATATTGCTATGCTTGTAAAAGGCAACTAAGTAATAAGTCCCACATATTTTTATAACATCTAATGTACACTTAGTATGCAATAAAACTTTTGAATTTGACTTTGACTTTGAATTGAAGTCGAGAAAATAAACATATTTTTTTATTTACCTGAGTACTTTCTGTCTCTAAAGAAAATACTCAGGTATATCATTAAAAACCAAATTTTAATGTTTATAGTTAATAAAAACTATAAAACATTTGGTTGATCAAGTTATGTAAAATGAATGTACTGCTACAATATTTAATTACACACGTAATGAAAAATATTCCTCATACTTCTCATCGGCACTATTCGTTTATATAATTCCTGAATTATAAATTATTAATCGAAATAGAAAGTGCAGTTTGCACTTACTTTCGTTCGTTACGCTCGTTAACTGTTTACAGTTTACAAAAAGTGCAGAAAAAAAAGCAAGGCATAAAACACGATCTTACCTTCTAAAGTAAAGAAATATTTTCTCTAGACCGTTTGCATTTTTTACTTGTATTTTGTGTTTTAGTTTAAAAGTCAAGTCTGACAATTTCTCTTTTACTGAAACTGCGTTTTATAGTCTTAAAATATTAATGTACTAGCGATAAGAGACAACTATGTTAGTATAAAAAAATATAAATAATTCCAGCCTATATCGTCTCACTGCTGGGCACAGGCCTCTTTCCATATAGAGAAGGCACACTCATTGGTCACCACAAGACTTTTTTGTGGATTGGTGATTTCAGATCCCAAGTTTCACAATCCAGTTTTTCTCACGATGCTTTTCTTTGCCGTTAAACAGAGGTGTCTTAGAAGAAATAAGAAAGGACATGTAACTTTAAAAACACCACATTGGTACCTGCCTGGGTAAGAACCTGCAACCTTGTGCATACAAATCCGTTCACTGAACCGCTAGGCCACCGCGACTACATATATTATATTCGATTTAATTAAATATATAGAATAAACATGGTACCACCTTATATATTTTTATCAGCTTATATTATTATCTCATTTGCTTAAGTGGTTAGTGACCCTGATTGCTATACCGGAGGTCATGGGTTTGATTCCCACCCAGGACAAATTTTAATGTTTGTGTGATGAGCACGATCCGTCGTTCTGTGTCTGGGTGTTATTTATCTATAATATATATAATATAATATAATTCCGGCCTATAAAAGTCCCACTGCTGGGCACAGGCCTCTTCCCATATAGGGAAGGCATGAGCATTGATCACCACGCTTGCTCTCTGCGGATTGGTGATTTCAGATCCCAATTTTGGAATCCAGGTTTCCTCACGATGTTTTCCTTCACCGTTAGTCAGAAGTGTCTTAGAATAATTATGAAAGTACATATAACTTAGAAAAGTTACATTGGTACTTGCCCGGGTTCGAACTTGCAACATCGTGCATACAAATCCGTTCATTGAACCGCTAGGCCACCACGACTATTATAATAGGTATGTATTTAGAAATATATAATTATGTTTATCCGTTGTCTGGTAACCATAACACAAGCTTGGGATCAGACAACCGTGTGTGAGTTGTCCCGGAAAATAATATGACCACAATCAACCAAGACCACATCAGGGGAAGTTTTTCACACGATGGTTTTGAGAAGTTGAATACAAGTATATTGCTGTATACATTGTCAGTCTTTAATAGGTTTGGATTAATATTAATGGATATTCTTAAATCGAATAGATATTAAGACTTGTGTACGTGACAAGCGATTATCTTAAAGCTATTATATAACACAGTTCTCGTGGTGCCATTAAGATAATATTTCGATTACCCTAAAAATCTTAGAACAAAATCAGCCATCTAAATTAAGATGAAATACTCAAAGTGATTAGGCAATTTATTAGTTTAAAATTTATTTTAAAAACCTTTTTTTAATAGACGCAATAATTCAATTAATTATTTTAATGTTTCAGGTACCTAGGCGCAAAGGTAAGATGTTTTTTTTTTTATTTATACTATTTAAAATGATGTTGTTTTTTTATGTTCTAAACATACCGGCGAACTGTGGGTGTAGTTTGGTACACCTCTGCCTAACCCATCGGGGATACAGGCGTGATGGTATGTTTTTTTTTTTGTGTCCCATTGCTGGGTGGGTCTGCCCGTCTGAAGTGTTTAAACAGTTCATAATTTCCGTACATGTAGTATGTTTACAAGAAGTAGGTACTATTATGATAATTCCTAGGTATCATTTAGTTAATAACAATATTTAACACTAGCAGGAAATATGATACTTCTACAGTTTTTCCCACTGTATAGGTATAAATAGTATTTATAGTATTTATCTAAATAGGAAACTAAACAGCTTTGTGTAACTTCAAACAGGTACTTAGGAAGTGATTAGAAGAGGGTTGTAGACGTAACCGCGAGTGACGTAACAATGAATAATTAAAATCAATCTTACTTCTTGGTCTTTGAGGGTCTCGTGGCTAAGTGTTAGTACGGTTTGACCGATAATACAGGTTAAGCCGTACTCGCCGCGCTTGGTCCGTAGATGGGTGACCATTTGAAACATACCGAGACCCCTTCGAGTTTCAGAATGCTCAGAGTTCAGACTGTCCCACGTACATCTTTGGTCGTGAAGTAAATTCTGACAACCAGTCTTACTATGGGCACAGATTAATAAATAGTTACTACGTAACTATGGGATACTGTGCTTTCCAGTAAAATGGGTTGTGGAGTTTAGATAAGCAGTTGCTCCATGTAAAATACGGTTTTCAGCTAAATCCAGTAAGACTGGTAGCCGACCCCAAGATAGCTTGTAAAAAGGTTTGGCAGATGATGATTACTTCTTGGGCATAAAGTTGAAAGTATCTAGGCGACGACTGTGTATTGTGATTTTTGCTTAACAATATTTAATATGATGCGTAAATTAGTTGATACACGGAAGAAAGGAGTGAATACTGAGATGACGAGTAGTAGAGATGAATGGAAGCCGAATACGCATGGCGCCGACCCCAAATAATTGGCATCAGGGGAGGAAGATATTGCCTGTGTGTAAAGTATACTGTCTTCTGGATGGAAGCAAATGAAAGTACTTACTTACTGTACAAATCAGATATTTTGAATAAATTTTCCTTAAATTGCTGCTGCCAACATCGAAAATAAAAGGAAATTTTATAAAATAAAAAAGAACACCTACATCAAATAATAAAATTAAAATCCAGTAAATATTATATTTCTATAACAATACAGTGAAATATAATCAAACAAACAGTATACAGAAGACACAATAGTATTAACGATCAAACGCCATTTGTTACGAAGTATTTATTACATACTTATACAATACAATGCTTCCATATAAATGAGAGTACGCAATGGAATACACCATAAATCCATAAACACAAACATAAATTTAATATAAATATATACATACATTCCTATAATATAACGAACTTACTAGTTTGCCTTGGAGAATGAGGTGTTAATGTGTGTTGCTGGTAGTTGTTGCTATCAGGTATTTAAAGTATTGCCTAGATAATGTAAGTAATATTCTATGAAAAGACTTTAATTGTTAAAAATGTTTTTTTTTAATTGCCTTTTCTGTCCCACTGCATGGCAAAGGCCTTTCTACACTACTACTTCTCTCTACTCCTTCCACTTCTCTCGGGTCAGGGCCGCAGTCTCTGGTTAGCGCCGCCGTTGTGGAAAAATGTTTTAGAAGACAATAATTAAAACAGTTTTTTTTTGTCATTTTGTAAAGTTAGGCAAAATAATAAAAATCTTATTTAAAACCTTGCCAGCAACATATTGATTTATTTAATGGATACAATTATTGGCCGTGCCCTCAGTGTCTTTAGTTTTATTGGAGAACAGTCGAAGTGCAAGGTCTTCCCTAATTTCAACCTGTTTTCAACATTTTTCGTTATTTCCTATTAGATAACGTGGCAATGTAGCCTTTGAATGGTGCGTCATACATTTAGTAATAAATTAATAATTAAAAATAAGTTGTCTTTTAAGAAATTCACATACTAACAGAAATAGATTTTTTTTATTTCTTTATACATACTTTATATTTTACTGCCTCGTTGGCCTATTGCTAGACGCTGGAGGTCTTGGGCTCCAGTCGAGCAAGGTGTTATTGCGGGTTTTATATGAAATTATCAGTAGCAGGTCGGAGTTTGGATTTGTGCCCGGTTAGTAGCAATAGGCTCGCCCCCTATTACATGGGACCTAAACATATCGGCGAAAAGTGGGTATACTTTGGTACACCTCTGCCTACCCCTTCGGGGATACAGGCGTGATGATATGTATGTGTATTTTACACATGTCAACTTTATTAGCTGAGCCATGTCTTTGTGTAAAGTTTTCAGACACAAAGTGTGGGATTTTTTATCAGGTTTCATTTAACTTGCAATGTACGTTTGTCAATGCGTATTTTTGTTCGTGTATTCTTGTGATTCAACTTTCAAGCAAAAATATTAAATTAATCGATTGAATAACGTTAAACATACACACTGTAAATCAAACATGGATAATTTTAAAGCTTTTATATAAAAATATATTTTTAAATAAAAACATATTAAATAACGGATTCGTCAGCTGATCTCTAAAAATATTCATCCTTTGTTATGTAACATTTAGTACCTACTATTTTATTAATAAAACTGTACGTAAATAACATGAACTGTATCTGACAGGCTTTGAGAATGACGTCAGTTCAACAAGCGGTTAATATACGTAATTTTCCGGATTGAAAAATATCCTTTGTATATACGAGTATTGTCGTGGTGGCCTAGCGGTTCAATGAACGGATTTGTATGCACGAGGTTGCAGGTTCGAACCCGGGCAAGTACCAATGTAACTTTTCAAAGTTATATGTACTTTCTTAAATATTCTAAGACACTTCTAACAGACGGTGAAGGAAAACATCGTGAGGAAACCTGGATTCCAAAAACTTGGGATCTGAAATCGCCAATCCGCAGAGAGCAAGCGTGGTGATCAATGCTCGTGCCTTCTCTATATGGGAAGAGGCCTGTGCCCAGCAGTGGGACGCTTATAGGCTGGATTATTTATATATATTATTATTATTTATACGAGTATTATCTATAAGTTATACGTTAGAAGGATGGGTACCTATTAAGATAATGATGGTATAAAGAGAAGTCTAGGTAATGATTTGAGATGAGCTAAGGATCATAATTATGTATGATATACTTATTAATATGACTGGTAGAAAGAGCAAAACACAAAGTACAGCCCGAGCCAAAGTCTTTAACCGCCTTGAATATAGTTGCGAGTCCGAACTTGTGCATGAAACCGTCGAGTGGACAATACGTAATCAACATAACATTTTTCGTTTTTCTTATTTTTTTAATAAGTATTAAAGTGTGAGCAAAAAGCTCTTGTGGGTCTCTAATACCTGATTTTGTATTCTGCATAATGAGCCTAAGTTCGGAGCGGTCACAAAGTTTGGCGCGGGCTGTATTTAGGGCATCGAGAACCGGCCCATTTTTAGAAAAAGCATTTTTTATGATTTTTATAATTATACTCCTAGTTACAACATCGTTTTTCAGTAACATGAGGCGATAATCAGTGCACTAAAATCAGTATTTTCGAAGTTGTTTATAATTCACTATAGAAATCGAAAACTGTGTTTAAAATAAGGTAGGTATTGAAATAAACTAACAAAAAACTTCAATAAATTCCGAATAGAATTTTCAAATTCTCTTTAAATTCTGCTATTCCTTTAATTGGCTGTTGTTTTGCTCTAAAATTTACATTACTTTACGTTAACGTCCATTTTTAACGTAACATTGGATGACCGAGCTTGGACCCAAGCTCGGTCCACCCAAGTACGTAAAGTTTCCAGTTTAGGCTAACCAGCATTTTTGTCTAGATCTACCCGAGCAACGTTCTTCCCAGAGCCAGTGGTACGAGCCGCTTTGCAGTTTGATACGGAAAGAATTCATTAATACGTCGATCAACACTGCAGAGCGTGCGCGTCTCCTGGCTGTGGGAGAATGGGAATCGGGCCTCTTGTAACAGGCACTTCCATCATCCACTCTTGGTACGATTTTGGATGACAATACTTTCCGGCTCGCCATCAGTTTACGTTTAGGTATACTTTGTTTCGCATGTCATCGTTGTCAACGCGGTGAAACAGTCAATTGCCTCGGTCGCCATGGCCTGTCCTGCAGCAGGAGCGCAGGGCGTATATCCCGTCACGCAAATAATAATGTCATTATTCGTCACTGCCGGTGTACCAGCTGTTTTGGAACCTAATGGTTAGGTGCGCGGCGATGGTAAGAGATCTGACGGTATGTCATTGTTGCCTTGGAAATTGGTTCGGCCTTTGGTGTGGTACGCAAGGTGCGTCGACACCCTTGCGCCCTCCCACTTTCTAAGTTCGGCAACCGCTCCTGGCGCTGCTCCTGGAGCTGCTGAGACCCTTAAATGGCGAAAGTATAATAACCTATTGGGTAATTATAATTTTGAGCCGTTTGGGGTTGAAACGCTCGGGTCGTGGGGCCGATTGCATGAAATCTTTTTAAAGAACTGTCAAAGTGTTTGGTAGACTCCACTCGTGATCAGAGGGCTGGTTTGTTCGATGTACTGAGAATCGACATAGCCATTCAACGTGGCAATGATACCACTCTCGGACAGAGCCATTTCTACCCTGACTGTAGTACTCAGGTCATTCGATATCAATTCAGGAGCAGAGTAGCTTGACTTAATTCCTTATTAAGTTCCTCTTTATTTGTTAAAGAAGATACGTGTAACAATATTATATGATAATAACTTGACATTTAGCGTGAATTGAGGTATTTCTATGTTTATTTTAAGAAAGAAAGATAGAACCGAAAGAACCGAAAAACCCGGTTCCCAGATTTACAGAACTGGTTCTTTCAGAGACCTCCAGAACCGGGAATTCCCGGTTCTATTGGAACCGGGAAAACCCGGTTCTTATGCCCTAGCTGTATTGTACGGTTATCATAAAATATACGGACAATGACGGACACTGTATTTTTGTTCCCCATGTTACTGCCTTAACTTTCGACCCTAGAGCAAAAATAAAGCCTCGCAAAAAATTACACTAACGCTTATAACCTTTTTTGCAGCGAAAACTAATAAAACATTTGTCTCAATTTGTTAGAACATTACTCAAGAGCAAACGTATAAGTGGTATTATTTATTTAACTCCAAAAACCTGTTCACTTTGAAAGCACAATTACTTTTGCACTTACTATACGAAAACATAAAAAATAAGTGGAGAACACCACGAAAAACTCGCGTCCTGATTTAGTACCTGAACAAAAGGCAAACATCGTAAATTATCAAATCAAAGAGAGTAAAAAAAATACATTTAGCAAAGAAATCGTGCGTTTTCTACGATGTTTTTTCACTCTTGAGGTGTTCAGAATTGTGGTAAATGGTCCTTAGGGAAAGAAATGAGTGGGTTAAAAGGAACAAAAGATTTTGTTTGTCGCAACATTGCCTTTACAATTATATGCACGGCTGCTGAGAGAGACTTACAAGATTTGTGGCTTATAGAGCAGACTTTTTGGACTATTTCTTTTGAGAATTTATAGTAGTAGCTGAGTAGTGAATTGCGTCGTTAGATTTAGGTTTCTTAGTGAACGAGTTATACTTACCCGTACATGGAGTAGATTATGGAGTAGAACCAAATTACTTTAAAAATCCATTTTTGCCAGGTCTTATTACTTCTAGGGAATTTAAGAACCAGACCTTAACCGGGGACTGATAATTTTTTCATTACTGCTTTTAATTCTGTGTCAAAACCCTGTTACACACCTTTTCCTTTCATAAAACATCAAGTATACTATTTATAAATGAAGATATAGAAAGGGGTCACTTAATTCCCTGAGAGTCAGAGTGCACAAAACTGTTAGCCGTAAACTGGACAGCCACTTAACTTTTTTATTACGTACGTAGGTACAAAAGACAAGAGACCCGATGCCGCTATTTTAAGTCAGTGAGTGGCACGTTAGTGAACGGTCCAGTGTACTTGTTACTATGCCTATATATCGTATCCAGTTAATTTTAGTTTAATGACAATAGTACACCTACTTGCCACTGTTGTCATTGTAGGATTGCCAGTGACTGTTCTTATCTGAATACGAAATACGAAAATTAGGCACAATAACAAGACGTATCTGGAAGGATCATAAACTGCCACTCACTGACTTAAAATAGAGGAATCGGGTCCAAGGTTTTATGACAGTGAGACCGTAACATGATGTTACGTGTTGTAAAAATGTAATGGAAGATTTCTGAGTTTTAGATTTTTTTTTATAAGCGATTTTAGGGCTTCAGGTGTGGTCGTTTCATTGAACGGTCCGAGCAAACTGTGATAAGAGGTGAGACCATTTTAGAAGATTGCGTCGCACTGTTTGATTTATTACTTGAAAGGCCTTCTAAATTAACTCCATTTAGGCCCATTTTTTAACATTGACCTTTGTTGAAATATATAAAATATTGGGCACAGGGGTTGCTTTGTGGTGGCGCGAAACAAAACTATGAAAGAACTTGGGGGAGGGCATTATTCAGCAGTGCAAATAAAAAATAATGCAACAATATTTAGGTTCATTTTTAGCAAGTGTCGATGTCGATATCAGTACATAACCAACTTTTAATAAAGACTACTACCTATACAAGCATTATATAAAGTAGTTAACGACACAAACAAGACGTTACATAACACTGTAACATACCGTTCTAAAGTGGTCACTAACTCCCAAGCCAACGCTTTACTAAGATCTAAATTACAGTAACAGCGCATTATTAAATTTGTACAGTAACTATCATTTAAGTTTAGTTCAGATTGTTTGAATTCTCGTGGTATAAACATCGGTTTTAATTGTAACTGGGGGTTAGGATGCAATTTGAGGAAGGAATATGAAATCTATACTTAAATGCTAGTACCTATTAGAAATGCGAAAGTTTTGTCCGTCTGACTGTTACAGCTATACCGAATAACTGATTTTAATAATTATGATTAGGTACGGAGCTGTTTTGAAAAATAAGAAAGAATGTAAGTTATATATTACTGCCATAACCAACATCTAGGCAGACGAAACCGCTGGCGAAAACTAGTATTAGATACGAAATAATTTTCAATAAGGTTGGATATAACATATAACTATATGGCGATGTCATAGTTTTTCACAAATACTAAAAAACTCTCATTGGGATGATGCACACATTATTAAAGTTTATAATTTGGATTAACACATACGTACAATAGGAAGAATGTTTAATATTCCGATAAATCCAGGGTCCTCATTCAAGTTGACTATAAAACGAATTCGTGAAAGACCTTTTTATTATTTCGAGTATTTTTGCGTTCCGAAAGTTTTTCGATTTGATGTTTGAACAAGTTGTTATATTCAATTTATTCAAACAAACATTGTTATTGATTTGAATGTGTATTTGGATTTGGGAAAAGTTATTATCTAAACCGCCCTAGGGTATTTTTGATGTTATTAATACGACAGGTAGTCTTGTTTATTGGATTTGTTAAAACAATAAGCATCGCGTACTTCTGAAATCAAGTGTTTTGAAATTAAGTAACATTAGGCTGATGAGATGTCGTGTTGGCCTAGCGGTTCAATGAACGGATTTGTATGCACAAGGTTGCAGGTTCGAACCCAGGCAAGTACCAATGTGGCTTTTCAAAGTTATATGTACTTTCTTAATTATTCTAAGACACTTCTGACAAACGGTGAAGGAAAGCATCGTGAGGAAACCTGGACTCCAAATTTGGGATCTGAAATCGCCAATACGCAGTGAGCAAGCGTGGTGGTCAATGCTCATGCCTTCTCTATGTGGGAAGTGATCTGTGCCCAGCAGTGGGACGTTTATAGGCTGGATTATTGTTGTAACATTAAGCTGACTTTTTAGATAAAGTTTTGATATTTCTTTACTACATAAATGGGGACACCATACATTGCTCTGAACCCAAAGTAAGTAGCTAAAGCACTTGTGTTATGGTATTCGGAGACAACAAATGTGCCACAAACACCCAGACTCGAGGCAATGTAGAAAAGTTGGTTTCTACATTGACCCGTCCGGGGATCGAACCAGGGACCTCAGAGCTATCCACTCCTTGAGACCGATGCGTACGCCGCTCGATCACAGAGTTCGTCAACACTATAATTAGGATCGTAAAAAGTAAATATTAATGTTTTGGTTATATACTACGAGGATGTTAAATTTTTATGGAAATAAAAAATGATAAAAAAAGGCAGGTAGAGTCAAAACAATGAGAATACAGCCACATTTTACATTGATACCATCTTTCACGTAAACAGTCATATAAGAGCTTTTTCTCCCCATTAGCAATAAAAATGATAAAATCGTTCCAAGTTATGGCATGACTGACAAATACACTAAAAAAATACATTTAAAAAACAAAATTGTGTGTAGTTGATATTCGTCATCAATTTTAAAAGAAAACAATATTTTATTTTTTAATTCTTTTTTGAATTATTCCTCCGCTTAAATTATTATGTGCTTTTATTCATAGGATAAAATTCCTAGTAGATAAACTAATTAACATTTCACAGTAGTAAAACTACGAAGAGTTAATATAAATTCTCAATTTCCAATCTTGATTCTCACAAAAATACCGGCCGAGCATCAGAAGTCTTTACTGAGAATTCCATTTTATTTTTCCAAGAACCATTAATTACAGATACATTAAATTATGCAACGGATACAGTTCCTGAAACTTCGTAACAAATATGTTTACAATTCAAATCGTATTCCCCCAGTTATTCAAAACTGCAGTTTCACAAATCGGGTTATTTTCAAAATAAGCTCGATTTACATCTCGTTCGAAAACAAGTAAACAACATTATACCGTAGGAAGTATGTCATGAAGCTTTCAAAAAGTATTAACAATGATGCCATTATAAAATACAGTAAAAACTAACTTCTTTGAAGAACAATATAACACAACGCCTTAAACACATGTTGTTATAATTTAAGTTACATTTCTATGAATTTGCTATAACTTTTTTTGCAGGCGTTAATGTAAAGCAAGCAACATTTCGATGGAAATGTCAGTGTAATGCTAGTTACAGTAACCTTGTTTGCGTGTTAATCAATTACACGCATATACGTCTCAAAGGAGCGGTTTGAGGTGTGTTGTTTGCACTCTCAGTTTGCCAGCGATAGTATTTGGTCCCATGTGACTCAAATTTCCCCTATTTGTCAGATCAGAGACTGTTAGTCAGATTACGTAACAGGATTTGCGATGGTAGTCAGCCAATCAACAAATCTTGACGTAGGCAGTTCAATTAGAATGTGGTGACGAGACATTTTAGTGCAGTGTACGGATGAGATTTCGGCCTTTACAATGTATTGTGTAGAGCTTCGAAGATCAAGAATGGCTTCTTAGAGGAATTAAAAAAAACTTTCACTAAAAAAAGTAATCTTTACAGGTTTTAAGCTAAATCTTTAAAAACAGTATGTATAAAAGTCATTTGGTACTTAAATCCATTATCCAAATTATTCTGTTATTCTGACCGTTATCGATTACTTTACTCACATGTTACTATGATTTTTAAGGCTTACCGCTTCGTCATTGTAATTTCTTTTTTTCCAAAACCCGAAGAAAAGAGGTCATACTTCTGCCTATATTAACTACATTTTATTTGCCTACAGATTTACTAGAAAAGGCAGTGGGCCTTAATTGAACTAAAACCGGTTCCTAATCTACTAAACCGCTCCGGTGCGTCGTTTCCTAAATTAAATTTAAACTTGTAACTGCCTATTAATATAGTAGGAGATCTAACTAGGGGACGGTATTAGTTTAGCTAAAAGATATTCTGCTGACACTGATAGGTATTCGGTATTAACTGCAAAATGGCGTCAGTAATATCCGAAATTATTTGTTGATGTTATGTTGTATATTAAATAAGTACTACTACCAGAATGTTAAGCCTTTCGAAAATTTCGAGGACTTTGTTTTGAAACTTACAGTTTATATTTTGAATAAATAATGAGGGTTTGTTGGAATAATACTCATAGTAAGGAAAGATAGACACAAAATAATGTGCTTATCAATTATTTAAGTACCTGTTTGTTATAGGCAAGCAAGCATTTTCGCCTTTTGTTTCCAAAATAACTGGATAATTTTCTCCTGATAAAAGGTATTTAATTTAAGAGGTATCAAATTTCTTAAAATAGCACAATTGGGTATAATGTTCTTGATATAATAAAAATACAAGTGTTATTTATTAGTCAGGTACAAATCTACCTCACGCCTACCTGTGTACTTTGATTAACAGTTTTCTCGCAATTAACCAAAATAGGTTTTCTTTGTAAAAGTAGAAAACCCAGACAGTTTTCTTGCAAGATCAACCTCAAAATTATAGTACAAAAGCGAAAAGCCTCACAATGTCTAGACAAAGGAACGTTTGATTGTTACATTTTAATTAGACAAAGCAATGGAATTAAAATTAAGTACAGTCGACCGCACAGCATGGGAACAACGAGCGACTAAAATCGACCTTATCCTGTTTGAAATAGGGGATAGTTTAATGTTGGTACTATTGTGTGGTATACTGTACTTGGTTTGGTTATATTATGGCAAAGCGAAGCCGTTGAAAAAGCAATGAAGGGAAGGCGAAATGAATTTTCTTATAGAAATATTTAAGTGATTAATTTTCAATGTTAGTTCTCGTTCTATTATGGACGAAGTTTTGTTAGCTGGCCTTTAATTTTTTCCTTAATATCATCTTAGTTTCTTTGACTAAAATAAACTATGTTTTTAATATATGGGATTTTATTTTATTATACTTAAGAATAGGGGTTTATAACGACTTGTGAATGTATTATGAGACGTACATAAAATAAGTTATTATCTAAACATGCACTATATTTTTATTCAAAACATGAAAAATAAAAACAAATATAACAAAGCGAGCAAGGGAATGTCAATAATAATACTCTTCTTTACGTATATTATTAATTTTCAGGCAATTTTGTTTAATACAAAGTTCCTCAATGAAGATTGATTTTCCCTAGTAAGTATATTGTCCTATACAAACAGTTATTTGTTATTGGTGACCCTATTTTGACGTTCTTGTGAATATTAAATTTTCTTTAATAATTTAGTATGGGCAACGCGATTTAATATGCAAAATGGCATGACAAATAATTAATTATAGCTGGTTGTGCCTACGGGCTTTGTGCTGTCTTGTTATACATATAGAAGCGTGATGTTAAATAGCTGACCTCTAAATCATTTATTAGAAAAGGAAAATAAATATACTGAAAATAAAAATATTTATATTAAGTCAGTCACCAATCCGCAGAGAGCAAGCGTGGTGATCTATGTTCGTGCCTTCTCTATATGGGAGCAGTGGGCCGTTCATAGGCTTGATTATTATATTATTATTGACTCAGTATAAATACTAACTATACTAAAACTTACATAAATTATAACTAACAGGTGTCAAAAGACTCATCGTCATCCTTGTCAATGGCGGGAAACGTGCTCAGAAGGCTGGCAGCATTGCCACGTTGAATGGCTATGCCGATTCTCTGTGCAAGGAACAAACCAGCCCTCTGATCAGGAGTAGATTCTACCAAAAGTTTGGAAAGTTCTTTAATACTCTTTTGTGTCCCTAAATATCCTTCTACACAAAAATATTGTTTACAATATCAAAACATCCGGAACAATAAGTAATACGTTTCCATACATTACCTTTTCCATTATTTAATACGTATTAGTTTTTTATACGTATCGTATAGTATCTAAAATGAAGTAACGAAACAATAGAATCTAGTAAATATGGAACCAACAACGGTCTTATTGCTGTAAACATTTCTATCCAAGAATACCTTCATTTGTGTATAAAACATCAATGGTACAAGATATAAAGGTTTTTACAGATTTCCCGAGAGATATCGAGCCTACACATTTACATAAACTTATGAAAGAATAGGATTGTATGGCGGGAATATGCTTCGAGTTTTCTATCAACTATTCACTTGGAAGTATGTTTCCTGTATTGGAAAGCATTGGTTTTGATTACTTTTTGATAGTACAAATTTGATAGTGTTTTAAAATATTGGAAGAATTTAAAAACTTGTTTCGTAACAATATTCATAGCGGTATCAATATTTGACATAGACATCACATTGACAACACAAGTTCACAATTTTTAATGAGAATTTTATAGTTAGATTATTTTAAACACTTAAAAAAGAAAAGTTCTGAAACAGTAAAGTAATGACTGAATGATTTGTATTGGATACTTTTTTACATAATTAATGAATAAAAATAATACAACCATATTTTTTTTGTAATTTTAGTAATTAATACGTTTGTTTTCTTGTTATTAAAGAGTTACGCAAAAAAATATTTAAGTCTACTTACTGTGTCGGAAAACAACATACAAACTCAACGCAGGTACCAGGAGAGCATAAATACAAAACGGCTCGCGCCATCTGGTCAGATCGTAAATAAAACGGTTTTATCATGTGAAGCCGGCGCGAAGTATAGACAGGAGACTTTAGAGAATACTCCATTTAATTACAAGAAAAAATATACTCAAAACATTTTGAGAAAGAAAATGGAATGAATTTAGGATTACAGTTGGACCATTATAAAGTCATTGGATTCAACTGAGGCTTTGCATTTTAATGTAAAAAGGTATGTTTAAAACGATTAGTAGCACCTGTAAGTCTACTAGACTTAGACCATATGGTCAAAAATAATGACTGAAATTTAAAACGAAAATATAAAAGGACAAAAACAACAGCTTGCATGCATGTCTTTATGCGAAGTCTAGACATTAATTACTTTAAAAGTACGATTTTTAATGGAGTCACTTTTTTACTACAACTTTTTATAATTCACAATTGGATTTTACCACAACTGTTCTTCATAACAAATTGTTTTGTGAGCTAGGTGGTAAAATATAAAGTAAAATTATTATTTATTCGCAATTGTATTTTGTTCACTGACCGAAATGACAAACCATATTCCAATCATGACGGAATTAAAAATAATAAGTTCTATTTTCGATTTTCGAAAACTGAATAGGTAATGTCTGTCTATTCGACTGAATAATATCGATAGTTCTACGTCGCATCCAAGTGGAAGAGATATGACTCTTTTGTTGACCGGGGTCACTCCAGGTCATATTTTCCATACGAATTTGTATTTAACAATCCAGAAAACCGAAATCAAATTAAATCATGTTCTAAATTCCTTTAATCTGCTTTCTAATCCAAACAGACAAATCATTTCCAATTTTAATATCACTAGCTCTAGACTTAATAACCGTTATGTTGGCATTATAGTTTGAAACTGAACCTCTTTGGTAGTAAACTGCTTTGTTTACGTCAGCGCCATCTGGCGACGATCGCAAACAATTGCCACTAAGCAGTTATACGCGGGAATTGGGTGTCATTGATATCGAATATGCTCTAGCAAATGTATATTTCGAAACAACCAATAAACGGTATTATTGAACATATTTTTTAAGTTGGAAAACAATTTTCACAAGATGTTACAAATATTGTCGATTACAATAATGTTGGACATTTTATCAATAACTAAAATTCAGCGCGTTATTTTTATGTGCAAGTAAAAAACCTTATAATGTATTATTATTTTTAACAGTTGTATAATAAATTTTGTAATTGTTTGGTTAATGAATAAGTGTGTAAAAATAAATATAGAATATGTAATTTTTGAGCGTGTATTTTTGCTACTAAAATGCACATTGCACATACACAATATAAACACGCAACGAGTTGTTATGGAAAAAAATACTTTTCCTTAACAAAACTCAATGACCCACAAAGTACTACAAATCACATCAAACCAAACGAAAATGAATGGATAAAAACCAAAAACTAAGGTAAAATATTAAATATATATAAAAGCATAAAGTTTGCTTACCGGGCCTCCTTTATTAACCGTACGAGATTATCCCCATTGTGTATGAACCATTAACTACGGGTACATCCATAGACTTTAGATATACATAGACCACTACTATCGCTAGTTTCCTCTTGTGCCAAGCGAGAGCACTTTTTAGTCTGTATCTAAACTCAAACTCTTTATTTGCATGTAAAGGTCTTGCATAGGTCTTAGTGAATAACAGGCACAGTTTAACGGCCTTTTCCAGGCATAGCAAATATGAGGGCTAGTAATAAACTTATCATAAATCTAGTACATTCGTTTCAACGAGAAACTTATATACGAAAATATCGAAGGTTTTGACATTGTTAGGATATAATATTAGTGTTTTAGATTGATTTATTAAAACGGCAAGCTCCATCTTCATACATAATTCACGATAAAACTAGTTCATACTAGCTTACGGTTCAAACTCTGATAGACTCACTCTTTAGTTTCTTATCTATACTCTAAGGGTACATCCTATTGTTCTTACTGTTATCTCTTCATAGAAAGGTGAAGTGCCTCAGTGATTTATTGAAATGTCTTTATGAGCGAAATTGAGTAGTTTCGAGATTCGAGAATGCTGTGTTCGGGTTTGATTTTAGTGTTATGTTATTTGGGTTTGGTTAATGAGTGCGTATTTTAAAGGAAATTTGGGCCCCAGTGATTATTTAGTAGATATTTTCGTTTAAGTATTTTCTTTTGTGACAATTTGGATTTTTATTTTTAAAATAAAAAGCCCTTGTATTTGAAAGATAGCTAGTTAGCTTTTCTGTAGATACTATTGGAAAAATCTTCCTTTTGTTCCCTGATTAAACATTGTTATACGATATAGTAATATGGCGGTTAAAGGTACCTTGTTTTGTTTACAATTATAAAAACTACATTTATAATCCATCTTCATTTTTTCTCCCATTTATTTAATTTAGCAATGCTGCCAGCCTTCTGGGCACGTTCCCCGCCATTGACAAGGATGACGATGAGTTCTTTGACGCCTGTTAGTTTTTATTTATGTAAGTTTTAATTTTAGTATAGTTAGAGTTTGTTTTTATATTAGATTTAATTGTGTATTAATAAAGTTTTAATTTAGAATATTGGTGTAGAGTTTTAGCGATAAAATGCTGGTAAATGACTACATTTCCCAATGCTCTATAAAATACAATGGCGACACGGTAATAACGAATGGCTACTCACAAAAATTAATGGATACTCGGTTGATTGCGCCGGTCAGAATGAAATGCCATAAATCTGTTAATGTGAAGAGAATTGGAATATGTTAGGTCATGTGAAAAGAATTAATGATTTACAAGAGTCAGTAAAAAAAAACCATAAGTAGCCTTTTTTTTTAACCCACTTAACAAAAGGAGGAGATACTCAATTCGACTGTAGTTTTTTTATATTTGCTCCCACAGTACTTTTGACTGGGTGAACCGATTTTGATGACTCTTTTTTATTTGAAAGATGATGCCATTTTTTCCATGGGTCCCATATTTTAGTTCAGTTTTGAGAGTGGGGTCCATGGGAAATAAATTTACCCAACACTTTTATTGAAATATTAAAAAAATTACGAGTTTAGAATTTTGCCGATTGTGATAGAATCCGTTAGTATGGGCGCTTGAGAATAAAAAACCAATAAACTATTATAATAAATTGTTTCGTTGCAAGGGATAATTAAGTGAATATTCATTATTCAGCCCTTGCCTTCGGTATTGTGAGAATAGAGGCGTAATATTAAAATTATCGCTAACTGGCGATTGAAGACAAATTCTCGTAGTGAATTTCAATCAGAGTTGTTCCAATTAATTGTTAGTTGCATTAGAATAATTATTTTGTTGAGGAAGAGTAAGTTTAAAATCAGAAAATTTATGAAATAGTATAAATTATATTTATTGATATAATAATAGTATCAAGTCTTAGCCCACCGGTAAGGCATTGATCTTTTTTAATAAGAATAAATTATTCACCTTCTTTTAACACAACGCTTTTGAAACATATTCGCTCAATAAGTAGTAGCAATTTACAAACAATAATTTTAACATGCACCATCAGAATAAACTAAAACAACCACACACCTTCCTAGAGTTTCAGAAATCTTAGACACAAAAAAAAACATTCTACATAATACAGCTCACACGAGTTACCTAACTCCTAAAATATAATAGCAATATAGCAAGCTATTCGAAGAACAGTAACGGTAACAGTTTATAACGTGAACTAGTTATTTTTTGGAGTATCGCTATACCTCGTACCCATTACCCGGTTCAAGGGCATATAGTTTTATTGATATTGGCTCGACGCCTTCGAAAATGATTTGCAGTTTGCAACGCTTTTATACTTATTATTTTTCGGTTAAAGTTGGAAGTATATTTAAGATTTCAGCAGCTATAACTATGCACCTTTAAATAGGTTGGATTTCAGATAACTCTTTTGCTGTTATTGGTTCCATACCTAACATAATTATGAATTTACTAGGTATGAAGTTACGTAATAGTTATTCATAAGAGCAGATCAAATTATGAAAATGTCCCTTTAGGAACCAGAATTGAAAAGAAAACTTTTTTAGCAAAATTTCCAGGTAAGGACCAATCTTTACATGAGGAAAAAAAAGGGACTTTTGTGACTTCAAATATAATGCGACCCGTATATTTATAGGTCTTATAAATTGAAGACACTTAACACACCTTCTCGCTAAAAGAGGCATATAACGAAATATCAGGAACATTCTCCGGAGGTCATAAAAATGTTTAGGTAGCTCCTAAAATATGCTTTTAATAATGGGCCCCTCTGTTCGCCTATTAATCGTGGGCCGTTGAGACCAAATGAAAAATTACTTTTTGTAATCATAGCGATTTATGGTAATACATATCTTGGTTACAGTTATGAATATTGTAATAACGTTGGAGAAATGTTGGAGTATTTGACTTTTGATGTAAATTAAAAAGATATATTTTAACTCCATAAATATTTTTCAGAAGAAATTTTCGTAAATGGAACATGATTTTTCTGGCAAAAGGGTCCACGCACCGCCTGGGGATATAAACAATAAAACATTAGTTATGGGAAAGGTCACAAGTGATAGTCTGTTTCCAATTCATTCTGATGTCGGAAATAATAAGAATTCTTGAGGAGCTATTTAAATTAAGCGAAGACTTCAATGAAATTTGTTCATGAAAAACAAAAAAGCGTTAGTTGTTTCGATACTAAATGCACAGTTTGATCAGACCTTGTAATATTTTGTTTTCTTCAACAGATCTTTTTCATACTATTTTAAGCAACAACTGTCGAATGAAATACTACAATACTAAAGAAATACTCCCCACCCATCAATCAGTAACAATTCAGATCACCAGCCTTCAAAAAATTTTACATCCCCGATTTCCTGTATCCGCCACCACGAGTCTTTCGCTAATCAGCTTAATCAGGCCATGTAATATTCTTGTGTCTTTAACAGTTTTTTATTCATACAATTTTAACGAAAATCTGTGGAACGTTACTAAAGAAATACTCGTACACCTTCTATTTTCTTAAAATGTGTGTTGTAAATATTTTCTCGTGGTGTATTCCGTTGGCAGAACCTGACGACTTCTCAGTTGCGGTTTCAAACATTCTAAACATTCTACAAATACTGTCGAACTTCAGGCAAACTGAATACTGTTTACTTCAGGAGTAAATATACGGTGTAAACACTTTGGAAATATGTTCAAATGGATTTCAGTTTACTGTTCTTCGTGTTGAAGTTTAGTAATGTTAGGTGAAAAGAATGAGGCATTCTTTTTGGAATTTTGTAGGAAAATATATTTTGGGCATGCTTAAAAAACAGATTTAAGTGGAACCAAATTAATTTATTATCTCCACTGAAAAACTGTTGTATGATTTTTTCAATAAAGGTATGCTGATATACGTTTGTGTACAGTCAACAAAATTCCTAGCACATGCCAAATGCTTTATATAATTATGATTTTCTGTACAACTACACACATTTACATAAAAGTACACATACATAAAACACTACATGTTCGCTCAAGATTTCTGTGTATTGTTAGCAACAAACAATACTCATCAATACTTCGTGAAAAAAAACCCTTTTCATTACTACAATTTAAGACTGGCTTTCTGGAAACTCAATCAACATTTACAGACTTGTGTTCCATCCCCGGAATCAAGTCGTCTCTTCGTCTCAATTGAAATACTACTGCCAATGAGATATCTTTTTCCTTATGCAGGCATTTCGACAACTCGGATTGTAAACGCCATTTTCCTCTGAAACTGCTTTTTGCATAAATTTGAATATATGACACGCTCGCACTCGGATTATTGCCAAAGGCAGTGTTTGTTTCGTAGAATCATCAATTTTAAATAAAGAGAGACATTAATATTCGATTTGATTAAATGTATTTACTGTGAATTTTCAATTGGTATATCAAACAAAAATTGATGTAAGAATAACAGTATTTAACTGTAACTCTTATATGATGTGTTTATTTGCTTTAAATCAGCACATTTTCAAAATCACCGCACTGCACAAAGACCAATAATTGACTTTCATTAAAATTTTAATTATTTAATTATTGTTTGGCTGCAATCCTAGTGTTGTAAATCTATTCACATAATTTACAAGGTTTTTTTAATTATATAAGCAAATGGCTAACTAGCTCCTAACTCCACATAAAACCGATTAAATTCAACCAGAACGAATAGGAATCCTGAAAGTAGTATTAAAAATAGCTTTCAACATAAATCTTGTTCTTCCATAGTACATCGACGTCCAATAACGGATTCACACACGTATTGATGGATGCAGTAATTTACATTCAGTACCTCTACCGTGAACGCCAAAAGCAATAATTTTACCGTAGTGGAACCGAGACAGCGCATAACACTGTATAGCAGCGTCTCACTCACACGATGAAAGTTCTGGGTTACAAGCTCATAGTAAGCGCTCTGTTTGCACACTACAGCGCACTTAAATTAAAAATATTGTTGGATGAATGATTATCCAGTTAAGACTGGATTATAGCTTACTCTTATGAATGGGAAATGTAATTTGGTTGGTGTTCAATATTTTTTAGAGTATCAGGTCAGACAATTTCATCTCTCGACCATTTTGTAAATGCAAGGTATGCTAAGCGTTGAGCATAAATTATTTGAAAATATATTGGTATTGTTTTATATATTAATGATGAACTTATATAAAAACAAAATCTATCAAAAAAAAATAGTATAGGTAAATAAATAAAACCACTCCCTTTTAGTTTAGCTTGAAACTTTATTTAATGCTTAAAAATAAATCAGACCACATCCTGAAAATCTCAGAAAAATAGCGAATGAAAAATAAAACAACAGGATTAAAAGTTCAACACTTTTCATTTTCTGGGAGGAAGGTAATTTTTCACTAAGATATAGGTACTCGTGCTCGTGTGATGAATTTATTTCCACTTGCCATATAAATAGCTGGATGTATTTTGATGAAATGGGAATGTGCTTGGATTTCAGAAGTGCATTGCACTAAGAGAAATAGATTTTATGACATAGTTGTATGCTATTGAATAGGTTGAACTGCTGTTGCAAATGTAACATTTACTTTAAATTGTCATTTGTATTTTATTTTATAGATGTTTCGCATGCATTTTGTGTCTGGGGACAAAAAAAATATAAACTCAACTTATTATATTTGTTGTTTACCCTTTTTTCATATCACTTGTATAAAACCAATTAGATCTCTTTTCGAATGCCTTTGTAATTGAAATAAAACATTTCTTACGGATTTTTTCGCGGTTTAATTTTAGATTTAGGTCCCGACGTTTCGACACCTTTGCAGTTATCATGGTAGTTAAGTAATATATATAAATAATAAGTTAGTTAGATAAGATAGTTAGACATTGAAGTAAAAAGTAGTTTTATTTCAATGTCTAACATTCGCGTAAACCTAAGAAACCAATTTATAAATTCCAGTTTATTATCCCGCAGGAACGCAAAGGATAATCATAAAAACAATAATTATCCAAAATGGCGGCGATGTGGTTCGCCACCCATCACGTCTCGTTCCTCGCGGGGGCGAAAAGTGGACCACGGAGAGCCGTTTCGCTGCGTTGAATGCAAGACGAGGAATGGATAGGTGGATGAAGTGTGTCAGATGATGGATGTTGAGACAAAAATAAAGAAAGGTATGCTGAGATGGTTTGGCTATGTTGAGAGAATGAATGAAGAGGATAGAAAAAAGAAAAATTGTATAAGATGAGTGTGAATGAAAGAAGGCCAGGTCAAGAGTACCATAAACCGAACAGCTGAAAGGAATAATGAAAGTGGACAAAACGAAACAAGTGTGCAAGGATCGTAGCAAGTGGAAAGAAGTGGTCTCTGCCTACCCCTACAAGGGAAGAGGCGTGATTATATGTATGTATGTTTATTATAATTTTGTTTGTTTATTTGCACATATAAACTAAAAACATTCCCGAGATTGTGAAATGCTGAAAGCAATCAGTGGATACGTTTGTTAGTGGAATGTTTTGTTCTTGTATAATAATGAGAAATGGCGCAAGACTTGGTTATTTGTTGATTTGTTAAGCAAACTTCCGTTCGGAACTTGGGAAACAAGATTGAAAACTTTCAAATTTATTTCTTTATACTTTCAACACATTTATTTTATGTTGCATCATTTCATTTTAACGGAAAATTGTTTGCTTACTTTAGTGCACAAATATTTTGATAAATTTTGTTACCCTTTTTCATAAATACATGTGAAAAAGCAATACTAGGACAGTGTACAGACTATTAAAAGCGATTTTAATTGACTTGTTAAGGGAAATCTTGGACCAGACGCGGTCTTAGATTCCCTTTTATGCAACAATGATTTAAGTTTGACTGTCTAGATTTTTGACTTTATTGTATACCTATCTTCACTTAGTGCATTAAAATAGCAAACAATATTAAACTTAGTAATTAAAATCAGTGACTAAAAGATTTATACACCATTCAGATAATTTGGTTCAGGAGAGAATATTGTTGACTATAATTCATTCATTCACAACAGTTTTATGAAGCAGAGTTAATCTGTAAATCTGCATTGAGATAATATTTATTAAAACATTAATTACTTTATGGTAATGAATACACTTTCATTAATGATTTCGCCATATCGACTCATTTGTTTTTGTATTGATTTAAATTCATTATGAGATTTTTTATAATTATTTTTAGTATGGTTCTGGTCTATTTCTTATATTATATACTTGCGACAAAATTACTTTTTTTTCTTTTCTTAAAGCGAAAACCATCTTCAAAAATTAATGGATTGTAAAGGTCAAACAAGTTTCATTTAGGTAGGGCCTGTTTCATTTTAATTCATACTAAAATAAAATCCAAAGTAATTTATTTTGTCTCTTAAACTTACACACCCCCATACGATTTTATTAAAATTTAGTATGGGGTTAGTGTAAACTCCAAGAAAGGACAAAAGCATACTTTTTCTATAATAACTACCACCCTCGCGAGCGGAACCGCGCGCAAAAGTTACTGACTTACTACTAATAAGTCAGTGACATTTCAAATGAACTTTTGAGCAAAATAAATTAAATATGTATTGCTATTCCACGTCTGACAGAATAACCGCTTAAGTTATACGTTGTGGTTGGATAAAATCTTTTATTTATATAGTGGCCCGTTCTGAGCATATATGCTGATAACGTTTCTTGCTATTTTTCTCTGCTTTACAGAATAAATATTGTGTGCAGTTTAACCTTTAAAGGCGAGAAATCCTTTTGTGAATATTGTATAAGGCTTTACGGTCTTTTAGACCATGTTATGTTTGTTTATAGTAGTTAAAAAAACCCTATTAAAGATTGATATTTATATGTTCAAATTTTGCGAACGAAAACGAATCAATATGTCTAAGTGAATAAAAAAAATTGCACAAGTACTGAGTGAAGAAAAAGTTTAGGCATTAAATATTAATATAAATTAATAAACGTGTGAATTCTTCAGTTTAGATAAGTATGTATTTTCTTTTATATTCTTTATATACCTAATTTATATTTGTAGTTATGAATTAAACAAGTAAAACGTATTTATTCGCGGTCTCTAATACCCAGGTGTTCTTCAAAGGGTTACAAAGTCCAGTGGGAAATTGGCTGTGTTTAAGTTTTCGATTTTACTGCTCATGTTTATAGTTCCCTTCTTGGTGCCATTGGCTTTCTTAGCTTAAGTCCATTTACCTCGCCTTAGAAGTGGTCAAGTTTAATTAAGTTAAGGACCCGTTGGTTTAAAAGAATTGGTAATTGTTGACCGTATTTTCGCGAAAATATCAAAATAAAGGTAATCATGGTAATATGTGAAACCTGCCAAGCAAATTGTATCATATTGTATATTTTGATTTTATATTATAGTTACTACTACTACTAATTATGTTTTGCAAAACACGCAACTAAAGCATGTCAGAAAGGAATTGTTATTAAAATTGTCCAATTAGCCACTTAAAAACTAAAAAATTAATTAAATAACAAACTTTGCTACGATATTATTTTCGGTTTCTAAAACCACTAACGGTATTTCTAACTTAATTATATTCAATTATAATTTAGAAAGTGCTCATGTCATGTTAAGCACACCAACCGCAAAATAAAACCCCAATTTATTAAACAAAAAGTAAACGCCAACATTCTGTCACCGTCCTTAGAAAATTGAAAGTTTATGTATAACAACGAAGTTAAATTCAAGTAGAAACTTCTGGAAAATGTCAGAGCTCGTTCAAAACGATCTTATTTCAAGAAAGATTCAAATGAACATCAAGTGTAGCTTGAAGAGCAATAGATTTTCAAAAGCTGTTCTGAAACTTTCAAGTTTTCAGCCACATACGCTGACTCTAAGAGATCTGTTTAAAAACTTATATTGCCGCTGCGATTCATATTCCAATGCGTTATGGAAGTTTAAGTCTCGCTTCAGTTTTCTTGTCAGATCAATCAATTTGAAAGTGGGATGTAATGTGGATTTAAAGTTGAGAATCTGGTCGCTGTGAATCTGGGTTTAAAATTGTGAAAATTTTGTAAATGGTTATAATTCTTTTCTTATAAAGGATTGAAAAAAATAATTGCGATCTAAATTTTAAATTCTTTATTTTGCAAATACGAGTACATACAATACCTTTCGCACGTATTCTAAATCTAGATGAGGTCGACATTTCCTAACTGACTACCCTGAGAAGAAATGGCGAAACATACTCGGGGGTCACAGTCTCTTTTAGTCCTGATAATACAATAGTAAATTTTTAATATAAGTCAGTAATAATAAAGCACTACTTAAGAGCACACGCCATATTATTGCACTCTCCGGACGCCCCACATTGCAATGTTATCAAATAGACAACACAACTGGTGATGAAATGGGTTTTTCAATCTTTAAAGTACAAAAATATAAACAAACTGTTATTTATTTCCATCAAATCAATTAAATACTCTTTAGCAATTCTAAAATTATTATATTTCCAACATCTAATCAATCAATATCTTAAAAGTCTTTCAATACAGTCAATCAATACAATCCTTAGCAAACTTCACTGTACCTTTTAGCTATCTAAAACGCATTTCTTGCTAGCATCCGTCGGAAAGTCTATCACAAAGGCAAATAAACAAGCTCTCAGCGAACTTGTAAAATCGCATTGTTCTCAAAACGAGTTGGAATGTTGTCAACGATTTAACAGATAAAGCCTTCGAAGTTTGTGTTACCCTCTCTTCTAGATTATGTACAGTTGACACATGATTTACAAAGTCAACACGTATAGCATACAGTTTTTGGTTTATATAGAATAAAAAATTAAGATACGTCATTGAAAAACTTTTTTTATAGCCTACGTAAGATGCTGGGCAAAAACAAATGTTCTATTTATTTTTCAGTGCAATCTTTAAATGTAACTGATTTTTTGATATTGAAGCAATATTAATTTACGATGGGTAAAGTGTAATACGTAAACACACATGCAGCTATTTGTATTTGATATAAATGATTAATATTTTGAACAATCTGATGTTTACTATAGTGTGCATGGCATGTATTAATTCAAAAGTGTCTACCATTTTATATTCTTTCCAAATCACCTTATATTAAATAGGTACAATAACTATATATAACCAGTAACAAGTGCAGATTTATCTACATTTCTACCGCTAACACACAATGATTAAACAGACTTACTGTTCAATGTTCGTATTACCATTGATATTAAATTAATGGAGTGATGCATTTCTAACATAGCGATTAACATCCGTATAATCTGATTGCATCGCATTCAATCAGATTGCCTAATAATCAGTTCCTATTGATGGATGTGTTTAACATAATAATTTCATATATCAATGTATTAAAGACATCTAGGTAGGCAGGTATGTTGTCGGTTAAGGAGACTTCAATTACAGCTTGACAAAATTAGTGGAAAATTAAATTTCTCTTACAACATATGTGTCGTCTAATGCGTGTAATATTTGGTCAACAGTTTTTCAGTGCAATGC
Source organism: Autographa gamma (assembly GCA_905146925.1). Classification (NCBI taxonomy): domain Eukaryota; kingdom Metazoa; phylum Arthropoda; class Insecta; order Lepidoptera; family Noctuidae; genus Autographa; species Autographa gamma. The sequence goes on along the minus strand of LR989856.1, from coordinate 9,761,544 downwards.
GAACTTTTAAAAACAAATGTAAGTGTTTTTTTGACGTGTTATAAAGATTGACATCAGATTTCTTCAGTAAACCTATTTGATCATAGAGCTTTCAAGAAACCTATCCAAATAAAAGTTAAAATGTAATGCGTTTAATTTGGAAAGCACTCACTCACTCACTTTATCATCCTATTTTTTATTTAACCTATGAAGTGTGCTGGGCAAAGGTCTTCCCGTTTGACTCCAGACTTTCCTATCTTGAGCCACATGACACCAATCGCTTGAGAAGCGATCGATTTCATCCCGCCAGTCTCCTCGGAGTGTCTAAGAAGATATCTTTAAAAGAAACAGTAGTTTCATATAAAAAATGTCATATACATACTGTACACAAAACTCAACATATAGAGATATTTCCTTAGATACAAACATGTTACTTGTACAGCGTTCAGCTGAAGCGATGTTATTACCGCTCGACGTACGGATGCCAAGCATCAACTGCCAGGAAATATCGCCCGGTTAAAACGTCTTCCTTTTTCGGTAAAGAAGTGATGAAGGTACAGTTTTCGATTTATTTAGTTCAAGTTTGTAAGAAAATGAGTTCTTAATTTTTTTTAAAGTTCGTGTAAAACTCAATGTGCATTTTAATTAAGTTCACTACAGAGATCAAAGAATGTATTTTTGGTTAATTGTTTGTATTAAGAAATGATACCTACCTACTTAAAAAAAAAACATGTAGTAGCAAACTTTTCAAATGGAGATTACAGTTTTACCAATAATAATAAAGCGTTATTTTCAGTTGGTATAATTTATGTCATAAGTATAATTTATGTCATATGTTACGAACCATCCTGGTAAACCAGTTCTAGCTAGAAATTAAAAACACTTTTACCTGAAATCTATTTACTTAAACACTTGAAAACAAAATGTGGCAACCCTAATAAAGTATGTAGAGTCTATTGTAAGATATTCAGTGAATATGATCCTTGTTGTATGAGTTGACGGAGTTTGAATGCCTTCATGAATGCCACTGCAGGACCTTGTACTAGCTCATGAGGTTACATATAATATTCAGTTGCGTTCACCTGTAGTAGTAGGGTTGCCAAGAATAGATATAAATGTTTTGTTTTTATTTTGTGATTTTTGAAGTTAAGTTTTGAATGTGTCCTAGAGTTTGGCGGTGTTCGATATGCGGTGACCATTTTATGAAATATAAAAAAAAAGTAAAGTTACAGATAAAATATTCTTACATATATTATACTAAACCGACATGAAGAAGCAATTCAAAATACAGAATAAGGATGAATATAAAAATTTGACTCTACCTTAAATAAAATATTAGATAAACAAAACAGAAACAAACACTGAATGAATAAAAGACTTAATTTCGCAAATATTAGTCCCTTGCAAAATACTTGCTACAAAAATTTACTGCGTAAACTTTTCAAGTGTGCTGAACCGAGCCATCAAAGTTCAAAAGTTCCCTGAAAATGTCGCGCTATTAATATGCCTAAAATATAAGTTGCAGCTCTTCATATTGCATGCAAAATAGATATTTTCCCGTGAGAGGAATAGAGTAACAAGTGTATCAGGCCCCTTACTTCCGAAGTTTCGAAGCCACACCGAAAGACATCCCCGATGAATAAAAATACTAGTCTCAAGTCGATCCAAGTTGGAAGACGAGCTTCGTCCCAACTTACGAATACAATATTTCCTCGACAACTTTATTTTGCGGGGGATATCCAAAATGAGCAAGTTTTACACGAACAGTCTGTGGAAGCAATAAAGTTTTCAACAAAATTTTGGGAATTAAATGCAAAGTCTGGTCGCCAAATCTTGTCCACCTGAAATCCAAGGATTTAATCATAAAAACTTATTACCAAACTGTTCTTGTAATCTGTTCTGATTAAAAATCTCATCGAATCGTTACTCCGGGTAATCTGATTAAAACCGACCGCGAAAATTAAATTTATTAATGATTCTGTGAAACAATCAGTATTTGTCTACGCTTGTGGAAATCCAGAAACGCGATGCGACGAGTGACACAATTGCAGTTATTAAATCATTAAATATTCAACGGGTAATTTTCTGCTTTGCTCTGTATTCATCATTAAAAATTAATTTGTAATTAATGGTAATGTAAACACTCGGTGATATGAGAATCGCCAATCAGTTTTTAATGTTGCAAACCTAGTCCGTTTGTTATTGATTTTACAGAAAAAGGCAAACATGGTTATACAGAAATACAGTGTGGGACTTTGTTTCCAATGAAGATTAAACAATATTTTCCGATGTGTTTTCTAATCTGCTTTTGGTGATATTTTTAACATATACCAGAATATACACCTAGAACCTATTTAGATACAAATCTGACATTTAGTAGGTAGATCGTTTACAGAAAATTATTCACCATTTATTATTTAATTTGAAATTAATACTCACATTCATAATACACCCGTGATTGCGATGCAAAAATATAATTACGAGTAATCATAAATGTAATTCTGCATTTACATTTTAATTAAAACCAACAATATTGTACGTATATTATTTATTAAAAGTAATTTAGTAGAGCTATTTGCAGGCCATTTACACTGAATACATTTTTATGTGTTAAAGCCAAATTGAGTTTGGCGGCGCAGGTGTAAAAGATGTTTGTCTGAAATAAGTATACCTTAGATAATGAAATAGAAAATGATTTTATTTTTCGTTTACCTTTTTAAATCTCTCATTCTTTTTATTATAATGCATTTAAATTATTTGCAGTTTATGGCAGTCATTGATTACTTGTGATTACGTCATAATCACAGTTTTGCTTACTTGATAATAAACAAATGCTTTTCTCTTTTCTGTCACTGTATATCCTGTGTACAGGTTTGACAAACGAGTCTTATTTTCCGTAACAAAAATGCCACGTACTGAATACCGCATTTTGAAGGTAACTCAATGATATTATGTGCATATCCTTGTGTATAATAGAACAAAGGATCATACAAATAGGAAAATTTCCTATTGTATCGCGAGTATCGGTATTCCGGATACGGAACTCACTTTTGACGTCATATCATAGAAATTTGAAATATAAGATTTTGTATCGGAAAATGTAGCTTCTTACATATTTAAAGGAGTTTTCTTCCGCTATGGATAACGAAATTTTAAGTACATCAGTTTTGCAGTCTCGGAACACCGAGTGCATTTAAATGTCTTATGAATATACGAGTATTATTATATTTGAAGTTTAAGATTTGCACATCTGTCTTTGGAAATGGTTAAAAGGATTTTGCTTAAACATAATTGAAAATGGTACAAAAATATCGCATTACTGCTATAAGTTTTCCAAATCATGAATACCCATTTTCTGAATAATTTGACTGCATTGTATTAGGATATTTTTTTTAGAAAAACAAAAATATTCCCTAACTAACACTACTGAGTACCACTTAAAATATTCGACTGTTACAGAACCAGCAGAATATTATACGACTTAACTATTTACAAAGTCACTAAAATAATTTCGAGCAAGAATAAAAAAAACACCCCATCTGATTTTCACCTAATTTATATCTGAACATTTGAGCCATCGGATCCCCACTCATGTCCGCTGCAGAAGCGTAAAATAGACGCCTGTCTGTCGCCTATAACATCAGCGCCTAACATCACAGCATATTGAAGCGCTAAAGCGGCTGAAGGATTTATTGGGCAATAGATAATCCTTGTAATATGAGTGTCGTTGTCAACTTTATAGGTGTCGAGGCATGTTGCAATCTCGCTTTATGGATTTCCTTGACGTTTGATGTATGTAGTGACCGGATTTTATTGGAACTTTCAGGTTAAAACGCAATGTGATAGTAACAGTTGTTAGTAATTCTAAATGTAGCTGGTCATTTTTGACCGAATGCAAAGGGTTCTCAATTCGATGGTTTGTTTTTTTTTTGTTATGAAATATCGCCGGTAATTATGAATTAGTTTTAAAATAGATTTAACGCTTGATAGCGTAGTGAAAATCTACCTCACAGTGGTTCTATAAAATTTTGAAGCCTATTTGCTACTCTTATGTAAAAAAAAATTAAAGAGAACTGTTGACTTGAAGTAATATTTATATTATTTTAATTGTAATATATACCTATTACAAAGCTACATAACTATTTACTTACGTTACCTTGTAGAGCCTAGCTATAATACATCATTTTCGTATCGATTCTCTAAATAAACTAACTATTTTAGGCTTTCCATCTTCCTTACGATGATGAATGATGACTTATTAGTTACGGTATACCGGTGTACCAGTACTCTAATAAGCCTGCTTTCGAGCTGACGCAAGACTCCATTGGATATCTTGATATTTAAACATTTTAGTCTCCAACGACAAATGCTCATGTGAGGAGAACCACCATAGTTTGTATGGTGGTCGTATCTTGGATACTAAAATAGTATCGGAGCCTTGATCGACTTGTTTGTGAGTGGGTAAAGGTTTTGCGCCTTGTACATTTTTCAACAGTTTTTTCACTATGGTATAAAGCAATAAAAATATTTTTGACTATTACAGAAACACATATTCATTCAATTTAATTATCAAATCATTTCATTGTTATCGTTTACACTCTATCAAAGATCAATGCAAGATCCTCAGCCTATAAGGGTGTAGCTGAACAATATTAACACATTAACTGTCCTGCCAGTAGACACAATAGTTAAACAATTGGAATTAATTATAATAATATGTAACTCACTGGACAGGGAAAGTGTTAAGAATACGCTAATAAGTAGCTATGTAAACTAGCAACACCATCAAATTATGGGTAGAGTACCTAAGCTATCTCTAATAACCACCGATGGAACTGCACTCTATTGCTGGCTATCCATTCAGCTAGGTTCGCGACCTGATTACCCTAATCAATCTCGAGCATTCGCTAAGATGGACTGCAGTATGACCTGATAATTGCCTTTCTGCTTCCACTTATATTGATGGAAGGTATAAGCTCTAAGAAGGTATACGCCTTAAACTGCATTGACTTCCCTGTAGACTAGACTTTGCTAGCACATGAGTTTGCTTGTAACCTATTTTATCGTGAACATGTGTATATTATCAGAATTACTAAAATGATAAATACACTAAAAAAATAACTTTTACTATGACTCCTTACAATTTTGCTTGCCGCGAGCATAACATGCCAAACCCCAAAAACAAAATCGCAAATTAACTTCAAAATGTCCATAAATATCGTTTCTTCTCATTACTTAACGGAGGATTAAAACTGATTGAAGATTTAATAATGGAATTTAAATAGCATGTATTTTTGGGTATGTGTCAGAAAATACTCAATACTCAAATCTTTATTAGCATCCCATATGTTATATAACAGGTGATACAATTTCAATAACCCTGTTCACTTTAAATCTATGAACCTAAGTTTCATATAAATTGTATAACATAAATTATCTTCTACAGATCAATAGTTTACATCCCAAAACCTTACAAGCATACATAATAATCACATGTAAACTTGAGCATTAAACGGATTATGACTAATGGGACAATAACCGTATAGCCTTCATATAATAATAAATTATTGAAGGCCGGCCCTTAATCTCATAGTTTATGATGTAAATAATTTACACTGTGGTTGTGTTATGTGCTATAGTTGGTCAGTATAAATGGTGTTGCTATGAGCCTATTGTAGTAAAGAGACATAATTTAGGTTTAAGAAGTTCAAATAGAGATTTTTTTAGAGATATTAATCTCGACTTATATAGCAGACTCGAGCATCAATATAAAAGTTGATACAGCAAATTAATCTTAAACTTAACAACGTACGGGTAACATTTCGTCTGAGATAAAAAAAAAAAACACTTTTGGTTCCGAATAGTAGATGTTTTTTTTTTACATTAAACATTTATTTTTGTTATTAAACATGATTAATAATATTTATGTTTTCTCATAGAAACCTGACTATAAACATATACGCAGTCTTTAGAACTAGTGCCGTGAAAATAAATTAAAAAGAAAAACATTTTCAAAAATATTTAAGTCTCGAATGCATTCAAAGAAAATTTTAGATAGAGGAAAACAGTTTGAGGTAAAGTAGCTTTTCAGTAAGTTCATCTTTGGTATAACATTGCCAGTCCTACACAAAATAAACTAAAACACTCAAATAACCAAGATTTTCATTATTACAATTCGAAAGAAATAATACTTGCTGAAGCGAATCAAATCAAAATTCTTCCATAGCTGCGTCTGTATTTTTTTTTTTCTCGAGCTCTTAGTCAAATCGAAAAGAATGGGTTTAATATTACTGCGGATAAATTTTCAAGAAAAATGGAGATGATTAAACCCGAATCGTCCGTCTTTGTGGTTTTATTAATCAGTAGAGTTGTATTCCTTTTAATTTGTTCAGTCTTTTTATAGAAAGGATTATTTACAACGAACCTGAAAAATATACTTTTTATTTTTAGTTGCCAATTACTTTATTTTTGCAGATATAAGAAGTTACTTTATCCATATTGCACAACTATTAAGAATGCTTCCAATTTCTTAGAAGATTATATTATTGTGTCATTGTTCCTTTTTACTGAATACCTTATTCTTGTATTATTCGAACTCAATAAGCAGCCTTAGCAAATACTCTTGCTCATATTAAAATAGAATAATATTCGCTCCACATAATTCTAACCCAATGAAGTACATAAAATAGGGATGATATTTTTTATTTTTTAGTCCATCTTTTAGATAAAAAAAAATAATATTAGACACGTATTTGTTTTGTCCCGTAGACAAAGAATGACGAAGATACAGCGATTCTTGCGTGACGTCACGTTTTAGCGTAAATTGTACTCAGCCGTGACGTCACAAACCCCCACTACTGAACTTTAAAGCGGTTTATCTTCCTATTTTTTTATTGATTTGAAAAAAGAAAAAACTTGTCTATTATATTTTGATTATCTAAATGACGGACTAAATACATTTTGACTTTTCATACCTAGTCATCTACCCTATTGTAAGAATAAAACAAAACACGATAGCCTTTTAACAAAAAAGGATTCAGAATTTCCGTATACTGTATTTAATGTACCTTTATTATGTATGTGTGTGTATAACATTCCCCTTTTCATACGCAACGTGTCTATATTTGGGTTATAGCCTCAGCGATAAGCATTGTTAATTTTTATTAAGTACTTCCATTCCATACAGGATTACAAAGGTACTTAACCCGTGAATGATTGTGGCAACCCGTATATTTTGTGGCTCCGACCCAAAATCGACTTGACGTATAGTGCTATTAATTGCAGTGAATTGAAAACCAATTAATATACGTTACTATTATACCTGGCTATTTTATTATTGGCTGGAAATATCTCGTGGTAGACAAATGTAGAACATAATTATAGTCTCTTTTTGTTATTTGAAAATTGTTCAGAATGTTGGCGACACTGTTATTTTTTGGGTTTAGTTATTATAGGTTGTCTATGTACGTTAAAATACTGTGTTGTAGAATACACAGAAGAAATAATATGAGGTTTCATATTATTTCTTAGGTGTGTATTCTTGTACAGTTAGTTATTTGGAAATAAGGTATTAATGGAAAGGAATTGTATACTTCCGTATAAACTATTTTTGGAAAGCAGAATATTCGTGATTAGTAAATACGAAAATTCAGGAGTGTTGTTTAAATATTTAACTGATAAATAGCTTATTCATATAAATAAAGCTTAAATTTACCTCCAAAACGCAATACTAACGCCCATCAGTTTTTAGTTTACGTTGTTTTTTATTAAAGTATGCACGACGCACTATGTAATCACGTGACGTCCCTAGCCGCTCGCTCCAATCCCCTTTTAATTCCGCAAGCCTTTATTTACAGCTGCACTTAAATCCTGAGGGACGGAAAGATAGACGCATTCAACGAAACAAAATGTCAGATGGCGTTGTAAAACGTGAAAACAAACGATTGCAAGTGTTCGATGTCAATTGGAGCTGGCCGAAAACAAATGCTGGTGTCAAAGGACCAGTTCTCGAATTTTAAATCGTTTGGAATTCAATTTCGATCTCATTTTAAATTCACAGCTGTCAAAGTGTGTGTGTATTACAACGATGTAACGTAACATAAAAATATGATTATGAATATTTTTTAATTAGTAAGCTAAAATTACCACAATTTGTACCCTCTGTATTTTTATTTTGATTCTGACAACGACGTTGAGATATTTTATATTTTTATATTTATTAGTCGATGTGCCTGAGGCAAATCTTTCGTTGGGTAAAATACATTAAAATACCGTCATTTTACGATACTAAAATGCCAATAGGATCATAATTTAAATAATAAAATAAAATTACACTGCCCAGCCCATAACATTAGAAACTATTTAAAGCACACGAAATCAATTAACCCTTCTCGTGCTAATAAAATAAATTCACCAAACTATAAACAAGACTAGCCGGACCTCTATAATGACTTCTAACCTTTCACTAATTGTAACTGTCATGATAACTGTTACTGCTATTAGCTATTTGCGATTTGGTATTTTCATAGAGAAGTCCAAATAGTTAAGTTTAAGTTGTCCAGTAGTTTAGGGTTATTTACGGCGAGATTGGAGTCGAAACTGCTTTGTTTGATTCAGAAACTATGGGAACTAGTTTTGGATAGTAATAAGGCTACTTGATAATTGGTGACTGATTATTTGTAGGAAAAAAATATACCTCACTGAAAGCAATAGTGCAACGCACGCATCCTACAAAAAGTCGGTGAGAATTCTGTACAAAAAATCGGCGAAAAATTGGCCCGATTATCTAACCTACAAAAAGTCTGACGATGGCGGGCAGCGTAAGAGTGACTAATAATTGATAGTTAAAAAAGTAAGGTATTTTCATTTACATTTATTTTTTAGAACTCAATAAAATTAGGCTAATTTTTATTGAGAGCAAATTTTAACTTTATATTAATATGTAAACTAATAATATAGTGTAATAATATTTAAATGCAAACATACGAGTTTCAAATAAACATTAAAATACCTGCATCCAAGCCGAAACATTTCTAAATATTTCACCGTCATGCAAAATGTAAACTAGTGTTTTTTAAAAAAATATTCAAATGTTCTCGCATCATACAAAGGTGTGGTCTTATACAAAAGCTTGATTTATTTCTCACTTTGTACAGTAAAATAGTGTGCAAGAACTTCATATGATTTATTTCACACTGGGATGTAAAAGAAGCCTTATTTTAATATGAGACTTTAAGTGAACATAAGAATAAAATGCTGTTTGAATTTAGGATAATTTTCAGTCTTTTTTTGTAGTTATTATACAAAATATTTACCTGTCACAGCACAATATTGTTTTTAAAAAGTTAATTGATTAAAAAAGGTGATTTTTTTGCATTGGAGTTATATAAGCAATAGATAATAATTTATTCGGCCCGAAATGATTTACGTTATGATAAGGATTTTGTTATACGTTAGGGGGTGATCTTTTGGGGTTAATCTATTTCTACTTTAAGTGACATTATTTAATGTAAATGGTAATAATAAATACAAAGCTATGTAATAAAAATCAAAAAGAGTATAGTGTATATCTGTATGTATAGTTGTAGAGATGAATGGAAGCTGAATACACATTACGCCGACCCCAAATAATTGGGAACAGGGCAGGGATGACGAGTGCATTCCTCGAAATTCAAAGACAATTTTCAGAGGTGCTTCCAACAAAGAAAACAGAACCTCAAAATAGGTCACAAAATAGAAAAGGTAGGTAACGTAAATCTCTGGAGTCAAAACTCGGAAATTCCTCTATGTGAATACGAAAACTATAGTCGAAGACAGTTTCCGTTGCATGCTAGCATTCGCCCTTATCTTCCGTGACCTGAAAAGATATCTTTTAATGTTTCTTTGCCTTTTCAAAACGGTATCATTTTAGAGTGCTTTTCGTCTTTATTTTATGAAAGTTATTTTTATTATACGTTGAATTTACTGAAGTGGTTATTGCTGATTTTTTGTTATTTAAAACTACCTTTAATATTTTTTACTGATCTAGCTTTTATGCAATAAATTGGTACTTTCATTTTCAGTGTTAATTCACAAAAAAAAAACAATACTAGTTCATTTATTCATGTATACTTTTTTACATCTTATATTATATCTTAGGGTTAAAACCCACATTTTAAAGGGTATAGAAATAAAAACTCAAACTAAAGAGCAATAAGGAAGAGTTTTATTTAGTCTCTTATCTTTGCTCTGTATTGTATAACTTTGGTCTCGGTGTTAAATAAGGCCTTTGTCTTCCTGAGGCAGTTACAAGCTGGTATTATGAACTGTCACACTGTAATAGATAACTCTGGCTGGTTCTTTCTTTAACTAAACTTGTTTAAGAAAAAAATACTCGAAATATATAATAATTTTTTTGGACAAGTTTTGTTTTTCGATGTACTGTCTCTTATGTTTTTCAATAGGCTGGAAACTTTGAAACATTAAACATTATTTTACATTACATTAAATTAATTTATAAATGTTTTTGAAGTTTAAAATTTGGAAATAAAAAACACACGGTGACATTGACCAATATTGACCATGTTTAATTACCAGAACATATAACATAAAAAAGATAGCAATTCAGAAAAAAATTGTCAAAGTTAATTCTGAATTTTGGAGTAAAATCTTCAGCCTCAATTACTACGACACTAAAGGACATCCCTCCCATACAAATACACAACAGCGAAACATAACCCTTATCGATTGATAAAGCAATTAATAAGGACCGGCCCAGATTACCGGCCGAGCCCAATTAGTTAGGAGACCGCTATTTAGTTTGGGGCGTACTACCTAAATAGAACTGTACTCATTAAATACTGTGTTGCTCTAAAATGCTATTGTATTGGACCTTAAAGTATATAGGCAAACCAAGTAATTGTTCAATTTTATTTGAGAAGCCTAGGATAGAACAAAGTGACGTGTAATTGGAGAGGCCTATGTCTAACAGTTGACTGCTTTAAGCTGATAATGATTTTAGAGTTGGCTCTTGGTTAAATCAGATTGAATGGAGATCTGAAGTGATTATAAAGATTAAACTCACGTACCTTTGTAGACTATATAAACATTGATATTGATGACAATAAATATTTGGATAGTAAGTACACGTAGTGATTTGTTTTTGTAAAGAACTTCCGCTCCTAGCCTCACGGAGGCTTTTACTGCTCAACCGGACTTAGTTTGCAAGACATTACTAATATCCCTTCAGTCAATCTGTAATGATTGTTTTATGATTTTATTTATCCAAATGAATAGAATACTTGAATTATTTATTACAACAAAAATAAAGAGGTTTGTGAATTTTGTTCAAGTATACATATAACATACCGTAAGTTTTCAGACGCTGTACTAATACACTTCAACGATTCGTAAATTATTTATTAGAAATACTGAAACCAAAGATTTACTCAAAAAGTTTGTACAAGTAACCAAGTTCTACTCACTTGCGTGGTACATACAGAGAACAAAATTTAAATTTTATGACTGTTAGAAAATGCGTAAATAATTATGTTTATTAACTTCTGAGGGAACAAGTTTCGGGTGTCAGTACCTCAAAACTTGGGCTAGGGAATGCTTGTACATCATAAGGGTATTCCTAGGGGATTAACTAATAATTAATGGGTGTATTTAATTAATGTTCCTACTTTAGGCAGCTTGTATTGCGATACAAGTTTTGTTGAGTCAGTCTTAGTTTCAACAGATGTGGCTAGGTTTTGGTAGCGATTCCTTGAAACAAATGCCTAACAGGCTTACTGTAGAATACTGAGTCCGATCAAAGAGGTTGTGGAAGTCAGATAGGTAGTCGCTCTATGTATAACACGGTATTCAGCTGAATCTAGTCAGACTGAAAGCCGACCCTAACATAGCTTGGTAAAAGGTTAAGCAGAAGGAAAAGAGCCTAATAAATTTTAATGCTCTACAGAGTTAAGTAAATATAACATAATTTCCAAAAAGGTTGTTAACATCTGTCATACCCGAAGCGTTGCGAAATTGGTAGCAATTAGTTCCTTTGATTAAAAGATTGAAGAGAGAGGTACCAGTGTCAAGTAATAACGTCGGGCTAGATTCAAAATTTTCATTTCTATAACTTCAGTGAAATGAAAATCAAATCTACCGGGAGTCGAGTGAAACAATTCCTTTCCCTTTGGTTGGATGAAATCAGATTTTTGATTTCGGAATTGTATTAAGTTTTGGATGGTCGGCCGAAAGAAATTGTAGAGTGAAATATCTGAGCTCAAACGAACGGGGCCGCTTTTAGCGCGACGAAGATATAAAGGTCTATAGATGTGTTAGTAAACAAGATTTTTTATTAATAAAGGACAATGGCAGGTCTCTATACTAAGAATTGTCTGGGATCAAATTGAAGCGTCCCGTAATGAAAAATATGTTAAAAGATTTGGCGTTAGCTCCAGAATCTATAAATGAGACTATTTTCATTTGGGAAAGCCGGAAAAAAAAGGTTTCGGTGTTAGAATTTTATTATTTAGGTTATGAATTAACGTCAATTATATCTATAAAACATAACGCAGATCGAAATTATGTCCTAAAGAAATGATAATGTAGTGTGGTCTAAGTGAGAATAAGAGTATTTACGGATTAATGAGAAAAACTTAAATAAATTGTAACACTCGAAGTAGAGTAGTACTCAATTATTGCATGTTTAAGAAAGCTGAGCGCGCATGCACTTGCCCCGTAAACAATAAAACTATGGGCAAATAAAAAACACATTTTATTAAACATTATTATTTATTTCATTCCTCATCTCATTACACATAAAATGCGCGTGCGACGATGATCTCAATCGAAATCTGCCATAGTTATTGTTATGGGTTTATAACAAAAATCCAATTGATTATATAGGCACAATCAAAGCAAAGTAAGATTAGCTTATGCTCACGCAAAAGCAATATCGGAGTCCTAAGGGCACGCACTAGTCACACAAGGCAGTATCAATCAGTCCATAAACAGTCCAGGTAGGGTAAAAATAAATAAAAAGCCAAATATAAACATAAAACACAACCGAGATAGTAAACACGGAAGGATTCTGTAGCATAGAGAAATATAATAAGTAGGGTTAGGTTCATAATCTAAGAAGTAGGGTATTTCTGTAACGTCTTGACTTGACAGACAACCACAGATAACATTCACTGTACAAGACAAAAGTAGTGCTGCACTTTTGGATTCGTTTTTCTTGAGAATCGATACGACACTGAAATAATCCTCTGATATTTTGATCCATTATTAATTGGATTTAAAAGTAGGAGCATTTCTTCAAAAATATCATTAATTAAAGACGAAAGAAGAGATAATTTCAATATTATGTTAAAAACAAACCGAACTTTACACGGGTCGATCGATCGGTCGATTATATCGATAATTCGTTTAATTATACTGACTCACACCACTATTTTAATGGTAACATGTCGAATGTAGGTACCTAATGCAAACATCATTTTATGAGCTTTTAAAAACATAAAAATAACTCCGGCTTCTACAAGAAGGAATGAATAATTGAAAAATCGTAGAAAATTAATTAAATTTGATTAACATTTATGAAATCTATGGACGCCAAAAAAAGTCCAGACCAAATTCTGCCATTGTTCTTTAGTGGTATGCGAATTTTGGCGTCTAGACTTAATTTTAACCTTATTTGTCAACGTCTTCTTACTGGTTTAGCACGAAAATAGGCGTCAATAAAAAATATTTCCCGTCATTACGACCTGTAAAGGATAAGATATTTTGTATATCAGCATAGTATCAAGACACATTCGATGAGCTACGACGTAGCATACTCGTAGCAAGTTATACGTAAAATTTAACACAGCGTTATCTTAACAGGAATCCGTAAAAAGCATTATTACTTTTTGTGAATTTAAAAGTTTTAATCAAACAGAAATATATTTTTTTGTACTTTTGTAATTATTTTAATGTGAAAACACGTTAAACTTTTGCAGCTACGAGTACATTAACAAAATACAGTATATTATGAGAATTTCTCTGCAAACACCAAACCGAATCAGTAATAACAACTTGGCATGTCAGCTCCACAATTATTTGGGTTTATTTGATTGTGGAAGTTTTTACGAGCGAAAATAATTTTATACACGCAGATATGACATATTCGTGATAGACTAGCTATTGCGGAAATTTGATCAAACTCTGTTCAAGATAAATCTGGTCTTAAATTCTCTTACGTCATTGTGTTAGATGCAAATATCATATATACTCTTGCTGAACATGAAAATGATATTTCATGTTATATAAAAAAAATCCATAAACAGTATTTCCTTGTTAGTACTTAGGGTGTTTTTTTATTTAGGGTGTAGATACCAAAGTCGTCAAAGTTATTTTTTAACGGAAGTTTAGGTATTTTTGTAGATATCAGAATACAAATATATAGAAGAAGACGTTGGTCTAGACCTAAGTCATAATAGTAAAATTTAACTAAATTCCTTTTTAAAGGACTCGTCTGCAGGCTTAAGAAAAAAAATATTTTTTAAATGTTGCACATTATTTGTGACAGGATTTTAACTAACTGAAGATTCCGATCTTCCTGGTTTGTTTGCCAAGATACATAAAAGGAATATAGGATAATAGAAGTCCTGTTATAGGACTCTATTTTATGTATTTTGGCAATAGATACAATCGGCGCAATGAGTTCGCGTTGGCTTTTTAGATACATGCAGAAAATGTTTGATGCCTTCTTGGTAAAGAAAAATATGAGTATTTAATAGCATTTTCTTGTGTTAAGATAGTCAGATAATCAAAGCGGAAAGATCCTTCCATTCTTATTGATTATCAGTCTTTTTAAACAGTAAACGTAAATTTTTGAGTATTCATTCCACAATATAGCTGTATGTAAACGGTTTAAATTCAACAAAAATATGTCGGCTGTACATCTCTAAAATTTCTATGAAGAAGTTGTGTATTAATTTACTATCACAAGGCATGAATATTAACTATTTTTTAAATTAAGAGTATTTGAATATTCTAGTACCAAAAGCTTGTCTCTTCCTGTGCATCATAACAATCTTTGAACTGACTGTGAAAGAGCACGCTCCAACGGTTTGGACATAATTGGAAGAATGTTTTAGAAAAGAATGATAAGACGAATGTAAAATGTGAAAGCGGAAGAAATTAGATTGAAAATGTACCTACATTCTGAAAGGATTCCACTAAACGTACCTGGGCAACAATAAAGACGAACATATGCTATATTTATATATATGTGAAGTTGAAATGTGTTGTAACATAAAATTTACTGGAATTCCAAATGTTAAGCATTAATATAAATTATAAATGATGACTGTAAATATAGACATAATTATAATCACACCAGTATTCCTCAAACCTATGGACAGTTGAAAATGCAAATTTTTAAATAAACTCGAAACCTTTATTTATTATAAAATAATCTGTTCCCCAAAATTTTAATTTTAATACGAATCGGTTTGAAATATGTATTAAAAAATTAAGGACGAATATTAATTTTAATAACGAGATTCTTAAAATTTTACCCTGGTAGATTAATAGCAATTTATAACGGCTAGTACAGCCTCACAATCAAACATCGAGTACCAAAAAATATTTTAATCAAAGCTTAAACCCTTTTCAAAGCACCAGATTGTTAACATTTCGCCCTCAAAAACCGGTAATATCAAGTAATCATATTTAAATCCGAAATCCGTAGTACTTGTACTCTGGGGATTACCACACGACCGTTCATGTCACGTTATATTAAGCTTGTAAAATTCATGTTTTTAATAACCGCACGCTGAGGGCTCTGTATTTGCATAAGGTGGTCGCAAGCACGCATGTGTGAGGGTACCACGCACAAATACCTACATGCGTGATCGTATGTGCGTAAATGTGAGTATATCCATGTGTGCATATATGTGTGGTTTATTTACCTACGTGTGCGTAAACTGCGTGGAGGTTCGTAACTTTTGCGGCCTTCCTTTGGCCTTTGTGGTTGAGTCTAAAAATAGGCCATGCTTGTTGTAGTACTTTACTATATTAAAATTACTCACGGTACTTTCTTTACGATTAAGTTTTTGGCGGTTGTATTTTTCGTTGAACGATTATGTTTTTAAATTGGTTTCTTAGATTTACGCGAATGTTAGACATTGTAATATAACTACTATTTAACGGATTAAGGCGGAAACATATTTACGTGAAAGTATGTTTCCGCCTTTACTTTTTTAGCTCATATTGCTTAGGTCGGAACTCAATAATAAATTAAAATATGAAGGTAGAACGAGCAACATCTACTGTCCAGACGAACGCCATCTCAGTCTGACCGTGACCATGATAACTGCAAAGGTGTCAAAACGTCGGGACCTAAAATCAAAATTAACCGCGACAAAATCCGTAAATAATTAGTTTTATTTCAATGATTATGTTCTTATCACATAGTTAAACATTCTCATGACCTTTACTCAGCACCATATGCTTTAAGGTTTTAAACATCAAGGTTTTACCAGAAAAATGTGAGGTTGTCGTATAATAAAAGGGCGATTAATTACTCCGAGCGGTTCGCGCCCCATTGATCCCCTGTCTGTTCCCATGTCCGTGCTCCCAATTTTTATTCCCAAGTGGAATTATGAGAGTAAAGAGTCTTTTATTTTTGTTTGTTGTTATCGATATACTTTTAATAATATAGAAAATAGACCTAGTATCTAATAAACAAAAACATACTAAAATAATACCGTATCCCATAACGCAAAGGAAAAGCCTCTACCCTTAATCTAAACTAGTTTAAAGATTGTGAGACTTCAAAAGAACTATAACTATATATGAATTTAAATTTTATCTATAAATAAAAATTTTGCTTAAAATGTAAAGTTTTGAGAGTAAAAATATTAAAAAATATTTGTCTTTTCTTCATCGCTTAAACTGTCAAAGCTACTACTAACTTAATCGGACACAAGTTACAACCTTATAATAAACAGTCTAGTTATTAACAATCCATAACATCTACACCGTTCTAATATTAGTTCAGTGTTGAATAGAACCATTGAAAGCAAATACCAGTGAAAACAGAACTCCGAAATCAATATGTAAATCTTGTACCAACACTCTCAGCATTCAATAACCTTGCATGTACAAGTACATAATACACGTACGGAACCAGTAATCAAAGATTCATAGGTTCTCAATCACGGTTGGTATCGATGGCAGACTATGACACACCACGTTCCGTCTGATGGATGGAGATGTCTGGACATAACGATTAGTCATCGAATCGATACGTAAGTTATAACTGAGTTTTTGGTCTAGGGTTCCTATTCTGAGAGATAAATCTTGTTAGTTTGTAGAAAGGGAAGAGGATTTTTCCTTGCTGTATGGAAGATGTTAGAAAAGATAAATTTAGTATGAGATTTTAGAAACGGGAGATGGTTTTTCTTTGCTTTATGTAATGTGTTTTTTTTTTTTTATTTCTTTTGGTTTCGCTTTGTAGAATAGAATGTTCTGTAGCTAAAAACAATGTAAGAGAGTATGTTTTGAGTGTGAGTTTGTGTCTACTGTGACGAACTTTGCTGAACTATCATGAGAGAGAAAATAGGATTATGCAGATCGTTGTGAGAAGAATCTCAAGGAAATGATGAGTAGCTGGTTATTTAGTGAAAACTGCATGAAAAGGTCGCAAATGTTTTATTTGTTCATACTATGTTGCAACCGTAGGTTGTGAAACCTGCTGTAACTTAAATATTGTCTGTATGTTAGACATGAGCAACTAAAACACGAAGCAACACACACAAGCAACAACTTTTGTGTTACATAGTATTTTAATATGAGGAGTTATTTGTTCTCATGATTTTGCTTGCTCCGCAATAAGCGTGTACTTGCTACCGATGAGTTTTGTAAGCACCCTATTCTGCTATAGATAAATATTGCATTACATTTACAGCAAAAAAAAAAATCGTTATAAGGTAAATTTGAAATGTAAAATTTAGATTCAATTCGCAATCTCATAATAAGTGCTTTTACTGAAACCTTACCTTTCTTGTCACCTTAACTTTTCAAAACACATTTTCTTATGTTAAATTCAGTTTAATATTAAGGCATCAAAAAATAGCATACACTTTTTTAGGTCGTTAATACCCCTATTTATTTTAAACCAAACCACCAATATCCAAAATACAAAACATAGCACGAAACCAAGAAATTTTCTGAACCAATATCCAAATGAGATTGCAATCTAACCTGGCAAGGACAAATGTATGTTAAGCCTTATTTATGCACCTTTGAAGCCATCCACTGCAGTACATTTACCGCCGATCCCCGTAGTAACAACATTACCGACTTACGAATCGAATTACCAGAATAGGGACGCCCCGAATCGGTAAAATAGGATATGAATAATTCAAAATTTGGAATTGTAATTTATGTTGTTATTCGAACCTTTGAATGCTGAGTTACTGATGAGATGATGTGGCGATAACATCTATATGTAGGTCACTTGTTTGTAGCTCGTTTAGTTGTAAAACTGGGGTTTCAATTTCAACCTAGTAAGGCTTTCCTGAAGATTTCTTTTGAATACACTTTTTTGTACTGTTTTGCCGGCTCTGTTACGATAGTTTAATTGTGCATCAAAGTTTTCTGAATGAATGTTTTTTGTTATATTAAGATATTACTTGTCGCGATATAAAATACGTTGACATAGTAGGGTACAGCGATTAGCTATAGCTATATATTATTATTATCTGTTTTATTTTTGTCTTCTAAGATGATGGAATTTTTATTTTTAACAATAATCAAACTTTATCCAAGACGGTCAGGTTTGTACTAAACTGCAAAAACATTGTGATTAAAATAAGAAAATTGAAGTCTAAAGGGAGTAGGAACATAACGAGATTTAAAAGAACCGTTAACCATAAAATATCCGGATACATTATATCCATTACCAATAATATCCGAAACATAATACACAAGGTTACAACCAAACAACTTCTTGAACTAAGTTCGCAATACCTGAACGTCTAAACATTCCGCGTAATGAGCACTTGTTAGTTAATACACAGACACACGGCTAAAATTACAGCACTAAAAGTAATGAATAGGGCTAATAACTAAGGTTTATAAAGGAAAAGTTATCCGGAGTCACCCTTGTAACGATAAATTGTACCTGCGTAAAACTTTTGAATAACCGATCATACGTTATCCAAATACCGATTGGGTATCTAGTGTTCTATTTGAATTTCGTATTATGTTCTGAACTTACTGCGTATTTTAGCATTGTTCCACTTTTAGAGATGTCGTTGTTTTTGTACAGGTATGTTTACTAGTGGCCCTGTTATGTCATACTTATACTGATATTTACATGTGTCGTAAATTAGACTTGTGGTAAAACAATAACAAATTGTAGACGCTCATTTCAAAATTCCGTAGTCATTACAATCAGCTCTAAAGGCCAAGAAAACTAATTTATTTATAAAAACTACAATTGACATAAAAATTGATAAACTCTTTCACCAACAACTAAAATTGCTCACTTCTCCAAGCGTAAAGATAAATTCAATGCAAGAAAACAAAATGTTTTAAACTTAAAAGCTAAAATGGTAGTTGAGGTAATTTTTATTCAAAATATAAATGGGAAATCGTCTGCATGTTCCTGAAGTGGAAAAAAAGAAAGTACCGCTTTCCCCGAGTGTTGCATTGTTTCAATTTCTTAACGTTTTCAAAGCGCTGTAATAAAATGTTGCATTTGATTTTTTATTTCGCTTGAACTGGTGGGATTGTAAGCTTAGTGATATTTTTGTTGCTCTCTCGTGGGATTCAAATATAAATCCTATATATGAATTCACCTCGATTTGAAGTGTCAATTGCTTTCTGTTCGGTGTATTTTTTTTTCAGTTTCAGTCAGACACGTGTCGGGAAAGCAATATTTAGTTTAACAGATTTACTGTCCCGCCAGTAGACGCAATAGCTAAACGATAGGTATCTATCATATACGAATCAAGGACAGCGATTTATACTTTTACAACGTCATTTCTAGTGAAATATGATGTTGAGATACAACCAACGAGCTATATTACTAACAAATTCAAACGCTGTTTCATCTTTTAATACAAGCCACGTAAACTACTCATACACATTATACCTTGGCTTTCCGTCAACCAAAACAATGGCACAAGAAGATTGTCTAGCAGGCCGTTAGTATGTAAATTCGTTGTCTTATCATCCTATAGAAGGGACCTCAAATTGACCCACTCGAACACCACCACAATACATGTTCGTTACGGAACACAGTCATTAACGCCACGCATGGCAATTGGACTGATAGTGGCAATATTGCTGCATACGAGATGGTGCTATACCGTAAAAGCGAATTAGAAAGCAAACATTATGTTAGCAAATTAGAAAAACTCTTATGATATAAGACTTTTATATGACGACCTCCGTGGTTTCAAGGTGTCTCTAGCTCTGAGGTCCACGGTTCGATCCCCGGACGGGTCAATGTAGAAAGTCACTTTTCTACATTGTCCCGGGTCTGGGTGTTTGTGGTACCTTCGTTGTTTCTGAATTTCATAACACAAGTGCGTCAGCTACTGACTTTGGGTTCAGAGAAATGTATGTGATGTTGTCCGCGTTTATTTATTTATTTATTTTAGAGCAGCCCCAATTTGCTTAGCTGCCTTACAACAATGAAATTTATTTGGATAGAGACGGTTTTTTTTTAATCTTAACTGCTTTAGTGACATATTTTTCAATTTTGTTTTATGGATAAGTCTGATAAAAATCAGATTTCTAACTGGGAAGTAACGCATATCACTGTTTCCTTAATTAACAAACAAAATTTTACGTAAACCTTAGAAACTGTACCATATTCCACATACAAAAACATTTCCCTCTGAAATTATCAATAGCAACCCTCTAACGCTCACACGTTTCTGTATATACGTCTAATTATGTAAATAATTATTGCCAAGCGTTGGCGTAGCGTATGCTAATGTAACCAAAGCCACGACCATCGTATAGCATTTAGTTTGTGCCGATTCTATTGCCGAAAGGATATATGGTGTACAATAAAGAATATTCTATCTATCTATCTATCTATCTATCTATGGCCCGCATAATAGGCTGGCTGCGTAGTTAAGGCATCTCGCGGTGGTAGGGTTAAAACGCTGTGTATTTGCTGCTATCATTATTAGTACGTATATGTACCGTATGTATAAAATTAAAAACATCTATGATCGTCATAATCCGTTTCAATTATGGAAAATCTTCAGCTTTCAACTATAGCCTCTTATTTTCTTAAACTCATTCTTTACTGGTACGACTATTTTATTTTATTTCCTGTAATGGTTACCTACGCATGTTAAGCTTATTTTTCATTTGAGTGTAAACACTGACAGTTGGACATACTATCACGGCTCTCAACATATTTTTTTTTTATTCAAAATCTCTAAAACCTCTTTTGAACATAAGTTGGAATATAAGGCTAGCTAAAATGCTTGAAACTGAAATTACTAGGAATGCTGAATTAATTTGAGTTTTCCTGAATTCTAAATCAAGGTTACGCGTCTATTCATCTCTTTCTTAATGTCTGTTCCTGTTAAGTGCGACATGTCTGTACAATATTGTACATACACACATATTTGTACCTACGAGTAGTAAACAAAAACTTAGCATATGTTCACGGATATTACTTTCTAGTTCCCTGAATGTTTTGAACCATACCACCAAATATTATGTAAAATGAATTTGAGAAATGTTAATAAAACCACGACTTCGTGTATAAAGTTCCTGAGTAAAATTAGTTCCCGAAAAAAAAAACAATCATAAAAAAGGAACAGACGTTTTATTGTAATAGAAAACTGGCTGTCTGGCCGTTTATAAGCTAAGATTATTTTCTTTTCTGTTTCATGTTTTATTCTTATTTCGAAATGTTTATTTAGTTTCACAATCTTTAGTTCTAATAAAATGATGGTGTGATATAAAAATCGAATACCTATTGAACAATTAACATCTTTTAAGCTTCTCGTATCATAACAATTCGATATAGAACTTTGGTAAGCTAGGTGCATTCATTGATAAAAATAAAAAGTGTCATACATTTATGGAAAAAAAAACTATGATGTTTTTAGGTCGGTTTTCGTCATAAAATGTTTTAAATAAGTGTAGTGGTAATAAGTCAGAAATTTTCAATTTTCATTTGAGTTTAAATTAATACCTACATAAAGTCCGAAAGCATCACCCTTAAATTTATTAAGACAACAATAAAAATATTGTTAGCTAAAGATACTTAACGTGAATAATTAAGGACATAAATTTTAGTTTTAATTAAACAGAACTAATTTCACGTACTAATTCTTAAAATAAGTACGTACTTAAAATAATTATAGTAACTCTTTGTTGAACTTGCACATTTTAATGTTTAGTGAATATTTTGTTGCCCATTTGTTTCTTTAAATAGCAAATTACACACAGTTACAGCCTGGACTTATACATGGTGTTAGGTAGAGAGATCGGCAAAAAATCTTTTAAACGAGTAAAGAGCATTGTAGCCATCTACACCAAACCATTTTTTCTTAAACGCACGATAATATCGACGGCAGTTCATTATACAAATATTATGAGCTAATATATTTTTTAATTTGCTTTAAAATTACAAAAATGGAAGTATTATTACTGTATTCCTCCTGAAAAGTAGCTGTTTCCAATATATATTTTTTTTGCCTACGTCGATATATTCTATCTGGTCGAAAAAAACCATAGTTTACAAAAAAAATAAAGTAAAAGTTTCTTTCAAACACATCAGGTTTTTACTTGAGCGTAATAGACTGTAAGAAATATAATAGCAAATAAAACATTTTCCAATATAAATAACAATACACTCAGGAAATATTGGCTTAGTTTGGAAGGCCCCTTATTAAGTAGAGTGATTGACCACGTTGATTGATTGATAGAATACAATAATATGTTGGTTATTTAAGTAAAATAAATAGGCTCACATAAAATAAGTATTTTATTTATTTTTATGAAAGTGGTCAGAATTTTGTTTTTTTCGTAAATAACATTTACTCGAGTTAAATAAATAAAGTATTTTATAAGAGGTCGATATTTGTATATTGATGACGGAAGCTTTTATTTTAACAAAAAAGTAATGATTTATAGCCTATTGTACGTTAACATTTATATTGTCTATTACTACTCAACAACCATATCCAGTAATAGGATAAGCAGCAGAATAAAATTATATATTTTTGGGCCGGCAGATGACATTCCAAATAACTATGACCAGTAAATGGTCTCATCCGCAGCAATTCGTATTCGTTTCCCAAAACAATTTCATTTTTCCGAAGCTTATTTATTCAAGAGCTATTTAACCATACCTTAAATACAAAAAAACCAGCAACAAATCTACAGAACCTACCCCTAGCACGAAATAATTTAATTTGATATTAATGTAAATGCGAACGGTTTCAAGCGGTGTGCACTCCCGGTAGTTATGCAAATAAAATGTGCCGGCCAAACTGTGGGGATTTACTAACCTTATGCTAATCGAATCCCGGACTTTGCAACTGCATATGTGGCTTTAGAAACTTCATGCATTTTTGGACGCTGTTAAAGGTGTTATATCGTGACAATTTTGAGAGATTATTTTTGAGACAGGTATAATATTGAGAGCGAATTCTAACCCAAACATTTAATTTTAATTGAAGTTGTATTTCTTTCGCACATGACTAGTTACTTGTAGTATATGTACTCTAGTAAATTAATTTTCTATCGTATAGATTAATGATGTTATAAATTATACTAAGTGGACATTTCTAGGAGTTCATTGGTACCTATGGGTTAATTTGAATGGAGTATTAACTGTTTATACTGAAACAGTAAGTTCAAGGTATATCCGTCTCTGACATTAAATTATAGCCCCGAAACAGCACGAGATTTAACTTGGTGGGCTAAATAAATATTATTTAATCTCAATGATTAATTGGAGCCATGTTAATTTATATTAATCAGAATATTAAAAACTTAAATGAAAACAATAAAGTGCCACCCAACCTATCAAAACTAGATAAGCTCACCGTAATTTCGAGTATGAGTAAAACCGTATAAAAGTAATAAACTAAACTTTGTACGTTTATCATCTCATAATAAATGGGTTGTAGTGTGCACACAGTAATTTTATACACACAGAGATGGTTTGTAATGCCTGTGATTCATAAGAATGCAGATTGTTGCGAATGCAGGGGCGTAATTGTTTTGTTATCTGCTTGAATACGCTTATATTTTTCTGTATGTGCTATAGCGTATTACATGTGACTAAGTCGGGAATCAGCTCTATAATAATTATAATTCTAAAATGGATCCAACGAAAATACTAATTAGGTAAAAATGTTTTTGCAATACGCACTTATTTGTTTTACCAGTATTGTTATTTGATTTGAACAATTATTTAAAAAAAACACAAACAACAAATTCGTAAAACAATAAAGTCAAAGAATTTTAAAAAAAAAAGAAGCTAAATAAAAAAAATAGCATATATGATATTATTCTATTATTTATCAACTTATTATCAGGTTCTTATGTAATTATATATTTTAACAATCTGAACTAAGCTTGTACTTTAGTTTAGTCTATACGGTCCTCACAACGTAATCAGAATAGCACTACACTTCAAACAGTTTTATGAAACCGCTTTATGAACGAATATTCATTATTCTAGTGTAAGAGTCGGTGGTCACTTGATTACCTGACGTCACTTCTATCTCAGACTTGGCAACAGTAGGCGACACTTTGTGGCTATCTTTAGTGGAAGATGGCGTTTTAAGTAGGTTATATTTTGTAGTAAATTTTAGAGTGAAACTGTAGTTTTAGTGGTGCATACTGCTATAAGTACAAATTAAGTAGCTATTAAGCACTTGTGTTATGGAATTCAGAAACAACGAAGGTACCACAAACACCCAGACCCGAGACAATGTAGAAAAGTGACTTTCTACATTGACCCGTACGGGGATCGAACCCGGGACCTCAGAGCTAGCGACACCTTGAAAACCGGTGCGTACGCCACTCGACCACGGAGGTCGTCATATTTAAATAAGTTTATACTCCATGTTTAAATAAGTTTTTAAATTTAGCTTTAAAATCAATGTCTGTTATATTCAGAATGACAGCAGCTAACCATACTTTGTCATCTAAATTAAACGTTTATACCACATTCCGACTTAATATTTAGTAAAAAATATGTGCTTTAATTGAGTTGCAAGATTCTACCCGACCAAACATCGCTACACACATACATACTTACTTTCATTGAAATTTAAATAAAAGCTTGTAGAGTTACTTTTTTAATATTTTTTTTAGTTTTGAATCCTTTCGATTTTCTTCCAGATTTTTTTGTTTTTAAAACGCTTTATTTCATTTTAAGTTAACACATATAATATATTATCTCAGTGGTCAGTGTCCCCGTCTATACAAGCCATAACACCCCGTATTATGTTTATGCTAGTTCATAACTTATTCGACGGGGAGAAGATTAATTAGTGATGAGCCTCGTAATGAGCAAATTTATATTCTGAAGCATGCATGCTGATGTCTCGTAAATATTCTTTTTATAACTGCTTTTGCTATGATAAATTACTGCAACGTTATAAAATGGTGTAGTAAATATGTAAGAAATGTGATATGCCGTCACCCTACAGAACCAACGCTGCCGTCCTTACGAAAAGTGCAATAACTCGAGTTTTATACCTATATACTGCCTTATATAATACATACCCCTTATGTGATACGTACTGCCTTAGATAATACGTGCATGCGGTAAAAATAATAAATATAATGTAGGCAAACTCACATACATGAACCCAAAGTAAGTAGCTTAAGTGCTTGTGTTATGGAACTCGGCAACAACGAAGGTACGAAAAACTACCCCGAGAAAATGTAGAAAAGTGGATTTCTACATTGTCCCGCTCGGGGATCGAACTCTAGAGCGAGCGGAACCTGGAAAACCGGTGCGTACACCAGTCGACCAAGGAGGGCTTCAAAGTGTTTGTATGGTATAAGGGATACCATTTTAACACACTCCATCCTCATTTCAGTCTACTTGTGACTTCAAAACAAAAAAGCTTCCCATTTCGAATGTAACAAAGGGTTTAGTCAATATTGTCCGACAATGATCAAAGGCCTTACATCAGAGGATAGATACAAACTACAGAGTGCATATATCAGGGTATAAACCGTGAGCACTAGTGTGAACTAGTTTAGTATGAATGAAAAATATAAAAAATAGTATCAATGCAGAGCGTGCAGAGAGTTTAATAAAAATCTCTCAAACCTTATAATTGTTGTAATAAAATTGGAAACATGGATATTTTTGCATAAGCATGTGTCGGAAAATGACTTAAATCAGTAATTAATGAATGTACTGTATGGCGTCTTAATTTGCTTATTTATTTCATGAATAACTATTCTTGCGCTCAGCAGTTCTTACCCGACTTCAAAAAAAGATGCAGTTAAATTGAGTACCTCACTCAATTTAACTATATTTTTTATGTTTGTTACCTGATAGCTTTCGTCTGGGTAAACAGATTTTAATCATTAATTATTTTTTTCAAAAGTCCAGTTCCAGTAGTCCAATTCCAATTTGCTCCAGTTTCGACAGTGAGATCCATAAGAAATAAATGTAAGACTTATTTTGAAGTAGGTTTTTTTTGTTACTCTATATTTTTCATACTCATTGGCACTGACCTTTATCCTGAAGTGTCGGATATTGTCGGTCTGTACTGTTCGGACATGTAATTGCTTTTCGGGTAGATATCCACATTTTAATTAACCTCGTTATCTGTTAATAGGTCGTCAAAAATTGGTTAGATATGTTTGTTGTGTTTTGTTAAGTGAGTTACGTTGCTTTTTCATTGTTTTGTTTTATTTGGTACTTCATAGGTTGATCGCTTTGTATTAATTTAGGATGATACACGGATTTGTTAAGTGAAAATGAAATGTTATTACAACACAAAAGTTCAATAAACTTTTATCAAAAATCCAGTTTAATTTTTGAGGTCTTTAATACATTAAATATATGTTTCAAATTTTCATTGTTGGTTGCCAGCACAGAATTAGTCCATAATAGGAAATATTTACTCAAAACATTTTCATTAATATAAATATAAATTAATGTAAAAACGTAAGAATGTATTTACAATTTTTGTTACCATTTTAAAATTCAAACTCTTTTTGAGCTCGAGGAAATACAACAAAAAGAAAAACATCTAGACTCCTAAGTTCCGCCGTAAATCTTTCAATAGTTTGCAAACTATTCAAAAACTAATCCAAATAAGTAGTTTTATACAATAAATACATTTCAATTTGAATTATACATTCTGTTCGTCAATTTATACAGAACTTTACGACATTAATTTTAAATTCATGAGATAAAACTGGAGTAGAACGTTGTTGTTCACAAAATATTCGTCCTTTACGTATTTATAATTTTAATGTTTTTAAAAAGGTATATTGCTGAAGTTTTATCAATTTTATGGTAAATAAATATTAAATTGTTGATGTTTTCTGTATTCGCAGTCATTAATTATCCAGCCAGTAATAGCCCAAATAAAATAAACATTAATTTTTTTATCAATTCTTTTTGTTTGTTAACATACTAAATTGAACTATTACCGTCACTAGATAAGAATATTCCAAAATATACCTTATAATAAACTATTACTGGATGCAACCTTCTTTCTAAATGCTACTCCGTTCTATTTTACAACTTCTGCAAATAATCATATATCAATGTAAGACTAATTAGCCCAGCTAGTTCAAACATATTATAGGTTTTACGTCGGAATACGGGATACTCAGCTAAAAACTTGTATTAACCTGTATCTTAAAACCCTTAAAGCTTTCTCAAAATCTTTGAACCTAGACTTTGAACTTAACAGCATTCAATTACCAAGAATCACCATTATTTTTACCTTCCTTAGATTTCAACAATTTAATCGATTACACTAGGTATATTATTCCCTAGTAACACATCTCAAACTTAACCAAAACTACTTCCTTACTAAATTAAATAACTTAACGATCTTCGCGTTAAGACGCTTAATTAAGCGTAATAAATCAAATAGATGTAAAGTAATTAATTCTGGTTTGGAAAACGCGTCACCCTTCACACGTGTTTGCTGTTGGTAAACCTAATTTATTTGGTTTGTATAATGTTTTGATTGTCGTAATTATGATACCTACAATCTACTTAAATTGTATTTTTCTAATAATAATTGTGTGTACCATCTCTATTGATAAAATCTTTGTCCGGTAATTTGACGATTTTCAGTGTTTTTATTTATTTATTTAATACTTTTTGCACAAAGGCGGACTTAATGTCAATTCGCATTCTTGCCAGTCAACCTTAGGATGATGCAGAAACAAATCATGGTAGATGCAGGAGTACAAAATTTTACGTATCTATCCTATTTTCATTTATGTTAACTTAAGGTTTTTGGGCGGTAATAAGAGAGCAGTTCA
The DNA here is from genome assembly GCA_905146925.1 of Autographa gamma. Lineage (NCBI taxonomy): Eukaryota > Metazoa > Arthropoda > Insecta > Lepidoptera > Noctuidae > Autographa > Autographa gamma. The sequence goes on along the minus strand of LR989856.1, from coordinate 9,733,071 downwards.
AAGTTGTAAATAGTGTATTTCATAGCCACAATCCTATTTATATTTCCAAGAAACCTTACTAAGCATTTTATTCCACAGCAGCCAACGTCATTTCCACGTCAGTCGAACCCAAAAGAGGGGTCCATAATAACCATTGAACCCAATGATGCGTCTTGGGTTATAACCTTAAACAATGCAGTGCAAGCTGTTCAAACCAGACACATTACTCACGCCTATTAATTTCAAAGTTATTAGACACAGTTTCACCCCTACAATAGATCCCTATTTATCAAAACCTGTATTAAAACATACAGTAAAATACATTGCTACACCACTGCCTACCTCCTTCGGAAATACAGGCGTGATGATATGTATGTATTAAAACAAAATGATTAAATTGACATCATAAACTGCAATGAACATTCAAACATTAATTTGAGAATAGACTCCTTTCAACGTTTTGCAATATTCCAGATTCAAATATTTAAATGTAGCCAGCATCCTTGAATATTTAAATTTCGAATGTTATTTTATAGAACGGTCTCTCGCAGTCTTGCATTTGCAGGGATTCTAACCACAACACTTTATTTAAAATAAACTGTTTGAACTACATATTTAAGTTTTGTTTATATTTTTGTACAGATAGATTTTTGACTTTTTTTTTAATATTGTTTTCTTTTTTTATTTTAGGTTTACGCGAATGTTAACCATTGAAATAAAACTAATTTTTACGGATTTTTTCGCGGTTTATATTTAGATTTTAAGTCCCGACGTTTCGACATCTTTGCAAAATATAAACCGGGAAAAAATCCGTAATAAGTAGTTTTATTTCAATTTTATTTATAAATTTATCTTTAAGATACTTACTTACTGAACTTGTCGAATGATAAAAATTGTTTAATGTTTTTTACTACCTTGGATTTGTTTACCAAAAAGATCGTATAACTATGAGCCACATTTAAGAGTTCACTCACAATGTATTAATATTTCATATGAATAACAGAATCGTGCACCATAAACATGATTGATGACCCACAGATCATTAATTAGCAACAATAATCATGTTTAGATCATCAATATTCAGTTATCTTTAATGATCAATTAATCAATAATATTGACATGTTAGTGTAGGTTTTAGTTTGTAACGCTTGATATTTAAGTACACCTATCAATTGTCAAATATTTTCATGTACGATAATACGATGGACTTCCTTCTGTGTACGGTACACACCATAGTGTGTAGTTATGGTAATTATGTTCCCAATTTTTTCGTCCTGACTTTTTACACCTTTCTTTCTTTTAGACAAAACAAAACGTTTATTATTATATTACTTTGTATTAGGAGGAATTATACAAACATTCTTTTTACACGTGCATATCTAATTTACAAACTTTATACAATATCAATTTTACAAAAAAATAATAATGAAGCTCTAAAATAACAATATCAAAATATCCAACATTTTTATACAATCTTTGTGGTTCCCATTTCTGGTCATCTCTTCTTCCTTCTTCCAAACATGTCTTTTGCGATTTCTATCCACGTGTGCCCTATATAATTATAATATTATGAGCAGGATATTCTGCATAAGCTAATAAACCCTCAACTATGTTATTGCAATCTTGCTAAGCTAATATTTGCACCTAGAGGCAAAAGTGAGCACCATACGGATATTAAATCTTTCTACACTACCTGCTCTAGTTTAAATCTACTTTTTAAAATTGTTTTATTGAATTAAAAATGTTAGGAATCTTATTTTATGAGGAGAAAAAAATAAAGTTATGTGACTGCTTCAAAAAGGTAGTTCCATTTTTTTATTTAAATTAAATCTTGTTAGAATAAGAATAGAACATCACTGCTGACCATGTATACAAACAAAACTTGTATATATACTTTTCAGCACAATCTATAAAAGATACTTGCTTCAAGATGGAGTTGCAAGATACCACCCAAATAAATATAGCTATATAGGTAGTACATAACACAACAAAACTTAAATAAAAGGATGTGAAATATGAATTAACTATACACTTTGTAACGAAAAACTTCTTATGAAATCGCTTTATAACAAAATGAGACAAAACAACGATTTACCCAGAAACCTACACGAACTTAACTTACTTATATACGTAAGAAACTAGATAGAGCTAAATAGACAAAAAGCTAAATTTCTTATCTCAATTAATTAGCTAAGATAGCAACCCATTTAACAATACAAACATTTCTGTTGAACTAGCCTTTGTTTTATTCCCATTCAAACTGAGTCTATTCGGAAAACTCCAACTACTTTAATTAAACAGTTAATCGCTATTGCTTTTTTACGTAATTAAGCCCTACCAGCTCTCGCTACTTAGTTCGTTTATTACCAACAAGCCTTCCTAATTACGTAACGCGATACTGTATTATTTTAGACAGGCCTGAACGCCTTTCAATTCTGATTACCGAGTAATTGAAAGATATTCTAGAGAAATGCTTTGGCGTCTTTCATACAAATTAAGGTTTTACATTGTTCCTATTTCGAGTAACTAGCCTTATCAAGAGATACTTTGTACTAGGAACTCAGTAAATGTGTTCTGGAAGGTGGATAAGCAGTTGTTTTGCGTATAGTATTAGTATGAGAAGTAGATAAATTAACTGGTATTAATTCGACGATAGAATTAGGTACTAGATAAAATGGTATACAGGTTGTCCCAACACGTTCGAATCATTCATGCATTCTGGGACATCGTGTGTAAGTAGTGACGTTTTTTTTTTTTTTTTGCACACATCAATATGAAAATTTGCGATATTTATAAAAATGCGTTAATATTATAACTATTTAAATATAAACTTTTAAAGTATCGCGCTGCATGTTTATAGTAATACAATTCACGGGAATTATAACTATTATCATCAGCTTAGAACTTTTATAAGACACTTTAAAAACACGAATCTAAACGAGAAAAACAACACAAATTTTTAATCATTCACAAAACAATTGTTTTCTTTTTATTCAAATAAGCAAAAACACACAAATAAAAACAGAAGTCGTCTGCCATACTGCGGAGCAGTTTGTTGGCAGTGTTCTCGTGGATATGTACATTCACTATTTGTATGAATAATGATAATGAACTAAACATATTTTACAATGTTTCTAAAACCAATTTTATTTAAGTTATATACATTTATTTATAATGATTAAATAGTGTATCTTAGAGTCTCGAGAGAAAATATGTAATGTTTTCCCTCGAGACTCTAATATACATTATTTGACTACCAAGTACTTACGAAAACATCAAAAGCAATAAATTCTCACCTCAAAAATATAAAGATGCTTTAATAGAAATATATGGAGCATTTGATGAAATTCCTTACGCACGTTAGGTGCCAAATGTATAGATGAACCGTCTTTGTATGACCCAAGTTCACGCGCTGCCAGTCCACATTACCGACCTATTGTAGGCGTGTTCAATTGAAATGTATTTATATACTTTCGTTAGATCGTGATCCTTTTAGGCTATTTTGAAATGTAACTATTTAGTAAGAATTTATAAGGTTCTATGAAGCATTTAATCACTATTTGTAGCGTTTTGTGAATGATTAAAAATCTGTGTTGTTTTTCTCGTTTAGTTTCGTGTTTTTATTAAATTGATAGCTCGTTAAATACAATTAAAACGTTATTTTCGCTAAACATTATTGTCACAAACTAAACAATAGAATTATTCACAGACAACTAATTTTTTCCTCTAAATAGCATTACAGTTCAAAACTGTTATGCACAATAAGTTACCCTATGAGCACAGCGCCCTCTGTTGTGCTAATAGGGTGATTAAGGGAACAAAGCATAAAGTTTTTCATTGTAAAATACCCGTAGGCCATACTCCACAATGAGGTTGTGTCATTTAGTAGCTCACATACAAAATTCTACTTAATTTGCATTATAATTGAATTGTTGCTGCAACAGTTTATTATTGAATTTTGAGGTAAATTTTGTAGTTTCAGTAAGACCAAAGTTAGAGGCTTAATTAAGTCAATGTATAGTAAATGATGGTCTCGTAAAATCAGTTAGTCTTTAATTAAGAGATTTAATAGAAATATCTCTAATTAGATATGATCGTATAAACCAATTCATTTATCCACTTAAGTTTTTAATTCCATTACTTAAACTTAATTAAGTTACAAGATTACTATGCGCAGGCTAATCTTAACTTTCTTTTATATAACACTAAAATTAAATCTCCCTACCTGAGTCGCGAGTTAATCTCTATTTTATACTGAAAGGGTCCCGAACATAATCATCTAAGTTAAAGTCGTGTCAAGACAAAACCCTTAATGCAATAATGAAGCGAGCTCACCTACTCTTAATAAACGCAAAGGGTGGGGTGCCACTGAAAAGAGGCTACAATATTCCCGTTTTGATTTAATTAACTTACCACGATTTTTCCACTTTCTACCTAACCTATTGGAAGCCAAGTTATGACATAAATTTACAGCAGAGTAAATGATGATGTATTTAGATGACGAATAACTTAATTGTGAGGTGGTTGATTTTATTAACAACTTTAAAATGAGGCATGAATTATAAATTTGAATGAGCAAATACATAATATAAAAAAAAATATATAAATACCAAATTAAGAGGATACAGAAGCGTAAATTTATTTTTAATTCTGTATTGTAAGAGAGAAGTGGCAAGATAAAAACGCAGTCACATGCGTGCAAAGTTTGGTAAAGTAAACGATTATTAAGCGTTTGTGAGATACAAGAAAAGAAAGAAGTAAGGAACTATAACGACAAGCAGACCAAATATTCTCTTTTTAAGTGATCAAACGGTTTTTTTGTAATCTGACATATTAAAACAATAAGCTCTAATAACACCCTGTTGCCGTTCCGCTCTCTATCAGCGCCACCGTACCCCGAAACTGCACAAGTAGTGGTTAAATGTAGCGTTGCCGCGAACTTGGCTCGTTTGAGGCAATCCGGTCACAACGGCAACGGCGCAAAGTTTTCGCATGTCGTGTGTTGTTACCTCAATTGTTCCCTTCAAATTAACGGGCTGGACTGTATTTGTTCTTCTTGCTATGTAATTAAGTTTAAAGTATATTATTCATAGTTCTTTATTCTAATGTACCTGCGAACTACGTACAATAAGACTGTTTTGTATGTCGAAATTTCTAATAGGTATTTAGTATCCAGTGAAAATATGGATAAAACTGACTAAAATAATTTTCATGAATAAATTACTAATACCACAATGTATAATTAAGATTATGTCTTCATTTGAAAAACCAACATGTAGATATATTTTTGGGTAAAACTGAAATATCCCAATCTTTAAATAGGAGCAAACAAGTAACGATGAAGATTAATGAGCTTTCCTCCCAACCTACATAATACATCCAAAATAAAATACGATATAATGCTCAAGTTAAATTTAATTAGAAAATTTCAACGTTTTTCCTTCATTCACGGCCTCTTTTCCAACGGTAAAGAATTTCACGCAAATACTTTAGCGCATTCCGCAGCCAATTCCTTTACTCCCTTGCAATCGCCGGCGTTATTCCACTCCGGACATTTCTGCAATTAATAATATTTAAAATTAAAGTTATTAATTTTTAAGATTATTCTTATTTCTGCAGGCTTACTCGCATGGGGGTTTTCACAAGAAGTAACGTTATGCTCCGTCTTGGATTCTAACTTTACTCCATACTCATATTATGAGTACATACTCATAAGTTTCATTAAACTTTGTTTAGCAGTTTACCTGAGAAAGCGAAGCAACAGAAACTTTCAAATTTATGTCATAATTAGTAAGAAAGGACAATGGATTTTCTCGTAAATTTACAAGCTCTCATTAAAGAGGATAACAAAATATAGCATACATGACAAAATCCTCCTTTTCCGTCGAATAAAAATCATGAGGCAAAGGTATTTCATTACTTAAGTATCTTACATAATATTAGCAATATGGTAATATGAACGTCTATCCTATGGCTATGGAATTTTAAGCAACAAATGAATTCGTCATCCACGGCTTGGTACTCAATTATCTTCTCCTATCTCACGTCAGATGCCATTTATAGAAAAAAACATTTTTTTTATTCGAATTTCTTTTACATCTTGGTATACTTACAATAAATACTTGTGTCCTAAAGCACATTTTGAACTTGATAAGATCACAGAAGTCAGGTGGTCCGTACATCTTAAGGTCTCCGTCAAAGCATTTTTCTTTGATTGAATCTAACAACTCAGTTTGGCCTCCAAAGTTCTTTTCTATGACTTCCCTTATTTTATCCTTGTCAAGGTCTCCTTCGTCAGTTATGTAACCAGTTTTCTTTGCTACACACATCTCATGATCGCACTGAAATGGATATAAGATTTTAATTAATAAATTATCATTTAATAATATAACCTTAAGAGTGAAATAAAGGGGGGTTTCCGAGTTTGTAATGGATAACTGATACCCCTTTTATGTGTTGATGGTGACTACAAGGATGCTTTTAGGGGTTCAAATGACACTTTTTCTGGTCTTGTATAGTACCCCATAAGGCCTTTGAAGGGTTACCTTTTGTAGGATTATAGCAAGCAAAAAATGCACCGGCTGTGGTCACAAGTAAACTGACACTGAATTTCCACACAAAGGATTTTTGTGTATATTTTGTATATTCTCCGCCATATTCTGTCAAAAAGTGGCGAAATATGGGCTCGAATAAATAAAATATTTTTTAAAGAAAATATTTTGCAATATTTTTTTTTCGTTACCATCTGAGTCCTTGTCAAGACATCTCTTCAGTTCTAAAAATATACAGAGAAAACAATATATAGTATAGCATTATACTTACGTTTATAGGATCTTTTGGTATGGCATCACATTCCTTCGACCTTTCGTACAAAATTGAGTCGTTAGGAACTGAACTGCAGCATCTCAGGATACCCTAAAATAATGAAATTTGATTGAATTAAAAATAATGATGATAGATTAAAAACAATGATGATTGCCTCGTTGACGTAGTGGTGCCAAGCGCGACTGCTCCGGCCAAGGGTTATTTTTCTATGAAATTCTCAGTAGCTCGTCGGAGTTTAGATTTGTGCCCGGTTAATGGCAATAGGCTCGCCTCCTATTACATGGGACCTACACATGCCGGCAAATTATGGGTGTACATTGGTACGCCTCTGCCTAATCCTTCGGGGATACAGGCGTGATGGTATGTTATGATAGTTTTTTTTTAAGCGGCTTTATAGATCTCCATTTTTTTACAAGGTATTGGGAATAAATGTTTCTTATTTATTTATGCACACAGTTAAATAATGTTTCTTTTTATGTTTGGAAAATAATATAACGTACGATACTTACAGGATGAAAAGCACGATGACATTTTTTTAATCCTTCATCCATGTTCTGCAAATAAAATTGAAAGACGGTTTCATTTATATCAAATAGATTTCATTTTTTCTTTGATAGTTTAAACGTGGATAAGATCTTTTTTGTATAATAATATCACAAGAACCAGTGTGAATTGATTTTATTAAAAAAGTTTTATCTTTCTCATTTTTTAAGTCCCTTATGCTTATTTAATGACTTAATTAAGGCTAGCGTTAGCGAAAAAAAAGTAATTTATGATTAAAATGTTATAAAAAAAAATATCTCTATTTACTTAACTGCTTCAAATATTTTTCATAACTATTACGCACGCCAATTGTGTATTTTAAAATGAAAAAATAATTATAAATGTATTAATTTATAATAATATTTAATTGAATATAATAATAATGTAATTTTTTTTTTTTAAATACACAATTTTAATAAACAATCTACATATTTACCACAGCTCCTACAGCAGCGACGAACGCAAATAACAAAAACCGATACATGTTGAACCCAAAACTAAAGATTGACACTGATGAAAATAATCGAGAGGACATATTTATAGTAGGTACAATAATTCGTAATCCGGCGCAAACACTGCCTAAATACCATAAAATTATAGCAATTCGCGATGTGGGCGACAAAAATGATTGTCACCTGCTTATAATAATAGTGGGAAAATGTATTACCGTCTGTCTGTTTAGTTAAAAAATATAACCACTTCCCTGTCCAATGAGTCACATATGAACATTTCATTGTTTCACTATTGTGTCTAGGTCTACCTACTGATGGAACAGGTGATAAATATAGTTTTATCATCTACTATAATATACTGTTATCCGGGGTTCCGCCCGCAAGAACAGTATATATATGTCCTTTTTTATTGTTCAATCGTATACATAATAATCCCCCTCAAGCACTAATAAATAATCATGGCAAATATTAACGCTGGTTAAAATTCCTTCTTTTATAAGACCTAATCCTACAGGTGAACAATTTAAGCCTTGTGGTAAAAGAATACTGAAAATATTATCAAACAAAACCCGCGGTGCATAACTAGTTTACGTATTATATTTTCGATTTATAATAAAAATAGGTGCTGCTAACGTGTGTTTGATTATCACGTCAACACATTCAAGTAAAGCGTTGGTCAGACTGCTGACGATTAATGGTGACTCATTCAAAACTATTCGGAAAACCCTTTAGTTAATTTTTTCACCACTTTTTGTGCACAAGTTATTATTTAATGGAGATGGGAGACCTTTTTGCTACAATTGTTTTTAAGTATCTATGTTGTTTTTGGCACATGTCTTGGCAAAGGCTTACGCCATTACGTTTTTATACCGTCAAGAAACTAGTAGTGAGATCTAGCATAGGCTTTACTTTGAGAAGACCTGCTTGGCTTCACTGTCTTTTATTAGAAGTTTCTACAGTCCATGTGCGTTGATTACTGACTAACCGCTCGTGCAGTGCGTATACGGTCTAAAGGCAGAAACTTACTTGCGTGTCGTGACGTGTCATGGCACGCCAGAAGCACGCCAGAAGCATAATGGTTTAACCATATTACTCGCTATCTGCTTCCATTGCGACCTCAGCTTTATAGCGACTGAAACGAAAAATAATAACAATTTAGGTTTAAAATGTCAAAAGGACACACTAAATTCAGATTACAATGACCAAACTCTATTTATTATATTAGGCATAAATATAAAATAATATTGTAATGATGGTATTTCCTGTACATTTTGTCGCGTTAGTCCATGAAATTGATTTGGCAAATGGAAAGATAAATGATATTTAACTTACTTTTTTATTATTAATATGATTTTTGGATAGCCCACGTTTGGGCTTAAAACAACAAATGGACCTAACATTTTATGAACAATGAATGTCTTAATAAAACGTCGCACTAGTTGAATAGATGGAGAAAATTCTTAGAATATTTTCATTATAATTAAAAACTGCAGAGTTTAAAAATGTCTGTATTATTATAGGCACTTTCCTTAAGTTCATTTTTAAGAATGTATAATGAGCAACTTGTAATTTTTTCGTTGATGAAAATTAACATAAAAATACACTTGGGAAAAATCTTTGAGAGTAATATTCTTTTCATTTCTCCGAATTATGCGGGTTCAGCGTTCAGGAAACTAACACCTTATTAAGGAAATTTCTAAGAATATAATGGCAACACGTGTGTACGCTTTTTGTTGATAAAACTTTATGGTTAATTATTGATACAAAAAAGTAGTCACTGTGCTAACAGAAGCATGACAACATGCGAAGCCACTTAAAACACAAATAAAAACCTAGATCACCGTCTTTTGTTTTGCCATATTTCTTTAAACGACATTTTGAACGCGGGAGGAACTCCGACTGTGTATTGGTTTTGGTCTTTTGAAAGATGAATTGTGTTATCGAATTCTTTAAAACCAGTTATCTTATTAAATTCAATTGTATGAAGCAGGCTTATAAAACACCCCTAGAATATATTATATACTCCCCTCTAATTTAGATACATTAAACCTTGCTTATAAATGGTTGAATATAAAATGTAGAATTTCCAGCCTGCCTCGGTATGATAACGCGATGATGTCATAAAATTCACTGCTAGGAAATGAGGATGTGACGTCATTTGCCTGAATGATCCTAAGGTGAGCTAAATGATATTGGTACAATTCGATTTTCTTGGAATCTCAGTTATTATAAGGCAGGCGTTTCGAGAAAATTTACGGTTCCTGATTTGAAATCAATGGGGAAATATCAAAGTGATTTTATTTAAATAGTCGCTTATTCCAGAAAAGGCAAATCAATGTTATTTTATGACTGCCAATCTACGGCTTTAACTTTTTCATATGATGCTACTATAAATCGCTTTGTTGTTCGTTTACAATATATTTGATTTATTATTGCGGGAAATGAAATGATAGTTGTCATTCGCCTGACATTATACAAAAATAATTGTCTTGAACTACCAATGAGGTCCAAATAAGAACTGAAATTTACATATACACAAGGGAATTATTACGAAAATAAAGTCGTTTCTTGACATTTCTGTAATACTATTTCTTGTATTTCCATTAACAGAATTTAGGTGTTCAGGAAATTCGTTTTAAGAAAATATTTAAGTCCGACGTCTTTTTTTAAAGTTTATTATTTAAATGTGCAGGACAAGCTCTGTGCGGTCGAAACTGATGAGGGAATCGTGACGGGAATTCGAAAGAGGTCACGCCACTGTGGAAATAACTACAGAAGGTGTAATTTACTGGTGAAGAATTATTTTTGGTATCGTCTAAATATTGTATATTGTCTTTTTCTTACACACAGTTTAACTTTTTATGCTAGTCTCTGCTGTTCTGATTTAAACAATTTGGTATTGATGAATAAAAAATCTAAAATATAAATGCTCCAAAAATATAGCAAAGAACGTTTAACTAAGAGGTTAAGTTAAAAGGTGTTTAATACCTGTATGTACCCTAAATGTACCGATGTGCAATGTTGTATTTTTAAAACTATGTTCAATTGTGCAAGTTTACAAAAAAACCAGTTCTGCAAAATTTAAGATCCAACATGTAAACAAATTATCATACACTTTCGTATCGTTTCGCAACGTGAAACTTCTGTAGCATGCTGTTCATTGGTTGCCTAACAAAGTCACGCAAAGTGCCAGCCATTGGCGTGTGCTTCAGTGGAGGCATGCTTAATTTTATAATCGCTGTTGTCTCCTGTAGTCCTGGTATTTAGAGCGCTATTGTGTAATCCTGGTAATCTATATACCCATTAGGACTGGTTGAAAAGCCCTTATGATTATACGTCATTAGTGTTTTCATCCAGTATTTATGTATTATGCATGCGATGTTATATTTTGATTTGATGTTATTATTGGTTATTTTACTTATGTGAAGTATTTACGAAATATGTTATTGTTTTTAGAATTATAGTACTTGGTTACATTTTGATTTATATAACAGTAGCACGAATATTTTTTAAATCATGATTTTTAAATGAAGTTCGTAAGTTCTTCGCCATTACACTAAAGTTTTTTGAGGTGACTCTTGTCAATATTTGAGGTGTTAATTTTAAACTTGTGTAGCTAAATAAAGAACACATAAGTAAAACTAGGTTCTTAACTACAATTAGACTAGGTATACTAATTTGTAAAAAGTAAACTGTATTCTGATGGAAACGTTTTTCTTTCGAGTTTCAGAAATACACAAAGACAGGTGCAATTATATTATACCAAAATAATGTTCTTGAAAGGCGACAAGAGTTCTTATTAACACAATAACCCAGAAAGAACACACACCAAGTCTCAGAACAATATGGGACGCGTCTTGCTCAAGTGAAAGTTAATAAACAGAATTACTTTCGTCAGGCCCTTAGCAAGTACCCTTCAGTCAATGACGTCGGTCGATATCTACTTGTGAGGCTTCTCAAATAAAATGGAGGAATTTGCGTGTTAGAAGATTTATTAGGTGAAAAAAGCATTGTGCTGCCTTCAAATTCGTGATCGCTTTGGAGTATTGTCGGGAATGGAATGGATGAAATGCTCCAAATGGTACGAGATGTAAAGTAATTAGGTTTTGGGGTTAGGAGTATTGATTTTTAGATTATCGGCGTCATTACCGCGGTATTATTATGATGTTGGCAGCGACAGACAGGATAATGGAATTTTAGATACAGAAATTTTGAGTACCTTCCTTGAATGTGAGGACTCAAATCGCACCCAATATCTGATCTCTCTTAATGTCTGGTATGTTGCCTAGATTTATTAATTTAGTCCCGTCAAATGCGTTTAATTAAAATACCTTAGCTACATACATCGACACAAGTCAACACTAAACTAAATTGAATAGCAGACATTCCAACACAAATATATTCAATTTCAAGCCATACCAGTCCTCAAATTTCCTAGGCACTTGAAATAACCTTCGTTCGCGATTCCGTTTGACTTGCAAGTATTTGCCTGGCACATTCATTAATGTCAATATTAACTTGGAAGCACTTTCAACTGCGTCATACATATGTGTGAATTTCAAGTCTGAATCCTGAGTTTCTCGAAAGTGAAATTTATTATGAATTTTTCATGTGTACGAGGCGTAAGTAACTGAAGAATGTATTTCGTTGGATGCTGCATACTTCATTCGATGGAAATTCTGGCGTGTTTCGTATTTATTTTGCGAAAACATTACAGTCTGTTGGTTTTGTTTTTGAAGAGATGTTTGTGATTTATGTGACGAGCAACAGATTTTTTTATAAAATAATGGGATGACTGAAAAAGATCGATGTGTATTATTATAGTGCATTAAATTATCCTTTAGAGGCAGATTCGATACAAAAATTCTATCAAAAATTTCAGTTATTACTTTGCAATTATTTAACCAATTACCTCGAATATGGCTAAATACTAAAACTAGATATGAATTAGTTTTTTCCAAACAATAATACTACAACTTAAATAAATATTTTAAAGCCTAAAATAATGTAATACCTTTGTATACCACCGTTTTTCGGTAAATTGTTTGAAGTTGTAACGCTATTTTCATTATGTGTAGCAGTTAACTAAAATGCATTTAGGATGTGGTTATTTTGGCCACACCATTTAACGCTGATAATTATTTGATTACACACTGGCTAGACCCTTTCTCTAGTATATAATAGTGTACTCAATGATAATCTTTGTTAGAAATAGTTTTATTTTTAACATGTTGTGGTTTTAAGACAAAACACTTACAATTTTATTATTCTACTAAAATAAATTACAATTATACAAAAAAAACATCGTCATCCATGTCAATGGCGGGAAACGTGCCCAGAAGGCTGGCAGCATTGCCACGTTGAATGGCTATGCCGATTCTCTGTGCAAGGAACAACCAGCCCTCTGATCATGAGCAGAGTCTACCAAACGTTTTGACAGTTCTCATGAAATCAATACCTTTATTCTTTCCTTCTTATTCTCATTTGAGACTAAACAATTGAATCTTTTCTAAATATTTGTTTTGTAGTAGGTTAGGCTAGGTATATACCAAGGTACAAGTTCACGGAACATTTGTCTATCTTCAACTTTATGGAACATTATTTATAAATACATTTTTACCTTGAACTGACTATAAAACCTCTATAGGTTTACGACTCCCTCGTAACCTTTACCGCCGTTACCTATTTACATCGTTTTTTCAGTTACACCTGTTAAACTGAACATACTAAAAGTTTTTGAGAATTTTATGTGTTATAACGGTGTTTCGATAAAATATCGGCTATTTTACGTCGTGAATCTTTCTGAAATATGGCGGTGATAAAATTATAACGGAAAATGTGGTTTTTATACTTGAATCTTAAATTCTGGCACTGATGTAGTATAAAATGGAGTTCAGGAGATTTAATGATTTCTCCGATTAAATGAAGTGATTGTACTATGTAGTACCTAAACAAGTAAACGCTTATGCTGTAGTAAAATGAACTCAAAATAAAAAAGCGAAAAATAAACCTTATGACCATGGAATAAAATTATTTCCCCCCTGCCCCAGCTTTTTTTGATTTTACAAGTTGTGTTTCACACTTTAGTTGCTTGATACAGGGCAAAAAGAACTCAAATTATATTTCTATTCAAGCGTAAAGTTTGAAATTAAACTATTCGATACTACTTTCATACTTCATCAGCTCAACCAATATTTTTGCCAAACTTTTTAATATAAAAAATTGCTTTTCATTAATTTCACGCTCAATTGATCATTCCCCAAATTTCCCAAGAAACTCCATGCTTGATCGATTATGCATGAATTTTGGTAGCCCTAAACTAATATTATCTCAGTTTTGAAGCGATACTTTTAGGCAAATCCTACAACAGTATTAATATTTTATGATTTTGCCTTTTTAAATAAACTTACTCATTTTTAGGAACCCTAAAAATGTTTTTGTGTCGATAAATCGTGAGCGATCACAATTTCAAGTTTATTATGTTTTGAAAATATTCAAATTTCTACGTGTAAACGGTATGTAAATAATAAACTCTTTCTTTATACTGATTAATACAGCTTTGCCTGAAAACAGACGCAATAAGTTAAGTCACAAAGTAAACAAGGAACTAAACAATGGTTCGACATTAAGATACCTAATTCAAGCTAAAAACAAAGGTAACCTGTAAATCTTACTAACAACCTTAAAGAAAAGGCTCTAATTAGATAAATCGATAGAGTCCGAAGATAGCATTGTTTTCGAAACAATTTTCGAGGGAATAATCCACCGTTACGTATTACATCGGACATGGAGGGGCTTTGCACATTAGCATAGAAATAGCTCTGTGATCCACTCGGGCTGACTCGAAGCGTGAATGCTATCAGTTGTAATTAAGCTGTCGTCGCTTGTCTAGCCTTGGATAATTTTCGCCAAGTAATGTATCGCGAGTTGATTACAGAGTTTTTGGGTCCATTTTCCGGGTGATTGATAGTTTCGTGTTTATTTACGAGGTAGTTAGGATTGAAATATTAAGTCATGTTTAAGGCTGGTTTGCTTTTGTTTCATTGCGATATGATTTTAATGTAAAATAACTTGGCTTGTAGGTACGGACTAAGTTTAAATCGAAACAAATAAGGCGTAGGGTAGCTACTTTCAAGTGGCTGAAGATAAGAGAAAGACTGCTTTGCTTTTTAACTACACATAATTAAAACGGCATATCACTATCTCTTTGATAGTTTACATTCTAATTTTACTGAAACAAAAACTAAAACATTTTGCTAATCGATATCCAGTAATCGATATACATAATCGATCCTTCAAAACTCGTGCAAAATGATTCGCTACTGGCGTGCATATAAAAGGGGAAAATCCAATAACGTCACAGCTCGCATGATAGATGGAACACATTAGCAACAAAGAACCGAGTGATAACTCTTTCCAATTCAGAGCCTAGATTTTAAATTTATGTGCCGATATTTGATAGCGAAATGAATTGGTTGAGTGCAGGTGAAAAAGTTTACTGTAATTTTGAAACCTATAAACATGTTATGTTCTTCAATGAAAATGTTGTCAAAACTGTGTTTCAAAGAATCACCCTTTAAGGTTTACGAGATTTGTGAAGTAGAAAGTGGACAAACTTTTTTGAATGTTAAATGTGTGCTGGTGGTTATTAAGTTAGTTCAATGCCTAAATAAACAAATTTTGTTTTATAATGCTTTAATAATATGTAAGTTATCTTGTTTTGCTTTACTAACTTCCTAATTCGGGCTGGTTCTAAATAAATATTCTTATTATATTTTACTTATTACAACTGTAACATAAATGTTCGTATATTATTTTCTTAGGTTTAAGTGAATGTTAACTTCGAAATAATACTACTTCTATGCATTTCTTCGTGGTTTATTTTTAGATTTTAGATTCTGACGTTTTGACAACTTTGCAGGTATCATGGTCATGAGTGACTGAATATGTGTCTAAATAATTGAGTTAAGTATTTTATTTTTTGACATACCTTTATATTGTGTATTGAAAACCTACATACCATCTACATCACAACGTCCCACCTAGTATCTAAATACTTATGATTCGTAAAACCGTCTCCGAACATCTTGTGAATAACTATTGGTAATCTTGCGCTACTGCCAAGTGGCGTACGGCAGGGGCCATGACAGACCACTTAAAAGTTTAAACTTTACGACTGGCTGGCTACCAAAATATGAGTGAGCGAATATGGTAAGTCAATGAACTGATATAACTTTATCGTTTTGTGAAGTTTATAAGTGTAGTCACACTAGTTATGTTTCTGTTGGAAGGTGAATAATTGGAATAAGATAAATAATTAAGTAAAATTTTATTTTTTAATTTTCAAAAAATGTAGTCACTATATTAAAATATTACAATATGCGTTATAAATAAAACTATTCAATATATAGACTAAAAAAACTAGTTCAGGTATGAATAAATCGATAATAAACTAGACTAACCTCTGATGTTTCTAGATAAAAAACAAACCTCCATTGTTACCACGCCACAATAAACTATAAAAAATAAGCCTGCAAAAATAACGACACAACAAAAAACCCCAAACAGTCTAAAACAAAAACAGCGAAAAACGCAAAAAAAATAACCTCAAACAATATCAAACTCGTATCCTGTAACCAATTGCCTGAAATAACTCTCCATAGTCTTAAATACTCGAACGAAAAACATAACATATACCGACGATGTATGGAAACGATGTCAGAAATGGATACCTGCCGCCATACAATGTAATAACCATAAATGTTTCGTAAATCCCAAAAGAGTTTCACTACAACATCGTGACAGGTTCAAAGCTTTTGCTTAAGTGCGAGACGGACTTGTACTTCAAGTTCCGTACCATACTAGATCATATGAAATACAACTTTTGATTTTAGTCTGTTACCGACTGTTGAACAAGTCTCGATCCATTTGACTGATGATGGAGTTTCTTACCGGTTCTTCTCCACTGGAATGAAATTTTGGCACCTGCAACTAGAGTCAGTAATTTCATATTATCACGCCTGTATCCCCGAAGGGGTAGGCAGAGGTGTACCAATGTACACCCACAGTTTGCCGATATGTTTAGGTCCCATGTAATAGGGGGCGACCCATTGAGTCAGTAATTTAACGTTTTAAAAGAGCTTAAAAGGCCTCCTTGATACAAAAATATTTTGATTTTTGATTGTTTTTTTCAGCTCTGAGTCTCTTCATCTAATTCGAATTCTATGTAACTCCAACTTTACATACATTCATGTTATGTAACAAAAGACCTGTCCAACCTATCTGTCAAATTACTGAACAGATTTTCTTAAGTTAGTGTATTTTCCAGTAATAAAAAGAGTATAAATGAATTTTTGTGTGTATAAATTGTTATTGTTTTTAATACCTACTCGTGCGAAGCAGAGCGGATACAGTAGATTGCTGTTTTTAAGTATTTTAGCCATCCATCCTAGTCTATGATTCAATCGCTCGACCCATTATAGTCCATGAAATACAGCCCGCTGTCGGTGGGAAGACAGACAGGCTAAATATAGGTTCAATTTTCAAACCTTTTAGCACTGAACCCTAAAAGCCGGTACGCTTATATTTCCTTTATAATATTCATAATTCGAGATTAAATGAAATTAAGACAGTGATTGGCTTAACGGTTGAAACCTAAGTGGTTAAAAGGCTCTGTGAGTTTCAGGAAATGTGTTTCAGGAAATTGTTTCTACTATAAACTTATAACAGTTAGTAGTTTGGTAACTAAAGATAAAAGTTCCGCGAATACTTTTCATTGTATTGTTGCTTATTGCTGCATATTATAAAAAAGATCATGTTCTATTAGAAGTTTTTGACATAAACCTAATAAAAAATATTTTGCGAGTTGCAGCGTATTTTTTCTTCAGTCTTTTTGTAAGTAATGTTTACGGTGATAACAAAAATGTAATACATAATATTTTTTAAGCTATTTTTTTATTATGTTTCTGACTAAGTAATTAACTAGATATAAAGCACCACATACCTAACAAGACTAGCTAATTGAATAAGCTTATTAGTTAATATACACATTTCCGGTTGACTTACCTAATTAAATTATAATTTACGAATCCCGGGGGACCTACTAAATTGCAACTGTTTCCACTTGGTTAAAGGTTTACGTAAAGTATAATCATTCCTATTGTTTCCGGTAACTGACCGATATATATCTTGCAAGCTATTTCCCGCGGTAACGCCCACGTGGATGGCGGATTTTGCGGCATTTAGCATTTTCAGACACATTTTTTTTTCCAATTTCAACCTTTAACAGTAGTTTTTTTGAAAAAGCAGCCTATGTTATTTTTCTGGCTCTATCTTTGCACCAAATTTCACTTAAATCGGGTCAGTAGTTCTAGCGTGATTGCGTAACATACAGACTTTTAGATGTTCCTCTCTTCTTTATAAAATTAGTAAGGATTAAAATGGAAACCGAGAGAGAAGAGGAAAGCCTATGTCCAGCAGTGGACTATGATTGGCTGAATGATAATGATGATAAAAATAAAAAAGGAAACAAAGCGAAAACTAAAAGAGTCAAATATTGAATTCTTTATGTGAATGTCTCTCTAAAATTCCAATCATTGTGACGAAAATGAGGACTGACGAAAAGAGAAACTTTGCTTTTTGATGCCGGTTAATAAAAGTATAGTATTTTATATAGAATAAATGTTAAGATAAACATGGAGCCATTGCAGCATTTTATCTGTCTCTATATAAGTTTATTGTAGCTGCAGTAAAAACTTTCGTCTTAGACGATGGCAAAGTTAGTTAACAAAAACACTGCACTCAAGTTCCAAGTAAACTCTTAAGTTATTTTCATTAAAATTGTGCAATAAATTAGAAATATATCACGAAACTTTCTCGAGTTTCAAAGTTAATTGAATAGTTTAAATGAAAACTGGTTGCTTCTTTATTTTGTTTTTATACAAGCTTTTAGTCGCAAATTCATCCGCATCGGCAAAGGTTATTAAAGCAAAAAGCTACCTATGTCGTTTTTTGGTTTCAAGAACGAAGTTTTATCAAAATTGGTTTAGCTGTTTAACCGTGACAGGGTGACAAACAGGCAGAGTAACTTTCGCATTTTGAATAGTAGTACCTTCAGATATGGATTTCAATCAACGATCTCGCCACATAACCATTTAAGTGTAGGTACCTACATCTATAGTAGGCACGTTTTTAGATGGCAGTTTGAGCAGATATGAAATTCGCATATTTCAAATAACTCTTGCGAATACCAAGACTCGAAAATAATGAATATCAGAATGTATGAACGTGGCTGAACAGCCAAAAAATTATTTGCGTTTTAGAATTTTATTATGACATCTTGATGCATTTGCTTTTAGAATTTTGATTAGACTAAAAATTGTTGGTCATGTGCATGGGTAAATAGCCTTAAATCGTAGGTAGGAGGTATTTCTGTAATTTTTATCCTACATAGTACTCTGCTAAATTGTGAACCGCGTCGGTTAGGGTATTAGCAGATTTTTCGCATTTTCTTATAACTATCGATTTGACAAAAAAAAAACAGGAATGTCGTCATCGTTTACATGAAATTCCGAAAAATATCGTCGTTTAAAAATTAAAACAGTAAATATTAATATGCTACTGTTTTTCGACGCGGTATTTGCTGGGCTGGCGTTACGAAAATATGTAACTTTATAGGTTCGTTTTATTAACTCTTGTAAATATATCTTTAATGCAGAAAATTCAAGAATTTTATGTGCATCCATCTGAATTTTTACCTACCTTTAAATTCACAAATTCTTACTGAATATTTATTCAGCATCATTCGATAATCGTTAATATTTTTACGCACAACTTGTCTTTTTATACTACGGATAAAACTTCTTTTAGTAATTTAAAACTGAACTCTAGAAATATCTCTTTAAGGTGTAGTTTACAATGCAAACGACCATTTAGTGGGCCACAGTTTAGCTAAATGTTACTCAAGAGACCAATAAGTAGAATAATAGTATGTAATTTAGGAAAATGCACCGTTTTACTCTATTTACACACTGGAACATTCGGTAAAAATATTGTTTATCTATTTTTCAAAAGTATTTTGCAATTATTTTAACCGAGTTTAACATAGACTTGAAAGACTTTATACAGGAAAAGAACGAAAAAATAATAAACAAAAATCATAAAAAGTTCTCATTACTTTCTGCTATTGAAAATGATTATCACGTTTGGACTGAACAGAAATACATATCTTGAAAAAAATATCATGGGGCTGCTGGTTTCACCCCTCGTGTATCAATTTTACTTGTAATCCGTTCTCAAAGAAACTTCGTAGCATGACAATTTAAATTAATGATCACCAATCCACAGAACATCTCGTCATGCATTTTGTGGTCTATCAATCCATCCTCCTAGATTTTCAATAAAAAATATCCAACAGTAACTTTTCAAAATTGTTTGCCGTAAATATATCTTGGTTCCGTTTGCCATGTATATTTAGCTGCAAACGGCAGAGGTAAATATAAAGTAGAAATTCACTCGGTTATAATAAAATTGAAGATATGCTGAGAAGCGTAGCAGGTGACGTCATAACGTTGAGCTTTTATTGTATACTTCAAGAGTTGATGTATGTTTGCTGTATAAATAAAGTATAACTAAATATAGACTGAATTTTAAAGTTTACTTGTCACAATATCTACACTTCCTTTTGTTAAGTGTAGTGCAATATAGTTTCCTTAGTTGTCTTTAATCTTATTTATTTTATTTTAATTATGTACGGACGACAGATAAAATTTGATACATCATAACTGTAGCGGAGTATAAAGGTACAACTTATTTTTAAAGAATTTTACTTATACTTTTTCCTTTCCCTCATAATTTTTACTCGCTTGTAATAATAATAATTATTACATTCGTCAATGGTCCACAAGGCCTATAATAAGTTGTATTTCACTTAAAAATAATGTTTTTTTTTTTAATTAATGCCAAATCACACGTGTAAGTTTCTAAACTAGTAATGATTACTCTAATTATTTTTTGTTTTTATTTGTATAGAAACAGTTTTCAAATATGTTTCGAGTCGAGTGATATCTTTGTTACGTTAAATTGGAATTTGTACCAGTTTATTATTTGTTCGGAACACAATTGTATGTTACTTTCAGTTAACAGAGTTTGAAAGAATGTTATACAATACACAATATCCTACGGTTAGTCAATTGTTTGAGGATTGCTCCACTGTTTTTTAATATCCAATAGCAATACTTTTGTTAGGAGAAACGGGACCCAGTTTTATCTAAATGAAAAAAATGTATTGTGAATACAATTCACATGAAAACCAATTTTGAATTGGTAATCATGTTTTATACCTAGTAGGTACTGGTACATTCTACAATGTTGAAATAATGAGCTTCTTTGTTTTACATAAAGACATAATATTAAAGTCAAGAAGATAAGTTACTTTGTCGCATTAGTTTTAAAAAACTGTAATGGCGAAGGTGACATGTGATGTGATAAATAAATAAATAAATTATACAATTACAAATCTGGAAGCCGTCCGTGTTTTGGTGTCTCGTCTCTGAGGTCCCGAATTCGATCTCTGGACGGATCAATGTATAAATTAAAAACACTTGTCTCGTAGTTTCCAGTCAGAGTGAGTAGTGCCTTGTTTGCTTCTGATTCTATAAAAGAAAAGCTTTAATTACGTACTTTAGTTCAGAGCAGTATACATGACGTTTTTCACATTTATTGGTAATTTATTTACTTTATAATGTTTTCTACCTCGTTATACTGCCTTTCTATATCTAGTGCCTAATTATACAAAAACAGTATATTAATATATCGAGCCTTTACCGCCGTTTTAGCGCAACCGACAAAAAACAAATTTTACAGGAGAAGGTTTTTTTTAAATATTTTTAAAAATAAATGTGCTAGTCAATTGAAATTTTACATACACTAATGATTTTCAGACATTTACATATGTAATGGAAAAAAATGCTAAAATATTTAGTATTTAAGCTATTTATGTCGCTTAATTTATTTTTGCTGTCATAATCTAAGGTTGTTTTGGCATTTACGATAAAAATATCCATTAATATTACTAATACAATAAACTATATTTTGATAAATAAATAGATATTTTAAAAGGCATTTAAATGAAATAGTTATAAAATATTGAAAATTAAAATTTATTGGAGTAATGAGATCAATCAGCATAATTACAAACTTAATTAGTTATTTAAAATGAAATAAAGTATTTCTTCTCGTACGAATGATCTTAGCCTGTTTTCACTGAATACCAGGGTTATCTTGGTTTTTACACAAAACATTAATTAAATAATTATATCAATCATTTGGATTAGTGAGATCAATATTGTATTAATATAAAATTAAATTAAATATTTTTAATTCTCCTCATCCTCATCTGTTTCAGCTAAAGCATCACGTACGTTTCCATCATGCTTCATACTAAAATATTCTTGATGGTATCTGTTTGGAATCACGTTTGTGTTACACAGATCTTGTAAATCTTTGTATTTAGTTAATGAAAGTTTGAGCTCTTCGACGTATAAAGGTGTAGGTCCCTTTTCCACAATAGCTTTGTTTGCTCTCGATCTGATGATGAAATCCATGTTTATTTCGTAATTGTCACTATCTTTGAAAAAACCGTATTGAAATTTAACAATAGGATTATTTCTATGAAATTGCACCACCCTTAATGAATTAAAATTAATCTTAAATTTTGCCGGTAATAAAGCTTGCGAAAAATTCTTCCAATCCATGAAGTCTCCATAGTTTAAAACATTTATATTGTAGTTTCTAGGCTTATTTCTAGCATTAGTAATCATAGCTGGCCACTCAGAAGGAGCCCATACTGTTTTATTACGCACAAAACTTTCAATAGTGCTATGAATAGAGTCAACAGGCATCATGGTGTGTCCCGGTAAAAGATAAGTTACCTTTATTTGTGTAATAGTAATTGCGGTTTTCAAGAAATTAATTATCATGGGTATCATTGCTCGATTCCTATTTTGCCCGGCACAGCTATCGGAGTATAAATTTATCTCTGCATTGGTACCTCTTTGGTCTACCATAATCAAGTATTTAAAAAGGACTGTAACAATTTCATTACAGCCTCTTTTTCCGTCGCATTCACCCCACAGGTAACAGTAACCTTCCCTTGTACCACTTTCGTATATACTTTCATTATAGTATGCATACTTCCTGGAATAGTATAGGGTAACACTTTTACCGTGTGGAGTATTCAGGACTTTTTCGGAGTTAGAATCAGTTAATTTGCTCATTTTTTGGTCTTCTAAAAACAGTTGCTTACATTTTTCTTTATCTAGAATGTGATTTTTATATTCAGGGGTTTGCCCAAAAATAATTTTGTTCTCAGATGATAAATTTTTGAACTTCTCACAAAAAGCACATTTATCTTTTTTAGGCAGATGGAATCCGATATTAAAATCCCTTTTGAAAATGTTACGAAATAATCTTTTTGATAATACTGATGATTCTGGATTATTTTCTTTCACA
The DNA here is from genome assembly GCA_905146925.1 of Autographa gamma. Classification (NCBI taxonomy): domain Eukaryota; kingdom Metazoa; phylum Arthropoda; class Insecta; order Lepidoptera; family Noctuidae; genus Autographa; species Autographa gamma. The sequence goes on along the minus strand of LR989856.1, from coordinate 9,709,762 downwards.
TAATTAACATACTGTAAATACAAAAACGATATATTTTGAAATTCTTGAGGTAAATATACTTTTGTTCTTTTATTGCGTCAATAATGGGATGGAACAGCAGGCAACATCTCAATAAATAATTTTAACTGTGCGACTTCTACCTCATCAGATTTATTATGAGGACGACTAGTTCTTCTGCCATCTCGAGTGGTATTCAGAGCTTTATTAGCATTTTCGATGGTGTATCTCATAGACATTTGGGATATGTTTGGGGTCTTAAGCAAAAACTGTTGACATACTTTAATATTCTGTCCATTGTAGGTGATAAAATAATCGTATGATATTTTGCGAACATTACTACTGGATCTTTTTCTTTTTTGTCTTTTATCACAACCTAATCCCTAATAGTTTTCAAAAATATTATACAAGGGTTTGGTTGTATAGATTTTCTTACAGCAGCCTTACGATTTTTTTGGGGCCTTATCTTGCTGTATGTTCTCGGGAAAAGCAGTTCCAGGATTACTATCTTCTGATATGGGAAGTGGTGATATTAACTGCATAATTTGCTACAATTCAATAAGAACGATGTTTTTGTCGCATTACTTTCACAGAAATAAACAGGTCACGACAGGTTTGTTTATAGTAAACGCCTCATAGTCTATCACCTATGTCGGTTGCGATAACAAGTAGTGTCATTTGCGCTACAAAAAATTGATCGCAAGGCGCTTACGATAAAAATGCTTGTTGTCGCTTACGTTATGGCTTTAAAAATATATGTATTTACGATAATTTTAGCACTTGCTATAACTTTACAACGGTTAAATTTTGGCGGGAAATGTCAACAGGGATAGATCCGTTATGGTTTAAAATACTACTTACGATAAAAAAAGCATTTTCGACAAAAGTGTCGCTTACGATAATTTGGCGGTAACGGCTCGATATATATCTTTATTTCTCCTCACAAAAACAAGACCGGTACAATATAAACACAAAAAACAACAAACACGGAAAGAGACAGAAAGAGATATTGTATGTACACTTTGCACAGCAGTCTACCTATTTCTCCTATTTCTACGCTCTCCATAAAACCAAAAGTAAAACGTTACTAGAAATGTAGTATCGGTAGGTTCATTAGTCCAGTGGCCATGGAAGTTAATACAGTCAGTACAATTAGGCCTTGCACCTGGCCTGACCGCAAACAAATTTGGCCTACGTTACCATGGTTACGTCGTGTTAGCGTTCGCCCGTACGTGTTTAAACGACAGTTTAATCACGCAGAATTACGATCCCTTATTTTGTATAGAGGTTTTTTGTTTTGATTTGGAAAATAGAATGTTGATCAATGGTTATTTCGCAATTATTCTCAACATTTATCTGTAAAACAGTATTTGAAATTTCTACCACCCCTGGCCTTTACTACGGTTCAACGTAATTTATCTTTTTAGAAGGCAAACTTTTTAACACACATTCGATTTAAAGGTGCTTAATGAACACGTAATTAAATAAATGAAACTTATTCAAAAGTAAAAAATCAGTTTGATGAACAAGAATAGTAGGTATCACGATCAATTTTGACTAAAGCCAAAATAATAACAATTCATCGGAAAAGAATCCTAAAAAATATAATTATGAGAAACAAAACTACAAACAACAAAAAGAAAAAGAAAAACGAGCCACGAAACAAGCAAATAGTTCAGTCATTCTTTGAATGAAGTTTTATCATTCCATTCAGTTATTCAATCAGTTCATTCTGTGTCACAGTGCCTTATTTTGCGCAGTCTCGGAAGTTAGTAAGTGTGTTCATATCTTCAAAGGGTCGGTCCTTTGTAACAAAGAATACGATTGCAGACACACTACAGTTGGAGTTAAATTAAAAGTTACTCTACAATGTAATTGTGTTCGGTTATATATTATATATTATTTTGTTTATATATTTGAGGGACTATGAGGGGTTGTGTTTTGCTTTATATTTAAGACCATATATTATGTACTTTTACTTGTTTTATTACCTTTTTATTTAATCAATTTTAAGCTGTGGACATATTCTTGATACTTACAAAAACTCTACTGACTTTAAATTTTTTTATTATTAATTACGCAAATACTTCTGAGAAAGGAAAAACGAACCGAAGGAAAAAAAATATCTTGGGGGATTTCGCAGCATCACTCGCTTTACCAAGTAGACTTAGGGGTATTAGTCCGTGATCATTCTATTTATTATAGCTATTCATTGGTCTAACTGTCCCTATTATTTTATTAAATTTTTGCTAATAGGTACAGTATTCTTTAACACACCCAATTCACTTCAAAACTAAATTTAGTGCAACTCAAGAAAAGCCCTCTATTCCGCCATACCATTCAGTGTCCTTCTGCAAGGTCTATTGTTAACTACGAACATGACTCAAGTCTGTCCACGAGACCGCGATATTACTTCCTGAACGTTTAATAGAGTAAGTAGGTCAAACCGTGTAATAAGGTCCACGAATAAATGGTTGATGATTTTTGAGCGGTTTTTATGGTTATTTGTTTTGAAAAAGGTCACTGTAGAGGGCGCTAAAACATGTTTAGTAGTTAATTTGATAAAGCTGCGATTAACAGCATGTCCTATAAAAGTAACTTTGTGTCTATCTGTATTATTATAAGATACTTCTGATAAACGAATGTGAAGGAAAACGATTTGACGAGAGCTCGATTCCAAAAGTTAGAATCTCAAATCGCCAATCCACAATGAGCAAGCGTCGCAAAAAGGCCTATGCCCAGCAATGCGGCGTTTATAAGTTTGTATTGTTGTTTATTCATGTTTAGTTTGTTATTTTTATTAAAGAAGAAAGTTTTTCTTTCTTAGAGCAAAAAAATTTTGAATCTGACAGTTCATATTTTTTCGTTTCAAAGTTAAAGAGATGAATAAATTATCATGTTCATGAAAACAACGAAATATGCTGTGAAAATCATTTTCACCTTTTCACTGTAACTAATAGCTCCCCTAGTGCTTTGTTTCAAACTTTCAAGGGTTTTTCGTGAAACTCGGTGAAACGACATCTTATAAAGTTTCGTAGTAATATGGTGATAATGTACTCACAGGAATATATTTAAAGATTGATCTCGAAATAATCTGCACATACAAAAGCGATATCAAAATACCAAAATGCAAGCAAAGGAAAAATTCGAACATTAATTCCCTTGCAATGGAATTTTAAAGCGAGCTTTATTTTAAAAGGTATTCTTTCGATATTTTAAATAAAGAATCCGTTAATCACAACTGTTGCTTCCCCGAAAAAGTTATTCATAGCAGCCAGTATTTAACAACAAACAATCTCCCCTTTTTAATGTTTCATTTAATTTAAGAATAAATGAATTTATGTACTAAGTTCGCAAACTTGTTGAAACTTTTTTGGAGTATACAAATTTCTCGAGCTAAGCAAAGTTTGAAAGACTTTTGATAATATTTACCTTTATGTTCTCAAATGAATTATTAAAGGTTATACATACAAATTCGTTGAAGCGTAAAGGTTAATGATTGGAGTTAAAATCGTGATTACGAAGCTACATTGAAACAGTGCTATTGTTCTGTTTGATTTAATTGCTATTATACCTTCATGGGATTTTATGTTCTAAGTAAGTCTGCACCACTAATGGCTAAAAGATTACTAATAAATAAGACAGAAAAAACATAGGTAGGAAGACCTGTAGTGTATTTGAATAAAATATTTTCTTACGTAGAAAATCTTTAACCGTTCCTACCTTAATCATATTCATTTTTTCTTTGTAGAAATAAGATTAATAAATATAGATATTACAGAAACAAAAGAGAAATGATTTCTTATGCACATTCCGTGTAATATGACGTCAGCGTCACACAGAACTGTGCTAAACACAGAGTTTAAACAATAAAACTCGCTCATATTTTCGGAAAGCCCCGAGCTAGATAATTTTACACTTTCAAAGGGAAATAGACTATTATTTTAGCGTGACGTCACCCCTAAAACACAGAGATAAGAGTTAAATGGCCGAATAAACACAGATCACGGGGCTTTTATTGCAATACATTACACAGATTGCGTACTAGAATGTTGGCACCGTAGTTTATGCAGGATTCTGAAATGTATACTGGATTTTTGGACGAGCCCCATTAGTGTGGCATTGCAATTTAGAACTTTGCTTTGATTTTATTAAAAACCAATTGCCCCTAAAAAACACGTTCACTCTTCTCGTCAGTTTATATGTGCAATTTCATTAGCACTATTTATATGGTATTTATTATATTATGGTATGAGTGAAACAGAAACCATTCATTTATTTACTTGCTTATAGTAGGTGCACATTTTCGTAGTAAAATAAGCACTATGGTTGGTAACATTATGTGCATCATTGTGTAAAATTTCAATCGGCAGATCGACATTCCTTGAAAAGCCAGTCCATTATTGTTCTTACTTATAATAACAGTATACTAAAATTTTCAGCCAATTTTAAGGAAATAAACCGCAACGATCATCTACGAGTAGTACCAACATCGTATCAAGTACTTGATACGAATTCATGCGTAACAAACTCGACCTACATTTGATGAATTTATTTATAGGTTTCGATGTTTATATACAGCGTCAACGAGTAACTCGAAGGCTTAGTGTTTGCACACCTACGATTCCCGCAGACACTTGCGACTCTTGAGAATTCCGTCTATTGAAGAGTGGGGAAGGGTTGAATAATGAACGTTTGATGGTATATTGAGCTAAGACGATAGTGTGGAGTTGAGTCGAATCAACTGTTATTGATAATATGTTAAACAAAAAATATCAGGTTTGTGTGAAAATGTAATACTTATGTATGAAAGCTGGTGTACACATTTATTTCCTAAACAAATTTTATTAGTCTTAAAATAGTGAAGAATAATTTCTGGTTTTATTTTTAGGTGGCATGCAATAAACTTATTAGGTAATCTTTCTTCTATGTTTTTTTAAACTTTAATATTCTCATGAGAGAAATAAACACACTTCCTATTTTTTTTTCTTAAAGCACCCATATGCACATTTTTTGATGGCACTTAAAAAAATAATAGATTAACAATAATAAAATCAGTCGTCTAGAAATTGACCTAACAACATATTAGCCTAGAAGTTTTGTCCCTAATCACATTTTCGGTAGTTACAACCCGATTCTGTCAACCAGTAGTGTTACAAATGATATACAACATAATATTTGATTTGTTACTGTAGGACCACACTTCGTGACTACATAGTTCAGTGGTTTGCGAACATTACTACGAGTATGTCAAATCATGATGTTAGAATAAAACGATTTTCAAATCCAAAAGGAAAACATGATTATAAGCTACTGAATTTGATTAGTAGAAAATATGTCAAACTAATACACCAATGACCTAAGGCGCAGGCCAGACAGAAGAGACGTAAGACGCAGACGGGGCTCGGACATTAAATTTGTCTCTACCGCGTCCCTTTCATACAAAATGTATAGAAGCGTTCCGACGCAAAACATACAGAAGAGACGAGGCGCGGGCGCAAGGCATACTATATATAGCAACCACCGTTTCCTACAGGCGCAGTAAAATTCTGCAGAAACCTTAACATCACACATAAAGAAAACGTAATGAAAAAATGGAAAAGTACCATGAAACATTGAACCAACTTGTCAATTTGATCTCTTCACTCAACTGCAAAAGACCTAGGCATTGGCTTCTCACAAGACTAAAGGCTTTGCAGGGGAAACAAACGAGAGCATTACAGGTAACCGAGCGGAGCAATTTTGCGATAAATTTTTCCACCCGTATTTTGTTGTGAAAAATATTTAGTCGTTATTCAGTTTTTGGTATAAGAATAATTTTAAAAGAAGATTGTATTGTGGGTTTGGATACAGAATAAAAAGACCTCAAGACAATATTTTTGTTGCTATGTGAAACAAGGCTTTAACGTTACCAACGTTTGATGACTGTGCTTTATCCTTTGCATAACTAAAGGAAACTTTATATTTTGATTTTTCATAAGTCATTTGCCATTGTATCGATTGAAATCACTCAAACACAGCAGTTACTCTTCTAATAAAACAAAATACCAAGACGACAAAGATAATAAAAATATCAAAACCAGTTGGTCAAATCCATTCAAGCTTAAATTATTCTCAACGAACGACCGCTCCCACAAACCAGTTCATACAAAGACCTTACATAACATTCTAACATTTTATGCGCTTGTAGATAAGGGTATATTGCACCATTTCTCATTGACAAACAGACCACTTTATCCAAGACAAGTACCCTTATTGCTGCAGTAAAACAAAAGACAAATACGAAATTTCTTTTCAACTTTTCAGAAGTGTACTTTTCAACGGACTGCCTCGTTGGCCTAGTGGTACTAAGCGTGACTGCTACGCTAAAGGTCTTGGGTTCGATTCCCAAGTCGACCAAGGTGTTATTGGATTTTTCTATGAAATTCTCAGTAGCAGGTCGGATTTTGGAATTGTTCCCGGTTAGTGGCAATAGGCTCGCCCCCTATTACATGGGACCTAAAAATACCGGTAACTGTGGGTGTTCATTTGTACACCTTTGCCTAACCCTTCGGGGAATACAGGCGTGATGGTATGTTGTATTACTTTTCAACTTTTCAGAATTGACACCGTCTAACACCGTGAGGCAGGTTGTCTGAATAATCCTATATTGCGAGGCTTTTCAAACATGTCGTATTTGCCCAATCCCTGGTGAGATCGATTCGTTTGAGCTGAGGGATTTGATCACCTCGAAGTAAAGGATTTCTTGATAGCACCCGTGTCGGGTTCTGTGAATGTTTTATTTATATTAGTAAATCTTTAAAGTGCCTTTAGTAGTTGCTTTTTTATTTAGGTACTGTATATTTATCTTGTATACACAAGCGGATCGCAGCTTAGACTAAAACCAAGAGTCACTTTTCACCTGTTAAACTATTGATAAAAAAAAATAATTTTGAAAGAGGTTTAAGAAGTAAAGATACTAGTATACCAATAAAAAGGGGTCCAAAGCAATTTATTAATACTTCTTAATCATTTCACTTCTCATCTCCTCCTCATCATAATACTTCAGGCAAAAACAACAAAAAACTTTCCTACAAAAAAATAGTACTAAAATTAGGTATCTCTTTCCAGTGCCTAAGAAAAATTACAGTAATTTCGAGTGATTCGCTGTAATTTGTTAGGAAGCGCGGTTCTATATCTTAGGTAATATCTTAACAGACTCTTTCAATATTTACTCCGGTTATTTTACGAAAGGAATCACTTTGAAAGTTTAAGTAAGGCTTCAAAATAGGATTAAAAATAAATAAGACAAAATAGTTATTTGAATACATTTCTATTGAGAAACCAATTACGACGTGTATAATTTTGTTCAAATAAAAATAACCTGTGGAAAGAACGGAGGCATTTACCCTGCGGTTCCCGACAGTTCCGGCTCTAAATGAAATAGATGAAATGAAAAACAACGTAGAATTACTTATTTATAAAATAATAAATAGAAATACATTTATCTTTAGATCAAGAAAAGCATAAATTAGTTTCACTTACTTACGCAGTTTAGCCAAAATACATAATAATACATTCTTCCTTACACCAAATTCCATAGAAATTAGTTTAGTTCCCGTTCATAACTTAGGGTAACACTCATTGAATATTACTTACGAAACTATGCACATTTAAGTTTGTACGTTATAGCGACAGTCTCAAGATGTTAGGGGGAATATAGTTTACTTGAAAATAACCAAATTGAGCTATCCAAAATATTTTGCATGATTTCTAAAATTTGTATTGTTTAAAAAAAATAGAATCATGTAATAACGTAATGATGTGTCTGTGCAGGGTATTGGTAAACTTCATTAAAAAAGGACTTATTACATTATTTTTGTATCACTTTTCATCATCATCATCATCAGCCGGAAGACGTCCACTGCTGAACAACGGACTCTCCCCTAGAACGCCACAATGAAAGACAACTCGCCAATAGCATCCACCGTATCACTTTTAGGGCTTCAAAAATATAAGAAATCGAGAGGAGCGGATGGTATTTATTATAAGGGTTTAAAATATTGGCAGAAAGAATATCTATGGGTATAAAACCATCATTTATTCTATAATAATCTAACTTCATAATTATGCAAATGCAGGTACAAGTTTCAAGAAGTTAATTCTGACTTGTACTTGCAACTTTATTTAGACTAACACGTGTCATGTCCGCTGTGCAGAAAAGGACCATTTTTCTCTGGAGACTATGTTTATATCCTCTATTTATTAGCGTCAACTACGTCGGTCTGTAAAGTATGTTTTATTATAAATAGTTAGGAATTTGCAATAATTTACGACTTGACGGAATTTAAAATTAGGTTTTGTCCTTGACCATTCTTTTAGATAAACGATTTTTTTATATCTTCAGTTTAGTTGTCTTCTTACTGGATAAAAATGTGTTACTTTTCTCCTTTCAATAGGTATTTATCCGAAAATATTTTGATATTTATTTTTTAGATATTATTATGTTATTTTGGTCTCAATATTTGTCAAGAAAATCACATCTAATCTGTTAGTAGTTGTATTATACATTAACAGTTTATTATATTGTAGCATAACAAACAAAAATAGATATTATTGCAATAACCAACTTCAATAAAAAAGGACGTTCTTTCATTGCTTTCATATTTGTTGTGGTATGTTACGTTATCCTGCTATATTTTTTATGATATTATTTCTTGGTACCACAGAACGCTTCTGGTCCTTTGAGACGCATCACAAGCTATTTCTAGTTGTTTTTATTGACCACTGGCTTCGTTGATAGTATCCCCATTGGTAGAATATAGCTGGCTTTCTTCCAAAAAACTGTCTATTAGACGATGTTTCCTTTCTAAGTGTATTTAAAAAGAACGTAAAAAAAGAAAAGTAGTGAATTTTGTTGATTTTAACTCTATTTTGATTTAGACTGTCCTGATTTTTAAGATGCTACGATGCGGTTTAAATAAAATTTATTTAAAGAAAATAAAGGCCAGCTTTTTGATACAGTAAAATACTAGCTGATTGCACAGAATTACCAAAAAGTTAAAATAAAACAAAAACAAATTGATAAAACATAGCTACCTAATTAGTGCTACAAACTTACGTTCTATATTCAAACCAGAAAGACGCTCCTAGGTTTTATCAGAAAAAAAACCTTTTAACCAGTAACCAGACTGGATATAGCACATAATAATTTCACTTGTCTTACATTGTTTTTCTCTTTGTACAATACCTGTGTATTTGATATGAAACTGGAAATAATCTTTGAAAAGAAAAATAACTTTTTATAGGTCTAGTATATTCAAGTTTCATAATATTGTAAGGGAGAGGGGGAGGTTTAATTGCATGAGGGGTTCGCGATCCGATCGCGAGCTGCTCGTGTAATGCTCGTTTGTCAGATGTGGACGCACCCTCACGTCACTTTTCGTGCGTGTTAAGTGTTGGTTACGGTACAATCTGAATTTCATCACCTTACCTAAAAAAGGAAGCAAGCATCATTAATTGATACCATCGTCCTTTCTTAATGTTTTTGTCGGAATTTTTATTAGTTTACAGTAAAAAAATATAAGACATAACATAACATATCATCACGCCTGTATCCCAGAAGGGGTAGGCAGAGGTGTACCAATGTACATCCACAGTTCGCCGATATGTTTAGGTCCCATGTAATAGGGGGCGAGACTATTGCCACTAACCGGGCACAAAAGCCAAACTCCGACCTGCTACTGAGAATTTCATAGAAAAACCCAATAACACCTTGGTCGACACGGGAATCGAACCCAAGACCTCTAGCGTAGCAGTCGCGCTTAGCACCACTAGGCCAACGAGGCAGTTAAAGCAGCAAAAAAAATATATATGTGTGAACAATTCGTCCGTCCCAATGTGTGTAAAACTTCACTCAAACGAATGCCCAAAAATGCATGCGACGGTTAGCCACTAATTATTCCATGTATTCTAAATTCCCAATTCAGATACACAGCACTAACAATCACCATTTATATTCAAAGCAACATTCGAAAAATCGACATAAAATACAAACGGTTAGCAAAATTGCTTATACAAAAAATAAAATTTAAGTGACTACCTATTTGTAATTTTAAATGAACAGCTTTTCACTTAATGCATATAGTGTATATTCGGCACTAAATCCAAAAACCCTGTTTGTTCCGGCTGATATTTATCTGAAATTGCTGTACTGATTTTGAAATTTGGACTATTTTCATTTTGGAAATTTTCTTTATTTTAGGTACTGAAACGGTTGAAACCGAGGGTACGAGAGGATACATGAGGTAAGTATCATGTTTTTCTATAATAAATAAATATTCATTGTAATAAAAATTGTTCTCGTCTTTCGAAACGTTGTGTAATAAACAGGAATTCACGTATATTTTCTATCTTTCGTGACTACAACGAAGAGGAAATCTTGAAGTTTGAATATTTGATCCCTTTTGCTTCCAGTTTGTGAATCCCATCTTGACATTTACATGGAGTGTTCCTTATGCCTGTATTTACAATTTGTTCTGTTTGATGTACTACGTTTAAGTTAATTGAACATAAATAGGAGCATAAAATACTATACATAATAAGGAGGATAAATGAACGAAACAAGCTGCATTTTTCATGATTATTAATATTATTTAGATAAAATTACATTCTAACACCAAAATGAAAGGCAAAATCAACCACGACTCTAATCAAATTTATCATTTATTTTTTTCTTCAAACCACGTTTTTTGTCTGTGCTCAAGTACTATAATAAAATATCTACAATCGGGTTAAAGAAAAAAAAAGGATTTTTTTAACTTGAAAACAGGCTGTAAATGGCATAAAAATTGCATCGTTGTTTTGAGAACCTTTATCCTTGCATTCTAAACTCCTAGTCCAAAGCTTTTATCTCCCCCATCTATTCGCTTGAGGCCAACTTTTTGTTCAAACAGAATGCTACACAACAAATCTAGGAACATTCTAGAGCCTTTGTAACAAAGCGTTTGTCTCTACGTTTATTCTTTTGGGAGAGTTCCTTTTGTTGTCGTGCAGTGGTAATTAGATGGATGTATCACTCGCTTTTACGATTTAAATGCTTTGTTTCCTGTTTTTTCTTACAAAGTAAAGTAATTGAGGGCACACAATGTAGGCCTCGTGGAAGCGAGTTTTAGTACAGTTACTTTTAATTTTATAAAACAATTAAAACGTGATTTTAATTTGCGTAAAGCGACCGTGATAATCATTTCGTATTCAATCAGGTGAAACTAAATTGGTATCAGAAATTATCTTTTAGTTACTTAAAAAGTATGATGGTTAATAGATTATTTGCTTAGGTCACAAAATAGTCCAGTACTAGACATTTTCTGTTTTACTGAAACTGTGTAATCATGATATTTGAGTACACATACTTTTATAGGTATGTCATGTACAAATGTATGCTTTATTGAATGAACCCAGACATGCTCGTAGTTCAGTGCAAACATACATTATCAACTATTTACGATTGCCTATGAGCCATATATTATGCGCTTCTTGTGTGGTGTAAGTTAAAGGAAATAGCGTTTTACCTGAAAACCTATATTTTAGTTGAGTTCTGATTTGGCTGGTCAGTTAATGTGTTTTATTCTTTCCTGTTGGAATTGTTTTTTTTCTGTTGGAATGTCTGTGATGTTTTCCGCATTTACTTATATGTTTTTTTTTCTGCCCATTTACGTATTCTTTTTTTCCGAATTAGATACACAAAAATGTTCTTAAAGTACAAAAAAAACCTGTTATATAATTTAAATAGATTGCAGGAAAATTTTCATCAATTATTGTAACTAAATTAATTAGTCTAACCCATAGTTTCCGTCTTTCGCTTCTAAATCAAAACTATTTCAAACATCGGATTTCAAAGGTAGCGTGGGGCGTAATAATGATTGATGTTCACATTACCTTATCTAACCCCTATATATCTTATATAAATCGCAATTGACTTGACGCAATCCATTTATGGTGATACATCATGGTTACGTATTAGCTAAACGTAATTTAATATTTGTATCGAAGTTTTATGGTAGGCAGGTAAATAGGGGTCTGGGATTTTAAGAAATGTGTGGCATTTTCATTTATACGCTTTTACCTCTCCAGACATACATACACTCAGTCTTAAAAAAAAATCTCAATACTTTTGAGAACATCGTCCAATAAAGGTAGAGAAAAAATAGGTTTCTATGATTTTCAAACAATTTTGTTACAATTTTTGTAACTTAAAACGGAATAAAGATTTGGATGTTAACCTTAATTGTACAGCTTCTAGATACTTAAAATATATTAGTATTTAAAACAAGCGTGTATACTTAAACCTTCAATAACCTAAGTAAAGTGAAAGTTAATTCAATTAATGTACCTAAAGCACTAAAAATTATCTCTCTCTGATATTTTCCAGAGAACCTAGTAAATTTAGATAATTAATTCCTAATTAAACTCATTTTATACTCTAATCAAACTAAATTGTTATAATTAATGCTTAACATGATCCAATGAAGCTAATTAAAGAAGGTTTATACAAAGGGTTTTTAGCTTAACTCTAGACTTAGACTTGAGATTACTTGTGTAATCTATAAGGCTTGATTTTGAATCTTTTGTGTTATATTTTGTTACTTTAGTAGATTTATTTTATTTTATTTTAAATTGAATTAAAAAGAAAAACATAAGTATAAAAAATAGGTACTACAGTATCCAAAGACAGTTCCACAGATTAACAAACAGCTTTATAGCTTAACGACTTTATTCATCATAATTAAATTTATATGAAGGTTCTGAAAAAAAAAAAAACTAATTTCGGTGCCAAAACATTTATAGTGTACTATACATAATAATATAAAAGAGAACAAAAACCAAAAATAATTTTAATTTCAAACATTATTTTAATGCCATATTGTTTTTTAAATAGAATTTGTTAAAAGCATATTGTTCGTGTAACTCGTTGGCCTAGTTTTAATAAGTCCGGATATTAATGAAAGTTGGAAGTTAAGAGAGCTTCCTCGAATGACGGTACCTTCGTCCGGTACACTTAGAGTACACAAACTAGCTACTAACCTAGTTGATGACCAGTTGGTAGCCAGTTTGTGTAGAACTCTACTACGATGGTATATGCACCTTTCTCAAATCGTAAATTTGTAAGTAAAATGACGACCTCCGTGGTCGAGTGGCGTACGCACCGGTTTCAAGGTGTCGCTAGCTCTGAGGTCCCGGGTTCGATCCCCAGACGGGTCAATGTAGAAACAAACTTTTCTACATTGTCCCGGGTCTGAGTGTTTGTGGTACCTTCGTTGTTTCTGAATTCCATAACACAAGTGCTGCAGCTACTTACTTTGGGTTCAGAGCAATGTATGTGATGTTGTCCGCATTTATTATTATTATTATAATATACAAAAATTAAAAAAAAAAAAAAAATTGTAGAAGAAGTATGAAGTACTTTCAGTTTAAGAAAACATCATTATGACATTCTACAAGCGAATTGACTAAATAAATAATTATATTTTCCTTCTTTTAAATGATGGGTGCTGAATTTCGGGTTCCGTCTATTATTGTGATTGACATGAAAAGTGCTACATTAGTAGCCCATTTTAAATAAAATATTTTGTATCCTTAAATGCTTTGATAAGTTTTTATTTATTGAAGTTTCTCAGATATTCAATTGACATGAATGCCTGCAACAGATGACTTTTCCAAAACTGTTTATCTAATAAATTTACCCTGCTAAAATTTTTACTAGCTTTTATTTATATCAGTCTCACACCTCATAACAATATAACCAAATATCTTCATTGATGAAATGATGCAATTCAAATGAATAGCACTTAATAGTTAAAACAATACATATTGATACCGCCCGGAGCTCGCCATAAAATATTGATCAAAATTGGATACAATAACATTCACAGTTCAAGCAATTTATTACACGCAGTCGGATTCAGGGCAACTGTTATTGCGTCACTGGAAATTGGTTAATTGACTGAGTATTCTTGGGATAATTTCTACTTTGGTGTGTGCTTTAGTGTTATTACTTTAATACTGAGTTGTAGTTGAAAGTTAAAATTATATTATTAGTTTGTTCTGAACAAATTATGTAACTTAGTTAAAGGTTCAACAATTACTTATATAATTTACCTTTCGATTACTTAAATAAATCGAGACATTGTCCAACGTCTATTTCGTTACTAAGAACTAATTAAAATCGATAAAGGTTCGATAAATAGGTAACAAAAAAACAGATTCATAAATAAGGTATGGAAAGCAGGAAGAAAGAAAGAAAGAAAAACCATTTATTGACACATAAGTAAAAGGTCTAATCTAAACTTATCATAAAAAGAAAAAAACGCTGCAGTTGCGTCGCTTATGTGACAAAGGATCAGCGCTCAGCATAAAAGCTGCGTCTAGTGCTCGCAGGCACAAGACAGCAGCGCTGGTTTTCAGCGCTGACCCACGTGTTCTTACCTCGGAAATATGATACTCTCTGAGGCAGCCCTGGACACATTTGACGCCGTCCCGGCAAAGGGCGGCAAGAAGATAATAAATATTAAAAAAGATATGGTTACACAGTATACAATTTTGTCATCAGACATGAGTATATCAACTTTTTCTTTGTTTTAAACATACCAGAAACAAAACACTCTCAGCGCTTCTTATTTTTTACGCTAAAAATCGCGTCATTTTATGTGTCCAAAACGAGTGAGGCTTACTCATAAAAGTTATCACAACAAGTGATGACACTTTACGACATGTATCCGTCGCACGTCAGATATTTTGTCGTCAGTTTATAGCTCAGACATTGTCGCGTCACTCCAATATTGCGTCAAACGTGTCGGTGTGTCGCAGTAGAAACTTTGTTGAAGTATTAAGTCGTGTGTAATAAAACAAAAGATTATTCAGATGCTTACCTTGTCAGTTAAAGTGCGCTTACATGGGAAATAAATCTGATTTATTCTAAGCAATTTTAAAGACACTTATAGAAATATGAGGTCTCAACTTTAATGGATATTCCGATCAATGTTGCTCTTACAATAATACAACGTATTATAAATTGCTTTAAATTGGTCTCATGTTTGCTGGCAATACACATTCACTAAAATCATCACCAGACCACTGAAACGAAGCATCTTAACCTGTTGCAAATGTCGTCTCACATTTCATAAAATATTTGCCGTCAAATTATTGAAGCAAAAAATTTGATATCAATTATTTAATTAAATCCTTTCGAGCTGAAATTCTGTAAACTGACTTTATACCAGATATTCTCTTCGCCCCTTTAGGATAGATATACCCATTTGGTATCACCTTGTATAACCACTTAATTGGCTATGGCCAATAATAATTGGTGCGAGTTACGAACAAGCTTATGCAATTACAGGCTGCTACCATACTACAGCACACAGTAATTGCACAAAGTTACAAACTCTCACATAGTATAATGGTGGGATATTCTTTTCGCTAAAAGTTAAAACTCGCAACAAGCCAAAACTAGGTACAAAGCACTGTTAAGACTCGTACATACAAATGCCCTAATTACAGTGTGCAGCCAGTGTTTCTTGTAAAACGAACATGTATTTTGTATTTTTTTTATCATTTATTTTTATGCAACTAGTATAAAAATGTGCCAGCTATTCCTACTGTACGGCAAAAGACCGAATAAAAGTGCTAACAATAATTTACGTACATAAATAAACTTCATTGTTTCAAAATATATCACTAATATGCAATCCACTATTAATCATTACGTTTGAATTCCGCTGAATAGCAGTATTTAGTTATAAAATACGATAGTCGATACTAATTGTACAACTCAGATCCAAAGATCATTACATGCCATTTTTGAAATCATGTCCTGAGTTGTTGTTTACATTTAATGAGGTATATAAACGAAGGTTATACTCGTAGTACTAAACAATACAACTAATGTAAATTGAAAGCAAACGAAACAATTCTAAGATAAATTTAAGTTAAATGTCACCGATTCTTTGATAACTTTTAATACCTAGAAATATCAAAGCTCTTTGATGACAAGTTAACATAACTGCCCACACGCTTAGAGAATATTATTATATATCAACAGGATGAAACTTCTTTTAAAAGCAAAATAGAAAATAAAATTAATAAATTATTGTCATTCTAGAAAGCGCAGTCTTTGTTCTGTTTCGTAGAACTTAAGATTAGAAAATAATGGATTTAGATAAATCTTTTAAGGAGAACGAATATAAATAATATTTCAAAACTGTCGTAGTTCTTATCGAAAAACATTAGAAGACTGTGCTTGTAACGATGTTAAAATGTTACAATGACTTTGTGACAAACACGTACCGCTAAATAACATAACAATGAATAACGACCTCCGTGGTCGAGTGGCGTACGCACTGGTTTTCAAGGTGTCGCTAGGTCTGAGGTCCCGGGTTCGATCCCCGGACGGGTCAATGTAGAAAGTCACTTTTCTACATTGTCTCGGGTCTGGGTGTTTGTGGTACCTTCGTTGTTTCTGAATTCCATAACACAAGTGCTTAATAGCTACTTACTTTGGGTTCAGAGCAATGTATGTGATGTTGTCCGCATTTATTATTATAATGAAATCACAGAGGAATTCATAATTTCGTAGCGGGACTATTACAAGCAATCCAATCACATGGGCAACAAGGATTTTTGGATCACACAAAATGATGCTTATCTCATGCGTGGATCAAACTCACAGCACGTCGCGTAGTTGTAGTCTACTCGGCCATACTACTCGGCTCTATCCACTCATATAGTTTGGGTGAAGAAGTTGGTCAAGCAACAAGGACAGTATAGCAAAATTGAATTCGCTAAACACGGTATAGACATATTGGGAAGTAGTATAGAGCTTCTCAGAGTGACTAGCAGCCCGACTGACTTTGAGTAAAGTACATAAAAATAATGTACTTCACTTCTCTTTGTGATTTATGTGAGTTCCTCCCATCTTCTTTCTGTTCCAAATATAATCAACTATTTATATTCAGACGGCAAAATCTAGATTTTGCTTACAGACGAAAATTTCTTGGTGGCTTTTTATCCTTTTGAGGTACGCTCGTATTAGAATTACCTATGTCAATCATCTTGAGAATTCTGTGTACCCGCTGTTCATTTATTTTGTATCGTATCAAAGTAAGTCATGTCAAACGTGACAGGTATGAAATCCATCCTTGTTAGAAAAAACAAAAGTTCCTTTGAAGAGGACAAAAGGTATTTTGTAAGACAAGTCACTGATGATAGTAAAGTTTATGCAAAAATGATCCTTATTGATTCTACGAGTGTCCTCAATTTTAAAATTATTGTGTGTACTATAAAGAAGGTCAAGGACGAAATAAGTAGGATAAAAAATTATGTAAATCGATATTATTTGAAGTTTAGTATTATGTTGGTCGTAAACTTACGTAAACTTACGAGGGGATACAGTGGCGATGCTTTCTCGATATATTATGCTCATCAAATAAAATTGTGAAGGAGATTTTTTTTTGCCTTACACGTGTATAAGATTCTGCCTAAAAAGAAGCAGTGGTTAGTAATTGCATAAAAGGCGCATTCAAATCTCACGAGATAAAAAATACAGCATAGTAAATTGCAGCCTTCTAATTGTTTCATTTTTCATAATTCAGCTTAAACCGCATGAAACATAGACGCTGCAAAGTCAAATTTCCAGAAAATTCTATTCCAAAGTCCTGCTGGTTAAAGAGTGGGTGCTTATTTTGTTTTATTTGAATAAATTGCTCGCTTCGCGGGGCGGTGGCGAGCATTTGTTTTCACTTAGAAAACCACTCGACGCTTTCGCGAATCCACCATTTAGTTTAGGGCCTTAGAACAAGCGGTTGTTATTAAATTGTTTAGTGTGCTTCAATTATATTATTCGTAACAAGCTTATTAAAAATGTTTGTCGAAGGTTGTTGCAATACTTATTAAAACAAGTCAAATTAGTTTGTGTATTGTAGTTTAGGTACGATAAGATTGCATAATTATTGAAACAGGAATTTGCAATCTGGACTTGAAATGATCATGTTTGTACTTTTTTGTTTTAGTATAAATGTTTGGCACGTAGAGCAAACCTGTAAACAAAGTAGGGCCATATGTGTAATATAAGAATTATAAGAACGATAGCAATTTTGATGTCATTCTATAAAGAACAAATATTTGATGTTTTCTAAATATTTTATTTAGATTAAGCGTATAAATTAAATGACTCTCAATGTGCAATACACTGAGTTTCATTTGATTCCCGACTGTCATGTAAACCACTGCTCCACTTACTATTAGTATACTTTATACTGACTTACGTAATTATTTTCTTATTCATCGTAATTTTAGTGGCTCCACAGCAAGTATTGACCGTACAGTCAAGTAGAAAGTGTTAAGAGTGAAAATTAACCCATGAAAATGTGGATTTACTGAATTATCCGACCGCTTTCTTACCCAAACTCTAACATTATTTACCAAGAAGTAAAAGGGTTAAAAGGGACTAGGTTTACAAAATAATTTAGTATTTACAATATTGTTTAGGATGTTGCTAACATTGAACTGTTTTTTTGACCTGAAAAACCTTGAACATAATATATATTAAATAGTTGATAGTGTTTAAAGCTTTTGAATGAAGACGATTGAAAAAAAAAGTGTATAAGGCGAGTGTGAATGAAAGAAGGCCAGGTCAAGAGTACCATAAACCGAACAGCATGTATGAAGGGAATAATGAAAGTGGACAAAACGAAACAAGTGTGCAAGGATCGTAGCAAGAGGAAAGAAGTGGTCTCTGCCTACCCCTACAAGGGAAAGAGGCGTGATTATATGTATGTATGTATGTTAAAGTTTTTTGGTCGTTTTGATTAAATACAAAATTTAACAAGATTGTGAAGAACCTTGTCTCGTGTAATCTCCATCATAACAGTTTATAAATGGTTTTATCTGTTTATGAATAACTACTTATAAATATAATAATTAATTATGATCTATTTATAAATAATTTTAAAATATCATATTGCTTTGTTTGTTTATGAAGTGTAGTATTTCGTAAGGAATTAATTAAACACAGTGGAAAATCATTTAGAAATAAAAATAACGAAAAATCGTGTTTAAAATGTGGAATGTCTGGTTTACAATTGTATCATCAAACCGCACCGAAGTCCATTAAGAATTCCTGGAAGTTTAAAACTCTATTCTGAACTGAAAATAGTAACAAGAGCTATAATTATCAAAACCATGTAACAAATTGCGTGGCCGAAATGAACTCAGGTAATTTTAATTTAGCATAGAAGTCTGAAAAAGGGTTTTAAGAGTATTTTTTTCTAATTATATTCATATACTAGTACAATGTACAAAAAAAGTATGAAGATTCTGTTTTAAACCGTGAGGACAGTAACAGCCTCTGGTTCTGGCACAAAAAAACTAACTTCGAAATATTTTAACGGGTTAATATGATAGGCTTCTACTGACATAATAGTAAAACTTAAATAGTGGCAATATCTTTTTTCTAATATGCAGTCAGTTACTCAATGCAATCAGCCATTATATGCTTCCTAGCATAAATCTTTTCTTTAAAACAAACCTCTTGAAAATCTCAGCTGATCTTAGCTTAGCTTCCGTCCCCAATATTTCGTCCTTCCCCTATAGTCTTTAAAGCCATTACACTGCACTTATCTGTATTGATTACCAGCTGTTGCCAAACTATAGTTGGATTCAAACTTAATGGCGGCTCTGAAGTTAGCTACACGCTGCGCAGTACCTCGCCCCGCACCCCCGCTGGCGCATAAGTTTTTTACTGCGCAGCGACTCGCCTCGTGTTCAGAGCCGCCGTTAAGTTTGCATCGTACTATACTTGGTACTTCCGGAAGCATCTTAAGCGTTGTGAAGACGGTTAATGCAGAGAATCGTGTCACCTAGTGAAGTTAGTTACATCTTAATTGGTTTTAGGGAACTTTAATGCGTTTACGATGTATCACGCGTGATGGTTTGAGATGAAATGAACTGCGCTATTTGTTACATTTTTGCATATTATTATATTCATACATTTTACTTCTATTACTTATTGAGAGAGATGATTTTGTTTAACGAACGTTTTGGAAAAAATAACCGAGAGGCTACAGCACGTCCGTGTATTACCACAACATGTTAAGTATATGTTGCATACACACTTTGCAAGATATACTATAATAATATATATTTTTTTTATAAACTTTTCCTGTCCCTCTTGTGATTTCTTTTTAGAGCTTATACTATTTTACTTTTTAGGAAAGGTATTTTATATGTCGTCTATTAGTACGGGTATTCTTGATCGTTTTTAAATGCCACATAAATTCGTAAAAAAAAATGTTGTATTGATTCATGTAAATATCATTTTCGAATCGCTACCTTATTGGCCGCAAGCCCTTCATATTTTCACCATAACACGTGGTACATTAGAGTGTTTCAAGTCCCTTTCGAGAGTTGAGAGATTTCTTTTGTTTTATTCATACCTTGTGAATCTGAAGTGTTGGTCCTAACAACTTTGGGATGTTTCACTCTTATTTTTGAGGTTGTTTTTGATATTCTTTGTATATTGGTTGTATGAATATGATTGTTATAGAAAATTTGGAACGGGTCAGAATATATATGTAGGTTTGTATTGTGTGGTACTGCTGTTTAGAATTCATTGTTATTTAAATTTAGAAATATGTTGAGCCAAAAAAAATAAAAACATAGGTATTTGAAAGGTAGAATACTATAAAAAGTAAGAAAACTAATGAAAACTACTGCTCTATTGAACAAAAAAGGTTGTTGAATTAAAGTGTTATTTTTATACAAAGACCAAGTAATTATTTCGTCCGTATACAGTTTTAACGAGACCCTCGAAATGTAAACATGCGAATGAAAGCCTCACATGACATAATTAATTTTATGTGTTAACAAACTAAAAAAATATTCAATGGGCGGCCGTTTTCTCATCACGGACTGTAGAGCAGAGTGTAATTAATTTTGAATAGAACTCAAGTTGGCATACAAACCTTTTTTGTATGGTTTTTCATTAGTTTAGACATCAAGTCATCAAAAATAATACTATGTTACACTGACAGTATTATTTAATGATGTTTTTTTTTAATGATATTTGCCTGAATACTTTTGAAGCTTCGTGTGAAGTTTTGAATAGATAATAATTTTGTAGTATGTAAGTAAAGTTATTATAACGTTACATAATGGCAAATTAGTTGGCGCTTTGTTCAGAATTCAATGACATACACATGAAAAACATATTTTTGAAATAGTATTTTTTAAAAGCGTATTTTTGTGTTACTTCAAGATACGCACTAAATTCTTAATTGGTACTATAAAATCCTTTAAAATTTTATGTACAAAATGGTTTACAACATCTCTAGGCCAAAATAAGTAGGTCACAAAGCGTAAAATAAAAGTCTAGACTCAAACTAACAGGGCTATTGTATTTCACACAGCACACACGGCTGAAGCATAGTAGGCTTCAGTATTCAAATATAAACATATAATAGTAAGTAATTGTAGTGAGCTCTGAAGGGATTTTAAACTGGATCGCTTTATTCGTGCGCCTTATCGTGTCTTCAGAGCTAGGCTTCCAGGGAAGACGTGGAGAGATAAGATATATTCTTTATTGCGATTTCTTTTGTTTTTTTAAGTTTTTTTGGTTTATAAAAGAGGTAGATTTGAATATGATTTTGTTACTAAGCATCCCTTATGTTAATCATCATCATAATTTATGGCTGTCGTCACTCGATCTTGTAATAAAATATTTGTAACAAATTTTTATGTGGATATAATTATTGTGTCTGTGAGTTAACGACATGGAAATATTATGTAATCCATGACGATGATTAGCAATTATTTGCTGACAATTACTAATCTTGTCACTCACATACAATACTGGGTCAAACTACTTAATGTAATCGGGGAAGTGTTTTTTTTTTACCACACACGGTTGTCTGATCCCAAGCTAAGCAGAGCTTGTGTTACGGTAACCAGACAACTGATAAACATACTTATATATTTCTAAATACATACATATTATAGATAAATTACACCCAGACACCGAACAAATGATCATGCTCATCGCACAAACATTTGTCCCGTGTGGGAATCGAACCCACGACCTCCGGTATAGCAGTCAGGGTCTCTAACCACTAGACCAACATACCCGTCGAAACCTTGAGAATATGAAAAGCAAATTTGAAATTGTAATAGATGTAACAATATTTTCACGCCGTATCCTCTCGATAACAATAGCAAATCTAGTTACATAAAAGACTTTATATAACCTCTTATAATTCTTGAATGTTGAAAATATCAATTAACTGCTTTGCAATATCACAAATAATCCCCAAAACACGATCTAAAAACAACACCCTTACTTACCTTTTTGAGCAAAAAATGAGACAATTAAATAAAGTGAAACAGGTATAAAAGTCTAGGAGGATAAAGAGAGATGACACGCTAAGTCATGCCGACAGCCTGTCAAGATCAGAGGAGACTTGAATGGATATTACCTCCAAGCTTACCTAGGAGATATTGTCTGTGATGATATTTTCCTGTACTTTATTTTGTTGGAAATGGTGTGTTTTTGCTACTGTTTATCTTAGGTTTCAAAATAATAATATTTTCTTTCTTATATTTCCAGCTCTATCTTTGTCAATTTTAACGGATTTCGTAGTAGATAACAATCAAATTATAATAATTGCTAATCTGCTGATTTAGTTAAGTGATATAACGAACGTTGCTCTAAATGACCTGTATATCTACTTTTAAGCTTGAAGTTCATTATATTCAAATAAAATAGGTAATGATTTCAGAGAACTATCTATATGTCAAAATAATCGTAAAGTTTTAAAATGTTAAAATAAAGGACCTATATCCAATAGGTACTTAAAATGATTAAAAGGAAAATTAAACCAAAATTTTAATTATTCATTCGAACAAGCAAACCCAAAGCACAAAACAATAGCACAACAGTTACATCACTAAACTAGTTTTACGATAAGCTCACAACAGATGTCACTAATAAACGTTTCTGTTTATATTAACTGCCGTATCTCAATAACGATAGTGTAATGCGGTTGACGTCATAAATTATTCGCCAGTTGGCTAGATACATACATTGGGGCGACAGCTTGATAACTTGGTAAGTTTAAGTTTGTGTGCTTGTTTATGGTACGTAATACCATTGGCAATGTCTTTGTCTGAGAGAAAAGGACTTAGAGAAATGTAACATTTTTTTGTAATTTTTTTCTCTTACTCTTGACTTATATTCGAGTGACATAAAAACATATTATGGTAATTATTACCTGAGACGTGAAAAAATCTCAGATGAAATTTTTAACTTTGCCCTAGCTACAGAAATTGTGTCCTTGACTAACCGACTTCCGAAAAGGAGAATGTTTTTTTCCGACACTATGCATCATTAAATAACATATTTTTATGTGTTACCGACCTACCTAAACGAAATTTACAAAATCAATTCCTCTCTTATCGATATTTTTAATCTGGCACTAGCATCTACCTACGTATAATAAAAAGCAACTTTATTCCACAAAATACACATAAAGTAAAACACCGAAAATTAAGCTCAGAAAATAATTATAAAACAAAATGAAGGGGTAATATACCTTCATTCACGTACTTAAATACGTCCGTAATTACTTTGTGCGTAGACACCATTTATTACTTTGATGCACGAATAAATATCGTATAATGGTCCTGAATACCTCTTTATAATATTTTATAGGGAGTCAGTGCTTTATTTTACAATAATTGCACGTCGGTACATATTGTAGACTGAGGGACGGTCTGTTGTATTTAATAGAGAAGGTATAAATAGATATGCTGCTAAGAGAAGTAACTGAAAATAAAATTAGTTAGATTAGGTAGCATGTAAATATTTCGCTAACAGCGTTTATAGAACGCCATCTTTTTGAGTTAACTTTTGTTTTGGCGGTCGCTTGCCCCCGCTAAAAATGTCATATCATAATATTATGGTAAGACAGAGTTTACATACGCGTCTTTTAATCTGATCGCTATTAACACTTAAACTTTCAAACTGATTTTTATTACAGTTTTATCCAATAGCTAATGTGATTCAGGAGCAAGATGTGTACAATTCTATGTTTTTCATTAATGTTTTGTCACGCTTGTTGGTATAAATTTTACAAAACATAGCACTGTTTGGCTTCCTTAAGGTTTCCACACAACAATGCCCAATCCTTACAAGGAGTTCCAAACATCCATCTACATATTTATTAGTAAACAAAATTATAATACCAAAAAAACAAATGAATAACTCACAACCGACCACCTCGCTACATCATAATCAAGCGACTAAATGAATAAACATTCATAATCGCATTAAATACAAAGTTATAAATAAAATGGCGAACAGCTGATAAATGTTTCCCGTGAAATTGGCAAAGGTATTACGGAGTGTGCCTCTTGAAATATTCAGCGGATTATAGCTACAGGTTGGTGTGTTGATCATTTATCATTGAGACTAAGGTCTGCGGTCATTAATACCGATGATTCGCGAATAGGGTACTGGGTGTTTGTTTAGTTGTGACGTAACTAGATATTTTAGTACTAGTAGCGAGATGGTTATGATCTTTCTTCTTCGATCCCTTTTTAACCGTTTTATGTTCTTTGTTATGATCACTAGTATAAATTAATCCCAATTCACTTCGTCAGGTTATAAGTGCGAAACGACTAATTGTAAAATCGACTAAAAAACGTCAAATATTTAACTTTTGTTATATTCTTTATTATTATTATTACAAGGTATCTAAATACTTTTGTAAATTTTAAGTACGTTTGCAGATATTATGACATTTTAAACTAACAGGCCGAAACAAAGAAGCTGGAGCTTAACTATTTAATTATATTTCCATAACCAATGCGAAATTTCTTCAGTGAGGTTATCGTTACAACCGTTCCTCTTGAATGTAAAATCTTACTTTAAAAAGTATTTTAATGTTTTAAGTGTTACTCTTTACCACATATGCGTACCTATGGCAATTTCTTACTGTCGGTTATTTGTTGGATAACATGTCATTTAATAAATATGTATAAATGTATTAATTAAGTACTCTATAACAATATACGGCACACGCTATTTTCAAAGCTAGTAATAATAAACATCAAAAAAGAGAAAAATCGCTGTGTAAATAAAACTCTAAAATATTTAAAATACATTTACTAACAAAAAATCACTTTAAATCTCAACTTAAAATATAAATCAAAACTTCAACATCGAGGAAATTCTTAAGCCAAGAAATAATACGTTTTGAATGAAGAGAAATGTTTAAATCAGTGAGGTACGAATGACGTACAATCAGATAGAACCAACGAGGTTGCATTTGAAACTATAGAGTGAGCCTATCAGAGTTGAAACCGTAAGCACTAGTGTGAACAAGTGTTGTCGTGAATTATGTAAGAAGATGGAAATGCCGTTTTAAAAAATCTATCTAATACACTAATATTATCCTAAAAATGTCAAAACCATCGATATTTTCTTATATAAGTTTCTCGTTGCGCGAAAATGAACTTATATGAAAAACGAAATGTACTAGGATCAGACTAAAAACTGCTCTCGCTTGGCACAAGGGGAACCTAGCTATAGTAGCAGTCTATGCATATCATACGTCGATGGATAGAACTTACATTTACAACTACTGTTACAAGATTGATGTAGCGATAGCTGAGAATAAATTATGGGTACGAAATTTCAGTTAAAAATTTCGTTAAAGGGATTTAATATTTGGTTGTTGGTTGGTTCTAAAGAACAGTTTTAATTAGACGCATAGAATTTTCTTTAAAATATACGATTTACGGAAAGCCCAATACCTAATAAAGTAGTAGTAATTTACAAATATTATATTACTGCTATGGCATAAAAGTATCGTTACTTAAGGCCAGAAAATGAAACCAGATTACACTGCCTGTGCAAAACTATTTTTTTTTTATATAACGTCATAATCTCTTCATCACATACTTCTACAAAACCAGTGTATTCTTAAATCTTTCTACAGAATATCGATAAAAAAATATCCCTTCTAGCCCACAGATGACTTGTAAAGCGATAGACTTACTGACGTCACTGAGCTGTGGCTCCCTGGAGCGCCCTTACGCCGAAGTCGTTTACCGAAGTGCGTTGAAAGAATCACACTACACTTTCCTTCTACGTTAAGAGTATTTTGCTTGGATTTATAAATGCATTTGCTGTGTTATTTAGTGGAAAGGCTGGATATAGCAGGCCAGTTTGTATGGTTAGAGATATAACTAATTCTAAATAATTAATTATACAAAAAATTAAAAAGAACCGTCTTCAATCTAACTTGTAGTTTACCTCCATATTAGCTTATATTTTTTTAAGAATGCCGTAATTGCCGGAGACACTGCAAAAACAGAAAAAAGACTCAGTTTTAGAATTGAGAATATCCTACACTAGAAGAATTAAGTTAAAAAGAGTTTTTTTTGTACAAAATGCTACAGTGGGCTTAAAATAAAGTCAGATAAAAAAGTGCTTAGCAGTTGACGATTTCAGACTGGATTGAGTCTGGCCGGATGGAATTAATGATTTAGTTTTATTCGTCCATAAAATGAAGATTGTTTTTAAACTGCCTACAGCAAACTTTATGGCCTATTAAAAAGCATTCCAAATTTAAAATCGCTTTATTACGTCACCCGAAATTCCGAACATTTTATGTCAATTTTTTTTTTTTTAACTTTACAGCCTAAAACATTCGGAATTCAAATCAAAATTATTGTTCACACGAAATTAAAAATAAAAACTTTTTTTTTTAAATCAGCCAGCAGTAATCTCTTATTCAGCCTTTCGTAACGAACTGTCGACGTACTTCCCTTGGGAACGCGTTACCGACTCAAAGAAGGTTTTCCTCACAAAAGACCTTGTCATCCAGATGCTTTGGATTTAAACGTTATCGTGTTTTTTCCCCCGCAAAAGATTCGTATCTCTTATTTCGATGGTGTAACAAGAAAACAAGGTGGAATGTAATATTCGCGAATGGTTTGGAAATGATTATAACAGTTTTAGAGGGGCGCATATGACGCAAATATGGCGTATGTTTATCGTTTTTCATCCCCTATTCTTGAGTATGCTATAAACTGATAAATATTTGAACTTTTTCTTGTTTTGGAATTATAACCTATAAAATCATTTATCAGTTTCTCTCATGTTTATAAACAGTGTCTGTAAGTACTACGTATATTGTGACAGGTAATACGTTATCAAAACTCTTATTAGCAGTCAAACCAAATATCAAAATCAGGATTTCCATGCGTTAAACAAGTATAAAACAAACAGTTTAATGCATTGATTACATAACTTATATTAATTAATTTCGTATTAAATAAATAATAACAACATTATTTCCAGTATGTCACATCCTGCAATATTAAGTTGTCATTAAAACTGCGGCCTTCGCTTGTCAATAAATATGTCGTAATATCGACGTCATAAACAAACCAGAACACAATTTTATTACCACTAAAAATGTGACCTTAATTATTAGGTCACAAGACTGCTTTTGCTAAAAAGATGGATCTTCAGTTCATCATATTTTTTCCAGAAACGAAAAATATGAATTTATATCAATACGTTATGACTTGTATAACGTGCATTTCATTTTGCGAGCGTACCTATAGTTTGGTTATAAGAAATAAGTATGACGAAAAATTCTCATCTAACATAAAAAAATATTAAATTAGATATTTTCAGTTTTGGCTGCATTAGTACAAGGCAGAGGCTTTTATTCTCTCGTTTTTCAGTCACTCGGTAATTGAGGTCACTGAATATCTTATATATGTAGTTTGGCACCTACAATCTTGTACATTCTATGAAAATAATAATATTAGAATATGTATCTTATATGAAACCCAAAGGAGAACTTTGATTCTTTAGTACTTATTAAATACTTACTCGAAGCATGTTTGAATTATTAAATATCATCGACAAAAATACTTTTTTGTGTAGTGTTAAAATGTGTCTAGTCTTACAGTTCATTTTTCCGTCTACAAAGTATTTTTGTAGAACATAGTTTGGACAATTCCTTTTATAGATGATTTCGTCGTAGAAGCTACACAATTCTGAGAAACAGCCGCGGGCTTGTCAATGAGAACACTCATTTTTTTCCTCAAAATATACTTCTTTTGTTTCTATTCTTGTTGATCTATTGACACGTATAAAATAAGATATATCTACTGTTCTTTAGAAAATTATAGTAAATAGAATTTCATAGTTATAAATGTATTAAAACTAATGTCGTACTGAAACCCAATTTTCAGCTGAAATCGAATCTTTGGCGGCGGTTTCAGCTAGTTTAGTCCGAAAATTGTAGCTAGCACTAGAGTTTGATTAGAAAGGTTTTTGTTTGGTACAATACTTTGAGATCTAAAATAGCAAAATAAAAATCCGTACATTAGAAGCAAGTAGTCGTTGTAGCGATAAAACAGTAAATAATATAATGTTCATATAATTTAAGGACGTTGAGCTAATTGGTTATTTTAGGTTTTAAGTAATGTATGTGATCACAATAATATTAATATTTATTCTTGAATTTTTTGGCACTAATTTGTCTGCAAGTCGTTTGTAGTACATAAAAGAGAGGATCCCTAAAAATCTCTGCCTCTGTTTTCTCAGTTCAAGTTTAATATATTTTCCAAATGTTTGACCTCTATACGGCCTACACCGCCTATCTCACTACACATTCAGTGAAATAATAAAATCATGCCAGTCATATCTTATACGACTAGCCACGACAGATGTCCAGCGTACAACTCATTATTCTTTCCCTACATTATTCATCGTCTCAGAAAGAATATAATGCCACAGACAACACGACAATGTATGCCTTGGAGCTATGGCTTTAGATCTGCAAACAAGCCTTTTTATACTACTTTACCTTAGCTTGTGTGTTAGCTTTACCTTATAAGAATTTGATAGCATCTGAGTTTAAGCTTTAAATTTGACTTAAAGGCGCGACAGTTTTTTATCATAGATAGTTTTGAAATTTTTGCTTTCATGTAATTGGTTTTAAGCGCGTGACTACAAATCGATACAATACCTAATATCTGCAATAAATGAGGAGTAATAATTGTAGCAATAAAAAAAGTATTAAAAAATCTGTCATATTATTTATATTTAACAATAGTTTTAGTTGTACTAGATAACGGGGCGAAAATAAAACAAAAAAAAATCAAGCATGTTCACTGTCAAGCGGTTAAAGGGTTAATAATGAATTAAGAGTAGTATTTTTTTTTATGTTGAAAAACGACTTTGCTCGAGCAGTCACACAAAGTCAATGTTCAAAATACAAACAAAAAAGAAACCGTTATTTGTTGCAACAAACAATAGCAAGAAGAAAGAAATAGGTAAAAAGCAACAAAACTTTTTGTACCCATTCCATTCTTCTTTTGGCAGCTACAGTTCCAAAAGTAGCTCTAATAAGGTGATTTATCAATTAAACACTCTGCACTTTGTTTCTCGCGATACGCCAGTTCTTTTTTCTTTTAATTCCATAGAATTTCTGTAGACAATAAGCAAGGTATTCTCGTTCCAGCTTGCTCTAATTTCGCCATTATTCCACTAGGACCATTGTGGCGTACGGTAGTAATAAGTCAATCCATTTCAAACCTTCATACTTGAGAAGAATTAATGCATCTATTCGAAAATGAGAAACGTATTTTCTCTGGAATTACTTTCGAATGGAGTTAAGATTTGGTGTGTCTCAGTTTTAACAACGTGTCATTTTGTCGTAGAAATTTACAAGGTTCTACAAATATCATTTTATTAATAGTGCACTTTATATTTTATTTGGTGATAGTAGTTAGTAAGGATAAAGCTAATGAATCAAATATCTCTTAAAATCACAATGGAATGAATTATTATTGCCGAAAACGAAGATAAAGTTGTGGATGGTTGTGGATATTAGGTAGCCAAATGTTCTAGGAAAAGTGCGTCGCTGAACCCAATACGCTTAAATTACAGTCCGACATAGCTTGGGAGA
The DNA here is from genome assembly GCA_905146925.1 of Autographa gamma. Classification (NCBI taxonomy): domain Eukaryota; kingdom Metazoa; phylum Arthropoda; class Insecta; order Lepidoptera; family Noctuidae; genus Autographa; species Autographa gamma. Next base: position 9,679,742 of record LR989856.1, on the reverse strand, counting down.
AAGTTCAGTGCATATGTTAAGCATCGATTAAATCGTGTTTATATACAATGTAGTTTAAATATGTATTCTCCAAGGCATTCTAATCACTGCTCATTACGTATTAGCGGTTTCTGATTACGAACTTAAATACCTAATTGATTATTCTGTTTATTATTGTGGCTACGGCGTGTTATAATTGTATGCATATCTAATAAACTATTCATTGGAATAATTATGGTATTGATTAATTGCAGCATGTTGTCATAAAATGTGCGTCTGTTAGTTTACTTCCTTTATCACCTCACAGAAATATATTATTCAAGAATATATTTCTGTGATCTTCTTCTTATTTATTTTTACAGTTATGGATCACCACTTAACCCTAAAGTAAGCTCAACCAATTGGTTAAAACAATTAGTTTCGCACCTTTTAAATTACAACATGTGAACTCCCAAATAACTCCGTACAATTTTAAAATAAAGCACAGGAGTTGAACGGTGGTCCATTTAATTACACGCCAGATGCATTTTGGTAGGGAGCCAAAAATCGTTCCGTACATGCTTAGTACTTAGTCCCGCGCTGTTTTAATGTGGAGTCACGCGCTGATCCCCTGTGTAGCATAAGATCGGCTTAAATAAACATAGCCTGGTTTACCTATTATAGGGTGAAACAAAATCCTGTTATGTAAAGCTAGATTTTTTTTATGTGGTACCTAATAAAGTGCGTACCGCAAAAAAGAAGTGAGGGCTTTTGTCACATCTAAAATATGTAATATAATATTATGGTATGTCGGAAAAGATATCTCAATCAGATGTTGATTAGCCGACATTGCCAGAAGGTGGTTAATGACTTTCAAATGTATGTTAGTATATTTTTCTGGCATGTTCCTTAACCTAAATAGCATGATGGATTTACGTATAAGAACTGCGGCCGGTTTATCTCTAATGAGAATGTGACACAGGGTCGATAAAAAATCCAAAATGTTTTCAAATATATTTTAGATAATATTAACAATTCTAAAACATTTTCCCTTATTACGTAAGTCCCAATAAACGTATTCATTTATTTTACTCTTTGTGCCGCACAGAACGTCGCAATAAAATTCTTAACGCAAAAACATTTTATCTTTCAAGTCGCTGTAATAGGCGCCATCTTATAAAAGATCAAGCTTATTATTATAAGTTTCTAGATAACATTAAAATCTGTTATAGCGACATTAAATGCTGAAGTTTTGAAGAAATAATGGGATAAACTCTTTTAATTGTTTGTAAATTTTGGTAAATAATTATTTATTTAGTTTCGGCTGTTTTCTTTTACAATATGTAATTGTGTATTCAAGCTGTAATATTTTCTATGACGGAAAATAAAGACTACACAAAGAAGCCACTTGATTATGTGACAAGACTTACGTAGATGATTGTGATCTACGGACTTCCCTATCAAAGACATTTTTCAGATCATAATAGTTGTTCATTACCGTAAAAATAAGCAGCGTCATACTTCCCAGTTTACCTAACATGTTCTCTTAAAAAAAAACTGAATTCATTCTAACATTATTCTGAACGTGTCCCAGTAGGTACCCTTACATTAAGAGTTCTATAGAAATTTAACATTTCCTACTACCCCGTTACTACCCTATTACGAGGGCAGTACAGAAAGTTTTCAAAGCTGAACCGTATCGAGGAAATGTTTAATGAACTTCTAACTTAATATAATTCCCTTAGTTGAAGTTTTGTGCTCGGGAACTGAGAATTTTTCCGACCAGGAAATTGGGCTTGACGGTCTCGAGACATGTTTCGTGACATATATTTCATGCCGTTCCGCTTTACTACATGATACGCTGACTGACTTTTTTGATATGTGACTTTTTTGGTGACGGCTACGATTATTTTTGTGTAATCATTTTCTGATGTTGTATTTATTGTCAAACTCTATCAATACTTACTTTTATTTATTCAGATTACTTTTAAGAAATTGGTTACATAACAATGCTAATTACGTAATAGTATGTTAACGACGTATAATTAATTAAATAAGGTTTTGAACTAACAAAATTACATACCAGGTACTAAAATAACAGTGTAAAAATCATCAATCACATTCAATGAACGTGCAAAACACCGAAGTTATACACGTCCAAATTTTGCCTAATAATTGTATGGCTACATAAATTTCCTTGTAACATACAATAAAACAATTTGGAACCTCAAAGAGTTCACAGTAATGAGAATGTAATTACTGAACGAAAACTGAATTTCTTGTTGTAATTTACGTTGACTGCGTCTTGGCGATGAAAATTGGAAACCGCAGACAGGATGTTATTTTTATGTATGTTTATGTACTTGCGTTGTTGAATTTTAATTAGATGTTGTCTGATGGGAAGGTTGGTTTCAAATAAACAACTATATTCTGGTGCTCTTGTTTCGAATTACTTGAGAAAGAAAAAGGTACTTTGAGTACCTACTTACATTTTATGAAGACACACACAATAACGCTTCCCTCAACCGAAATTATCAAATTATATGGTCATTTGGGTGAGTAATTGTCCGTCTGGTTATTTAAGATGGAAGATTACAAAAGAAACCTAGGTTTTGAGAGGGCAATCATGATGAACGAAAAATGATTTAGTCACCTGTCAAACCTCTTGTTTAGCGATGTGATAGTTGTTGAGCCTTTCGATCAACCAATCACGGTTAAGAACAGAGTAGATTTGACAACAGATTGAATTGATCAGCTTTTCAAAAACCGGGGGTTAAATTTTTTGTGTGATTTTTTTTGTGTATCACTTAACTTATTTTAGGTACTAAAAAGACGAGATGAGATACTCCAACCACGTAGGAAGAATAGCAAGGATCCATAATACAAACTGACGTACATCGTTATAATAACCAGGTAACTGATACCCACGAATGACGTCATTCAAGCCGTTCCACCATTTTTAAACTTATTACCGCAGCAGGGGAACGAAGCATTTCTGAAAGGTTCCTTGTCTATGCCATAGATGACAGGGATTGCTCGTTATTTCCACTAAAGGGCTGTCACTTCCACCCTGCTTAGCAGTTTTGTATTCTATAATAATGTATTTAAACTTGGACGCCATTATTTTTCTGATGTAACCTACAATCTTGAAAGGAAATCTTTCGGAGAAATTTGTAAGGGACGGGAGCATATGGAAGGTGAATTCGGTAATTGGAATTACATAACAGCCATTACAAGATAAGTTGGGTCTTTATGACTTTGATTTAGATCAAAATCGAAGAGATTGAAGCTAGGTAGAATATTCAAAAACTTTATTTCTTGTATAAACGGCACCAACTTGTTATTAAGAAGACAATTCGACGCTTTAATTAGAATAAACTTTAGAAAATTATCAATTTAAGCAACTTTGTATCTTTCAAAAGTAGAATAAGTTACAAACAACAAATTCTATAAGTAAATATGAAAATCAGTAGCAATGGGTGATTTGTTGAGAAACGAGCCTAAGTAAACCCTTTCATTTAACTTTAACTCACGTTCGGAATCCTCATATACATGAAAATACGGTCCCGAATACCATTTAGAATTATAAACACGAATACGTACGACAAAACTTTTTAACCCTCTTTTTGCTATGGGTACCCCTGACTACCCCTGTTTCGCTTTTTACACAAATACATTAGGCTTTACTTAACTTTGAACATGTACTGTACAGGGATAGTTGTTATACCAATATTTTATGAACTTAAGCGATAGCAAAAACAGTGCGTCATGACCTCAGATACCGACAGCAAAGAAAATTTCGTCAAGTCACCGAAATATTAGGAGAACATTAAATTTTACTTACCATGATATGCTAAGATGAATAGCAAATTTAATAATAATCTTTATGGGATTACAAATAAGGTTCAATGTTAAATTAGCAGAGATTTACAATTCATTATTATTCATAAGACGGAATGGGAACAAATTCAATGTTTTGTTTTTAAATTATTTGGTGGGGTGAATGGAATAATTATTTCCTATTTTGCAAGTTAACCATTTAATTTGTCCGTGTTATCTCGGGACCGAGTACGATTTCGCCTTAAAAGCTGAGAGGTTAAATATTCAGATTTTTATTGATATTCTCTTCGAGTCTAATTAGGTAGGCTTATTCAGTGGTTTCTGAAAAAAATATGTACTTTTGTAATATTGAAAATTGTTGAATGAGGTTGATTTTCTATTCAGTAATTTTATGATTAGAAAATCGTATGTCTAGTCTTTTTGAAATTGCATTTTATATAAAACATCCGGAAAAACCAAGATCTAATTTAGAATTACATATTTACACCAAGTTCTAAAAAATATTTTTTAAAAGGAAAATGTGTATTACATGCCAACAATTTTATCAGGCACAACCTAAAAAATAATGCCTGTAATTTTTTAAACTAGGGTGACGTTATATTTTCACCGTTCTTTAGAGGATGGCATTATTCCAAACCTACATATTCCCAAATGAAAGATAATGTAAGTGGTATTATACAAAAATGTCATGTGCTGCGTGCTTCTGTGGAAGTACTAACAATGTCCGTAAAAAGTTTGAAAAGCAGTAATAGGTGTTTAACACGTTCACTGCATTATGAGGTCGAACAAACCACATGCGTGGCTTCTCGCAGGTGCGGAGGTCAAAATCGCATTCTCTCACTCTATGCGGGGGGCGACCACGTTAACATTTTTATGAGTATAACAGAGACAAATATATATAATAGCTTCTCTTACAAACCTAAGTCTAAAAGCAAAGTTAAAATAAAATGAGGCTTAAAAGGCCTCAAACGCACTGAGAATTAATTAGTTTCATGCTGTGCGGGGTGAGGTCTAATCTGTCTCAAAAATTGTAGGCCTCACAGCCGCACGGGGCGAGGCGCGCTTAGCTTAGTGCCGAGGTAAGTATCGATACGAAAGCGCAAACGTCTAATTCTCTTTGCTAAAACCTTCGCACCCGCTTAATTCATAACTTGACCGACATATTCTAATACATCGATTTTACTTGTTAAATTCTTTGCACGTTTTTTTTTCTCTTCTATCCGGTTGTTTTAAATGCATTGTAACAAATATTGGATGTGGCCGGAATATTTCCGGTCTATAATTCCAGAGTTATGAAGTACGTCTTCATTTTCGGCGAATATAATTAATGAGTAAGAATACATACACACATTGCAACCAACTAGAACCTACACAAATGCGCACATACAAACATACAATTGAATTTCATATACCCTTATGAGTACCTATGTATGTGCTTATGCACATACTTACAAATCTACCCACTAATACAAAAGCGCATACACAAACGCAACCATTCATACCGAAATGTACAAACTTGGAATAGGTAAAAAAAAGGTTTGTCTGGTGGCAGATGTACTGATCACGCACTACAAAAGGGTGGTAAACGAAAGCGCTGCGTAGGTTGCTATGAAAAATTGAGACTGACTTTAAATAGTTCTGAGGCTGCAAAAAAGACTAAAAAAATTGTTACTTTTTGTGTCCAATGTGACAAATCCTTCTGTTCGCCCTGTTTTAACGAAAATCATTTTGATAAATAAATTGTTTTAATATCGCTATACCTATGCGTTTCTTTTTTCACAACACTACTCGTGACTGTAATAGAACTTTATTTCCATGCGATGTGAGGCAGAAAAGGTGTCATATTTCTTTTTCCTTTATTCTATACCTTAATGTCATGATAACTGGGGGCGAAGCTGGATTTAACTTTAACAACTCTTTAAGTTAATAATGGTAAAATTTCAAAAAAATTCTTTCACAATTGTGTATAATATTAAAGATGTTTTAAGAAACGATTTTGTGCGGCTCAAAAGGTCCCATACGCACTGCCAGCTTCGTCAACTTTGTCTTGAAAAGACCTCATACGCACTAGCTGAAAGTCTATGAAAAATTGATCCGCAGCAAACGTGTTTCCGCAGCAGACGACTAAATTGAATCTTATCTTATTTCATTCAGTATATTATTATATTTACATTATTATTTATTATTTGTTTTGACTTTAAAAAGGTGGTTTTTAATTCTTTTTATATCGATAGGAAAATTGTATGGCCCCTATAAATTGCATTATCTGTAATCAATTATTGAATAAGACTTGCTTTACTATTTTATGCTTAGTCTACATAACCACCTACTAATAATTTTTAGCTGATCATACATTATATTTTTAAGTACGAAAAAAATTGAATTTACAGCTATAAACGTTTTATCTGATTCCCAATGTATTAAAAAAATATCTATACCAAATTAATCAAGCTCACCTATCTATTTCCGTGTTTAGCCTTGGTTACAGTACCACCAATAATGAATACAACTAAACCAATCACAACCGTATAACTACCAAACCCTTTGGTTATTAAATTGCAGACTAAATTGAATTCATTTGGATCAATTAGAAACGGTAGGCTTTTGTTTTGGCTCGCACCAATCGTCAGTTTCAACTGAAATTGCTCCAAATTATACACGTTAAGGCTTGTATTGTCATCCTTTGTATAGAGATTTAATTCCGAATTTGTAATAGACTTAGTTACTTTTGTAATATAAAGTGTTCCTTCGAGCGAATTTATTGATGGCATTAAGAAGTTGCTACTTCTATTTAATTGTATTGTGTAATGGAAAGAAGGAAGTTCTTTATATGTACGAATTTTCTGTGTTCTGTAATTTGAAGGTTAACAATATCTATGTGATAAGTTCTTTTTGTCTTTTTAAGTCTTAAATATGCAATAAAAAAACATTTATTAGGGAAAATTAAACAGTAAAAAACTAAACCAACAGGAAAATACATACATATATATAATCACGCCTGTTTCCCGTAGGGGTAGGCAGAGACCACTTCGTTCCACTTGCTAAGATCCTTACATACTTGTTTCGCTTCATCCACTGTCATTATTTCCTTAGTACAGGAAAATTATAAATATACAAATTTTAATAGTTTTTTCATTCAATAATTGTAACTAAAAATATAATAAAATGTCACCAAAATATACTTTAAAAAGTAACTACAATAGACGAAAGAAATATAATAATTCCATTCGTATTTTTCTTATCGAATATTCTAAGAACTACTCAATTTATTCTGATTAAACTTTTAAAAGGCATGAATAACAACCGAACTTTTATAATAGTTGTCAAAACGATTTACTGCGAACACAATAGAGTTCTCTCATATTTCAATACTGTACGCGTGAGTTGCTATTGGATTTAATAAAACTAGTATTATTAGTTCTGAATAAAGTTTATTGTAAAAATTGTATAGAACTATTTTTTCAGCTTTTTCGATGAACTGTGCATTTATATTATGGACCTTAAATCAACATTACACATACCATCACGCCTTCCCCTACCATCCCCGAAGGGTTAGGCAGAGGTGTACTAATGTACATCCACAGTTCGCCGATATGTTTAGGTCCCATGTAATAGGGGGCGAGCCTATTGTCACTAACCGGGCACAAATCCAAACTCCGATCTGCTTCTGAGAATTTCATAGAAAAACCCAATAACACCTTGGTCGACTCGGGAATCAAACCCAAGACCTCTAGCGTAGCAGTCGCGCTTAGCACCACTAGGCCAACGAGGCAGCACCTTAAATCAAGCCAGTATATATTGCAGTCTATCAAAGCACATAGTGACTGTCAAATTTCTCATTTGCAATACAATTTATGTACTTTCAAGGGATTACATAGAATACGACAATAAGGAATAGGAGGTGGAATACCTTTCAGCTAAATTTCCAGACCTTTTTTAAGCATGACTACTAGCTAATGATAGAGGAATTCGGAAATTATGGACATGATATGGACAACAGTGTGTAGATAAATAACAAGAAGGAAATAGTGCAAGTAAATTAATATTCGATACATTTTATCATGTTTTTTTTCCTGAAGCCTTTATAATTACGAAACCTTTCGATAATTTATGTATCTAAGTCACTGTTAAATAGTAAAAAAGCATGCAAAATAACTCTCACAAATTCGTGTTGAAATAACATAACAGATATACACCAGTAACTGCATGTCCTGTCAAACACAAATATTTACGACTGCAAACAGCCAATGTATTTATCATTTTCTATTATTGAAAGTATTCGAATTTCTGAACTATAAATCAGTACACGATTCCCGTATTCTAAAGATACAAAAAGTTCCCATAGCTTTGGTTTAAATCTATTATACGACAGTACACATCCTGCTGACTTACCATGAAACTTTTAAAACTGGACTATTGCTGTAGTGTAAGTGAGACGCAGCTATGTGGGGTATAGCGCGCCATCTCGCTCACCCAACGGCAAAAGCACTGCTTTGCGAGTTCGTGGTACATGGAAATGCAGGTTCATATTCTGTCCAGTCTATATATCAATAGGATGTCAAAATGTTCCATGTATTTGAATAGAGGAATATGAAGCTTATTGGCAAATGTAACATGATCGGCATTTGTTTCTTTTTCGTATTTTTGTAAAGGAAATTTCGATTATAAATGTTGATCGTATTCTAAACTTTTTAATAATAGACGGTACATAATGCAATATTTTGTATTATAGTATTATGTATATATAATTATATTATAGGTTGACTATCATGTGTTATTTCTCGAAAGAGTGATTCACGCACTCTCATTTTGTCTACGAGCGTTTTAATAATGTAATAATGCTAAATATTTATACAAGGCAAAAAAATACTACCACGAATTATTGTTAGAAACTGCTTTTTCTTAAGTTTCAGTGTGAAGAAGTAGAAGACTTCTTCACACTGAAACTTCAGGCTATAATAACAAATGAAGTATCTAAACGACATGAGGTGTTTGTGTAAAATTATGTTTTTGCTTCGTTTTCCAAGATGGCGCCTAGCGTTTCAACGACATCGTTCTGAAAATTCATTTCCAGAGTGCCAGCTGACGTCTATTCCTGTAAAAAATAGAGTATGTCAAAGCACGGCTTTTGGGACTTATTTTTATCTGAAAGCTAATAAAGCTGATTGGTATTTCATTATTTTTTGTCAGGATATTGTTAGAATTTTTCTATTTTTTTTTTGTAACCATAAATATGATTTACCTAAGTTATTAAGAATGTTCGTTTCTATTAAAACATTATATATAATTAGGTATAACTAATATTTTTTTGTGGCAGTGCTTAAGAATGAAAGTAAAAAAAGCAAAAAATTTGTTTTTATTTCACTTAAATTAACGTGAAGCCATCATTAAGCACACCCGTTTAACATAGAAATAAACATCCATTGTGACATACACCTTGTTCCCTAAGCTGAAATAAACCCCTTAGGTGGCTCGAGAACATTGTAAGCTATAGGTACCTACTTTAGAGTAGTTCAAATAGGTAGCATTACGTGACTCGAATCCCACAAAAGGGTGTACATTGACTTAGTACTGCTGGAAGCACATTAAACATTTATAAACGATTTGCTCGGCTCGGATTGGACACGGTTTTAACGTTGAACCGAGGATTTCAAAAATTGAAGGGATTTAGCTGATCCGTTTTAGTCTTGAATCGTTTGTTAGTGTACACAATTTTTGAGCGCAAGAATGAAATAGGTGCTGATGAAGTTTTATGAGCTATGAAAGAGTAAATTATCCGTTGCTAGTCCATTTATCAGTAGTGCGTAAATATAAGTTGCAATTTACCTTGCCTCAATGATGATAAGAACTCTAGTAAAGTTAATGAAGGTAAAGAAGGTAATTACAAAAAACTATTTAATTTAACAAAACAAATAAAATTGTCATATTTCTAATACTGTAGTAACAAAATTATGCTATTAGTTTGCTGTTATGTTTATAACGATAAACACAAATGCAAAGAAAATATATTTTTCTTTGTCAGTTTTAAATGAGATCTAAATCTCTTCCAGAAGTTTTCGTTGGTCACACACGACGTCACATATTTTGTGGTACAAGAAAATTGTTGAGACACACATTGCCAGACGTGTCAGTATTTCAGTTTTTTTTTTAATAAACTTCTGAAAGCTTCCCGTTGTGGAAATAATATCGCTGTATTGTTTCAAATGTTCTACTTTTTCAATTGTTTTTATTTTGCGTCGGGGAAGGATAACTGTTTGGTGTAGTATGTGTTTAACGTTTTAATAAAAAAGAGTTTACTACACATAGTGCTGTTTGCAGGATTGTTATATAATTGTATAGGTATGCTTAAATACTTCTGTTTTTGCGTTTGTATTTGGTCGTTTTATACAGTTTAATTAATAATTTAGAGGTTGAGATGAAATTCTACGAAAACTAAAATTTAAATAAAACTGAATTTAATTGAATTAATGTTTAACAATGACGCTGAAATCTATTCCCAAAAACTTTTAGTTTAAATCAAAATGTTAAAATGAAATAAATCTTTTATTTTAGTAATACAGCTATCTTTACGACTGAGGAGTTAGATTAAAATTCAAATGGCTAAGTCTAAAACCTTAGTCTTTGTTTTAAAGCCCTAAGTTTGGAACATCTAAGTTACTCCCAGCATTTTAACAGTCTCTAACTTTAAAGTGGTAAAATGGGTATGTATAATACGTAACTTAATACATAAAGTATAATATCCATCCAATTGAAATAATTCTTTGATTTGTTTCAACGACGAGCATGAGCGCTAGTACCCATAACACAAGTCAAATCTTAAAATTGGAGTTCAGCAAAATAATACTTACCGTCTGTATTGTTTATAATAATATAATTCACGGGGATGAGCGCTTACATGTATAAATACCTTTTTTGAGGATTGACGTTTCGACCAGGTTACACGTTACCGGCCGTGGTCGCATGCTCATACTTAGACGGACTCAGTCTGCTTGAGACCACGGCGGTGAATTATATTTTCATAAACATGCAGCGCGATAGTTTAAAAGTGAAAACATGTATCGTTTAGTTAAAAATATGGACAATAATTATATTAAGTACATTATACAGTAAGTGTTAGTGTATAATTTTGGCTAATGAAATAAAATTGAGTTGGTAAACCTATGTCTATGTTTTACTTTTAGAATATAAACGCAGATGAAGAAACATGCAATATTTTTCTAAAGAAGATACATGGTAGTAATGTCTGCTCTACCAATTTCACTGCCATTGAGAAAATCCAGTTATGTCAATATTTTATGCGTATTTTACGTTTCATCAAAGTAAGCCAACTTTCATTAAATCCTCGTATACAAGATAACTTCAAGTTTCCGTCTATACGACTTCATAAAATACATTGTAAGTTCGAGTTATACGCACAATAAATTTTATTTTAAAACATCAAAATAAAAATAATTCTAAAAAAGTAAAGACCAATATCGCGTGAGGAATGAGATTATGGACAAGTAAAATTGATTGCCAAATTTTGACATTCTTCATTTGTTTTTGAATTTGATATTATAATATTTGCTACATTTTTTTATAAATTTTATTTATTTAGGTATATATAAATAAACAGTCTTACCCATGTTAAGTAGAAAATTAAAATTAGCTCTTTGATTGGCACGTGCAAGGGTTCGTTCATAAACTTAGCTATTAATTAACGCGTTGCTTAAAATAGCAGAATAGCAAAGAGCTATTTTAAGCGACTAATAAAATTAACGTCTAAATGAAAAATGTCATACTTCTGAATACGAAAAGCTATTCAATAGTTAATAACGTGGTGAAAATCCATTAAAATTTTGCATTGGAAGTCAATTTCTACAAACAGTTTTATTGAACGTGACTCTCATTTCTATGAAGTAATAGCTAATCAAGTTTTTGGCAGATATTCAAACGGGTTCTAGTGTAGTTTGGCTCACGTCTGCTTTGGATCACTGAACCAATTTGTAGTGATTTTCGACGGCGAGAATGTTATATTTTAGCTTTAGATTTTCGATGTTTGTTGATTTATATTATGTGTGTCTAAATAATTTGTTGGTTAATTTTAGTAATAAAAGAAAAAAAAATAGCTTTTTGCTTATCAAACTATACTCTGATCCAGGTTTTTAAAGCTTCTGATATCAATAGAAACCAAAAATAAGTCCTTAGTCCTAGGAATACGTAAAACATATTTTTTTTATTGCATGCAAATATTCATGCCAGTAGAATAAAGATCAAATTACGTAATTGTATATGCTGCAGTTCCGTAAAAAACGTTTGAAGTGAAAACACTACCACTTTTCTTAAAATTTTCTCTTACAAAATCCTTTAACAACACTCTAGATGTCTAAAACATCATTAATTTCCGTACACAACTTCCAAATTCTTAAGATTTGTGTTACATACGTTCCTTGTAATTTACAGCGAACAGTTCCAAGCACTTACATCGCCTAGTTTTGAATTAATTAAAACTTTAGCACTAAGATTCGTGTTGTTACAATCGAATTAAATAGTTATAAAGATGACTCATTAGTGTTATTACAATGATGCTGTGAACAATTAAAATATTCAAGAAATATATCTAACGAAGGGGAATGGCGGGCGATCGTAGTTGCTCAGCTCTCCTTCTGTTCAGCTCTCGTTTCATCGTGAATGTATTCAAGGAACGCGGCGAAGTCGGTTTCTTCTGTTAGCTTCTCGTGCATTCCACCCGATGTCAAAACCGCTCTGCAAAATTTTTGACTGCTCGCACGGTGCTGCCAACATCTGATCCCGAATACAGGTGGTTAAACCTTGACGCTCCTCTTTACACTCTGACTATCTGTACTCAAAATATGAAAGAGTATATTGACCATATCGGTTGTCTATTTACTGTTTTCATCAAGTAAATTACCTAGCTTATTTTTAACTCCGCTTTAATCCTCTATCAAGTAAACCTTTCAATATTGATTCTAGTTTCTCGCAGCTTCCGTAATTCAAAATAATTATAATAAACAAAACAATTCAAGGACTAAACAAAATAGTCTTCTCGAAACCGGTAAACATTGAAATAGGATAAATTTGTTCGTTACACAAAGGAGGGAAAAGTTAGTTCAGCTGATTTTAATGTAAATTTATGTAGTCTTATCGCGTAAGCTGTTTATTCTGATTACAATAATATTCATGGCAGTAAATCAAGAAAATAACTAATTCGACAATAATAAATTGCCAAGTCTATGTTGAGAGTATCTTAAATGACGCAAAACGACCCAAAAAGTATGGTACTTATTTGATAGACGTATCCTTTGCCTACCACAAAATTATTACAATGCTGACAGTATGTCCCACCAAAAGTCACTTTACTCCCTAATAAATGTGATGCACTACTAAAGAAGGCCTTTAAATAGCTATTCATCTGAATTAAATACTTGAATCCTACTTCTATAGGTAGAAATATCTACGCCGTAAAAATAACAACCACAAAACTGGCTTGTAATGAAAAAAAAGATAATAAAGAAACTATTTATCATTCCAATTTTAAATTAAAAAAAAGTATTCAAAGCTTTCATCAGCCAGCCATTTATGGGTATCCCAAATGAGACTGGATCACGTCAGTTGCGTGCCACACGATATAAATGGATCTATTATTTTTATAGTGCGTGCGAAATTCGTTGCGAATTTAATACGTACTTTTTGTAAATGGATGTGGTTATTTTTGATGGGAGGGAATGATTTGCTTATTAAAAATAATTATTGTTACACATTATTTGCTATTAACACGTATTTACTTGTGGGTTCCACGAGGTATTCCGACTTTGAATTTGTTAACTCATAAAATGTTATCATTTTCTGCCTTGCTGCCCGATCTAGTTGCAAAATGTAAATTGTTTATAAATAATATTTGCAACAGATTCATTTATAAACTTTGTTTATTTCCTGCAAACTCTTCTCTGCCAAGAACACATGAATTCACACCACATTATTAAAAAAGAGAAAAAAAATAAAAGTAATATTCGAATGGTCCGTTAAAAATCCTTTTGAAAGAGCCCCATTTCAGCGTTCCACATTTTTGTATGAGTTTTACTGCCGCAGGGTCCTCCGATCTTCGTTTGTTTGTGATTATGCCCATTCATTGTTCAACAATTGTGCAACATACATTGCTTGTTTTATTACATAAATAATACTGAACGCTGATTGGATGGCAGCAATGCATAACAAAACTTGGAAAGTCATCTATAACGAGTAAAAATTTGCATAACTGTTTTCCCCGTGAATTGCTTTTTTGTTTATTTCAACTCTTTTCCTGTTGAATAGGACTTTGTTGATTCTCAGTGTAGTGTCAATTGACTTTGTATCTGAATATTTGAAACGAGAATAGTTTGGATAAAGATTCCTTCTACTGATCTGATTTGATGTTCATTTTGTTTGAGAATTGTTTGTTTTTGCATAGAAATTTATTATTCTACAAAAAAAATCGTCTTTTAACGCAAAAATGTGATACGGCGCAACATATATATTATGTTTATCACATGTTACATCTTTTGTTCTTCGAATTACTTCAAAGTTGCAATTAAAAGATCATTTTAAGGTTATTTATTATCACGCAAACATAAATAATAGGGCTATTTATGTTTCTTCTTGTTATTTTATGCTACTTCGCTCAAATATTAAAGTTTTTTAAGTTGAACAAAGTTGGGAGCTACAAAACAGATGCTTAGTTCAAATGTTAAAATTACATTTGTTCTTAGAATTAATTAAAAGTTGAAATATTAATCCACAGACGGGTTAAGAATATTAATCAGTTAAAGTAAAGTCTAGTATTTAATGCGTTGGCACTCGTACCTTGTAAAAAGGTCGTCCAATTTTTCAGAATAAATAGTTGGTAAAAGTATATTAATGTCACTTGAGGAATAATGAACTTTTGAGCAAAAAAACACGGTTTGTAAAATATGCGATATTGTTTTTTAAACAATGTTTTTGTAATGTGCACAATAATAATAGCACAATTGTACCTATTAATTTATCCTAGCACTTTCTATGTTTCCGGAATAATTTCGTTTTACTATACAAACCTATTACTACTATATACCTACTACCTACTGGTAAAACTCTAAAGTAATTTGTGACTATTAAAAAACAATTGAAAAATGTACAAAGCGGTCAGCTCTTTTAGTCCGTCCATTTTGAATTGCAACATTGTTGCAGAAAGAAAGTTTTATTCGAATTGTGAGGTGAACTTGTTGTTTTTGTACTGGCACGCAATAAAGAGCAACCTGCTCTGCTGAAGTTTTTAAATTTCGAATGCTGTTGCTTCTATTGTCCGTTTTCGAATGAAAAGTGTTTTGTTTTTCTTTAAACTGCTGTCTTGTTTATAGGTATTGCGAAGCTATGTCGAAAGGGTGTTGCCAACCTTGTATGATCTTACAGAAATGTAACTATGTGTCTTTATTTTTGCAAATCTCGGTCAGTTTTATTTATGCGATAAGAATTATACCCTAAACCATCATATCTGTAGTCTACTTAATTTGCAGCTCCAAAATACGAACTGGTTTTCAATATAGTGTTTTAACTTTTCATTTATCCTGAAAGGTATGTTCAGCATTATACCTCAAAATATTCATAACCAAGAGAAGTAGTTTCCAATTACTTCGCCGACGTTTTCGACATCAATTAATATGACAAAGAGTATCAAAAGATAGTTATGTCGACAGCGGACGAACGCCGAAACTTCATTAACGTTTCTCTTATTAAGCTATTAAAAAGTTAATTAAAACCACGTTACAGTATAGTGGTTGAAACGCGCTGATGAAATTATAAATTGAAGCGATTTCGTTTTTATACAGCAATGGATTTTCTCGACGCTTTGTCTGTTTGAAAAGGAAATGGAATCGTTTATTGAAAATCTCACGCAGTTTGTACTCCGACTTTCGGACTTATCTTAAATAAAAGATCGTTTGTCGAAAGAAAATGATCACTTTTATAAGCACACTGATAATATTTAACAATAGCTCACTACTTAATTACGAAACAATGGTAGTCAAATACGGAATATGTTAAAGATTTGTCTAAAAAATTTGATGATAAGTTTGAACGTTTCATTGTTGCAACAATAATAAAATATTGTTAATTTAACAATAAAAAAATTCTTACAAAAAATAAATCAACTTTAAAATAAGTCTTCTGTTTATTTCTTATGGACCCCTTTGTCAAAATTGACCAACCACACTAGAAGTTTTCAAATAGAAAAAGTATCATCAAAATCGGGTCACCCAGTCAAAAGTTCTGCGGTAACAAATATAAAAAAAAAAAAACAAAAGAATTGAGTAGGTAGAAGTCGGTCAGTCTTTTTTAAAGTCGGTTAAAAAAGCCATTAATTTCAGTTCATATGACCAATATGTGGAGTAGTTGTAATTACTAGTACAACTACTCCACATATTGCTTTATTATTGTGATATTATCAACTAATGTACTAACAAGATCACAACCGACTGAAACTGTACTCACTGCTTGAATATCAAAGCTTATAAGAGGCTTTGCCAAATTGATACACATTTGAACAACGATGTTATTGAATACAATATTGTATTAGTCGTAAATGCAACGACCAAATGTATCAGCTATAGAATATTCGACATGGCTTACTGCAATCTATACCTAAAATAATAAAGCTAAATATAATTTTGTTTAAACACGCTTATCTCTGAAAGTTTTAGTCAAATTGGTTTTATGTTTTGCTATTGATAGTACACTTCTCAAGGAGGGTTTCAGGCTATTTACTAAGACGTTAATCACCTTGGGAGAAAAAAAAAAGATAGTCTTTAAAAAACATTATGTATATTGTCTCTCTCAAGTTAATCACAATTATCTGACCAACAAAAGTATTAACTGAAATACCTTAATGTACTTTTTACATTAAATATACAAAAATAAACGACTTGAAACCAGTGCTTGTACCAGGCGCGCTAAAACCACTACTGTTATCATTGTCAAAGCGAGACGGCGCATTATACTGCGGATGGCTCTGTCTCACTTCGATAACAGAAACTGTCCCACTTTAAGAGTTCATAGTAAGTGTTCAGGATGCAGTGAACTGCACATGACGGCACGAAAACTTGGAAAATGAAATTCTAAATCGTAGTATAATAACATTCTAGCGAAATAATAAAGGATTTATACTGAATATGTGTGTAATATCCTTAGCATTTGGTAAAACTTGTGACTGATTGGGTTGGTATTGCTTATTTGAATTTTATCGCGTATTGGTGATACTTTTGTTGAATATTGTACGATATTAAAATTTAGCGCACAAGTTTTCATTATTATATTATCATTTATTGTTCTTTTTTTTTTGTTAACTTCTTAACAGAGTTTGATTTTTCTGACCAACAAGTCAGAGAAGAAAATTAGTATGTTTGTTGAATTTTGGATAAAAAAGTACTAAAATCTAAAAAATAATTTTAACTTACTATCTTTTCGTAAGGTATCTATTTATTTCTATCTTTACGAATAAACTAAAACAATAAATGTATGTATATTTTCTTATCTTATATAACCTACATATTGTTACACAATATCACGTTGAAACCTTAGAAATCTTGGATTACTTGCAAACTATACCACATAAAGATAAGAGGAAGTTTACAAAGCCTAAGTACATATTTATACAGGAAGATTATTATAAACATGTTTTCAACACATTACATACATACATACATATAATCACGCCTGTTTCCCGTAGGGATAGGCAGAGACCACTTCTTTCCACTTGCTACGATCCTTACATACTTGTTTCGCTTCATCCACTGTCATAATTCCCTTCATACATGCTCTTCGGTTTAGGGTACTCTTGACCTGGCCTTTTTTCAAGACGTCTCCTATTTGGTCTAGAAACGTCCGCCTAGGTCTACCCCTTCCAACACTTTCATTCGCCTTATACACTTTTTTCGTCAATCGTTCCTCATTCAACACATTACTATGGATATTACTTTAGATACGTCTGTTTATAAGACAACACAATTTGTATTGATTCTAACACAATTTACATTGTAGTCTCATTTATATTACAGAACAAAATAAAATTACAAGTCTCTATTGTTTGCTAATTGTTGCCACTCCTTCCTGTATGCGTCCAGTTCATCCCTCCATCTTCGCCTGGGTCTTCCACTTGTCCTTTGCCCTGCAGTGGGACAGTTCAGGCTTTAAATAAATAAATAATAATAAATAATAAAATAAAGTTACACACAATTTTGCAAAAACTGTTACGCTTACTCGGCAGAAAAACTTTAATCCCTTACAATTTCCCTTTTTTTTATTTTTGATACAGAAATATTGTTTTTCTCTTCTTTTGCATAGTTATTTAAACTTTTTCTTGGCGCGATTGTATTGTTTAAGTGTGGAAACTGTTTTTGGATAATGTGTCGTTTATTATGATTGTAATTGTTAATTTATAGTATCTGTTTGTTTCCCCAATAAAATAAAATAAAATAAAATAAAATAAAAACCATCAAAATATTTCCTTATTCACAGTTACATTACAATTTCAGTCACTGAAAAACAGTTCGTAATATCGCAGCGCAATACCGAAATTATCTCCGAAACTTTGATATCAAACGCGGTTGCCACAATGAGTCCCACAGTTCGCATTATTTAGCCAGATAATAATCTAGTAAATTTGCTAGACAGGAAAACCGGAGGCAATCCGTAAACTGAGTCCTGGGACCGTTGTGTAGCAAAAAAGTACAGTAAACTAGTTTTACCTTATGGCAAGATATGTTTAGTTTATTTTTAGCTAGGTTTAGCAAGTGACGTAAACGAAAATAGAGATACATATATCTTGAGAGAATATGGAAAATGGATATTTACTTGTTAGGTATACATTATATTGTACACCTGTATACCGACATAGTCACAGCAAATCTAGTTGAATAGCGGATACATTTTACTATGTAGGGATATTGCAAATGTTATCAATAACTAGACAACAGTTTGCATTTTTTCTTGCCAAGTATGATGAAAACGATGCAAGATAATTAATAATTTTGGGTCTGCTTTTTCAGCATTGAAAGCATCTGTAACGTTTTTGACGATCCTTATTAATATCGATGTAGATTAGCCACGGTTAAGCAGATTTGAAATTAAAATTCTGTATATAAAATTGAAATTAGAATCTAATGCGTTGCTAATCTGATTTTTCTTTATTAAATAGGTTCCTGAGTTTAGCGATTATTAGTGACGTAGATTTTTTTTCTGTTCTTATCATATATTTGTCAAGGTCATATGGAGAGTCTTCTTCGTATTTTGTGCGTACTCCTAAATACTTTTGTTCCTTTCAGAGGACAAGGCCTCAGAAATCCAGATACCTGCAGTATAAACACATTTTCCTTTATAATCCCCTAAAGCGTTATAATTTAGAGCATAGCCGTTATGTTAGACGCACAGGTGCCACGGATATTTTCTAGGACACTACCGTGTATCGTCGTTGTAAACAGTAAACTTAGTATTAGTGTTTTGTAAAATATTTCTAATACTGCTTCCGTATTATCGCATAAATTTTATTTTGTTCTTCGCGCAATAGGTTTCCGGAGATGCTAGATACGGCTTGTTTGAAATTTCTCTATGTCACAAAATCTTTTTTTTTTGCATTACCTCTATTTACAAGAGAACACAATTTTGGCTAAGTACTCTAATGATTTGTCAAGTCTTTTTTTAACCTTGAACCTTTTGAAGCTTTCATATAATAAACATCGGTCATTTAAGCAATCCGTAATCTTTTTTTTATTTCACTTATTAACTAATCATCCAAATATCGTGACATGACAAAGTAGTTAATTTGCGTATTGCACTAGATGCAACTCATGTCTGGAAGCAATAAAGCTTACGTCGACCGAGTGCAGCAAGGATATTAATCAGGACTTGGAAATGTTTAGCAGTGGTTTGCGACATCGCTGCTAGATTTTAGTGAAAATTACATCGTATTTTATGTAAGCTGCTAAGACAGGTTTGCTGTGATACTGGATTGGTTTAATGTAATTGCAATCAGTGGTTGGTATTAAAGAAAGTGTTTTGGGACTTTAGTTTGTAATAATACTTTAGTTTACATTGTAGTCATAAAATACATAAAAAAAATCGAAAAAGAAAAACTATAATATACATTCTCTCATTCATTTTTTCTCTTTAATCCCAGTCTGTTTAGAGAATAAATATTTTTTTGGTGCGGAACATAGGGTCTTTTTTGGATATAATTTGATGGACACATGTCATACAAACTCTACATAATATTTCTAATGTCTTTTAATACTATGTTAAAACAAAAATAGGTACAGTATGATGCATAAAGTAGAAAACAAAAAATACAGTATTTACGCAACCACCTGAAAAAAAACAAAAGTCTTAGGTACTTTGTTACTAAAACTATATTTTCTAGAACTAAAAGAGCAGTCATATTTAAATAAGCACCTCATCCGTCTCACTTTTACCGTAATACATAATGTTACCGCCTCTTTCAGGTAAATGGGTCAACGTTTACCATCCCGCGGGTGTCGTCACAACCAAAAAGTTTTCAAGTGGACACGGCGTGCATATCACACTTTATTGTTTGGGTTTTAGGAACTAGGATATTGAAAACTAGAAAGTTTTCTAACAAAATGTTTGGGTTACATACAGTATTAAATTCTGCGGAAAAGTGTGCTTAGTCTATCAGGCATATAGTTTTCAAAAGTTTCCATTATATTAATAGAAATAACCAATTTTTGCAAGTAGGTATCTCTAACGTCAAAACTGTGAGTTAAAATTTCAAAATAAAAATATATGATAGGATTTCTAAATTATAAGATGGATTCTTAATTTAGAGTATATTTCATATAAATATTCCACATAAAAAACAAAAAACATAAGACTTCCGCCTTTCGGAAGATGAAGAGCTATGGTAAACAATTGGCTGTTTTCTTTCAACGAACGCCTGGCAACGAATTGCAACATACCGCGATTTTTAGATAATAGAGCTATATTGCCTTTATGTTCCTTAAATGTTAATTTCCTGCCAAAATCAGTCGCAATATAGGTCAAAGATCTCTTCTTACTGAAGGTACAATATCTACTTCACCTAAATATACCTTCCTAAGAACCGGTACGCAACGACAAACTTTCTGATAGAAATCGAACTTAGAACATTTTTCAATGTGTACATCGCAAGAATGCTGATGACTATGTATTCGATCAATAAATTGGGAACTTCTGAAAACCTAATATCTTTGGAATATAAAGACGTCAACGTTGGGTTCGTACTGTGACCATACGATGGGCGATATTAGGACAGGAAATGAAACGCGGACTATTAAGTTGGATGGTGAGGCGTGAATGTGGGTAATCTTGAACTGTGACCCAATATTATGGGGTAAATGTATCAATGTGACTTAGAATCTATTTTGGTAGGCTTTGAATTTCTGGGGTTTGCGATATTTGAGTCGTTGCGCTATGAAAGATCAAAGACAGGAATTTATATTTAGATATACTAAAATAAGATGATTAGTGATCTACATATTAAATAAATATAATAGATCTTTTATAGTCTTTATTTTGGACTTTGTATGATGTTATATGTAAGTATGTGTTAGCGTTAGTAAACAAATGGCTAGTACTATCATAAAGCTTTGTCCATCTCAGTTTTTTCGCTTTGTATTTGGATGTCTTTAAAATACAAAAAAAAAACTTTTGACGATTAAATAAAAAGTGAATTTTTAAATATTATTTTACCAATTTTACTTTATATTAGAGAGTTGAATAACCTCTTTCGTTTATCGACTGAAGGGTTGTTTGACTGGCGTCCCACGTGGACAAAGTTCTTGCCTATATAAGTGGCTCCGAGGTATTATTTCAAATTAAATTCATTTAATAACTTTGGCTGCCACCCACGTTTTCGTAGTAAAAATCTTAAAGATTATATTAGACGTCTTTTATTTTGAAATGATTTTGTATGATGTCTCATGTGCATACTTGATTTAAAGCTTCTTTGAGAACATTCTCATCTTATTTTACAGATTATTTATTGTGTAAGAGTAAATACCTAGGGGATTCTCTTACTATACTCTAATATACCGTCTTTTTACTACTGTGTTCCTATTTACTCTTATTCCTGTTTACTCCTACTATACTACTCTATACTCTATTTTATAACAAGAACTTTTTTATAACAGTTTAAAAAATATCTCAGTTTTTCTAAAACTCTTGGTTATTGCTCGACATTGATAACTTCTTTTGCTACCGCTTCGGGGAAATGCTAATTCAAAGATGGCGTAACGACACTCCAAGCATTTTTCTTTCTCAAAATATTTCGTTATACTTAAAAAATGAGTATTTTATTATGTGTCAGGAAGTAAGTCACGTTTCGGTTCGAGACACTTAATTAAAAAGGAAAATAAATATTTTTGTCGTTCCCTTGTGGATGAGTTGACATAAAATGTCATGATTTATTTAAGCAATTAGTGATTTTATTTTGTTATTGGAATGTAAATAAGAGCGCAGAAGATTTATGAGCGAAGTTTAGTAATTAATTATAGTACATGCTTTTTTAAAGATTTGGTTTTTCCTTTGTATGTCGAGTAGAACATTTATTACACTGATATAATATTTTGTATATAAATGACAATGTGGGTGAAGCTATAGTAAAAGGCTTGATTGTATCTTATTATATAATTAGGAGTAAGTATTTTTGATAAATTATAATTCCTTAACTGTTTAATGTTATTAAACTTTGTCGTTACTCAAGAAATAAATACTTTTTTTCAGTACACCTACATTGTAAAATAACCTTTAACTGCACTGTTGATATGTCACGTACGTGTATAAAAGCAGGTATCGCAATATGTATTCCACAAGATAATGCTTTTACAGAATCGAGGTCATCTGAAGAACGTACAATGAATCACGTATTGGAAAAGAAGGTTTTACTTCAAAGTTCAATGACCTGCATTCAGTAAATATTAACTAGAGTTGGAAACTGCATTTTAGTTATTTAACCTACATAGTGCGAAGTAATTTTATTTTTTATTCTCTGTTTAATAAAGACTGGCTTGAATTCACAAGTAGAGCAATGACCTTGATTTTCTTCTTTGTTTTTTTTTTGTATATGTAATACTGGCAAGTTATATTACATAATGGACTTTTCGACAAAGTATTTTCAAATATTAACGTGATACAAACTCCCCAGAGGTAGCCTAGACAAAAATAAAATATATTTGCGAAGGTAATATAGTCAGCCAGGATCGGAATACACCACATATTTACATAGCCGACCTACATATTCTTTGCGTATTTCTAGGCTGGTTTAATTTGGAATTATTTGGTCAAGACTCCCTCAGGATTAGGTGTATTGCCCCCAAAAACCAAGACCTTTTCGCGTTGTGTTAACCAGTATTTTTTTACACGTAACAAAGTATTCGGTGGTACGGTAAATTAAGGGAAAGGAAAAACATGTGTAAAATTATGTTTCGTAAAAAAATAGTTTTTCCTTTGTGCGTTATTTTCCCGAAGCTGAGCTTGCAACTGCTTTTAACAAAATGGTGAAACATTTTTTTTGCTGGTGTCGTAAAATTTTGACATGGATAAAATTTTACTTTTTCGGTGTGTAACGAATGACGTTGATTGACACCTTAAAAATAACAAACGAAGTTGCCGATCAAATAATAGTTTCAATCTTTTTGTTGCTATATTTGATTGGCAACTTGTAAAAGTTTGTTAAAATTATTAGTGACTATAATTATATTTAATCATGTAGTACTAGGTATGTAGGTACCTATACTGTCCTAAAGCAAATCATAAAAAATATTCCTACCTACTTACAATCAGACCAAAAAAAAAAATTTTTCCATAATAATGTAATACAATACTTTTAAGTGACAGCGAACGCCAAAATTAGCACCTCGAAAAATCTGAACTAAGAAATTAAAAAATAAATATGCAACTCTAAGTATTTTTTTATAAATTTAAGAAACGAATTTGAATTTCGACACAAGCATGTCATTTTGAAAGAGGTACATAAAGTCAGCTCATAGTTTGATAAACATGCATTCTAACAATAAACTATACAAGACACAACTTCTACAGTCATAAAGGAAAGTTATTTAATCATGTACAAAGCAAATATGTGAGGTAAGTTAACAACCAAAATGCATAACTGAAGTTTCCAAAGAAGTTGTTGCATAAAGTTCAATGTATTATCTTAACTGAAGTTCTTATTGCATAACAAAAGAAAATAGTTTTATTTAGTAGTTTTCAAAACTTGATGATATACAGCGTGGCGCTACAATGGTGACATTAATTTAACACACGTGTAGGGCTAGTGCCCTTTAATCATATAAATTTTAATAGAATTAAATAACTCGTAAATTGAAAATATTTTTTTTTTTTCAAATAAACTAAATGATAACAATATAACTAAAATTGAGATCACCCTTGCAAAAAATCATTCATGAAATTACTTACCTAGCTGACTTACGGCAACTCAGAGCGCCGCCCGCTCGCCGACAGAGGGATATCTCTTTCCTTTAAAGTATTGTTTATTTATTTTAATTTCATTGATGCGATGTTATGATCCGTGACCTTGGCAAATGACCGCTGCGGAAGTTCTTTAAGTACAGGTTGCTCCAAAATGCTATTTTATAAAACTTTAATAAAAAATATAATATAAAATAATAAAAAATAAATCCGCAAATAACAACGTTTAATGGAAACATAATTTCTTCATGACACAAAAATGTGAAAACCTGTATGTGTGTTAAATTAATGTCACCATTGTAGTGCCACGCTGTATAGATACATATCGGAAAATGTAGAATTATAGATAGTACAGTATATTCAGATGAAAAATATAGTCATTATTTTAATTTAAATGATTTGATAAAAAACAACCTGCAAAGTACGACCTTACACTTTGAATTTTTAAGACCTACTTTAAATACTTAAAGAAATTCAGTAATTTAATTATTCCATAATAAGAACAAAGTTGCTTAATTATTTGTTAAACCACACACATTTTAAATTATGTAACACACACCGAGTAGAAAACTAAGACTCAAGTTTCCACGTAAATAAAATACTTTAAGTTAAAATTTAGGATGCAAGATTTTTGAAATTTATCTGTTGTTTAAGAGTTCATTTTGAGGAAAACCTCTGTGCGTATAAAACTAAGTTACTCAAGAAATTAATATCATTAAAATATTTTATGAAAAGATCTTACAGGTGACCGCACAAATTCTTAACACTTTGACTTTTAACAATGCATTTATGAATATACACCGTAAGGGTCAATTTTGTAAATCACAGTTGCAAGACACGTGTGGTTCATTGTACTATGACCCCAGCTTAAGAACTAACCTCCGAACTTCTTTAAAGGTCCATAAAACCGTTATAAACACGTTCATGTAGGATTGTATTGGTATGACTTTTCTACTGTTTATGATGCCAATAAATTTGGTCGTAATGTAAATGAGTCAGTAGGTCAACAGAACCTTAAACTATTTATGGAATGTGTGATAAAGTGGTAAGCGTAACACTGCTGCTTTTGAAAATTGTACTACAATTGGTCTTGTAGATGGAAAAAAAAACTTTCGGCCTTCAAAATTACTTTAGGACTCGAGATCTAACAAAAATTTAAGGAATTGCTTAGTAGTGCAAATGAGTCCTATTTTTAGCATTTTCTATAATGAGATTCCGTTAGTCAAATAATATCTAGGCTTTTCGTATAATTTAAAACTCAGCATATCCTATTATCAGCATTTTTACCTGATTTCTTAATGAAGCTTGAGATAAATTAACCTTTAGCCATGAAAAAATGATGATAGTATTTTTTTCTATGTGGGAGGAGTAGGAAATTTCCCCCCATCCCATTACTTTAGTGCTGGTAGATTAATTATCTCTCATTTTTTATCCTTTGTGACTGTTTGGTAAATTATCTGAGTATTTTTTTGGTATTGGTATCGAACTGTCTTCATATTGCGTTCAGTGCGTTGATTAACTTATTGCTGAAATAACAATAATATTTTGAAGAATGCCTTATTCCTTGTCTGAATCATGAACTTGTCTGATTCTGAATCTTTACTAGTATATTGTATTGTATTTAATTATATAACGATTCATACTAAATTATTATTGAAAGTGATGTTGCAAACACTTAAACATAGAGAACGAGTGTCTAAAACTGATAAAGGCATTAAATAGTTTCTTCAAATACGTTACAGTTTTAGCAAATTTGAGTGGTTCCTACTTATGCAAATGTAACGGTTTGCTGTAAACGTCTGGCTCGCTCAAACACGGCTTATCGCGACCACTTAACTTAAATACATCTGTGACTTGAATTTCTTTAAGATTAAAATTAAAACCTCTGGTAACGAAAGTATTAGTAAGGATAACATACAAATTGGATTCGCTTAATTGGTATTAGTTATGCAAAAAGGCATTTTTGGTTACTTCTATTTGCTCAAGCTACTGTATAATTTAGTTTTCTGGGTAATATAGAGCTATAAAATGTAGTCAATTGACCAAGTCTTGGTAATTTGGAAATATTATGTTCAACGAACGAAATACGCTAATTGGGACAAAGGAATTACAATGTTTAGAGATTGACCACTGAATTCATACTCACTGATCAATTTGTGATTGTGGAATTCATTTCCGGTACCTACTGCGGGTATTTATAATCTAGCATATAATCGTCTCACTGCTGGGCGCAGGCCTCTTCCATATAGAGAACGCTTGCACGCTTGCTCTCTGCGGGTTGGCGATTACAGATCCCAAATTTTGGAATCCTGGTTTCCTCACGATGTTTTCCTTCACCTTTTATCAGAAGTGTCTTAGAATTATTAAGAAAGTAAATATGACTTTGAAAAGTTACATTGGTACTTGACAGAGTTCGAACCTGCAACCTTGTGCATACAAATACTTTAATCATACATACAAGATATAACCATCGTCGCAGGACTTGTGACCCGCCAAATGATAGACATTTAAGCCAATTTGTTCCGTCTATATTTTATTCTTGATTTCCTACTAAAACATAAGGCTATGTATCTGCTTGTATACTAGTAATAGACATGTGCCATTTTTGTTCACTTTTAAACTTCTGTCCTACATTTTAAGGTCAGTTAGACAGTTCCATCAAACTCTTCTACATGAAACTCGGTTTACGGTCTACCCTTATTAACTGTAATCATTCTCGTAACACTTAATAGTTTCCAAACATTCTTTCGCGGGCTCGTAAACTTCAGTTCGTGGTAGATAACGATAATAATTCTCACGCAAGTCACTTGAAGCGGGAATTAATTTAAAAGTTTTTCGATTTTGTGTTTAATAGATAACAGGAGAGTGCGTAGACTTTTTGTGGTGGGAAATTCGTCGGCGATATATAAATTAAGTTCTGTAAGAGTTAGAGTTAGTTCATTGAAACATAAAACAGTTTTTGAAGATTAATTCTAGTTTTTTTCACAGATAAATTTTGCAAAAAAATTAATTAGAGGTTTTGAATAAATTAACATTTTCATTAAATTAAAATGTTATAGCTTTTTTCAAGTAATTTGGCAAACGTTTATACTTTTAAAAAATACTTTTTTGCATAAAAATATCTTATAATAAGTTCATTTCCAACATAAATACATATTTCCATACACTAAATACTACGACATTTCAAACACAAAATACTTGTAAAGACCTACATCACTATCAAACATAAACGTCCTAAACATTACAATGCCCGTACTATGAGCTCTTAAGGTACTACCGTTGCCATCGTGCAAGCGAGACAGCGCTCTACATTCTGTCTAGCGGCGTCTCGCTTCCCCAACGGCAACAGTCCTGCTTTGAGAGTTATAAAATAAAATTCAATATTATTTACGTGAAGGTATGCCTGTCGTATTCAGATATCAGGAAGTCTTTCACTGTGACCCATTTCAATCAATTGTCTGCTGTACTTACATGGAAATGGCTTTTTAGCTGTTTCGTAGCAAAGTTCATACATACAATAATCCTTACAATTTCTTGTTACACTTACTGGAATTGTGAAACATCTAGGTACTTGGTTTGAATTTTGGATACCTAAATGAATGGTTTGATTAAAAAATACACTTTCCAATTGTCTAACAAAATAACTGAAATAAAAAAAAAAACAAAATTAATGATAAATCTAAAAACAACACAATAATCTATTATATACAGCATTTCGTGCTTCGTCGTTTCATAATTTGTTTACAAAAGAAGTTTGTACAAACGAGCCGTGGTTTAAATAATCACCTGTCTTGCCAAAAGAAACGCAAAATCCACTAAAACTAAAATATTTACATAACAAACTTGAAGTGATATCTCTTTGCTCAAAGGAATGAAGGCTTCGTGCTTAGAATATTAACGTTCATCACTCACTGAGTTTTATGATTAAAAAACCCAACATTCATCATTTTATGAAGCATGAGTTACGGTTTTATTTATGGTTAGTTAGGCAACAGAATATTACATCACCTGGGTTCATACCCATATTTTGCTACAAAATATAAATCAGATGTGAAAAGGGTACGTCAAAGTTAAAATATAGAGCTGAAACTCTACATAACATTTATAACTGAAAATGCTATAAATGAATAAATAATCAAATCATTTCTAAAGGCAGAACCTTCGTTCAACAATTTAAATAAAACCTATTATCTAAAAGAACCTACTGAAGAAAAAACACGTACTGTGAATAACAAAGTTCGTCACGTAGCAGATCGGCTACGACATTGTAGTTGACGTAGCGATGACGTGAGAAATGTCGTAGGCGATGCTACGTCTTTTGTTTATTCGCGACAGTATGGCGTAGCACGTTTCTGTTTCTTTTTAATATTGTTTGTCATTGAAAAGGAAATATTGTCCTGTATGATTTTAAATACAGAGGTTATTTTATTGGTGATGGTATGTGATGTTTATTGATATTTATTAACTAAGTCTCCCCTGTACTAAAGTAACTGCATCGTTTCAAAATTCAATCATTCCAAATGATAACTAGCTAATATAAGCTATGTCACATATTCATCATCATCATCATCATCATCATCAGCCGGAAGACGTCCACTGCTGAACAAAGGCCTCCCCCCTAGAACGCCACAATGAACGACAACTCGCCAATTGCATCCACCGGGTGCCCGCCACTTTGACGATATCGTCAGTCCACCTGGTGGGAGGCCTGCCGACGCTGCGTCTTCCGGTTCGTGGTCGCCACTCGAGAACCTTTCTTCCCCAACGGTTATCGGTTCTTCGAGCGATATGGCCTGCCCATTGCCACTTCAACTTGCATATTCTTCGAGCTATGTCGGTGACTTTAGTTCTTTGGCGAATTTCCGTATTCCGGATCCTGTCGCGCAAAGAAACCCCGAGCATAGCTCTCTCCATAGCTCGTTGAGTGACTCTGAGCTTCTCCAAAAGGCCAACCGTTAGCGACCACGTTTCAGCGCCATATGTCATCACTGGCAACACACACTGGTCAAAGACCTGCGTCTTCAGACACTGCGGAATTTTGGACGAAAAGATGTCGCGTAGTTTCCCGAACGCTGCCCATCCGAGTTGGATTCTTCGGGCGACCTCTTCGTCGAAGTTGGACCGGCCTAACTGAACTATCTGTCCAAGATAGACGTAGTGGTCGACAACTTTGAGAGTATCATTCCCAACAATAACCGGTACAGGTGCGACATGGACATTGTACATGATCTTGGTCTTGTCCATGTTCATTTTAAGACCCACCTGTTGGGAAACGATACTGAGGTCGCTGAGCATAGTATTAAGCTCCTCCAGCGACTCTGCCATGATCACTATATCATCGGCAAAACGAAGGTGAGTGATGTATTCGCCATTGATATTGATGCCGAACCCGTTCCAGTCCAAGAGCTTGAAGACGTCCTCCAACGCACTTGTGAACAGTTTCGGAGAAATAACGTCTCCCTGTCTCACACCACGCTGCAGTTGGATTGGCTTCGTGCTCTCGTCCTGTAACCGAATTGACATTGTGGCTTTACTGTACAAACACTTCAACACCTCGATATACCTATAGTCGATATGACATCGCTGGAGGGACTGCAATACAGCCCAGGTTTGATTGAATCGAAGGCTTTTTCATAGTCCACAAACGCTAAACACAGTGGCCGATTATACTCTTCGGTCTTCTGTATAACCTGGCGGAGCGTGTGAATGTGGTCCATGGTGCTAAAGCCTTTTCGGAAACCAGCTTGTTCGGGAGGCTGGAAGTCATCGAGCCTGCGTTCGAGACGGTTCGTAATGACCCTCGAAAACAACTTATACACATGGCTCAGGAGCGAGATGGGTCTATAATTCTTCAACAAGGTGTTGTCGCCTTTTTTGAAGAAGAGCACCACCACACTCCTGTGCCATGATTCTGGCGTAGTACCCTCGAGTATGACGGAATTGAATAGCCTCTGGAGGACTAAAAGTACCGGTTTTCCACCCGCTCTCAGAAGCTCCGTTGTAATTCCGTCATCACCTTGTTGTTTTTAAGTTGTTTCAGAGCCACTCTAATCTCGTACAGGCTGATGTCTGGGATATCCTCAGTATAGTGCCGGGTCAGTTTGGCTCTAGCGTCCTGAGCCACACTGACAACGGGTTTACGTGTCGAAGTGTACAGCTGTCCGTAAAACCTCTCGAGCTCCCTCAATATCTCCGGTTTCGATGAGATGATACTGCCATTGTCGATCTTCAGCTTCGTCATTTGGCTTTTCCCAACAGAGGAATTTTTCGCGAACACTTTGGAGCCCTGGTTCCGCTCAATTGCGTCCTTTATACGGGCAGTATTAAAGGAGCGCAGGTCGTGACGCGTGGAGTTAGAAATTCGCCTATTGAGATGACCGTATTCCGACATATCAGCTGAAGATTGCAATCTCATCTCATTCCGGGCTTCCATTAGTTTAATGGTTTTATTGGAGAGCTTCTGAGGTTTTCTTCGGCGTGGGGTCCTAAAGAACTGGAAACCCACTGCTTGGACAGCTTCCACCAACCCGCTGTTTATCTCGTCCGCAGTTTCGCATTCGGCTAGGCACTGGAAGCGATTACGCAGTTCGAGTTGAAAGGTTTCGGGATTCTGGATTTGGGCAGGACCTGGACGGAGCGTGGACTTAATCAGACGAGATCGTTCAAGCTTTACATTGATATTCAGTGTGCCTCTGACAATGCGATGATCGCTGCCGGTTTTCACCCTCCCGATCACAGAGACATCACTGAATATACGCTTCTTGGTCGTCATGATGAAGTCGATCTCATTTTTGGTTGAACCATCGGGGCCAATCCACGTCCACTTCCTGGATGGTCGCTTCTGGAAGAAGGAGTTCATCAAATAGAGTTCCTCCTTCTCCATAAAGTCGACCAGCCGCTGGCCCCTCTGGTTCCGCTGCCCATATCCAAACGACCCTACTCTCAACTCATCGCCATTCTGAGTGCCCACCTTAGCGTTGAAGTCTCCCATAACAACGGTGAAGTAAGATTCGGAGGCATGTATGGCTTCGGAGATCTCCTCATACATAGCCTCTACTTCATCGTCAGGGTGTGTCGAGGTCGGCGCATATACCTGGATGACCTTCAACGAATACCGATCGGTGATTCTGAGTATCAGGTACGCTACCCTGCTTGACACACTATCGACTTTTATCACGTTGTTAATGAGAGACTTACGGACGAGGAACCCGACACCACCCTGGGATTTTCGGTCTCCTTCCCGAAAGAAGAGCATGTTGCCGGAATCTAGGATTATCGTATCCTGCCCCTCTCGTCGGATTTCAGATAATCCCATGATGTCCCAACGCAACCTGCTCAATTCTTCCTCCAGCTCGACAATCTTCTCGTCAGTCCGCAGCGTGCGGACGTTGTGCGTTGCCAGGGCCAAAGTCCGGTGGGGGCGGTAGCGTGAAATCCACCGGGGATTCTTAGCACCCCCTGCTCCTCCGTTACCTGACCCGCTACCATAGCCAGGGATAGAGGAGCTGCCGGGTACTGGGGGCCGTCGTGCCGTTTTGTCTGTCATTATGGGGGGGGGGGTTGCCATAATCCCCACGCTTGGCAGGCGACTTGGGGATCGCAGTATTGTTGTGATAGTAACAGAAGACGCTGCTGCCCATCTTCTAGATTTTTCCCTTAGTCGCCTCTTACGACACCCACGGGAGGAGTGGGGGTGGTCAATTCTAAGCCGGATACCACACGGCGTCACATATTATATCCCGTATAAACCGTTTAACATATCAAATCTAGCTCCAACTTACCATCACCACCCCGCTATCCCTCGAGGTTACCTTAAATATTGCCAAAACAAAGGTTTCCTATAACAAAAAGACGAAAATTCTTCTCAAGTTACCATTCAGCACATCAATCAAGGAACACATCCCCCATACATCGGCAACACACCGCCTCCTCCATTACGTATGCAGCCTTACGGGTCTCCTGGCAACAACCTGACAATTGTTCCGACATATCAAACCTTCTTGTTTCGCATCCAATCAATTGGCGATCCCTTTAGGGACAGACTTAAATATTCATTGTTGGACGCATGGGATTTGGTTACGAATATGTTTTGGATAATTTTGGGTTTTTGTGTGTAGAAAGGGTGAATGGATGCAGATTGACAATTCGAGTGGTGGGGAGATGATGAGAAGGAAAAAACCTTTTCCTGTAGTACACCTGATGGACTTTCGCTCTTCCCCTGAGGAAGTGTCTGTCAGTCGGATTCTTATAACTTTGGGGAAATTTCAAGAAGAAAAATTAAGCCTTTTGGGCAAAAGCTTCAGGGTGGCGGTAGGCTCAAAAATTGATAAATAAAAGGAGTTCATCAAAATCAATAATGTTCTGTAGAAGTTTCAAGTCCAAAGCACTGTAATTGGATGGCTACGCTAACAACGTTCTCTATGTCAATATTACGGTTGTATTTGCTCCTATTTCGATATTTATAGTGCTTTTTTTCTATCCTTTATTGTTACACAAATAACAACATAAAAAAAACCTTTTCCATACCTATACAATTTTGGTAATCATATGTAATTTTTCGGAGCGTACATGTTCGTATTGTTATCTTGCCAACCTTTTTCCATTGGCTTCGGATGATATCGTAGCTCATTATTTAAAGCACGACTTTAAAAAATATGATAAAATCTATACCTTTTTTACCTGACCCTTTGAATTTTGCTCCGGGGAGCCATTACTGTTTACCCAGTCAGATAACTAAAAGCCTTGAAACAGACTTAAAATTAACAATATACGTAGTAAGTACAAAATATATTTTAGGCCCTAACCTTGGGTATAACTAGGGTCTTAACTAGATAGAGCTAGGAGCTGAACATTAATTCTTAATCAACGTTCGAGTCTTGACGACTTTAATCCTATAGTTTTTAAGTTGCTTTAAGCCATGTATAAGTCAAAAGCAAATTTCCAACAAAACTAAAATTACACAATACTTAAAGGAAAATGAAATAAGTTGATTATTTTGAGTGTTTTGACATTTTACCATGAAGCCGTTCTTGTATCAGTTTTTGGGTAAAACCAAAAATATCTTAGTGTCGTCTAAACTTATATTTTTTGTAAACAACATTGTGCAGTGCATGGTAGAATGTTTGTATTTCTTTTTCTCCTTATCAGTAAATAAAAAACTAAACTCTTGTATAAAGATAAGAAGAATAAAATATCGCCTAAATAGCGAGTAGAATAAAATAGCGACTAAATTGACGATATCTGCTACTATATATATAGTTTAAGATAGGAGATAATTATTTTATACACACTACAATATTATGAAATCGTTGTTGTAAGTATTTAAGCTATGGTTATTAATTTTAATAATTGTAGATTCTTCATTAAGTGTCACTCAAAGGTTGAATAATAAACTATCAAGGTAAAAAAAACTAAACTAACAATTTGATGTAAACTATATTATTATATTCTCAATTAATACGATATTCAAGGCGTCAAAGTCGGGCCAAAAGAATGGGTACAGGCAAATTACCACCACTTAGATTATAATCCGGGATAATCCATGAACACGCACCCTGGCAAGTCTAAATGGTTTAGAAAATAGATTAAATTTAATGATGTGATCCCAATTTCGGCTTTTAGCCCTTAAGTAATTTAATACTTGGGAGATCCTGTGAGATGGGCGAATGAAAATGGACCGTTAATGTAGTTAGTGCTGGGTATCTAATGTTAATTTAGTTTCTTTTATTAGTTGCCTAATAATTTTGTCCCTGTGTGTAATTGTTTGAACTAATTGGTACCCTTTTGCGGGGTTATTCAGAGTAGTTTACTAAATTAGCTTTTACGTTGATGATTAATTAAAGGAAAAGTACTTTTTCATATATTTTACAAGCAATTTTTTTTCATGAAACGGACAACCAATTCAAGGACCTTTTGCTAATAAAAAATAAAATAAAAATCAAGATAAACAGCGCAAAAAAAAATGTTTGTCGAAGAATCCAAATCCAAAGTTTTCCGTCGAGAAAGTGGAATCGACGTTATTGGACAAGTGAAATACTGAATACCCTTGGCAAAGGGAAAGGGTGCGGATGGGGTGCTAAATGTCTTTTCCAAGTCATAAATCTTCGATTAAAATCGAGGGCCAGTAATTGAGCGTGCAATTTATAATATCTTGGTCATCAAACGATTTTAAGAGAATCTTATTTTACAACTTTTTCTTTGTAATGGCTATTAAGTAGTGTTGCTTTTGTTTTAGGTTATTTTGCTAGATGTGACCTGTAGGGTATTAGGATTATACTTATGAGTAGTATACTGCTATATGAGTAAAAATAAATATGCACTCAACTTCAGTAGTGGATGAAATATGTATTTACAACTTGAAAAAAATATTAAAAAGCCTTAATGTTGTTACATAACTGTCGAAATACCTAGTCATGCATACTTCTTCAAAAGCAATTTATTTTCAAACATCTCTTGTACTGCAACCTATTTTTATTTAAACACAAAACCTGGAGTGCTTTTAACTAAATTACGTCGTAAATAAAATAATACAGAAAATTCAAATCCGATTTAAACAGCAAAGGCTTAAGTCACTGCTCAGTTGTTTTTGCTTCGCTTAGTATCAAGAAAAGGCACAAAAGAGCTCTAAAGAATTCGGGCCGAACTGTGGCTTGAACAGCTAACCTTTTAAATTGCAGTGACAAAATAAAAACGCTGTAAAATATTTTAAATTTATAAAGGTGTGAACATTTTGTGGTGTGGACTCGACTGGCTTTTGCAGCGATGGAAAAATGTTCTTGTTACTTGTTTTAGTACTTGAGCGTCTAAGTAAAGTAGAGCGAACCACTTGGAAAGGAAATAAGTAAAAGATTATGGAATCAAATAACGCAAGAAAATATTTTACTGGTATATTTGTAGTTATATATCAAGAAATAAATGGTTGACAGTGAAGGAAAAATAGTTTATAGTTTGGTGTTTATTTTCATTTTAGTCATTAATTTAGATTCGATATTATTTGCATTCTAACATATGATCGTTCGGGCTCGCAAATTTATAAGTCGGCTTACCTTAATAATAGTAATAAAACTTTGTGTAAAATTTATATAACTTATGTTTGTTATTATATTTCCATTTAAATGTCACTCCATTAGTTTATTATAGTTTTAGGCTACTCAAGCCATACTACCATACACAAGAAACTATGTAAAACTACCTACGAAAATTATCCACAGCCCTTTTAAGAGTTCTAAAAGCCCATTCATAAATATTTCAAAAATAATGCAAGCAATATTTCATTGAATTATTTTAACAAACAGTATAATGGTCCGTACATCCGCCGTTAAACACCTTTGTAGGCAACAGTACTGCCAATAAATTAAGCCTTATTTAAACATTTTGTTCCGAATGAATTTAATTATACATTTGCTCACGCAACTGTACGTGGCCTTTAACAATGCTTATATTGTCTTTAAATTGAATTTTAAATGCAATTTAAGATGGGCACTGTATACATTTTGTGTTCACTGTCAATTGTTTTTTGAACTTGTTTATTTTTGTCTGTTTGGTGAATACTCAAAAGCTTTTGAACGTATTATACATATTGTGACTTTATCTTGATCAGAAATAGCTCAGGAGTAACTGAATTCCTGTTTGCCTAATTTTGGCTGTCATTATTCCCTTCATACATGCTCTTCGGTTTCGGGTATTCTTGACCTGGCCTTTTTTCAAGACGTCTCCGAGTTGGTCAAGTAATTTTTCTTAACATCTCCTTTATCGTCTGGGCTTGAAATGGTGCATATAATTTATAAAATTTTCTTTCTCTCTTCTACATTTAAACTCCTACTTAAGTGCAACGATAAACGCAAAGAACTCAAACGAAAGGTTTAAAGATTTTTATAACGTGTAGGCTCTAGCCCGATTGTATCACAGAAAAAAAAATGTAAATATTCAGAATTCAATTCAAAACCTTATTTATTTGCAAGGCTTATGTAGGACTTCATAAGAATGGTTGTAGTATTCACCTTATTACTTTTGACAGCTTTGATCTTTGTGAATAAAGCCGCAGACATTTAAAATTTTGGTAGCTATGGGTACTTTAAATTTGCTATTATTCTAGGTGTAAGTAAGCAGTCTAGTCAAAAAGTAAAGGTTAAAGAAGTGCGAATTGATGACTAACAAAGATACAGAAAACAAACATTATGAAATAAAAAATAGTAATGGATTTAGAATTATTCATAATTTGGCAATTTTTCGATAAATATGAAAAAAAATAATGCATTAATTGATTTTGTGAATTTATAAATGTATTTACTCTTAAACCTTGGTATGTTGTTGTTTATTTCATTTGACCTTTTACAGAAAAAACGATTTAGGTACATGACTGGGTGGTCGTCTTAAAAGGGTCAGCCAATTAGATGGGCTTAAGTTGTTCTAGAATCTAGACCGTCCTTCTTAGTATAACCCTTTATTCAAGCGACTTATAGATAATGACCGTTTAAAAGAACTATGCTTATTTTTTAATGTATTTTAAAATTAATACCCTTTAAATTTAGGTAAATAAAATATCTTGAACAATTTATATTATTATTGGTTTCTTAAATCAACGCGAATGTTAGAGCTAAAATCAAATTAAAACCGCGACAAAATCCGTAAAAAAGTAGTTTTATTTCAATTTATTTATTCTTTAAAATTTTAACTGCTCCATATAGCAACCGTAGTATGTTTTATTATTAGGCTAATATTATTATGGTTCAATGCAAACTAATTGAAAAAAACTCTAGTAAACTTTTAGACTGAACATAATTTATTCCAGCCAGTGATTGACGGAATAGATAAGTAATTGGCGATCTCAATGTAAAAAGTTTGAAAGTAAATTGTTTGTTGATAATGTTATGTAACAATTAGCAAAAAAAAAATTACCAGTTTAATAAAAGTTTATTTTGGTTGGTGCACTTAACAATAACAATATGGTCTATATTGCCATAGACGACTTTTGATCTTTAGTCTTAATCTTATCGTTCTATAAAATTTCAACTTATTAAATCTCAAAATAGAAACAAAATAGTCTAAACATCTAAACTTAAAGTTAAATAAAAAAAATATATAATAATTTCCTCATTTCTTTTTTCTAAAGAGGATAAACATAAATACAGAAATATTTATTTCTTATTATTTTACCAATATCTCAGAACGGATTAACGTCGAAAAAATATAAGGTGACTCCTAGTAGACATTGTGAAGCTTTAAGACACAGCTTTAAGTTTCTTTGTTCTTGTTTTTAAATAAAATAAATAATGATGTTTATTTTTTAAATAATATATTTTGAATCAGAAGCAGAACCAGGCGCATCAATTATTATATCTTTAAATAACATAAATAAAAGTAAAAGTGGATATTGTTTTCCATAAAGCCTTTTTGAAGTTCAAAGCTAAATTTTTACCTTAGTTCATCACAATCGGTTGTGTGGTTTAGCATGAATGAGTAACAAACAACCATTCATACAAACAGAGTTACTTTCGCATTATATTTTCCTTTAAAAATATGTAATGGACTGTTATTTAAAAAAATAAATATTTATAATTACGGAACAAGTATTCAGGCCGAATATTTCTCATGTTTTTAAAGCCTACATTAAAATAAGGTTACATTACGTACTGAACACAATTCCTGGAATCTCATAATGTGGGTTATTAATACAACATGATACTTAATTTTAAAAGGGTTTTTGTTAAATACGAGTTTAATTATATACAAACAGCTACAGTATAAAGTTCCAGGCATAATATTATGATCAAAAAAATACAAATACAGAAAATAACATTTTTTATTTCAATAACATGTTTAATTATGGTCGTATTTTTATTCAATATAGCACTTAACGCCAATTATGACGAAGAACACCCTTTGTTTTTAACTTCACATTTTTAATTTTAGTAAGAATATTAAAAATTTTAAGGCGCGATGTCTATTTTCTTAAAATAAAAACCAATTCCGGCGAATTTTCAATTCTAAAGAGACTGCAATTTTTAAATTAATTTAAGCATTTTAAAGTAAATGTGTAATGAAGTTTCATTCATGTTTGGAAAAGTAATGAAAACCCACTATTAGCTAATAATTAGCTGCCCACTTCATTCACTCTCATACATTCCACAAAAGATTCTCAATAATTAATAAAACGTCCATCGGAATGAGGGTCGAATAAAAACAAGGATTACGTAATGGAAATCGTTGAGTCGTGCTAACTGTTATCTCGTTTTTAAACGAATCGCTTTTTATGTCCAAGCATTAATTTCCATTGAATAGAAATCAGAGAATCAATGTTTTAGGGACTTGATTGCCAGGATTAATTATAATTGAGATAATCCGTGCTTGATTCAGTATGAAGTATTTAATCATGATTTAGAATTCCTAGAAATCAGTCTGAAAACTAGTCTAGACTGTTCTGTACATTTTTGAGCATACCTTTTTGAAATTTTGATTTAATAATATTATTGGAAAGGCATGTGAATAAAAGAGTGATGCATTTGGGTGTGGATGGCTGGAGAGGAAGAGGAAGGCCGAAAAGGTGGTTTGACTGTGTGAGAGATGATATGAATGAAAAAGCGGTGAATGAGAGTATGACAGGTAATAGAGTAGAATGGAAGGAAAAAACTTGGTGCGCCGACCCCAATTATTTTGGGAAAAGGGTAGGAAGAAGAAGAAGATTCGAAGGAGAGCTTGTACCGCATTTTTTTAATCTTTTTATGGCATTGTGTTATCTAATTCAGAACCAATCAAAAACTAAGCTAATTCGTTTCTTCTTTTCATGTAAACAGCCACTACAGAATATTTTTTACAAGCTAGTGTTAATTCATATTTAAATAGAGTTTTACATAAATGCTTTTTTATCTACGAAAACTCAGGTCAAAAGGTTGTACTCAATTGAATATTTTTATTATTCAGATGAATTTGTGCAATTCAAATCAATTATTAAATTGAAAATAGCTTTGAAATATTTTTAAAGACTTCAATAAGATCAAATATTCATTCGGGTTCGAATTCAATTTATTGATATCAAATAATAAAAACTTTAGATCGTAAAGTTTTGGGAGTAACTCAGGTAAATAAATTAGATTTCTAGTATAAAGTTAAAAGTTCTGCTAAGAGCTTATTGGTTTACAAAATTGGTTACTTTTGAAATAACTTTTACTATAATTTAATAAAGCATTATTGTTAGAAAGCACAATGCACACTTTTAAGGTATACGTTAAATTCGTTTATGGTTGTTGATTTGATTTTAATTTTATTGGGTCTACTTTTTAACTTTTACTTTGTACTTCTAAGATTAAACAAGTAAAAAAGTGTTTTTGTAAGCTTGTAGATATACCGCCCAACTTCTACATTTCCCAATATATTTTATTGATACCACTTACACAAAAATAAATAAACCACCGTAGAAAATTGATCACCTCCTCCAAATATCAATTTGATTTTATCCCAAGTTGTGTTCCGACTAAGACTACATTGATCGATCGCGTACAACGAGACAGCTAATTCGTCCTCTAAACCGCCTTTCACGGGACTAATCATCCGCTAACTGTAAACACTGTTAAATCCTTAGAACTACTACTAGATATTACTTGAAGAAGAAAAGGGAAACACAGCAAAGCCAATTGTGCAGCAGGAACACTTATAATGATCTTAGCATGAAATATATATATATATATATATGTGTGTGTAGATATATAGGGATATCCCACAAAGTATGGAACATAGTGTGTCCAGAAGACACTTAAAAGTATCTTCGAGTAAATCATGTATTATAATATGTTCCGTATCCAATCTTTTTGAGACACACTATATAATATGCAAGCACAAAATGCTTTGATGACATCCTTAAAGTTTCGGGTCGACTCTGAATTAGACTATCGCAGGACCTTAGATAGTGGCACGGTAAAAGGGAGGCCTCTGCCCAGCAGTGGGAAGAAAAATGCTGTGGAGATATATATATATTTAAAGTCCTATAGAAGGGTACATAATAGTGAGCCTTGGATACGACGCGATTAGCTTTGCTGTGTACCTAACTAGAACACTTTTCCATTAGACTTGGCTTCGATTGGCTCCAGCGAAGCGCCCCCGCCTAAGGCACTCTCAGACTTTTGTTCGAACGTCAACTACCTTCTAAATGAAAAGGTTTAAATAAAACCCGAATGAATGTACGGAATGAATGAATAGACAGGTTGACGTGAACGTGTTTCTAAGAGGCTGTGTGAAAGGCTTGGGACGGTAAATATGGTTGGTTTTGCTATGTTATGCTTTTTCAGGGACTTGAATGCTGAACTTCAAAGAACGTGGCTGAGTTCCTCCTTGCTTGAATCTTAGGAACATGACATTAATTTAGAAGTCATGAAAAAATTCATTTGGATATTTATTTTTTGATGTCGAAATGTTTATTTCTTAATAAGTTAAAATAAGCATATTGTGATTTTTTCGAGCCTTTGAACAGTTTTACAATACAATATTTTCACTGTTTGGCAAGCTGGTGATAACTTTACCTATAAATAATGCCAATGACTGCTTTGACTAGAAAGCCAATGA
This sequence comes from Autographa gamma, assembly GCA_905146925.1. Taxonomy (NCBI): domain Eukaryota; kingdom Metazoa; phylum Arthropoda; class Insecta; order Lepidoptera; family Noctuidae; genus Autographa; species Autographa gamma. The sequence continues at coordinate 9,638,903 of LR989856.1, read as the reverse complement.
CAGTGATTAAAGGGAGATAATAGAATTATCTTCAACAAATGAGTATTACTTTAGCTAAGTAGATTTATAGGTACAAAGACCAATTTATCAATCAGAATTCATCTACATCTATAAGCCACGGATCTCTAAATGACTGATTTCGAATACGTTGAATAGATGTACAGACAAAGGGTGTTCCTTGGCTTATCAATAGGACCGGTACCGCTTATCACCAACATTCTCCAATCGGGTGGCGTCATAGAGTACATGAAAGTAAAAGGTATAGAGTGCGCACTGCGCGTATCACTAAAAGCCCATTGTGCCGAGCGTAAGTCATTTCTAAGCAGGATTTTGTGCATTCGTTTACTGTTTTTTTTTCCCTTGTAATCACATAATTAAATAAACCAACTTTTTGGTGTAATATTAGTTTTGATCTAGTTCTTTTCAAAATATAGTGCTCTGCTTTGATACTAATCGGTCGCAGAACTAGTTCATACTAGTGCCTACAGTTCATACCCTTATATGCGCGCTCTATATATCTTATCCATCCTCTAAGGCCATGTACTCATTCATACGAAGCTACCTCAGTTTGCCACCATTCGGATATTGTATGCTCTATTTTGAGTTTCGGACGCAATCACCGTAGCAACAATGCTCACTCGAACCAATGAAAAGTTTATGCATTGTAAACTTTATTCCTCTGACTTAAAGTTGCTTTTGGAAAATCTGAAATCGATTTTCAATAGCTAAATTAATTTGTTTACGTTTCCTCGGCTGACAATTGAAATATTAGTTTTAAATTACTCCGGCACTAAGGAATAATTCATGAGACGGAAACGTTTACAAATAAACATTTTCCAACCGATTGAACGTGGAGTTATGACGTTTCGTACCTACTCTAAAACTGTTTGCCTACCTATTTGGCATTTACTGCTGACGGAGATGGCTGGACGAACTGTACTTCTTTGATAATGAGTGATTAACCACAACCCAGAGATAAGTGGGAATCGTAGAGAGGCCTTTGCCCTGTACTGGGAATGAAATGGCTAGTCTGGCTGTCTATCTTGTCGCAAATAAAACCTTTGTAAATGTTTGGTAGACTATATATATCTGTCTTGAAAGAAAACTATCCTTATTATACGTAATTTAACATTATAGTTATATATTTATTTCAGTATATGCAACTACTGAGGGCCAGCAGCAACGTGCTTCATTACCGGTTCGGATAATAATCAGCTTTTGATGGAAATGCATTCTGTTGATTATTCAAATGCCCGTGATTTAATTGATTATTAGTACTAAACCATTACTTCAGGTATAAGAGATTTAATATGTTATGTAATAAAAAGGATACGTACTTAGTAGTGAATTTTATTGTAACTAACTTATAACGAGATTTATGAATACTCATTCTTGTGAGTATAATATCTCGTCTTTTAAGTATTTAAAAACATCTCTAAGTGGTAAAAGACATCGTGGATGACCCTGACAAAGATGGCGGCACGAGTTGAACTCCTTTGATGAGGAGAAGTTTACCACATGACTAATTAAAGATAAATAAAATGAGGGTAGAGAGCCCTTAGCCCTGCATTGGGACAGTAAAAATGACTAAAAAAAAATGCTTAACGACCTTTGGTACTAAAGGGAAGATTAAAAAATAAGATCAACTTTAAAAAATGGTCTTTAATTAAATCATCTTAGATCACAAACAATATTATCTAATTCTATTATTTATAATGTTAGCTACAATTTTTACAATTTGTTCTTAAGTAATTAAATTATTGCCAATGTAAGAACAAAACTTCTTAAAATCATTATTTTAAGTTTTTAGATTGGCAATAATTTATTTAAGTGGTAGATTTTTTATGGATTTAAATATTAGAAACGTGATTGTTTTGAAATGTAGTTTTATTCTAGCTTTATTTTAACTTTACCCTGGAACTTAGGATATATTTCTATGCATCATTGGCACAGATTTTTCCTCTATATACTTCACTCCCGACTTTTTAAATATAAATAGAGAAACTGAGTCCAAAAAACCATTTTACAATCATTGATTGAAAGTAATTTAATTTAAAAGTATATCAGGAAATCAGTCTTAACCAATAACAAATGTTTACCTCACTAAAAACTTTAGTACAATTTATTTTTTTAAATGAAAATCCGCAACGCTTATTGAAATCAACAGTCCAATTAACAATTTATTTAAAACTAAACATTAAAATGAATTAACAGTCAGGATAAACGGGTTCATCTCGATGTTACACATCCGGTTCAACACTATTATAATTATATCAGCAATTTTTACAAACACTTCGATCATTAAAAACTATAACTCATTGTTTTATCGATTATCCAAATCGATTCACCGAATTCAAATATCGAGCACTCACTTCACCGGTTAAGAATTCAGTTATCAAATCGTATCACCGAATTCAAATATCGATCACTCACTTTGACAATTCACTTTTCGAACTTTCGAGTGTTTTTTTTATTGTTTATAAAGTTTAATGGTTTCACAGTCTCTTGTTTATTATTGATGTTTATACAATTAGTAGATATATAACACTGGTGATGGCTATTAGTGTCTGTGAGTCGTAACTGCTTGGCCACTGCGCACTGCCCTGCATCGCTGCAGGAGTTTCACCTGGGGAAGAAAAATAATGAATGTGAGTTACACATCAAGATTTCTAATGAAAGACCTAAACATAGAGGGGAACATAAGAATTCGGGAATATTTTTTTTTTATTTGCTTATTATATAGATCCCACTGCTGGGCAAAGGCCTCCCCTTCCTTCTTCCAAACCTCTCGGTTCTTGGCGATTTCTGTCCACGTGCGCCCAAGAATGTCCTGCAGTAAGATTTTAATTTCCCATAAGTGTAGTGGTTATTAGGGCAAAAATATTTCAATTATTGTACAGCAACAGTTATATACAATTCTTTATAAGACTAAAAAGTCTGAATGGCATTTAGTTGAATACTATATTTTTAGTCCTGAAATCTTTCAATGTTGGATGGAAATTGTATGTCACAGTAAATCACAGACAGACACAAAAAAAAACATAAATTGAAAAGATAAATAATTAAATGTCATTCTACTATCATCAAAAGATCTTGACATTTCTATGAATAAGTATTGAAGTCTGAAGTTATTTCCATATGTCTTTGATACATCTTTTGTGTAAACTCGATGTGATTTCAAAAGGTTGTTAAAGAAAATGAAAGCCGCTGTTGAAAATAGAAAGCTTGACAAGGTATACAAATCATGTAGGTTCAATGTGTATAGTCGACCAAACAAGTATAGTCACAACAAATCACAAAATCAACTTTACTACATTGACATAAAGGCGGTATTATTGTTTGAATTTTTCCGTACATTTGCTAAAGGTTGAACAATCAAATGTATGTTCTACCTAAGGGGCAAGCTGGTGTAAGAGATTGTCTTTTGTTTTCATTCAACGTAAATATTTTTAGTTATTTTAAAAAGAAAAAAATACCTCAATGAAGAATAAATAAGATACGTTACTATGTTCTCAAGATATTTTTTTTGTCTTAAATATATAAAATAACATAAAAAAACTAAGACACCTGAAATAAAAAAAAATGTAAACTAAATTAACCCTGAATTCTAAATAAAGACAACACTTATTTTAATTTTTATACAAACACAGTATTAAATATCTAACCGAATTTTAATGAAATTCACTTATACATAACAGGACATATTTAAGTTCGCCAGTATGTGATCGAATATAGTTTGCACTCATAGTCCGATGGGACGGCGCGGCGGTACGACACGGCCGGAGAGAAACCGGGCGCAGGACCAACGGCTTTACGTGCTTTTTGTGAACCGGCGGGACTCAATATAAAATTCATCTTTTTATTGTCTGTAGTATAAAGTTTTGGATAAAAATTCTGATCTGGACTGTTGGTCTAGTGGTTGGTGGCCTCGACTATTAAATTGGAGGTCACTGGTTCGAAAGAGATTTTTCTGTGGGCCCACAACAAATGGTTTTATGATGTGAATGATAAGTTCTGTGTCTAGTTGTAAATTATCAATCTTTAAATAATTCAGGAAAATATTAAAAAAAAAATATAGCTATGTTTATCAGTTGTCTGACGGCATAATGAACTGCCTCATTAGGAATCAGACTGCCGAACGTGATTTGTCCCAAGACATTATTTTAGATATATATTATTATTCATATTTTTTCAACATTCATATCGTAACCCGTAACTTAAGTCCGGTAATAAATAAATCTAGATTGCTTATCGCTTATAAGGTAGTGTTGGTATGTTTATTAGCTTTGTTTCTACTGTAAAACCGTACATAAACTTAAAACTTACTTGAATAATTTGTAAAACAACTATACTTTTTTATTTTTTTTACTACCCTTCATAAAGTTTGTAAAAATATTTAAATGAAACTTACAAAACCTTTTGCTCCAAAAACAACTCTTTTACAAAGAATATTTCCTGTTAAAATACCTGTAATGTCTTACATGTCTTATTGTTATATTAATATTTATTATTTAATTATATTATATTAAACATTATTTAAGGTAAACGCTTTGTTTTGAATTATTTATGTTAAGGACTTTATTCCCAGTTCTGTGAAATCTTTTTTCCTGAGATATTTTGGTGTCGGCTTCCAGTTTTACCGAATACAGTTTTTAAGTGAAGTAACTGCTGCCTAACCTCCACAGCATATTTTACAGACTAACGCTAAATCTTCTTTGTCTTTAAGTAAAAATATTGTATACTAATGTCGGACCATTTATAAATAATTTATTAAATCTACAAAACAAATGGTAAGCCGTATGCGATAGCAACATTACGTGTTAAAACACAATTCGGAATGCGTGAAAGCCAGTAAATAAAACATTACATAAACTCGACCATGGTGTTAAAAGTCAAAATATGAGAATATAATTATTTAAGTAAACACAATTATCGCAATACGGAAATATTTATTTTATTTTACGAGGTATAGTCACGAACACAAAGCTTTGTACTAACATAGTAACAGTATGACGTAACAGCTAACAAAGGCCACCTGTTTCATTATAACGCACCTAAGGTACTGTAAATATGTTTAAAAGGTACTATGGTTCCTGAAGGTCTATTTAAGAGTATTCAAAGGTTTCTTTCTAGAACTGTTCTACGAAAGATAATGATGAGCTTGTTTTTAGATAAGATGTTTTGCGAAATTATTGGATTCGGAATAGATCAATAGACCTCGTTTATTTACTTGAGGTTTCAGATTTCTGTTTGTTCTTCAAATCGCCTAGTTAATGTCACATAATTAAAAAATAGTGATAATATTTTTAAAGGATGAAGGTTGGATATTTTATATCGTTGATACTATTACTACTTCTGTTGACTATTATAATTACAGTAGGTACATATAAAATGATGATATCAAAATTCCATAAAACTGTTAAAAAATATTGTTGTGACCTTTTTTGCTAAGTCGTTATTATTTTGTTTTCCAGCGATTCATCACGTGCGCGCCACATTGATTCGATTACAAATCAACGTTCGCAAGCACGTGGTGACTTCAACTTTTCCTTTAACGAAATGATAACAGAGCAATACGCTGCCGGCGATATTTACCGATCATAATCGTATTATCTGACTGCAGAGATTGCCGAGTGACGAAGAGGTCACTAGAGCCAACTCCCACAACGACGTGCAAACATTCGTGTCAACCACAAATGTTTGTTCCAACTTTACTAACTGTTTATGCGATTGTGTATTCCGTTTGTGGTTCGAATGTTGAAACGTGTTATAGGGATATTCCGTATAAAATAGACTGTAAAACAAAAGAGAGCTTAATACAAATCTTTATTAGCCGTTCTCTTTTAGCTTTATATAGCAGTGTTATCGCGAAAATATCATACAAAGTGCACGTATAACGTTAATAAATAAATTCTGTGTATCACGTTTACAAATGGAGCACGTCGTCTGCAAATCGGAATTTATAGAGTGTGTATTCAAATACAAATCGTGTATCGCTTTCTGAAATACGCACGTATTGTGAGTATAGTTATTAGCGTAACTGGGTACAAATTAGCCTGTTTTAGAGTGATGAGGCCAACGATATAACTGGGAAATGTTTGATCGATAGTACGTGTGTTTATTTCGTGTTTATGCAACAATCTGTGTATTTGATTTTACGAGATTATGAAATAACATTCGTTGTATGTTTTCGTCGAATAATTCAGTGGTTTTCTTATTGAAGTAAATAAAGGGATTAAAAGACGGTATAACGTTGCGAATCATGAATTTCACCTATAATATAGGTCGCCTCAGGTAAAAAGAACGCTGGCGGGAGGTGGGGAGGGTACGTTTGCGCATGAGTATACAATTCGGAAGGCGAAGGTCGTCCTACGGACCAATAGCGCACCAGCAAACATGCGGCTCGTGCCCCCCCGCACTTCATACCACCAAACAGACCGATAAATCGCGTTCTGCGCATCTTGACAGCTAGCGTTCTTTTTACGTGACGCGACCTATACCTAATTACACATCGACTTTTCTGACGAAAATTAAATTGACAAATGCAGCGACTTTTAAACATTATAATTTAATATTTCATCATTGGCCCCTACTACAAAAATACAAATTAAACATTTTACTCAAGGGCTTTTTTTATATTTTATGAGCACATTTCGGTACAACAAAATTACGTTCCCAACATAAATGAGAACATAGTCATGTTAATTCTATTTTAACGGCTCCATAAAACAATTCCCTTGGGAACTCAGTTTTTCAACGGACCCCAGTATAAAGCATTCTCTTGTTTACAACTTTTTACAGTAGAAAGTGCTATAGGATATTAGTAGGTGGCCTGAAACTTGCGTGACATAGTTTTACGTTTAATATCAGTTAGTTGGGTGTAGTTCGATAAGTTTCAAGGTTTTTTCGGTTTGGTAACCTTTTAGGTATTCTTTTTTTAGTTCTGTTTAGGATAAAATAAGTGAAACAATACTGATTTGTACCAGTAATGTTTCACACATGCAAAAAAATTATAAACCCTAACATTGTTTATTTGCCATAAAATTACAATTACAATTGACAATAACAGTATTGTTTTACTAATTTTATCGCAAATAAACAATGTTAAAGTTTATAATCTTTTTTTGTCTTTCATTTTAGGAACGATAATGGTCTATGTAGGTAAAGGTACAAAATCTAAACAGCCAAACTGAGGTTAATAAAACAAAACATTATAATTCACAATGTAAAATCGTTTTTTTTTTTTATATATAGACTAAAATTATACACATACATTGTATAAATTATACAAACATACACCATTCCTAGCATCCAACTCAAATAAACAGCCACAAAATAACTACCACATTTATAACTATCAAAAGCGTGTTAATTCCGCGAATCTAGTACAAAACTAAGTAGTTACGTGACGGAACTAACGGAAGCAAACGAAACTCCCACTAGTTTCAATCGCAAGTAAAACTCAACAAATGCACTTCTAGTTGCTAAATAGCGAGAGACTCAACAAAGCACAATAGACGGTTACACGCTACAGTGAGCACGGAACTACCTACCTCAGTACCTCAGATCCGTTTGTAATTTTACAATTATTTTATGCTCGAAACTGGTGGGTTCGGACTTGGTTTTCGAATTGGCTATTCGGAATACGGATCTTGATTCTTTTGTTTTGAGCATGTATTTGATTTGATACGACCGAGTGTTTAATTCGTATAGTAAATATACATTAATAGATATAGCTAGTCATTTTATTTAAAATTTTGGGAATAAAAACTGTTATTTTATTTAAAAATTAAACTAAAATATTTTTTGTTAACTTTTATTTAGAAATAAAATTTTCGTTTGTTTCTTATTGAATTGATTACCGACAAAATTCAATACGAACTTTTGAAAAATAAAACTATCAAAATATGTGTCAATATCAGACAAAAGATCAAAAAGTAAAGTTACTTGTATGCTAAATGAATGGAATGTCGAACATGACTAGATCAAATCCATTGATATTCCGTGAGTATTTGGCTTGTTACATTTTTATGTATAAATGCAGACATGACTGAGATTGGATCTTTATTTACATGACACGATAGTTTTATAAGAAATATATCAGCTGGGTCTACTTTCGCAGAGGTCTGTTTTATGTTGTGTGAGCAATCTTTCTAGTAATATTTGAAGAGGTCCAGACATAGTACTGGCCTTTTTATGTACTTGTGTATAGAATAGAAAAAAAATGTATTGACGAAATTCGGCGGAATATGATTGGATAAAAAACATAAACAAGATATCACAAGGAATGTTAAGATTTTTTTCTATGAATTCCAGAAAGGATAAAAGAGACCTCTTGCACTCTTACCTCCAGCTAATGAAACGACGGGACTCCCGTGGCAACAGTACATAACACTAAATGAATGCGTTTAAAAAGATCTTGGGTAAGACATACCCGATCTCATTCACGCCGGATTAACTAATTTTGATCGATGTTTTAGTTGAAAAAGCGTGTTTTTAACTTTAAAGAAGCATTTAATGATAGCAAAAAGTTGGAACATAAAATTATATCAAAGCACAACTAATTGAACGACTCTAGGCTAAACTAAAAATGTCTCTAGATCAGTTTGATGTAAACTCAAATACAATTAATTGATACCAAACGCCACTAGCAAAATTTCTTACTCCATAACCTAAAGCACATTATTATCTCTATAACTTTAACCGAATAACCAGCACTATCTTCGTTTAATATACAATAAGAAAACGAAGGTAGTTTACTATGCATTATCCACGTTGTAACGATATTACTAGCACATAAAGACGATCGCAGTCGGCGGACTAATGACGTAATTTGCTAGTGTTAAGCAAATATTAAGCAAGCAATGAATGTGTGGGTGTCGTGGTGGCCTAGCGGTTCAATGAACGGATTTGTATGCACGAGGTTGCAGGTTCGAACCCGGGCAAGTACCAATGTAACTTTTCTAAGTTATATGTACTTTCTTAATTATTCTAAGACTACTAACGGTGAAGGAAAACATCGTGAGGAAACCTGGATTCCAAAATTGGGATCTGAAATCGCCAATCCGCAGAGAGCAAGCGTGGTGATCAATGCTCATGCCTTCCCTTTATGGGAAGAGGCCTGTGCCCAGCAGTGGGACGTTTATAGGCTGGAATTATAATGAATATGGTCTTGTATATTTTAGTATTACTAAATAACTGTAAGCTTTAATTTAACGTTGGTATTTAAGAGTAATTTACATTTTTATTCCTATAAGAAAAAAAAATAACCTGACTTACATTGGTTAAATCTTTAGGAAATTAAAATAACAAAAATAATATGTACTTTGCTCAGTTGTGCGCCATAAGTTTGGACTTTTCTTTAAAGTAAGTTTTATCTCTGTCGTATTTTTATTTTTATTTTTTCTGTCACTCTTTCTACTAATACACTTTGAAGGAAGCTAACATCAACTCTGGCAGGGACAGGTTAAATGTTTAAAATGCCAAAACACCGAACTTAAACATTGTCATTAAAAGCTCTGACATGGAAAGCAAAACTTGCACTCACGTTTAAACAACAAGCATCAGAATCAAATTCCATCCCACTATTCTAAACACCGGTGAACAGAGTAAGAACTAATGACATCATTTGTGTAGTGCCGGCAGCGAGTAATGAATACATTAGTATTACGTCACACTTGTGACGCGAGTATGGTAACCTGAGATTGTGTATGTGATGGGAATTGCAATGTTCTACTGTTGAGTAAAAGTATTGTATGGAAAAGGTTGCTAAAATAATTCAACATTAAAAAAAATATATTTGTAATGTTTGCTATTCTGAAAACGAATCCAACTTAGGAATCAAGAAATATAGGTCGAGGTGCACCAAGTAAAATACAATATTTAGCTGAACGCGTTTCAACACGAATCCAATTTGTGTTTTAAAAAACTACGGATAAACATCAGGATAAATATGAGTATTAAAATAATCTACATGTTATCGGAGACACACTTTTAAAAAAGATTAACACACTGATAAAATTTCGTTTATTCCAAGACATTAAATCTATTTCTTCAATGTAATCTTTACTACTTAATCCAGTTTAATGTCTTTCATTTGCATTTCACCGTCTGAGTTAGGCTACGCTAAATATTTGATTAAACTTCGTCTATATAGACACTAAAATCACACAAGATTTAGCTAAGATAGTCACAGGTACAGTACGGTGCAAATTTAATGGCGGCTCTGAACACGAGGCGAGTCGCTGCGCAGTAACAAACTTATGCGCCAGTGGGGGTGCGGGGCGAGGAACTGCGCAGCGTGTCGCTAACTTCAGAGCCGCCATTCAGTTTGAATCCAAATATACTCATGTAATCCCTATGCACACTAAGGTTACTAAAGGACGCTATTATCAATAGCCCAGTCATTTCAATGCTCTTTGTGCAAGACACAACTCAAATGTATTATCTGCTAACATAATTCACTCAACGCTTTGTGGATTAAATATGTTGCGGAATATTTTAGAATAGCTCAACTAAGCTTTCAGAAGGATCCGTTCATATTTTCTGTGAATCTCAGAGTTGATCCCTATGCGGTCGTCTGGGAGGGATATTCTATATTTTTTAGATTTAAAATGTCTCTTTTAGCTATTATATTGTTTTAGTCTTATCATTTGGCCTCAGCCTAAGTCTTAATATGGGTGGCCTAAAATATGATTGATGAATAAAACCTTATTTGCATAAACTGATTTTTATGAGACTAGTTTGACATGACGTATAAATTAGGCAGGTTTACGTGAGTAGTTAGATTATATTTTTAGGTTAAGCCGTACTATTACTTATTACCTTCTATTATTACTGTATTTGAATTTAGTTCATCACTGCGGTATTATTTTATTTATATTTTAAACGTATTTTAAGGCTGGTATAAGCCTTCTAAAAATAACCGAATTCTTGTGAAAATCAAGTCAAAAACACTTGAAAGCTCAGGCTTGAAAACAAAATTTATTCCAGAAATTAATTTATTCAAAGATCTATTTTGTACTCGTAGGTCTATCTGTGCACTTACTAGATACAAATAGTCTATAGAAATAATAGTTCAATACTTAAAATAAAATTAAACGTTAACTGGTGTACCGTTTATTACCGTCTGCACAAAACAAGACTAAAATAAACTTTTATAGTCTTAACATAACATATTATCACGCCTGTATCCCCGAAGGGGTAGGCAGAGGCGTACCAATGTACACCCACAGTTCGCCGATATGTTTAGGTCCCATGTAATAGGGGGCGAGCCTATTGCCACTAACCGGGCACAAATCCAAACTCCGACCTGCTACTGAGAATTTCATAGAAAAACCCAATAACACCTTGGTCGACTCGGGAATCGAACCCAAGACCTCTAGCGTAGCAGGCGCGCTTAGCAACACTAGGCAACGAGGCAGTCTATAGTCTTATACAACGAAGTACAAGACTTTTGAAGGTACCTTTTCTATTAAAGCTGATATTTCGTCTGTTAAAACCACACTGTTACATTTACAACTTCTGACGACCCTTTTGACGATTCACTAATTAGATACGTTAGATATGCTAGACATTTTAAACTAGGTATGACGTAAGAGACTGATTTATATTATGCATGCTTCTGACGTTATGTTGGAGCTTTGAGTTTTGTATTTTAGTTACTTTGTGCTTGATTTTATGATTTTTGTTTAGTATTCCCGAGGTGGGTGACTTTATTTCATGTTATAGGAGAATTACGTACTCAAATATAAAATAAATATTAAAAATAATCGTTTATGTCAGGTATACACCCATATTACACCCATATTACACATAACAAAAAATAAAATAAAAACAACAAAATCTTAAAAATATTTAGGAACTTACAAATCAGTCTAAAAGTTAACAATAAAATCTAATCTAATCTAATGACACGTAAATTTTGTGTTTAGAGGATTTTAAAACTGTACGTGCAATCAGCGACCATCGAAAAGATGTTCTTTTATTCAATGATCTTCATGTACCTATAGAAATGGCAATTATTTTGCCATTTACATACAGTAAATGTTAGCTTCCATATTTAGCGCAAAAACAAGAACCCCATACGACTAATTAGTTAACGTCAGCAGAGGAAGCGAAATGTTTTTTTTTTCTGTTGACACACCATAGTACTAATGTCTAATTAATCAGGCTAACGATCGCGAAGTACGGAAGATTGAGTAAAAACTCAGACAAGAAGAGAAAGATAGCACATCTTCCTTAAGTTACGTCTTTGAGTAACTGATTTGTATCGCTTTATAAAGAGCTGATAGACCTTTTAAGTAGTTTTAGGAAGGCGTAGGTCATAACAGAAAAAAAAAAAATTACGTGTAATTTTAGTCCAAATATTTTATCAAAATCTAAAGATAGACTTACTTTTGTTTTGAAGATTTTTCTGTAAGTCTACATGTGGGTCACTTTTTCCCGTATCCTATACTGTATCAAGCGTCTCCCAAGTAATTCACTTCAAATACATAGGTAGTATATTATATTCAGGTAAATTGTACACGAGCAGCGTTTGTCGATTTATGTTGGAACGTTTTAAAGTAAAAACAATCGACGTTTGAAGATACGTAAATGAAAATATTTAGCCTAATCAAATACAAAAATACATTAAACCTAACTCAAGTTAAGTAAACTTTGTACTACAAATCACATCAAGCTTACATCCATCTAAGCTACTCATAGCATAAATCAAGAATCAAGTACTAAATTGCAGAAAGCTTTAATCAAGCCAAATGAAATCCCTAAATATTAAATAAACTGTATCCACATAAGCATGATTAAACCACACAAATCCAATCTTCGGATCTGACGATTGTCTAACTAATTTGAACTACGTACCGAGACGCTAGTTAATTACATCAAGACAGTCTGATTTATTGTCTATCTTTCTTCGGAGAGCATAGTAACTATACTTAGTACATTGTATTATGCCTTTTGTTTTACTTAATGTATTAAATAGAAACCACTTAAGGCAGAAACATACTTACGTGTCGTGGCGTGTCGTGGCGCGCCAGAAGCACGCCAGAAGCATATCGATTTCAAACATTTAATATGGTTAGAAACATATTTGACGGGCCTGTTGGTCTAGCGGTTAGTGACCCTGACTGCTATACCGGAGGTCGTGGGTTCGATTCCCACTCTGGACAAATGATTTGTGATGAGCACGATCATTTGTTCTGTGTCTGGGTGTTATTTATCTATAATATGTATGTATTTAGATATTATGTTTATCAGTTGTCTGGTTACCATAACACAAGCTCTCTTAGAGCTAAGCTTGGGATTAGATTACCGTGTGTGAATTGTCCAGGAATATTATATTATATTATTAGATATTTGCATGTCGACACGACAAGACACGTGTATGTTTCTAACCATATTAAATGTATGAAACCAATATGATTCTGGCGCATCACGCCACGCCACGACACGTAAGTATGTTTCTAACCATATTAAATGTATGAAACCAATATGATTCTGTCGCATCACGCCACGCCACGACACGTAAGTATGTTTCTGCCTTTAGGAACTAAGTACTGACGTGGGACCACACAGCGGTGTTAGAACGTTAATAGCCTTATGTCGAAGTAGTAAAGTTCAGTTTCGTAATTTAATGTTATGTTTATGTACTCGAAAGGAAAACTCATTGTCCTTAGCTTCAATGCCTAGGTCGCTGTTGTTATTTAGTAAACAAAGAAATATTTCGATGAGGAGGTACTGCTAATATCGTGACACAGGTATCTAAGTGATGGTATGAGTGTGATATGTACCAAATATATTATTCTCGGTAGGATAGCTATGACAATCAACTACAAGGCAAATAGGTTTTTTATATCAATATCCAGGTCACATGTCATAAATAGAGATATTGGGTTCTTACGTTTACGCGAATGTTAGACTTTGATATAAATCGTCTGTTTACAGATTTTTCGCGGTTTATTTAAGATTTTAGATCCCGACATTTCGACACCTTTGCACGACATATCATAGTAAAAAATCCGTAAAAAGTTTATTTTTATTTCATAAATATATTGTAACTATTTTAAGTGTTTTTTTGTTGTTCCGTTACTAAACAGACGGAGTTACAGGGTCAGAAAGGCAGTCACTTCATGCAAAATACAGTTATTCAGCTGAATCCATAGAGACTCGAAGAAGCTCCGAACTACAGAATAGCTTGGTTAAACAATTAGTTCAAAAACCGTTACAAGTATAAGATGGATAACTTACCAGTGGGTTCATGCACCCGCGCAGCGCGCACAGGTACGAGCCCGCGTCTGACGTGCGCGCTGACTGTATTACCAGCCTACTGCTACTATGACTGTATACCCTTTATACTAGCAGTGACGTCACATGGAACATTCTAGATAACTTACCAGTGAGTACATGCACCCGTGCAGTGGCGGACTGCGCGTTGTCCGGGGCGCACAGATACGAGCCCGCGTCTGACGTGCGCGCTGACTGCACTAACAGCCTACTGCTACTATGCAACCCCTTTTCTGTTACTAGGGATATGCCACCGCGCGTAGAGTCGAAGTTTATCGTCTGTTGAAGAAAAGTTTAAGTTAAAAAGTTGATATACAGGGTGTTACCAAAAGGGTATATTTATTCAAAAGGGGCGATGAGTTCATCTGATATAGAGTTAGTTGTCAAAATTTCAGCTAAATTTGAGTAGCTAAATAAATTGATATCTAATACTTCGTGTCAACTATTGTATACTAAAATAAACGGATCTGATGTATTACATGTTAAAACAAAAATATATTTGTATTTCATTTTTAAGAACATATTTTCAGTTTTTGTTCTTTCAAACAAAGTATTAACTACATAGATACCTTGTACATAAGCTTATAGGCGAATGCTCCTATTGTAAATAAAGCAGGTCACTAACACAGTAGCATAGAAATAAACCATTAGCTAGAACAACTGTCAAATGACAGATTAATCTGAGCGGGAACCGTTAAACGCGTTAAGACCTATTTGCATATTGCATAACATTTGAATGTTGCATATTTTACGGTGCTTCGGCGTTTCCATTTGATTTAATTATTATGAACGTATTATTTGGTATTTGTATTTGTTTTGAGTGGGATAAGGTATCGAATGATTCATTATTTTAATTAAATTTAATGTAGGTCTCTTCGTTGGTTTTAATTAAATCAGACTAGGTGTAAGCAGTTATGTAATACCGACAGCACTACATGATTATGTTATTTTCCTATTTTGTATCTGTCATCTACCTGTCAGAAAGTGTTGCTTATTTATTAAATATACAATAAAAAAAATATACTCGTAATGATACCCAGAAAGTATCCAATGTTTTACAAAACAGTCAATCCACGACAAAAGCAACCGAATCAGAAACGAGACGAAACACCAATTTTCTCAAACGATACCAAGATACTTCTAGATCACTGATTTTACAAAATGATTTTATATAAAACAAAACCAAAATCACATTGACCTTTGGAAATAAACACGAACAGTTCTTGAACTACTCGTAAATAATAATAAAAGTTTCATTGGTAAACTTGGTAAGGCTGTCAAGAGTTTTATCAACACAATCAGTAGAGCAATCGTCGTTAATGGTAATTTTGATTTCTCCTGTGGTTCGTTGAAGAGTCTTTATGACGTCAGAGTCGAGTCCTTGTTTGAGTTCGCGAGGAGTTAGATAATTTGAATCTTAGATAACATTTGTGAGGAATATGCGTTGTATGTTTAATTTATTTTATTAATTAATTCTCTAAGTTTTCATTATTTGGTTTTTATTAACTTGAACAAAATATACCTACTATATAAATTTTTATGGTAACGAATTATAGACACAGTAGATATAAAAATGTCACTTACTGCAAAAATAATGTATTTGAGACTAACACATAGAGGTAATGACGGACTCTCTTATACGGACTTACTTTTTTTTTTATTAGTCTACTTTAGATCCCACTGCTGGGCAAAGGCCTCGCCTTTTTTCTTCCAAAACACCCTGTTTTTGACGATTTTTTAATTTATACGGCATACACTTTTACCAAACCTACTTTCCTAAAAATTTCTAATTAAGTATTTATATTTCAAAATTTGCATAAAAAATGAAAACCGTATTTTAAATATAATTCTTATTGCATGTCTAAAAGTGAAGGTGCCGACAATTTATAAAAACTTCAGAGAATAATATTATTTTCTGACGCAGTCAAGATTTTAATCAGACCAAGAAACTGTTGGAGTTAAACTTGACTGTTCGTTTAAACTTTACTAATACTAAAGGGCTGTTCTCACACGTCCACGTTTTTTTTTAATTTCAATTTTATTATTATATTATATTATTATGTGTTTGCTCATATTTCAACCAAAGATCAAAAACCGACTCAAAAAAAAAGGAATTGTCACTAAGGTAAGAAATATAAAAAAGTATTTAACAATTACTTTACTTTTCAGAAATTTAAACGTACAAAATGTTTAAACGCTAAGTAAGAAATACCACATTTCAACGTAATTATTTCGAACAAAAATCTTATGTGTTTTGTACTTTTGCAACAAAATGGAATCCATATTGCCTACTACTCTGTAGGTGGAACACAGATCCACTTTTAATAATCTAGTTCAATGGCTCATAAACATACTTTCTAGAAAGACCTCAGCCTATTCTAGATTTTCGAGAATCGTAGTTCTCGACAATCTCAAATGTACGTAGGAAGGAGCTTAACATCAAAATAAATGTCTAGCACGAAGAAAATCCCGTTTAAAATAATGTCCTAGAGTTCTGACTCCAGTAATTGTTTCAACGAGTCGCCTGCGTTTCAAGATACGCCAATCTGAAATGCACTCGAGCGCAATGAACGTAAAATGTGAGGCGAGTGCACGCTTTCGGGAATGCGGTCCTTTGCCTGACGATAACGGTTGGTTTATGTGTCATTAAACATTTCAATTAAACAATTTTAAAGGAATTTACTGTTGATTAGAATAAATTGAACAGAAATTCAATATGTGTATGTTTAATTTTCGATTTAATTTTGTGTCAGTGCGAACACACGTGTACCGAGCTATTAGTTATTTTTAGCATAGTTTTTGCAAAACTTTAAAATAAATACTTGTTTTTTTTTTTAACTCTACTAGTCTGATTAGGAAACAATTTGGACGATAGTTTTTATAAAAAATAAAACATTCACCAAAAACATACTAAAGATATTAATATCCAATGAATAACTTACAAACAATTTGTAGCACATTATCAGATGTTAGAAATTATTATTGCTCAGTTCAATATCTCAAACTAAATACTAAGTTAGATGCTGCTTCGCTCAAGTTGAAGTGAGAGCGTTTGCAATAACTTATGCAAAACCGTTTCAAGCCAACAGTGCTAGGAAAATATCATTAGAAAACACATTACAAATATAGATTTCTATTTTTTATATATATAAAAAAACACTTTTGTTCGTTTATTATGATCGAAATTTTATTATATAGTTCAGAAAACAGGAAATCAATGTTATAGGTCCCGGAAATAATTGAAAACTGATGAATTTCTTTATTATAGTTTTAAGTCTAGCTTAATTTTAATTATTAAAATAATAATCACTAATCTAGTAACAAGGAAATAGGAAATTCGATCTTATTACTTTACAATTAAGGTATATATGAAATCTAATAACACACTATATTACAAGTCTAGCTTATTATTTTATTAACTGCCTCGTTGGCCTCTCAGTAGCAGGTCGGAGTTTAGATTTGTGCCCGGTAAGTGGCAATAGGCTCGCCCCTATTATATGGGACATTTATAAACATATCGGCGAGCTGTAGGTGTACATTGGTACACCTCTACCTTACCCTTTGAGGATGCCGGCGAGATGATATGTTATCTTATGTTGTTATTTTGTTCAATTAGATTGTAAATATGTAGCTTGAAGTTACATTTGCGATTACTTAGATTCACTAAATTAAAAAAATATATACTCAATATTTCAACTGCATGTTGTGACATTGTATTGCAAACATTACATAATGAGGAGCAAAGCTATATCCGAACTTTACTGTAATGTCCAGTATACACAAGAGGATGCATACAGCTTGCCGTCTAATTGCGATTTCAGGAATTATAGACCATTTCTATGGCTATTATAGACTATAGAAGTGTTGGACAAATTTAGACTTTAACTCATGGATATAAGCAATACTAAAAATTCGTAATTGCCCATTAAGAGCTTAAAACTAAATTACGAATGGAATTAGTGTAATCCATGGTGTTATTTCCGTCATTTTATGAGGTGAAAGTAGAGAAAAAGATAGGAATTTAGTGTGACCTGATTGAAGGATTCAAAAAGCATTTGAGGTTTACGTTTATTGCAAATATAAATAGTGTTATAATTTATTTTTCTAAAAGCTTGGCTTGTAATTTCACGGTCTTTGTTGATTAATATGAACGATGAATTAAAAGACAATTCTATCACTATGTAGCATACTTAATAACTTATGTTTTGAATTAAAATAAAGCCACTGAATACAAAAACTTGATTCCCAAGTTTTTCATTGTCACTCGAATATTTTATTCATTAATGCCAAAAATTAAAGTAACATAAAAAACATGACGAATGCTTTAAACAAAACTGAAGAAAAAAAAAACGAGTGAAATAAAAATGCAAAATATGCTGGTTTTTTCTCATCCAGATTCTTCATCGCAGGTTTATAATATTTTTATTTCTAGCTCAAGAATGAACTATTTCAATTACGCTGTCGTTGTTACCAACCGGTCTAAAGAGTTAATGCACTTAACTGACAGTTGTGACGTAAACGTTTTAAAAGAATATGAATAAATGCTATTTACATAATTTTTTCTTTCTTTGTAGCTTTTGTTGTGGTTTTCAAATGCACTTATATTTAATTAAATTTTTCTGTTGAAAGACAAAAGGTTTTTTTTTAAGAAGAGGAACGAAATTTGATTAACAACAGACTTGTTGCATTTGTGAACACGACTTTATACTGTGAAATTTAAATTCCTGCTAGAGCAAAATTTACTTTATCGCTTTTTCTTGGTCGACAGCTAATGAGTAAATTTTTTTTAGCACCCTCGTACCTACTACTGAAAATTTCACAGAAAGGTTTAGACTTAAAAAAAAGGAAGAGCTCTACACTCACCATAGTGGTCACTATATTCACATATAACAATTTTTTTTTTTAATTACTCATAATGGAGCACTCAACCCTCAAATGTCGACCACAATCAGGAACTTCCTTACCTTCCCTCTATGCGTCCAATTAATAGTGTTCGGCGGTTCCGGTGTATGTCGAACAATACACGTGAGGTTTATTGTGGAGCCCGCGTAAATGAACAGGTCCGGTCCACCCATGATCTCCGTCTCAGGTTCTGCGAACAAGGGTTGAATAGGACATTGTTATTGGAGGGTTAATTTGGGCTCTTAACTTTTAAGGCATTGAATAAAGTTAAAGTTGTAGTTGACGGGTTAGGTAGATTGGGAGAAAAGTCGTCTTGAATGGGGTCATATTGAAAGCATCAGTTAAAAGTCCGGTGAAGCAGTCAAAGCCTGCGCTCAGGCTAACTGCAAATATCTCTACCGAAAAAAGAAAGCATCAGTTAGATGCAAAAAGTGTGTTTTGTAACCTATTTTGTAGGTGTTCTATTCAAGACTATCCAAGACTTCTAACTTAGCTGACCGGATTCGACCAATCCCAGACCTCTCTACCTATAGTATATTTTTTTCTAAAGATGTTAAATTATGGCAAAGGATAAATAACACTATGTAACAAAGGAATATGGCAGCTTATAGCATACTTTTAGTAGTCCAAA
This sequence comes from Autographa gamma, assembly GCA_905146925.1. Lineage (NCBI taxonomy): Eukaryota > Metazoa > Arthropoda > Insecta > Lepidoptera > Noctuidae > Autographa > Autographa gamma. Next base: position 9,619,084 of record LR989856.1, on the reverse strand, counting down.
GGATTTGTGAGAAAAATGCTACTAAATTTTATATCGTTATTATATTACAATATCACATACACCAATCTGAAAGAAAATGAAAACGTGACAATGTTGAAAGAAAAAACTTATTCTTCTAACAACATTCTCGCTTGAAGACTTCACACAAAAACATATATTGAAACATGTAACGTGCCCATATATTACCACTCACAGCCGAACAAAAACGTAATAACGTGACGCATATCTGTAACCTTCAGCAAAAAATAGTTTCCATGAATTTTGCTTCATTACACCGAAGAAAAGTTTGACATTTGTGTGAAACAGATGTTCGTTAACAGAAAGGTTCCATTACGTTTGAGGCATGAAGGCGAAAACGACATTTATTTTCATGACTTTTTCTGTTCGGGATAGAGATTTACCCTTTGAAGAATTTTTGATGCTTGACTGGTTTTTCTGGACAGTGAATATTTCGAAAATTAAATATGAGCAGCTTTCTTTTAAACCAACTGAATCAGGTGGAAAATTAAGTGAAAAATGAATTATTTTTAAGAAACGAAAAACCTAATTTAACTTCAGATAGCAACATCTTTATCCTAAATAAAGTCATAACGAACCTTCGAGTAGTTACACAGGGCAAACCCAACAATACATAAAATCAAACCGAACACTATCAAAACTTCCGAAACCGATAACACAACAGAAATTGACTCAATATTTGCCTCCGAAACAAACACGAAACACAACTTTATAATATAATGAAATAATAATAGAACAACAACTAACAAAGTATACATACGTAACGTTCGCAGAGGACAGTGTGAAACACAAACCATGCAAACAATAGTTCTGGTAAAGCGTTCTATTTAACTTTGGTCCTTCGAACTTGGTTCTTTTCAATCCCAACCCTATGCTCTTTGATCTCCAGTAACATCCAACTATTTGTGTCTATCTCCGTCCAGTGCCAAGAATTTGTCTAAATCACCAACGGCTATTGGCTGCAGAAATGTTTTCGAGATCCTTTCGAAAAATATGGAAAGATTACGTGGCTTGTTACAATCTATGGACGATTTTGGATAGCCATGAAATTTGGCGGTTGATTCCAACTTTGAATGGACTTCATTCAGTGTAATTGGAAGCTATCCAAATAGGAATGCATGCGGGTAAGTATTTTAGTAGTACTTTGGAAGTGGAAATTAGTGTCCCACATATTCATGACTCTGATAACGTTTTATGTGACACAAACAAGATAAAATGTGCTGTTTTCGTTGATATTCATGAAAATAAAGAAATTGAACATGAAAAAGAAACTCTTACGTAAGTTCACCGTGTAAAAAGATCACAATTATATTACCTAACCTATACTTATATTACCTATTGTTCAGATGTTTTGGGATGAACGACCAAACGTGGTCTTATTGTCTGGCTATTTCGAGATCAAAGGTTATTCAATAATTGACCTACCAGACTAGAAAATTTGAATAGTGGAATTCAATTAGACGCAAATACTTTTTCGGTTGGCAGTCTTTAGAATATAAATTAGATGGGTATTCAACAAGACATCGAAAAATAACTTTAAGGAATCAAAAAATAAGAATAATAGAATTTATTTAAAATTTGCTCCTTGTACAAAAAGCATTCTAAGTCAATTAAAAAAAATATTTCTTCGACTTGACAGGTTCCTTTCTCACCTTATTTGTATTCGTAGCTTTTCTAAATTATAAACTTATAGTTTAGATACTTTTATATATTTATTCACATTGCACAGTTCACCACGTAAGACCTGGTATTTTAAAGACAGTCAGAAAATATAAGTACATAAATGTATTGCAGGTATTTTTTTTACTTACCTACAATATTAAGATGGACAGCATGTCCTATAGGCGGCGTGGTGGATATCTGGCACTCGTACTGGCCGGAGTCGCGGCGCTGCGGGCTGCGGATGCGCAGCGCCCACTCCTCGGAGCGTGGCTTGTGCTGCGCCTCGAAGCGCTGGTCCGACGTGTACGTGTAGCGGCCCACCGTCAGCAGGTGGATGTCGCGGTGCCGGACCCATGACACCTGGACAAAAAGCAACCGTAAAGTCGAGTGCATAGAGTCTACTCTCGTTGAACACATGGTCTACTGTCAGCAGGTGGATGTCGCGATGACGAACCCATGATACCTGGACAAAAAGTACCCTTAAAACCAATTGTACTCTCTTTGAACATATGGTCTACGGTCAGCAGGTGGATGTCGTGGTGACGGACCCATGACATCTGGACAAATAGCAACCTTAAAGCCAAGTGTATAGAGTCTACTCTCGTTGAATACATGGTCTACTGTCAGCAGCTGAAACAACCTTAAAATCATCGGCATAGAGTCGTATCGGCGTATTTAAGTAAATGAATCTGGTTTAAATACCTGCTCCACCAAATTAAAGTATCTTCCCAGGTATCACTGAATTTAAAAATGTAAAATAAATCTAAAGCTGATTAAATAATAAATTAAACACGAAAACTAATTCAGCAATCCAAATCCAAAAACCAATTTACAACAAAAGCGCATCAAACTTATCGAATAATCTGGAGAAACATTTTGTTAATCAAAAAGGCATCACAATATCTAATCTAGTAGATTGGCTTGTCTAACTTCTTTGAGGAGGGTTCTGTGATAACAAGAAAATACACCTGTCAATATAACTATCGCAATAGTGAATCCTATTGTCATGGCAATAGAGGTCATCTGTAGTTTGTCATTTCAATTAGGATTTATATCAAAACATTGAAGGGTACACGAAACGGTCATTAAATTTTAGGCAACTTTGACACAATATTTAAGAATTTAAGTTAGTAAATGTTGTTTTATAACAAAATTTGCTTTTTATTAGTATACTTAAGTTCTTACTGCTGTAAATAGGATAGGTCCCTCTAGAATACACCTCTGCTTTCTCATGTGAAAATAATATAAAAGCACCCACGTACTTAGTTAAATCTGTAAGGTACTTTAAACGCACAGAAGTAAAAACTTATCTCGAATGTATTTTCGAACTCCTAAAATAACATTCTATTCTGTAGCTGAAATGAGTTCTACACTTATTGAAAATTGCCTATTGTAAAGTCGCAAAATTGAGTTCAAAACACTTTGTTCGGGACCTACAGCCTGATATTACAGTTTCCATGGAAACGATCACACCTGCTTCAGAATACAACTTAGTAACTTTGTACATTTAAACAAATACTAACCTTGCCTTGTTATTATTGTACTGCAGTTTTGTGCTTTAGGATTTGAATGCAATTTTGAGTCTTTGTTTAGAGTTGTTTTGTTCTAATTTTAATTGTTGCTGTTGGTTTGTTTTCTGTTGTTATATTTAAGGAATTAAGTACGTATTCGTGCATATTATAATAATTGCTGTAATGAACTCAGTTTAAATATAATTATTGGTGAATTTTGGTTTGGCTGTCAATACCGTGTATGGTTACAGTACAACCAAGCGACACACATGTTACAAAATATATTAATAATCATATGTCCACGTCAATATAGACGCAATGTACCGCTACTAGGACCTTATTGCTCTCACATCTATATCAGCTTTAATTGAAATTACTTATATATTAATAAAAAAATCTAGTATGAGGCCGTTCACCAAAAACCTTTAAAAATTAAAGGTAAAAGATACGTACGGTTCTATTCTGCAAATTCTTGACTTTACAAAGCAGGATGACGGGATAGCCAACAAGGCCGGTCACATTGTCCGGTGTGCTGGGATCGAAGTAAGGTACTCTGTGGGTATGAGGCCAGTCCTCAAAGAATTCTATCCTGAACCTCCCTTACGTTTATCAAAAACCTTTCAAAAACCAACGCTAAGACAAAACACTTACGGTTCTATTCTGCAAATTCTTGACTTTACAAAGCAGGATGACCGGGTGTCCAACTAGACCGGTCACATTGTCCGGTGTACTGGGATCGAAGTAAGGCGCTCCGGGGGTATGAGGCCAGTCTTCTAAGAACTCTGTACGGAACCTTCTTGATGACTCCGATACCGTGCTTTGGTCTCGGGGCCGGTTGTTCCCGCTGTCTTGGCGGCATACTGTGAAAGATTGGTTGTTAGTTGGGTTGAAAATAAATATAGACGCTTAATTAAGTGATGACAGTAACTAAATGAATTGTCATTTTAATTAATCAGTTGATTGATGTTTAAACTGGTTTCTACGTTATTAAATGTAGAAATATTGTGATTGATGGTAGATTTTAATTTATGGCAATATTTTAAGTATTTAATAAATACGCGAAAAAAAATATTTAAAGTTTATAACCCATGTTTTATAAAATATTTTCTTAATGCTTATTATACTTAAGCCAATGTATGTATGCCTTGTCGAGAACAATACTAAGCACCAAATAAAAATAACTAGTACCTCTTTACAACAGAAATGGAACTACACCTCACAGTTTTTGGTCGTAGCATAGCATTTTTCATTTCAGGTGTCACGACAGCCTGCTGGCCTAAATATCTCCGAGTTTTGCAAAAACATGTATGTTTTTCAATACCAGTGCAGAGTCATGAACTACCGAAAAACTGCAATGTACTTAGTTTACTTTTTGTAAGGCCCTTTTTTATATTCGGGTAAGGTTTTATTCACATGTTTATAATTTAATATTCTCTGCCTTCAACAAAAAACCTTGACTAATTTATATAAAAGACAAAATTCTAAAATTTGACCCAACATTTTCTTAAATTAACAAAACAAACAAATCTTGTACTCAGTTAAAGCTTATAATTACAGAAGTCAACTTTACTTGAGAAAACGAGGTGTTTGAAGCCTTGACGAAACTTTGAAAGAACTTTTTATTTCTCGAATTAGATTAAAGATCTCCTTTGATAAATTAAAGTCCTTATAATTTACAACCTCAGAAGTAAAAATTAAATAGAATGAGCATTTTTATGCAAATTTTTACAAAGAAATTATATTTTTATTTCGTCTGAAAATTCTTTAATTTTAAGATACCTAGCTTGTTGCCTATTGTTTCTACAAATTTATAGTATTTTAAATTAACAAAAGTCGTTTAATGTCTATAAACGTAGCAATAATATTAAGTTTCTATAGATTGCAAGTTCTACGTTTGAGATGGTGCTACGACGTGACGTCATTGCTACGTAAGTTACGCATTCGTAGCATTATTGTGCTACGCTCTATATAGCACTGCAGATACGATATTGGTGATTTACGTTAAAACGTTCTGAAATTATTGAGGCAGTTACTTTAAGGTATTACATATCCTGCACATTAAGTTTATCTTGCAATCTCCACTGGAAACGTCATGGAATGAAAAACGGACTTTTTAAGTTATATAGGTTTTTACTTAATTTATACTGGTTTCACAAATATTGTTAATGGTCTAATATATAAAAAAACTTAATGCAGTAAATGCGAACAAAAAAATTCAATATCTAATGTGTTAAGTAATTTTCACATAATAATTTTCCACCACACAAATTGTAACTTTAAAAATAAATTACAAAACTAAAAATATACACCTACTGCAATAAAAAATGTCACTTAACAAAACACGCTACCAATTTAAATGGAAAATCAATTGCTAACACGAAAACAATTAGGCTGTCTCGCAACAGACACCAAATCAAGCTGTCATGATGTTACATGTACCTATTATTGTGTCCATTTTAAATGAAATAATTCATTCTATTTCATGTTATGTGTCGTGTTTCATGAAATCATTTTTTCACACTTTAATTGATGTATGAAATTGTAAATAATTTTTACGATTTTTAATTAAATATTTGATTTTTTTATAACAAAAGGTATTTTGATGATTTTACTTCGTGTTGTATTTTAATAATAAAATTTTTGCATAATCATTATTTTGACTGAAACATTGGGTTATAATTTACATAATTATTTGTATCTGGTATACCCGTATACGACTTTCAATGTGTGTAACGATAACAATAACCTATTAGCATGTTTTAAAATAAAATTATTTATTTAACATTATTAGGTATTTTGCAATACACATAAACCTTCAAATCCGCAATGTAATAACAAATTACGTTCAAACAACAAAGAATTTCAAACAAAATTTACTTCAAACAATCCGTTGCGCACAGAATCGTAAATCAGCTGTAATTGTGAATATTTACGCAGGCGCTACAATAAACGGGCAATATCTTCATTAATTTATACTAGAACTGCCACGATCCCATCAGATTAATGGCTCTCTTTCATCTGATTAAAAATTAATCGTACTCTCCTAAAGACCTGAAGAAAGTAATTGAGAGGAAAATGAAACGTCCACAAAGGGACGTAAATCGCGATTGTCAGATGAAGCTTGATTAAGTGGTAAATTTTAAATTATGATCCCACAGCTTTGCACGGACGAATTTACTGACACTTTATTACTATAGAGAGTTACGCAACCGGCACGTCCTCTTACCTATTTTATTACAGACATGAAAAATGTATGCCGAACGTCTGTCGTGAATAGATAAATCGTACCTGCATTGCGTGTTTTTCAAGATCCAAAATTAAATTATCAAATCTTCAGTGACGCTAATTTGCGCTTGGGATTTTAATAAGGAAGATCACTAATTACGCACTCACCCACACATACACACATAGACATACACACTCACATTAATTATTGCTAAATGTAAAATATAATTATATTTTTTGTAACGTCTACTTAGTTATTTGTAGTTCTTTAAGCTGTGCCCTTTCGGGTCCATATTGTATCTATAATATAAGAAATTGTACCACCTGTTATGTAACATATGGAATGCTAATAAAGCTTTGAGTATTGAGTAATTAATATTTTTATGTCCATCATAAAAATATGCGATACGTTTTTTTTTCTTTTGTTTTGTCACAAATAATTAGATATGAAGATAATTGATAATAAGTAGTGAAAGCTCGCTCTTTGATAAAAGAAAAATAAGTTTCTATTATTTTTAGTTTCTAAATGTTGGTCTAAATTAACTTTGACTTTTCGAACCCTACCCAATTAAATAATAAAATCTTGAATGACGCTATTTTATTTTCAGTCAATTGAAATCCCAGCACAAAATATTGTGCTGGGATTTCAATTAACTATATAACCGTCAACTGTTTCTCTATAGGAAACGAGAGCTATCGTTTGAGTTATATAATCGGCTTAACAATTTGTTTCGGGCTTAAGATAAGGGCGCGAAGCAAGCGTCGTGCTTACTAAGTACTCATTAAACGGTACGAGGAAGACTAAATTAGCTGTTAATATCTCAAGTTATTTATTATTTATAACGGTATGGAATGTATTTAAAGGTTAAACGGCTTTTCCTTCACGGATTTTACTTAAACATTTTTAATACTTGTTCTACTGACCGTGCTTTATAAATTTCGCAAGCTTCTGCTTTTTCATTTAAACTAACATGCACAGTTTTTAATTAGGTACATAAAAACACCTGTGTAATAGGTACGTGAGCTTCAAACATTTGTCACTCTTTTAAAAACTATAAGGTCCTGTTATTAAATTTCCATATTTATGTTAGCACGACTCATAAAACTAATTTATGTATAGCACACAATATCCTCACCTTACCACCATCATGTAAAGTGTATACAACTAGCTTTGCCTTGCGATTTTTCTCTCCTTTATATTTATAAAACCTTCTTTTATAATCAGACGATCAGATGCACAAAGATTTTTTTTAAAACACTACTCGTTGGTCTTCTGATTACTTACTAAGTTCAAATAATGAAACAAACTCTTAAAGTAAGATGAAGTATAGATGAATAATAAGAATTGGATATCTGTGATACACAGTCGTGCAAAATGTTTTTGCATTGTATCTGGGATTCTGGACATTTAAAATTAAAGCCGCAGGCTACGAAATTACACTGTAACCCAAAAAAAGCATACACTACCTACACTTATAACAAAAAAAGTGCTCACCAATAATACAGCAGAGGAAATGAGCAGTGAATAGGCAGACGGCTGATGTTCGCGCCATCTCTCAGGCCCGCTCCCCGGGGCGAAAGGTCATCGCTCCTGGAACAAAAGAACGCGTTAATAACCTCTGGAACCCTTGCTGTTGAGATTGTGGTGTGCATAGTATAGGATAGTTACAAAAACATACGAAGAAAAAATGAAATGTCTTTTTGACATGCCTGGTATTTTAGTTTTTTTTTTGAAATTCATATGAGACATCTGAGGTATATCCTATGGACTAAAAATTGTTTTTTTTTTTTCATTTTACATACCTAGGGATGAAAACCCAAAATTTATTACACGGACTGAGACAATAGTATTCCTAAGAGGCGTATTGATTGAGCTTAGACATGTTTAAAATTATTGTTATTGGTTAAAAAGGGATGGAACAATTAGTTATGTACACAACATCAGTTATAACACGGTTTATGTCAACTAAATACGTTTGGAACCTTGTAATTAAAATCGAAGCATAATTTAAGGATAGTTTCAGCTATGCTACATTACATAAAAAAATATATATTTTTTAAGCAAAAATTGCTTTAAAACGCACTCACTGATTATAAAAATTCTACATACGAACCTCTAGAAAACCTTTTAGCGATCCATATCTTACTAAGCTATAGTTATCACATCTCGCAGTAAGCACGTTGCTTAGACTATGTAAAATAGGACGCGGCATTTCACAGCTCGTTCAAAACGGTAGGGTTTGTAAAGACATCAATTTTCTTGAGTAGGAGAACTCTCTACGTGTTTTATTCCGTTTTGTTAGCGGCTTTATGACTCTAGTCTAGTTTATTCTTTGCTTTCCTTGTATCTTCACTTTTAACAGTTTTTACGTTAGATTACTATTTGGTTTAGTTTAAGATGTATGTTTGCTCTACTATGTTTTCATTAATAAATTACTTACGGCGAACTGTACACTGTACTACACTCGAGAGCAATGAATCCGGGTCACTTAAAGAATGTTAAAAATCTCGGAAACTAAAAATGATAGGTTAATGCAATAAATTGTATTTAATAGACAATGTAATACTCCTTAAATGAAAGTAAAAAAAATATGAGTCACCATACATTTTATTCACACAAAATTATAATATAAAGTAAAAAACTGCTGATCTCTCCTTAAAACAAAAATAGGAAACATGAAATTTTTGAACTTTATTACGATTTTCTTGAATTTTAATACTTCGTATTGCCTCCTCGTGCTTCCATTACTGCGTTTACGCGGTTTGCCATGCTGTACACCAAGTTCCTTATACGATTTTGGGGAATATTCTCCCATTCCTCTGTGAGAGAAATTTTGAGCTCACGAAGCGTGATTGGGGGAGGGTTTCGTTGTTTTACGCATCTGCCTAGCTCGTCCCAAGCATGCTCGATCGGGTTGATATCCGGGCTGCGCGCTGGCCACTCCATACGAGTAATGTTCATCTCTTGAAGGTAGTCATTCACAATCCTACCTGTATGAGGTCGGGCATTGTCATGCATAAATATAGCATCCTCACCTAAATTGACCATAAATGGACCAACGTGATCATTGAGGATTTCTTCCACATATCTTTCGCTAGTTAAAGAACCGTTTTCTATGATCACCAGCTCTGTGCAACTTTCAGAAGAAATTCCGGTCCACACAAGTACAGACCCACCACCGTAGGCTACTTTTTCTTCGATGAATGCTTGCTTGAATCTTTCCCCTGGTCTTCGATACACTCTGTGTCTTCCATCGTGCTTGTAGAGCATAAATTTGGATTCGTCGGAGAACATAACTTTTGACCAATCTTCAATACTCCAATTTACGTGGCTCTGGGCATATCTTAGTCTTGAAATACGATGCCCACGCTCCAGTTTAGGGCCCTTTGCAGGTCTAAGGGGTTTTAGGTTAGATTCAGCAAGCCGACGTCTTACTGTCCATGCACTTGGGTTACTTCCTCCGAGGCGTCGAAACTGATTTGTGAGTTCAGTTCCTGTGAGAAAGCGATTTCGAAGCATGGTGTTCACCAAGTATCGGTCTTCTCGTGCTGTGGTACACCTGGTTCTGCCCGTTCCTGGTCTGCGTAGGTTAGAACCAGTTTCTTCGTAACGTCGGAGAACTCTTTGTACTGTTGGCAGCGACACACCGACAGTCCCGGCTGTACCGCGCTGACTCCGGCCAGTTTCCAGCATTGTAAGTATTCTGGTGCATTCTTCAGGCGTAAGCGACATAATTTCAGCTTGAATAATGAATATAGAGCACTATCAACATGGTTTATGTACCCACATAAATGACAGATTACAAACAAAAGTAAAACCAAATGCTGTAATTTCGTAGTTCCATCTTCGAAAGTGGCCCTTTTTCAAATTTGTTTTTTTTTATGATAGACTTTACAATAACTAAGAAGTTTAAATACCTTCATTTAAGGAGTATTACATTGTCTATTAAATACAATTTATTGCATTAACCTAGCATTTTTAGTTTCCGAGATTTTTAACATTCTTTAAGTGACCCGGATTCATTGCTCTCGAGTGTATCTAAAAAAACAATCTATTTAATGTAAATTTAGCGTTATTTAGTTAATTACTAGCCAAATCCAGGATATGGAATAATTGATTTTTTGTAAAAGACGTCCAGCAACGAATTATTGTGTACGAAATGTCATTTTTTTTTTCTGTATAAAAAAAAATGTTCTATCTTCACTGTAATATACTTCATACCTAGCCGCATAGCATCAACATTCTATGTATGATGTTTTGTGTTTTATGTTTTTTGTTTTCTTAGTTCTCAGTCCATCCAGATATTATAGGAGTCAAATCAAATTACAAAATTAAACTAAACTCCACGCTTTTGTACACTCTACATTAGTTTCATTAAAACCCGTGAAAGGCATTAAACCAGTCAACATAAACCTATACCAAATTGAATACTGAACTCTTAGTCTATACGATACGAGGTACATACTGAAGTGAACTCTTAGACTATAATACGATGCGGTTGCGGTACAGCTGACTAATGTATGGTCATGTCGGAGCCAACGAGACAGATGCGGGCAACTCAAACTTAGTCGAGAAGCCTTGGGTTTTACGTGACGAGAATATAGATGGAAGGTTGTAAGTGAGTGGTCAGATACAATTTAAATAAAATATTTGGGGGAAATTTTAAGGCAGGTGCTCTTTAGCCAGTATAATAATATATATGTCCTTGATATACAATGATTGACATACATTTGGTTTCTAAAATTGATAGACAGACAGATGGACATCAAAGTGATATGTAGGATTACCTATAAGGATATCTTTTTTTTGAGGTATGTAACTCTGGAAAACATAATCTTTTAGCCTTCACTTTTAGAGAAATTGCAGAAGGATGGTTGCAACGGACAGATTTTACTCTTAATTCATTATTGTAGGTTTTGTGATACTAACTTAGATCTTTTGGTGAGGGATTTACTTCTAAATTTTATATTTTCGGATAATCGACCGTTTAGTCTAACATAAGACTACTTTGTTCTTATACAGTAGAGTACCAGTGAAAAGAAAAGATGTGTTATTTAATTATTTTGAAAGCAAATGCCTATTCGTGGCCCAATTCCAAGGAATTCCTAATGGACAAATACTAAAAGCCAATACATGGATGTAAGTGTTCATTAATGAAAGCTTTGTGTAACCTAACCTTCTAGCATTACTAAAGTAACACTATTTGGCAATGCCCTAGTATCTTTATTTTGGAAGAAATAAGACCCATTCTCAAAACTATTCTCTTTATTAATCGTGTCATATTTTTTCCTGCAGTCTGTTATTGGAGCTTGCAGGCATGTAATGTTACGTCAATATTTACCGCAATCAAAATAATTCATGGATCATAGGAAAAATCGTCACAGATGTGATTACTCATTTCATAGCGATGAGAGATGTCACTATGAAAATAATGTACCTAAGATTTGTTTTGTAATAGAATTTAACGAGAGTTAGGTTATTTAAAAACATAATTCAATTTTTAAAACCGAATTTAAATGTTCATTGTTTAAATATTTATCTTTACATTAAATATTACAATTTAATTGCTAAATTATTTACCAGTTCAATCATCCTAACAACCAATTAAATTGAATTCATCAAAACCTTTTTTGCTCAACTAATTGCCAGTCATAGTTTTCCAGTCAATTACGCAGAATCTGTCAAATAGGCCAGACTAAATCATTTGGCCAGTTTGCATACTGAAATTTTACGCCTCATTTCATATTCATTCAACAGTAAAAAATACAATATCCGAAGTCTAACGTGAAACGTTAATAACTCGAACGAAGTCAGTTTTATGAATAAAATAGTAGTATAAAAATAATGAATATATTATTTATTACAATTTTTTTTAGGTTGGGGATTATTTGGCACGAAATTAACTGAAGAATTTAATGGCCTACTTTGCTCGAAATTGATCGCTGTTGTAATATTGTAAGGTATAGCCTTACAATATTTTTAACAGCAATCTATTTAGGTCATTAGTCAAATTGGCACATAAATGTTTGCAACTCGATATGGTTGTTTTCTATTCCACATTTTTATCGTGTGTCTAGCAAAAATAAAATTCCGTTATTTTAGTTTTTTAATATTTTATTCAATATTTGATTCTGATTATATAAAACCTTAGAATCTTAATGCGTGGGTTTCGATACAAGACCTCTAAATTGGTAGGCTTTTGACCTTCTAAGCTTTTCCCACGTAAAACCAAATCAATGTTTAATATTAGCGGTAGGTATGTACTTACTTCGGTATTATATTCAAATAGACTTATTTTATTCAAGAAAAAGTAATAGAATTATATTTGAAATAACATAAAATATCAGTAGGTATAACGAGTAACAAAAAATAATAAGAAAACATTATTATTTATCTAATTTGATAAATTAGCTTTGGTAACCAATAACAATAAATAAATAAATCTTTTGCTAAATAATTATGTCAAATTCTTACTTAGGTCTATGAAAATGAAAGTCAGTTAGGCACAGCACGAAATCCGCTAATTTTATTACCATATCTAAATACAGTCAAAATTAAATACAAAAACAAAGAACTCAAATTCCACGCAATTTAATTACAGACTGTTGATTACAAATCTGGGACTAAATCAATAAGCGTCTAAAATCCTGGAAACGTCTTCGGAAAGTTTTCAAAGCCATATTGTTCCGTTTCCTAAAGTAATGAGGTTATACCAATTGCTTCGAAGCCTTCTCAGAGTGTAGGCATCGGCATGGTGTAGGCTTCAAATCTTTAATATCAATAGGCTTTGTGTTATGGCAGCTATCAAACTGATCATGCGATCTTAATGATTGAGATCGAAGGCTGTTTGGTAAATAAACTGGCAGATCTCGAACTTTGTATGTAATACAATAAAAGCTTATTTAACTCTATAAACAAATGTGAAACTAAAAAAGAAAGCAATTCTTTTTAAGAGGTTTAAAAAGGTTATGGAAGTACATTTTTAGACTAATATTATCCAACATTCATTATCTGGTTAAAGGGAGATAGGACAATAAAAGCACTCTACTTATTGACCACTTTAAAGTTAGGATATTTTCAATATAAGAAAAACACTTTTTGATGCTTCTGAATTCCATAACACAAGTGCTTTAGCAACTTACTTTGGGTTCAAGGCAATGTATGTGATGTTGTACGCATTTATCATTTATTATTACTTGTAATTCATTTAGGAATGTATTTCAAAATACAGTTAGTGGCTTTTTGCCTGTTAAAGAAACAAAAAAAAAGTAAAGAACATAACAAGAAAACAATCATACACCACGAAACCAGATGCCTTACAAAGAAATATAATCCAAAAAATGAGAGCACTAAAAGGTTACCAGTAACCTTATACATAACAGCTGGCTAACAATGCTCGGAAAAAGTTGCAAACAGAAAAATAGACCATTCACAGTACATAGCATAACATATCATCACGCGCGTATCCCCGAAGGGATAGGCAGAGGCGTACCAATGTACACCCACAGTTTGCCGATATGTTTAGGTCCCATGTAATAGGGGGCGAGCCTATTGCTACTAACCGGGCACAAATCCAAACTCTGACCTGCTACTGAGAATTTCATAGAAAGACCCAATAACACCTTGGTCGACTTGGAAATCGAACCCAAGACCTCTAGCGTAGCAGTCGCGTTTAGCACCACTAGGCCAACGAGGCAGATTCAAGAGAGACAGCTGGCTTACAATGCTCGGAAAAACTTGCGAACGAAAATAGGCCATTCACAGTACACGCTGGTGTTAAACAATGGCACCCATTACGTCAGTGGTGGGAGGGAAATGAAATAATTTGTCGTTCCTCGCTCTACTTGTGTAAACAAGAGTGATGGTGGCAGAAACGATACGTCATATTTGTGGTCCGTTTCGCCCTCGCTTCCTTAAGATGCTCACGTATTTATTAATTATACGTGTTTCGCGTTGGGTAAATAATTGTTGGTGTTGGTTTTGTTTTATTTATTTTTTGTTGCGGTTCCTGTTTCAATTTTTTTATTAAATGTGAAATATTTAGGTTTAGGACGCACGTGGCCAGAAATCGCAAAGGACAGAGAAGTTTGGAGGACGGAGGGGAAGGCCTTTGCCGAGCAGTGGGATATGATGTAGGCTACAAAAAAAATAGGTTCTTTGTGAATGAGTATAAGTGCAGTGAAGACCAAAAAAGATGGATAGATTGTAAGAAAGACAGAAGTGAATGCTGAGATGACGAGTGAATGAAAGATGAGGAAATGAATGAAAGATGAATGCGCATTGCTCCAACACCAAAATAATTAGGAACCAGGGTGATAATGATGATGATTGACGTTCCTTTTATATATACTTTTTGGACGGAGAAAAGCTTTCTAGTGTACCAAATTATGTTTAAAAAGAGGACAGTCTTTTCAGCGAAAACTTTAAAGAAATTTACAAGCTATAAGTTTGTACTGCTAATAAACCAGACAACACTCAAAAGTTTAAATCAAGGTCATTTTTAACGCACTTACTCTCCACTAACACATATCTATAAAGAACCCGATAAAATTATACAGCATAATAAACTTTACGACGGCATAAATGTTTATATCAAGATATAATACGTGCTAATCTTAAAGCGCTATCCTAATAAAAAGCAGTTATTACTAGCAAAAGAAATGAGGCCACAAAATACGTTTAAAATTTTCAATTAGTCTGCCTACTGAACTGTTTCATTGGTTTTTTAATCGAAGGGATTAAAATAATTGCGGCGAGAGAGTTTCATTTAAAAATGTCATTATTGATGTTTTGTTCGAAAACATGCGTCATTAAGGTTGGACTACACTCACTTTAGTGACGCATCGTTGTGTTTGGGTTGTATTTACATACATGTGTAACTGCCTCGTTGGCCTAGTGGTGCTAAGCGCGACTGCAACGTTGGAGGTCTTGGGTTCGATTCCTGAGTCGACCAAGGTGTTATTGGGCTTTTTATGGAATTCTCAGTAGCAGGTCGGAGTTTAGATTTGTGCCCGGTAAGTGGCAATAGGCTCGCCCCCTATTACATGGAACCTAAACATATCGGCGAACTGTGGGTGTACCTTAGTACACCTCTGCCTACCCCTTCGGGGATAAAGGCTTGATGATGTGTTATGTTATATGTGACTGAAAAATTGCGTTGTTGTTAATGTAAGTGCCTGTATCCATTTCAATGTAAGTATTTACATATATAAACTGACTAAGACGGGCCAACTTCGCTACGCCACGACTAATTCAAACACATTTAACTTCACTGAATAAATTATACTATGTATTTCTAATATGACTTTTTAATACTTCGGTTTCGCGAAAAAAATATTATGTATGTTTACTAAGTCATTTCTACAAATACAAACAATCTTGAATACCAATATTTATTTCACATGAACGTCGAGCTTACTGTATACAAATACGGCAATAAATCTAAAGCTTAACTTACCATACGAGTCAAGGAAGGCGGTGAAAGGTAAAATTAATGTTTAAAGGTGACAAATTGTTTGCATATCTACATACTCGTATCTGTTTATTTAGAATACAAAGGTATTTTGTATGTTGTGCTTCGCCAGTAGTTTTGCATAAATAGTACCTGCTGCTAACACGATATTAGACACACCTCTGGTTTCTGAAAGGCTGAGCAACTTAACCTATTGTCTAATCCACTGTTCACGAATTTGATTGGTTGAACAAAAAACTGACAAATGACAGCGCTTGAAATGAAATTTGAAGGTGATTTAGGAATTTTAGTGTTGATCACCGTTTCAAAAATATGGGGAAAGTATACTATGGAAAAATATTTATTAATAATTATTTCCCATTATTATACTACTAGTATTACTACAACCTTTACAGGGAGAGCTGTAAATGTAAATGTAAAATGTAAATGTAAAAATGTAAAATACATTATTTGTAATACATACATTATTGGTAATACATACCGCATTTTATATGGAGCGTTTGCCTATCTAGGCAAACGCTCCATATAAAATGCGGTATTTAGCTGAATCCTTTGAGACTAGAAACCAACCTCAACATAGCTTGGAAAAAGGCTAGGAAGAAGATAAAGGGAGCGCAATACAATGCAATGACTGTTTCAAAGCCAAATAACGATAATGACTCTATTTAGTTTTCTTATTTTCTTATCCTCCTTAACCAACGAAGACCTGAAGGTACGTCTACAACTAACGAACGACCTCCGCGCGAGCATTACACGAGCGGCTCCCAAGCATGCCGCGAACGCACTGAGTCAAGAAAGCTCACGAGCTGCTACTGTAGTACTCGTTCGGTGCTTGTTTGTCAGATGTGGACGCACCCTTAAAGTCAAACAATTAAAAATAATACTTTCAAAAGTTACTTTATTTTAGTGATTAATGTGCGTTCTTAAAAGCTGTTGCTAAAGTTATAACTTCAGGTCTTAAACTTAAAATTTACTCTACGTCTTATAAAAGCGTATTATTTCGTATCTTATAACCCTAGTTTTAGACTACTCTAAAAACTTTTTTGCTCCTTAGAGATATAATAACAACCCGTACACTTTCCTTTATGATTCAAGGTCTATCTTATTTAGTGTTTGGTGTTACAGGTTTTTATAAAAGATCCTTATTGCCTAAAAAAATTCTCACTAAGCTTACGCTATCAGCTATTCGTCTGTTTGTCAGTGGGATGCTCCATAAACCGTAATAGGTCAATGTGTATTTCAATCGTGCCTATAATAATATCACTAAAACCACACATTTAAATCGAAGTAATATGGTACAGAACCTTGGGTCATGAGTCCCACTCACAATCATTGACTGGTTTTCTATTCATTAATGCACCTAAATATACCATTTATGTTGGTTTACTGAAACCGGAACGATATATTTGAAAAAAACCCTTTCAGGTACCAATTACGTCACACATTACGAGAATTTTCAAATATGTACGCTGTACAATTTAAACCGATTGTTAGCTCTTGAATTTTATTGTGAGGACTCGGAACGTTTATAGGTTATTATGAAACGTTTTATTGAGTTTCAAACAATACGATCGGAATTTCAAAAGAGTATTAAAATTTTAACCTGCGGCTGCTACACACAGGTACATTGTACCCGGAATTAAATTCATGAATAGAATTTGTTTTGTGTTAAATGTGTGAATTTCTAACATAAATCAGGTTTTTTTATACAGTTGAAGTATAAAAAAAAATTCTTGTAATTTGAACGAGATTTTATTTTTGTGAAAATCTTTTAGGAGTTATGAAAAAGTTGTCTAGTTTATTTTGTTTCGTGTTGTTTGGCTCACAGAAATCTAAAACTCTTGATCAGTCAACCGAAAAGTTTGAAACTCGAATAAATAGGTATCTTCTTTTAGTTCGCTTCTTTCAAAGCTTTTGAGTAATGCAAAGCCATTATTATAATCGATGTCTGTCCTAAATAAAAATATATTTTGATGTTGCTAATAATGTCAACGGAATCTCCGTTTGTATCTGAACATAATATTTATACTATGGTCACCTACAACATACAGTGGATCAACCATTTTTCGTTCGGTAGTTTTATCAATAACAGGGCTCCTTAATAACATTGAGACAATACACTTTTATAATAAAAACATATAATGATACCAGCCTATAATCGTGCTCACTACTGGGCACAGGTCTCTTACGATATGAAGAAGGCACAAGTATTAATTACCACGCTTTCTCATTTTTGGAATGGGGATATAATAATACACTACTAATAACATAATTTATGTCTCAAACAATTGTTCAAGGACAACCCACACACTCCTAACACGAAATTTAGTGTAGAACAGAAAACATAACCAACAAAACTCAAAACAAACTTTCACACCAAGGTTAACCGAAAATTAGTAACAATAAAGGATATTAGAGGCTCAAAGACGAAAACCGTATTAATTAATTAAGCAATTAATATTATACACGCGCGAAGAAATTGCTGTGTTGTGACATAATGTTGTTAATTACAATCAATTACTAAATAAGACCGCAAGAATGTAGGAACGTAAACATCAATTTTCATAACGACTATGTTTGATCTTGTGTTATACTACGAATAATTTAAGAGTAAAGCTGTTTTCAGACCGATTTCTGGGAAACACGGCTTTTGAAAAGCATGAAACCTAAATAGGGTTCTCTGATCGAACGTGCTATGAGGAAGTACCTCATATTGAAATCATGAAAATCAAAGCAAAATGGAGTTTAATATGTACTTTTTTCTTTCTTATCTATCAAAAGAATATAGAAATATATATATATGAAAAGAAATGAGGATGATTTTTTTTTTAAATTATTTTTTCTTTTTCAATAATATGACTTTTTTTGTTTTTAATGAACAATAAAAAATTTCATAAAATAATGACAAAAAAAATGTTTTAGATAAGCAATCTCTCTTTTTTCTGTAACAATACTAAACAAGGCCATAAATAAGGTATTTATTATGAAACACAACAAAAGAGTCCTTGCGTGACTAGCAGATTACCTCTCACTAGTTCATTGTTATTAATATAAAAAAAATGTATTATCATCTCTTAATAAAGAAAGTAATACGAAATTAATAGAGAACGGGTCTTTTGTACCTTTGACCGCGGGAGAGGGTTGCCAGATGACGCATCATAATTTGGCGCGAATATGACAGGGTCACATATTGTTCGAGTTTTGGGATAAGAGTTTTAAGTAGTACGTTGATATTACAGGGTATTATAATATAGCTAACCGGGGCTTTGATAAAATTTACCAGAAGTTAAATTGCAATAATGTAATTAACAGTTAGAGAAAATTTTAATTTACTTAACTCGATATGACACAACTGCAATTATAATTTAATATTTTTTTGTAATGAATAAAAGATAAAAAACATCATATTTTTAGCAAAAATCTTTTCATTATTACGAGTATTTAACAGAAAAAAATAATTACGTAAATCACTACATAGTATAAAACAAAGTCGCTTCCCGCTGTCTGTCCCTATGTATGCTTAAATCTTTAAAACTACGCAACGGATTTTGATGCGGTTTTTTTAATAGATAGAGTGATTCAAGAGGAAGGTTTATATGTATAATACATGCATAATAAAGTAGAGAAACACGGATAATCTTAGAGATTTCTAAAGTAAGGTCGTAAATGAACACTTTTTTTGCGCTTTCATTGCGAACGCTGGCTGAACCCTACGAGATAGATCAAAATAATGTACTAAAGTATTGTGCTCCTTAAAAAGATCTACAAAAAAGTCCGCGGTGGCATATTTCTATCTCTTGAGGATAACCCACAATAACCATTTTTATCGTTTATTTATTAATTATTTACGAAAAAGCAATTTGAAGCAATACAATATTAATCCTTATCCAATTAAGTACCTTTAATAAATTGTGCATGAAATATAGATCAATATTGCCCTTTACAGCATGTCATTTAAATGAATATTTTCGAAGATATTACAAATTTAAAATGCAGGGACATAGCGGTTGCGGCCACGGTTGCGGCGCGGCGGCGGTACCGTCCGGGGGGCCGGGGGTCGCGTGCCTCTATACCAAATAGTGCGTCCAAGGCTGTGCTTCGCCCTACAGAACTTTATGATTATGTAGTTATATTTGGTATCAGGGTTGCACCCGAGCAAAGCCGGGGCGGGCTGCTAGTATAAAATAAATTAGCAAAATTTTTACATAACATTTCCAGTGCAAACATAAATCCGTCGTGTGCCACTCCAAAGTACTATTTAGTGGCCAAAGTGTTCTAATGGTCTAAATGAAAACGATGACAGACTTGCTTTATGTAACTTTATGTAAAAATAAAGTTTTATTTTCGAAACAATGAGCTCCTTTTGCGAGCATTAAGAACACTCGCGAAAAATTGAGTATATAAACACACAACGGTTAATAGTATACGCTCTAAGTCTGTGTTTTTAATTTTAAAAGTTTGCTCACTTATTCCGTTGACTCAACGAGCGAAGATATATCTTGGCTTTTTACAAGAACGAAATTCAAGTCTGTGCTTTTCAGGGTGCGTCTAAAAAAGTTTCTCTATTGACGATACATAGTATCCTCTCAACCTTCCTTTATTCTCTCGATATGACTAATAAATAAGTCAAGGTTCTAATTCCCTTTAATTTTTTTTACAAATAAACTTTAACACAATTAAAAAAATATTTTTTTTTTGTACAGCATGTTCATAGTGGCTAACCGTATTATTGACAAAATGGGCTATTTAATTCATAAGTGGGTAAATCATAGCTATATCTCAACCGTAAAAAATAGAATACCACATTTTACTATACCTATAACTAACAATAATCCTTTACCAAGAATACTATCAACTATAATCCGTACACTACAAATAATCATATATAGTAGTGGTTTAAAAATAAACATGTTAAGGTGAATTTCTAGGTATCAATAATGGATATAAATTCTTTAACCTTTACCCGTATTCCCACGCAGACTCGACCGACTCTTTTTAAGAGGACTTCGAATCTGTTATTAGTGGAACCATAGAGAGTAAAACATTACTGGTATGAATAAATTACGACATTATTTTTAGAAATTTTACTTTTGTCCAGTTTGATTCATAAAATATATCATGAAATGATTGATAATAAATTTTATGTGTCGATATTGTGATAATAACACATTTAATAATAACCAAGAGTTAACTTCAGGTAAGCATGATAAAGTATAATATTACATATATTCGAATTTAAATAAAATTAAAAAGGAACAAAAATACAGCAAGTATTTCATAAAAACTTTTTCCAAAATATTAAATAAACAATTTAAATACTTGAGATTAAGAAACATTAAGTAACTATTCAAAGAATTCCCAGATATAAAAGTAGGTCTATGAACATTAAAGAGTTTTGGAACAATTCCCAAAATGGCTGCCATTGCCGTATTCAAAGATGCCAAGAATTTGGACAAAGCTTTGCTAAGTAAGTGACCTTCGTCTTTTGAGGGCAGGAAGTTATTCTCATTATTGCTTAATATAGGACATTAAGTCGATTGATCTGTTTCCATTCTGAGTTTTGTCGCAAAAGGCAGATCTTTTGTCTCTGTAAAAACTGAGAACCTCCTTTTTTTGAAGTCGGTAAAATGGTAAAAAAGATGGCATGTATAAAAAAAAACTCACCAAATTACTAGTAGAACATTCAACCGCAGATCGTTTATTAGTGTACCCAAATGCCTATTATGACCATATAACTAAACACAATTATGATAAAAGGTAATGTATACAAACAAGAGTGACTCTTATGGTAAAAATTTAAATGGTAACTTTGCATAAGTAAACCAAATATTTCATTTTATCGACGGATCGTATACCAACAAAGTAGGTACGTATCTAAATGTAGTTTAATTACAAAAATATTCAAAGAAAAACAAGATACAAGATACAAATTATGTACCTTTGTAGATAATTTTTAAATATGAAATATTGTCTGTTAATGTGTTGTGTGTACATAAATGATTAAATAAATAAATACAACTTCTTACTTACAAGAAACAAGTATTGACTACCTCGCGCAATGCGTTAGCAATTTATTATATCAAATCCAGGTAACGTTCTCATTTAAATATAGAGTACCTAAAATCTGTAAGAAATATAACATATTATAATAGATACAACAGCACCCTTCCCAATTACTGTGCACGAGGAAACAAACATGTTATTTCACTTTAAAAGGAGGTTGCATGTCAAAGTAGGTGACGTCACGAGAAACGTACAATTTCTTATTATTTCAGCGTTCTCAATTTGTCAACAGTAAGAATTCTTATTAAAATATTGTAAGAAAAATGTATCGAATTGTCCTGAATAAATTATTTTCGTGTTATCAATTTAATGAGATTTTTCATGTTTTACTGACATGACTAATTTCTTTAAACTAGATAAATAATGGAATGTACCTCTTATGTATTTTTGTTCGTTTGATCTGTAAAATATTTAATAATATTTTTATTTGAAGTTTAATTTGTGGATGTTCTGCCATATTACTATGTACCTACAAACATTATAAAATAGAGTAATAGATCTTGAATTGGGACTATACATTACCGGTGGTAGAAATTAGCCAGTCAAAGACGACACAAAATTATATCCTTACTCAACAACAATCTCATATTTGTTTGTAACTGAAATTAAATGTAGTGATTTATGGAAGAAAGAAAAAATATAATAATTGAGAAACCACATCTCAAAAGTAACAGAACTGAAACAAACGACGGTTTATAAGAGTAACCCGACATTACCGTACCCCGCGAGTTTCCTTGTCATGAAGTAAACAGTTACTTGATTTATTGGTCTAGTCTAGCTCAAACTAGTCGCAAACTATAAATATACTGGGCGTACCTGTAGACGGCGCTTTTAAAATTTATTACCCTGTGTACCGTAAAATATGTGAAGGGATTAGCCATACAAAAATGTTGAGCATTTTCACCTAGTTTCAAGCAGAAACGTGATGATAATACCAACAAAGGTTTGTATAACGCTGTTATTTCCCGCGGGTGTAAGCAGAGAAATGCGGTTACACAGCTGTATTATGATAGACGGTTACATAATTTAATACATTAAGTTCAAATAAGGGGTTAAGTTACTACAGTAGGTCATATGAACAGTAAAAAGTGTTCGGAATAAGCAGATTTAATTATATTCGTCTGTCATGATATTAAAAATAACTGAATGATTAGTATTTATTTGGGAATAACCTGAACTGTTACACAATGTGTTCTACATGACTTCTAAAATAATTATAGAATTTAGCTAGTTTGGTCACGTCATATATTCAAAAGTTGTTGCTGAAAGTAAAGTACGAGTACATACCAGTGTTTAATAGACTATTTTTAAAATTGATTGTGTGCCTTATATGATTACTTATGTTCTAAACGTGTATAATGAAGTACAAAATAAATTAAACGTAATCTAAATACAGTCTTACCTAGTTACCTATTCCGTATCTATCAACACGATTCAGTGACCCAGCGGTGATAGCCAACACATTTGCTGCCTCCGCAAAGCTCGTTCCAGAGGGCTGTCACTTTGACGGCACTAGCAAGTGCCGGTACTATCGGTGCCAAACGCTGGTACCGTGTGAATTACGTATCGAGATGTCAACTATCAAACCACAGACGAGATGTATGTAAGACGGAATGCTGATGAGTTTGGTAAAGTTTGGTTAGGAATTGAAAGTTATTGCTATATGAGTATTGATGGTTAAACGTCTATTTAGTATTTTATTTCAAAATATCTAGTTACACTTTTATTAAAGTTTGTATGAATTTGGAATCTGATGTAACACAGTAATTGGAATACCATATTACTTTATATACGCATATACAATTTACAAATCGATTTTTTTTACTTTTTTTTTTAGAACTTAACCATCAAAAAATTATTAAATATAAAATTAAACACCAAATAAAAAATTGATTAAAATCATCTTTATCGTAAATGATGCTTTGAACAAGATGATGTGCTGTGATACAACTCATAAATTGCCAAGAAAATAAGAAATGTCCCTTAAAATTGTCGTTTCAAAATACAATAGATAATATGGTCGAGTAATCATAAAATCTGTTCAGTAAGGAAAATTTGATGGAAACAATATTAAAGAGTCCATTTTCTTGATGCGGCGATATTGCAAGATAGATTATGATGACCAGGCGCTTTACGATTAAAGCTCCATATTATTTTAATATCGATGATAATAAAAATGTACTATGAATTTATAACTACGTTAGTTGTAATTATTTTATTAAGCTTGAAGGTTTATGGAAATATAAGTAATATATGTTTATAAGCCTAGTTCATGTTTCTTTGAATAAAATATTGAAATTTTAATTTTATTTCACAATGTGTCTTAGACCTCGAAATAAAACTGTTTTTTACGGATTTATCGTGTTTTCTTTTTATTTTTGGTCCTGACGTTTCGACACCTTTGCAGGTATCATGGTCACGGGCAAACTCATCAAAAAAATTAGTCTGTCCGCAGACTGATTTTTCAGAAAACCGCGCCGAATCCGTAACAAAGTAGTTTTATTTCAATGACTAACATTCGCGTTAATCTAAGAAACCAGGACAAAAGTATTATCCTTCAACACAACGTTTTTTCCATTGACCAAAATCGAACACCTAATTAAAAACCACCACAAAAAGTCATCAAACAAAAACCTCAGAATTAAAATAGTTTAGTTCCTTGCACTTGAAGCAACCATAATAAAACGATAAAGTTCTAACTACCATCCTTGCGATCGCGACACCGAAACTTTTTCAACTAAGTAATTATATGGAGCTTCGTACTAAGTAATATTGAAGTTGAGATGCTATGCTGATCGGGGCGTAAAATGAAACTGGTACTAAAGCTGAGTTTTCTTTACTAAGTTTTTATTGATTAAGTGTTCAATGTTGTTAAATGTGATCACTTAATGGCAGTTTGTTTTCTATTTTAGTAAAGTAAGTCAAATCTAGATACATATTATATAGTACGTTTTTTTTTCAATAAGTAAATTAAGTTAGTTTGTATGCTGATTAGATATGATGAATGAGATGGCAATTTGATAGAATAGGATATTATAAATATTTGTTGTCATAATTATATAGGTAATACAGTTTTCTTACGCACCATCTGTGAAATTAGGGTTATAAATATAGCCTAACCTCACTGCAAAATTGAATAAAACAAATGCTTACTATCCTCATTACATTGTCATTTGATTACATTTAAGCTAATTTTATTTAAGAAAAGATAAAATAAATAGTTTAAATCCAAACAATGCTAGGCGCTACGAAGTGCTACGAAACTAGCTACGAATTTCGTAGGTGTAGTAAAAATTTGACCGGAATTTTTCATGAGTCCCTGTAAAAGCTCGGGCACATAACGCGTCAAGCGTTAGTCATCGACTCTACCTTTTTACCAAACACTTGATTCAGCACCAACCGATTGAATTCAGCGTTAACGAACTATAGAAACGTGACAACGAACAAAATCTTTTTTTCGCATCAAACATTTTTCGCATCGTGTAGTGAATTTGAATACTATCCTTTTCACTCACACTTGTGAGCTTAACAAATTTGTCTCATTCACTTTGATTCATTAAAGTGGCATACAGTGTGATGGGAGCGTTTAGCTTTGCACTAGAGATTAAAACTGGAACATTTAACTTTGCATTCCAGTCAGGCCACAATTTTGTTTGGAGGATTACTTGAAATGAGAATAGACTAAGCTTCTAAAAATGCGCTTTACAAATATTTTTATTCAACATTATTGATCTTTATTTCCTTTACTTACGCCATAACTTCTGAAGAACTGAATCACAACCGATTTTTTTTTAGCCTCACCCAACGCTTTTGAAGCTAGGTAGCAGATTTGATAATAATAATAATACCAGCCTATAGACGTCCCACTGCTGGGTACAGGCTTCTTCCCATATAGAGAAGGCACGATGAGCATTGATCACCACGCTTGCTCATTTGCGGATTGGCGATTCCAGGTGATCAGGGATTGCGAATCCAGGTTTCCTCACGATGTTTTCGGGTAGCAGATATATCGAAATAAAACTGAATTACATATTTACTCGGTGTAATAACATCTTACAAAACTTCAAATTGTCTTAGTCGAGTTCTAATCGCATTACATACTTTTTGCTCTACAATTTCAAGCAGCTTTGAGAGAGTTAGGGTTGTATGTTCTAATTCCATTATGGCGTTAGTTATGACCGGCAAGTCAACTGATTCCACTTTACAGCTCTAACCTAGTTGCCAGCGGTTGACGATGACCGCTGAACAAATTACTTGAGGAAAGCGGTTGGTAATAAATAGGACACGATGCAACGTATAGTCTAGATATAAAATTAGGTTAGTGTGTCTAATTGCAAGACTTTATTTGAAAAGTACTTCTAGAGGACTACAAGGGACGCATTTTTTTAACTTCTTGTAGTGTGTCTTAAGTGACTGCAAGTTCTTCAATGTGATGTTGACGTTCTTTTGTAACATAAAAGTATGTTAGTGTGTAAGATAATCACGTAATTATTCCTTGAAAATTTTGCTATGAACAAAAGATACCTTTGTGCGATAATTTTACTCGTCTTTTATAGAACAACTGCCAATAATTGGCTAATATTATATTATATTTTTTGGCAATATCAAAATTTGGTTGAAGCATGTTTTCTGCAATCGATATTCAACTGTAAAACGCATATAATTAGATTAAAATTACAGTAGCAAGTTCCTTCCTAAAAAGCGTGGCGGCGTGTTCAATGATCACATTTCACTGTGAGAGGTAATGCATTCTATTGGCGACCAACTCCGACGTTAAATGGTCTGTCCATTAATTGAGTGAATTAAAACGACTTTAGTTTTAGATGGAGAGTTGTTGAAAATTACTTATTGTTATATATATTATTTATTTTAGCTGAATTGTTTCGTGATGGCGAATAAATGTTTGCATATAAAACAAAACAGTTATTGGGCATATTCTTTTTTGCATAATCCAAACCCAAAACATCGTAAATTCTTGTAAAGCTATTTGTTTTTTTTTATAATCATGAGAATCTTATATAACCTTTTATACGTCACATCGCAAATTACTTTCTTTCGAAAGAAGTATGAAGTAAAAAATATTTTTTACGTCATTGCTACTAACCTACTACCTATAACCTACACACAAAAAAAAATGCATTAGCAAGCACAAGCTGAGAGAAAAATTTGAATAAACGGAATAATCTTCAGCTGCTAAAGATTTATCGTCCATAAAGATGTGATTACTCACATATCGAGATTCATGTTATATAGAATTCAATATCCACAGTTTACGTAAGCCATAAGATATTGGTTTGTTCCCACTAATTGCGTTTGAAGGGCCGACATACAAAGATCTCATTTCCTTAGTTTGTTAATGTACTCGTGTTTAGTTGTGTGAATATTTGGGCGGTTCATTAGTGAAGCTATTTCTCTTATGTTGGGATATGTTAGAGGCAGTAAGTTGATCTGTTGTTGTCTTTCGATTTATACTTGGTATTGTATTGTATGTAATATTAGTCAGAATCAAACAGAATTGCTCAGGACCTTAGAAAATGGCACGCAAAAGGGGAGGCCTCTGCCCAGCAGTGGGAGGACAAAGGCTGTGGATAATGATGATGATGATGAAGCAGGATATTAATAAGCTACTGCAGGTAAATTAGGTATATAAACCAGATTCAAAAGAAGACAAAAGCTGAGAGGTTATTCAGTTTTTTTTTTTTGGTTCAAATAATTATGGTACGAGTTATATTTAAATAGAAAAGAAAACATATCTATTTATAAGCTACGCAATATAGATTATTATCATGCCAAAAATAATTTCACACTTCCTTAATGGAATAAAGATCCATGTCTTTAGATATCTGTGTCACCTACATATTACATAAGGGTGATAAATATACCTTTTAATAATTATATATTGAAGAAATTACAGCAATTTTCACTGTCACTCAATCGCAAACTAAAACACAATATCCTTTAACTCTCACATTTATACTTTTCATAATTATATTATTATTATTTGAGTTCATATTTATATAGAATACTTATACCAAAGTGTTACGTCATGAGTGTATTGGAAGCAGTGCGAATTGAATTAATTTGTGCTGGGTCATATACCACACCAGTTCATTGTGAGTTATTGGCGAATTTCCAACGACTAGCTATTAGCTGTTTTCATCAGTTTAATGTAACGTATTACGTTATTTTTACTGCTGTTAAAGTAAATTTACTGAAAAATGTAAAAACTAAAGAAATGAGTTCAAGATTTTCAAAAATAATTTTGATGTAGTTTTTTTTTTCAATGGTTCAGTTTTTCTTATTACATCTGTTATTATTTAAACTACCTAGATATCCGAAAACACAGTCAAGAACTTTGGAGTTCAAATAATGTCGCAATCATAGCTTTTCGAAAAATAATGTAAGGGTAGGTTTCCTTATTCCGCGTATTAACTATGAAAACCACTGGACCGAAGATTCGTATAAAAATAATTTAATATAAAACAAGGAAGATACGAATTAATAAAAAAAATATTTTACGGTAGCCCAAATTTAAATTAACATGGTAAATAAAAATATTTTTTAAAATTTTCCGAACACTTATATTACACGTCTTCTTAGCTTAGATAAGGAAAAGTAATTTAATTCTAAACCAAAAAGTATTAAACTTATTACCACACTCAGAAACATCACACGCCTTTGTCCAAACTCAACTATAACAAACTGCACTGTGCCCAAAAAGCGTTAAATAAACGTATTTTTCATTACGCCTTTATGTGCACTCTCGTAAAATATTACACACAATACATTACGTGTGTACCGCCTTTATAAATTCCCTTTGCGTGCGTAAAAAGTACACACTATGTTTACGTCGAAAGTCAATTTGTCTCACTATGTAACCAGAGTGATATGCGACCTTTGTGAATTGACATAAATCATTTTGGACCACCGGGGAGATCAAGATGTGGGGAGTTTTTCTTTGCCTTTTTATTACTTGAGGATAATGTTGCGAAAGATATTTTAACCGTTATAAAATAAGGGTATATGTTACCTTTAAATAATGTGGCACGGTTAAGAGGCTTCGTTAATGTGCCGATGGGATAGTAATTTTATTTTAGTTAAAATAATATTCAATGCCAATATTTGTGGGCAAGCTTTTGTGTTATCATGTCAATTTAATTTCTTATTTAAAAACTTTTTAACAAATCGCAATCAAATACATATGTATAAATATTTCATTTTAGTTTGTCATTAAAAGTACTATAAATTAATGGTAGGAATGTCGTTATACATCCTCTATATTAGCCTAAAACTTTTTACGATTTGATGTCATTATTGGAAAAGCGATAAACCTGCTAGGCGAACAATTTGATTCGAAATAAAATCAACAATCCCTTTCAGTTCGCGATCCAATCGCGATACCGATTATATCGATACGAATCTAGTGATTGCTACAAAAAGGAACAAATAAATATACACTAGCAAAAAACTCACCCTATATAGGAGTCCGAAAACTTTTTCAGTGTTAAAACTCCGATTCGAAACAATTGAACTGATAATAATAAAACTGTCACAAAGTTTCCGAAAAAAAGTTTCACGTTTTAGTCAAACACAATATTTTGACATCACTCTGAATTTGGAACACTGGTCAGAAAAAAAACAAAACACTTCACACAACTTCGGATAGGGTTGTAACTGAACGTGCACTTTTTAACGTGTTCGAGTCGCGAAGGTATTGGGTGGCGAGTGTTCGTGGCGTCAGTAGGGCTGCCACTGCGATGGGAGCCACGCACCGCGCCTGCGTAGCTTTGCGCAACGGCTCTGCACTCCTGGTACATTTCTGCCTCAATTAATCCCAGCACTGTACTCAATTACACCTAGTAGTGTTACGTCGGTGGCAAGTTTAAACTGTTAGCGCGATATTGGACTGATGATGTATCGCGATCCGCGGATCGTATTGTCCTTTAATTGAGTTCTTGGGAACACATTTCGAACAGTTAAAATAAATTAACTAAAATACATTCTGGTTGTTCGCGAAATATTGTTGATTGTATTTAAACCTACATTTGTGTAATTGATAGCCAAGCCATTAATTAATTTATTTATAAAAATAAAATAATATACTTTATAATCGTGACTAACATGACTATTTAATGATTAATAGTTACATTTCTCAGGGAAGAGCAACGTTACTTAAAGTACTTGCTACAAGTTCAAGTTAAAGTGCTTCATTGATTGTTCGATCTTAACTATCAAGTAATTAATTTTTACGCTAATGTTAAAGTAAACAAAAATAATCAAATTATCTGTAAAATTAAGCAATTTTCTTTTCTTTTTTACTTACTTAAAAACTTCTCACTTTGATCAGGTGATGTTTCCTATAACATAGGTACTCACGATCAGAATCGTTAACAAATATCCTTAGCAACAAATTTGGCCTTGAAATATAATATCTTGCCATAATTTTCGTAAATACATGTTGCATTTTCGTAACATATTCCATCCATTAGAGCGATATCTCATATTTTCCCGAGACTTAGAACACATTAGCCTCTGCCCATTAAGAGGGGTTTGTTCCGCCATCGCACCTATTACTAAAGTGATTCGTTTATCTTAAGTGAATTGCGTTCTGCAGATCCTTAGATATACATCTACCTTATATAATAATATAGCCGTTTGAATATTGTGTGCAACGTAACAATGTAGAAATAGGTCTTTGAATTGGGAATATAATCTAATTTTAAACCACAAACTTATAACCCAAAGGAAATGATTTAAATTAAAAAATATGTGTACATTTCTTAATTAATTGAAAACTTTTCCTTTACTTACTTAGGGTGCGTCCAAACCGAACGAGCAGTACACGAGCAGCTCGTGTTATGCTTGTTTGTCAGATCTGGACGCACCCTTAGAGATATGGTGCATTGGTAGCAATTTCTTTTAAAACAAAAATGTTTTTAAATATAAGGGAATTGCATGACAGTAAAATATGCCACAAGGATTTTGGTTCTTCATTATTTATAAAGTAACAAGTAGTGGTATAAACTTTATGTACAACGCAAAGTAATTTACACAATATAAATTTAATCAGAAGACTGGTAAAAAAACTGTAATTATGTTAATAGTAACGCGTTAGTGTCCGTTATGTGACCTCTACAGAGTAATTTAGTCTGCCTTCAGTAATTCTCATGTAAGCGTAAAATTACATTTATATTATTATGTAATAATCTTAGAATAATATTGAAGTACAATTTTTTCGTGCGTTTATTCAAGATTAATCAAAAAATTAGTAAGAATGATTTATAGTTTATGGTCCCGTACACATTAATGATCTTTTAGTTTCATGTTTATTTTTCTTTCATTTACTTCAAACAAAAAATGTTGTGTTAGAATTTTATTCAAGTATAATTAGATTTTGCTGAAATAATGGTCAGGATACTTATTAGTAAAGCAAAATGTGGTAAAATTATTTAATATTGAGTTCCAGAAGAAGAGCTGTGTATCTGTGTTAAAAAACCTTATATTGGGGGTATTACCAAAGTGGAATGTATCTTATATTGTAGATAGTTTACACACCTTATCTTTTTCAAAAAATCAACGTGGAAAAAGTGCAATAAATAATAAAACTCTTTACATATCAGTCAGATTTTCATTAGCGGTTTCAAATCAATCGTTTATGTGAAATGTTCAATCAGTTGCACAGTATTTCAAAACAAAGTTTAATTAAATACTTGTGTTACATGTTATAAACATAGCTATTCTCCAATTTTATTACAAACTTGTAAGGCCATTGGTAATATATTTCTATATTTCATATAGAAACATATTATTGTTTTGAGATATTTTAAGTAAATTAAGTAAAGAAAAGACCTCCGGGTAAGTCCTGCTTTCGTCTCTATTAAACCTTTTATTCAAATGAAAATATAAGAGACTTTTTCTTACAAAAAAGGTGGCATTCACTGTTTTCTTTTAAGTGATGAACATACGCTAGGAAATTTTCTAACCAGCCATTTTCCTTAGTTACTGTGCCTATTCCGAAAAATAAAAGAAAACATACTTTCCTGGTTTCTAGAAGTAAGGTAACTTAATGAAACGTATAATTATGTTGTTTCAGTGCTTCGTAATTTTAGGGTTGTGCTGGTTGCTTGTGTTTTTCAGATGTAGTATTATTATTAAGTTGGTAGATTGCTGTATAGATGAAACAATAAAGTTTTAAGTGATTAGGTAGGTACTCAATTTAACAGTGATGACATATTATAGGATCGTTTAAAGTCTAAAATCGAGTCGTATGATAACTGAATCTGTATCATCATTGTCATATTGCCCACTGTAGGTATACCACTCTTTTAAAATGCCATTATCCTCTATCTTGCTAGTTTTATTTATTAATTGTTTATCTAATACAATACTAATATAAAAACAATACGACGGAGGATATTCTAATAAACAGATATGTTATAAGCGTGCAATCGTGAAGACTCGAAAACGTCCTAATTGGGACGTATTGCCATTAACAACAACACTATTTGTCTCTTTTTTTCTTATGGGTTTTATCGCGCTATCTCTTTCGCTAGTTGCCGCGCTGCGCGGAACACTTTTTTCGATTGTTTTGTATGTGTATAACATATCTGTTTATTAAAATATCATTGGCTAAAGGGGATTCATATTATTATCATCGTCTGATCTCTTATTCTATGTTTCTTTCAAAATACTGTTGTTATTTTATTAAGTTTAAGACAAGTAGATACTATATCGTATCTTCACAAAAGTCTTCTCGAGTCAATTCTTCATCGTCTTGTTATATTCTTTTCAAACGAAATGTCTCTACCTGGATAGCTCCGTAGACAATATTTTACCGATAAATTTTAATGATCAAGGCATTTTTATTTACAATTTAATACTTAAGTCTAATGTAACAACAGACTCTGACAACTATACTAAAATTAAAAATTCATCGTCAAATTAGCTATTGTGTGATTTCCGACTAAACAATGACATGTATTTAAAATTTGATTCATAAATACGAATGAAAGTAAAATATTTCACGTATTTTATTATTTTTTTCGGCAAAAAAAATAAAATTTATGCATTCGCTAGTGACATAATTTTTTACGCTTCTAATAAATAAAATTAAAAAATTCCATGAAACAATTTAGCTGGCAGATATGATTGGGTTATAAATATCAAAATAACCATATTTCTACATATCGCTGTCATACATTCCGCACTTTTTAGACCAGTTTTTGCGAATAAAATGTGTTTTAAGTAGGATTATTTATTTTTATGCTGAATGTAATTCTGCTATTGTTATTCACTTTTATCTGTTTTATCCGATAACAATTATTAATTAACACAAACGAGTTTGAAAACTCTCGGTTACCTTTAATTTTAGCGTTTAAAATACTATTTATGATACCATATTGTTTGATTTTCACCTACAAAAAAGAGTTCACTATATTATTTAGCACTTATTACACAACTGGGTGTTACGATTAGCAAAATAAAAAATAGTCATGAGAATAAAAGAGCCACTTATATAACCGTGATAGACGAAAGCCGAAAGACGAAATATTATTATTATAACGGAACCCTAAAACTCATGCTCGAATAGACGAATCAGGAACAACTCTTTACGCACCGTTTGTTCCTTCGTTATATTGGAATCTTTTTTGCCTGTCCAAACCGAACCCAAACGAGTCCTGGGGAGCTAAAGTGGTCGTTTGGCAGATTCATTTTCTGAATTGTTGGTGGATCTGAAATGTATCATCAGAAAATAAACAATTCATTTTATTTTTCATGGGCTTTTTAAAGAAATAATTTACTAATCGATTTTATGAACTCTCATAAATAAAATTAAGATAATTTATTTGCTTTTCAAAATGAGCGCGCTCAGCTAATTACTCGGTATTGGTAAGATTACTAAGGTACTTTGTGTCTAAAGAAAAGTAGTGTATCGAGTAGTGAAGTACTTATTTTACTTATTTAATACCTTTTGCACACTGTCGCACAAAGGCGGACGTAATGCCAACTGGCATTTTCTGCCAGTCAACCTCAAGGGGATGCAGAAACAAATCGTGGTAGATGCAGGAGTAAAAAATTGAAAATGAACTGTAAATAAATTATATTTTGACAAAATTATAACTCTGCTAATACTGTTATTAAACTGAGAAAGCGTAAAACTC
Organism: Autographa gamma; assembly: GCA_905146925.1. Classification (NCBI taxonomy): domain Eukaryota; kingdom Metazoa; phylum Arthropoda; class Insecta; order Lepidoptera; family Noctuidae; genus Autographa; species Autographa gamma. Next base: position 9,584,971 of record LR989856.1, on the reverse strand, counting down.
CATCTATGAACCAAATCATAAATGGAGTAAGCAGAATAGCTCGATGATTCTGCAAAACGACCATTTTAGCGCTCTTGGTCTCTTTATAATAATAAAGAGCCCAAGACTCATCGTTTCGGTTTATGGACTCTTAGATGTCTGTGGTCCGAAGATTAGACCCTTTTATACCACCGATACGTGGCCGATATTTTAGACCATAATACCAACTGACTGAAGAAAACATACTTTTATTTTAAAGTTACCATTGAAACGTATTCTTTTTGAATAAAATTGTGTGTCTTTTTTTGTAGCCTGCATCATATCCCATTGCTGGGCAAAGGCCTCTCTCTCCGTCTTCCAAACCTGTCTGTCTCTTGCGATATCCGGCCACGTGCGTTCCGCATAATTTCTTATTAGTCCAACCCATAAGCATGCATAGTGTTTTTAAATTTAAAACAGTGTTAAATGAAAAGTAGAGGTAGCGGGAGAGAACTTAGCACGATAGTATTTTTCTTGCTTCGAGTTGACTAAACAATTTTAATTAAAGATGTGTAGTACATAAAGTTTGTTAAGTTAATGTTGCTCCAGAAACTAGTCAAGGGGATAACTGCTCATTGTTTATTACTAAGGATTTATGTTACTTTCTTTTTAAGGTTCTGAGTCTTAAAAAAGAAAAAGAACCCTTGTAATATCACCGGCTTATCTCTCTTAGACAGGGCGCATTTTCTGTCCTGCCCATCCTGCACCACCACTGTTGCCCTTAAGGACCTAATGGAGGCCAACGACAAAGCCATTCTGGTGGCAACTTTCTGGTCGAACAGAGTTTAGATCATTGACTCGAGAAGAAGGAAACCAGCTTATCGTCCGTCCATCTATTTGTAGTCTTTCAATATTTTTTTAATTTAAATTGGCGTAGTTACCAACTAAGTAATCTATTTCTACATTTAGTAGCAGTTTTAGATAATACTCTTAACAACATTGGCTGTATTAATTTGTTCACTTATATTTTATACCACCGACTGTATTTAACTGTGTATTATTAGGATCCAAACAAACTCTCGCACACATTAAAAACTTAATTTTGTCGGTCACAATTGACGCGGGAAATGTAACAGCTGATGCCATTTCCTCAAATTCTCAATTACATTTAAAAAGAAAACTCAGTTCCCAACAGATTATCCATTTCTCAACGAAATATTAGCTTTGCGTTTTAAAAGATTGCTTTTGTTCTTTTAGGAAATATTTTTTGATATTAATTCTTTGACAATAAATTGTAAGAATATTTTTAATTTACTTGTTAAACAATTTTGGTAGGTAAAGACAAAAAATTACAAAAGACTAAGTCTATTTCTTAAAGAAATATCTTTCAGCAGACTTGCAAAAGGAAACATAGGTTAGTAGCGGTCCGTTGATATAAGTATTATAACAATTAGGTTTAATTTCTAAAACATTTGTTTAGTGTCTAGACTTCGTTCTTTAAAGTGACTCTCTTCTTATGTTGCAGCCATTAAATATATTATCACAGAAAAAAAAAAATTGCTGCATAGCTATAAAATACTTATACTTGGATAAATATATACACCAAAAGTATCGTAATATGATAGTCCTTCACTCTTACAGAAACAGCTTAATTACCAGTAAAAGTCTCAAATACACATTTGAGACTTTTACTGGAGAATTTACTCAAGAGCACATGCTCTAGAGTAAATTCTCAGAATTAAAGTATTTCGTATTTAATGTGGACTAGTTAAATCTCCTTTGATGCGGTTTGTGTTAAAACTAAATAAGGTTAATACCAGGAAAATGAGGACATTTGCGTCAGTAAAAATAAATATATACAGTACTTACAAACTGTTCTGAGTACCATCTAGAGTTCTAGACGAAATACTTGTATGTACTTATTGAATGCCAGTTAATTATGTCACTGTATCAGAATTGTGTATGTAAATTTTGTATGGCCCACATACCTTCTATTTTGGCGTTCTTCTATCTTGACAGAGTAGTCGTGTTCATCACTTCAGGTGTCGGTGGCAAGCTTCACATCACGCCGCGATTCTTCTCTGATGGCCGCCTTCCTAGTGCATTCATGTAGTATGATGAGCCATCATCTATACCGCCATAATTTGGTCAGTCCACCTCATAGGCAATCTTCCACCCACATACATGACTCATATCGCTTGATAGACATGATGTTATCAAAATAGACTGATCATAAGGTGTTACTTAAGTAATTGGCAATAATTAGGTAATTATATCCTTATTTTTCCTAATGTACTTCTAGTTACTAAAACTAGTAACTTGTACTTTATGATAATTATGCGTTCAAAACCGTAACCCCAAGTAATTTTTATCTTTTATTATAATGATCAAAATATGATTGAATTTCATTCCAGAATATATAATATATTCTCTTCCTTCTACTATAAATTATCAAGTATTTATAATTCCGTCTACGTTTTTAGCTATACTTCTAACAATCAATATTTAAGTTAAAGTTTTTCAAAAATTCATTTGTATAAGTTTTTCAATTTCAATCTTATTACTTGACTTCTATGAAGCTATTAGAATATGTTTGAATTACATCTTGAAAACTACTTGAAATCTCAAGTTTTATTATAAATTTGATTTTCATTATTTAAATCATCCAAGGTTATAATTTTCATAGTCAAAAAACGATTTGAGTTGTTATCGTAATTTTGTGCTTATCAAAATAATCTACTTCAGATTAAAGTGTTTTTCATTGCCCTCAGTGAGGAACTTAATTAATTTAACAATTCTGCATACGGTTCCTTCCGCTTTTATAGCTCAAAATTTCGATATTAGATTTGAAAGTTCCAAAATTAAATCTAATCTCAGCGCCGAAGTATGAAAATTGTCTCCTAGACTTGTTAAAATAGGAACTTTTGAATGTAAATTAGAAATCCTCTGATTTGAAACTAGATAGGCTACTTGATACAGTGATTGGATAAAACTTGGTACGTTTAGAAGTTAACAGGGTCGCAGATATTCAATGTTAAGCCTTTGGAGTCTCTTTATGCTGTGGGCTCAATCTTTAATCTTGTTTTCCTCGGATACAGAGTAAGTTAACAAGTTGTATCACCTTTATCAATACAGTCATTTTTGATAGAAGGTTGATGAACCTACCCGATTTTTAACTAACTAAAAAAAGAGGTTCCGTGATGATTTTTTTTGTGTTTTATGTAATTTTACAATTATTTTTTCATAAATCTTTACTCAATATCAGTTACAAACAAACAACGGAACAAACCCATTAAGTTTCCAAATAAATTGTACGCATTAGTCTAAGATTTCAATCCTGTTTGGGTATGTAAAATATTTTCGAAAATTATTGTTACCTTGGTGTGGTAGATCTTTCACCATGATAATATCAATGTTATCTTTATTAGGATTTTCAAAAAGACACAGAAGTTTCTTAATCCCTCCCCATTTATAATAGGCGACAATAGTCCAATTAATACAGAGAAAATTATATAAATTAGCTAAACGTAATTTGGTCCTTTACAAAACTTTAGATACATTTTCAAGTTTCGAGTTATTTTGCCAATTCTGAGTGTGCCAACAGTTGAAACTTTACTAAATGCTTCTTTCGTTGGCAAATAATAAAGCTTTGTTGGATTGGTCGTTTGCCAGAAAAAATTGAAATAACTTTTTCTATTGTATCCCTGAATATACTTATGATTGTATTGTAACTACTATCTATGGGTTACGGCGAGGTTCTGTAATATTTTTTCGTTCCTGTGCGAAGAATTGTTAGGAGAAATTATACGACAACGTTGCTATGCAAAGGTATCTGTGTTTTTTGTTTTATTTCATCGGGTTTAGTTTCACGTTTATAGGTCTTCTTGCACCTCAAAAACAAGCATTCAGAATATGAGTCAAGTTTAAAAGAATTTAACACACAATTGAGTTAATAATTGAAAGTGATAATTAGATAGCTACCTTACCAGGCCACAAGTTAAGAGACTACCTAATAATGTTATTTAAGTCATAAACTATCTAATAATATGTACGAGTACCTTAACAGTTGACAATCTAAGTACATGAGCGCTATACTGGACAAAATACTATGACATTTAGGCTTCCTTATTCAATGAATATGTTTGAAAGTTAGGATAGTGTAGTAAGCTCTAAAAATTTGTTCCACAATACGATACCTATCTAAACAACATGCCATATTATACTCTATTTCTAGAAATTGACACGCGTATAACGTTTTTCTGCACTCCCCAAACACATAAATTAATTCCGTTACTATATAAAACCGAGTGCGTCGCCATAAAATTCTGAATTTATCTTACTTTTTAGTCCGACTGTGAAAACCCATGGGAACTAAACGTCTGTGAAATAAAACGCTATTTCTATGTTCACGATCATTCGAAGTTGGGGCAAAAAATGTCACGATACTGTAAGTAAAAGTGTGTTAAATTGTAGTAGTTTTGTGAAATAATGCCTTATATTATGCTGGCGTGTTTCAGGATACATGTTAAACTGTAGGACCCGGCTGTCATACATAGGTATTTGGCAGGCGTTAAGTCAATTCTGTCGACCAGTCTTAAAATGGCATAATGTGTTTCCCAGTAAAATATGTCGTGGACGTCAAATAGGCGATAGTCAAATAGGCAGTCGCTCCATGTAAAATACGGTATTCAGCTGAATCCGGTAAGACTGGTAGCAGACCCCAACATAGTTGGGAAAAGGGTCGGGAGATGATCCTATTTCAATTCTTTAACTAATTAAGTAAATGTATATAATAACAAAGGTGTACCAGCTGTTTTGGAACCCAATGGTTTGGTGCGCGGCGATGGCAAGAGACCTGACGGTATGTCATTGCTGCCTTGGAAATTGGGTCGGCCTTTGGTGTGGGACGCAACGTGCGTCGACACCCTTGCGCCGTCCCACGTTCTAAGTTCAGCAGCCTCTCCTGGCGCTGCTGCTGGAGCTGCGGAGACCCTTAAGCGGCGGAAGTATAATAACATTGTGGGTGATTATATTTTCGAGCCGTTTGGGGTTGAAACGCTCGGGTCATGGGGTCCGAGCGCACGAAATCTTTTCAAAGAACTTTCCAAACGTTTGGTAGAATCTACTCGTGATCAGAGGGCTGGTTTGTTCCTTGCACAGAGAATCGGCATAGCCATTCAACATGGCAATGCAGCCAGCCTTCTGGGCACGTTCCCCGCCATTGATAAGGATGACGATGAGTTCTTTGACGCCATTTAGTTTTTATTTATGTAAGTTTTAATTTTAGTATAGTTAGAGTTTGTTCTTATATTAGATTTAAATGCAATAACAAAGAAACATTTGTTTATATTATTTGTAACATCTGGACTTACAAGCAATTAAATTCTGTGATTTTAGTGAAAATTATTTATTTATTTCAAAGTAAGTCAACCGTCACATTGCCTGTGAATTACTGTAGTTACGGTTCATTTATTACGTTGTTCTCTTAATAGAAGTTAAGCTATTGCTGCAATATTGTTAATGTCGAGAATATTAAACCGTTACGGTAAGAACCTATTTTCTAGCTTTATTTTAACTTGTTATAAGAACTTCATTCATGTTCGATGACGCAACAAATTTTTTTTTTTCAATCATTGTCTTTTTAGCCATGTTTTTTAACTTCTAATGCAGTTGAAGAAAAGTTTTATGTAAATAAAATAAATATTTTTCAAAGAAAGTTCATCATCTCATCTGCCTAGCCTTTTCCCAAGCTATGTTGAGGTCGGCTACCAGTCTTACCGAATTCAGCTGAATACCGTATTTAAGCTGTAGTAACTGATATTTTTGAAAGAAAGTTATTAACATATATTTCTCATAACAGAACCGTATCAAGGTATCCAAAAACAAAGACTTACTAACGACCAAATTAAGGCAACTACATCCTTTGTATTATCTATATACGTACTATTATGATAACATCAATGTGAATTTTGACAAAGATAGAACCGATACGCATAGACAACTGACAGATATTATAGTATCACATGAATGCTTTTGTATACCTCAATGTACATATCTCCGTAATTAGACTTCTCATTGGAATATCAACCATACGTCTAATACATTTAAGGTTGAAACGTATACTTCTACTTGTACATATCTTCGTAATTAGAGAGCTCATTGAAATATCGACTTTAGGGTCAGTACATATAAGGTTGACATTGGAAATGTTGTGCTAATGAATGGTTAGTTACGATCATTATAGTACGGGCCAATAATATGTAATAGTCGTGTTTCGTCGCCCAGATTGCTATAAATTGAACATAACGTGTGATATAGGCACATATGTTTCACATTAAATGCAATAAATGTTATTGTTGCCAACTGAATACGTAATAGAGATTAGCCCTTTGTTATCTTTAACATAATTTATTAAAGGGCAAATTGAGAAATTTCAGCATTAACTATTTTAATCACTATCGGCTTACCACAGCTCCAAAAATATTCCCCAAGCGTATTAAATATTGTCTTTAATTGTCAATCATAATGTCAAATCGTTTATTAAAAGCTTTTAAATTATTAATCAAACACTTGGACAATTAACTTCAAATTAAATAGGCTTTTAGCCTGTCAAGAAATAATTATTTTTTACATTGATTTTATCTCTCTCTTTTATTTTAACTTAACTGTCGGTGTCAGGATTGTAAACTGGCTTTTTACGTTACATACAAGGTCTTTCAATTTAAAAAAAATGGATTATAATAATAATAAAGTTTATTTATTCAAGTAACAAGACTCATTTTTGTTGTGTTAGTGAAATGCTTACCCTATATTTGTAAATAACCTAGAACATCTTCATCATCAACTTAAATTATCACTACAAAATATTTATATATTTTTACAAAATATTTAACACTGTGACTTTATTTACTTATATCAATCTCTTTTTTACACGATAATTCCGACAATTGACGATATATTTTTTTATCGCCTTAGATTTACAAGTATTTCCTTAGATTATACGTCAATACTTGTCACCTGGATATGTCTAGAAATTGATTTCAACACGAAAACGGGCTTGCTTTCTCGTGAATGGTTCTAGAATTCTAGTAAGTTCCTATATATCTATATTAGAATTGTACGTGCAATACCATTCCTTGACTATACCTAGTTCCTTTATATGTTGTGGACAAAGAGCATTGAGCACTGGATCTTTTGTTGTTACCTTTTACAACTGCACCAAAAGGTAAAATTGTTTTGTCAGTTTCATTTTATCATTTACTAAGGAGACTCGATTATTCAAAATAAATCGTTAGCTTTTTTTATGATATACTGTGTCCTGTGGTTTCACACGCTTGGGTTACTCCAACTAATCAATGATTATAAAAATCGACCTACCCGATATTAACTGTAAAGGTTTAAATATCTATGGTTCGATTCCAAAGTCGACCAAGATGATATTGGGTTTTTCTATGAAATTCTCAGTAACAGATCGGAGTTTGGATTTGTGCCCAGTTAGTGGCAATAGGCTCGCACCTATTACATGGGACCTAAACATACCGGCGAACTGTGGGTGTACATTGGTACACCTCTGCCTACCCCTTCGGGGAATACAAGCGTGATGGTATGTGTAAGATAAACATTATGTTGAATATATCATCTATTTCATACCTAAATATTTTCATGAAAATATTCGTCCATAAGAATAAGGAAAAGCGGTGAGACATAAAAATCGGATCAGAAGAACTCTCGATTATGTAATAAAGTAACGTTCAGCCAAATAAGAGAAAATATTCTCATTTCGTGGAATCCTGTGAATAAATATAAGTGTTATGTACCTGTGGCACGAATGTTGTTTTAGTAACCAATTTATTTACATACTAGCTTTCGAACGCGGCTTCGCCTGCGTAAATTTCAGTTATCGAAGCAGTTCTTAAAGTTCTAGTTGAATATACAAAATTTTATCAAAATTATTTGAATTGATTACGTTAAAAGCTAACCAGACAGAGTTATTTTCGATAGGCATGGTAGATGCACAAAAATGCTGACTCTTAGGTATAAAATAAGGAAATCGGATTTTCCGCTGAATACAAAGACAAACAGTATACAAACTTATTAACCAACACTACATCAAGTTTTAGCCGAACAATACTATCATTATTTTTAGCTAAACACTACGATTATAAAGGCTCAAAAAACAAAGCATGTCCGCATAGTAACAATGTCTCAAAGGAAGTGTTCGGCTTGTTCTATTACCTGTCGCTATAAATTGTACCTGTTGCTTGGTTTCTTGTTCCAATTAACTAGCAATAAATATTGTTGGCTAACATGTTTGATGTAGTAGGTATTTTATCAAGATCTTAAAGTTTCGTGTACTATTGAATTGAATGAAGTAGGCTTCATAATAAGAGAGAAAAAGTTGCTGATAAAAAATGGCGATTATGTATAATTGACTATTGATTGACTCTATAATTTTATTTATAAATTCCTATCTGAACCAAGTACAAAAATAATATATTTTTACCATTTAACCGACATCTAAGAAGAAGGAGTGTCTCAATTCGACTTTGTATTCACTGTGGTGTTTGTAACGCGATATTCCAAAAATTGTGGTTGGATTTCATCTCACCTCTTGAAAGAATTGGTTCCAAAAGCATTTAGTGTTTATTTCATGATCAATTGGTTTCGATTCCAAAATAGGTTTTGGACTCCCATTCATCAACTCAGTGGTTTAAAATTAATTTCCTTGCCGTAGTTTTTTATCAATTATCTCCTCCTTTGGATGTTCGTTAAAAAGGAAAGTATATAAAGTTTTATGATATGTGGAACCACAACTTAACCTTCATGTTTGCTTTAACTGAGAAAGTTTACCTGTCGACGAACTCAGTCAATTCAAGACGGCGACGTTTTAGTAATGAGTCGTGTTCAAACTTATGTTATGCAGACATCTTTGAGTTGACATAGGAACTCTTTGAGTGTCGATATAAATTGTGGGTATGTTTGGATTGTGAACATTTTTGTTGAATGTTTTCAAGGTTCGTATATGTAATTACCTACAAATGATAAAATAATTAATTAGTCATGATATCTCATAATAATACTACCAATTTACTTGAATATATTTGTTTATGCTCCTTCAACAAATAAGGTAGTTTCTAACTACCGCTCAAAAATGCAAAACTTCAGTCAGTAAATTAATGTATTTTTGATGTGATAAAAAACCTAAATCTATGTATGTACCTACTATTTGAGACAACTTTTTCATGAATGTGTAGTGAGTTTGTGAGTTTGTTTCGGTGAAGTTATTGATAGGCTATGTGTTGTCAATCTTTGAAGAAGGTGCGATATAATATCTAGACTTAGACAGACAGGCGTCAAAAAGAGGATCTATTGGATATCAAGGTTGAAATGTGACATCTAGTAGAAGGTTAACTTAGTGTGATTTTATATTTCGTTGTTTGTATTTTTGTTATAATATGAAGTTAACTAAGACACTTCTGACAGACGGTGAAGGAAAACATCGTGAGGAAACCTGGATTCCAAAATTTGGGATCTGAAATCGCCAATCCGCGTGAGCAAGCGTGGTGATCAATGCTCGTTCTCTATATGGGAAGAGAACCTGGGCCCAGCAGTGGGACGATTAAAGGCTGGATTATTATTATTATTATTTATGAAGTTAACTTTTCAGTTGTTTTTACTATTAGTTTATACATTTCAGATAACTAGCTATACGTTTTGAAATTGTCTTACTATTCATGACCATGTCACAAATTCACATCAATAAAAATGAATTAAATTTTATGTAATAAATGTAAAACTGTTTTCTTTATTATCTGAATGCAGAATCAAATGTACATGCTTTTGTGAATTTTGACGACATGCTTAAAAAATATTTTCAGATATGGTATTCAGAATAAATAATTTTCTATTACTGTAATCTAAGAACAATAACATAGGTAGACATCTCTTGTTTTCTCACCGATTCGTGCTTATTCAATCATAGAAACTAATTACGACAGCTCAGACATTCTCATTACGGTGTCTCGGTGCAAAGAAATTACGTACAATCGTTTGTAACAATTACGTAGGCATTTCCTATATTTATGTCTGTTGTATTATTGATATTATCTCCATAAATACACAGTAATAATTATTACTTTTAGACAAGCATTCGTGGACAAAACTCTAATGATAAACACAAACCTATTGGTGAAAACCATGTTACTCATCATCTCCTTGCCCTGTTCCCAATTATTTGGGGTCGGCGCAATGCGTATTCAGCTTCCATTCATCTCTACAACTTACTCCTTTCTTTCTCATATCATCTTTCACACAATCCATCCATCTCTTTTATGGTCTTCCTCTGCATGTATACCCATCCTTATCATACTCATAACCAAATGTTACTATAATAATAATATAATTACTTAGCCTATAAACGTCCTATTGCTGGCCACAGACCTCTTCCCATATAGAGAAGGCACGAGCATTGATTATCACGCTTGCTCGCTGCGGAAAATATACGATACTACTGTGAAAATCACATAATAATCATTTTATAATTATGCATCAAAATAATTAGATTTCTTGTTCAACACAATTAAAAGCAATCCAGGAAAACCGCTGAAATCGTTTCAGTGTATCGAGTGATATATTTTGAAATTATTTCTTAATTAAAATAAACCTCAAGCGAATTTTGGTGTCAGGTTGTCCATTTTTATGGCATGATTGCATTGGTTTAAAATCTGTGGTAATATGCATACCCCGGAATGCTCAATTTCAACTATACTTAAAGACTTTTTTTTATGTTATTATATATTTTGCTACTTACACACACCGATTGACACACAGACAACTCAAAAATAAGAAGTGTTTCTGTATATTAGTCGGTCAGTTAATTTATTGTTAGTAAATTTTTACCTACCTTAATAGTTAATATTTTTTTGTCAGAGATAAAAAGTGTAGTTTACATTAGAGAATATATAAGAGAATAATACACAAAGCTTAATTATAATATATTTCTATTGCAAATACCATTCTGTGCATTATAATACATTTTTTTTTATTAAAATTAATAATTTTGAAATTAGTACTTTTAGGCAGATTGTTCACGTTCAATAGATACCATATGAAAGTCAGTAATTTGAGCCTGCATAGATATTGTTTAATACATTAATAACCGCATCAATTTGATATTGGAACTGTGCATTCGACGTTAATGGTTAGCTTGTGGTTTTTTCAATAAATGGTAATGCAAGCCTCATTTTCAAAACAAAATATTGTGTGTCAAATAACTTGTAACATTTTTTTAAATATAAGGTTACATAGCAGAATCCTTTCAGCTTCAAATATACGCATCATTTTAAATATTATTTTGTTTAAAGTACCCTATATTTAGTAACAATTTTTTTTTTTTGCGTAATTTGGCGCATTTTTATTTTTGGGCCTAAAATTACCAAAACAAAATACTCATTGCCTTTTCAACAAATACTTTACCCTATCTATTTGACGGCGTATAGAATGCTAATCAATTATTATATACTGTACAACTAACCAATACATCAATCAGCTACCAAAATTCACACACTATCCATAACATAAAACAAAAGAAAGTGGCCCACACGCGAAACGCCTATTTATTTTCAATTCATCGAGATACGGAACCCGGGTAAACTGTTCACCGCTCGGTGATTAAAATACACGGATTTCCGGGCCTTTGACATGCAAACAATGTTTTACCGACCGTAGTAGGTTAGAAGCAATGGATTTTCATGGGATTTTTCTGAGATTTCTAAGTCTTAAGTGCATTTTTATACTCGTCTGGGAAGTCCTTTGTAGGCTTATAATCACAAAACACTAAAATATGTAGACGATATTTTGTGTCCCCTTCAAGTTTCTTAAAAGCCACTGCAAAAGTTAGGAAGATTTAGGGACATTTTAAAAGGGAAAAAATGTAATTAAATCAAAGTCATCATCATATTCACCCCTGTACAACCTACTACTTGGCATAGACTATTTTTATGCAAGCAACTTTCGTCTCTTGAAAAACTTAAAATACTGCAAACTCAAAAATAATACAAAAACCAAATAAAATTATAAAAAAATATACAGTAAATAATGTGGGTTCAAATTAAACATTCAAATTAAATGTAACCTGAGTAGGTGTTGTTTCAAATAAAAAATATAAAAAGCCATTTTTCGTCTGCAAAAGACAAGATGATCCATCATAAGAATATTCCAACAATGAAAGGAATAAGCTTTATAAAGGACTTGACCTGAAGGGCTTATTTAAAATTCGCAGTATTCAATAATGATTTACAAAAAAGGTAAACGTAAGTACTATTTTAAAGCCGTCTGTCGGAGAGCTTCAGACCTTGTGCAATGATAAATAACAATAATGTTTATATAGTTCAGGTGAACTTTAAAGAAGTATATTCTATTCTTATCAAAAGTATGTAGGTGCAGCTTTAGTGGGTATCACAGCTACATAATTTGAGTAACGTTTTAATAAAATAAAATAACTTAGATCTGTGATTCTGTATAGATAAATCTATTGAAAATACTGCCCAATATTTGTCTGTCAATAAGAAAATTATTACAAAAGTACTCCTAGCTTTCATGAGCATAGGGAACCCTTGAACCTAGGGGTAGTTTCAACAAGCATACTTTTTAACAATGATAGTAATAGACTATACTATCTTAAGAACACAATACATAATTCTAGTCACAACTTTAGACTGCATAAGCATACCAAGTTTTAAAGATCATCATAAATAACAGTATAATCAGTCTAAAGCATCTACATCCATAAGCAAACACCACAAAGTGTAAACGCTTCAAGAGCATACGCTAAAATAACTACCACCGAAATTTACTAGATGGCGCTAGGGTGCAAAACATAAGGAAAACCGGGAAAACCCGAAGCATAGGTTCTCGTCATTACATAAAAGTTAACGAGACAACTGTAAGGACGCTTAACGGTGTAATAGTGATTGTTCGCTCCTTTATAAGACAGGTAATCAGGTAGTAAGGCTTATCTGGTACGAGTTATCTCAAGTGATTTTAGATAAATTGTATCGGACCTACACTTACAGGGTTGAAGTACTTCATATTTCGACAAAATTAAATGGGAAGGAGTACGTTTACTGATGTTTTGAAAATTATATGAATTAAAAAATAGATTCGTAGTAAGGGTGTATAGATCTGAAAAAAGTAAATAAACAAAAACAAATAATTTTTTATAGTTGGTGTACCATTTTGTTAATGTTGTTTCACCTAACTTGGATTTTTTTATTTATATTTCATTTGTTAGAGAGCAAGAATTATGAACTTGAGTAATGTGTGAGATGAATGGCAATCCGGTAATAATATCGTGAACACTACATAGCGGAAACTAGCATAATATTGTAAATATGTTTACATTATAAGGACAACAATAAATGGTAGTAATATCACTGATACTCTCACACACGTGGGACTACAATAACTGTAAGTGTTTACAAACGATAACATAAAGCATGAACCATATAAAGTGCATAGTTCTGCTCTGTGCTTAAAAACGGTGGTCAATTATTAATTAGTATATTTTTAGTAGCCTAAGTTGTCCCACGTCTGATAAAAAGCTTAATATAATTTTCAAACTGTTGTTTAAAATTTGAAATTTGAAATGGGTCAAGCAATGTCCCATCGTGCAAAAATGTTTTTTACACATACAAAAAACAAAACTTCATCGCGAAAATAGTAACAAAATCGTTTTCTGTAAATGGTATAATTAAATAACAAGAACTCCTTTATTTAACATTTTATAAATATTCAAAAGGCAGTATACCTTAAAAGCAATAATTTTATTAATTCAACTTTAAAAGGATCTTTTAGCAGGCTCATATATTTCTTTTGCACTCGAAATATACTTTCCTTACGCCTGGTGTTGGCAAGCGATGTCGAGTACATTTTGACATTTCCGAAACGTTGTCAATACGTGGTAAAGGCAATGTCCGGGTTACTTCTATCATATACCTTGGGTCCATAGGACTGGGTCTTGAATCAGCTATTTTAAATGCATGTCAGTGGTCGGTCAGTATACTGGTCGTTGTACCTAATTTTTGTATTCATATTCTTTCTGGTCGTTCCCTCAATCGTGAGGATTGTGACTGTATGTCAATCTTCTCCATTCGGTCCGGTTCTGCGCCTTATGTATTCAGATAAGCCTACAGTAAAATCTCATTGAACTCTTGAAGAGAATGATCGTAATGACCATTTTGACGTTCATTGAGAACTTTCCAGAAAGCCAATTATAGTACACAAAAAGTAGCCGGTCATTTGGTCAATTCAAGCAACTCATAAATAATTGAATCGAGGCTCGGATGTACTTAAATTAGGAATCTCAATAACACTGTATTACTTTTTATTATCCTTATTTTTATGTATATTATCCCTGACAAAATCACATTGTTCTTTAATTAAATCGAAATCTTTGAATAATACACCCTTTTGTTCTTTAAAAATCTTAAGTGCTTCAAAACTTTTTGTAAAATTATTTATGAGAATTTCATTATAGAACCACTTCAAATCCTATATAGCAACTTAAACGAAATGAGTTTTTATATAAAAGTGTATTGTAACCCATTTAAAATCTAAAATAACATAAAATATGAAGAGGCACACCTGAATTCATTGAGTTGAAACTACTTTAACACATCAAGTATCATTCAAACCAATGGCACTCGACAATTTTATTTGGAATATTTTTATGTGGTATTAAGTGGTGCTTTGACATTTGTATATTTTTAACTAATCAACTAGTTATACATTTAAATACTGTTCAAATTTCGTAGTAGTGTAGGTAGTGATCATCAATAAATGAGTTACACTACGCTTGGACCAAAAACACAATTAATGAGAAAGTTTTTTTTTGTTTTACGACTTTTTACTTAAAGTATAATAATTGCCAGTTTGCATAATACAGATTCTTCTAAATATTCAACAAAATTTTTGGACCCGATTTTCAGACTGAATACCAATTAAAGGCCTCAATTTTCACAATACCGTATCCTAAACTCGAACAAATACCACCAAATCATTGTTTAGTTACAAACCAATTAGTTTGCCGAGCAGGTATTGTTACATTATCAATACAAATACGGCCGCAGGGATTTGAAATTAACAAACAATTGGGACTCAGACGCTGTGAGCCAGCAGATGCAAGCATCCATCACAGTCTAGCTATTTAGTATTGTGGGTTGGTTATAAACGGTGTACACTTGGGGCAGGTTTCACGGTTGTGGATAAACGCGATCAGTGGAAACTAATCTCGATTTGCATTAAATAAGGTTCAATTCCTCCAATTTGCGCTTCAATATGAACTGAACACAGTTAAGCAAAACCTACAAAACATATGAATATCATGGAAAGGCTACAGAATATTTTTTTATTTATAAAACGGATTCCGTAGCTCATATCATTCTAGCGCTATGTAAAATAATTGTATATTATTTGCAGAATAGTTGACAATCGGCTTTTTGATCTCGATTCCGAGTAACTTAGTTCATAGGGACGCGTAGTTTTAAGTTATCGGTGAAGTTGTCCCTAAGATCTATTACACAGAAACAAAGTAAACGTAGGGAAGAAATACATAGTTTCGCTTCTATATTTATTGTTCGTAGTGCTAACGACTCTCCAGCAAGTTGGTTTTAATTACAATCTTGAAGTATTAAGTTCCGAGCAAATGGGTATTTTCTAGATTAGCTCGCTTGAGTGTCCTTTAAAATTGCAAATTAGTTAGCAGTGACTTGAAATAAGTAAGAAAGTGAGTAATTATAAAAGTCCGATTGCTTTTTTTTTCAAAGTTTTGCACCTTCAATACAGGAGCGGCTCTAGCACTCACCCATAATGAGCTCATAGTTCAGGGCTCCGGTTAAGCTAAAAGCGTACAGCCTCTTTTAAGTCGTCTTTAGCAGCTATTAAAGATGACTGAAAAGTACCACAGGAACACAAAAACACAACAAGAATTTACCAGAAACTACATGACATCCCGTATGTCTCAATAGTTGAATGAATATTTTCTTCCGCCTTTAATTTTATAAGACTCCCAAACCTGCAAATCTAAAGAACGCAATTCAAAACCATCAAATATTCCATTACGCACTAATGAAACTGGTCCCCATTAAAAATTCTAGAGGCATGGAACCGGGGTCCACAATAAGCGTATTACTCAATTACCAAAATGGAATTCATCTTCATATCTCAACCGAACGTCGTCACTTAATTTTATGAATCGGAGTTTTGCGTGCTCAATGGTTGAAGTAAGTAAGGACTTAAATAACCTGAAATAAATTCTCCTTGAAGGAAAGTGAGGAACATCTAAATTAACCATTATGTTTTTGGGTAACGAGGTGAAAACAGTATGGACGAAACACGCGAGTGAGTTTCCTGTTGCCGAGTTTAGCTGTTTTTCTTTTAGTTTGTATATTTTTGTTTTGTTTATTTTTTTTGTGTGGCTATTATTCAGTAATAAGATAACGCAATTTGGATAAGAGAGGTTTTAGTTTAGATTAAAATAATGAAAGCTCTTTTGAACTTCTACTTTTATTTGTTCCATACACAATGAAGTTCTATACTACTAGATAAAGGGTACACGTGGCATTGTATGTCTTTTAGGAATTTATATTTTTGGCACTTCTTCTTCATAACAACGTGAACTTAATTTCGTAGCAGAGAACCAGTAGCTTACACAATGGTGACAAACAATATTAAATTCCCAATAAACTCAAGAAAATAATAATAAATACTAATAATAATTCCAGCCTATAAACGTCCCTCTGCTGGGCTCAGGCCACTTCCCATATGGAGAAGGTACAAGCATTGATCACCACGCTTGCTCAATTGCAGAATGGCAGAAAAAAGTAACTAAAAATAAAATGACTTACAAAAGTATGACTTTATTTCAACTCTAGCCCACTCCAACATATTTCATGGGCGAATGATATCAAAA
The DNA here is from genome assembly GCA_905146925.1 of Autographa gamma. Taxonomy (NCBI): domain Eukaryota; kingdom Metazoa; phylum Arthropoda; class Insecta; order Lepidoptera; family Noctuidae; genus Autographa; species Autographa gamma. The sequence continues at coordinate 9,568,044 of LR989856.1, read as the reverse complement.
TACTGCTCATTAAGCTGCAACACAGTGGCCAGTCAGCGAGTTATGAAAACAATTTAGTGTGTAAGCGGTCGTTGATAATAAGCTAACAATCTGTCACCACAAATGCACTATTGCGGTTCACTGAATCAGCTTCAAGCGAAGCTAATTTAGGTGACACATGACAGTATATTCTAGCTTACATTAGGTATATTGTTTCCTGTTTAAGCATCAATAAATAAACAGCCTATAAAGCGACTGACGGAAAGGAAGTCTTAATGAAATTCATTATTAAATTAGCGCGTACGTAAATGCATAAATGCCATTATGGACAGACTCGCGACCACGGCTGGTGCAGCGTGGTCAAAACGTCAAGCCCAAAAATGTATTAATGCATTTACGTGCTAATTTCCCGTTGAATTATATTACTGTAAAAATGCAGCGCCATGGTTAAAAGTAAGTAAGAAGTCGTATTAATTTAACTCTTTTATATGCAATACCATACTAACACAAAGTGAAATTTAACAAACAAATGTTGAGTAGAATAACACAGTTTAATGTATAAAACTTTTGTGAAAATCCCATAAAATTAGGAAAAAATTAGGATACTTCAAAAAGGAACCCTAAAAACCCAGAAAATATCTGAAAAGTATCCAAAAATAAACAATTAAGGCGGATTACAGGCAAACGCGCTCCACTGCGTCCATGCACACACTGAACCACAGGAAATTGCTTTTAACAACTTTAATTGGACTCTCACAAGAAAAAACTTTTCCAATCTGCCTTTGTAAGTGGTAAAGCTTTAAAAGCCGAGATTAAAACGGTTATTAAGCACAGTTTGTTTATGAAAGATACATCTATTATTCATGAGGTTGACGCACTTTGAGTTACCCCATATTGTGCTGAAATGACCCGTGGAAACGGGAAAATGAAGGTCAAAGATATGAGAGTAAAAAAATTGGTGTTTCTTTTACATTCTTAATGTTGGCATAACACATTTTTGTTTAATAAAATTATGACGACTTAATATTAATATTAAATGTGAAGTAAATATTTCTCGGTAAGTCACATTAAATTTCAATATATTAGTTTCGAACTTTGGTGCATTAGTAAAGACTTCTATTACGAAGTAAGTACATATTGTGTTGATTCTCACAATAAGATAATCTTAATAAAGTAATTCAATGAAAAACTTTTGTTGGAAAATTATTTCTCAAAAGCTCATATGTTTTATGGTTATGTTCTAATTTGCCACGTAGCTAATTATTTAAAAGCTTAATGTCAAAGCTCATTTTCACCGGAAAATTAAGCTTTGGGGTGCTTTCATATATAACAAGGCTAAAGTGCTACTAAACTATTACGTTTTATCATAATTTACGAAACTGTACGCTTACTGCCTTATGTTTTTGAAGCTATTTAGGTTGTATAAAGACTGTCGTGAACAATTATGCAATATGAATGATAAAATGGTTCAAAAAAGATTAAATATGTAAACAATGTAATCATACCTAAATTATTTAAACGAATTCGGTTTAATTGTTTTTATATAGCAAAAAAATATGTATGTTCTTTTTTAATGATAACTAACTTTGACCTGTAGCTCCGTCCGCGTGGATTTGTTACGGCAAAGATTTTTGCCCATTTCCTTTTCTAAGATCAAAGCTTAGTCTATACGAAGTTGCATTGAAATTAGTTCAGCGGTTTAGCCGTGAAAACCTAACAAACAACAGTTACTTTCGCCATTATTAGTACAGATTTTAGATCAAAGTGAAATCAAAGATGTAAACACAAAGCACTTACTGAAACAGACAATGCATTAAGTGCACTACATTAGCAACGCTCGTCGCTCGTGATTCAGAAATCATGATATAACAACGTGTCAAAGTAATTGGCCAGTGTGGTGGCAATTATGCCGCACTTCCAACCTGCACAGATTTGCATATAACCAAGGCAATGTTATCTACTACAGTATTGTTCACACTGTTTTGTTTAAATCCTACAAATATAATGTAATAATGCAATTTTTTGATGGAAGTATGTTTGTTCTTCAATCACGCAAAAGCAAGCACGCAGAAAAGGGAAGTATGTGGGTGCCACGAGGCACAGCTAGAGCGTGTAACTTAAATTTGGGATTTTCTGACTTAATTAAATATTATTATTTTTACCTTTATGAGCGTTATACTCCTGGGCACATCCAATTTGATTTCAAGATATACCATAGACTTGAAACGAAGAAGAAAAACCTTATTGTGACAAATGACATAACAAGAGTGTTACTGAAGGAAATCAGAAGACATGGTACGAACATTGTCTGGTAAACAGTTCCACGTCGCTTATTGCGTTATTATATGGCAACTTAAAATTGAAGTTCAAAATCAAAATATTTTTATTTCGAGTAGGCCTTTTAATCTTTCTTAAAACGTTAAATTACTGACGTCAGTTCCCTGATTATACGGCCATAATTATAAAGTAAGTAACGTGCCTACCCTCAAAGGTAACGCGAAGGATGGTAATGTAATAGTACACGTATCTCTCAGTGTTTGTTGATGGAAAACAGATGGCTCTGGCGTAACGCCAACATACTAGTCTAGTACATATTGATTCTGTTTGCTGTTGTGACGGCGTATGTACGAATTGGAGGTAAATTAATTAGGAAATTCAGATTCGAAGAAACAAATTAAAGGAAAAAGAACAGAAATGCTTAAGTGAAATGAGACCTGCTTAAACTCTTCTACTGTGATATTTTCATTCAAAGAGAGTAAAATATATTATTCGTTTTTGTTTAAAACTATAAATTATATCTAAAAGTTTTTTAAATACTTTCTTCAATAATGTATTTTTTTTTATTTTGAAAATAATTTTAGGAATAGGAAAAATAGACCATAACTGATTGCGAGACCTCAATTTATTTTATACATTCACAATTAGTACGCGAACCTGAGAACCAGCCAACTGAACTAACAAAACAAACATACCTAAACACCCATGCATTACCTAATGACACTCGAACGCAAACACACTAAACACATAATAACAGTCTTTAGTGAAATAATTAGTTAACAGTTACAAGAGCCTCAATAAATCGTCACGAACCAAGTCAGAGACTCAGAGTTGGTACAAAATGCAGCTACACTTGGCTAGAAGCCAGCCTTAGGGAAGATTTCACTGGTGGTTATGAACGCGATCAGGTGAATATGGGCCACTGATGTATAAGTATCTAAACGATAAAAAAACCTTTTTTGGCTATCGCGAAACACAAATACATAAAATCGAATTAAGACCCATCTCCTGTTAAAGTCGTCTTAAATAGAAAAAAAATAGAAAGCAGTTTAGCACAGAGCTTCACATCACAACGAGTAGGGTAAAATAGTAAAAAAATAAGTATATATAAAGCATTTCCCACCAGCGCAGCGTGACCCTTTTAGCCTCATAGATTAATTAGACTATGGTCTGACAATTTTTAACCACGGTCAAACTTAGTGCGTGAAAACGAGTTTTTAATATGTGGTGGACTTCAGCCCTTTGCAAGAAAACCTGTACGTATCGATTCGCTAGAGGCACGTTCACGTAAAGGCTAAACATTTGGCAAGCATAAACAATTTATGTTATTTATTGTTCAGAGTGAATGCCGTTTACAACTAGGATTTGTTATGTTACAGGTTTTCCCTTGTTTGTTTTGTTGTTATGAGCTTTCCGTTATAGTCGAATCACAAATATTTGATGGAACGCGCGACACTAATAAATTGGTGAAAATAAAAATGTACTGTGCATTGAGTATTACTAAAATAGGTCAATGTGCATCAATACTAGGAAATTAACGTAATATCTTTATTTACATTTCACTGTAATACAAAGAACTTTCGAAAAAAAACTTGTACGTTAATGAACTCGGGAAATGATCGCAAGCTTATTTTGTATTTTTGTGGTAAAAATTTAAAGAAACTTTTTATTTTTCATATTATCAGTTTGCAAAATTATCGCCTTATAAATCGAATTCGGTTTTCGATTTAATATTTAATATTTTAACGAGAAATTATTGTTATATAAAACACTGGCTTGTTTTCTTTTGGTTTTAAGATTATACAGTCATAAAGCGAAATTGTAATACTGTCTTTCTGCATAAAATAAAAACTATAGAAATACTAAAGTGTTTTGTCTGTCTTTTTTTTTCTTTATTTTTTTGTGTGTTTTTTGTGTTTTGCTGTGTCAAATAAATTTTTTCTTTCTTTCTTTCTTTCTAAAGTGATTTTAGCTCGAAATCAAATGGAAAGTTGTAAAAAGTGTTGGAAGACAATCTAGGAAGTTTCTCACTTCCCTGACACCTACTTTCTAGATATTACGGACTAAGAACTAGTTAGAACAATAAACTTTTATACGAATTAGACAACCACCTGACTTTACTAAGTAATTACAAACTTTTTTTAATTAAGTCAGTTTTACGACTAAACTTTTATTCTTAACATTTGTCAGTGTAAGATAATTATTTAACCTTAAATATGCTCATATTTGTCGGTTATGTTATTTGAAACGGGGTAATTCTTAATTATGTTTGTTTTTAATTGTTGTCAAGCATCCACACAGTTGAGTTTATTTCAAAATTTTGTGTTTCAAATATGTATTTCGAAAGCCGCAATAAGACTCAACATATTTTTCTGGCGACATTTGTTTTCTTATGTATCGGTTATGATTTGCTTGTCTTGGTCTTACAAAGACATGATGGATTAATATTTAAATTATTATTTACTTCTAAACAAGGTCAAATTTACACCTATCTAGCAAAAGAAGAGCAATAAACAACCGAGTCTAAAACCACGTGCATTACAAAACCATTTCATGCTTAAAATTGTAATTTCGCATGACCTAATGTCATAAATCAGTTTAGATACGGGAGTTTTGTTGATAATCGTTATTTATGTATATTTACATTCCGTTAAAGATATAATGAAAATAGGCACTGTTTAATTTAGCACGCTATATTAATTTTATGCACGTCACATTGTAACATGAAATGCGTGAGAACTTCTTTGTTGTTCTAAATATGGAGTTATGGGGTTGGTTTATAAATTGTTATCACGTAAATTGAGATACATATTAATGTATTCCAAAATATTATTTTCTTTAAATAAAATCAAAATTCAGGAACTAAATCTACCGCGATTAAATCCGTAAAAAGTAGTTTTATTTGTTCGGATTTATTTTTTGATTTTGTTGAAATGCAACTCTCTTTTTTCCTGCAGTGTTTTTCCTCCAGATAACTATTTTGCAAGTAGGATACATAGCAACATACATTGGAAGGATGCCGAGCTTCATGTGCCAACTTGAGTCAGCTGCGCCTCAATTCCAGACGTGATTCAGTCTCACAGAAAATTAGAATGCGAATTTGGTTGTTTTTTACAAGATTTTCACTACGGCCGCCTTTGAAAGAAAGAATTGATCTCAACTAAATAGGCTTCTCACGACGAAAGCAATAGGGTTCTCAAGGTTTTGCTATAACAGTATACTAGCATGTAGGTATGTATATAGCTTAGTAGGTACCTTCCTACTTTATGTATTTTGGTTTGGGACCTTTATAGTTGAAAACGCCAAAAGTTTGATGATAACTGAGTAAATCAGTATTTTATCATGTATTTCAAGTCAGTTACCTAGATGATTCTCTGTAATAACTAATGTCGATTGTGGATGGAGGACTGAGAACAGTTCGACTATATTACAGACTGGACTAACGTCACGATTGCTATCTGTGATTGATTGCCAAGTCACTGAATGTTGGTGAAGTAGCAAAAACCAGAATTCGGACATACTTCAGTGGCAAATTTACTAGAAAATAATTAAGGTGAATCTATACAAGAAATCAAAAGTATATTTTAATCATTTTATTTATTTATCATAAACATAATTATTGTGGACATTCTTATATGTTACTTAACAAAAGAGTAGAAGACAGTTTTCTTATGGAAGATCATGACACCAATACCACTAGTCAGTGAGACTAGGTAGCACGTGAGAAAACAGACGTAACTTAAATTGGAAGTCTTAGAACTACTTAAGAAATTTTTATTTCACTAAGCGGTCCATAATTACTCTAAAACTCACAATTCTTCATGTCCATATTGTTCAAACAACTCAATTTCAGCATAATCGGATTCATTTGACAATAACATATGAAATTGGTTATTAAAATAATCAGATATCATATTCCACACATTGACTGAATACCACACAAGGACGCTTAACGAAAATATTAGGCGAAACAGTAAACCGAGCATTATAACCAATTGTTTTAGCGGGGCTTATTTAATTGGTATAAAATTATCAATTAATTTGCAATATTGTTTATATTGAAATTAATCTTATTATGGTTATCAAATACTAAAGTAATTAGTTTAAAATTGTTTAATTAGACTAATATGTATCACTATTTTGTTTCTAAAAATAATAACACAATTTACTATTACCTAAACTATGTATTGTATTACGTATTTATTGTATTATTACACTTCACACGTAGTTTAGTTTTACAAATAAATTAAAACTTATAGAACAGTAGCTAAAAACTAATCTAAGTTTAAGTATAAAATAAAATTAAGTTAACAAGGAAATTTAAGTTATTAGAGGAAATGTTAGATAAGAGCTAAAATATATTATTAATTACCGTATTAACTTAGTTTACATCATGTCTTAAAATTAAATGAACAATTGACAAGTAGAGATCCAAATTTACACGCCAACGAAATTTATATAACTACATCATATGCATAATATTAAAATACAGATGGCCGTTAAGTAGATGAAAAGTATATTATAATGATCGAACATTTTTATTTACAATAACTAAACAACTTTCCTAAAAAAACTATGACCATTCGGACAGAATGGTCTATCAATGATATATATCGCAATTATTGACGTGCAAAAAGATTATGAGGAATTTATATATAAATTTAATCCTCGTTCATCGTCAGAATTATAAAACACGTAAGAAAACACAGTAGGTACGTTACTTTCTTAAACTAAATTAAGAAAAGTGATCTATGCTATTTTAATATTCCAACAATGATATACTGCAATAATAATTATTGATGTACAACACTAAGGTCGGCGAATAAGCATTTCCATACAACGTGGCAATGCTGCCAGCCTTTTGGGTACACTCCCAGTCGACAGCAATGTGAATGAATTAATATTTTTTCTTATTTCTTGTATAGGCTTAGATTTATATTATTGTAAATATTTTAAGTTGTTTTTTTTTTCACTATATTATTTATGTATAAATTCAATCCTCATTCATCGTCAGTACCATAAAACATGTCAGACAGGATCTCGAAAGCAGCTTGTAGTTGTGGATAGACGAGAGTTGTGACCATCACAATACTATTTGCTATGACAAACAGTTTCATAGTCTCTAGGCCGTCTGTAGATCTGAAAATGTAGAAAAAAATATTTTATAAAAATTTTATTTTTTATATTACCTACAAATAAATTGCTCTGAACCCGAAGTAAATAGCAAAAGCATTGTGCATATGCATGTAAATACAGGTGTGCATGTCACGAATTAGTGGTATTTTCCTCGTCAATTATTATAATTTCAAGTAAGATAAGATCTACTAACATTAGGCTAAGAATTTACTAACACTATGGATGTACTATGTTATCCGAAATAAAGAGTTTTTATTGTGTATGGAATTCAGAAACAACGAAGGTACAACAAACACCCAGACCCGAGGCAATGTAGAAAAATTGGTTTCTGCATTGACCTGTCCGGGGATCAAAACCGGGACCTCAGAGCTAGCGACAACTTGAAAACCGGTGCGAACGCCACTCGACCACGGAGGTTATTATAATAGAATATTAAATAAATATAATCAGAAACTATACTGATATTAGGCGCAATTGTGGTATAACACAAATAATATTTATTTAAACTAAGCAATTAAATCAAATTTGAAATCAATTGTGTGGTTGGACCACAATTAAATTTAAAATAAATTAACGCGTGGCAGACACGTAAAGAAACAAACATAAAATTCCCAGCTTTATTAGTCACAATTAACCTTTTTATTCTTGTACAGCCTTATCTATAAATATCTATAGGAGGTCCAGAACGTAATTTTTCTCCATTGTATATTAAAATATCACCCATTAATTATATTATTATAACAATAATATTGTTTAAATAATATAATATTGACAGGCCTGTTGGTCTAGTGGTTAGAGACCCTGACTGCTATACCGGAGGTCGTGAGTTCGATTCCCACCAAGGACAAATGTTTGTGTGATGAGCACGATCACTTGTTCTGTGTCTGGGTGTAATTTATCTATAATAAGTATATATTTAGTAATATATAAGTATGTTTATCAGTTGTCTGGTTACCATAACACAAGCTCTGCTTAGCTTGGGATCAGACAACCGTGTGTGAGCTGTCCCGGAATATTATTATTATTATGTTATTATTATATATTTTTTTACTATGGTTTCCACATAATTGTTCATCTGCAAATAATGTATTTTACTCGACACCAAATATCATCTTAACTAATGTTAAATTACAATATTCAAAATTAAATTTTGTGCTAGAACTGTAATAATTAATGGATTGGTAACATAATTACTGTACTAAACATTGAACATAATATATTTAAATTTATTATTTAGGCTAGCAAGGGAGATCTGCCTTTGCTTTATGTTTATTTAAACCATAGCTATTCAAAACACATTATTTAAGTTAGTTAATTTACCTTTAATCGAATATATCTTCAGTCGATTGATCTTTTTTTTAATTTGAACTTCACCTTCGTAAAAATATTATAAAAAAAGAATTTAAATCGAAATCGGTTCAGCTGGTCTCGAGATTTGCTCTTAGCAACACATTCAGCGATTCATTTTTATATTAAGTGCACATCATACATATACCTACCTACTTATTAAAATTGAAATCTTTACTTGTTTATATTTTCTTATATTGACTGCCTCGTTGGCCTAGTGGCGCTAAGTGCGACTGCTACGCTAGAGGTCTTGGGTTCGATTCCCGAGTCGACCAAGATGTTATTGGGTTTTTCTATGAAATTCTCAGTAGCAGGTCGGAGTTTGGATTTGTGCCCGGTTAGTGGCAATGGGCTCGCCCCCTATTACATGGGACCTAAACATATCGGCGAACTGTGGGTGTACATTGGTACACCTCTGCCTACCCCTTCGGGGATACAGGCGTGATGATATGTTATGTTATGTTTATATTTTCTTCCCAGCATAACCGTTTTTAAACGATCACTGGCGAAGGCGTTCGTTCAAAGGCATTAGAGCCACGTGAATGCGTTCCGAGTTACTTCAAGTGCCGGAACATTAAAGGCTCGTTTGGATCTGATAACGGGACTTTTTTAATTTCGGCATATCGATTTGTTGGGTAAAGGCAGGTTTGAAGATTTAGGGCTTGAAAATATTTTGATAAAAAATTATCATTTGAGTTCAAGGGGATACTTAAATAAATTAGTATATGAGGAATTTCTGATCAGAACGTTAACAAATTAAAATAAAAACATGTATGTCGGAATTACCTTTACGTAGTATATTTAACACATCTCATAAAATAAAAAGAATAACAAACATTCAAAACAATAATGTATAAGAAAGAAACATACTCATACTTTCAAATATAGACTTTCCAAACTCTTGAAAATTAGTTTAAATAAATAAAGACAAAAGTACTCAACGTTTCTAAAGATATAGAAATACTAGCTGTGCCCCGCGGTTTCATCCGCGTGAATGACAATTCATACACTATCTTCATAAATTATAGCCTATGTGTTATTCCGATGTATAAACTAGATTATTGTAAAGTTTCATTAAAATCCATTCAGTTGTTTTTGCATGAAAGAGTAACAAACATCCACACATCCATTCTCACAAACTTTCACATTTATAATATTAGTAGGACGTGTAACAAAACATTTAGTATGTGAGGGATAGTGGTATTCGCTAAACACCAGAACTATGGTTAGCCAGATTAAATTACTTTGAGCCTGTTACTAGACAAATCCTCTAAATCTCTTAACAAGCATTAATACATTAAGCTGTTGGTGTGGTTTCTATTTAAGTTTTGATTATGTTTAGAACAATATACTATGTCTTAATGAACTTAACCTATATGTTAACTTATTATTTCTTCTGCCGAAGTTCAATAGGATAGAAAGGAGTGTGAGAATATAATAATATGTATAAAAACTGTCTAGTCCGTCAAATAAAATAGAAAACAATACTATTTTTTATTTTTTTTAAGAATACTCCTATACGATTGCCATAGTGACGCTTTGTGACATTTCTACTAAATATATCATCATCAGACACTGAAACACATATTGTCATCTACTCTTTATAAGTATCAATGACCTATGATCGATATAAGCGATAAAACCACAATTGTACGCTTTACTGTTGATGTTTTTTATTACTATCCAATTTAAATGCTGTACAGTAAAGAATATACTATCTATCTATCTATCTTTGATGGGTATGTAAATAAAAATTTTTATTTTTCTCTTTTTCTAAACACTTTCGTTCCTACTACCTAATATTTTACTTTATTACACTTTACCACATCTACACATAACACTCATATTAGCCTCACTAATATCATAGCTCACTATCAAGTACCGACGTGTCTTATCACTAATTAGATTACCTGAGCCACCCGCCGAACCCTTGTTCTTCATCGTCAAGTGAATCAACCTTAGGAGGTGTTGTTTCAGTGCTATCTGCCTCTTTCTCTTCAGGTTTCACTGGCTTTTTCTTGGCTCCTGTTGAAGCGTTTTTAGTTTTCTTCATCTGTAAAATAGTTGATACATATTTTAGAATTAACAAACATACAAAATGAGTTTGCACTCAGTATAAGTTCGAGCATTAAGTATGCATTTTCAAGCATTTTTTTTCACACAGCAAAAAGGATGACCCTATTTATTTTTAGAATTTAGGAAATTGATGATTTTTCAAACATAGGTTGAGTAGTACTAAATATACCTTTGTTTACCGTCAGAGGCACAGTTAGTGACAGTTTAACTAACAATAACAATTTAACAGCAATTTGTAGTTGCCACATAACTATTGATAGTGGGTACAGCACTGAATATTTCAAAAGTTTCGTTAAAAACCATTCAAAACGTTTATCCAGGCGTAACTTTTGAATAGGCGAACGATTTGACTGAATTTTTGCATACTATTGAGTTGTGCTATTTTTATTTATCAAATTCGACGAGGTATCAATAAAATCGTCTATTGGTGGAATTTTAAAACCATTTGGAACAACAGTTACACAAGCCAGCCATTAAGCGCATACACTTTTTCACATGGTCCTTTTTCATATCGGTAATTATTATTAACAATACGAAAAAGAATTGTGGAAATGATTGATACTGAGAATTTACATCTTAACACCATCATCATCTGTCTAGCTTTGTTCCCAAATTATATTCGGGATGACTTCCAGTCGACAATTTAAAAATACCACTAGACACACATTCGAACAAAATAGAAATCAAATAATGTTCCACCTCCATAAACCAACTAAAACCATCTTTCATAAAACCAAGACAAGTATTAAGAAACCACATAACGAACAAAGCTACAAGTTGTTCAGTTCCCGAGGCTAAACAAAACACTAACTCGGAATAGCACCTGGGTCCCTAATCAAATATTATTTGATTCAATATTACCTCAGCACCAAAGGGTATGCGGTGAAGAAACAAGTGGCTCGAGCTCCTCGCTCAACACTAACACATCTAACGAACCGCATTCAGCGGGAAACCTCTCAAACGCTGATCGATACTTTACGTGCTGCAAGTTTTTCAGGTTCGGTTCATAGGCGGAGCGGTGAGCGACTTTACTTCGGGTTATCGACCATACTCGGTATAGGGAAGAAAAAAATAACTAGCTTTTGCTAGAGAAAAAATTGTCTTACGTGAACTTAAAAATGCGAAAGATGTACTTAATTATTTTACGGAAACATGCGATGGATAAAAGTGGCCGTTCACATGGAGAGGTGAAGAACACAAAGATTAATCAAAAATCAGCTTGAAATTTTCAAAAGTTCCAAATAAGGATTTCAACATTTAACGTCATGACCAATATTCGTGTGTCAAAAAAAGTGTAATGAACTTTTCACCTAGCAACGTCGACACCTTAGAAAACTTCAGCACTCAGTCCTCACCCAATCTTTTGTTGTCGACGTCCTAACACGATTATGAATTATTACCGTCGGGTGAATGAGTAAAATTCGGCTGTTCACCTCCCAAGGTAATTTGCAAACGTACGGTAAAAATAAAGTTGCTGGAAAAAAATATTTCCTTGAGCGACATTTTAAAAATATTTTTCAGCGATCCGCATTTTAAGTTGAACTCTGAAAATTTCACCTACTTGTAATCAATATTTCTTCACCTACGGCATTTGTTTTAAAGAAGCCTCAGAAACGGTATAATATTCATAAGTTTGCTTCAGTAATTAAATTACAAAACAGAAATCTGTTCTGCTAAAATTGATTGTGTATATAAAAGTACATGTTTATCTGCAAATGCCGTAAAAATCAACAATAAAAGATAAAAAATTACATATTTTTTTGATAAAAACACTTTATTTTAAGTTGATTTAGTTTAGTTCAACTAAACTAACTAACTAAGTAAATGTTAGCCGACAAAATAAACTCGTGAACGATAAATCCTTGTGACATTTTACTGCAGTTGTGCACAATTTAATCTAGACATTGCAGGTATAGCCGTTAAAAATTAATACCGAGGGCGATAAAATTTTATACGTCTATCAAGTACTGAATTTATGACATTATTTAGCGTCCTACGTGTTATAATGTAAACAGCGAGTTTCATGGAATAAAACAAACGACATTTAAACATTTTTCATTTGGCTTTGCAAAATAAAATACCAACAACAATTTATTATATCACGGTCCTCATTTTTATTTTTTATCATGAATTTAATAGTCCCTAAATACAGATTTCAATTTTTTTTATATTTACATACACGCTAAAAACGATTAACAAGTACGAGTATATTCGAATATTTTACACTCATAACTATAAATTTAAACTAAATTTTAGTTGCTCATACAGGTAAAATACAAGAAACTTCTAAATTAGGGCGCTGGAGTTCAGACTCATGCAGCGTACTTAACTAGTGTAAAATACTCTTTCGCCTGCCCGTGGCGGTGGGAGATAGTTTCGCTTATTTTAGCCCACCTCCGGCGTCTCAAAAGATATTATATGTCGTAGTATGTGGAAAAAGTTAGACTGTCTTTTCTTTTATGAAGTGTTTGTACCGGTGTTGTCTTAGAAGCAAGTGTCACGGAAAATTAAATGTATACTGCATTTGTGTATTTCTAGGGTTAGATAAAATGGATTGTGAATAATTGTGTATAAAGGTAAATATGAATGAATATTACCTACCAAGTGAATAATAATCAAGAAAAAATACTTTTAACTGTTGATTTTATTCAACACAAAATGATTAACTACACACTTATTTTCTTCGTTACTTCATTTTAGGTGCCCTACGAACGTATATACAACATTTATACTACGTTAACACGCCGGTGAAATACATAAAAAACGCTTTATAAAGATTACAGAATTTCTACCTATAGACAATACCCAACGTCCCCAAGCGTACGCCCACGCTTTGCTTGTTAACGTTACCGTTATAATCTAAACAGCATCACACTGTAGATCACACAATTTCATGGCGACATCACATCGATGCGTACCAACCTATTAGAGCGGCCGGCGGGCTGTGACGCGACAACTGGGTAATTGTAATCCTGCGACACTGGACGCTAGGCACTCGGTGTCAGACACTCAGTACAGGCAGGAGCAGAAAAATGGGTACACATCGCGAAATTATTGTATATAAAATTTAGCAAGTACTTTTGTTAAAACTCAAAAAGACAATGTATGTACATGATTAAGGAATATTATGTATGATTAAGGAACTGTTTTGAACAAGTTTTGCACAAAATTTCTTCATAGATGTTTTGCTATTCCAATCTGTAATTGAAGAAAACGTCAGTTGTAAATTCCCTTACAATTTTTTTCCTCATGACTACAATCTGTACATGTCTCGAAACTAGATGAATTGTATTTTTTTTTTTTTCATAAATACAAACAAGCCTATTGAATGTCACATTTAAAAAGTGTCAAACATTTATGTAATAAGTGTCGCTAGGTTAACGTAGTTTCACAATTGGGCGATTATTCCGTTTTGTAGTTAGATTAGTTCGATGTTTATCGATGCTGAATAATTCGAAGTAATTTCAATTAGAGTTGGTATTTGAAAAGGTAATTTGAACGAATTTTGAGATAGGTTTAGGTTTGTGAATTGTGATAATTTCTGCAAAATTGTGGGCCGAGGTAAATTCGAAGCAATTAGTATTTAAATTGAGTGTATTTTAGTAATTGGTATACAATTGTTAATTTTTGAATAAATACTATTCAACAATATTTAGGCCAATTAAAAATCATTGAAAGTCAGTCAAATGTTTAATAAATAATTAAGTCAACCTGTAAAATATTTGTAATAAAATTAAAATGGCATAAATCATACATACACTATAGATGCGTTTAATGATGTAATGTCATTGTTAAGCCTTTGACGAATAAGTCTTTGAAAGGCCAACTATGTTAGCAATCAGGCGAAATGATTATGTATGTTTCATCGTGTTAACATACTTAGCCAATTATTATTATTAGATTCACTTCGTGTACGCTCACTGCTGCAAACCATATTAAGAAAAAAGTATATAAGAAATTAAAAAAAAAAACTGAGTGGGAACCTCGCACTTGAGCAACTTGTTTTATTTCGATATATTTCTTGTTTTTTTTTTATGTTTTATTATTTGTACTTTGTATGCCACGTGTAATATAAATGATTTCTTTCTTTCTTACTTTCTAAATACAACAAGTAAGTACCCAGTATTAAGATGACGAATTTTACTTATAATCGAAAGTGGTTTAATTTATTGTTTTTCTGGGTGTCATCAATTATACAATTTAAGATAACTCAAGTATGTAACTATATAGACCAAATAATAATACGGGAAAGGACAATGGCGAACTCCCATACAAATTTTTGTTGACATAATTTTGTTGCGTCTACTAATAAAAAAAAATCTTAAAATATAGAGTTTAGATTTCTGAACAATATTGTCTTAAGGTTCACTGATGAACGAAGTCACGATTAAAAGATATTTAAGTTTTTAAGAATTTGAGGTTAGGTGTCTTGTCATTTAAGATTCGTTCAAACTAATAGAAATTCAGTTATTTATAAGTGAAATGAATGGGCTCCTGTAAGCAATTAATTACTTATGCTCGACCTTGCACTTTCATAACAGAAATTCGTAGAAAATATGTTGAAAAAGTAAACCTCGCGAAATAGTCACTGATGTTTTATAAGATTTAGTGCGGTTATTTCAAAGTTATTTCTATAGATATCATTAAACTAGGTTTCCCTGGTATCGCTTTGATAATATAGAGAGTAATAATCAGAGGTATCTTTTAATATCTATAATCCTGACAGAATCTGTTAATGTTTTCTTGTAGGCTTTCTTGTTATATTGTTAAATGTACAAAATCATCTATAAAATAGCTGCCGACTGCATGAATGAAACAAAAAAACAGCATTATTTCTAACAGGGGACTGTCAAAGAAATTAAACAACATTACATGTATAATTATATTTTTTGATTATCTATTTTCATCCTCCCTTATCACGATTTCATACAGGAAACCAGCCGGTGCTCAGAGGCTTTACACGACTTCCCATCGTGAAAAACAAATCTTTTACACGCAATCAAATCCAAACTAAGAAGTAGAATCGGAAGTTCACAGCAAAATGTCGTCATAAGTGGTAGGTATTCGGAATCCTTTGGCAAGCACACGTCACAGGAGATCGGTCGAAAGTCCATAAGCAGTCCAGATCAACTGATCAATGGGAAAATAATAGAAATAACAACATTAATAGATACAACAATAACAGGAGTAACGAACGTTTGAATTGACAGATCACAAACAACGTCAATTGTCATAACTCAAAATGTCACATTGATTGTATCCGTTGTTGTTGCCATGCTGGAATGAAGTTTATCCGTGAGTTTACGTAATATTATTTTGATTTCATTTATTTATTTCGGTAATGTTGGGAAGAAATAATATGTCTTTAGATTGTTATTATTCATAAAACTTCAATATATTCTAAAAAAACAGCTTTTTTAGTTTACTAGTGAAATATATTCGTATGACTTCGTTCAGATTTAACTCTCTGTCATGGCAACACTCAAACTACAATTTAATCAATTGTATTTCTAATTTAAAATATATTTTTCATAGACTTAGACGCTAATTAAATAAAGCTTGAAAAAACGTAACTTATTATTTCATGTAAATCTGTATTGATGACGTTTGTAGACGCATAAGAATAACATCAACAATTATTTCGCCATTGTCCTTTAAGATGACGCAAAACGTCATATTCTAGTACCAACGATATTATTTCAATTTCGCCTTGTAGACATGTCACGATTTTCATAATTCGAATTCAATTTTTAGAACATGCTTTATTTATTTAGCCTACAGCATTTTCATGTTTATTTTTAGTACAATACAGAAGCGTACTCTAAAGAGCTAATTAAATGTAGGAACATTTTAATATTTCTGAGTAATCGTTTGAAATTTGAGTTTTTTTTTTTTTCATTTCATGAAACAGTATCTACTGTGGAAGAATGTTTGGAAATTCTTTGATCTATTGATCGTTTTCTTTTTGTGTATCATGTATAGTGTATATTATTATCATGTATTAGTAAAAAAAAATGCTTTAGTAGTAACAAAATCTTTTATTCTGGTTTCATCCCAAAGTTTTATTGATCAATTTTTAGATATTATATAAACTACAATGATTTAATTTACCAACGTAAGATTCAATTTAGGTAGAAAAATATTTTAAGCCACATCTCGTTGAATGCATTATCTCTTAGTTCGCATCGGCTATGAACTTAATCCAGAGTGGTGGGCTGTTTGCGACATCTTCAAATGTGGGGATAAACAAAATTTTTGATGTACAGAATTTATCTTCTACAGATTTATTATAAGTATAGATTATTTTTTAATTAGCGCCAGCACTGTCCCCTTGTAGGGAATAGGCCTCCCTTCCCTCTTTCTACAGGTATAAAATAATGATAATATTATTATGACGTTTATTTACGTAGCAATATCTACAACTTTTATTCCCTTTCCTTGTTTAACCCCAACAAAACATTATCAATCAAACAAAAGGCGCAACTCAATTATCGGTCCTCTTTACTTTCTTTACAAAACCAACTCCATATAATGTACTAAAGCATCTATAGTTTAAGATACCACACCTCATTTCACAGCCGCCCCATATCCAATTATATTAACAACTAGCTGTGCCCGCAACTTTGTTCGCGTGGATAATGAAACTTATCAATAAGTTTTTTTGTGAAAATTGCTATTTGTGTAGAACGTTATATGACATAACTTTTTTATTTATGAACCGATTGACATGAAATAAACATTAAATGTTAAGTGAAGCTACTTACAAGATATTAGCGTGCACAAACACACAGACAAACAGACAAAAAAATATATATTTCCATTGTAAAGACACCACTTTTCTACATTTTATTATATGTATAGATATTATAGATATAGATAGATAGATAATAACTTAATAACGTATCGCTCCTCTTTAAAAAACATCCTCTCAACCAAATTTATATCACGTACGAAAGCATGTACCATGATAGCTAGTCGCCATAAATTCAATAAAATTACACGAAAATAAAAAAAAATCACAACTTAATTACGTATCCACCGCCACCATCAACACACACATACACACCCTCACACACGCACACACACACAAAATTCCATATGTAATTTTAATGATATATAATAAAGAATATTCTATCTATCTATAAGAACATAAAACATACATACCTACAAAAGCATCTATAACAGGTAACTATCAGACGTCAGACGATGCTACACCTCATTTCTAAGCTGCCGTAAATTCCTTCACCCCGGAATGCCGTCTATAAAGAGCTTTTAGTTTTCCTTTTACGGTGCATCGAGGGCCAAACAGGTTTAGCGAGTGAAACTGTCTTTATAGTTCATGTTTTGATGAAGTTTGGTGTTTGTTATTTGATGTTAGAGGGTTGTTTTGAGGTTTAAAATATAGTTTTATCTATTCCTTGATTTTAGCTATCGTATCTTATTAACAGTAAATAACGGAACTCTTAACTTAAGGTCCTAATCGCGGCCTAAAAGCGGCTCGTGTAATGCTCATTCATCAGATGTGGACGCAGCCACATACAGTGCTCCATCAACTGCTGAACACGAAATGATACTTAACAGTGCTTTTAATTTGAGTTGCGTATCAGAACATTATCCCAAAGGGGATCCAAACCTTACAGAATGTCAAGTCGCCGCGACGCACATGGTCTAAGTCACGTTAAAGTACCTCTGTAACAAAGTGACAAATGACCTGGATCTGTATAAGGTGACGGGGAAAGCTACGTGCGTGACTGAATACTATTCTGGTAAAATTTAACTGCCATTGATCGACAAGCTAAGAAAATGAACGGACAAACAAACTTTATTTTGCAATTTATTTCTGACTTACTTTTCATACTCAATATTTAACAATACCTAGAGTGGTCTATCTTCGTATACTACAAGTACACGTGTATAAGGCACACCATTAATTAATCAACGCTCATCACCAGCCAGTGACCACGGTGCATACGTAATGTGTCTGCTTGGACAATGCAATACATAACGCAGTTAGTATAACAAGGATCGTGATTTAATAGCCACTGACAACGTCAGGAGACACTTTCCTTCCTTTAATAATAGAGTTATCGAGATTGACAAGAACTGGTTCGAGGACATGTCTTTACTCCATGCTGCTTTAAATTTAGATTAATGAAAGTATTTAATTCAAACCATAATTTTACATTTAAAAACACACCTATCAATCAACATTCATGTAGTTTTAAAATTTTATAACATAACATATCAGCACGCCTGTATCCCCGAAGGTGTAGGCAGAGGCGTACCAATGTACACCCACAGTTCGCCGATATGTTTTAGGTCCCATGTAATAGGGGGCGAGAGTATTGCCACTAACCGGGCACAAATCCAAATTCCGACCTGCTACTGAGAATTTCATAGAAAAACCCAATAACACCTTGGTCGACTCGGGAATCGAACCCAGGACCTCTAGCGTAGCAGGCGCGCTGAGCACCACTAGGCCAACGAGGCAGTCAGTTAAAATTTTATATAAGTAAAATATAGTTTTATACAACAACGGTAACAAGTTCGTTAATTATGTTACTGTAAACATGCATTGCGATAGTTTAAAATTTAGTAAGTTAAATATTTCCTGGGACTGGAATAGATATTTCTGCCTCATGTCAATTGGACTACGGAGTTGTGTAGTCAGGACTGAAGTCCCGAAAAACCTGGGCAGTACCCTTGTAGGCCAATAATGATACGGTGGGACGAGTTAGGTGCCTTCTTAGAACGAAGGCCGATGAAAATAACGAGAAACGTATATGGCCAGCAGAGGGGTTGGAACTGGAAAAAATATATAGTAATTAGGTAAATTCATTCAAAATACCATTAACTAAATTATGATAAGCATGACTTTTCAATTTATTACATTTTAGATTGTCACTGTACAATGGCACTCCTACTTACAGGTACCATAAAACAACTGAGTAATTATGGAACCTTGTATATTTTTTTTACATGGCGTCTATAGCACACTACTAAAAAACTCTATTAATTAATCGTACTAATATTTCACATGAAGTTATTTACTACCGTTTTCATAAACGTTCCTCGAACCTCACAGGAGATATTTGTAATATAGTTTTACATACGCGAATACTTTAAAAGCTCGTCTAGTTTTAAACTCTATCTGAACTTTCAATTAGAGGCTTTCACGCAGCAAAGATGAGAATTTAACTCAGTTTTAGCAGTTATAAAAATATGAGTCTAAAAAATATTATGCGGAGTTTAATTACTCTTACCGCAAATAAGTCTAATCTTTTAAGGACAATCCTTAGAAGGAAAAAACGTCTCATTTCATTGTTAATGAATGTCATAATGTAATTATGTGAAAATCCTGATAATTATTAGTCAATTATTTATTCAAGTAACATAACTCACCTGATAATGGTTACGAAGAATTTCTTAACAAAGTTAACTACTCTTAATATATCAGTTCCAGCTACATTTTTTTTATCTGAACCCAGAACATTCCCTGAAACCATTCCCACATAACGCAATCACAGGACTCAATATATTACCAAGCTTTAATTTCGAAATACGAGGAAAAAAATAATAAGATTTAATATGATTCCCGGAAATATGATCAGACTTTATTACCAAGTTCTGAACGTACAGGAGATGATATGGCACGCAATATCGTATTTTCGCAGATCAAAGCCTTTCAAATTCCAATTTTCAATAATCTTAACATTTTTCACGGAACGACTTTCATTATGACGTCACAGTGTAATTCTGTAGAGTTTTCCATGCGAACGAACTTAACACTCAGTCAGGTCTATGAATTGAGGAAACATAGGGGAGATTAATTTGTACGTTTCCGCCACATAAAATTTAATATAGTTTTGACTTTATAATTTTTTGTTTAAAAAATAATTTAAAAACGTGTTTTTTCGTGAGTAAGTAAATACACAACACTTTTAAATACATACAGTATAGCTACATTCACGTACTGTAAAAATGTTACGTAACATATTATATGCACAAAACCTTAGGTTAGGTATCTTGTTGCACTAGTCACGCATTCCAACTCTTCAGTAGTTTGACGAAGAAATCTAGGCGTAAAGCCACTTCTTATTCCTGTGTAATAATAGCTAAAATATAAATTACCTTCATAAACAAAGTTGCTAACTTGCAAAGGAAAAAAATTGACTACCGCAAAGTGTAAAAACTTATCATCATGCATCGAACATAATGCCAATAAAACAAAACTATTTCAATAATCATAACTATAATAATAGAGTTCGATTACCTACAAGGTATTCCATTAGAAAAAATACTAAAAGAAACTTCACCAAACTTATTCTTTATACAGAATTAGAAATAGCCTTTTATGTCCAAACTTATTGGCAATAGTTTTATCTTTTGCTTTATCGTAGGGACTTGGTGAAAGTTTAACTAGATTTGGAAGTCAGAAACACGGTTTGAATCAAGTTTGAAGATTTACGCGCTCAAATAAAATCAAGAAATATTTAAAATCAAGTTACTTTTATTTAATTTATTTCGTCTATTTAAATTATCCATCTGTTAAATTTATATTTTGATGTCCTATGCATTCACAGAATAATTTATTAATAAATTAGGTGTATTAATTACTGTCAGTTTCATTTTTTTTTCTTTAACATAGCATTCCAAAAAATGCTGGCATCTCATATTAGTAAAGAAAATAAATTGAAATAAAACTACACGACGTACTTTTACGGATTTTATCGCCGTTTGTATTTGATACCTGCAAAGGTGTCGAAACGTCGGGAAATAAAATTCAAATACAAACAGCGATAAAATCCGTAAAACTAACATTCGCGTAAACCTCAGAACTCAACAAAGAAAAGAAAACTTCAAAACTACAAAACAAAACAGCGAATGATTCCATATTCAAATCGCTGCCGCCATATTGCTTCCACGCCCACAATACCACGACGTACAGTTTCCCGCGATTATCGGCGCACTGTATTCAGGACGTCGCTCATTCGTTCACTGGACGTTATCTGAGGCTCACGCGTCCCACGTCACAGGTCCGTTTGTCACGCAGAATGATACTTACGCCGTGACAGTATAATACCGGGCCGTACCTACGATTAATCAGGCCAACTTTTGGAGATAACAGTTACTATGATTTAGCTATTGTATATAGCGAGATTTTACTAATAAATGTACTTAATGAAAAAATAAATCTAATTTATTTCACGATCCACTATGTAGTTTTTAACTGACTGCAAAAAAGAGGGGGTATTCAATTCGACTGTATTTTTTTGTTTCTCACCTAAGACTTTTGACTGGGTGAACTGATTTTAATGACGCTTTTTTATTCGAAAGGTGGTGCTTCCAGTGTGGTTTCTTCCATTTTAATTTGGTCCAGTTATGACAGACGGGTCCGTAAAAAAAACATTTACAAGACTTACTAATTACTTACTTACTTATTTTGAAGGCGGTTTTTTTTGGAAGAATTATAGTTGAAAAAAACTCTCACCTCACGCTTTATTTATTACACCCTGTTTGTCTAGATGGATTGAATTCAAACTCGTAAGATATTAAGGAGGTTCTCATGTTCGAAATGTCTTGAATAATTGTATTGTGGCCTGTTGAGCGTCTAAGTTTCTCGTGTGTATTGAGGATGCACATTGCTATCTCGATTAAGTTATAATACTGAACTAAGTAAGCAGATTATTCGCTTGAAATGTTCTGCATACCACAAACTACAGGGTTATGTTTATAATTTCAAAACAACAAAATAATATGTTCTGAAGTCTGGTGTTTAGGTATAAATATTGTAATAATTTAATGTGTTAATAAAAAGATTATTTTTAAAAACGTCAAGGAGTGTTAAGTATACCTACAACAAAAAAAACTTTTAGGTATGTCCAATTAAGAAAAATAACTAAGAGAAGGCCTATGTAAAGCAGCTATATACCGACATTGGTCGAGTTGACTGATTAATTGAATATTACATTCATATAATTGGATCCAACCTTCGAATTCATTCCAACGTTTTCATGTCAATGCATTCTAATTTATAAATGAGCAGTCAAATTGAATGTGAATCCGTATTTTTGGAAACAAAATTAAATCATTTATCATTTATCTGATGAAATATTAATTACCTAATAATACTGTTAGTGAACTAATCAATTAATGACGCCACTGTCAACACGAATGGACACAACGAATGAACCTGATTATATTTTAGTGAATTTTATGATTTTTAGCTAAATTGTTCAACGCATTGAATTATATATTTAATTTAGTTATTTGTATGTTAATACTTTAACGAATATTGCACTGTGAATCGGGTAAACCTAAAAATATACCGACAAATTTATTTTTAAACTCATTTTCTCAATCAATCACAGGCTCGATAGTAGAAAACATAGTAGGTACATATTTTTTTTTAAAGGCTATTTTATTATCTTTTTGTTGATTGAGTTATATTTATAAGAAACATGAACATTTAAATAAAGCTGTTGGCACAGAAATAAGCTTTTTTCACAGTCGGTACTATAGATTCTAATCTGTTTAAATCTTAAACAAAAATAAACAACTTGAACAAAAATAGCAACGATTTAAAATCAATCAGTATCATTTGATATACCATAGCGAATCCCTACGACAAGTGGAAATACCGCCGCAGGCAATCAACGACCTTTCTGTTTTTAGCAAGGACTATCCCGATTTATTGACTTCAAACGGCGAATTTTAATTCTTGGATAAGATTGGTAAATTGAATAAGAACAATGAATATCTATTTTAAACGGAAGTTAACTTGGATTTATTATTTATCAGGTCTCGCTCACACGGTCTGCTTCAAGTTACGTCTATATGATGATCAGTTGACTTGTATGGCCGTACACGGATGATCGCCAAAAGAAATGACTAGCGAGTCAAGCAGTCGGGTACGTTGATTACGATCTAACTGCTCGAGCAGTCCGCGTAGTGGCAGCTTAACTAGTACCCCATGTCACCTTTATAGTACCTATTACCCCTAATTGAATTCGTGTTGATAAGTGTTCCCATGTGGCGAGATGACATCGATCACTTCTTAAGTGATTGGTGTCATGTGGCTCCAGACAGAAAAATCTGGAGTCAGACAGGGGAGACCTTTGCCCAGCAGTGGGACACAAAACAGGTTACATAAAAAAAAGTGTTCCCATTTATTTGTCATCATCATTTATATATATCTATTAGTCCCTTGATTTTTATCCCCGTATTCTGCTGACATAGGAACGGAACTCCAAGTACAAAAAATAACTATAAGTAAAATAGACCAATTAATACCTTAACATTCTGTAGTTTATTTACAAGTGTTTAAGTTTATGTAAACTCGATAAAGACTTAAACACTATTAGATAAGTCATTTACAAGTTATTTAGTTCTGTCGTATGTTATTAATGTTGTCAGGCTGTCTATATTTGACTTTGTTAACAAGTCTACAAAGTTACTATTAAACTTATAAATACTAATAATATTAACATAAAGTATATTTACTTTACAGTTCTGAATGTTAGTGTCAACTCTCAAAGCTGGATTTTCATTTTAAGTTGGGTACTTATAGCTACTTATACAATTCCTAATAAATTTGCATGTATATTATTTCTTGAAAATGGTTATTTATATCTACGAGTGAATCAATTGATGAATGAAATAAAACTACATTTACGGATTTTATCGCGGTTTGTATTTAGATTTTACTTAGACTCGGTAAGTCTGCCCGTGATCATGATACCTGCAAAGGTGTCGAAACGCTGGGACCGAAAATACAAGCAGCCATAAAATCCGTAAAAGTAGTTCTATTCGATGTCTAAAATTTGAGTTAACCTCAGAACTCAATAGATTGATGAAAGTTTTATCAATAGCTTTTTTAATTACACATTTGTTTTCAGTGTTGTAAATTCAATTGAGTGAAAATATAAACTTAGAAATTCATATGAACTTTTGTAACCAAGCCATACTTCTAAATGTACTCTAGATATAGGTACTATATACCTTCACGTTTCTATAACCGATATCCATGGAGGTACGTGCTCTTTCAACCATGAAAGGGATCCTGTTTTGCTCAAATGGGTAACAATCCAACTGGGAACAAAAAAACTCGGCAGACGTCGCGCGTCGCCCATATTTTTCTTGTTTTATTAAATACCTTTATGTATTTAATGCTGCGAAAATCTTTGAAGGGTATTGTGTATTTTTGCCTTGTTTCATGCCCGAATGGCTATTTCATATTTTTATAGGGAATCACAAAAAATAATTGGGATATAATGCTTTAATCGAATATAATCCGATAGAAAGCTTTTTATAATAACCACAGGAGATAATCTGTTTGCCTTTAATTGAACAAAAATCCATACCAAAATTCTAAGAATAACCACAGAATGATTAAAAGTACAACGTCAAAAATGAACTCTGATTTAAATAAATCAAACCAAGCGTTACAAGTTGCGTAATATAAAAAATGTATGAAACAGACATATTTTTAAAATACCCCTCCATTAACTCAACCCCTTAAATGCAACTCACAAAAATATAACATAACAGCCATTTGTACAAAAACTAAGCCCTTTTACTTTGTGGTATTTGACATGCATTACAATGAGTATTCCAAAGAGGTTTCTTTTAAAAACACTCAAATCCGGTTTGGGGACTCTTTCGATGGAGTGTATGAATATATTTATGTATTAGGGCCAACCCTTGGCGGAAGAGATAAATCTTTCATTTTACACTACTGTTCCTCGTTATATTTTTATTGAAACAGTGGGTCCTTAATCTTATTTGATAAACATGAGTATTGAAGGGTTATCCGGAAAAGGTGATGGTAATAAATATAAAGGAATCCGTTTTTGGTTTCGCCGTACCTAGTTGTTACATTTCAGATTGAAAACGTTTTTTTTTATTTAAAAGTATTTACGTATTCACAAATGAGTAATTAAGACCATTTATTGAAGACTCTATACAAAAACTAAGAACCTGCTAATTTACAAAAAAATACTATCTTAGTCAAACATTTATGGCTGGTAGATAATATTAAAAATTTTAGATCGCATTACTCATTCTAAAGAAACCTACTTTTTACAAAATTCAATATATTTGCAGTAGTAAAAATGTGACTAAATTGTTATGTACTTGAAAAGAATAAAAATACAAGTACTTTAAGATATTTTCACAGTTATATTATGTTTTTGTAACTTATCTCATCAAATATTAAATAATAATTTATATTACAACATAAAATAACATACCATATATACCAATTTTTATTATTATCCCCCATTTATACTAATACCTTATATCTGTACTAACAGCGACCCCATTAAGGAGACAACATTGTACATTAAGATCTGTATAAGAATAAGAGCCGCCTACAGACGAGTTGTGAATATGACGATAACTCCGAGTTCGCGCGCAGAATAACAGATGGCGTTACTTGTACCTATGTATACCATCGTATTGTCTTTTAAGGAACTAGATATATAACTAGGCTACTGGTCACTACGCATATATAGGCCTATATTTGTTATCTTGATAAAAAAAAATGGGGAATTATTCTTTTATAAGTTTTGTGTGCTCTACATATTAATATTAGTTTTATATAAAAATAGTTTTTCAGCAAGTTAATTATTTATGTAATTCTATAAGCGAAATAAAATTGCTCTTTAATGTAAGTAAGAGAAAAAGAAAACAGAAGAGCCACCAAAAAATTATGTTTCATATCTCTAAAATAAAATAAAATGTTTTACAAACCTTCATGTGTGTAAGAAAAAAAGTCAACCAAATGTCAAAACAACAACAACATGTAGAAAACGCAGTCAAAACCTTGATTCCTCGGAGCGGCATTCAACTTGAATAACGCCGATAAGTGCGCGTTCTTTGAAAGCTTTTCCGGTACAACAATACTGATATACGGGATGGCTGGGTAAACAAGGAACTTCTTCTTGTCGAGTGGTTTTTAGATATTACAAGCCAGCTTAGATGCAACATAAACAAGCTTAACAAGAATCATAATATTCCATATCAGCGAAAGTTAAAAAGGTAGTAACACATAACAACTTACATAATACCAACATAATAACAACACATAACAAATGGACAAGGTCTTCACCATCTGACTCCAGAGTTATAAACACATACTTAAAAAAAAAAACATCATTTATCATCTGCGAAAGGAAATAATCATGGTTATTTAAGAAGAACAAGTCCAAATGACCCGTTCATTAACGGATTCCGTCTATAGGCAATACAAATGGACGGTTTCAGTTTGTAAAATTTATGTTTTATTCATAATTTATTAAGGTGAGTGTTTGCACATAATTGTAATTGACATCATAAACAATATTTTCCTAAAATTTCAACCTGTCCACACTTTACACAGTCATCCATACACAGAATCGATATTATTTCGAAGAATTACGCTCAAAATACTCGTGACGTCACTTGCAGTGCGAGGCGCGACTGAGCACCAACAAAGCCAAACTGATGGTGTCAATCAAATTGACAGCTCTGAAATATCCCAAGCTTACCCACTTGTTTTTCTGCACCATTTTGACATATCATGTCTTTTAACAGTGCAGTACAGTGTTAAAATCTCGAAAGAGATAGAAGCGAGATTTTTTGAGATTGATCAAACAATTTACGATTTGTAGTTTATGGTACTTAGTGCATTTTGCTGATAAGCTGGTGAAAAGCTGGCTGTTTTACAGCTTAGGTTGCAAATACAATCACCTGATGGTAAGAAAACACCGCTGTTAATAGGCATTTCCGATAGGTACTTATGATACAGACATTGCCATTCTTAGAATAAGTTATCGACTCTGGAACCACTAAATTGAATAGAACTTTCACTTTCATGATGTTTGAATAACCAGTATCAGGTTGACTTTTTTCTATTGTCCGCAAAAAATCAAACCTCTTCAAACAGATATAAATTCTATAGATATCTCCTAAAACAAAGAAGGTATTTTATGTATGTATTTTTTGGGTTTTCTAATAGAGAATACACCTAATGAACTATAAAAAAAATGTCAATATTGTAAAAGAACATAAGGTAAATGGAGAGCCATTTACCTTGTTTTATCATGGATCGTTTTAGTACGAAGCATTGACTTACAAAAATGATATGTGAGTACTAAACAGATCATGTTAGTACTAAGTAACTAACAAAGTAATTTTGGGAATGTGCACGTCAGCACCTACAGATTGCATGCTAACTACCTGAGAAGTTAGATGCTAATCAAAGCCTTCCAAATTGAGTTTCTGATTTTCGGTGTTGAGAGAGGAATTACAAAACTGTTTACACGTGCATTTCAAAACGATCTAGGTTTAATAGCAGCCTAGTAATAACCTGCCAATTTTTAAAGAAAATGCACATTAAAATAGCATATGGAGTTCGTCATTTACAGAAATAGCTATAGGGTGTCAATTTTTAAAGAAAATGTACATCAAAATAGCATAGTAAGTTCGTCATTTACAGAAGTACACAGCACTGTCAAAATAATAAAGGGACAAGCAAGATAGCATTCTAGAATTAAAGTTATACAGATAAAATTATTAAGAAAATAAGTCAACAATTAAATTAAATTAAATATTATAAAGTAACATATCATCACGCCTGTATGCCCGAAGGGATAGGCAGAGGTGTACCAATGTACACCCACAGTTCGCCGATATGTTTTAGGTCCTATGTAATAGGGGGCAAAAGTAAATGAATATTAATATAATATGTTTGCAAGTCGAATAAATACGACAATACATCGTCGTTTTATAAAAATACCCATAATAATTGAAATAATAAAAAAGATTGTTTCGACACTCAACAATGCAAAATACAGGATATTTATACAACTGTCAGTTTAAAAAATAAAAAGTGTTAAAATATTCCTTTGTACCAAATAAAGCTGACCTACTGCAATATTTCAGGGAAAAGGTTATTGAGGTGAATACAAATACATTTTACTTTTACAGGCTAATTACTCCTTTATTTTTTTCCCCTTAAATCGAGACACTGTTCTGAGTATATTATCACAGTACGTAAATAGTGAAAAGTTATTTTTCTATTAGAACAATGTTTGAAGTCCTTAATATCATACTTTAACTATTATCCAGCCTACGAGTTTAGTACTACTGCCAAAATAATAAATACAAACTCTTCCTTAAAGTACTGTGATAGACTTTTATTATGTTTTCTATTTTAAGACGGACGTCAAGGACGATATTTTCAAAATAGCTATTGTTATTCACCTTTATGTTGAAACATTTATGTGTCAGCGTTCCTGTCAGAAAGGTAAAACTCAGCTTGTTTGGCACGTAGAGGGTGAATAAAGCTGGTTATGAGTAATAGGTACACTGATACATATTGCAGAAATAAAGAAAAAATATGAAACATTGCGGTAAACCAATTGAAGGTATTAAAAAAATAATAATAAGATATTGGAAATTATACAAAAAATACCTCAATTCACAATCACAATCCTGGTACAATATCATGTTTTCTTACACTAAACGCACAAAAACTCCTCATAGAAAAACATTTTTATCCTTACCTGAAATAGATCACCAATGTTTTAACAAAAATGTTAGAAACAATGAATCATTGATTGATATTTGTACCCAAAAATGTTAAAATGTTTTTGCCTTATTTATTTCTCACCTCAGTACCTTCAATTCCCTTCAAAAGCATAGTTGAAATAATTCGTTTCTTGCGGAAACATCAATTATTTCAGCTTCGAGTTACCAGGAACCCATGAAAGGCTATAGCTTACACAGCGCTGTCGTCTCGTGCTGCGCGACAATTTGTCACCTAGCAACCATTTGCTGGTGACTGCAGTAACAATACCCCCAGTTTTGAAAGACTGCATTTTACTGCAAGTTCCATTAATGTTGTTTTTTTTTGTTTGGTGACGTTTAAGGAGTATTTCGAAAGAATGGTGGAGTATTTTTGATATGTTTTATAATGTCATGCTGTAGCTGCAACAGTAAGCTACACAATGTCAGACACAATTTTTCTTTCATGCGAAAGATTTACTTGCTATGTATGCTGACGTAGTAAAACTGTCTTTGAAATACTACAAAAGTGTATAAAAAGATTCCTTTGCGAATGCAATTCATTGGACCTAAATACACAAAATATGTGGGTTTTTCCCTTGAAAACGCTCTTCAGGGCTTATGCCGTAAAAGTCTTATTAAGTAAATAAAATGTAATTACATTTAAATGATCTGATAACGTGTTTGATTATCCTTCGTTTGCCGTCAACTGCTAAGCAATCTGGTAACAAATGACTTCTCAATTCCTATCTTGATATTGTCAAAGAAATCCACTTTTCCCATTTACAAAAAGATTAGAGGGAGGAATATATTTTAGGTCTATATAGACTCTATGCTTAATTACATAACCATACCTGTTTGAGTATTTATTTATTATTTGCAGTAGTTTTAGTTTTAATGAAAATCAAACCATAAAAAGTTAAAATTGATCTTAAACAATGCTACAAATTATAAGCCTAATCAAGCACTTGAAATGTTTGCTTTAACTCATAATTTTCTTACAATTAACAAAAAAAAAACAAAACGAAAATTAATAAAACAAAACACTTGTACACAATAAATTATATCCTAAGGCTGCATTTCGTTACCTCACCGCTTACCTGTTAAGAGAATTAATAACGTACAAGGAAAAAAAGGTAGCATTCCAAATACTTAAGTATCCCGAAAAACGTAATTTAATTACGTTTTCCCTTCTGGGGCAAAACAAAGAAATGTTGACAGAAATGCCTCATTAATTTTGAGCTAATTTGATATTTATGAAAGGGTAATTATTTGGAAGGGCTTTTAAAATCGTGTTTTTCATAAAAAAGGTAGAGTCGTTTACGAGCTTGATTGTTTAATTGTTTTACAAGAAATTTTCGGTAATCAACTTGTTAAGGACGTTATTTTGGTAATTTACTTTGATATTGGTATCGTTTATAAAGGTTCGTAAACATTATAAGTAATTGGTCAACAAGTCATAATCGAAAAGTTTTATCAAGAAAGTCTGACAAAAAAAAAACGGCCAATTACAATGAAAGAAAAATAAATGAAACGGTATTTTTTACAAAATATATTTTTTGTATGTTAGAAAACATTTCTGACATTCGGTTAGGTACACAAAAAATAAAGATTGTGTGCAATGTTGTATGAAAAACAACGTTTTTTCAAGCAAATACCTACAAGGGTGGTATACAATGTTTACCACATATTTAACATATTTCAAGCATTATTCTATCAACTTTGAACATTGCCGACATATTGATTGAAATACCTACACGGAAGTTTAAAATAGTTTTGGTGTTCAACCTATTTCGTTCAAACCGACAAAAAATTTAAACTTTTCATATTGGTAGGAAAATTTTAATTTTTCCAATTAGTATTTTGGATTCTACACAAACTGTTGTATGAACAGAATCTAGATAAACAGTCGGAAACTATACCTGAAAGTTAGTATATTATTATCTTTTTACAAAGATTTATCTACAAGAATATAGATGGCGCAACTAGTAACTTATGAAGTTGATCAATAGTAACATTATTATATTTTATATATTATTTTTTACAGCAATTATTTATGTATTGTGTAATCATAAATCAGAGATTCTAATTACATAGTTATTTCATTTACTTACCTATATTTTATTGATTTTTAAAATGTGTAGCGAATAACTATAAAAGAGGTTTGGTTTGGAGAGAGACGATTGGTTAAATAGGCACCACAACCCTTAACATCATGTTTTATCACCGGTTTCTAAGACGTTGAACAAGACAATAATTAGTTTATCACCCGTCAAATCTCATTTTGAGCGCTGTGATTAGAAGTTTGTCTTTGGTCAACCAATCACAGTCACTGACGCAATCAGTTTATAACCGGGGAGTAAGCCTTTTAAAGAGGTTAAATAAATGTACAAAGTACATACAAGCAAAAATATATCCACAAAAATCATAAATGTTTAGTTACCCTGATTGCATGTTACAAAATGGCTGCAAAAACGGTCATAAAATCTGAAAATTGTAAAATACTATATCATAAACTTGTTACTTGTAGGTGGAGAATGGCAATTTATTTTTAATGCACCTTAATCAGGCTGTTTTATTACTACAGCTTAAGTTTTTTGCTTAAATAAGGGCTATTGTATACAGCGTACAAGATTTCATATTTCTTTTCGTCATAGCAGCTTTCTTTGTTATTATAATTTATAATCATTGGTTCATGGATTTTTTTCATTACTTCCTTGGAAAAAATGAAAAAAAATATCATTGGAAAAATCAAAAAGCCCTCACCTCAAAAAATATTGCAGTTTCAAAGGAAATAATATATTATATTTTTGTTGCTAGCTGTGATTTATTGAACTAATTAAAATATTTGTCATGAAAATAGTCTCAAAAGTGCCAAAAAATATCCATCCCTTAAAAGTAAAATTTAAAGACAACCAGTAGTTGCGTGGATTATAAAACTTTCCACTCAACTATAAAGAGAGTTTGAGTGCTTTTAAACCATCTGCATACTAATAAAGCAACCAAAATTGCTAATTAATTTTCAGTTTATTACAAACAATCTACTGCAGCGTGGTCTTGGCATAAATTAAAATCCGTAAACTAAGTTTATTTAGGTTGTTTAAGAAGGATTTATAATTTACAAAACTTTATTATGATGTACATATTATACCTATAAAGCTCACAAAGATATTATTATAAAACAGACAAAGTCAGCTTCTCAGATCTGTATTTCGATAATTAGGGTAAACTGTATAGCTTCAAATAATATGGCTGCCTCGTTGGCCTAGTGGTGCTAATCGCGACTGCTACGTTAGGGGTCTTGGGTTCGATTCCCAAGTTGACCAAGGTGATATTGGGTTTTTCTATAAAATTCTCAGTAGCAGGTCGGAGTGTGGATTTGTGCCCGGTTAGTGGCAATAGGCTCGCCCCCTATTACATGGGACCTAAACATATCGGCGAACTGTGGGTGTACATTGGTACACCTCTTCCTAACCCTTCGGGAATACAGGCGTGATGATATGTTTATGTTTTATGTTCAAATAATATTTTTGTATTTGAATGACATCAAGAAATGCGAAAATAAATCTCTTAATTTTATTAATCAATTATTTAATTTGATTAATTAAATTAAATATTTTATATTTACTTTAAAATAATTCTAGACAGACCTAAAAGGCCACAATATAGGAACAAAACATCTAAATTTAAAAACAATTGAACATCGTACCCAATCAACGGTACTCCTTTTTAAAACTCGAGTGCACTTTACTCGCTACTTACCTGCACTGAATAAACAAAGGGAACACGTATCTATCGAAACAGAAACATGAACTTGTTATGTATTTAAACCATTGTTTGGTAAAACGATTTACTGAACTGTCACAAAGTAGGCTTATCGAAGTTTGAGGAGAAATGTGTATGTATGGGATCATAATCAAATCATCCTAAAATAATGTTGGTAATATTTTTATCTTTTCGTCTGTGCAATGATTTAACCTCTTTCGTCTATGTTTGAACTTACCGTTCCTGTAAAACAAAAAAAAACTATTTTTATGATTTCACCTCCTAGTTTTTTCCGTAGAATAAATATTGACACCTTGATTTTTTGCCTGAAGATAATTTGATATAGGATGCACTGGAGTGCATCCTATATCAAATTATCTTCAGGCAAGAAATAAAAAAAATATCTATGCTTTCGAATGCTGCACCGTTCTAGTGTACCCCAAACAATTTTTGTTTCCTATCCAGTTGATATATGATTTCTCCTTCTAAATGTTAATAGTTTGACAAAATAACTGTAAATTAACTATCTGTTAAAGGTTAGCCAACTTAAGAGCCTTTTTAAGCACAATGTAGACAGACCTTTAAAATGTCCTTGCATGTCCCACTCCATTACTTTACACTAAAGCAAAGGTGTGCTGAAGTATTCATAACGTATGCTTATAATTTGAAGCAATAATTAAAAGCGATTAAAATAAAATTGCCCTGTAGCTGTACCATGAACATTTAGAGCTGTAAAGTCGCACATTGTGGAAGCGAGAGGGCGCATTACTACGTATAGTGGTGTCTCGTTTTCACAACATCTATCCTGCTTCGTGACTTCGTGGTAGACGTACTGATAAGTCGTTAGTGCATTATTTTATGAGTATAACAATGTTTTATAAACGGCATTCAAGTTAATTGTCGCAGTGTTATGTTGTTTTAAGTATTGTTTGTTTTTAATGACTTTAATAATTCAATTTATGAATAATTATTCTAGTTAACAACTTGTTTATATCGTGTTTTCTAACCTGAATCAATATGAATGTTGTGCTTTTCATAACTAGGTAAGTACATTGCAGTAATGAACTTATAAGCAGATATTTTTTTATTATACCACCTATATTACCAGTCAACTTAACAAATACACTGACAACCTTTTTAAAGAGGTACAGTCAGTAAATGTCCAGGGTTATGTATTATAATGATTATTTTTCTATAGATGTTAAAATTATAAGATCGATGCATTTTCAACAATACACGATTGAATAATCCAGCAGTTACAATTAATTCTTATAATTTGTATTACGTCTCAAGCATAATATATATTTTTCCAAAATATAACTAGTTTCTCCTTTCTAACAAAACATCATGATGAAACTGAAACGTAATGGTCTGGTTAACACGTACTGAGGAAATGCGGTGATCAACCATCGTTCCTTCCTTAGATTGGATTATTCACCTAGATTAGGCACAAATATTACATTCGTACGAGGATCCACTTCAAAATCGAGCTAAATTATTTGATTTTAAAGGACTTAACCTGTAATTTAATTCACGGGAATAAGCTCGTACATGCATAAATAAATTAGTGCTGTGGTCGCAAGCAGACAAGCCCAGACGTCAAGCCTAAAAAATAATATTACTGTAAACATGCAGCTCTATAGTTTAAAAGTTACGACTTTACCTTGTACTGCACAGTGCTCTTTGATCTATCTCTCTTACTAATCTTTGCAAGATAAAAGTTTCTAAATAAGACAAAATAGAAAAATAATTTGTTTTTTGAATGAAGCGTTATCTTTTTTTTAGGTATTCCGTTATTAAAATCATGATAATAAAGTACAAAATACTTTTAGAAAATATTAAAATTATTTTTAATTTC
Source organism: Autographa gamma (assembly GCA_905146925.1). Classification (NCBI taxonomy): domain Eukaryota; kingdom Metazoa; phylum Arthropoda; class Insecta; order Lepidoptera; family Noctuidae; genus Autographa; species Autographa gamma. Next base: position 9,533,057 of record LR989856.1, on the reverse strand, counting down.
ATCTTATCAGTATTATACACTAAATTATACATTAAATGTGGTATTACCCAGAAAAAAAGACATACACTCCTTCGGAAAACAATGACAAACACTTTTGGAAAACGTTTTTAGGTCACGTCAAAAGATACCACGATTAATTTCCATATTGATAGACAGATTACGGTGACACATTTTAATCGAAATGCCTTACACAGGTTGTAACCGAAACGGTGTTTATCCAGAATCGATTTAGAGTACATTAAATAATTGATATCCAATTTTCGGATCAATATTTAGCACCAAAAATCGTATACAAAACGCTAAAGCGATGTATCTTCCCAAGTGTATAAGAATTATTTGTTCGTTTGCTATGATTTTTGGTGTAAAATAATTGATAAAAAAAATGGATTTCAAATGTTAATTTAACTCATTTTGGGCTGAAGTGTCGTAAACTGACTTTAAACCAGATGTTATCTTTACCCCTTTCGAATAGATACACCCTTTCGGTAACACTCTGTATGAATAGTATTACAGAGTAACATGTTTGTCTCTTGTATAAACAACTGGTTAATTTCGCCTTAAGCCGCGTACGAGGATGAAATCCTTTTGTCTTTAATAACTTGTACGCAGAAACTTATTACGTAGCGTATATATTTTCCTGTTTGATTAGGTGTCCCTGCTCGAGCAATTTCGTAGGAAAATACAGGGTTACTCATCCATTTTATTGATAAACAGCGGTTTTGGCATCTTGCGTGATGGGTATTATAAGCGTTGTGTAGAAAAAAAGCTTTTATAAAATCGCAATTTGGCCTACGTTTTAAAAAATGACTCTTTTGAAAATAAATTTATAGAGCCTAGTGTATTGTGTAACCACTTCTATTTAAATAGAATTAATAGGAACAAAAGAAAACATAAGATTCTTATTGATCTCAGAAAAAACAGTGATTAAAAGTTCCATAAATGACTCACATTCCTGGTGAAGGTGTATTAAATAATATGTTTGACCTATCAGTACATAATTATTTACTAATAATAAATAGTATCTCTCGTAGAGTAAAATCGGAATTTGATCTCGTAAAACTTTACCTTATTTTTTCTAGCCTGTAACTAAAACCATATTAATATTAGGTACATTTCCACTTATGCGTCATAAAAACATAAAATTAAATACGGAATTATATTATACGTGAACGTAATGTAAGATAACGCTTTCTTTGTATATGATTAAAACCATAATAACGCCTTTAATGACTTCCCTACGCTTCTTATGAAAATGTATTTTAGGGTTTACCGTTTATGGTAAATCTCGTCGTCAATTTCCCAGTTTACGTGTTAAGGATTGTTTGTTGTTGGTGTAACCGTTGGAGTATAAGTTAATTAATGTAAAGATATTTTTGTTTGATATACCTAACAAAAAAATGTTCTTGGGCAATAATATATTATACATGCAAATATATCTCGTGTATTTTGGACTCCCTTCATTATTTCATAATTTGAAGTTAACCTTAAAAATAAAGGAACAAATATTTCCCTTCTTACTTCTTTGTGTGTACATAAATTATTAAATAAATAAATAAAATTAAGTTGGAGCGTATGTTAGTAAATAGTAATTTGCGTCCGTGCAAAGTAAGTACAAGACTTATAGAATAAGTAATAACGAATTTCCTTTTAATTTAACATAATCATGTTGGTGATGATTATAATGTATAAATGGTAATGTAGGATCGACAAGTAGTCTTTGTATTTTGTAGTAAAATGCTAACATATAGTATTTTTTTCTTTTTTAGCTTAATTTTCATATTTTTTCTTCGAGTATGTCTCTTATATTTTTTTTTACATAATGTACATGTCCTGAGTGGTTTTTACAATAAAAACGATCAAATTTCCACCAAAATTCTCGACTAAAACATTATTTCCAAAAACATTCTTAGTAAAATCGAAAAAATCTTCGTTCAAACGAAAAGAAGGAGGCATCCTTTTGATTATGGCCCAAAAATGTTTCGTTGAGGAAATACCTTTAGGCTCTGAAAGACAAAGGTGTAGCGTTACATACAAAGCCTCCTGTAGGCCGCCTACACTTGCAGCTTAGGTAACTTTCACAGGGGAAGGTTCTGTATACTCGTAAGTATGTCCATACTAATGTATAGGATTTTAATGCTTGAATTAACTTAAAAAAAAGTATTTTTTTAAAGCTTTATTGCTTTGCATTTTATTGAGGACACTCCATTTAGATATACTTAATCGCCATAGAGTACAATTCGTTTAAATATAGAAAGTAAAAGCTAAGCAAGTAATTAGGCAAAACGTCAAATTCAAAAAACAAAAAAATCCGCCAACAGCATTCCACACATTCTCTTCACTAACTGTATACGTATATCTATTCAAATAAAAACTTTTGACACGAGTTTCAGCAAATAAATATATTTATCACAATCCCTACCCAATTTACAATAAGCAAACAAGTTTTCACAATTCCTGGAATAGCGAATTCACAGCAATACCGACACCCCTACAAGTGCTAACTGATGATTCGGACGTGATCGAAATGCACATAAAACTCGCTAGATGGCGACACATTCGTATACGAGATAGGGTTATCACTTTTGATTTCTAGTTATTCTGTTCTTGAAGTTCATGATATACTGTCGCTATTATACTGAAACTGTTCTGTGCATAGCAGTGGGGTTGAATCCTAAAGTTAGGGACATAATAATCTTATAAATATTTTAAGGACTCGAGTGTCTTTTTTTGTGCTTATATTTATGTGACAAAAATAAAGCTGTTAACTAATATAAAGGTATTGGTTTTACTTGAAATTGTTTTCTGAATTCCAAGTTATTAGAAGGAATGACATAATTATTTTACTAGACCGGTCAGGGATGGCATCAATTTAATTCGAAGATGACCAATCGAGAGACAGGTTATTTAGCAAAACTTTTAAAGACAAATTTCATCATATAAGTAAAGACAACCAAATAAAACTTCCCTATTCTTAATTTCAGAACAGAATATACGCTACTCTAAATGTATAATGAAAGCAAATTGCAGACACCAGCGTTATATAAAGCATCACATTTAAAACTAGGAAATCGCGGCAATGTACGGTACGCAGCTAAAGTAGGACATTACACATACTGTACTCAGAGATAAAGGATTCTGTGATGCAACGTTACTGGCTTGTTAAACAGGCTAACAACTCTGGGACGCTTCTAATTTATTTATTTACTTCTCATTGTTTTTCTGACGGTACTAATTGTGTTAGAGAGAGAGCTAGTTTTGTTTTGACTTTTGAATAAGGTAATGTTACCATGATGTACTAGATACAAAGTAAGGTACTTACTATGTGACTAGACAGAATACATTTATTATTTAGTTTTAGTAATTTTTGCTCACTCGAAAAAAATGACAAGTAGAAAGCAAAAGCATACATTCAGGTCAAAGACATACCCTTATCATCTGCCTTAAAAGAAGAAAAAATATTCGAAACACATTCAAACAATTTTTTTTCCCATTTTCAATAAAAAATAATAACTTGTATTTAAAATCACGTCAACGAGATTATTATAACCTTATTTTATGTAGTGTAAAAACAAAACACAACACAATTTTATTGCACTAAAAATAAGCAGCCATATTGTTTTCCGTTCTGAATCCGTTTTTACCAGGAAAGGTCGGTTACGATTTGTAAATGATTAATGTTTGTTGTGTTCGGTTTTTGCTACACCCTGTGTATCGCAAATGGACTGCTTCCCTTGTTATATAACCGTTTGGCTGCTGATCATCAACGCCATTATGTGCCTTGAAGGATGGTGATATATTACTACTTATAGGGGATAAGGTTTTCATTATTTGCATTGTTGAGGCATTTGGTTGTACTTCCTGTTTGTGGTTGCGGATAGTGTGTGGTAAACTATAATTTATGTTGTATACAATTTTGCTGAACAAAAATTTGTCATTTCGGTAAGTGCCTATTTTTTTTTTTTTTGAAGATTTGCTCATTTTAAAATACCACTGATGATAGGATGATATAGATATGATACTGAGACCATCGCAATAAATATTCAGAGTTTTTTTTCCTTAAATATAATTTAAGCTTATCCTCAAATTATTAGGTACAGAGATCATTAAGCATTTTTGCTACTGTTAGATTTAGAGGTTAAGTAGGTAGGCACATAAACTTAGCCTTACTGCAAAAATATGCATGCTATATAAAAGCAATTAGATAACTTTAATTTATCCTTTTATAATACAACAACGCAATCCAATAATCACGTAGTTTAATCACACAGATAGGTAATACAACTCGAGTGCAATGAAAACACAAAACAATCGCGCATCAATTTGCAACCCCATTTAACAGATAGTCGGATCGTACTGAGGTAATTTAATTATGTTTAACTTTCAATTAAAAGCACTTTGTGCTATTGAAAACTTTATACAATTTCTTGTTATAAGTGGGAATAGTACGATGAAATTTTACATTTGAGAGGAAAGATTTCAACAATTTTACATTCTAGCGAAGAGACTTGAACACTTTTTTTGTTTTTCTAAATTTTAGTAGCAAATAGGCTGTTACTCAGAATTATTATTATTAGGAGCCTGAAATGTCCCACTGCTGGGCAAAGGCCTCTTCACTCTCCCTTCATTTATCGCTCTCAAAAGCCGCGATTGGCCTTTTTGGTAAAAATGAATGTATTAATTAATGTTGCTTTAATAGTTTCAGAAAATTAAATATGATTATTTATAACAAAAGAAGAAAGTATAAAGTAACTAGTTTCAGTATCCACAACTTCAAAGACTTTAAACCAAACAAACGCATTTTTACCGTGAACTTCCGATAAGACCACACTGTTGACAGTTAAAACTTACTACCCGTCGATAGTTAACGTCCTGAAACTTTTATTGTCTAAACCACAAGAACAAACTCTGAAGAATGTTAGCACTAGTTCACCTCCCTGTTCCTGAACTATAAGACAAAAAAGAAAAAACTTGTTTTCTACTAACTCTACCAAGTTCATCTTTGAAATCTTTTGGGAAAACTGTGTACACTTATCCAGTTCAAAGGACTAATGCTTGTACTATGAGCTGTCAAAGTAAATCGGCTGCCGTTGTGGAAGCGGGACAGCGCTATACATGTCGCATAGTGGCGTCTCGCTTACACATTGACTACAGTCTTGTTTTAAGAGCAATAGAAAGCGCTGTAAAGTTTTGTCTACGAACCAAAGAGCTTAAAGTATTCTAAGTAGTTAGTGCAAGTTAAGTGTTTATATACTGGCGTGTATTTAAGTTTGGTGCATTGCTAGTTTAATTGTTAAGTTTTGAAGTTTATAAGCTGTGTGGATAGTGTAATGGGTTGGTTCGTATGTTTGTTTAGTACGAAATGTAGCCAAGAAAGTTTTATACCATGTTTTAGCATTCATCTGTATTTACGGTCCATTTTGCTACAGCAAACATTATCACATATAAATATACACATTTTGCGAAACCATGAGTCTGTTAGGTGTATAAGAATTTCTGGAGAGCAAATTTTCCGACGGAAGCTTTTTCTGTGAATCTACATTGTCAAACGCACGAGTCTTCGTGCCGTCTTTAAAATCGTAAATTTTTCAGTTGCACTGAAGTAAATTGAGTTCCCCTCCTTTATTTAAATGGCAGTAAAACAGATACGATCAAGCATTCCCACAGTGATCCTGCTTAACACTGAAATCACGTAGCTTCCTCGAATATTCTATCCACTTACGAAGACGAAGGTCATAAAGGCAGGATTTCAAGATTATTAATACCGTCTCATTTTGAACATTCAAATGCAAAGTGCAGTCGTGTTCACACATGTCACACGGCTCTGGTGCTAATGCGCTAAATAAATTCATGCTAGACACGTCACAAGTTCACAGGTGTGTTCCTAGCTTAAGATATTATGTAGATGAGGGGAATAAATTTTATGCTTCTATGTAATCTTTTTTTAGCGCTTGTAATGAAATACAAAGGATTAGCTTTGTTTTTGTAGTCTAGTTTTAGTCTTAACTATACTTTTTCGTGAGTTACATACATTTTCAAATACATATTTAGCAAACAGGAGTTGTATCGTCATGTAATCATTCTTTTGCTTCGGTAGAATAAATTTCTGATGAAAGACAGCTTAGAGATGTCATATGCTCAGCAGTAGATAAAATAAAGTAAAAAATGATAATTATAGTATTTTAAAAACATGTTCCTTAAGGATATCAAAAACACATTTTATCAAACTGATTTTTTACAAAAAAAATAAATATATAAATATTTCATATCGCCTCAAATTCAATAATAACAAAATGTTTTCCAAATCATCGTTAGCAAAGGTTTAGTCGGAAAACAACCGCATTTTTGAAAGGCCTTGTAAATAGGAATATCGTGTTGCGGTACGGTCAGATTCTAACCGACAGCTGCAACTCAATTACGTTGAAAAAATAAAAGTTTTACCGCGTTCGAGGTGTGAAATAGTGGTGCGCCCAATTAATACACCTGAAAAGTTTACGTCTAACATTTACGTTCTGTATTTGCATGTATACCATTACGATAGGTTGGAAAGTAAATAGTGGTGCACGCATGTAAATAGAGAATGTTTAAGGGATGATCCCGTTGGAATATGTTGGTGTAACTGCGTAGCTGCGTAGTGTGAGGATAAATACTGTGAGGAACAGCTAACTGTCTTATAAAATCAATAAACCATTATTTAGTGATATGTTTGCTGCTTAGGATGGACTCTCCTTTAACTTCATTAAAAAGACTGAAAAAATACTCTAATTCATTCCTAATAATCAGAATACAGTATTTGCCTTTTCCGTTAATAACAAATAGAAAACTGACCAAATCTTACGGGAGGAGAAATATGTAATTAAGTGCTGAATATAGGTACATAGGTACATATATTTTACACTTAATTTAGTAGCGTAAATGATATGTACCTATTTACTGCATTTTATTAACCTCTTATCACATTGGTCGCAAAAAATATCATAACCTACAAAGGTGCCTTCATACATATTAACGGCTTTTATAAAATATTGCAGCTGTAATGAACACCTACATGTGCATGTATTATGTAGATGTATCTTGAACTCACTCGCAAAGTAAACATTCAACTGTGTCAAATTTACTTCCATTTGCTTTTCTCTGTTCATGATCTAAGAATTTAGAAACAGGAATAGAAGTTTACCTAAGCATTTTAAATTAGTTGAACACAGATTATGTACGAGTATGGTAAAACATCGACACAGGATATTCAAACGTAAAATGATTAAACAAAAAAAACAACTAATTTTTTATTTTTTGTAACATTACGCAAAAGCAAATTTATCATAATACACTAACACGAATGACCGGTAGTTTTTAAAATGGTACAAAAAACATTCAATATCTTTTTCTAATACTTCTTATCCTTATTTCTGTATTCCAAAAACCTTTCTCAGAATACTATACATTCTGTCGCTTATTTCTCAAGCTATGAATACACAGGGAATTCGCAATTAATCTCCCGATGTTTGCTTTAGGTGTAGCCAGAGTTCTAGTTTGTTTAAATTTAAATGATTCCTGAACAAAAACATTTTAATATTTCTTATACGATAAAGTTAACATTACGTTGCTTACGTGCTGAGAGATTAAATAACTTTGGATACGCGTAACTTTGGTAGCGCTTTGTAAGAAGAAAATCCGATCAAGTTTTTAACCGTCACTAATATAAGTTATAATTGCTCGTTTATCATGAACGTGAAAGGAAAAGTTTTTAGTTTTTAATAGTCACGTTGAGGTCAATGGCAAAGTGATATCAAAGTCTTTATCGTATTATTAAAATTAGTTTGTTGCCTTTAAAAGAAAATACAACGTGATTCATTATTAAAAAAGTGGAACTTAAAACGTGGGTTCTTTTTTATTTCTCAAGTATTTATTTGTAACTACTAACAACTAGATCACTAGACAACTGTAATTGGCCTTATGTATCGTCAAATATTTTTTTAAAACAACTGTGAATAGAAAAGCTGTCCACAAGTTTGTTATAATCAACACGATTGTTACTAAAATATGCCGTACAGTACATCACATGACACGTCATTTTATTTTGATCTTAGTCTTTATACCTATTTACAGCAGCTATCTAAAATCTGAACGAGACCCGGTCCTTCAGCACTTCAAACATTGTCACCGAAAAGATGAATGCCATTGCAATTTTTCATCGGCGCACATCATTCACACACTAACGATATGAAAGGACCACAGAAGCTGTAGGTGTCAGTGTGTTAGAAAGATGACTTGATACTGTAAGACGAATGCTGATAGGTAAGCTTGATAAACGACATTCGAGTAACCACTACGTGCCTGCTTCAATGACAGTTTTTTAACCTTGCCTCCATAGAATAATAAGTGTTGTTCATAAAGATATATAGGACCATTTGACAACAAAAACTGGTCCTTTGGTACTAAATTCTCGTTTCAAATATGAACGCTTAATTGCTTCGATATACAAATTGTTCATATGTGTCCGTAAGCTGATCCCCGGCTTATTATTTTAATTAGCAGTTTAAAACAGTTCAGTTTATTTCAGTAGAATTTATAACAATATTTTATTTGATGTTCATTTGTATTCACACCGCAATGCACGTTTTTTGTCCGTTCTGTATAACAAAATGAGAAATGGAAAAGTTGTACGCAGTTGTTCAAAATAAAATCGCTCAAAGCCAGTGCAGTTGAAACCACACCACAAAAATCTCTCTACAGAACTTTATCAATACAATTCAGTTTGAATTTTTCCGCATTCATTAATTCAGTTACTTTTCCAAAATAAATTGTCCTGGGAACGTATTTATTTCGATTGTTGGAGCTCAGTGATTGCATAACGCGTGTCAATTGGTAATCAATTAATCTTTCAACAGGCAAGGATGGCAGGTGTACAATCAATTATTAAATATTTGTTATCAGGTATTTATTTGAAAGTCAAATTGTTCTGGTCTTTTAAATTGAACTTTAATATTTATCAATTAAACATTAATAAAGATGGAAATATCATCATTTCATCGTTTATGGAAATTAATATTTATTTGTGTTGAATGAAAGGTTGACTTTAACATTGTGACGTATTGTGGGCCGAATTTCAGACTGGTTAATTCAACAAATATTGTTTATACTTAATACATTCAGTAGTCTGATAAAGGTTTTGTTCTGTAGGTAAATATCCACCACACCAACTGGCATTTTCAAATTTGAATGAATGTCTTTTTTAAGATTAAAACTTTAAACAGTCAATCTCGTAAGGCTTTTGACACTAAAATACCTTTTCCTTAAAAATTACATGACACCAAATAAATATTTAACAGAAAAATAAAAAGACAACAAACTGAAATTGTTTAGATTCAGATCCAGAAAATCCAAAACAATTTATATTCTAATTTACATGCAAATATATTGGCTATAATTTTGAAACACTCTTCATCGCAGTTTGACTTTTAATGCAAAAACGTTCATAAAGTTGTTCATGGTTTAAAAACTAACCGTAGGTGCTTAAACTTATAAATATCTACTTTTAAGAACTAAGTTATCTTCTTTTAATACGGAACGCTTAACTTTGTCCGGGCACTTCCTGACATTTTTGAGTCACTTCTTTATAAAACGTACTTTTTTATTCATGGTATTTCTTTTTTTACCGTGTAATATGTAAAACATGCTATTTTATTGCATGGATTTTCATGGTTTTTTTTTTGTACACTATTTTCTCTATATTCCTGATACCAATTTCACTATAGTTACAGAATGGAATTTTAGACGTCCATATGAACATAATTAAATAGTGGTATTATGATGCCCTAAACATTCCTGATACATGAATTAAAAATTATTCCCCGATTTATTAAGGTAACCGTTTGCCCACAAAATTATTAATTCAGAAATACCCAAAATTTTTAGTTTCCTTTGGCAATGCTACAGGCATCCATCAAAATTACTGTATCGGGAAAATCTATTAGAATCTGCAGTTGGTTGTCAGCAAGGTGATCCTCTCGGGCCGGTGATTTTTAGCCTAGCCATCCTCCCAATCATTAGGCAGTTAAATTCAAAATTAAACGTGTGGTATCTCGATGACGGGACCCTCGGAGGCGACGTGAATACAGTAGTAAACGACCTTATATTTCTAAAAAATAAATTAAATACCATCGGACTTCAGCTTAACCTCTCTAAATGTGAGCTTTTTTTAAATAACGTCACTGACAGACGACTGACTCTATCAAAATTTTTCGCAATAGCCCCTGAGATAAAAATTACAGAAAAAAGCTCTCTCCGTCTCCTTGGGTCTCCAATCTTCGACGAAGCCTTTCCTACTTTTATAGACGAAAAAATTCAAAATTTTAATGATGTTTCGGATAGACTGCACCAAATTAATATGCATTCGGCCATTACCCTAATTCGGTTTTGTTGTTTCGGCCCTAAATTAATTTATTTCCTTCGTGCTTCCCATTTATGGAAGCACCCTCAACTTTTGGATAAAATGGACCAAATTTTAAAACATACACTCATTTCAATTTTGAATGTGGCCTTGGACGACCGAGCTTGGGCTCAAGCCACTCTTCCCATCCGTATGGGCGGGCTCGGCGTCCGCAAAATTACAAGTATTAGCTTACCGGCATTCATATCCTCGGTCCACGGCACTGATAAATTAATCAGGAATATTCTCAGTTCCACACTGATTGATTTTGAGGTGCCGTGCTTCACCGAGGCTGTGGATGCCTGGAAAATTGCCTGCCCGTATTCAAATACTCCTGTGTGCCCATCTTCCCAGAGACAGTGGGACGAGCCGCTCTGCAGAGTAGTTCAAGAAAATCTACTCTCTTCTTCAAATACTTCTGCTGAGCGTGCGCGCTTACTGGCTGTGGGAGAGTGGGAGTCAGGCCTTTGGCTTCAAGCATTGCCTTCGTCGAACATAGGCACCTTGTTCGACGACACTACTTTCCGCCTTGCTGCTGCTCTACGCCTTGGGGCTTCGTCTTGTACCCCGCATCGCTGTCACTGTGGCGAAGTTGTCAACAGCCTCGGACACCACGGCCTATCATGTAGCCGTAGCGCGGGCCGCATGGCGCGGCATGCTAATATAAACGATTTTATCCGACGAGCTCTTGTCGCCGTGGGCGTTCCGGCTGTTCTCGAACCCAATGGCCTGGCACGCGACGACGGCAAGAGACCGGACGGTATGTCTTTGTTCCCGTGGAAGGTGGGTAGGCCTTTAGTGTGGGACGCTACTTGCGTCGATACTCTTGCGCCTTCCCATCTTCCTAGCACGTCGTGCTGTGCTGGCGCTGCTGCTGCGGCTGCTGAGAACCTCAAGCGGCGGAAATATTCCAACCTAGTTGGAAGTTATATATTCGAGCCGTTTGGGGTTGAGACACTTGGTCCGTGGGGTCCGAGTGCACACAGTTTTTTTAAAGATTTATCCAGACGCCTGGTTGACACTTCGTGTGACCCAAAGGCTGGCTTCTACCTAGGTCAGCGCATAAGCATTGCCATACAACGTGGCAATGCTGCCAGCCTTTTGGGCACACTCCCAGTCGACAGCGACGTGGGTGAATTTTTTGACGCCTTATTTTAGTTCTTAGTTTTATTTAGTATATATTTTTTCCTATTTAATGTGTAGGCTTAGTTTTTATAGTATTGTAAATATTTTAAGGCATTCTGTACATATTGTTAATTATTAAATAAACTTGTATATAAGTAAAAAATTCAGAAATTGGTTAATATAATATTTGATTTTAAATCGATAAGAAAAACATAATACACGTTGACATAGTGTCAATTTTATGTGACCGTTTGTTTAAAACATACGCTGTGCGTTGCTATTTATACTCGTCGCAACGAATGTATTAACATGCTCGAGAATAGTTAAATGCAACAACTTTTTTTTTTAACGAACTTGAGTTTGTCGACCATATTATTATTATAATTATTGTGTATTATACGAGTACATTTACTTTATACTTACTTAACAATACAAGCAGGTTTTCCGTCATGTGATTATCTTCGCTGAGGAAAATTAATTGCCTCAAGTTAGTCAGAGATCAGTAAATCAATCAGTTATCTGTCCTCCGTAAGATTTAATGCATTATTTATAAACGGAACAAAGATTGCTGTATATCTATTTATTTTCGATTTATTTTTGTTTATGTGTTGTAGAAAGATAAAATACTATTTTATGCCTTATAAAACTGGTTCAGACTATGCGAAAAATAATTTCGAGTTGTACTACATTGCCTTTAATGATCGATCACTTTGACGCCGTTGCTTCGCGACTCCGCAATGTACAACAACTCACCCGATATTTCTTGCATTGCTTAAACTAGTCCTTACTCTCACTGCAAGAATATTATAAAACACTTTTAATATCTACGGGTTCCGTTTGAATTTAATATCTCACGGACTAACACCGGACTCTCTTGACATATTTTATATTCCAGCCTGTATTGGGACAGAGTGGATGAGAAAATAGGGTTGTCTGACTATTTTACTTTGCAAAAATATAAATCAGGAAAAAAAATCATTCAACTAGCCGGTTTCTGGTCAAAGAAAACTATATTTCTCATTTTTACGGGAAGACAAACTAACTTTTCTAAATTAACTCATAGAATTTTGCTTTACTATTTATCTATCTATAACACAAATTCCCAAGAATCAATTGCCATAAACCACTAGATTACTGCTTGACATACCATGTTACACAATAACATAAACTAAACCATATTACAATAATAACCAAAATCGGTCAACAAATCACAATAAAATAAATGCATCAATATGGTAATTTATGGTTCATATCAACTACATATTGACATTGGGATAACAGCCAGCCAATAATTGTATTGTGGAACATTTCCTCATCCATAACTGTGTTTCATTGTGTGATAAATGTGTATATGTATTGTACTGGCATATCAAACACAGTGTTCGACACACAGCCGTGCTGGAAAACATACATTTGTAAATGTTTTTGACACTGCTCAAGTTTTAATTGTAATTGTGTGATCGTTATTTGTTTTGTCGTTTATTCAAATTGAGGTTGGCGCAAACACAAAAATATTCTTTAAAGGCTAATAATGATATGATTAAAATTAATGTTGTGATAATGGTATTTGAATTATGTTTGAGAATTTTCTATTGTTTTACATTGTTGAATAAATATAATCAGATTCTCGCATATGCGTTCATATGTGCAACATAGCTTTTGAATAAGTGACATACTGATTCAAAAGCTATTTTCATAGTAACCACAAAATAGTCGCCATCAAAATTAAATGTTTTATCAATCAGTGAATAATTAAATTACAAAAAATATGTGTAAATAAATTATAATGCGTTTTTATGAATATCTAACGTTGTATAACATCGTTTTCCACTTCGTAATATCTGCTTGTTTTTCATATTTAACGGCCTGTTTTCTGCTAATGGATTTGGTATTTAAAATTGCGTAATTCATGTTAATTAGTGGTAACACGATTTATATTTAGGGTAACTTATAAATTACAATAAGATGTCGGTCGTTAATTTTTACGCACCTCGAGACTTAGAATAAAACCTTTTTTGTAGGTTACATTTTTTGTTTATTTATCATTCCATAAATAGTTGAAAAGATAACGTAATCAAGGACAAGCTACGTTGCCTAATGAACCTAAATTTTTCGTTAATAACGAAAGAAAAAAGTTATAAGGAATTTTAAAATAAGGTACAATTTTCTCCTTTCATTTCAAAATGGAACGCTTTATTGGGCCTCCAACTTTTGTCTGGCTAAAATTCAACATAATTGACAGTAGTTTTAGTGACATACTGAAAAAATGCATTAAATACTTTTCCACATAGGTATTATAAAACAAAGTATTTCACCGCATCAGTCTATCTAAACACGATACACTCAAAAGCCATTAAACAGATGTTCATAAAGTTCTCAAAAATGGATAGCAAAATTCAGGAAGAAGGTTTGTGTGTATAAAATATCATTACTCTTTTCCCAACATACCAGTACGAAGCAGAGTCGCTCGCTAGTTGATTTTAAAGTCAAAATTCCTAAAGCAGCCATCTTGCTTCCCGGCCCAACCAACCGTATGTCAGACCACAAGTACATGTGAAATAGTCAACGGTCGCACCGTCTGACAAATGACGTCCGAATATGAGGCCAGTGGCGGACAATGATAATGTCTGCAGTAACAAATGGGGGGCTGCAACGAATAGCGGTGGCGACGTGATTCGAGGATTACGATATATTATTAGCCAACGACACTATCGGGAGCGGGGACACGCGATGTAGCATGTTCAGAGTTTATTGCTGGGATGTAGGATTCGGGTGTTTCGTTTGTTTGTTAAGGTAGGTTTACACTATCGAACAGTTGTCGGATAATTGTACATGATTATAAACGCCTGCATTCATTCATTCTTGGGTTTAAAGTGATTTCTTGGTTTGACACTTTTCTTGCATGCATAGGTAGTGTTTGTATGCTGATATAACCACTATCTTGGATACTCGTAAAGCAATGCATTGGGGTGGTTCTATAAGTGTATGTGTCGCGGTCTCTTATAACTTGAAACTCAATCTTGCCTTGTTTTTGGTTAAAAGTTTAAACACGTTGTACTTCTGAAAGCATATTCAAGAAAAAATTAAACGAACATATTGAATAGACTATAAACAATGATAATAGAGAGGAGAAGGCAATACATATAAGCAATAATATTAATCATCATAGAAATATTATCACTTGTACTACATACTATAGGCCTTTATTCGTAGGGTTAGGCAAAGCTCCAAATGTTATCAAGCCTAGATATATTACTCTTGAAGTCGGGTCGTGACGTATTAGCCTTTAGGGCTCCTAGTAATCATTCTAGTCCTTAGGTACTAATAAATAGGGTCTATTTATCTGATTGAAAATGATTAGATCAGTCTAGTGAATTTTGGTGATGATGATTTGTCTTCACTAAGTTATAAATTAATTTTTTGATTAATGTTAAAAAATCGTTAGTATGTATACCTGATTTTTTAAAATGTATTTTTAATGTGAAAATAAACAATTTATTTTAATTTGTTAAATGCAATACAATTGTATATAAATATAACAATTCAAACGAGAATAATAATTTCGTTCAATCCACAGAACAATTTGTAAAATAAACGTAATTTGTTTTGTGTCAAAACATTCGCGTTTTCGAACAACCAATAAAGCCTTTTATACTCTTTACTTACGTTTTGAAAGGAAATAATTGAAGGTAAATAAAACGTTAAAACATTTACAAAGAAAACAACACTTTCCGAATGTCTGATTCAATGAAGATCAGACATCTTGAGCAAAAAACGGATCTAAGAGTTTATTTCAAAAGTAAACATACAAAGGTTTTTTTTATTGCTTGACTGACGAATCAGTTGGAAAAGGAGACAGTCAGTCCTTGCGAAATATAGATACTCAACTTCTGATTCAATTCCCGAGAATGTATGACATAATAGCAAAGAAGCTAATCATCAATTAGGTGGAAAAACCTTTCATTTTATTCCTTTAAATACTCATTCATTCAATGAATAGTTAAGCTCAATAAAAACCGAACCAGTGATTTCTTTTCCTCCTACACCGTATTATTTACCAAACCGTTTACAGTACACTATTTGCGATGGTGTTTGTCAAAAAGTTTTCTAAAAGCTCTCTTTGGTATCAACCGAAAATAAACTTGTATTGGACTTTCAAAAGAGACTGCAATGTTTACTAGCGGCCGTACCATGAGCTCTTAAAACAGGACTGTTGCGGTTGAGTAAGCGGGACAGCGCTATACGCAGTGTAGTGCGCCATCTCGCTTCCACAACCGTAACAATACTGCTTTAGAGAACAGGGTACGGCCCCAGAACTTTCAAGAGACGTGTATTTTAAATAACAGACTGTTATTATTTTGTTTGCTATCTCCAGTTAAAGGAAGAAGAGTTTTATGTTTTTATTACATTTAAGTGTTAAAGAAGTTTTCGTTTATAAATACGAGTAACTTGTTTCTTTTAGTCTTTTGAATATTAGTACAAGTACGAGTTTGTTTTATGTTATGAGAAAACCTTAAAATAATTTATTGTTAATGTAATATTAAAATGAGCAATCGTGGTGATAAATGCTAGTGCTTTCTCAAAATGGAAAGAAGCCTGAGCCTAGCAGTGGGACGTTTATAGGCTGGATTTTTATTGTTTCTATAATATTATTTTGATCAGCTACCGTAAACACAGTAACTTAAGTACTTAAGCTGCTTCTCCTTACTCTATTTTTACTCTAGATTCAGGATTTAAATTCTTATAATTATGGACTATACTACTATATTTAAGAAGAAACACTACTAAAATTACACACAAATTTAAGAAACCTTATACCAATTTAGCTACAAACAAAATTTACGTTTAGAACTCTAGCTATTTTAGGCATTAATCATAGGTATTTGCCTAATTTGGCTGCCTTATGCCTTCCAGTAGCAAGTCTACATGTCTCTAGTTAAGCCTGCGATATATTCCTACGCAAATACTATACGTACCCACATCAAAGGTGCCCTAAATTATTTAAAGCACATTCTTAATGAGATGTGACATTGTATGTAGGTATCCGAACTAGGGTTGAGACATTGAATATGATACATTGTAAAATTTAATTCGTGACTTTAAAATTGAGTTGAGACATGACGCACATATTTTTAAACAAACTATAATACATAATGCTTTCTGTTGAGATAAACTTCATTATGATAATAAGCATCTATTTTTAATTTATTAAGAGCCATTAATCTTTCACTACACTTTTATTTGATCTTACTATTTTTACTTAAAATATATTTAGCATCAAGGGTGTCCTCATTGTTCGTAATAAGTGTTTTAATTAAAGTTAAAGAAAAGATGTACGAAGTTGGTATTAAACTGAAAAAGTAATATTTTAAGGTTAGTAAGGTATGGTGTACTTTCATTTTAATTATCCAAATATAACAATATCTATAAGGTGCATAAGCATTTTCACATTGCACAAACAATATCACTTAATCCTACTATATCGGTATTATCTTAATAAAACTCACCCCTACGAGGTAATATGTCAAAGGTGTAAGAAATGACACGGTTCATTAGTTGCGGATTAATATCACTAGCGCCAAAATGGCTTGGTTTCATTCATCAACTTGGTAATCCGTACTTAACCGCAACACGGCGCGGTACGGTCAACAAAAGTAACAATGCAAATTAACGTGTACAGTCGGAAAAACAAAAAAACAAAAAGTTGGTTTAATACTCGGTTTCATAAAAATGCTGTGTACACATTGGTGATTACCGTTTACACAATGGGCCAAGCTTGTGTAAATGGTAGCTAATTCAATATCAATAAACACGAATGTGTGTCAATCGTACATTATACAGATACAAGTCGTTTCGCATTTACGGTTCGTTGGCAGACATCCGAGACATGATCTTGGCATGATATCAACATTAATGTCGATAGAACAAATCTAATCAAAAAGGGTCAAATAAAGGGGTGAAAGAATTCACACATAATTAACAAGCCCATACATTTCCTTTGAATTCGGACAAAAGGACCTTCGTCCTTTCTATAGACGGAGATATGAGAGAAAAGTACTGGATTGATTATCAGTCCTTTGTAATTTGGATAAAAGATGGCACCTTTAAGCGAGGGTACTTTGTAAATTAGGTTCGAAGGACCAATGGGGTTTTACTGATGTTACGTTCCTTCAAAAGTTTTCCTTGTAGGTGAATTAAGGAAGTCAATTTATTAATGCCACATGTGTGTCAAAGCTTTTTAGGAATTGATTTTTATTGGGTACTCTACAAGAATGAGGAATTTGAAGGGACGACAAGACTTTGGATAGACAGGAACATTATTGTGTCATATTGAATTTTTTACCAAATCAATTACTGATATCAAATAAAATCAATTAATGACTCGTATCCAGCTGAAATTTTGTAAAACTATTTACCAATTTTGGATCAATAAACCGTTTCGATAACACCCTGCATACCCATTACTGAGGTACATTCTTTTAGTATGGGATTTAGTATCAGCATAATCATGAGTAAATTTGGTTCAATTATGGTAATAAAATATCTCCAAAATTCAGTAAACTAATTACAAATTTCTGACCACATAATATCGCTGTATTTCAATCTGTACATTCAGAAGGCGGGCTAGCCGCGGCCCGTTTCCTGCGTTTAATGAGAAACTGCCGGCTGTCAAGGGGAGCTAGCCTAACACCTTACACGGACATATATTATGTATATTTATATGTTGGATGGTTAGTTAATATGTTGGCTATTGGCTCTTTTATATAGGTTTATTGTTTTGGATGAACAAAAAACCACAACATTGTTTAGAGAAATTTATACGTGGAACCCGCAGAATTGCAGAGAGTCAGAGAATGATAGGTTAGTCATAATTTAATTCCCTTTTTTATCTCTATTATTCTATCCCATATGCAATGGTAACAAAATCGGAATAATTTTACAAAATCAACATATCTCATCTTAATTTAGCGTTACCAAACTTTACATGGTAAAATATAAATTAAAACCTTTATTAAAAACAGTGATTTTTATGAAACTAATGTAACAAGACTCCGCTCAGTCACAAAGAACTTCACGACCCAATTGTTCGTCATCCCTGACAAATCTTAACAATTGCAGGGGTTGCCAACCCAATTAACGTAGTTTTGTTCTGAGGAAATAAGCTTACGTGATCTAGAACAGTAATACTTTTTGACAATGACACAATTCATTATTTTTTCTTTCTAGGACGTATCTATTTGTTTTCTAAGAAGTCAAGATAATTATATCGGCCAGTGATCAGTATTATAAATACTATAATAATATTGATATTCTCATATTCATTTTTCATTACTTGCTTATACTTATTAATATTTGTCTATTGTATATTATAAATATCAGTGGTCGGTCAGTGTACTTATCATTGTGCCTAATTTTCTATAATATTATTATTTATCTACAATAATACCTCATTGAACTCTCGAAGAGAATGATCGCAATGACCAATTAATGATCGTAATGACATTTAGCAGACTGCCAATTATCGTAAATATGGCCAAATGAAGCAGGTCATTCGGCCAATTCAAGCACTCTAGAATAGCTGAATCGGGGCCCAGGTCATTTGCGTTCATATTTCATTATTAAAATTTTATTTGATCTTCAACTTAACTGTACTGTATTATACTTTTAGAATAACAACACTTAAATAAAGATAAATTTATTAATATGTTTGGACATTTATTGTATTAACCCTTGGCTTACAGTACTAATGTATACGCAATTAACATTCAAACGAAATGTTCGGCAAAACGTTTGCCGATACGTGTTCTTTACTATGTTATATATAAAAATGAATCGCAAAATGTGTTGGTAAGCGCATAACTCAATAACGGCTGGACCGATTTCGCCAATTCTTTTTTTGTTGTGTTAGTTATTATCAGGAGAAGGTTCTTATGAAAAAAAAATGGAAAATTGCTCGGTGAAAAAAAAAAGTAATCCTGACCTTTGCGCCCTGAATAACATAAAGAGACCGGGAACGGGACATAGACATTCATGCGGGTGAAACCGTAGGGCACAGCTAGTAATTCTATGTAAATGCGTACAACAAGGAAAGTTACTGAATAAATAGTTGTATTTACGAAGCAGTAATAGAATATTTATCGTTCGTTTTTAGTATAATTCTTAAATTTAGATGCCTGTCATTTGTTTCGATTCTAGAGTTATATAAGCATCTCCTAGACATAATGTATTTAAATAATTCTCTTTGCTTTTCGTCTAAATGTAAACTAGTAATATTCTACATAGGCATCATCAGACAACGTCCGTGGTCGAGTTGCGTACGCACCGGTTTCAAGGTTTCACTAGGTCTGAGGTCTCTGGTTCAATCCCCGGACGGGTCAATGTAGAAACCAACTTTTCTACATTGGCTCGAGTCTAGGTGTTTGTGGTACCTTCGTTGTTTCTGAATTCCATAACACAAGTGCTTTAAACCCAAAGTTAAAGTAAGTAGTTAGCTACTAAGTGCAATGTATGTGATGTTTTACGCATTTATCATTCTTATAGCTTTAAATGTAGACTGGAAACATTTTACACAGGAGTACCACTAAAAAGCCCAGTAACTTCAACATTAATATTCAACTCAAATAAAATACCACAAAATGTAGCCTGTTAACACCACGAAAATGAAAAAATGAAAAAAAAAATTCGTAAAAAAATGTAATTCCATTAACTGTACCTAAGGACCGAAAACGAGGAAACAGGAAAACCTTCAACACCTTTAGATGTTTTGTTAGACCGGTAAAATATTGTTTGTGGCATTCGTGCATACTTCGTTTTAAATATTAAAGGCATTATTTTGTGTAAAAGGACCAGTTGACCTTTCACTTAAATTGAAACATTTTAGTACTACAGTAGTAGAATTTTCTAATATTACATTATTCTTCCATTTTTGTGACTCATTAAATCATTAACATCAAATATCTTGATTATTACCCTCTTTATATAGGTATATGCAATTTATTTGACTAACGAAATTTGAACTTGGTCTAGCTATGACCAAGTTCAACACACTACTAAAACATAACACATCTGTTTTGGACATTTCTGAGGTTTCTACTACTCTCGTAGTTCACACTAATACTTATACATACGAAGGACGTAAGATAGAAAGAGCTTCTAAATATCAAATTGGTACCTACACAATCTTAGACTACAAGAAATGCTCTTAACTACTCCAACTTTTTAAACACCCTTGAAGACTCATGCAATAATTGTATTTATAATGGCAGTTAATTTTATAATAAAGGATGCTGCTATTTTGAATAACATAACTTATTAATAAAATAATAATAATAATAAAATGTTTATTTCCAATAAAATATTCACAAGTGGTTCATATACAATACTCTAGGGCTAGATCATTTAGATTAAATAAATTTGAACAGCATCCACTGCCGAACTAGGCTGAAAGCCTGTGTGTCGGCATCTGGTGCCACTCCCCTTAGTGTATGACACTATACCAGCCTTAATGCTAGACCATCACACTTATGGAAAAAAGGATAGTTTCAAATTAATTTACAAAAACTTAAATATAAGGTGTATAAGTGAGCCTCTCTTTGTGTTTTATGAAGAATGTACGTGTATGTGTGTGAGAGGATGTGTGCAAGGATACAAAACATATAGATACTCAACTTATTATTAACGTGATACAGTTAGGAGTTATTACAAGTGAACACTATGAAAAAACAAAATACAAAACAGTACTAACATATTAATCAAAGAAATATCATGAAAACAAAATCAGTTTACTTTCAACATATTCAGACACAAAAAAACAACATTTTAAGGAGATATTTTTTTTTAACGAGCCTCTGGTGAACTCTTTAATAAATGTTTCAAAAAACTGTTATCGAGCACATTTTGTTTTCCCACAGTGTACATTGAAAATTTTCTAAGGCGCAAAAATTTCGAGATCGAGGGCATTGTCCGAAAATTGGTGCGAAACAGCATCAAAAGCTTTTCAAAGTTCTGTCGGAGAAAATTTCGTTTGAAAGTGATATATTGGTTAGTGCGTCCAATCTGGTTGATTTACCGTGCCAATAATCTGAGTCGTCACGCGACACGTCAGGTGTCAGGCGGAGTCGCGGCGCGCTATTGTCACGTACACAATGGAAACACACGACGTGACGTAATAGTCTGGTCCGTGAGAAAGGCTTTTTATTTCTTCATTGTTATAGGCTTGTCTTGTTATCGTGAAAGCACCATTTTGATTAATTCTCAAAAATATTTCAAATTTTTTTTCACCTTCAACATCTATAGCCGCTATGGCCATAACACAAAAACTGCACATTCCAAATATAGTAAAAATTAAAGAACAAAAAGCTTTTCTCTCTACGTAAATAAAATAGAAACGAGACTGTCTAAAAGAACAAGCACGAAAGTCTAAATCAAACAACATACAACCTTTTTCTGAAGCCAATATTTGGAAAGAAAATTGTAGCCAAACAAATGCCAAAGCCAAGCATCAAAACAACAATTTAATCACTCTTCGACGGACAAGCACATCAGAACCACCTGTCCGTTTACGTAGTGCAAGCGAGCAGAGAAAAAATGTCGGATTAAGGTCAAATAGACAATGAGAGGTTGACTTAGAGTAAAAGTAAACTATAGAGAGTGCCTAACCGAGTATGAACTGTGAGTACTAGTATGAACAAGCGTCGTCATCAAAATAGTGCGTATCGTTTTAGTAATATTATCTTGAGTCCATTAAATTACCGTTATAATATTGGAACTATCGATATATTTGCATAAAGGTATGTTGTCGTTTGCAAAATTATTGCAGTGGTTACTTACAGCAGAAACATTGCTTACGATCGGCACGATGAGCAACTAGCGATGAGCGCACTCTATGTTTTCTCATGTATACTCTTAGGAGGTTGACATCATATGCCTGTGCTCCTTCGCCCCCACGCAAATACTGCATTAAGAAGATGAAATGTACCCTCAAAAATTCAAAAGCCATTGTACAGTATTAAGACATTGTCATCTATTATAATACTGTCTGAATTCCATGTTGGCTGTTCTGCTATTAAATAAATCGTTTGAATAAGCTAAAGAAAAATAAGAAATGAAGTTCTCTGCTTTCTTTTTTCTCGGTTGACAACGAGCTATTTTTATTAAGGCTTGTTTTGTTGGCTTAAAAGTTAAAAGCAAATACAAGCAGTGTTTTTTTGTTTAATAATTGTAATCTCTCTATTGACTCATCATTAATCTTTTAACAATAATCAAGTACTGATCAAATAATTTATCAAATTACATTTTTTAAATATAAAACTGCTAAATTATTAAATAATTTAGTTTTGTATTAAAAAAAGTAAGCCATCGCATTTTCAAATAAGTAATTGAAAATGACACCTTGGATTCTGATTTATATTCTTATCTTGTTTCATAATTATTTCAATAAATACATTTTGAAAAGGTATATGCAGGAGGTTCAAATAATCAATTTGACCGTACGTCGTTATTCTCTCCCAAATCACACAACACTTCATTTTCCATTACGTATTTCAATATAACTTCTTGAGAAATCTTCAGAAAGTATTACGAAGGCTTGTAAAATGGGATCGAGTCTCGAGCGATGCGATGTACCGTAAATATTTTACGATGGACTCCGTACCTTTCAAGTGCAATAGATAGAATTTCTATCGAGTTCGACATCGACTTGTATATTTAGCTTTGCGTCTTAACTTATTTGTTTCGCGTTACGATTTCCTTTTGTTGGTTTGATATCATATTCATGTTGTTTTTAAGTGGTATTCATTCTTGGATTTTCTGCTTTAGTAATTTTCTTCGGGGAAAATTCTAACAGAATTGAACTACGCTTACTTGTAATACCTAGAAACGAACCTTTATGATAATAACGTAAGTAGTAATTATAAAGGAGGATTACCTCTTTTTTAACCAAAAAGAAAAAGAGTGTTTTTTTTCATTATCTTATTTAGTTGATCGAACACTGGCAAAAAAGTCGGAAAGGGGAGAAAGTACTGGTTGCAACAAAAACAATTTTAGAACTATGATGATCAGAATAATCTTTACTTTTGAAAACAGCAAAATTGACGGCGATAAAATAAGCTGGCAATCGCTGATATGGAAGCTACGAGTATAAACTGCTACGGCGTAGCGCGTAGCCATCGTAGAATTCTTAGAGGCGTAGCTATTTCTCGCAAATGTTACTGTTTTAATTATGCATATAAAAAAGCAACGAGGAACTTGTGTATAAAACTTTCCTATTTAATTTTGCTTTTGTAGGCATACCT
Source organism: Autographa gamma (assembly GCA_905146925.1). Lineage (NCBI taxonomy): Eukaryota > Metazoa > Arthropoda > Insecta > Lepidoptera > Noctuidae > Autographa > Autographa gamma. The sequence goes on along the minus strand of LR989856.1, from coordinate 9,509,213 downwards.
AAGTTTGTGGCCTTGACATTGGCGATAAATAAGACATGCAGAAGTAATAATAAAATATTCAAAGTTGCACACAGAATAAAATGTAATAAAGTACATATTTTGATTGTTTTGTTTAGTTAGCCATTTAACTTGTATTCAAGAAGTTTTGAGCTTACAAACGCACTTAAAACACATGTTTTATTGTATCCTATATACAATTATACTAATTTAAAAATATTATTTAAACGAAGTAGTATTTTTTGGAAGGAAATAGTAAAAAAAAATGTACCGTTTCAATAAAATGTTTCACTTAACTCAGTTGACTAAATCCTTCATAAGATTAAAATCCCCAATCCAAAATTCCCAGAATTCTAACCTCCATAACATCGAATATTCTCGCGGTACGTCAAATGTTATTTTAAATTAAGTGAAGTATTTCTTGCCGCCATTTTCGTGGCCACAATCTAAGTGAAACATCTTTAATATTCATCGCGACGCTTCCTCCGCTATTTATGTCAACGGCTTCGTACCTAATTTGACAGCAAAAGGCATTGCTTATGAAACAATAATTTTTCTTACTCATTTTTGTAGCTGCTTTTAATTATATTCGTATGTAACCTTTGATCCTCGTTTTATTTGTGTTTGGATGTTTTCATTTGTTTTTTGTTTAATGTAATAATTTCTTTTTATTTAAAATTACATTTCGTTTATCACATGTCATCTCATGGAAAACAACCAATTTCTTATTTAAGATTTTTAATATTTGTGGAAAAAAGCACCTTGTGTTTTGAAATTCAGACACAATCGACTTGCCACAAACACCCAGAGCTGAGACAATTTTTCTTCTTATCAATACTAATATTTTAGAATAGACAACAATTGGTCTCATCGTAAAACAAAATGTGTGATATTTAGTCAACATTATTATTCTACTCAAAAACTTTAAATTACTATGGAAATCTTCAAGCTTTAATCAAAACCGTTCAATATTCGAACACCATAAAATTAACTCTATTCTCTATGCATAGTTCAAAGGCATTCGAGCATTGTTACGTTATGCATAACCCCTAAGGTTTATGGAACCATGACACCATGATTCCGAATATGTAAATCACTGGTTTGCTCAAACCTTATTGATGTTCAATTTGGAGCTAAATAGAGCATATTGTCACAAGGAGTATAGGATTTAATATAGGACATAGGTCCTATATTATATCCTATACTCCTTGATCATAAAGATTGCTTATTTATAGAAATAAGCAATCTTTTTCATGGTCAAAAAATAAAAGAGGTTTTTAGTTGTATATTATTATGAATAACCGTAATTTGTCGTTAGTAATCATATTGTTGTAATAGTGCAAATAAAAAAAATCATTTTTTATTTCAATCAAAATACTCTTATCAAAATTTTGTTTTCTGGTATTCAGCGTTGAGAAAGACTAGTTTTTACTCAATAATAAATATCAAATTCCTGTGGAGAAGATCTAGCAAGAAACGCCATCAACTAAGTATTTCATTAAAAGCGGCTTTCAGACAAAAATACACATGCGCAGGAAAAATAAAATACTGGGGAAACGAGGGCAAGAAAATAGCAAATGATGACAACAAGAAACACACTACATTGCGTGCTCAAATACAAGGCAATATTGAGCACGCAAGCTTGTAATGTATTTCTAATAATTAAGTCGTAATGCGACCATTTTAAAGTCAAATGAACATGTTGACAGTATAAAAACATGTACTAAAAGAGTTAAGAAATAAAGGCTGTAAATGTAGAGTAAATGCGATTTCTATTTAAAAAATATTTTAGATTTTTTGACGTTTATTTCTATTACAAAAAAAACTCATTTATTATTTATAATAATAGTCTGGGACAATTTTATCTGAACCCAAGCTAAGCAGAGCTTGTGTTACGGTAACCAGACAACTGATAAACATACTTATAGATTTCTAAATACATAAATATTATAGATAAATTACACCCAGACAGAACAAATGATCGTGCTCATCACACAAAGATTTGTCCTCGGTTGGTATACCTCCAAATTAGGACTCAGTTCGTACCTCAAAATATCATCATCATCGAAAGAGTGTCAAAAATATTTGACCTTTGTCACGATTTTGTCATCTGCCTATACTTATATAGAGAGTACTACAGATCAATTCAAGTTGAAACCACTTGATAGGAAATCAAACAGGCAATACTCGAACCTCAAGTAAAACGGATGAATGGAAAACGATTAACAAAAAGGATTTATGTGAGAATGTAAGTGAACACGGAGAGGTCATCTTATGAGGTCGAACATTGACCTTTTAGCCGACCTGAAAGGTCACTAGTTCTGTATTTTAAATTAATGGAATTCGGATTGGGTATCCGCAAAGGAAATTAAGTTTTATTTCAAGAGCGCACGTGTAATAAATGTATGTTTCATGTTTTGATAGGCATACGATTTGAATACTTGTTTAGTAAAGTTGGAGTAGCCAAATTTTAACTTCATAAACTAGTTTTGTTATGGAAAACGTTTCAGTAACTAGACTTAAATAAAAGCAAAATAGAAATTTAACATAAATGACAACTCGAAAACAAAATAGCCGATATTAATTTTAAATCAAAAAATTAAAAAAAAAATCGATGTACCTTTTTAAGATCTTAGGCAAAACTTCACTCAAACAGGGGGTGATAGTTAGTAAACAACTTCCATTTAATTCCCCAGTATTTAGCAAGTACGGAGCAAATGTAGGTGAATTTCGCACTACCCTGTATCCCTAATTATCTGCTACCGCGGTAGAAACTAAGATGTTTTGCTTGGCATCTGACTTAATTAGTCCTGCACCTTACCGCAACAGTTTAGCAGATTAACTTAATTACATGGTAACGCACCTAGCAGGAAAACTATGTAATATCTTGCAACCGTACATTTTCTTACTGGTATATAGTTAGAATAAGGTTTTTTTTAGGTATCTCTTAGGAGGACTACATAGAGTATTTTCATTATAATATTCTCTAGAATGGTAAATAAAGGCTCAGAAAACGCGAAAGGGTATAATAAGAGTAAGTACATTAAAATACCATTGGTCAAGATTTTCTAATGGACCACCAATTTTTCTGTCTCGTGCTTTCCTTTTACATAAGCAATATCTTTTTAATTTTTCAGTTTCAGATTTGGAGATATTTCACATAGACAAAATCTTATCCGGGACGTACTCGTATAGGCATATTTAATCAGTCGGTTCTGTACCGGTATCTTCTCAAACGTCACGTCACAAAAACAAAACACGAGCTGTACTGGTTGATTTATTGTTACACAAGACCAGAGTACTACTTTTTCTAAAATATAAAGTAAACAGTGAAACCTGTGGTTCCCAAAAGTTCAATGTTGTAAATAGATAAAAATGAATCCTACTAATTTTATAAATGTGAAAGTTTGTGAGAATGGATGTGTGGATGTTTGTTACTCTTTCACGCAAAAACGGCTGTACCGATTTAGTTGAAATTTGGTATGTATATAGGTTATACCCTGGATTAACATATAGGTTGCTTATTATCAACACACCACGCCGGCGAAGCCGCGAGCGGAAGCTAGTAAACCATAAAAGTAAAACAAATTACCAAAGATAAACATTTACAAAATGTCAAATTATGAACTTATATTATTATTATGCATGAAAATGCTTCCAAATTCAAACACATTATGAAAACAAAATAATATTAATCTAACCACAATAAAAAAGGCACAGGAAACGTACGCAACAGCCCGAAATAAACAATAACGCTTATTCCATAAATGTTTGTTAAAGTTTAGTGACACAAAGTATTTACAGATTGCGGCTACTTTATAGGACGGTAGACCTTCATAAATAAGACCCTCGTTTGTACGAACCAGAGCACCGATGTAATATTCATTATCTTATAATTTTCCACTCAATTCCAAAACATTTTTGGAGGGTACAGAATGAAGTGGAAAAAATGTGAGTGGGAAACAAACAAGATAATTTAAATATCTTTAGTAGGTTCTGCTTTTCGGTGTTGCTATCCAATTAAATTGTTAAGCTGGGTTGCCAGTAAAGGAACAAGTTTGTTGCCAGCGCAACGTACTGACAATGGAAAAGTTCTTAGTTCTAGTTCTTGAGTATTCTAGTATTAAAACTAGTATAACAAGCCGATAGTTTATTTAAATAGATAACATGTGTACCTATTATATTGACCAGAGTAACAAGGACCATTTATTATGAAAATTAAATACCAATATCCCAAAAAAATAACCACAATGAAAAGTATTACAAATTAATATGGATTATTTTAATTGGTAATAGTTTTCAATTAAGGAACTGGGCGCGTTTCCCGCCATTGACGAGGATAACGATGATTTTTTGACGCGTGTTAGTTTTTTTTATTTATATAAGACCAAATTTTAGTATAGTTAGTATAGTTGTAAGTGTTGGTTGTAATTAGTTGCGTTAATAATAAATTTACTAAATACAAATGACACACATACAACAATACTTATAAAACACCGATCCAAGAAATGACTTAATTGATTCTTCGAACTAAAACTAAAACAACTTTCAGCTTTAGTCATCAAGTTTCCTCGACACATTTCTAATCAAAATTCTGAGAACCGCAAACGTTAAATACTAGTTTACAGTTTGTATTAGCCCGTTTCTATGTTGACGATTCCTAGTTGCTACTGGTATATATAAATAGCTAGGTTGTTATATCTTAGTTATTTGGAAGACGTCGTAGATTCAATCACCAGGTTACTTGTGTTAATGTATGTTTTTATTATTTTATTTAAATAACAATAATTGACGCCCTGTATAGAGAAAAGTGCAAGGAAAGCGAATATTTGGAAAACATTTTGCATTTCAATTTAGAAATAATAATATGTAGTGTCTTTTTAATCGTAGCTAAGAACAATGTCGATGCATGATCTATAGAAGAGAGAAACCTATCTATTTACGGATATCTTTAGCTCTTTGGGAACTAGGACCATCCATGACTAATCGTTATTCAAAAATGAAATTTCCAAAAGTCGTAAAATGTTTACTAAGTACATTTTGTAAATATTTATTTTGTAAGAACAATATATTTTTTAAATGTAGGTGTAAAAAAGTAAATAATATTTAATTATATTTTTATCACACAAACAAGATTATAACAAAGCCGGTTCTCGTAACGCTAATTGCATAAATCTGTTCACTGAATACATAACAACAACAGTTAATAATTAACAAATCACTCAGTGTCCAGTTCGCAATACATTTAAACTACTTTGACATACTGATTAATCAAATTTCGATACTATAATCTAATCTAATTGATTTAGTAAATCAGTATCAGCTATTGGCAATTCAGTGATGAATGTTAGTCTATTTTGAAACTTAAATCGCCTTTATTTGTTAAAAATGTAATGAAGTACAGAAATGCTAATTATTATGTGTGGAAGTTACCGTATGTTTTCTAGTAGCGTTCATATTATTTTGATAATCACCACTACTGTTTATTGAACACGATACTTGTTTTGTTTTTAATAAATAGGGAATCTGTATATTTATCACCACATTTCAGTGATTCGTGTACCCTCCATAAAAGATAGAATTGTGTAAAACTATTTGTTATCAAATGTCTTAAAAATATCACTGACTATTACCTAAAGATTGATGGTTCTACATATTTCAAAGTACTTAAAAAAAGGTTAGATTCGTAACATAACATATCATCACGACTGTATCCCCGAAGGGGTAGGCAGAGGTGTACCAATGTACAATCACAGTTCGCCGATATGTTTAGGTCCCATGTAATAGGGGGCGACCCTATTGCCACTAACCAGGCACAAATCCAAACTCCGACCTTGGTCGACTCGGGAATCGAACCCAAGACCTCTAGCGTAGCAGTCGCACTTAGCACCACTAGGCCAACGATTCTATCCAACTATAAATAATTTCAGCCTTTCTATAAACCGATTTAAAAATGAAAAGTACATAAAATACTGAATGGAAAACAACTGTTACTTTGAAATATTCTCGAGTTTTGCACCGCGTTAAATAATGTTTATTTCGATCGTTGCTCGCGGACTATCGGTGCCTTTCAAACGATCGGTTGTGCCGTTAAAATCGCACGCCTGGATGTATTTCGTGACAGTGAGACGTAATACCTACCTGAATAAATGTAGAGTTAGAGAAACTGGAAAGGACAGACAAAAGATCAAAAATATATATTTTTTTAACACTTTACAATTTGACATTTTAGGAACACTGTAAATAGGTATCGTAGAATTATTTTCTAACTGGTGACAACGTTAACACAATAAACGATGGTAGGTTATCAATAAAAAAAAGCAAAAGTAACATACAGAAATTATAAAAATCTTTGCTTTGCACGATTCTTTAAATTTATAATTTTAATTTATTTAAATTTATACACAAGCTTTATTTTTTTGTGAAATGTTTTCTATGACGTATTTTCCGTTAGTTTTAGAATATAATCTGGTGAGGAAATACAATTAAACGGTAATCCACTTACTGTACGTCAAAGGAATGAATACGGAAGACGTTTAAAGCTCAAAGAACCACAACTCTTGAATGTACTGTCAATGTTACTGGTTTAGCGGATTGCTAATAGGATTTGTAGGACTTTTTTTGAGATTAAATATAATCTTTGCAATATTTAAATAATACTGAATTTAAACAATATTTAAATCCAATTGTGTACTATTTTTTGTGTCAGAATAATATCAAAATAGTATATATTTTTTTCATATTTAAGTATTTTCTAAGTAGCCGGCCCAGAAGGAGATTGTGGGACGAGCTTATTTCTTTTTCAATATTATAGACACAATTTTCAATATAGCTGACGACAGGAAGAATTGGAAGAAGGAAAGGGGGGCCTTTGCCCTGCAGTGAGACGATAATGGCTAAAAATAATAAATGAATAATACAGTAGTAAAGTAGTAATAAATTAGTAATAGTACAAATACCATTTAGCCATCATTCTGAAATACTTTAAATCTTCAAATCATTATAAATTATTTACTTCGAAATTCTTCAAACCATCCTGAAACTGTTCAGACTACCAACTGAGGTACATATATCTCCGAGCACTATGATAGGCAGTATATCAGACTCCTCCATATCCTATATATCCGGGTAAAGCATTTCATATCGGCGACCGGGACGCGTCGGCATTTCCCGAACCTCCTGAGAGGAACGTGACGAGCTTTCACTCCTAACATATTTGTACTATTCATAGCGAGTATTAAAATGGGAGATATTATTTTGGCCTTTTTATTACTCTTTATTTTTTAAGAATGATATGACTTGGTTTTACTTTATACACGGATTGTTGTACCTTGAGTCTGGAAGCCGACCCCAACATAGTCGTGAAAAGGATAATGGCTGATAATGATGACAAATATTGCTCTGAATCTAAAGCAAGTAGCTCAAGCACTTTTGGTATGAAATGAAAACATACACCGACAATTTAGAAAAGTGGTTTTGCATATTGATCCATCTGTTTACCTAATTAGACTGCCTCGTTGGCCTAGTGGTGCAAAGCGCGCCTGCTACGCTAGAGGTCTTGGGTTCGATTCCCGAGTCGACCAAGGCGTTATTGGGTTTTGCTATGAAATTCTCAGTAGCAGGTCGGAGTTTGGATATGTGCCCGGTTAGTGGCAATAGGCTCGCCCCCTATTACATGGGACCTAAACATATCGGCGAACTGTGGGTGTATATTGGTACACCTCTGCCTACCCCTTCGGGGATATAGGCGTGATGATATGTTATGTTATGTTTATCAAACCCGGGACCTCAAAACTGGCTATAACCTGAAATCCGTCCACTTGGACTCTCGACCACGGAGGTAAAAACAAATGTCAATATTTTGTGATGAGACAAGTGATGACATAGAGATGACATACCTTTATATTCAAAATCAACCTATGTATTCTCGGGGGACGATTTAATGTTATAAGACACATAATTAGACATCAAAACAATTTAAAAGCGGATGTCACAGACGAATATAAGTTTCACAGACGAATATAATATGTTTCACATAACATAACATATCATCACGCCTGTATCCCCAAAGGGTTAGGCAGAGGTGTACCAATGTACACCCACAGTTCGCTGATATGTTTAGATATGTTTCACAGATGGCGTATTATCCAAATATTTGCTACTAACCATTAATTATAGAACTGTATGACCTTAATGTTTGTTACATAAAGTTCAATGAACGTTACGCCTGAGCTTTGCTTACTCGGTGTAATGAACACATAACTTGGTAGAGCTGCAAGTGATATTACTATATGACGATGTTACAGACGCTGTAGAAGTAGGGATTTAGTGCTTTGGCAATAAGATACCATATAAATGAGAAACAAAATAAGTCATGCGATGCGATTCTTTTAAGGTAATTTTGAAACTATATATGTGCCTTTTGATTGGCGAAGGTTTTGAAATGCGATGGGAACTAGTTTTTACAAAGACAACAAATCTCACGTGAATAACTTATAAAAACCTCTTATAAGGCAGTCAAACCACGCACAAATAATACCTCTGACATGAATTTGTTGCCAAATTTGAATCGAAAAAAAAAACAGTAAAACCTATATACTTACTTACGTTTCTGCCTATCACCTTAAGGAATAGTGTCACGATGTTATAAAGCAAAGATATAGCATTACTTTTTTATATTTATTTCTTTTTCATTTCGCGTGTGAAGAAGTCTCTACGGCTATGCTATGTCTGTCAAATGTTATTACAAAACTGTTCTCCACTAGATTTTGCTCAGACATTGAAGGCACACAGGTTTTATCAAAACGTGTTATCTTATTTAAATATTATTACTTTGTTACCTCATACCTAGGGCTCCTTTTTTCTATTACTTTCCTGAAATCACAGTATAGGTACATAATACATCCAAAGGCATATGTGGAACTCAAACGCTCAACATACCTGTTCAGTTATTAAAATATTGTGGTTTTCTGTAGGTAAATTATCACCGAATAATAATGTTGTTCATAGAAAATACATTAAATTTCAAGGTACTTAAGTAGCAAACACAGTTAATAGAAAGCTAAGAAGAATAAATTATAATTATTTAATGTGTGGTTTAAACAATCTAACTTTGAAATAGTTGAACCGTTATGTTGAATGTTACGGTTAAAATATTTAATATTCAAATCACATGGCACCAACAAAAAAAAACTAAAATCAACACAATTTTGTTTACCTTACATTGAGTAAAACTTAAATCAATAATAATTAATATTCCTGGACAATTCACACACGGTTACCTGATCCCAAGCTAAGCTCTAAGAGAGCTTGTGTTATGGTAACCAGACAACTGATAAACATACTTATATATTTCTAAATACATAAATATTATAGATTAATTACACCCAGACCAGAACAAATGATCGTGCTCATCACACAAACATTTGTCCTGAGTGGGAATCGAATAATAATTGCAAACTAAAATCCAAAATCAAGTTATAAAATTGAAACCTACGCAATGGCTGTAAATGTAATATGAACTTATGAACAAAACAAATAAATTTACATCGTAATAATGATTATGTTAAGAGTCAAAAATTCAAAGTAATTATTATTTCAAACAGAATTTGTGGCTTAAAGCAGCTATGATTACAATTAGTATACGATCGTCTATTTTTCATTTCCTAAATTCAAAACCTAAATTTAACAGACAGAATTAAAATTTTCGAGCCGTCAAAAGCAACCAACCAGCAAGTATGCAGAAATTTTAATTACTCAAATTACTTTTCCATCCTAGGATGGACCAATCTCAAAAAAGAACATTTCGTTCGTAAATTCAGATGAATAATAAAATGGTCTGCTAAAACTTTGTGGTAAAAGGTTAGAAGCAAGGTTTGTAGCCGTAGAATTTTAAATCTAGATAAAAGGCTCAAAGAATTTTTCGAAAAACCAAGCGTTCTTGTTTTACACGGAGCTTGCGAGATAGGAATTAATTGAAACGATTTCCATACATGTGCTACTGTAAGTTTCAATTCCTAGAATGAATTAAGTAATTTAGTTTTTTTTCTGTTACGAAATGGCTTTACTTAAAAGCACGCTACGTTTATTCATAGAAACCTACGTTAGACGAAAATGTCTTACACCAGTTTCAATGAATAATAAAAAGATAATTTTAAAATACTTTTCAGTGTAACTCAAACGCAAAATCTCTGGTTTACGCCGACATACTGTTTCATTGATAGAAGACGGTAACTTAAAATAGGACTATAACGTAAAAGTATCTGTGTCGCTATGTCTGCTAAATAGCATTTCTTTGAACCCTCTTTCTTTACATAACAAAGTATGATAATTAAAAAGAACCAGACTAAAATTTCATTATACCGTGCGTACCTACTTTATGCTAATTCTTCGGCCGATTATAAGATTAAGTTGAGTGTGAATTACTGTCGTTCTTTATAAGAAAAAGGCGGGCTCTTTATCCCGCCTTGTTGTTCTTCGGGTGATTACATTGCGGGAGAATCCCTCGGCGCGTTTCTCGTACCTTCAACGGGCGGTCGGCGGTTTTGCAATTTAGTTGGAACGGGCGATGAGAAAAATTTGCGGTGGAGGGCGAGCGGGGCGCGTGCGCGCGGCATCGCGCGGCGCGGCGGCCGCGGCACGGCAGCCCCGCAGTCGGCGGTGCGGCGCGACGCGATTAGTCTGCGCCGGTGCTCCACGCCTCCACTGATGCCGCGCTCCCGCTTCCCCCCGCACGTCAAACTAACTAATTGATTTATACCCTCAAACATTAGTAAGCAAACTTACACCAACTTTATGTGCGACGCAATCGACAGTGCTGTGAACTTTTTATAATTGAACAACTCAAAAGTTATGACTTTAAAGTGTGTTTAGGATTGTCAAACTTTATTCTGCCCATGTTTTATGTAATGTTCGGGCCGGAGGACCAGCAATATGTCATGGTGAAATGACACTGGATGAATGATGGTAAATATTGCTGCTCTCTTTGTGTTTAGTTTGTGTATATCACGCTGACTCACGGTGACAAAATGTGCTAATGGATTTCCTCCGCACAAAATAGACACAAATAAAATGTGAATTTTAAAAAGTCTGCATAATTTATTATCGCGTCACCAACACAATTTGTATGAATAAATGAATAACTAATCGGTCAATTTATCTTAATATGGGTCTCGGTAAAGACGTTGGAATTCCTGGTAGAGTGAATTTTAAGTTAAAATTACGCTTATTATCCAACGCTACGTTTGCCGCGTTTTCATTTACCATTTTTACGAACTTGAATAATTAACGTTTATAAAATAATTTATTAGCTAACTTTCTGAAAACGTTGTTGTTTTACCGGTTTAATGAAATCATTTAGGCTTTACAAGAGTTTTGAAACTTAGGTTTTACTTGCAATGTGTGTTTAGCCTAAACTTTATTTCTCAAATTAAAATATCACTTTGCTATACTGTTATATTTATTAATTGAGCAATCAACATCGTTATTAAGATGCTCCCTATTTCCTCCTTCGCATCAACTCAGTGGATCCCTTGTTAATTAATCTAATAAAATATCAACACCAATTTAATTACATTCTGTTTACTTATTTTTTGTCTATTAGTGTTACGTAGATAATTATGAATTTATTATTGACAACTAAAAATTTATTCAATATTATCATGTTTACTTTGGTTGAAAATAATATTAGTTCTTTTATATTTTGCAGCTAGTCTGAAGACGGAATGAGCTTCTTGCACATTCCGTTTTGTTCTGTTCAATGCTAAGATAGTATTTCTCAACCCATCTTTTATTTTACTAGCTAAAAGCAGTTTTATTGAGATCATAAATAATGTATCTTGTAAAGTAAATGTATCGGTATATATCACATTTATTTCATTCAATAATTATTTACTTAACGAAACCCTGTTTTTCATGGCTGGTTCTGGCTAGTTTTTAAATTAGTACCTAGTCAGGTAGATCGAGTTACTACTCAAAACTGTAAAACTACTTAATTCGTTTTAACTTCATGGGCCCTCAATTCTGTGAATTTCATAACAAAACTGATACTATTTCTTAAGCCAACTATCATGTACAAAAATACCTCTTAGATTCATCCTTACCAATTCCAAAATACTTAATTTTATACAACACATTAAACAAAGCTTTCTTTAAAAATGTAATAAGGTAACTAAGAAGCTGTATGTCGTTCTCAATTCTTAATTTCGTCTACATTAAACAGATTTTGGCTTTCATCCAGGACTTTCTATGCACTGAAACGTATTTTCCCATTTCGTTCACATTCATACTAGTGTCTGGGTATTAAAATGCTGGAGTGAGCTTTCGTCTTATTTTTGGGTGCTTTGGCTTTTGTTCATGCCTTTATATTTAAAGGAACCTTGAAATAATTATAGCATTTCTCTCACGTGACTGTTAGTTTTTGTAGTTAGTTATTTTATTTTACATAGGTTTAAACTTCTTTTAAGCTGAATCCATTTTTCTTCTTCCTGTTCCATTACTAAATTATTTGGGGTCATCACAAACTATGATGTATGATGACTTCCAATCATCTCTACTACTTGTTATCTCAGCCCTCACTCCATTCTTTCTCATATCATCTTTCACACACATCCATCTCTTTTTCGGTCTTTCTTTGGCTATCCATTAAGAAAATCAATTATTGTCTATTTAGTCGCCTTCTAGGTCACATCGTCCTTTTTATTAAATACGTTTTCTTTTACTTGAATTGTCCTATAAGTAAGGCTTACTTAAACATTTCAAATAATAAATGAGTTGGACGATTGTTCATTATAATTCCTTAGTAAGTTTTTCTACTCCCAAGAGAGGAGATTTAGTATAATTTTCCTAAGCTTAGGATAAAAGTATTTCACTTATATTACTGTATATTATTACCAGATTACGCAGAATTTCGAGTTTCCCTCCATTACCCAAATTAAACTTAATAAATATTAGCCGTTTGGGTGCGACGATAATTAAATTTAGTGCTTATGCCTTTATTAATAAAGTCCATATTTACCGGCTAATTTAGTTAAACGCCTTTTGTGTTATTTTAACGCCACACCCTGCGGCAATATATTAAATTGATAACATTTTTGTTTCGCTGCAGTATTTGGGTCATTATTTCGGTATATTTGTTCGGTCGCATAAACTTTAGACTTATGTACTTTAATATAAGTGATACAACAATATTTAGAACAATGTCCTTAACGTCAATAATTCAATACATTTTTCCTTTATTCAATAACTGGGCTATATTATTTGAATGCAACTGCTTAATATTAATAATTTTTTAACAGCCAAACTCAATTATGCCTAATTATGTAACATACATTTATTTCAAATCAAATAACAAAAGTTGGTTACCTTAAAACCACTTAGCAGTTTCATTTCCAGTCCAAAAAATACGAACTACCAACATCATAAAACAACGAACATCTTGTGGGTACAAGAAGTAGATGATAAACAAATTCTGCCACTCCTTAAGTGAAGCCTCATTCACTTTTCCAGAGACTAGGACAACATGGTTAAGAGGAAACAACGTTGGGATGAGTCTGAAGTGAATTTAACCCGACCCCTGACGACAAATATATTTACCGTCTTTCTCAAACTTAATTCCCATTTATGTAGCCTTTGATATTAAAAAGTAAACATTTGAAGAGCCGTTTTCGAATTGAATTTTGTTGCTGTGCTGTCTTTTCTTGAAGTCGGTTTAAAGTCTGACTTGTGCTAGTTTTTTCATGGGTATAGAACACTAAATTTAGAATGAATGTGGATATTATTATGCATATACGAGTAGGAAATCAGCAGGGCTATGTCAGCTCTAGGGAAGAATGAAGGATATGACAATTTTATACAAAACTTGACCATTGACGTCGATTGAAGACCATACCAGGAGCTTTTGCAATATTCACCTACTGTATTCACTGACATTTATTGCATTGTTTTCACTTTTCTTTGTGACTACAAAGAAAAGTGAAAACTGGCTACTAGACTGGTTTTCGACTGAAAACCAGTCTATCAGTTGAACATAGAATTCTTCAGTACAAAACAAAATAACATTATTTAACTAAAGTTGTCTCCGTTTAAATACCGTTTGTGGCAACAGTACAGATTTTTTGATTTTGCCATCAAATTTGCATAGTCTATAAAATGCAAGCAAACAGTGGACTTGAAATCCAAGCCAAATTGAATCAAACAATAAAATGTTATTCTAGCTTCATGTAAATTTTATTTCTTTCAGACGGTATCACTAAAAACCGTCTATCGACCTTTTGTTTCACTTATGACTAAAAAATAGAGTCTATTTTCAAATTACTTTGTTTGTCTTCCCCAAAATCTTATCTAAAAAGTTTTTTATTTCACAAACATTCATTCCAAAACGTCTCAAATTGTATAATAATAAGAGGATTGGAATTGTAAACAGAAATTCAAAACATTGACTTAATTACTGGCGCATTTGCTTCCCCATAATTTTGATATACAGGTTAAGTTTAAACTATTTGAGATTGGATACCTGGAAATGCCAACATCGGCCGACCGCCAAATTATCATTTTACTATGATAACAATATCTTGATTTAACTTTCGCGTATAATAAAAAGTGTGGTAGTATTTTATTCTTAATTATGACGCAATATCGAAGTGATTATTTTAATTATGAACTAACTCGGTTGATCTTCTGTCGATCTTCACCGAAATTTAAACCAAAATTTTCTTAATAATCCCTATTTTTTTGGAATTTCGTTTCGATACAGGCGTTACTTTAGCAGTTCAACCTCATTATTTTTTATCCGAAATTTGAAGCTTCAAGATAATCCCACAATTATTTTTAATCTGTTCAAGTATATAAGCTCATTTGGGACGGGATAAAACCAAACCACATAATCATCAAAAAAAAATATAACAGAGACTACTGATTGAAAGGCAAGTAAATCCATAAAAATAATAAAAAGTAAAACTACTTTTTTTTAGTAATTGTACTGAAAATGTTTATTGAGCGTGAGAAAAAGACTGACAAACTCGTGAGCCTAATCGCTCAACTAACATGATCGTGCCGATTTGCCACTAAACGATAAATAACTTTTCGTCGCAAAGGATTACTGATTTTTATATCAATCAACTTACTTGTGTAGGTAGATTGTTAATTGTTTATGTGTATCTGGGTGAATTTCAACAAATGCCATTTTTCTTATCATATCGGTGAACTTTGTCAATTTTTATATTTTTGTAGATTTTTCAGGTTTTATGTAATCTTAAGGATACAAAACATCCCCAAATTTAATATCATCAACGTATCATTTAAGACTGAGGAGAAAATTCAGTTTGAATTTTGGTTTCCACCGATGTGAAAAACCGGCACCGATTTTTTTTTTGTACACCGATATGATAAGTGTATCCACCGAAATGATGTACCTATCCAGCGATATGATAATCTATTCACCTTTGAACATCAAAAAGGAAATAGTTAGTAGGTACTTAAAGGTGACTTTGAAATGAAGATCTGAACTTAGGGTAGATCACATCCAAAGAGAACTGAGTTCTTAGATAAAAAATAAAAATGTATTTTTGAAATTATGTACCTACTTTTTACGTTTTCTAGAGGTACTTAAAATTAAAAAAAATAATGATTATTTTTATTATCATTGTCTTTATTAAAATGAAAAAATAACAAAAATCTCATATCTAAGTTTAGCTAAACGTTCTCTTAAATGCTCCTCTCTTAACACGGAATCGCTTTTGATTTAAGCTTTGCTTATTCTTTCCAGCAACCTATTCCACCTGCTTTTCTCTTCATCTTTTAGTTTTGGCCTTGGCATTCTTAAACAAAATTAAGCTACTATAATGTTTTCTTTTCAGCTATTAATTATTTTGTTATTTATTGTTACGTACTTACTATTTTTTTAACTATTTTTTTTTTGCCATAGAAACTTTTAATGCGTTCAATTGCTCCACCTCACCATCATCATCTCAGCCTATGGACGTATTACCGAATACAGACCTCCCTTAATGATACATTCATTTATACATCTTCTACTAGCCCGTGGTATCGTGGTGATTTTGGCAGTCTATGCAGGTAAACTTACCTTGTATGTATGTATGTACGAATGTTTGTATGTAGGTATATATGTATGTGTCTGTATGTATGTTTGTATGAGCCATTGTTTCTTTGTATACTTAACGAAATGACATGGGATCTACCGATATGATATAACGACTCACCGAGATGATAAAATGATCTACCGATATGATAAAGCAATCCACCGATGTGACAAAACTGTGCGTTGATCACGAATCCACACACCGATATGAGATATATGACACCGATTGATTTTTTCTTATCATTTCGGTGTAAATTATCACATCGGTGGTAAAAAAGACCACCGATTACAGCGATATGAGAACAGCGACATGAGAAAATACACACTTTTTAGAAAATTATAAAAAATGCATAATATCTAGGATAAATTCAATAACAGACAATGAAGCTAATTCACTTACTACCTCTGTTAGAACCAAACAACAATAAAAAAGCTACTCATTACACTAGAAAAATGCAACCACCGATTATTTAAAATAATTGTCCGGGAGTGC
Source organism: Autographa gamma (assembly GCA_905146925.1). NCBI lineage: Eukaryota > Metazoa > Arthropoda > Insecta > Lepidoptera > Noctuidae > Autographa > Autographa gamma. The sequence continues at coordinate 9,492,627 of LR989856.1, read as the reverse complement.
CTGAAATGGCGTTCTTACAGTTTTGGTGGGCATATACAGCGATTTAACCCACTTTTATCCTGTTTGCCCACTAGCAGACACCAACGACGGAAATACAATTGGGGTGCGGATGCTGTCCGACTCGTCGATGTAAAGTTATGTTTGAATTACTTTTGTCCAGCGATATGAGAGTATTTTTCAGGACAAGTACGTTTGTGCCTCTCAGTAATAATAATCGTTAATTATGTAATAAAATATGCTATATATTAATAAAAAAACTAATATTCTATGAAATAGAATAAGTTATATACCTAATTTATTTATTTTTATTAGTGTATAAGCTGTTTTGTTTGCAAAAAAAGTAGTGGGACAGCACCGATTTGCAAAAAAATAGAGGTTTATGTATTTTATTTCTACCTTTGTAATAGTCCTAGGCAAATCATATTTTTGCCACAACCCAATAACTACCTATTGAATACTAAAAAAAATAATTCAGAACTATATTCCTTTTTTCAAATACTAATTTCAACGAAGACAAAAAAATAAGGCATTTGGGAAAGTCACCCATCTAGTGTTAGCAGTTTTGTTTAAAGCAAAATCAATAAAACAAGGATCGATTCAAATTATTTTGTTAAAAGATAACTAATTGGTAGAACTTCACATATTAATAAAAAAAATGGCAAAATTTAAAAATTGCGCATAGCCTAGAGATTGTAATTCTTATAATATTTTACCGTCACCAAATCTTTATAAGTACGTATGCATAATTTTTATCTCAATCTACATAATTAATAATACCAATACTTTCCAAAACAATTTCGTTTTACTTTGAAATAACACCAACTTTTACATAAGCACATGAAACTAGCTCACATGAACACGTTACAGTTATTAGGAATATTGGCTGAACGTCCGCTCGGTAACCAAACGTATTGCGGTTAACTATCCGCCCGCAAACTGTGGTAATTATGAGAATACTCCCCCCGCTCTAACACTAGCGAATAGCGAGCGAGCGATAATATAACGAGCGGGGGTCGATAATGCAAATCGATGATGATTAGAGTGTTTTCTCTGAGCTGGAAATATCTTGATCTATTTCCACAAGTTTTTATTTATCCTCGTAGTTTGTTACATTGAATTGTCAGGCTTTTGTCGCGCGATTTATACTTCGGAGTGAATAGATGAGTCGATTTAGGTTGTGGCGAAGTTACTTGTGATTTTTTTCGTCGTTTTAGGTTACGATTACATAACTGTAACCTAAAAATTACTAAAGTAAATCACAGTTCTTCTAGAAAAGTATGTTTTGGTATTTACATTTTCTTTCATAGATTTAACCATATAATGTGATTTGCTTACGTATACTATTATATGAGTTATGCATATAAGAAAAGAGATATCACTTTTTGTGTCTGGATATAACGTTCCCAAATTATGGCGTACCACATACAATCTCAAACAGGGTCAAATATTAGCAGATCACATAAACATTTGTTTCCGCGCAGAAGGTCTCCACTTAATCACAGCTAATTGGGTTGTGCTCAACGTCGCCCATTTGTCGCCGTCTGCCGCATCCAAACGATGATGGAGACGTTTTTGTAGATCAGTGACAGGAGTTGCAGGACAAATGGAAAATTTTAAGCGTTTTCAGAACATTTTAGTTTCAAAGTAACTCTTTATGTACCTGCAGTCCTAGTAGTGTTACACTGAGTTTGCCTCACAATGACATAAGTTATAAATCTTCTAAGACCAGGAAGGCAACAAAGCGACGCACTACACTGCTCACAGCGCTGACCCCCTCATTCAACCACAACACTACATCTTTAATAGATCATGGTACGGCCCCAGTAATATTTTTGACATCATATTTTTCGACACATATTGGACACTATATTAAAAGATAATATTTTAGGGGCAATCGGACTTATCTGACATAAATAATACAGAAAAATACAATGCAGTGAATTTTATTTTACTTTACAATACAATCTGAGAAGAAATTCCTCGTTATAAGAAGTTTGATAAAAGAGAGGCCAGTATTACAAAACCATTTTTGTTTGGCTAGACCCGATGGTAAATAAATAACACGTAATAACTACCAAATAACATGCCTATTATTTATATTTACCTTTATACAACGCTATCATAATCAGCCCGCACAATACCTTTCGGATCCATAACAATCTTGATTAAGACGAGTCCTGTCATCGATGAGAATTGCCGGTTCTCGGACATTACGGACAATAGCCTACTGATTATAGTAAACTGATACTAGACAAATTAGATGATAGTATGTTTGATGGGTACTTGTGTAATGGCTAGTTAATGACGATACCTAGAGGTCACTCTATCCTATAAGTATCGTGTGCCGTCGTTCAATTATTGGGTTTTGGTAATGGGTGGGTCAATGTTCCTTAAACTAATTTCTGGGGTAGATAATTTCGTTTTACATATTTGTGAAAAGTGCCCGAACTTATGTTGAGACTAATTTAGCGTATTCTAATTACTAAAAATATCAAATAAAAACGAGATTTTATTATTATTTATTTAATAATAATATAATCATATTCCGGGACGTCTCACACACGGTTGTCTGATCCCAAGCTAAGCAGAGCTTGTGTTATGGTAACCAGACAACTGATAAACATACTTATATATTTCTAAATACATACATATTATAGATAAACTACACCCAGACACCGAACAAATGATCGTGCTCATCACACAAACATTTGTCCCGGATGGGAATCGAACCCACGACCTCCGGTATAGCAGTCAGGGTCTCTAACAACAGGCCCGTCGACAATAACGTACAAGGTAGATTTAAGGAACCATAAAAAGTCCAAGAAAACTATATTAACATAGTTTGTTTGTTGGATAAAATAATCCATATTTAATTAATAAATGTCAAGCTTGAGTTATTAAAACAAAGCATTAATAAAAGCATGTACTGTTTAACTTATAAAAACAAATAATAGACAATACGGCACTGTACAAGTAACCAATTAATGGAATTGTAAATACCTAATGGTTCTACTTACTTATTAAACATCAAGCTACCCTTAATCGATTTCAGAGAATCAGAAAATATTCAAGAAACACCTCTTTTCTGCGAAAAATAATAAATAACAAAGAAAATTACTTTCAAGCAATTTAATAATCACATGACTAACAATAATTGGGGGCCTCAACGCGGCAATTAACAACTTTAGAACCCAAATTGCTTCTCGATTAGTTAATTAAGTACCAATTGAATTTGAGCGTCAAGACGAACGCTGGTATACATTAAACAATTTATTACATTATTCAGTGTTCAAAGTAACCCGAGTGGCTAAAGATTAAGATGCTAATTTTATTGTGACGTAAGCGAAAATGGAAAGAAAGGTTCTATAGAGCGACCACAGGGCGGAAAACTTAAGTGACAGCTTCTAGGGGATGTTGAGCTGACAAGGGTCAAGCAAAGCCTTGTGCGCTAGCCGCCAGAACCTTCCTAAGTGGTGATCCATAAGTTACATCCAACGCTAAACATATTTCGACAAAAACCAGCGCAAACATTAAGCTTCAAGGATCACATAACAAACATCCTTAAACAACCATTAGTTTACTTATCACGTCCACCGTATACCTTAAAATAAAAGGAAAACAATAAAACATAATAAAAACGACGCGAAATCCCGCATTATGTCACATCACTACTGATCTACTTCCCCCGAGATGATTGTATTAATATTCTTCCTTCGTAACCTCCAGAGGATAAACGAAAAAGTTTGTTCGAAAAAAAATATATTAAAATAAAAAATACGTAGCAACATTATTAATAAATTCGTTCCACGTCCCGTACATACGTCCCGGAGGTAGACAACACTGGGGAATTTCAACAAGGTATACTGCATAATGTTGTTAGAGAAGGACCGATTAATAGAAATTCGGATTCGGCTTCCGTATCTTTAGGGTAACACCGTCGGCCTAACGACAAAACCGTGTAGCGAAAAAGGGTTGGGAAGTTTAAAGTGATATTCTAAGATATGTAAATGAGGGAGGACTCAGTAAAAACACCCAAAATCTCACAAAAATCCAAAGAATTTAAAGCTTACCTAAAACAACTTTAGTCTAGTACGTAATATTCGCAGACACGTACGCTTCGAAACGAAAAAAGAAAAGTAGTAAGCCCTAAAAATATTCGTACTGTAACGAAAAGCCTTCGAAAAAACATCGAACAATTTTTACGTGAAAAAACAAATGCATAACTCTCACCAACGATCTCTGTCGGAAAATAACAAAAGTATACGAACATCGCCCTCGCCTAAAACGATAAAAAGGCGAAAGGTTTGACGTTGACCGAAAAATTGCCACAGTCCAGACTCAAACGGTAACAAACTGTATTATATAACCAACCTCCCAACACTGAGATATAGCTACACTCTGATATTTCAAATCATTTTATCCAATGTTTATTTCAATAATATTGTGATAAACTCGCTGCAAAAGCCTTGAGCCGTGACTTTATTTAATCAAGAAAGAGTTCTTATTATATTAAATGTCAGCTAGGCTTTGCAGAGCAGTAAACTGAAGAAAATCTGAGAAATTGTTGAGCGGGCTTATGGAGTACTTTAGTGTTCAGTGAAAAGATATAGTAAATACTCTTAGTGTCTGCCCGAATTTCTTTATAGTCGTCAACAGATTATTATTTATGTAGAAAATTGTAGATCCTATCAGAACAAACGCGGTTTGGGAGTTGTCTACAAATATCTCAAGTGGCTGTAAAATTCTTCACGGCTCAGCTCTGCTTATACTAATGTAGTGTATGTATATTATAATGTGTAAGATCCTCCATTTCTTAGGATTCTCTTTGTACCTAATCTGTTTTAGGAAATTCAAGAGAATCTCTCTATACATAAATTACATGTGTTCCCTTAGCAAGACTCGTCCCATATACATATATAACATGCTTAATTTTCCTGTATCAATCAAATCCTTTACTAAATAAGAGGGTTTTTAAAACAAATGGTCTCAAATACGACATCATTTAAATATTCAACGAGTCTATAACAGCCTTTCAGAAAACTCAAATAACGAAGATATTTTTAAAAATACTTTTAAGAGTCGACCGCTAACACCCCTTTTACGAAACAATTTTCTAGACAAAATGGGGCAAATCCTGACCAGACTAAATCTATTTTAAGCTGACCTAACTTTAGTTCGCTTATTTTCCGTTTATAGGGGAATTCCGGAGCATTTCTTGACCAGGTATAGTAGGTATGTAGATTGTAGGGACTTCGAAATACGTATCCATGCGAACAGAATTCCATTCAGGAACCATTCGCATTATGAATGAGTGAACGGAACGGAACGCGTGGTTCAGTTCTGCGGCCGTATTCTGAAACATTCAAACCTACAGATCCGTTTTGAAAAGATCTGGTCATTCCAACTATCAGCTATTAAAAGGTAACATGGCCTATACATAAACGATACTACGTATAGATATTTTCGTACAAACATTTTGAGAAATAAGAAATATTACTTTGTTGCGAGATATTTTACTTGGCATTAGTTAAAATATGATATCTTAAAAACATTTTCTAGAATACTTTTTCTAGTGAAAAGAAAATGTGGAAATGAGAAGTGGGTAATCCTTACTTTACCTTATTCTTGAAATTATGAGAGAATTGGTCAAATGTTAAGGTGTTACACAATAAATAAAAATATATTTTACTTGTGGATAATATTTTTTGTCTTACCACTTAACAGATATCTTGCAGTGATTGTGGACGGACATTCTCTGCAAAAATTGGCTACATCAGTCACTTGAGAGCACATCAGCGAAGCTCTCAATAGGTAGATCCAAGTCGCTGTGGCCGAAATCGGTCAGGATAGATATATAACTATAATAATTATATTACAGATATCAGACAAAGTAATTACTTTCATATATTGAATCCTTCTTATAAGCTAAATCTCAATAGATTTGTAGTGATGTGAATGCAAATCTAAATTTGAATCGATTCTTCAAATATTGAAATAAAGTGGGATTAACAAGACTGAAGCTAAGCCGATTCTATGAACCAGTTTAATCTAAAAAAGGTTTCAACTAATAACTTGAAAGTATCGATTTCTCAAACAAAAGATCTATCTTAGTCTAAATTTAGTTTAGAACAAGCCCTTTGTACAAATTTTAGTACATTTCTTGTTAATTTAGCGTAAATTCAATGATGAAATAAAATCTATTTGAAGGCGTAAAAAAACAGTTTCGTAAATAGTGTTGATTGATCTTTCTTTTTCAAAGTAAATAGAAAGTTAATATTGAGAAAGTATTTACCAAAAAGGTCAAGTAACCTCTTTATTAGTTGACTTCTATTTGTTCAGGCATCTATTGTTAAATATCTATTCTTTGTCAAAGATAAAAGTTGATGGCAAAAGTTCTAGTTTTATTATCTTGTCCTGAATTTATTTAGTAATTCTAGAACAAACGAAGTTTTACCTAATTTCTTGGACAAACAGATCAGCAAGCGATGCGAAGTAATTATGAAGAAATTAAAGTTGAATTTGGAAGACACTTTGATTTGGGAAACCTTAATTAATTACTTATTATCCAATTATTTAAGGAATTAATTCCTTAATTTGAGGGCTGATTAATTCTAATTAGATAGAAAGTAGTGAATTAATTTTCTTTTTAAATGAGATTGCATTACAGTTTATTTAAGTCATGATGTGCTATCGCATTAACAAATTTACGGAAAAAAATAATTTCCTTATGAAATAAACTAAAATAATTTCTTGAAAGAATTAACTGATCATGAGAAGAACTTTATTATAATTTCCTTACAAATCAGCCTAAATATTATGTCCAATAAAAATAAAAGTAAATAGTTAACAATACCTTGTACTATTTTCAATAATGTGCCTAAATTATGTCTTTAACTGAAACGAATTACAAATTGCGTGACAGATCATTAACACGTACTAAGAATAACAAACAGGCTGTGTAGTAACAAGAACAATTACGGGAAACACATAAACACAAACATTGGTGTTAATCCACTCTGATTGGGCTGATTGATGAGAAATCTATTCTGAGACGGTATAATATATTGTTTATCTGTGTTATGTGAGTCTTACGTCTATTGTTGGCTAGACAGAGGGTAACAGAGTCTCCCTTTCACACCATACTGTATTGAATAACTTATCATGGTTTTGAGTCATGTAATTATTATTTTTTTTCTTTTCGAGAGAAGAAAAAATATATTTTGAGAAAATATACCCTCAGATATTTTCTCAAAATATATTTTTGGTGCGCCCTTTAGTAGCAACACTTACTGCAACATTGGCAAGGGTTAGATTCTACAACATGCAGGGATGCTATGGACTTCTTCAAGGAGTCAAAGACTTCAGGTTAACAATACGTTTACAACCATAAATGATATGAAACATATATGATAAGAAATGGTTACGTGTAAACGAGATTCATAAGCCTTATTTGATTGATAAATATGAAAAAGACTAAATTTTAAAGCAATTTAAAATACATGTTATGGAAAACTAATTAGGATGGAAACCAGTGCTTAAAGTATAAACCATCTTGTCATCATTAATGTAATTTAAAGCGTTTTTCCATAAATAGACAGAATACATCTTTATTTAGCATTCCAATATCTTACAAAATACACATACAAAGGCTATAGTAACCTGTCAACAGACCACAATAACATCAATATACGGAACTAAAACGTATCACAGTAACTTTCTTATCTCAAAGGCCCCTCGTATCATTACAGCCAGTAAATTGAATAAAGGCAGAGTCGCGGACATTCCTTGTTAACCCGAAATCGTCGGCAAATGACTGACAATGGACTCAATTGTGAACGAGGTGATCTGTGAATCACAGGTGAATCAGTCGTGAGGTCAATCTCGTTCTTTTGTGTTTTTACTTTGAATAAGATAAGGCGATTTTCTTGTGTAGATTTGGATTGGTCTATGGTTTATCCTACTAATATTATAAATGTGAAAGTTTGTGTGAATGGATGTGTGGATGTTAGTTACTCTTTCACGCAAAAACTACTAAATGGATTTTAATGAAACTTTACAGTAATGTAGTTTATAGGTACATTGGAATAGCACATAGGCTATAATTTATGAAGATAGTGTATGAATTGACATTCACGCGGGTGAAACCGCGGGGCACAGCTAGTATATATACTAGCTGTGCCCCGCGTGTGTTTATATAATATGTGGAATGTTTTTACGGTTATATAATAATATGGTGAACTAGTCGTGAGGTAATTTTTTTTTGTGTTTTTACTTTGTATAAGATAAGAAGATTTTCTGGTTGACATTTTGTTTGGTCAATGGTGTTTATAATATCAAAATATGTGAATGTTTTAATGGTTAGGTGTGGTGAAGGTGAATGTCGTTGAAATCTCGTTCTTTTGTATTTTTATTTGGTCTAAGATAAGAAGATTTGCTGGTAGAAATTTTGTCAGTGAATGTCTACAATACTTTATATTTTATCCTTTACATACTTTATATTACGAAGATTTGCTGGTTAAGATTTGGTTTGATTAATTCTACTTACATAAACATGTCAATGTTTGGGTGATTGGGTGTTTGTAACTGAATCACGCAAATTCTACTGAACGGAATCGAATGAAATTTAACATGAAAGTAGTTTATAATCTAGATTAGCACATAAGATATTTATAATCCCGATAAGTCTCGAACACGAATTGAGGAATTACTTACCACTGAGCGCAGCTCGTATCTTATGAAAATGTCCTTCATCACATTATTTATAGTATTAGATAATGTGTCTTTCAAGACTATGGGATTACATATTATGACCTTTTTAAAAATAAAAGTATATACTAGTTACTTAGAGCAACACCAATCACAATAATGGGTCAAATAATTAGCAACTAATATTCGAAACACATTTTAACCAACATTCAAAACACAATTTACGTAATAAGAGAGACTTTCCGTCTGTGTAATACCAATGCCTACATTATTTACTCCCTATCTATTATAATTCAAACAAAACAAGCATTGTACTAAACTCCGAGTAAATACTCGCACAGAACACTGTTTAATTTTGTTTTAAACAAGTTTTGGAAAGGTTTTAATATTTTTGTTTTCAGCCAGTTTGGATTATTTATTCAAAATAATTTTAACATTAGCGTACGGATATTATTGTAACTCAATTATTCGTTATCCTATTATCATTTGTTTGTTATAAGCTTGTTCAATAACTTTAATTAATTAGTTACCTGTTCATTTGTTAACATATTATCTAATTAAGTAATGGTTGCCGCACCTGTATATATGTTTGATATTATTTGAATTAGCATAAGTAGTTTTTGAAACAGTAGGTGTTTTTACATTTGTATGGTTTTTTCAATAAATTTTAAAAATAAAACGACATTTATTTTACAGAAGTAATTAATCAATAATTAAATACTGTTTTGCAATACCAAATCTCGTGTTCTACGTTTGAAAACAAATTTCAAAATACAGAATGTCCTTACATAGAAAAACATAACAGACAATCTTCTAAAAGGGAATACTGGCACAACGCATTTATTTAATAAGAATAAGGCTTTCAAGTCCAACAAAAGTTTAATGTCGTAACATTTTTGTCTCTGTTAGCGGTTTAAAAAAAGAATAAACAGGCTCATTGACCGTTTTGTGCCAGCAACAATGTTATTTCTTATTATGTTGACATTTGAATTGTTTGGTATTAAGTTGCGTAGACCTTAAAAGAGTACGCTACCAAAGAGTATTTTATTCAGCTTCTATTTTTGTTACTGTCCAAAATTTATTCTTTATTTAAACTTGCTTTTCTATAAATATGGTAAATTAAAAACAAATGTCATCTTTTATAATCCGTTGTTATTAGGTTATGTTTTGTTTACCGATGTTAATTTCGAAATGTTATATTTAAATAAATAATTAATAATACTTACTACAGAAGATTTAACGCGATAAATGTGGTAATTTTATGAAATTTTATTTAAATCTGTTAACTAGTTTTACGTTAAAGACTAAAAAATATTCATCCTCACATAATTTCTCCTAACATCATATTCCAAACATGAAAATCATAAAGTATCACAAAACTATCAAAACAAAAAGACTATCTATTGTTGCAACAGATGAAAAAATCTCCGCCACTAGGCCAGTGCAGCAATTGTCTGCGGCTGTCGTGGACATAACGTGGTCTGTGTTTATAACTCTGTTAACCGTATAAACTAGGTGTAGAATAAAAACTGGTTGATACTGTTCTATGGAATACTCTTTTTTGTTGTGTTTTTCGATAACTATAGCTGGTTTGAAGCAGTCGCATAGACACTATTTAAAATGCCAAATAATTTTAAAGTTAAAAATGGTATGATATGTTCTTGAAATATTTCCTTTCCTTTGACATATTTCCCATTGTAAAAATAGTTATGTTTAGAATGGTCTTGATACAAAATCACAGATCTTTTTTTAAAAATATGTCACACAATTTTTTAAATAAATTAGGTACCTACGCTGCAAGAATTGCTGCAAAATAATGTACGAATTGTCTTAAATCCTTAGTACTATTTATAGCATTTAGTTTAAACTATGTTGCACTAATCATCTTTGCAAAAAGTTTTTATTAATACAGTAATTATGAAAAGTAAAAAAAAAAGGATTATCAAGAAAAACATATGTGTTCAGACTAATATTTATTATACATTCTGTAATGACTTCTAGGAATATACGTCTAGAAAGAGAATAACAAGTACATAGGTACCATGTTACTAAGTACATGGTTATACAGTAAATGTAGTCCAATCGCTCACGTTGCGTATAGATGTAAATACTCCTTACACAAACATATGTAGCTCATTTGAATTGGTTTACTGGTACAAGCAATGTGTGACCCACATTCGCAGGAATAAATTAATGGAGATTTATTAGTAACTGCGCTATAAACTTACGGTTCAAGACTGGGGCGGGTTGGTGTTGATGTTGGATTGGAACTGTGATGGTTATTGAAAATTGGAATCGTGAAAATGTAGGTACGATGAATTTAAATATTATAGTGAGCGAGAAAAGTTCTTTTAACTCAAAAGTACAAATCTACAAACGAAAAAAGCATATATGAGAATCAAAACGTAAAAAGATACGTAATTAAATAAAGTAACGTAATTTAAATAGAGAGAAAAAAGAAATAGATGTTATTTATTTTTTCTTCATATTTAATTCGTCACACGACGGAGTAAATAACTATGTTATAAAAAAATCGTTCTTTTTCACTGTTTTTATGGTTATTTTGGGTTTACTGTGTATTTTAATGGAATTGGTCTACAAACCGTGTTAACATAATAAATAAATACTAAAGTATACTTAATTAAATCCTTTACAAACAAGATAAACAGAAAACGACATCCAACAAAGAGACTTTAAAGAAATGAATATGCAATAACTTCATCAAAATCGATATTGTTTTTAAACCGTGAAAACATTAAAATACGGACAGACGGTAACCTTTAGTTACAGTAGTATTATTTATAAATTTAAATTCCCACACATAAAACCTACTTGGTTACCTCACGGCTCCACTTACATCGCATTGTGCGTGCTTCCCCGAAGCGATAGGCCTCAGCGGAAGGCGACCCGCCCATTGTGAATATAAGGTAAATTAATGGTATTTGTTCGTGTACATGTAAGAAACAATTTAGGTATAGGCAAGGTTTGTGTAATCGAGCGGTTATCGAAGTATTGTAAATATTCGGTGAATTAGCAAAGGCTCTCATTGCGTCAATCTTTAATGTTTTGGGAACTTAAAAAAAGTCGATTAAAATTATTTTGTTTATTTACAATTCAATACAAGAACAGACACTTATAACTATACTAAAATTAAATCAGATATAAACAAATAAAACTAACACGCGTCATAACTTTGTTTCTGAGTGAAATATTATGTTCAATCTGGAATAATTGTAAATAAATAGCAAAATTATGAGATTTCACTTAAAAAAAATCAAATAAGAAATGAAAATTTTGTGGTCTATCTAGTCCTTTGACTTATAAACCTATCACATTTGGACTAGTGACACATTTATCAAGACTATTCACTCGCATGCAAATTAAAGATAGAAAAACAAAAGACTAGGTCAAACAATTAAACATACTAAGTAAACTGTTACTAATAACCCACTGGTCTAGAGGGATTTAATTAGCCACTCTAAAAGGGTTGAGCTCAATTAAATTCATCCTTTTTCGAAAAAGGTTGAGATCGACAACCGTCTTCACTCTGACAAGGTCGCAACCTAATTTGAATTCGAGATTAATGGTAGTTATAAATCATGTTTTTTTGGCTCATAATCTACTTCTTAAAGTATAATAAGGTAAGGACCAACGGCCGAATAGTTTCAGTAGGATTATTATAATGAAGCTCGTTATCTTGTGTAGCAAACTTTGATCAAAGAGTCAGTAATATAAATAACACTGTATGTGAATAAAATGAGTAATGTTATATGAAGCGGATTAATTACGCCTACAACAGTTTTTTTTTTTTTTATCCGGCTTCATAATATTATCTTTGATATAAATGAGTGTGTATTTTTAGAATGGATAAGGTCGCCATTCGCGTATGTTTGTATGAACGCGATGAACTAAAAAATACAGAAAATTTTCATATGGTTTTCAATAAAAATCAGAATGATAAATATGTAGTATTATAATATATAATGGTATAAAGTCATAAAAAACATAGTATCTTCTTTGTCACCAAGACTCTTGGAAACTGATCAATTAACGCGAATTGAGCATAGAGTTCATAAAAAAAAAAACAAATTGTGACTTCACAAACTTACCACAATATCACGTTTTTACTCAATATTGATGCCGTCATCGGGTCAAAGAACTTTCGCTGGAACATAGCTTAGAATGACAAACACATATTGAGCATACCTGGACTTAAAACAGTGAAAATAATGTGTGCCCAGTGAACGAAAGACCTAAAAACCTTTGTTTAAAATAGCGAATAATTCAAGCACCCTGTACTCAACTAGAGCGAGGTTTAATGGATTAAATTTAAGAATTAAAAAGGTGTGAGAATCTCTAAACTGTGTTGTTAGAATATTAATAATTTAAAACTATTTAGCGGCGACTAAGGCGAGTTGTATAATAAATGTCGCATAAAAGATATATATTCCTTTGGTTTAAAGAGTGTCATTGTTAGTATTTTTTTAAACAGTATTTGTCTAACTGTCCAGTGTTGAAAAGAAAAGTAGTCCATGGGTTTAATTTAGAACCAATATTTCATTTATATACACGGTAATCTTCTTTTTTCTGCGTAGTGTTTTAAGTTTGTGCTTATTTAGAAGTTTACTCAAAAATAGAACTCGTTACGGATATTAATTTAATTTTTAACAGAAAAGCCTATTTGCGTCAGACATCTACGTATAAAATATACATTTGAAAATATAAAATAAGGCTCAGTTACAGAATCTAAAAATATATCCTAAGCTAAGCTTAACCTTTAAATTTTAAAACACTGTTATTACTTTAATATTCAAAAGTAACATGATACAAAATTTCAGTCTAAAAATAAGCCTATCAAAAAACATGACCCTTAAAACATTTTGTACATCCCAACAAACAACTCGCTAAAAATAACGAGGAAACTTATAACACAACGGCGAACGACCACAATTCTTACCAAAATTCATATCAGGGACTCATAACATTTCAATTTGAAGGAACAACGGTTACCCTCAAAGATACGATAGTACTAAACAAAAAAAGTTACAACAGGCAATTATTGCCAGCTGCTGAACACCCGGAAAAGTTAGAAACATAAACACTGCATGAGAATAGGTTTGAATAATAAAAACCGGTCATGTGCGAGTTGGACTTGCGTGAAAGATTCTGTATCATACGAGATATAACTTTTTTGCTGAGACATTGCTATCCCATTGCTCGGTAAATGCTTTAACTAGATATTTCCTTGCCTTTTCATGTGATACTTCGAAACAGATATAATTTTATGTACTTTTCATTAGTTTTTCATTATAGCTACAATATAATACCGTCAGAAAATTGTTTGTACATATTTTTCATTTCATACCTGGATCTATTATGTTTCAAGATAAATAGCCCGATAACAAACAGACACACGCACAGCAGAGGCTACATAACAAGGTCCCGTCAACGCCTATCGGTTACGGAACCCTAAAAACGAGTGAGGGCTCCACGAGAGTTTTTGCCCCGTTTCCGCATACCGAAATTGATAAAACGGTTGCACAGGATGTCTTTATGACCGTCTTTTTACTTACGCAGTGCTAACGCATGATATTACAGGGTCTAGAATGGTAAAAAACAAGTATATTTTCAACCAAACGTAATATGAGAATATGAGTTCAAGTTAGCTTTTTGAGGGTTAAGTTATTTAGTTCACTTTTTGTATTTATTGTCTTACTTATTTGTCTCTTTATTGATGACCCAGCTGTTTTTATAAGATCGGTTTACATATATTTTAATTATGCTGGTAAGACATGAAGCTTATTTCTTGATTAATATTTGTGTAAAGCTAAATGAAGAAAAATATTTTTTAATAAAAGACCAGATTCGAAAGACTGTTCGACAAGCCACTGAAACCACATTTTCATTCACGTCACGTCGAATTAAATTTACTCAAAAATCGAGCATCATTAAAGTCCCGTCGAACTTCTCTTTGTTCGAGAACATTCTGAACGCCTGTCATGGCCGATAGCACGCAACACCTATGCGTATCGACGGGTAATTCTCACCAATCATGTCAAGCATCCATTGCTTGATTTGCCCTCTACATGCGATGGGAATTAGAACAGAAGTGGAAATGGAGACTTAATTAACTTGTTTGTTTTATCCGCTCAGTAAGCTATTTACATCAAAATTTAAGTAACGAAATTAATAAACCTCCGTGAATTTCTTAAACGTTACTGATAACTTTCAAAATGCTCAATAAAATCTTCGTCTTGATCCTTTTTAACCAAAAAAAACCGCTTCATAATCTGTCCATTAATTTACTACCTACAAAGCCACGGACAAACACACAGACGGACAGACAGACTGAAGCGTCAAACTTATAACACCCCCAACAAAAAAACTCGATTAAGAAATATCAAGTCCCACTCCGATCCTAAACCAACAAAACCATAAGTTCGAAAATAAAACAAAAGAAAAAATCCGGCATTTTTACAGTCATTCAATCATGAGCATTGCGACGGCCATCTTTCATTCGTAGCGACAAACATTGGACAATAAAGAACATCATAAATCATGTGGCCTTATCTCGTGAAATCTAGACAGTTTCCCCTTTTCATTTTTGTCTCTTGAGTTCTTTACCTTTGTATGTAACGATAGTATATGATATTTATAGGTTAAATGTTTATGTTTGATTTAAGATTGTTTTAGTGCAAGATATTTCAAGGCCCCAAATGGGCGCCATTATAAAATAGTACAATATTTTTTTGTGTTACAAAACACGGATAAATAGCCAATTCGATCTTTTTATTACTTATCCATAACGTTTTGAAAAAGTAAAACTATTTTTTAAGACAAAAAATATTTCAAGATAGGTTCAATATGGCAAGTTAACAATAGGGTAATTTTGTATTTATATTAACCGATATCAAAAGAAACAGTGACACCGTCAGACTACAACCATTACGGGATTTTTGTGCCTGTATGATATTCCAATAAAAGGAATCTTTCAATCGTGTATATTACCGTAGAAATCTCATATATGTCAACAGGCAACGCCGTAGGATTTTTTTGATAGTCCATTAACAGTTCGAAAGTACACTCGGAGCGATTCAATAAAATTTTACGTTACTCCAATATGTCGAACCGACTTAATATTACGTCTATTCAGAAAAAACTTTATTTGCAACATCTCGAAGAACAAATGGAATTCTGTTATTCCCTTGAGATGACAGAAAATCTAAGTTTCGTCGACCGCGGGAGAAATACTATACAATATATTACATATACAGTTATATAATAAAAGTTTGGCCATATCTCATGTTTACTTATAGTACTTTAGTACTAAGTGACGCTAGACTTAAAATTCGAGTTAGTTGTTAGAGCCTTTCCCCCGACACACTTAGATTGGGATTTTAAGCAAGTTTGCGAAGTTGTAAATTACTGTAGCATTAGTGGGGCTATGTTCTAGATTTTTTTTTAGTTTACTTAAGGCTATTTAGGTTAAAGGATTATGTTAGCCTATATTCCTATTTTTCTTTTAGTTTAATACGTTTTATGTTTTGTTAAAACTAACATTTCGATGTTTTTCACAACTACACAATTGATTTAAAGTAGATTCCATCATTAATCAAGAGAATCGTCGTATAATTTATTGTATCCCAGTAAAGTCACGGAAATATATTATTATCACTTGAACATAAATCATCTGTATTCCATTAACGCATAAATCTTCCAGTTATCAATGTTAAGGTATTTTCAGTATCATCATTCTTTAGCTCTTATACCTAAAGCCAAGCTTTTATATGTTTTCATTTTATTCTATCTTATAACTAACAATCAATCAAAAAATCTTAACTACTTTTTTTCATTGTATTTTTTAAGCTATTTTTTTTTTCAATGTTCCCACGTCATTACAATTTCCTTCTTCAAATTTGTGATTATGAAATAAATATTATTCATACCTATATGAAGTACATAATAATTAGGTATGTTGTAACTTCAGTTAAATCACCAGTTAAATCACCCATCTAAGTACATAATGTGAATGATATATCCATAACTAACAGTCGGACTATGTAATTGGCAATTAGTTGGACTGTGATAATTGCCTATAAACAAGTACTGGGAATAATCATGTCACATATGTTTCGAATTAACTTTATGATGTGTAGAACGGCATTATCTATACTAATAACATAATAAATTTGCAGAACGAATGGACCTATCTATGTATATATGTATTATGTACTAATATAATAAATCGGTAGTGATTATTGATTGGTTTAATCGCGCCAATCTGTGGATGTTTAGGGCTTTGATTGTAGACAAAGCGTAATAGTTTCGGATTCTTTACAAAGAAAAAACATGAAACTAAAACACGCGAACAAAATAATTTAGGACAGATGGTACATAATAATAAGAAGCTTATAAGTAGTATAAAGCTGTAATTTCAGTTCTATTAACTATCTCTGAAAAACAAAGACATAGGGTAGAATAGAACCAGAAGTCCTGATTGATGTTCGATTTCCTTTTGTCTTATTCCAAATCCTAAGGCTTCGATTCGTTAGTAACAGCTTAATACAAGTATACTGCATTGTAAGTTCAGGAGACTATAACATATAATTTCTAAAACCATTTGAAATCAACAAAAAACATACAAAAAAACTACAGACACATAAATATAAATGGTCCATCTTATGTCTGTACAAAAACCAGCAACATTATTACTAAACTACTTTTATAATCATATTAGAAATACAAGAACGCAAAGCAATAATTTAATGAAATTAAGCTGTCATTTCAAGTTAACGTATTAACATAAAGTTAGGTCTACCAAGAATTATGTTTGGTAGAACTATTTATGGAAATAGATGTTTTATATGAAACAGTAATCGTTGTATCTTATTTAGTTGCTTTCTTTCCATGCAACATTTATGTAATGTTATTTTTTCAGAACGTCATTCTTTTATTAATTCTTTAATCATTCTTTTTGACGACCTCCGTGGTCGAGTGGCGTACGCACCGGTTTCAAGGTGTCGGTAGCTCTGAGGTCCCGGGTTCGATCCCCGCACAGGTCAATGTAGAAATCAACTTTTCTACATTGTATCGGATCTGGGTGTTTGTGGTAACTTCGTTGTTTCTGAATTCCATAACGCAAGTGCTTCAGCTAGTGACTTTGGGTTCAGAGCAATGTATGTGATGTTGTCCGCGCTTATTTATTATATATATTTATTTATTGTTGATATTATTATATTTTTTATTTAGATGTCAGCGCTATACTTATTAGTCACAGTACAGGACAAATATTATTCTCTTACAAAGAAGAAAAAAAATTAAGTAATTTATTTAACCATCATTGTTAATTATCTACTACAGACACTTAAGGAAAGAATTTATTTATACAACTTTAATCATCTTATACTTGCTTATAATATGCGTTTAAACTAGTAAACTAGTAAAATGCAACACATACAAACAAATTTTAACAAATTATAACACTTACTATTCCATTGCAAAATAAAGAACCAAACTAAACAAGAATAGGTAGAGTCCAAAATGATCTTGTTCAGCGAAAACCGTTCACAATCTAATATTGATGAAGCCTAAACCTAAGTCCGGTTTTACTATAACAAACACGTAACTAAGAGTGCCCATAAATATATAGGCGCGTTAATTAAACACCCAATCTGGTGGAAGATTAATAGATGTTACGAACGCCACCTCCCAATGTACTCTGCCTAGTAGGGAGGTTCAGGTCGGTATACGACTTATTTAGAAATGCTGGCCGTTTTAGAGAATGCTATTATGAAATTTTTATGTGATTGTAGTTTGATTGAGTAAATGAGATGGTGCTTGTTTATATTATGCAACTTATTTTTTACCTGAAACTGAACTTTTATGTCTAGTTTTCATCATCATCATTATCCATAGCTCTTTTCCTCCCACTGCTGGGCATAGGCCTCCCCTTTTTCGTGCTATATGATACGGTCCTGTGCCAGCCTCATCCAGACTCGACCAGACACTTTAATTATGTCTAGTTTTAGATATTTATTCATCATCATCATATAGCCTATAGCAGTCCACTGCTGGACATAACCCTCTCCAATTGCACGCTCTTTAGTTCTATCGTCGGCCTCTCGCATCCAGCTCCTGCCAGCCGTGTTGCGCAAATCGTCACTCCACCTTGCCTCAGGGCGTCCTACACTACGTTGTAGATAGGTAATATTAGATACTCAAAAATAAAACATTTAATATATTCTTTACCAACTACCTTAAAATATTTACAATACTATAAAACTAAGCCTACATATTAAATAAGAAAATTTATATACTGAATAAAACTAAGAACTAAAATATTGACCACCTGAAATGTAAATGTTCTTTGCACTTTTTCCACTCATTTCTGCGACTTGCTTCATCTTTCCAGTTATTCAATAAGCTATCATCTTATTTTATTCTTTCACTTATTGCATGATCAATCGCATCATTTCGTTGTTATCTGTGAGTTACAGAAACTCACATGGTAAACATTTTAATGAGACAGATTTCAACTTTATCTTTTTCCTTGTAGAATTGAAGTTTCAAGTAACGTAAGTAATAACTCTTGACCTAGTTCTTTGACTCACCTTGATGCTTAATACGGAGAAATTCGGAATGAACTCGAATATTTTAACACTTTTCCTGAAATAAATGAATAGCGATTCTGTATGAAAAAATAACTGAAATTCTGATCCTTCATTTTTTTTAAAGCTTGGTAGTTTAGGTATAAAATAACATAATATACTTACTTCTATTTTCTAACTTCGACTTCAGAAACTACAGTTAACAAAGTTCAAAATTTTAGTTATAGCGACATCTAGCGAATTACTAATGAACTACGTTATACAATCAACGGCTTGCAAAGGCCTAATCGGCGGAATAGTTCTGGATAGCGCTTGAAAATTTTCGCACGTACCCATAACTATCGGGTTACGAATATCAAATAGCCAATCCCGAAGGCCTAGGCTGTGCGTTATTGACCATACAACAAAAACCTAACACTGAAAACAATTACCGGGTTAAATATTTATGTGGGTCGGCACCCGGTGTTTTGTAGTGGACGAAATTTATGTTGATTACACGCAACAACTTGATCTTTTTTTGTTTCTGGCGGTGTCAGTGATTGGTCGTGAAACATTTAGAAACCACGTCATTATGAGTGGTATTCTACAGATTAATACATTATTATCCAGGACAGTGTGAACAGTAATGGAAGAATAGATTGTAGTCGTGATTCCCTTTGTCAGTAAAGAAGCATGTTTACAATAACTTTTAATGATACTCAAAAATAATATTTTTTACCAACTTCCTACACAATTTTCTTTTCGATGTATAACAGTCTCATTAATACAATTGACTTATAAAACTATTGTTTAAGATAAAAAATATATTTGAGATAATAATTATTAAGTACCTAAAAGCAAAATTTTGCCACGGCTAACTTCTCAACTATAAATACAATGATTGCTTGTGAGTAACGTGAAGTAATCCGTAACACAGCCTGCCAGGCCATAATAGTGCGCCAGATTATCCCTTACTTACCCTTTACGACACCTAAGAGTAGGTTGCCTCATACCAACCACAAGGAAAACTTATAGTAGAACGAGGTTCTAGTAAATTTCGGCCAATGTACGTACTTCGTATGAATTACGATATTAATGTTAACAAAGTAGGAAAAAAATAATTATACCTACTTTCTGTTTTCGCATAATTATAGAGCTTTATTACTCTTTCTTTCTAGTCTAAGTCAAAATGATTTTGGAATATCTTAACAAGACCTTTGTTATTAACCCCAAGATACAAGTTTGGCTTAGTTTGGGGACCATTGTTATCTCCGTATGTTAAAACTCTATAACCTACCTGTATTCTGTCCTAGTCGTAAGAACTGATGTAATAATGAACAATATTTATTTTTTATTCTTATTGAAACAAGTCAAATATCACAATATTAAAAATTGTTAAAAGTTTGTTTTTTCAAAGCGTAATCAAAACAACTGAATTCACCTACTTGCTCTTTTCTCTCAGCACAAAATTCTTAGTTGAAACCAATAACAGTTTACAAGTATTAAAAGTATTTTCTTTAACGCAACAATGCGACCAGTTTTCACTCCGTCGACAACGTCTAAACTTTATAAAAGAAGTTTCTGCACAATTTATTTCCATCCTGAAGCATTATACTGGAAACGAGTACAAAATATAACGTTACAAATCTGTTATGGAAAATGAAATCCTATCCTACTTTTAAAATCTTGCTGTAGTCATGATAATGTGACTTTTGAATGGCATAACAATATGTTGTGTATGGCGTCGAGATATTTTACTTTGCATTCGCATACAATGATCATCCATGGATTTTTTCTACAAAACAAACCCTGTATTATAAAACTCTTATAAATATTATTTTATTTTTCTCCTATACTAATATTATAAAGAGGAAAGATTTGATTGTTTGTTTGAATTGAATAGGCTCCGAAACTACATGACCGATTTGAAATATTGTTTCACTGTTGGAAAGCTACACTATCTGCGGTTAACATAGGCTATATTAAATTTTCAAAAAGTTAGGGATCCATAGAATATAGGTATTAACGCGGGGCACAGCAAGTTGTTTAATATTGCCACAACAGAATATACCATATTATGTCAGAGTATAGTTTTACAGAATACCTCAGAGCACTAACATTCTTCTTAAAGCAATTAATCTACTTTGCAAATACCTAAACACGACAACTATATTATACAAAGACGCAAAAAAACAGGACCAAAATTAGTACCTAATCATTTTTGGGCAAAATGAAATGGTAAAACCGACTCCCAGTTGTACTCCAACGTAATTACCCTACGTTTTACCTTCAGCAAAAAAAGGAACGTTCCCTAACTATGAAGTTAGATACGGCCGGTAAGCTCGTTAAGCCAGTCCCAGTTGTCATTACCTATGCTGTTAGATGCCCGAACACTGATCGATGTTACTTCGGGATTTCAATCCCTAAGTTACGGCTTTCAGAGGTCAGGTACGTGTAAAATATTCAGGTACACAGGTTAGATGGAAAACAAATAAACCTGATTGATACTCAGAAAGGGTGAGAGTGTAAGGGAATTAAGGAAAACCAAACCCTTTTTGATGTAATGGCTGTGTTTGATCTAAAGGACGATGGTTCAAAAAATTCGGTGTTATTTCCTGAACGTGTCAAAAGAGTCGACTAAAATGTTAAACAGTTTCAAACACGTGTTTGTGTCACTATATACAAAAGTGTATGTAGGACACTTCTGGTTTTCTCTCGTTTTCCAGGCAAACCCTGAAACCTTGTAAAACCACATCTCTTTACATTTTTTCTCTTTATGACATTATCAGGGGCAATTACCTCAAGCGTTCCCTACCTACTCTAAGAAAGGTACTAGATAGGTATCTAAATAAAAAAATGTTTAATAGCCCCAAACATTTTATTTTATTCATAGTGCGCGGCTCTAAGGCGTCGTTTCGTATGATCATGACACTGGAACATTACCCACTTATTTTGTTTACAGCCATCATAAAAGAATGTGTTTTTATCACCACATACCAACATGTAATATTAACAGTCATGAATACGTGAATATTTGAGTTTTTAAAATGGTTTGTTGCGGGTCTTATTGTACGGAATAATGGCCGTGAAATAAGAATATTTTTTATGTTGGAAAAATATAACTAAGTTTTTAATGTTTTATTATTTATCAATCGCAATTACCAAGTCAATTGAATTAATGATTGTTGCTACTGAAATTGTTACACAATTTGGCTCTTAATTGTTTTTGACGGAAACTAATACGCTTTTTGAGATTCAACGACAACAGTTCAATTTTATATGTTATTTTGATCCAATTGAACAAATATTTAAAGGGTTAATGTAAAGCAAATAAAACATACATGTAACCTTTGAAATTACCCACATTGACATACCCAAAACATACGGAAACAGGAAAATGAGCACACAAACCGTTTAAAATAAGTGCTTTGAAACAATATCAAACAATTATAACCCGGAAGGATTTGCTGCCGTCACATCAAAAACCGACGTAAATCGAATTAAGGCATAATTTCACAAATTGGAATTCTACTTACTTAAGGTCTTTTGTAACCCTTTAATATGACGGAATCTTTATTAATGCCTTATCTCGGGATGACGTGTCGCTTTTCATTCAGAATTAATTATCCTGAAGACAGATAGGTATTTCGGGACAATGTTGGGCTTTTCGTAAAAGATTTTGTAAGCGTTTAGTAAATAATGCGGCATAATTTTGCGATGTTTAGTAAAGTATTTTGTAGTGATACGTGTAGTGATAATGCGTATTTTTTGTACATGGACAACATTTAATAATTAAGCTTTATCTTGAGGACAATTTTTAACTTTTTTAATAATACATAGCTAGTATCTTGATATCAGTATAAAAGTACTACTTAACAGCAAAAACAAATAAAAAGACAGTTATTGCTATTGATTTATAGCAAGATGATTGCGTCTCTCAAGTAGTTTAATATACAACAACTCAGTCTTTAATCTTAATTTAAAAAATCAACGAGTATCTTAATTTATTGTCACCGTGAGTCAATCTTTTCCATGTAAAATATACCTGTTTCTTAAATTAAAAATGAACAACTGATATAATAATAGATAAAGTCAAATATCTTAATTTAAAGAATCAACGATTATATAATTCACTGGCACCGTGATTCAATCTTTTCCATAAAAATATATATTTTAAATCAATTATTTAATGTTTATTAATTTATTTATTTAAAACATCAGAAAACATGCAACCGATCATCTAACAGTTTACGTTTATTCCAGTAATCTGGCTGGAAGACGCGGTCGTAATGGGCTACACGGCAAGCGGGGTGAAATCCGCTTTATGGCTATCTCTTCTACATGGCTTCCTTTTCCTCATCGGTAAGTACCCTTGTGCTGTGTACTGTGTACTTTGTGTATTGTCTTTCGAAATATGGGTTTTTGATTAAAGATTTTGTGTTCGTTGTGTTTTGTTTTGTAAGTTATGCTTAGAGGCATTAGTAGCGAAAACTGCTTTATGACTTTTTTTCTTTGTTATGTTTTAGTGTTACATATTTTGTTTCCTCTTGATAGTGATTTACTTCCTTTGTATGTACTCGTATGTCGTTCAGAGAATCATCTCTGCTTATTCAATAATCAAAATATTCTGAATTTCTCATTTCAATAAAATAATATAAAAAAATACCTATACCGTACCTATAATTAATATTATTCAATTACTTACTCGTAAGTTCGTAACTCGAAATAAAAATAGACCCATAAGAAAATAAATCCTATTTCTACTTACAGGCTATTTCAAAGCGCGACCTTGAACGAACAAAGCTTGGCACACATAAGTTGCACCCTGTATAACGTTAACGGCCTAGTCCGTTTAATGTCATTACTGCTCATAAACTCGCTTTTATTACCTAACATAATTAATGGCGTAATTAACAATAATACCCTGTAATCATTTGAATCTAAACAGGTTAAATAATCAGTTATGTAATTGTTTTCGCGATTACAAAGGCACTGAAACAAAATTGGGAGAAAATCACGCTTAATTAAACTTAACAAACAAAAACTTTGCTCAGTATTTTAGAGAAAACTTTCGCCTCTTAAATATTACGGAAATAAACATTTATGTAATATGTATATATGGCTCATTTCTTACTAAATACAGTACAGTTAAACTATGTATTTTTTTGAATCTCTTGGCACCTGTACACAACACTGTTTGAACAGTTAACCAGTGATCAAAAAGGACCATCGTAAGGACAGTGGTTTAGTTTAATTTGAATGTATGAGGAATCTTTAACTGGTTAAAATACGTACACGGATTGCGCGAGGTATGACTTTGCCTTTCATGATTAAACGAAATAAGGAAATAAATTTCAACAATCACATAACAATATGTCGTGGTGGCCTAGCGGTTCAATGAACGAATTTGTATGCACAAGGTTGCAGGTTCGAACCCAGGCAAGTACCAATGTGGCCTATTCCAAGTTATATTATTATGTACTTTCTTAATTATTCTAAGACACTTCTGACAAACGTTGAAGGATCAGATAAACATCGTGAGGAAACCTGGGTTAAAAAATTTGGGATCTGAAATCGCCAATCCGCAGTGAGCAAGCGTGGTGATCAATGCTCATGCCTTCTCAAGATAAGAAGAAGCATGTGCCCAGCAAGCCTAATGCAGCCTATAAACATCCCACATGTTTATAGGCTGCATTATATATAGTAACATACAGTCTGCTTTTGACCACAATATACTGTGATTCCTTTAATGTAGGTAAACGTACTTTTTTGTTCTTAATTATAATAGTAATGTAATGTAACCTTAAAAGCTTTTTTAACATTATGTAAAGCACTTAGATTCAATTACAAAGTTTTAATACACTTTTTCTATGAACATGAACTTAGAAAACACTTACAGTTACTTATTTTTATCTTATGAAACAATGTTTAAATGTTATTACAAGAATAGTGCTTGCGGCATATAATTAAATTCCTTGCATTTTACCGACATGCAATAGTCATATCAATAAAGTGTTTATGTTTACTTTTTCATGTTCAGGATTTTATTTATTTAATTCTAACTATTTATATAAATGTACTGCATAACAGTAGTTTTTCTTTTAGCTAACTGTTTTGTTTCTGGTAAGCATTTTGGGATATGCTACCACTTCGATATTTTAATGAGTAAAGAAGCTAACTTTCAATAACGTTTCCATACATATTAAAAATATTTCAATTTGTAATTTGTAATTACTTTATATACAACGATAGATGACAAAAAAGCTATTGGTTTATTTAATTCCAATATCTTAAGCCTTTCAAAATCAAAATTAAATAAACAGGTTTAATTCATCAATTTTTAGGCTTCCTTTTTTTGTAAAACTGACCATCTATCTAATGACTGGCCAGTTTTCAGATATTTACGTACCTAGTCCAGTACGTCGGTATGACAAAGAGCTAGCCCATCCCCATTTATCAGCTATCCCGGCCTGAACATTTTTCAAGCAGGCCTGCCCAATTCGTTATGCTACCGTATTTCTATTCGATGGTCAGGTCGTAAACTAGTTTTGACGTTATTATGTTCTTTGGGTTAAATTTTGAGTTTATGATGCTGCTTGTCAGTTGGATTAGTGTTTTGTTTATTTTTTTGAGTTGTAAACTTTATTTACACGCGTTGTTAAATTCACATAATTACTGTTAAGTTACGAAAGCTTGTTTTCAAAGAAAAAATACTAAAATTTAATCTTATATTTGATTAAGAGGAAGTTAAATAGGTACTACAATGTTTTACTAATGACAATATAAACATATGATATGTGTTTCTTACTATCAAAATTAATAGATGATGTAACAAACAGCCAAATTTGTGCGTTTAGTTATAAGTATCTAAAGGCAAACACTTAAACGTATCAACATTAGTCTTATCGTCAACAAACTAAATTATTCTAATCTAAAAGTGAAATCAACTTAAAATTAAACTCCTTAAAGCATTGTAATATTACACCTACCATTATTATTTCATGCAAAGATTTATCAGCTGAATAAATTCCCACGCCATTTGCAACTACATAAAGTGTCAAGTCACGGTAACGGATCAGCTGCGAGCGATCACTCTTAATACAATTCTATTATAATATATTGAAATGTTCGACACAAAGTGCTTGTGCACGTTACATTGATGGAACATAAAGGAAAACGAGTGCGCAGGGAGAACGATAAGGGCAATGTATGAACAACTTTACGAGTGTCTCGAAGTAAGTGCGATCATGTAAAGTGTTTGCTGAATGGTGGATGTGTAGTTTTCTATTCATTTACGATAGTGAGGTGAGTTTGATTGTTGGTTACATTTAGTTACCAAAGGGGATAATTATTATGTTGTCTGTACGTTCAATTATGTGTGTACGAGTTGTATCGTAGCTCTTACAGGTAGTAGGTAATATTAGCATACTCTAGCTATTATGTTTCTTAGTTTATTTTGATAGAACAGACATCCAGCCAAGGATGCATATGATAATACTAAAAAATAAAAACTAAATTTAAGTAACGTGTTCTTAATAAAAACTAGCCTACTAATATGTACTTATAATTACATAACCTACTATCCTGTCGTCATAGATTTTACATCTAGCCTTACGTCTCAAGGTCTCAAGACATATCTACTTACATACAATACCCAATACATCGTTAGCTTTCGATACTAGAGACTAAATGTTCCTGAAAATAGGAATTTCCGGCGCCTCAGACATCTGACCACAGCAAACAAATTGCTGAGAGATACTGCCTTACGCCTTCTAGGATTACTCCGGCTGTTAGGCTTTATAGCTACTAGCTTTCATAGGTTATCGCTTAAATCCCGATCTAGGTTCATGGCTTTATGTAGGATTTAGTAAATAAAATAAAAAAGCTTTCTTAGTTGTTCTGACGTCACTTACTCTTACTGAGGGTGTAGGTGGAGTACCTATATGTGACAATGCTAATCCACTTTACGCAAGTGATCAATGTTAGTTACTTCCCGATATTGAGCGAAAGCCTTGGAGTAGCTATAAACTGGAATTATAATTAGCCGTGCAGTGAGTTACTAAATGATCATAAGATTAACCCGTTGTATGCCGGAAGCGCGGATCCACGCGAGACACAATTGAATTCTATTGTCTTATTTATTGCGGCATACGAGAGCTTAATTAATATGACGAATGATTAAAAAATAACGTAATAACCTTAAGGTCAAACTGAGAACCTCCTTTTTTTGAAGTCGGTTACAAAGAACAACTGATGATGTTGCATCCAAAGTTTTACATAACCTTTAGTTTCCTTATTCGGGTCAAATCCATATTTCTATAGAGGATTTGGACAATAAAAAAACTGGGATTATTAACTATTAACTGTGAGCAATAAAAGCTGAGGATGTCTTTGCCAAATATCCCTTGATACAGGCCTCTGAATGATGTCGAGTCGTAAATCATAGAACGAGATTCTTTTGTAAGCCCGTTGTGTATTTATTCCCATTTGGTTGGCTGGCTTTGAATAGAAACTGAATGTTATGGACGAGATATGTAAGTGCTTGCATTTCTGTCTGAAGATACACGAGACAAATGTTTCAAGGATGGCCTTTTGTTAGGTATTATTTGCCTCGATTTAAAGTATACATTTTGAGATAATAATTAGAAGTAAGGTTTTGGAGTGGCCACTTACATTTAAAAGTACTTTAGCCTTTAGAATTTTAATGTAAACGTAAAAGTGTAACTATTACAGAAATGACGTTAAATATTTCCCTAGCAACTTTTAATATAAACTTCATTATTATACAATTTTAAACCAGCGCTACATTTCCTATCCAAACCTCAACCAAAATACAAAATTCGACGCACCACACAAATTAATTATTAATTAAAAGTTGAACTTTACAGCGCAGTAAAAAAAGATTAACCGGAATAACATAACCAAATTCTAATCGGTCACGAACTTCTGAATTAAATTCGTTAACTGGTTCTGCCATGAATTCAAAGTATTATGTTATGCTCTAGGGGATACGACAGGGTGGTTTCGACGCTTCCCCATAAAACTAATTTAAACTTTCACCAGACTATAACAGATAAAACAAACTATGGGTTGACATTATCATAAGGGAAACAGGTGAGTTTTGAAGGAGGTTCCAATGTTTGAAAGATAAGGTGAATATTAAACTTTGTACATTATTGCTGCAGTGGAGAACATTATTTAAGTTATGTCTCTACTGCAGTGTGTTAGCCTTTTTGGTGTGTTACAGATACTTCTATAAATAACACACAAAGCAAATAATGAGGACCCGCGAAGGGTCTTAGATTTATATCTTTATTTCATGTTCGTGAATACCTACGATATTTAGTGGAAATAGTAACAATAATATAGTCGTCATTTAACGACAAAAACAATCTTCATCAAATAAAAAAAAAACAAAATTCGGCTTTTTTACCCTGGTAAAACATTCGGAAGGCCTTCTAACGAGCATCAGAGTGAAAAATTATATTTGTTTATCCAAGCATAATGAGCCTTTCATATAAGTTTTGTATACATATATGTTCCATCCCATCTGTATTTAAGATCATGGGGGAATTTATGATCAAAGAAAATTATTTACCCTTACCTAACTTTTTAACCAAATAAATTATACAACCCAAAAAGCACCTAATTCGGTTATTCTAATATTTAATATTATTAAAGGTAAAACGAGCATAATATCAATAACTTACACATTAAGAATTACGATATGTATTTTCCATTATCCAAATTTATAGATTACAGTGTTAATAAATTAAATTTTAATTACAATTAACTGTTTATTGGGCTTATTAACGAACGTTTACTATGAACAGAATTCTCCACACGCAGAATTTTAATGAACCTATAAAATATGTAGGTACGTTATATAAGGACACTAAAGAATAAATTATTGATACGATAAAATCTAGGAAATGGAGGAATCGGTTTTCCGTATTCGTTATTATCATCCACTTCAATATTTATGCTAGAGGAAACTCAAGTTGCTCGGTCCGAGAAAAACATGCTTGATTTTATATTAAAATTCAACAATGCTATGTCTGAACTAGGGAAAGGTTTGGACGAGATAATTGCTCGGTTTAAGCCTTTGTTTAAACTTAAGTGGGGGAATAATTATAACATATTATTTTATGTTATGATATGTTTATATAGGGAGCAATATTTGAAACGAAAATAATTCTTAAAATAACGAAACTAAATTTTGATCATGCATTATTTTTAGTTTTATTATTTTGAACCTATGCTTTTATGAGATGAGTAGGTACAATTACATAAGATTTAGATGTACCCACTATCAATTAGTAAGCAGTATATAAATATAGCTATTGGGTGAATATATCAACTCAAAGGTAGAAGAAGCTACCTCGCTCATTCCAAAACAAATTTGTAACTTGTAGCTGACAATACCTTTAAAATGTTACCTCTACCGTGTTTATTTAGTCCATGTTTTGTGTAGTAAACTAGCAGAAAATCGCTTGTTTAATCTTTATAAGGTTTAAATACGGTAGTTGCTTAATTGCTACAAGAGTGCAGCTTTAACTTTGTGCAAATTTAGTCGAAAACAATCTGTAAACAACGTTAAACCATTTACACGAAGTGTAGCTAACACCGTAAAAACACGGTGTAGAGAAATGAAATATATACACATAAAGTAAAGGTTCAAATTCCCAAGGTTTATTTTATAATAATGGGGTATTTTTTTTAAATATTGTTTTTTGAGTTTTTCTTTTTACCCTTCTCCAGATTAACTAGGGTCAGCTCACAATCTTACCAAGTAATATATAGATCGAGTGCATGTTTTATCGTCCATAGCCCAATTATATAACCTAACTCAGTTTTTGTCAAGAAGACTGGTTGACAAAATAGTAGTGAATTTAAACCCTTGATTTTCAAGCCACAGCGGGGTATCCGTCATCCATTCTCAGAGCAACCGCAGATCAATCTGTATCATCAGCCATTAATTCTTCTTTTAACTAAGGTTCCCCATCAAATGTTTAAACCTAGTCGGTACTTGCTGAGGCTATAGAGAACACTCTTATAAAATAACCTATCTTTATAAATCAAAATCGGAATTGATGTGGTACTATAAAAAGCAGTTCCAATAAATATTTAACTGTAAACCGAACAAATTTTATAGATTATTTCACGGTTTATTAAACTTTAATATGTTACCGACGTAGCGAATACTTCACAACGCTTATGGTCGAGACTTAAGTTTGACAATTTAAACGGAACACCGCAGTTTCTATGCGGTGTTGTATTTTATGGGCGTTAGTTATTAAACAATACTATTTATGTGATTTAATATTGTACTGTTCTTGTTTACTTAACGTAAGTTTTAGAATAATGACATGGATGCAATGCTAAGTAACGTGCTCGGTTATTTTATTTAAATTAGTAACGCTCTTTCTTCTTTCTCTATTTCTTGAACATTAACTAGCCATATATAAACAGCCTGAATTATTCAGAACTCTTCATTAAAAAAAAACAACATTTACTTACATAATAATATAATAATACATCTCTATAAGCAATATCTTAAAAACTGCCAGCACGGCTATGATTATTTAAGTTTTTTTTTTTACATAAGAAACAATATTTCTTTGAACTGCATAATTTGGTATTCTTGCAAAAACCAAAATTGTTTCCCTCATCTACAAACCCCACTTTTACATAATTTATATTAGCTTATAATAATATAGCCACGAATCCTAACCATTTTTTTCTTTGCAGCTGATTCCGGTACCGAATCTCCTCAAGACCACACAACATTAGACATCTCCTCTCGTCACTTCAGAGCGGAGTTTCTTCAGGAATGGCAGGGATCGCCAGATGCACCGTACTTCGATCCCAGTACGCCAAGAAATATAACGGGCCTAGTAGGCCACCCTGTGAGACTCCTGTGCAGGGTCAAGAACTTGCAAAATAGAACTGTAAGTAGTTTGGTTTAGGTTAATTTTAGCGTGACATAAAAAGCTTTGCTTAAGTATCTACTTATTGCAAAAGAAACGCACCATAATTCGATACCAGCACACCAAGAAATATAACGGGCCTGGTGGGCCACCCTGTGAGACTCCTGTGCAGAGTCAAGAACTTGCAAAATAGAACCGTAAGTAGTTGTGTTTTGGTTGATTTTAGCGTGGCTTTATAGAAGGGTTTGTTCAAATATCTACTCATTGCAAAATAGAACTGTAAGTAGTTGTGTTTAGGTTGATTTTTGTGTAACATAGTTAAAAATTTTGCAATAACTAAAAGACCTGTAATTCAGTTGTCAAGAATACGAGTACGTTAAATAAAATATTTCCGTTAAAACAAAAATATACTTGAAAACTCATGCTTTATTTTCCAAAGAAAAAACTTTACTGCAGCGCTGGCTTTTATGGCCAGTTTCGTTCGCTTTTAACTTATGCAATGTCGTAAAAAACACAACAACGCGTATTCACTTGTCGTCAATTTTAAAATTCACTGTAGCTTAAAACTTGAAACAACAGGAGCGAGGAACGTTTTCTACGTAGCTCGAACAAAATGAATCGATTCACTTTGTGACTTAAGTAGTATAGGTAGGTAGGTACACTTGTAAGTATTCGATGTGTTCAATATCTTTATATAGAATAGCTAAAGAACTTGGTAATTATGTCTGTTGTGCTATTATGTACTATATCTTTCTATTTACACCATGAATGTCTTTAAAAATACATGCAAGAAAAATAACTATCTGTTAGTAAATAAAGGTTGTTTTATCCCATATTTACCACTATACTCGTAGCTTAGCCACGATTTAGTTAAACGTTTTCTGTTATTTTTCCTTTATTCTAAGCACAACATCCAGAATATTCAAGCAGATTCTGATATCCTCTATAATAATACGGTTCTCACGATAGATCCCTTCTGCGACGATCATAAAACTCCTAAGTGTTACCGGCAGGCTTCATATTTACTCTCAACTTCGGCTATTCGTTTCACCTCGGAAGTACGCACTTTACCGACATTGATAACCCCCAGTAAAACGCTTAGACGATCCATTACAACGAATTCTTAAAAAATGCCTTGGGCTTTTAAGTGGTATTTTTTCTTTAATGCTACTGGAAAAAATACCTTGGTGGAGTCTGTGTCTGGATTTTTATGATTGTCATTTACGCTCATGAGAGTTGAAATATTCAAATATATAGATTTTTGCAGGTACATAATTACAGGTAAGGTATTAATGTTCAAAATTTTGTGATCCTCTTATTCAAAAATCCTAATCAAAATTATTTCTCAAGCAATTTCTGCAAATAACAAGGAACAAAAAATCTATGAGGTATTTTTCAACTTGGAGAAAAGTTGATCTGTTTTTTTGCTGTGGTCGAATGTTAAAGTGTCGGATAATTACGACTGACCAAAAAACCTATCTCTGCTTCACCCCGACTATTTTATAGATAGGTATAATATCTTATATTAAACTTTACATAGTAGCTGTTTGTAAACAACATTGAAACATTTTTACATTAACTTGTGAGACACAGACAGGTTGACACTTGAAACTTTTTAATGCAAGATGTCGTTCTACGCTTGAATGAGTTCAGTTGCATCGAAGTGTTGTTGAAGAGTAATATTCTTTAAGTAGTGGACTATAAACTTACTCTAGTCAGTCTTTTAGTTAAAAGTTGCTTGGAATAACCTATTACGCATTCCTGAATTTAGGACCCTTATGTAGGTGTAATCGCAATTAGTCTAATGGCAAATCATTTAATTTTGATCCGTACAAATAGATCAAATGCTTCGAGATTTAGGACAGTGTAATAAGCGCTTGAGGGGTCTTCAACTAAATTCTATTAGTATTCTGTCTTTGTAATTATTTATACCGTCTCTCGTATCATCATATCTTATAGAACATCTAAAAGCTCAAGATCTTCTAGTTAACTTACATTTATTAACAAACAAGTATCAGTTTGCTCTTTGCTCTCGAAATCAATACCTTCATTAATAATTTCGTCTTTGATAACTGAGAAAACATTTGTTATAAGGACCTCCTTTGAAATGTTAAGTTCGTTTATTTATGTTTCAGGATCTTTTGACGCCTTTGTCCTTTAAGTAACTTCTTGTGTTATAAGCTTATAGCGATCACTGTTATAATGCTAGCCTGTAACTATACATCAATTTATACTTTTTTTTCGGGGTTAAACTTACATGCTTTCAACCCACGCTCAGGGCACAGCGTCGGGACTTGCACCGACTAAAACACCCTGGTCGTCTCAGTCTAAGTCAGAGCCACGGGGTCGCTCTGCGCGGAGGCTTCGGTCCTAAACTGGACCCCTTCCAAGCGTAAGGTGCCCACCTTTCGCTCCTCCCGAGGACGATATATCGATACCTACGTTTGCTCAATGAAGGTTGCCAAATTTAGATGGCTAAAATTTAGCATTCTAAAGGTTGTTTTTTCCTAACTTATAAGATTTTGTTTTACGGTGGAAACTCTCTTGCCACTGAGGTCCGTCACTTGCCACAATAGTGGAAGTTCATAGGGATTTGTAGTAAACTCTTACTAAAAAAATGTTTAACTGCGTGCTTCTCACTTTACTATGTTTTGAGCAAAAAAATGATAGACATCTATTTTATTGACCATTTTAATTTGAAATTTTGTAAACTGTCTTTACACTGCATGTACTTTTCACCTATTTTAGGTAAGGTCAGTAATATATTTCTATAAAAGTACTTACAAATAAATTAAACATTTCACCTTGCAATTTGCATTTATACAAATAGATCAGAGAATTGCGATTTGCGTGTTCAACTGCTGTCAGTTGTTTTTGCAGTAAATGAAAGAAGTTTTACACAATCTTGCTTACTTAGCGAAGTATCAAGAATGCAAATGCAGTTTGTCTATGCTAATGAGCTAAGAAAGCAGTGAGGTAGCTAAATATATTATTCGGAGAAATTGTAAAACCAATTTTAGTTGTGTATAAGATAAAACTAAAAATTCACAAAATAGAAACTTTTTTTTTGTGTTCCGCTGGCATTAAGTTATTTTTGAATATTTTCGACTAATGTATTGTGTAGAAACTTGGGCTATTTAAGGAGTATTTTTATCATTTTTTGGGATAAAAAGAAATGTTTCGTTTTATTCGTGACTTTTATATTATGTTTGGTTCTGTAAATCCTTTGAATCGTATCTATGTGTGTCATCAAGCTTTTTCTTTTCTGTTGGAATAAAAGGCATAAAAGATAACGTATAAAAGGGTCTTTATGTTCATGTTCCTTTAATTCTTGGGTTTTGTATACTTGTTATCTTTGTTAATCGAAAGCCGGTTAAAAAAGTTTGAAGCCTGCTTCAATATTTACCCTACAAGGTAGCGGTTCGGTATTGTACTAACTTTCAATACTTTTGTTGATATTTTTAAACGAGAGAAAAAACGACGTTATGGTTTTTTTGTATTAAAGACAGTTTAATGTAAAAAGGTTTAATGAACAATATTACAATATGTGTATAATTTAAAGAAATAAAAAGCTGGAGAAACTATGAACTAACTAAAAAGTAAATTAATAAGGCTCAAAAATGTTAAATCTATAACGGTATATTATTAGAAAAAAATATAAAGTGTATGCTCAGTACGTAAACATCAGTAAAATTAAATGCATATTTAATTCCTTTACCCATCCAAGTTTAATTAAAATGATTACTTTTCATGTATATCGATAGGTACCTGCATTATATTAATTAAAATTAAACCTCATAATGGTTATTTCTCTGAATCATCAATATAATTTATTATGTATTCATACAGTGTACTCCTGTATTGCATAATTAAAAATTTGTAAAATGCGTTATAAATTCAACTGCTCAATAAACGTTAAAATGTCATATGGTCATTGTATTATGGTCGCTGTAATTATAGTACAAAACAGTTTAAAATATACGGTAAATGATCCAGGGATACTTAAAAAATACGAATATTGACGCACCAGAAACTAGGTGAAAGTCTAGGTATCATTTACTTGTATCAAGGCTAGCCATGCAACCGTGCTTTAAGTGGAAGTAAGGTAGTGGACTTTATACACTTGGCTTTAAGGTTGTTTTTTGTCCAGGTATCATGGGTCCGTCACCGCGACATCCACCTGCTGACGCTTGACCACGTACTCAAGCGAGCTCATTGTAAATTTGAGAGTGGACTCTATGCCCTTGACTTTACGGTTGCTTTTTGGCCAGGTGTCATGGGTACGGCACCGCGACATCCACCTGCTGACGGTGGGCCGCTACACGTACACGTCGGACCAGCGCTTCGAGGCGCAGCACAAGCCGCGCTCCGAGGAGTGGGCGCTGCGCATCCGCAGCCCGCAGCGCCGCGACTCCGGCCAATACGAGTGCCAGATATCCACCACGCCGCCTATAGGACATGCTGTCTTCCTTAATATTGTAGGTCAGTATATTTAGACTATTATGATGACTTATAAATATACTTTGTTCAATTTTTCAAGATACAAGTGAGCTTACACAAATACAAAAATAAACATAGAATTTTCCTTTACATGAGACTCCAAAGTAATAAAATATTCTATTTGAGGAATAAGGTCGCAGTGTTTCGAGCTTCTGCCCCACATATTTACCTCAAAGAAGTTTTATAATTCACTTCTTTTTAAACATTAACGATTTTAAAATTAATAGTAATAAATAACAACTCTTCATCACTTCATTTTTTTTTTATTCACTTCGTAGAAACAGCACCCTGTTTAATACATAATTTTCCAGGGAGCGATATACCCATTAGAACATTCTGTACTCACAATTTGGCCTGTTTTTATTTTGTGGGTCTGGCCTTGTAATAGTTAAACCCTATCAAGTAAAACAAACCTGACCAAAATTGAGTCGTTAATAAAATTCCACTCAAAGCCTCGACATAATCTACCCTGCTTTTCTTTAATTAAAACTTGGCTACAAAATAACTTTCCTGACTAAGTCACTTAGTTACTACCGGAGCTGTATGGAGTTTTGTCGTTTTGTCGCGGTCACTGCCTAGCTCGAACACTGCCTTTCATATATTTTAGTACATTTTTATGACAGACATTTCAAAGGTTACAACTGGTTTTAATTTAAGAACTTAGTTCTTGCTGTTGGCACTATCGCTTCTGCTCTATCCCTAACTTTTCTTTTAACTGTCACACGATTTTCACTTCTTTATTTTTTTGTTGAAATTTTTCTACCATACTAATATTTATTTGAGACCCGAAAGTATCTTTGTCTGCCGATGTGTTAAGCTATCAGTTCTAAACCACAGAACTGAATTTAATTTAGTTTCCTGTAACGTTGAATGACACAAAAGGACATGGACTGACATAATTTATGCTACAAAAATTTAAAGCCAAGTCATAAGCTAGCTATACAATAATTCCCGAACAATGTTCGTACATCGTTACTCAAATATCCATTACATAAACTTCGTGTACGTTGCCTTCTCGTTGTACAGCTTCTGTATTTACATAAAGGGCCTAAACAATCAGGACACAGGTATTTGTTGACTCCTACTCTGATTTCCACACGTCCTTCGTTTACCTAAACCAACAGACTAACAAACTGGAAGTGGTTAGTTATTTAAAATTGCCAGTTTTCTTGTTACTAGTTATAAATGTATGAGCCTTCCCAGAAACTTGGTAGAAGGCTTTAATCAAATCTTGAATTGGATTTAATTCTCTGAAATTGGCAACTCGGTGTGCTAGTAATTTGATCAATGGCTGTTCTTTCTGAATGAACGGAGGCCTTTATCTTGTAATTAAGAAAGCAGTAACAAGCTGATTTTATTCAGTAATAAAACTAATTCAATATATTATTTTCAAAAACTTTATACTAGAACTCAATTCTCATATCGGTTTCTTACTTACTGTTTTCTCCTTGTTTACTATAGAACCAGAAACCATTATATCCAGTGGGCCCGAGCTGTTCCTTCAAGCTGGTTCCACTATCAACTTGACCTGCACTGTACGTCACACTCCTGAACCACCCAGCTCCATTACATGGACTCATGGAGAACAGGTAATAATACAACCTTCTTCAAAAAATATCTTGACTTTTTCCAAAATTTGTCCAGATTGCAAATAAAAATGAATATCGGTCGAGAAAGTGGTTATGGTCAATGACTTAAAAGCAATCATCTCTTTCTAAATACCTTCACGGTAAATATTTATAGAAAAGTAAATCCAACGTTTTCAAAACATTAATTTTAATGAAAATGACCGCACAAATAAAAAGGAGTGCTTTCGGTGAAGTTAACATAAAAACATTGAATAACTCCGCTAATTCGTTTATAACAAAATTTGTCGAAAAAATCCTCTTTAGCCAGGATTAAGAGCCTTAAATCCCCGATGTATTCGGAATTGGGGACTCAATTCCGACGCAATCGATTTCATGGTTTGAAAGTGACTGCGTAATGAATGGGTTGTTGAACAAATTCGGCTCGTAATTACGTCAGCACGAGTTAGTTCGCGTTTTATATCTTAATATATTCAAACGTGTTTTTCAAATTACTGAAATTTTTGCGACATGTGCGAAATATAGATATTGGAATACAGGCTCAATATATTCGGTTCTGTTGTAAGTTAACTTTATCGTAACACAAATAAATATCTCAACAGTCTAGAATAAATTAATGCTTCTATCATAAATGTTCCACAACAAATAATTGCAATCGTGTGATAAACGCTTCCACGAATTAAGATGAATGTTTATTTTAAATTTGTATTTACATGTTTAAAAACAATAAACAAATATTCGATATAGTTAATACCAAATAATTACAAAACAGTAAACGATGATTTCTAGGAAACAAAACAGAATTACACGACTCCTAATAAAAGTTTGACCAACACGATTAATAATGAAAATATATTTGTTTTAGGTGATAAACTTCGACTCTGCTCGAGGTGGTATATCGCTGGTCACTGAAAAGGGCCTGAAGAGTACCAGTCGACTGCTAGTGCAGCGGGCGTCTGGATCAGATGCGGGCCTTTACACTTGTGGGCCCAATAACGCTCCCCCTGCGGTCACCAGAGTGCATGTGCTATCTGGTAAGTAATTATTAAATTTTGGACCCTAAACCTAAAGGAAGGCTTTTGAGTCAAAACTGTGACTTGATATAAAAAAAAAAAAAACAAAGGAAAATAATACCCAAATTCATAAATTCAATACTAAATTCGTGTGGGACAGTGTTAAACGCTTTAGTAAAATCGATTTATTCCTTTCATTCCACTTTTCGTTCAACACAGTCATTTTAAGTTTTAAACGGACCATAGTGCTAAATATTGTTCTTTTTGTTTTAGGTGAACATCCAGCAGCAATGCAACAAGGATGTGCAAAATCAAAATTAGATATAACAACCTCAATTTTATGTTGTTTGATAACACTGTACATATTAAGAAAACCTACGATTAGCAACCTACAGTTCGGCACTTGAATGTATAAATACAATTTAACGCGAATTGATGGAGCGAATCAATATTTCGTATTGTAATTTTATTGGTTGAGAACAAAGCAAGCGTGATTTGATTGGCAAACCTAAAAGGG
This sequence comes from Autographa gamma, assembly GCA_905146925.1. NCBI lineage: Eukaryota > Metazoa > Arthropoda > Insecta > Lepidoptera > Noctuidae > Autographa > Autographa gamma. The sequence continues at coordinate 9,453,789 of LR989856.1, read as the reverse complement.
ACGAGAAAAACCGTACTCTTTGGTGCTTAAAACAACTTTCTTTAAAAGCTTCAGCGACTTGAGGATAGATAAATTTACTGTCTTCACGGTATTTAATATCCTATCTGTTTTTATCAAGTTGCTCTGCAAAGTAATTTTATTTGGGCGATTTAACTACGTCAATAGGATCCTTACTTAACAAGCATTTATTGCCCACAAAACGCTTTGAAAATTGAAGTACTCAAATACTCCGAAATCAAGCATCAAAATGATATTTATGTTTCAGTCGGATTTGTAAATATTTATGTAAAGCTTTGTACATAATACAATACTGTAATTTTAATGAGGATATATCCTGAATAGCTAGTCTGACTGTATCATAACGAAAATATTTATAAAGTTGTAACAGTAAAAAGTGGGGCATCGTGGTACAAGCTCGTAAACATTAACAAACCTTATTATGTATGATAACGGACAGACAGCAAAACCCTTCTATCTCTATACTTAGGTTAGCTCTAGACAATTTAATTGACCAGATAAAACGGCGAGTTTAAATTACGATTATTACCACACTCAAGTTTTAAGGGATGATATTTTTACATAAAGATAAGGCTCACAGAGAGCGTATGGCCGGTTTGATAGTAAGTAGTCACCATCCCATAGCGATCCCAGCTTTAATGGAGGTCACGGATGCTTATGAAGGTTCCTAGGACTATATTGCACACTTTCGGAAAACATCAGACCGGATCGACGGACCCAAAAATATACAAGGCAGGATTGTGCGAGGGTATTCTTAAGGAGCTTAGATCCTTATTAACATATTTTATTTGCCATTTTTAGACGTCTAGAATACCAAAAAGTACTGAACATAATAAATTGGTGTTTTAATTTTCTCTAGAGACTATCCAGAAATTGAGAACTTATGGCGATGATTTGAAAACGTGTCGACGTTTTTAGGAAAATGTCTTGAATATCAATGATGTACTAATTTTAAATACTTTTGTAAAAGAGCAAGCCGTTTGCGTAAGTTTCTTCCTTCTTGTCACTTAACACATTTATCTCGGCAGTTAATTAGATGGCGTTGAATTGGGGGAGAATAATTAATGTAAATAGTCTGTAAATAAATTAACCCAAATTATTGTCCAATTTTAAATAAATAGATACAAATATAATACTATGAATAATGAACGTCAACGAAATAAAATTTGTTATAAATTACTGTTTTGTTTCATTTCGTAAACTAATTAACAATTAACTTATATTCCATGACAATGATGAGAAACCCGGTTTGAAAAAAAAATGTGCACTCTGAGTAAAATAAAGGTAAGAATTTCTTTCAGAAATTAATTAAGTAAAAATGGTTCCATAAAACCTGAGTAAAGTACAAAGTAACTCACATAACTTAATCAGCTACTTCATCGTTTTAATACTAAATTATCCAACTACTAATTTCTCTAGCAAACGGAAAAATGTTAGTAAGTACCAGAAGTCGTTACAATCTTATTAGAAACTACTTGAGAAGTAATTGAAGTTAGAATAGAAAATAAACTGACCTACAGAAAAAGACTTAACGTCCATTCTTTAAAAATGTTGTACTTCCATTCTTAAAGTAATGGCAGTGAGTAATAAAGAAAACTGTTCTGGACTTGAAAATAAATGAAGAGAGCAACTTGTAACATTTTAAATTTAAGTTATATTCTTACTTTGTTGGAACAAATGTGAGCTTAGAAACAGGCCAAGTGGTAAGTTTTCTACACGTACTTGCAGATGACAGAAACAATTCTTACCCACACGTTGGGAATGGTTAGGGCCAACATTTGAGTGATTGACAAATGTTTGTTACAAACATTCTGGTTGTACTTTAATATACGCTGTTGTGCTGCGTCTGTGTTACTTGAATGATTGTAAAATAGGAAAGTATGTACGGCAAAATGTATGGCACTTTTAGGAAGATATAAATATCATAAGATTCGAATTCAATTATGTAATACAGAAACAGCAAATCAGGATAATATTTATTCCAAGACGAAGTGTTCGTGCATGAGCGATTTATGCCAGTAACGATGAAAATAATAGTAAGGAAAACTTCTGAAGGATAGTATGAATAAATAAAGGAGAATAATATTATGTTTGCTCGAATTCTATATTTCTAAGAAAATCTGGCTCTTAGTATAATATGAATGAATTCTTAGAATGGTAATCATTGTTATGTATTTGTATGGATACTGAGGGCTTGCAAGAACCTATAGCTGTCTATTGTATGGTGCCTTTGACGATCTTAGTGTAACGGATTCTTAGAAGATTGAAAGGCTTCCTGTAACCAAGATCTAGGTTCGTAAGGATTCCTTTATAACCTGTTATAACATTTCAGAAAATGAAAGATAGATGGTTATATCTAAAGGAACATCAGATACATCATCACAAGAACAAAAAATAGCTTTCTTGTTTCTTTTACTTATGCTAACGCTAAAATCAAATGACATCATTGAAGAAGAAAATGTACTTTCTGTGGCTCTGCTGACTTATAATTTCTCCGAAATGACGTTCTTTATTTGGCCAACAGTACGTTTAACCTGTATTACATAAAGCGGGTCTTACTAAAATACTACGAAAATAGCTCCTCAAATAGATTGGAATCGCATTTCCACCCTTTGTGGGGTTTATGGTATGCGCAGTCGTTATTTACCACTATCTCATTCATTAATTTCCTGTATTCATCCTTTGTTGATACTAAATCGTGGATTATTCGATGTTGCTTATTTGTATCAAGTTTTAACCAACTTCAAAAAGAGGAGGTATCTAAATGTTGTCAATAAGATTTAAAAATGATGGACGAAAATTTAAATTTGGTTTTTCAATCAAGTAATTTCTCTTTCCACGTTTGTGTAATATTAACTAAGTCATTGATGTCACAAATAGAACAGCAATTTGCCTATTTTTCGACCTGATCCTGAAACAAAAAGGATGTCTATACTTCTGTATTATTGACTAAAAAGACTCCCCATTGTACCACTCCATGTCCCCAAGGTAGAGAAAATACATGACCAGTTTCTTTGTCAAAATATATTATGAAAATCAGTTTTCACATTAAAACTCGAAAATATAAAACCCCTACTCTTACATAAGGTTAAGATCTCCGTTTACGCGTCTTTATAGAACTTATATAATAGGTATATTGATAAAACCCCGCCTGTACTTATTCTGTCGCCGCCGTGACATTGAGCTATTGTTCATCGTAATGGAAGGATCTGCTTGTCAGCTATATTTAAGGCGCTATGTGTGTCACGTTATTATGTAAAACATTTTGTAAATGAATATTGTTTTTTTGAACCACATTTTTTTAAGGTAAGTATGTATCTAAAATGATATATTGATATATAAATAGCACTTAATATTTATAATCGTTTGAGTAGGGACTGCTTCTTAATCTATTTAGATAAAATGTCCAACATTTTAGATGTACAAGTAGAACTAGGTACCTAGAACATGCAGGATTGCGAAAATACAAATCGAGAAAAAAGCAAGATATGACGGGCCTCTTGGTCTAGCGGTTCGTGACCCTGGCTGCTATACCGGAGGCCGTGGGTTCGATTCCCACTCAGGACAAATGTTTGTGTGATGAGCACGATCATTTGTTCTGGTCTGGGTGTAATTTATCTATAATATGTATATATTTAGAAATATATAAGTATGTTTATCAGTTGTCTGGTTACCATAACACAAGCTCTTTTAGAGCTTAGCTTGAGATCAGATTACTGTGTGTGAATTGTCCAGGAATATTTATTTATTTATTAATATTTATTTTTAAATATTTTAGCAATTTTAGCAATATTTTAGCAATTTTTAATTATTTTAACAAATGAGGTATCAAGGCAAAATGGTCTTCTGCTTTCCTTTTAATAAAGCAGCATCCTGTTATTTATAGAGTTGTCTAATAGCATACCAAACTACAAACCTTAAGGGCTTTATTTAAATATTTAAACGTAATTAATTACACTTACTTTTGGGCCCGAAACAGGCCTTAATGAGCTCTCAGAATAATTTATTTTACAAAACGATTTGTTAGTATTAAGTGTACACCGTCTTTTATAGAATGGATGCTTATTTTAGATTCCTTACAATGAAAACAATTGCTTTATTTCAAAAACAAAAAATATTACATTGGCAAGGAATAAACAAACTTATGTTAATTGGCGAACTCACGTTAATTTCTCAATTTTTATAAAGATTACTTCCAGTGTAGTACTACAAAAATCTGCTTAAATAGATACTACGGATTAATCTTCAAACGGTAAGATCTCGAGACACGCAAAACTTATATTGCGTAGTTCGAAATACGAATAATTGATTATATAAAATATCATGAAGGTAGAATGACAAAAATCTACTGTCAAGACGCACACAACCTCAGTCTGCCCGTGACCGCGACGCCTGCAAAGGCGACAAAAACTAAAATCCAAATAAAATTTAGTATCTGTTTAAAAAAGTCGTAATTATGATTAGATTTTTGATACATTTTGCAATAGGTATTCCGCAATACCTAAGACTCGGTTACTAACCTAAACAAAGCCTACAGTTGAATATGAAACTCGGTGGTTAGTAGGTAGTCAATAACGTGTTCGCCACACGGAAATCTGCAATCGAAGCTAAGATTAAGACGTCAGAAGTGTCAGAACCAAGTTCCTGTAGTGAAATGTTTGTGCAGTGGAATTCATCCCTTCATCATTGAACTGACTGAAAGGCAGTATATGGTAAGTACTTACACATTCAATTAATATACTCAAGATTTGAAAACAGTGTGTTATTGTATTTTGTTATATAGGTATAGGTAATGATTTATGTATTAGTATCGTTTAATATACTAAAGATATAACGACATGTTAAGAAAGAAATTTGTAAAATAATTACAGACAACGGTTTAAAGTACTTAGAATATTTAGGTATCAATTTACGAAAACAAAAACTATGCATCCCAACATTCTAGTAACAAACATAAGTTAATATTATATTACATACAAACCTTGTTAAACAATTACAAAATAATAATATATTTGACAAGAAATTGAATGACCAACTATCAATAAAAAGCTATCTTAATAATGTATTATTCAGGTGTGAAGAATCCGAAATCCAGCAAACTAGTTACGTAAACTTCAATTATCAGTCGCTAACTAACATAAGTTCAAACCTAAAAAACCGACCAAAAAACCGACAAAGTCTGACACGAGCGAAGAAGACAGGGAAATAAAAATAAGAATCGTTTAGTTCCCGGCACGAATCAACTTGGATTAGTAAAGTTTGATTTATTTAGTTAATTACTTGAGCTGAACCACCTTGGTTGCTCAATTATAATCTAGGTACTTAGATACTTTATTTCTTTGGATAGATAATGAATCTCGTTAGTGAAGTCAGAAGTTGTAACTAATTAGGCAAAGTATCTGATTTTGTTAAATTGACTTAGTTTATTAATTTGGAGATTAAATTAGTATTTATAACTTAGTTTAACAAGCTAAAAAGGTCTTATACATCATTATAATATTTGATAGTACAAACAGTAGTTGTTGGTCCCGGCTATCTTTGTTTGACTTTTGACAGTCGTTGAGTCATTGTTCTGACGACCAGTCAGTGAGACTGGTCGTCTGAATTGACTTGTCGAAGGTATACAATTAAAATGGGTTGTGTACTTGTGGAGGTACGATTTTGAGGCCTTAGGCAGACGCTTGATTGTTAAATGTGGTATTCAACTGAATCCAACAAGCCAGCAAGGCTTGGGAAAAGGCTGGACAGAAAACGGAAATTATGTTAATTTAGAATGCCAGAATTTAATCAATTCAATTATATCTAACATCACCAAAATCAATTTCGACACAAAAAGGAATTTTAAATAAAAAATATATTTCAAATGAAATTATCTGTAAGTAATGTTCTAAATAACATAAATCTATGAAGTCTTAAACAGTTTGATTTATATAGGCATAAAACCACGCCATCGGGGTTTGGTAAAGAATAAAATAAAAGGAAATGAAAAAAGGCAAGATAAATGAGCTCCAGTTTTTTCTTTAAACAAAAAATGAGTCTGACCGTTTTATATTAAATCTAGAGCTTCTAAACATCTGTTAACTGTGAAATATTTAGTTATTAGATGTTAGCGTATATGTACCCCAATACATAATAATATGATACTACTTATCAACTTCAGTAAAAAAACCATTTAACTTTCTTTGAGTGCCATTTTTACTTTTTTAACTTGTTTTTTATTTTATCCCCATCGTGACTTATTCAGTAGTATTCAAAGTATTTAATACCATAATTAAAAACTGTTTGCCTCCGGAAGGAACTTTATGGTTTTTAATCTTTCTGTGACTAAGTATAAAATGAGAAATAAATCGTTTTACCTTTATTCATAAAAGCAGCTATAAACACCTAATAAAAATCGCGAGACACATAATAAATTGAATCTAGGGGAAGCAATGCAAAGTAATTTCAGTGGCGATAGCCAATTCAGTCAAACCGGTAATAAACCCCTTTTGGAAGTTCCGAACCTCACATTAATTGTGCTAAAAACTTGACTTAAATTAATACTATAAGTAATTCTACTCCGTCTGCTGCAATTTGTCCTGGGACCTTTACAATTTAATTATACTCTTAGGATATTTGAATCTTCGAATTCAAACGAACTTCGAAAGTTCCATCTCTGTGATTTGGCAGAACAATATTACATAGATTGTGCCAACTAATTGGTAGAACTTAATTGAATTCAATTCGAATTGAGTGGCAGAAAGTAAGATACTTCCGGGAAAATTCGCAGAAATCTATAGATAGAGTAAGACTTTGTTACACGTAATGTTACTTTCATACATTTTTATCCTCTGCTCCAAATTGCTCGGGGCAACTAAGAATAAAAGTCAATAACTGTATGTGGATAGAATGATCCCAGAGGGTATTACTGTGAAAATTAACTTGTTCAAATAAAGAGCACTACATTGCGCAAGATATTCGCAATAACGAAGGAGCCAGAGAACGAATAATTATTTTTTCCCATTTCTGCGAAAAGGTTCATTTAAGTCCATGGTCACGTCGGCTCGGAATTCGTTACAAGTTTTTTCTTGGTCAGCAGAAATTAATTCACGTAATCGAAACCCACACGAACTTTATTCCGATTTAGTAAAAAGATAAAGTTATTTTTATTTAAACCATAATATCAATTTGATAGAATGGGTGTATAATTTAATTTTATTCACAGCAGAATTGAATTAAAATACAAGAAATTAAAAAATGTGTCACATACTAGAAACGCAAGCAGTCCGTTCAAGTCAGTCCAGTTGTCCAAGAACTGTTGCTTAGAAACAAAAAATATCCAAAATATTGAGAAAAGTTTCGAAGGTAAAGTTTCTGTTCAAATCTATACCATAACTCAAACATTCACCGGTTTAGAAAATAATGTGTTAAGTAAATACAATCCACACAACTTTTGAAATTAAATTCGATGTGGATAAAACAAAGCTATAGCAAATATATAATCTTAAGTCAACAGAAGTCCGTCAAAAATAATGTAATTGAATTTTTAATCTCTGATGGCATTAAATCAAAAGTTAGATACTTTTCTATTAAGTGGTAAGGGCAGAATGAAACGGAACGATAAAAGTAATCCGACTAACGTTATTCTGATTTACCATTTGCCTCTCCTGAAATATTCTTAGAGTAAATTGTAGCTTTCAAACGGATTAACCTGAAACAAGACAGGCTGGAAGCAACTTTTGCTAAGTCAATTTACGAGCGAAATTTCACGTCTTTCCACGAACCCGCACGTCGGCCTCAAAAATCTCGTTAAAACTTAACTTTCGAAGTTAACCGATACGTCAGCTGTTGTAACAAAATATTTTGGCTCTGGCGTTCCAGATGCTATGCTGGATGAATCTATTGAGCTATTCCACGCGATGTGCTGCCAATATCCAAATTGATTTCTCTATTAGCCCCACGTTGCAGGGTTCAGATTGTTTGCATACCAGAAACTGTCCGTGCGTCAGGCTTACCCAAGCCTGATCCTGATATTGATTTACGTATTTATTGTTACCTACAGCCAGGTAAAAATAAAAAAAAAACCCTTTTAAAATCCCCTAACGCACAGACAATCTCAGTATTACTTTACACAACGGTTTTATTTACCATTGAATGAAACCTTCGCAATTTACCAAAAAATATAAAAGGTTATCCGTAGCTATTGTTGTAACAAACAAAAATATTCCTCATTATTACTTTTGTGCGAACAGCCGTAAGAAAAGGGAAAGAAACAGGGATGTACCACACATTTATTATACTTGACTTTTTTATCTGCTATAGCAGCAGTAACAGCCTCATTTCGTTTCATTAAATATTCCGCTTTCGTATCTTCGCTTATTAGTTGTTCTTTATATGTTATTCCTTGCGCAAACATGTCCATATCTAAACAATAAGAATCTTTGTAGGGCGAGACATAAAACATACATATATTTCTCTCTGAATTATTTCCCTTTAATTAAAACCTTATCAGCGTTCGCAGTCACGTCAAGCTAAATTTTCGAGGGGAAAGGGAATTGCTTGTTTTCATTGCAGAGTTCCGTAATTAGTGAAATAAAAGCCGATTCGTAAACTTAACAACAACTTGATTCGGATGACAGAAAGTTTTCACTGAAAATTGTTTTTGAATGTAACCTTGTAAATTTTAAAGAATGGTTGAATCATTTTTTTTTCTAAATTCGCGGTATTTACAAAAATTAAGGACATATTTTTGTTTTATTAAGAATTTTTATTTGTTCTTTCTTTCTTTCTTAATATTTATTATTTATTTTGAAATAATTATTTTTAGTACAGTTTTTAAAGTCCCGATAGAGTAGGTAGCTATAAATAGACCACAATCAGAAAATTTCAGGATACTTCGAAATATTTACGACAGACATTACCTAAAACGTAATGAAAGGATTAAGTTATCAACCTTCTAACAATTTCGCTTAAGCCATCAGACATCTACTGATATTTTAAGGAAGTTTACGAACCAGTTTCCTCAAAATAAGTCTTCGGGTTTATTTGGTTGTGCGGCAATAACTTCGACAACTCAATGCCCGTGGTCCGCAAAAAGTATTTTCAGTTAGAGAAGCGAATTCAATCAAAATAAAAGCAATTTATTTACTTTGTTTAATTCTAATTTATCTGCAAAAGTACTAAGTAGGTACTATACTTGTTGTTTGTAACATGTATCTAATTGAAGACGAGAGTCTATATTTCTAAGTATTAACTATTTTTAACTTTAGGGGATTTTCCATCAAGCTGGAAAATTGAATCAAAATAAGACGAAAAATAAAGCCTTTAACGTAAAAATACCTATCAAATAATTTGCGATGAAAACACACGCACACTTAAAGTACTTCAACGACTTTAGCTGAAAACTTTCCTCCGACCTCTTGTCCAATAAAACAAAGCAGTTCAATACAATAGAGTTATTATTTTGCGCAGTACTTCACTTGGTCAACTTCATAAGTTTATCCAAACATATAACAATTAAAACTTCTGACTTACAAGTTTCTATACAAAAAACTACGTCGCCAAAAACTATATGGTTTGGCAATCAAAACTTACGAAATCGTTTTTTTTTTCTTTGTCACGTATTTCTTCAACTAATGATGGGTAGGTCTTTTGTGCAGCCATAATAGCTTCAGTCGTGTTTCCTTTTACCTTTTCTGATGAGTTCAGGTGAAGTTACAAATCTTTGATCCCACCGTGTAAAGACATGAAACCGTGCGTGTGATTGGCCAGGATTTAAAAGGGAACACATAACAATCCTTATATCAAACACAATAAAATGACGTCCCTTTCAGTATTTTTTCTTAGATCATGCCCGTACTTTAGTTAAGCTTTTTTTAATCCCAGTGAATAGGAGCGAGACTTTTGACTTCTCGTAAAAAGGGAAATATAAACTAAATGTACACATACGTCAAATTTATAAATAGAAATGTATATCTGATTTGTTTTATTTATATGGTGATTTGACTTTGCAACCTTGAGAAAAACTCTAAACCCAGTCTCAATCAAGATAGCGTTCAAAATTGTCTGTTAAAAATTGCGTGTCGATAGAGTATTAATTTCTTTTGTGACATGTTTGTTTTGTACATAAGCAACCTAGTTTTTGGCATCCAGAGCCAGGGTAAATTTAGATGACCTCCTGAGGTTCATTTCAAATAGCACATTTTTTAGTCTGCATGCATCATATGCAGTGTAAAAAAAAGGTTTTCGCTGACTTGATCTCAGAAGAGAAGGTGACCCAGAGTCTTATGGCAGAAAATAGCTAAAACAAAGAAGTCTGAAAGCTCGAAGAGGCCTAACAGTGGGACACAAAACCAGGCTTCATAAAAATCTTCCATACCTCACAATCGACTTCAGTATTTTGTTGTTTGCATGAACAATTCCCACGTGACAATTTAGCATGTCACAATACGCAGCCGGTCGGCCGTGTCTAATGGTCGACGAGGAGGGGATTATGCGTCAGTCTGAAATCCGTTTGAGCGGGTCTACAGTAGCTTAGTTACGTGAGGGTGCTATGATTTCGCTGGTTAGTTCGCAAGGATTACCTACAAATACGTGGATGTGGAATATTTAGCAGTTTATTAGGTAAAGTGGAGGGGTTAGCTGCAATGGTTAAGTAGGTAGAAAATATGACTATGAAATGTACCTGCGCTTATCCTTTATGAACCCTTTGCATTATTAAGATTTTATTTAATATCATTCTAAGCTAAGCGTTAATAAAACAGGATTCGTTTTCCTCTATACCTATTTTGTTTTCTTACTCTTTTTTGACGGTCTACGCATTTATTGAAGACGCTGATTCACACTCAAATACCAAAACGGACCTTTCTTCGCCAGACAACTTGCAAATGAAAAAAATATCCTTTCTCACAAATCTACTCTTGACACACAGTACATTCCAATCATTTATCACTCTATTTGTTAAATACTATCTAACAGCCCCCAATCGTTTGTAGAAAAGGGAGATCGGGGTAAAGTCAACTGGTTCGCTACACGGAGCGGCCAGCCGGATCTAATCGTCGCGCCCTCGCCAGCAACGCGACAGACCCTGAAAATCGTTCGAGTGAATCTATCTTCTAACTATCAGTGTGGTAATATGGATTTATGGGACTCCAATTGTGTCTGCGGCCTGTTTATCTCCTCGCTTATCTTTAACAGGATTAGCTGGTTTGTACAGAGCTTAAAAGCCTGTTGTCAGATCTCGAGGTTTATTTATAACATCCCTTTCGGTTCTTTCAACTCATTCCACTTAATCAGTTTACTGAAATGTATGAAACTGTTATAAATATTTATATTTCCTGTCCGAACCGCAGAATGTTGAAATTAAGCGTCTATTCAGTGCAGTTCTGACTTTTATTTGTATTTAAGAGCTGAAAATTTGTGAAAACTGTTTTACTGCGAGTTTTATAGTAATACGATAAACATTTGAAAGCAAATAAATAATATATGCTTTTAGAGTCAACGACCTTATTGTGATATTGACGAAAGTAAAAATAAAAGCAATTTTATCTAAAAGGCAACGTCTTTATGGGCTTTATTTTTTATTCATAATAAAATAAACTACCAAAATAGTATACAGTAACATTTTATTTTCAGAATAATATGTTTGCTTTCAACTATTTTTAAAATTATGCATACTTTCATAAATGTAACAGAAAATTTATAAATTGAGTACATAAAAAAAACACTTTACTAGTCAACTTTTATTTGCCTAAAAGTGTTTGGATAAATTGCCATGAAAAACGGTTTCTAGTAAGAGAATATTTCAATTCACGTTTTAAGGATACATATGTTTAAAATTACATTCCACGTATTTACTAAACTCCCTATGCAGGTATAATCTAAAATTCAAAATTGGGAACACTTCAAAATTCATTCCTTGGCTGGTCAGTAAGGGGCCATTCAAAAAGGTCTTTCACAGAACAAGCCCTGGACCAAAACTCCAACCAGTAAGTACTGTCGCAAAGACAATGCGGTCGACCACAATATACGATACAGTCACCATCAAAACTTCCCGCAATTTCGGCACAGACGCTTAATAAAGTATTACTCTACTTTGCACCCTAAGTGAAGTTTAAATCTGTTTTAGATGATAATAGCTATTAGTAAGTTTTCTCGCTTATATTGATCTGTTCTTTGTTCTAGCGGTATTTAGGTCGGAAGAACGCGGGTGTAATCTGGGGAGGACATTCGGTAACAATAGACCTTTTTGTTTAACGGGCTATAAGAAACACAATAAGGTAGAGTAACTGTAAATACGAATGTTTGAGATAAAAGATATTAGAAAAGAGTTATCTTGTATTACTTGAGTAAAGAGGGTTATTAAAAGCTAAATGGGGAGGTAGGTATTTTGTTTGCATTTACTAAAAGCTTACATAAGGGTAGTATTTTCTTTGTAAGCATAAATATATAATCAGTTTACAAACGCTGAAGGTCGTTTCTTGTGTTTTTTAGTTATATTGAGTTTTTTTTTTTTCTTTATAATTCATAAGCATCCCTGAAAATTCTAAACATAGTTGCTTATTCGGTTATTTTCATTCGTTTCTCTTATCTATAGGTGTAAGGTTCGTACAAATATTAACTGGAACAACACAAGTTCGACGTTCCACGTACGAATTCGAACTCCTTACGTAACCCATTAAAACAATATTGTTGTCGAATTCCGAATTCAAAACTCAATTAGCCGAAACTAGTCTTACAGCACTTTATCTCGTCTATATCTGGGGGCCTAAAGTGGTCGTTTTGCAGAATCATAACATTTAATAAAAGTTAAAGTACTATTTCTTCACCTACTTAAGTCCTGTTCCTGTAAATTTATCGGATTAAAAATGTATGCAATAATTATTTATTTATTTATTTATTATACTTTGGAAGACTTACAGCTAAGATAAAACTTAATAAAACAAACAATCATAGTTGAAAGATAGCCAATTACAAGTCTTCACTTGTAGTAGTATTGTAAATTTTAAGATGTTAAGATGAGAGCACACAAACAGTTACATGATGTATTGATTATAGGTTACATATAAAGGTCAATTATTTTTTAAAAACCATTTGATTAACAACAAAGGGAGAAAAGGAGAAACCAAAAGGGGAACATATGTAGATAATCATTTAAAAAATTGGATGCTCAGACACCTTCTGGCTGACGTCACACTGGTCGTAAAAGGATCCAAATCGTACTGCGTTATGTTCATCTTCCTTATAGGTTGTCTTTGTGTTTAATACAAAACCTCTTTTGGTTGTATTTGCATAAACGAGTAACAAATTATCTAACATCCCATACTACTAATTAAATGCTTGAATATTCGTAAGATAAACAATAATAATTTAATTACCAAGTTCAGCTAGTTACCTCTTTCACATTTTTCTAAGGATAATAATAATAAAATGAAATTAAACCTATTTCCACTGCTTAAAGATGTGAATTCACAATATGATTCATCAAATCCACCATTTTAGCGGCCAAGTCCCCATCAATTTCAGCCGTTTCATTACTTCGGATATTGTTTGGTTACTCAAGAAAACACTTGACCAATAATCAAAGTTATCGAGACCCTAAATTTAATCCTTTGCAACCGCACGAGCCTTGAGATAAATAAATTGAGTTTGTAAGTCTTGGAACACTTGATGGGAAGGGCATTTGAGGTCAAATGCGGATAAGATTGTGTTGGTACAAAAGTTTTGGAGGTAATCTAAAATGTTGTTTGTTCTTAATAATGAGGTGTCTGAGGTTTTTTCTTGTTTGATAAACGTGGACTCGTGTAACAATGTTTTTGCGCTTATATTTTGAGTATTTCCATATAAATCAGTATAATTTCTTTTTATAATTTACAACTCAGTTCAATTGCAATAATCAATTTCGAGCTATAGAGATGGAAAATCAATCTTTATAATGCATTAATTTTTCGTCGCAAATAAACTGTGTGCAAAATAATTAAAATAAATTAAATTAAGCTTTGGAAAAATACTTTATTTATTTTAAATCAACATACTAACAAGATAAATAAGATGGTTTCTATTTAAATTAATCAGTAACCTATTTAAAAAGGGGAGAAGAGAGCTAAATATAAACTGTCCAACAATGTCTCCCTTTCCCTCCATTCTCAGCTGCTGATCATCAGAGGCTAAATATAATGATGTGCAAAGCAATATATGACCAAGGCGTTATTGGGTTTTCTATGAAATTCTCAGTAGCAGGTCGGAGTTTGGATTTGTGCCCGGTAAGTGGCAATAGGCTCGCCCTCTATTACATGGGACCTAAACATATCGGCGAACTGTGGGTGCATTGGAGGTACCAATGCACCCACAGTTCGCCGATATGTTTGCCAAACCCTTCGGGGATATAGGCGTGATGATATGTATGTTAATGCAAAGCAGACAGCTTTTGATTCAAATCGTATATAATTTTGTTTTCATATGTTTATAAAAAAATCTACATCCCTTGTAACCTTGACTTAAAGTACAAAACTAAAAAAACTTGCCCAATTTTTGCCGTCATACGAGAAAGAATAAGCGTCTTGTCAAATGACGGCTTCCAAAAATGTCCGTTTTACATTTCTCAAAGCGTGGAAACTTGGTTGATATCTACGAGTATATAGCTGTATGGCTATATAGCTGTTCCGTCGGTAATTTGTACTGGCGAGGCAGATAAATTGAGCCCTCCCGGTTTGAGGACAACGGTTGTGGAATAAACTAGTAAGGTTGAGAGTGAGGTGATTTATTTTCTTCTTGAATTGCGTAAGGGTTTGCCTTTAAGGTGTACTCGTATGATGGTGAGGGATTACAGCTATGATTATCGTCTGGATTGAATTTATTTTGGTAACTTGTTTAGTGTCGAATAGGTGACTTGAGTTTTAGTTTCATAAACTTTTTTTTGCTTGTATTTTACCATATAGGTACATTGCGGCCGACGTAACTTGGCGCGTCTAAAAAGAGGTGTGTTAGACAAGGACGGTGATATGTTTTAGGTTTTTTCAGACGTGCCAATGGTACCTATCTACCATCTTATCATGCGCTTGTTTATAGTTCGTTTATTATTGGCACTTATGTAAAATATGATGGCAATTCCACAAATTTTTGGCTTTTCACTATAAAATGATGGACATACAACTAGAAAATTTTAAATAAGACTGAGATAATAATAAGAGATAGCCCTAGGCAGTTTTACTAATCGTTATATTAATGTGTTTACTT
This sequence comes from Autographa gamma, assembly GCA_905146925.1. Lineage (NCBI taxonomy): Eukaryota > Metazoa > Arthropoda > Insecta > Lepidoptera > Noctuidae > Autographa > Autographa gamma. The sequence continues at coordinate 9,438,558 of LR989856.1, read as the reverse complement.
ATCATTGCCGGATACCTACCTCATTGCCACGTCTCCATATTGATCAAGTAAACGAGCTATTATCTATTAAGTCAAAAAAAAAAATAGCATATGACTCTCGCTTAGCCTTAGTCCTACCAGATATTAGCGGCAGAGACTGCGTGTCAGGTATTGGATTGATTCCAGTTCACCGGCCAGGAAATTAGGTAGGCTTTTACGAGGCATTATGAAAACGCTTCGAATGCCTCGTTGATGGCTAGCTAACGGCTATGCAGATTATCAGGTTGTAAAACTCTGTACTTTGAATGTCAACACAGAATGTATCTGGTGTTAATTTCGTAGTTTAGATCGTTGTGATTTTCGAAATAGTGTCTTGTACACGCACGTAGTATATTAAAATTATAATAAAGATTGATAATTAAAATAATGTTTTGTATCAGGAGTCGTCTTTTCCTTTTTTAATGTTGAAAATGTACTTTAATTAATAAAACAAAAATACTTTGCTATATGGTTTTATATGTATATGATTTATGTGTAAGTACATTATTTTTATAAATGCGGATACGACTTACACACCAAACAATTTATAGAAAGAATTATAAAAGTAATTATGCAAACTGTAACAGCTCATTATTCTAACACTAAATCAAACCACCTTCTATTCAATATACACACAAGTCCACTAAAAACAATGTCTCAATCGACCTCAAATCCTTCAACAGCACCCATAATTAATTTACAACCCAAAGTAGACCCGAAATACGTGTTTACTAATTAGACTTGTGTCCATATATAACCGCGACATCGATAACGCCAGTTGTTACTCGATTGGAAATTCCCAACACTAGCTCGGATTGATCACAACTTATCGATGGTGGTGTGGAATGGATTGGTCCTTTTGCATTCGTAGAAAATTACTTTCTTTTGTTTTTGCTATTTGTTTATTCAAAGTGATAAAACAGCTCATTTATAGATTTTTCCGTTATTTATTTTAATCATTTTTAAGCTACTTTAATAAGTCAGGTTCTCACTGCAAGTATATTTCATCATCATCATCATCCACAGCCCTTGTCCTCGCACTGCTGGGCATAGGCCTCCCCTTTTACGTGCTAGTATATTTACTACATGCCAATTATTTTATGTGATTTTTTTCGTCTCTTCCTTTAGGCTTAGTTTAAAAAAATACTTATGATAAATAAGTTGAAGAACATACAGCAAAAAAAAATAACACATTCACATGAAATAGATACAAAAGTGCTTATTACAGTTAGATTGCTTATGTTAAAAATTGTGAGAATTATTACCATATTATAATTAGAATGAATAATTCACTTTACAATCTACTCATAAATCATATATTAAGACGTCCTCGGTCTCCCAAGATAAATGTTTTATGCTCTGACCTTCCCAAAACGGTACCTCGTTTTTTCTGTCTGTACCTTTCTATAATTCATTATCTGGACTTGTCCTTAGAACGTTATTTATATTGTATGCTTGGAAATGTTTGATGGGATACTACCTCGTTGGCCTAGTGGTGCTAAGCGCGCCTTCTACGCTAGAGGTCTTGGGTTCGATTCCCAAGTCGACCAAGGTGTCATTGGGTTTTTCTATGAAATTCTCAGTAGCTGGTCGGAGTTTCGATTTATGCCCGGTTAGTGGCAATAGGCTCGCCCCCTATTCCATGGGACCTAAACATATCGGTGAACTGTGGGTGTACATTGCTACACCTCTGCCTAACCCTTCGGGGAAAAAGGCGTGATGATTGTTTTATGTTATGTTCTGGATACTGTGTTACCCAGTCAAATAGGTTCTGGAGGTCTGAGTGACTTGCTCCATAAAATACGGTATCCAGCTCAAGTTTCTTGCCGGCTCTTCTCCATAGAAAGGACACTTTAAAACCTAGCAACTACAGTCAGTAGATTTAACGTAACGTTTCTTAAGCGTCTGTTTTGGTTTATCAGAAATTTTGATTCTGATTTTTGAATCCGGTAAGATTGGTAGTGACACCAACATAGTGCTGAAAAGGCTTGGCAGATGATGCTGAGAAATGTTATAAGAACTCGAAGAACGTTGTCAGACTACTAGTTAATGTTTACCTAATATTACTTAGGTGCACTTTAGTGATTGTGCTATCTTTGTACTTATTTAGTTAATAAAATTGAGCCAATACATCATATTAGAAATGAAAGTCTTTTTTTACTTTTATTTTTAAAAATAAATTGAATGTCATTTTTACTTTATGTTTAAATTTATATTACTTCTAAAAATAAGTGTCAGATTTAAATAAAATCAACAGTAGAGTAAAATTGGATTCAATGAACATGCTTTTTCAGAGGTTATATGCTTACAAATGAATATTTAATTCGTGTCAATATTAATAGGATTTTTGGTATTTGTTTAGGCTTAAAAAAGGTACATTTAACGATAAACTCATATGATTTAGAATTTAATTAATAAAATAAACGTCAATTTGGATTATTATTTTAACGAAATGAAAACCAAAATTATGCTTGAACATAATATGATATTTACTAACTGCGTTTTGCGGTTTTACGCACGTGATTTATTTACAAAGACTTATTAGAACAAAAAGTTTTAATCCTATCTGTAATGCAAGTTGTAAGCTATCTAGATATATGTCAAACACCATCAACATCCATTTTTCTATCAAACAAACAATCATTCTTACATCCAGACAAATTATAACATTGATATTATTATTTTTAACATTAGTATGATTCTTTTAAAAAAAATGTAATTTTACCGTAAATATAATCTACGTTAAACTAGAGTGAGCTTACTGTTCATACTTGCTATACTATCGCTCTACTGCACTACCAATAACCGATAGAGGGAAATGCGATTTTCGGTATTGAATACGAAAACGACCACTTTCGATAAAGTTACAACGACTGGCGGCATCTCTATTTTCACGAAGAAAAATAAAAGCTATTCTCTTTTCAAATATTTGATTCGAAAGACTAAATTGTTTTGTATAGAATTACTTTGCACAAAACGAAACAACTTTAACATTTTGCTAGGTTTATTTCTTAACCAACATTTTTTTCGTGTTTATTGATCTACCTACCATAATTTACGCCAATTTCAGCTACGTGTCGGAACGTCGGGATTTAAAATCTAAATATAAACCGCGAAAAAATCCGTAAAAAGTAGTTTTATTTCAATGTCTAACATTCGCGTAAACCTAAGAAACCAATACGTAGTTTCTATTTATTTTCTAATATTTGCAAATTTCATGATGACAATATTATTTTCTATACAAACACTGTGTGTTCAAGTTTTCTACTGAAAAACTTGTTCTCAAAAAGTTTAAAAGAGCCTCTCTACATAGACATCTTTATAATACATATTCTGCGGAATTTCGGGCCCTTTAGTCTGACACAAATAAATGTCCGATCCATTGGTTATTTTTTGAATAACATTATCCTTAAACCGTACGCCTGAAATTCAAATCGTTAGCTCGACTGTGACGACCTACATAAAGTTTTGAATAGAAAATGAATTGTATTGTAAATTAAAATACTGTTACAAAGTACTTTTATAAAGCATTAATGTACACTAGCTTTATATAGCGGTTTATGTTTTAAACTCAATTATTTCATTAATTAATGGTTCATTGGTTTACATTTTGCATTTGTCGGTCTTATGATAAAGATTCAGACAATTAATTGTTTAATTTTAAAGAGAGATGATGATCTTCCTTCGTATTTTTTAATTCTTCTAAGAAAATCTTTAACTATATTAGGTCCTTATTCAGATAATTATGTTATTTTTAAAGTGTAGAAAAATAAGATTTTTGTATACGAGGTGTTTAATGTTACTAACGTCTTTTGTTCAAACTTCTAAATCCATGTCAGATAAAAAGTTACTGCGTATGAATTAGTAGACAACAAGTCCATCGACTATTAATTTCATCGTCACAATTTAATGTTATCGACATTCTTCTACAACAGCCTTGTAAAACACTAATACCTTTTAATAAGAGTCTATTAATTTCAGACTAGATCAAAACCTAGTATAGACTACCTACTTAGACAAACACTACCGCAGTGATACATTCTCATTCAAGTAATTCTTCTAATTATTTGAACACAGACAAATATTTCTTAACCCCGTATTGTTGATGGCAACGTGCCCAAAGCGAGCGATATTTCTCCATTAGCATGTGCTCAAAGTTATTCGCTGATATAGCCTTGTAAGGCTTCCACCAATCATTCTGAAGTCTTAGGCATATGGTGTTGAGTTTTACTTGATTTATAATACTTAGTACCAGTGTTAGTCTGAAGTAATTTCTATTTGTTACATGAAAATCGTTTCAATTGAATTTGTTATCTAGTAAGTATTAACATTTCTAAATAGGCTATTTTATTTTAGGAGTACCAAACACATAAGTCAGTTTAGTATAAATGCAGTTGATAAAAAAAAAAAAAAACATTAAAACAAAAAGAAGAACACAGAACTCATCTGCAAAAACCAAAAGAAATGAAGTACTTGCTCGTGATCGTCGCGGAAACTGATAAATGGACCTTGTGACAAACTTGCGGATCAGTTATAGCCACACTATATTTAATTTTGTGTCTGTTTATCTACTAATAAAAATAATTGGCGACCCTAAAATAACCAATGTAAAACTACGCTAGCATTGTTAGTATCTAAATATTGAACAAATTAAGTTCAATTGTCTAAAATAACAAGTAACAAATTAAGTAGACAAATGAATTTCGTTGTCAAAATGCATTTGTTGACCAACCTAATTTGAGCATACAAAATTCTGACAAAAAGCCAGTGCTAACGAACCACAATTGTTACAATAACACTGACCCATACATTCCATTTTTAACATAAGTAAATACTGAAAAGTCTATTCAGTAAAATGCTTTGATTTAATTGTCCGTAGAAGCAAAAAAGGCAATTTAAAAGGGGATTCGAGGGAAGCGTTACAGTCAAACTCCGTTAGGCTTTGAAAAATTTATTGCGATCACAAATAATCTTTTGCTCTGTTCCCTCCTACATTTTTTTAAATGTCTTCTACAAGACAAGTTAGTAAGGACAACGAATGGTCTATGCATGTTTCAAAGAGGCATAAATTACAATTAATTTGCCATTAACCTAAATGAAGCGGGAATACTTGCAAATACTTCAGTACATTACATTTGTTACTTTAAATGTACATACTTAAACGCAATAAAACTTAAATGAACTGTGATAAAATGAAAAACAGAAGAACACCTAAACCTGTATCTTCAAATGAATTTATATTAAAATTTAATTCGAATAATCCACTCTTTACATTATTTATGATTAATTTTCAGAAAAAAAGATCAATCAATAGCGAAAACCTCACAATTCGCATTTCACGTTATTTTTCGCGGCATGGAATTTTCTGAACGCTGCTATTGCTGTCATCACGTTATCAGCAAAGAGTTTCGGTTCCTCCATAGCCAGGAAATGACCATAATCATCAAGAACTGTGGAGTTCAACAGATTCGGGAACTTAAATTTGAGCATGGCTGGAGAATGATAGACCAGTTCGTCTTTACTGTGAACTGTCCATACAGGAACTTCAGTAGGAACTCTGAAAATGTAAAGAACATTATGTAATAAAGAAAATTAACGGGCCTTTCTTCAAAAGCTGCTAATCGTACTGCTACCTATATTATTTCGAAGCCAAGCTCTCACTCAAAGTCAACTTTTTTAACTTAGTACTTCTACTTTTGAAAACATTTCGTTTAATATGCGAATATACTAAAAAAAATACCTCAGCTTTGAAGAAGTCTTTATATTTTCATGATTGAGGAACATTTTTGGTAATAAATTCCTTTTTGGGACAGTTACTGACTTAATTATTAAACTTACCCAAACAATCCTCTTTGAACAGTATTCATATTGGAGGTTTCGGCATAAATCCTGATAGCGGTAGTATACGAGTTAGGTGCCCAGTAGAACATGAGGTTATCAATGAGCTCTTCTCGCGTAAAGAGTTCGTGTAATCCTCCATCACTTCTGCTGAGGTAGCTTCTTCTGCTTCCCGTTGAGAATGACTGCAGAATGTGTGCGAGGAGACCACTTGGAGAGTCTGACATGCCCACACCTGAAAAAGAATGTGTTGATAGTAGCTTGACAACAATATACGATATTTCCTACCAGAAATTCATACCGGTAATCAGAGCATACAAAAGCAAAACTCTAGTCAAATGACTCAAGAAAAAACAAAAGAAAAATATTAAGTACTAGCAATCTGTCTGTACAATGCCTTATCAATGGTACAAGAAACTTGCCGAAATATTATGCTTCTTTTATGGCCAAGTTCTTATCACAAACACTTATTACAAAACCGATGAGTAGAGAATCCAAATCAGTAACTTACCAAGCGTATCTGGTGTAGTAGCTTGAGCATGCAAAAATCCAGAAGTCTCAATGAGGAACTTCAAATTGCTAGTAATTGGGTACAGCCTGTCTGCCTGAGCTGGATCGACGACTAGGTTCTGTATTGCTGAACCGAACGATCCAAAGAACCAGAGGACGAAGGAAGCTGGGCTGAAGGATATGGCTAGGTTTGAGTGGTAACCTAACAGATCCTGGAAACAAAATGTGCATTAGAACTTACTTTACTGAGATACTTTACTGATATATAGATAGATAATGAGACCGAAGATTAAAACGTGATAAAGAAGGTAAATTATGCTATTTAGTATATAGTGCTATTTAGGACGACAAAATAATTAAAAACTTTTACCAAGTATTGAAATATGTGCAAATAAAAAGTGACGAAAAACATTATACAAGTTAGAAGTAAGAATTCTATTACTTAACGTATTCTTACCTCTGGATATAAAGTAGCAATGTTCTGTGCTATGAGGGCACCAAAGTCACCCCCTTGAGCGTAAAACTGTTTGAATCCAAGTCTGTGCATCAGATTTCTGAACACTGTTGCAATTTCTATGTGGCTCAGTCCAGGTCGAACTGCTCCCTGAAAAATATCAGAGAAAATATTCTATTTGATTTACGTGGGCAAAAGAGCTGCTGTAAGAAAGATTCTTTCAGAAATTAAGTAAATACACTAATCTTTGGTGCATAAAATAAAGTTTATAAGCGTCTACATAATATGATGTGATTAAAATCATTTAAGGCCATTTAAGGTTGTAAACTTTTCGTTATTTTGGAACAAATGCCACTATTTTTTTTTATCTTTTTTTCATATTTTACACTCAAAATAGAGACATAAAACTCTTACACTAGAAAATCCAAAACCAGGTAGACTTGGAACTATAACCTCGACGGCAAATCCTTTGCGTGCACACGCCGAAGTAAGAATAGGTATGGCCTCGTAAAACTCTCTGACAGAGCCTGGCCATCCGTGCATTAAGAGAAGAGGCACTACTGGGATATCACGAGGTACCTGAGAAGTTAATACCGGTTATATTATGATATCTATAAGATTCCATACCTAGCAGAATTTACTGAAATTATCTAGCTTGGGTAGTAAAATGGTGATTAAAGTTGAAACTGGTAAAAATTACTGGAATCCGAACCTAGTTTCAAGGCACTTTAAGTTAGGTAGACCCAAGTATACAAATAGAAGATTATTTTGATTTATAGGGCCTGTATAAATTACTAAAAAAAAGATCCAGCAAACTTCCCTTGTGAGCAAGTATCAACGAAGTACTTGAAAAGTATTTTATGATTTTCAACAAAAATATTAGTAGTTTCAGTTTATTAATACACAATTAAAACTAATATAAGAACAAACTCTAACTATACTAAAATTAAAACTTACATAAATAAAAACTAAACAGCGTCAAAGAACTCATCGTCATCCTTGTCAATGGCGGGGAAAGTGCCCAGAAGGCTGGCTGCATTGCCACGTTGAATGGCTATGCCGATTCTCTGTGCAAGGAACAAACCAGCCCTCTGATCACGAGTAGATTCTACCAAACGCTCTCTTAGTTTCAGTTGAAACTAAGAGAGGAAAAGTATATTTCATAACATACCTTCGGTTTAACCCATATGAAATGTATATCAAGCCCTTGAACGTTAGTAATGTACTGTGGGAACCTATTGAGGTACTTCTCACGTTTCTTGAAATTGTATCCGTTGGCCCAGTAGTCCATCCACTCGTCTAGAACATTCGTGTTGAAGCCGTACTCGAACCCAGTCCCTTGGAGTGGGGGTGAGACCGCGCGGCGGTTATTGATTCGTTCTTTTAGGTCATTTATCATCTGCAAATTATATGAATATAAATATCATATAAAATTACATGTCAAAAAGTTAGAATTTTTGTAGAGATTATTTTCTACTTATTTAATTATGACGCCTAGGTACTTTTTAAATTACATAATCATCTCCGATCCATTAAACACAGTTTTACATGCACAAAAAATCCAGTTCTTGGTGTATTTGGCTTCATAATTTTACCTATTTATGGTATAGGAGAGCAAATGCATGGAATTATGTGAAACTCCTAACCTTACATTGGAAATAAAGTAGGTGCTAAGTGAAGAACACTTACCTCTTTTGTAAATTTAATTTTGAATGGTCTGATTCCGGTGTTGTACGTTGACTTGGCTTCTATTGGACCCCACCATGGTTCCGAATCTGATACAGATGTCGTTGTATTACCAGTTTGACCGAAAACCAATACGATCAGTACAGAAAGAACAAAAATATTTAATATAATATTGTTATTCATCTTAGATTTTTTTTAGTCCCGATTAAAGTGGTATGTAGCCCATGAGCAGGCCTGTAGTACGGGCTGACATGGCAGTTGTTGTATCTTATATACCTATTCAATCCTTATTTATTCATCATATAGTTTGTCATTGTACAATACAGGTGGTTGTTAGATATTTTCAACTGAATTTACAACCAGTAAAGAAGAAAAACGAGACAAAAACAGGTACATTGATTTCATATAACATCAAAAATAGTTTTTATTTAATTCTGTAGTGTGTTCAATCCAAAGACTGTTCAATCCCTTATTATTCCCATTCATGAACTCTTTGTTTTATTAATTGTACTGATACCTGTGAATATTGAAATACAAATTAACCATAAAATTTGCTTTAATGTCTATTGATTGACACATCAAAGTGATTGATGTTGCAAATCGACCTAAAAACTGCTCTTCTTTTAGTTACCCAATGTAGAAATCAGCCTGTAGGTACCTACTAGATACATTAATTTCAGACACTTGTTTAAATAATTGTCTTTTAAAGAACTCAAAGAGGCTCCCATTTTAATTTAAAAAAATTAATTACCTATTTTTTTAAAAATATAATAGCTGTTCAATACTCAATACTCAAATTCTTTATTGCATTCCATAATGTGTACATATAGTTGATATGTTAAAACATCGTATCAATTATGGACCCTGTCGGGCACAGCAAAGTTTTATTAATTAATAGGAGAGAGGATGATGATGATGATGTTCTGAGACTGTTATCAATAACTTAATGAAGTTAGTGTTTTATTCAATGAATTATGACAAAATTCATTTTAGAGGACGTGCGTATTTTTATTTACTATTTTAAAAGAACTTCATTGAGCGAGTAAAAACAGATGTTTTGTATTTTATAACATTTTATTTTTAAATTTTTTGTTTATTCTTCTTGTTTGATCGAAAACAGACCACCACGCGTGACCTTGTCTGTTTTTTCGAGACGTTCTAGAAAACCCTTTAAAAAAATATATTTAAAAAGTCAATAGAAAACACAAGTTTTTTTTTTAAGATTATTTTGCTTATTTCACTAAATGCATAACACTGTATACTTCATAACGTTTTTTCCACAAACCCATCACGCAAGCTGTTTTGTAAGATATATTCATGTAACATCCTCAACATAAGCAGTAAAACTGAATGTTTCATACATACTCAAGTATAGCATCACATCCATCAATAAACTCGAATTGAAACCCTTCGAACCTATCCATCGGCGATATTATGTGCAAGAATTGAACGATTTTTTCATCGCCCCCAAAGAAAATGTATTCAACAAGCATATACTCGGCGACATGATAAATTATGTAATTTGCAACAGACTCCTGCCCGAGGCAGCCGCAAAAACGTGGTCTTAAATTGACTGCCAACCGAACACCACCGGAAAAATATCGGTGAATGTACGTGTATCGTTTTTTCTTTTATCTTTTATGGAAGATGATACTTCGGAGTTGCGAGGATATAATATATTTTCGATTCAATTATCTTGCGATAGCGAGGGTTGTATTAAGTGATGTGTTTTGTAGTGCCTGTATGGAATTTTGGCTTGTGTGCAACTAAATTTCCAAAAATAATAATCGGGAAGATCACAAAATTTCTTCTATTGGTGCTTCTGAAAATATTTAATCAACCACAGGTTCTTTATATACCAAAGAAAAGTTCAATATCTCGAATAAACACACTCAAATAAAAACTCTCAAATAAACATACTAGTACCTAATATACTAAAACCACAGCTAAACTACTTCAGAAATAATCAAAGCATTTTCGGTTGAAGTGCAAAGCAGAAATACGAGGAAAACAGTTACCCACTTACATAAAAAGCTCCTAACTTACCCTCCTTTACAAGACCTAAGGCCTGACCTAAAAAGGTCAACTAGCGACAAAAAAAATGGCGTCGAGAAAACGAATAGTCTGCCGAATATCCGAGTTTTACGTCCTACATTTTCTCGACAATCAGTAACCCCAATACGAACGCGGGAAGCAACAAATCAAACACATGTAAAGCCATTTACAGCATATAAAACTGATGGCTTCGAAACAAATAAAGTTTTACGATTTAACGTTTCGAAGGTTTGTTGCCATCCGAACTAACTATCGCTTATCTTGTATCGACGGATAGGGGATCAAAACGCATCCAACAATACTATTAGGTTTGTCAAGATTCAAGGATGCGTTTATAGGTAAGGTAACCCAAGATATTGAGGCGGATAAAATTTTACGGGTCTTCGTATGAAACGATTGTCGCAAAGTTTTAACAATGGGGCCTTCCTTATCCGGGCCCGGAGGACTCATAACCGGGGCCTCCGAGGAAATTATCAGTGTGTTGTGTTTAGAAGCGGCTGGAGTAAAAAAGTGAACAGAATATTTTATTTTAATTATCTCTTGTTGTGACTATATTAAATGTATAACAGAAGGCCTTTGTGACCTTGATATTTATATCGTCATTTAATTAAAAATGTCTTTGAAATTTTATTGTGTAAAAAATTATCTTTCCATGTTCCTTTTTTTGTTTTAATTTATTGTTTGGGTCAAATTGCTCTATATAACAAGACTGCCTATTGCACAACTTTATGTATTACCTACCTGATAATTGTGTATTTGTATGTGTGTTATAATGAACAAAAACTTTATATATTTTGCTTCTTCATAAACAATAAACTCGTAAATAATTCTAGATTCCTTGTAGTAAAATAATATCCCTTATGATCACGTCGTCATTTTCCTTCAAAGTAATTCTCTGAACGCTAGACTCCGGTTAGGTTTAAAGGAAATGGTCATGCCCTCAATAGCTAGCAACAATAAATTCTGACTAGTCGATTGGCGCAGTGGCTGGCTTTAACTTCCTGTATACAAACCATAGCTTTGTAGCCTATAGATTGGAATATTAGATTTGCATTTGGTGTGTCCGTTCTAGACTGAAATAGGATTTTAAATGTTACTGTTAGGCTACGTACTCTATTATTTAATCCAGGGTTGTACAAAAAACACCATTCTTTGGAATTCTCCAAATAGTAAATTTAAAATTTGAATCCAAGGTGAAATCCAATATGTAGTGTGGTGTCAAACAAGAATTGAACAACATGAAATGCTAATGTTACATTAGACTTTAATTACACGGCGATAAATAAAAAAACATGTTATTTTTTTTATTATTGACGTAATTTTAACCCAGTTATTAGAAAAAAACTGTGACTAGGTTTTCTTTAGACGAACCAGAAAGGACGGCAGCGCCATCGTTAATAATCCAGCATATTGATTTAGATAACAACCTTTTTTACTAGACAAGTATAATAGAAAAACACGCTGCGAATCTGAATAGGGTTTAATAGCTCTTCGAAGTATCTTATTTCTTCTCCTTTGCCATAAAAGCGTGCATGACGTATTGAAAAATATAGCTTAGCTCATGTTGAGAGCGAGTGATGGAGATAAGTCACGTTTGCTAGTTAGGTTTCCCGTCTGATTTGTGATTTGACGTGTAAGCAAGAATTACTGGAAAGAGACTAGAAGGAGTGTTGTTACATGTGAACTATGGTTAATGTTTATTATTAACCTGAAATGTTCATGCTATTCATTCCCTAGAAGTTACATAACCGATTCATTAATAAAAGACTTCATGAATGGAATTTTTCTAAATATAAAATTATAGTAAAACATTTTTAATTAAAAATAATACCTACATTGTAGTAAACAGTTTTATTAAAATAAGTGTTCTTTAATAAAACTGTTCTACGTGTAATACTAAATTCAAGCTTCAATTTAACTGTAGAGTAATTTCTAAACAGATCAAAGCACCTGCATTTTAGACATTGAATTGTTGAGCGTATTTCCAAATGGACGCTTTAAATACGTAATTAAAACCTGCGAAGGTTTTCATTATGAACTGAACCTCGGTCGGTTGAGTTAGGGTTGAAATTTGACCCAACCCGGAACCACAGTAAAGGAGTCTACTGTGGACAGGGGTTACTGGGCCCCTACCGGGCGCGTCCCTAGGTCGTGGATAAGGGAATGCCGTACAGATATGTGCGGTACCGGGTTTACCCGGCGCGAACGACGCCAGTAAAGCGGGATCGGTCCTCGAAAAGAGGACGCGATTAGTTGCAGCAGTCCTGGTCAGTACTTATAGCTGGTTGGACGCTGTTGCAGCGGTGTGGGCGATCTTTATGGTTGCGGTGTGGTGGCGTCTCGGAATTATTTTGAGTAGCGGCATCGGGTGAATTTTCTGCTTACTTTAAGTAGTTCAGAAATGGCGGGGTCTGGTTCTATCTAGACCGCTGTGGTGTGCGACCATTACAGTCGCGACCCGCTGGCATCCTGGACTTATTCCGGTTAGTGGCAGCGGGCGTCAGGTGCTCTCTCCTGCCTTTTCAGGACAGAGGAGTGCGGTTTGACGGGCTTTGTCAGCACTGTATATGCTGATGGAACATGGCTTTGGTCACCGTTGGACAAATTGAGGAGAGCCTGTTTTCGGGCGGCGCGATTGCATGGTGTCCTAGTTTTAGAGATAACTGTGCTTGAGCGCGAATGCGGGTCTGGAGTGCATTTACACTGCCTCTATACACGGCCTTGGATAAGGCCACCGCAGTCATACCGTAGCCCCCAACGAGGGTCTGGGACCTTAGGGGAGCGGGGGTCTTGCCTTCACCGGCTGGGCCACGTGGAAGATAACCACTGTAAAAAATTCCTCGAATCCTAAGTTTGCTCGTGATGAGGGGATTTTCATTTCTTTGTTACCGTTGTTTCGTAACAAAGGATGAATGGCTGACGAGGCTATCAGTCGCTAGCGAGCACCTCCACAGAACCGGCGGACCCTGTTGGAGTATTACGCTTAGTCGGGTATAGGGGGCTCTACTCGACCGGACTTTATATTTCCCCCGTACTCGTGGGATTAGATATGAATGATTACCAAAATAAAAATAAAAAAGATGAAAAGGTGGGTGCAGTATCGGGTTCTGATACCGCATCGAGTTTGATGAGTGTGGAGAGCTTGAGGAGCAAGCTCTTCAGGAAGAGGTCGCGATCAGCAAAGAACACTGGTTCTGAGCAGATGTCGTCAGATGAAGACATGCCGTCACCAAAGGTCGGCATGACTGTGAAAAGAGGAAGAGGGCGGCCTCCAACTACTGGAGAGTATGTTGGTCTAGCAAAGGCTAAAGCTCTTCTTGCTGCAAAAAAAGGAAGGGAGACATTTCTTAAAGCTGATGACGAAGTGGCTGAATTGGCTGAATGTGCTCGCGTCGCAAAGGCGCGTATGACGGAGGCTCTAGATAAAGAGGGAAAATGTGAGACTGAAAAGTCTAGCTCATCCATTCTTAAAGCAGTATCGACAAGTCTGGATGTGGTTCTGAAGGTTGCCACGAAGTCCGGCAATCTAAAGGGCACGTTCCAGAGAGCCTTAAAGGATGCAGTCTCTTCTATTAAAGAAGCAGTCGAAACGCTCGGAACGTGGACGGTGACGGAGGAAACCGCTGCACTGCAGAGCAAGACAACTAAATTGGAGTCGGAAAATGCGCGTTTACAGGGAGAGCTCCTGGATTTGCGCAAGGACCTTGAAGAAATCCGAGCGCAGGTATCACCAGAGAAAGTTGTTTCCTCTGCTCCTGCCCCGCTGGATGATGCCATTGCTGGTATTGTTCCACAGGAGGAGCTCATTCGTGCCATCATGATCCAGGTCGGGACTATGATAAGCGCTCGATTCGAAGGTCTGGAGGAACGATTGTTGCCCGAAAAGCGTCTGCGACCACCACTGGCTGCTGATGCAAAGAGAGCAGTACCGGTAGTTAAGGCTGCACCTCTACCAGCGGGGCCGTCTCCTGCACAACCTTGCGCAGGAAAATCTGGCAAAGGTAAGGGCAAGAAATCAAAAAAATCAGACAATCCCTCTGCCGTCGCTGCTTCCTCCACCTTGGAGCCTATGGCGTCCACCAGTAGCGCCAACGATAGTTGGACAACGGTTAGCAGGAGAAAGGGTAACAAAGCTTCCAAGGCACCAAAGACGGCCAAGGCAACGGAGAAGAAGAAGGAGTTTAAAGTACCAAAAAGCAAAAGTGACCAAAAACAACTGCGGATACCTAGTTCGTCAGCAGTGGTTCTGCAGCTGCAACCGTCTGCGGAGTTGCAAGGCGTAACGTACGCGTCTGTGTTGGCCGATCTTAGAAATAAGGTTGATGGTGCCGGTCTTGGAATTAAGTTTAGGAAGGCGGCAACCGGGGCGCGCATCCTGCAGTTACCGGGGGCTGCGAGTGGATCGAGGGCTGATGCCCTGGCAGATCAGATCCGCAATGTGATCAGTCCTGAGGTTTTAAAGGTCTCCAGGCCCGTTAAAAGTGCTGATTTGTGCATTTCAGGCCTGGATGACTCTATGACGTCCACGGAAGTTGCTAATACAGTGGCTTGCTTGGGGGGGTGCCCAGTGGATTATGTAAAGGCTGGCAACATCCGTGAACATGGTATGTGCGGTGGTTCAGTGATTGTGAAATGTCCTGTTTACGCAGCCAAAAAATTGGCAAAATCGGAGCTACAGATTGGACTGGTGTCTGTACGGGCCCGACTCCTCGAGTCTCGACCAACTCGCTGTTTTCGCTGTTTGCGGAACGGACACGTCGCGGCTCTCTGTGGAGATGAGGTTGACCGCTCCGGTTCCTGCTTCAGATGCGGTCAAATAGGCCACTTATCAAGAGATTGCAGTGCGTTACCACATTGCCCTATATGCGCCGCAGATGGGAAAGATGCGGCGCATAAAATAGGTGCTAAAACATGTAAGGAGTCTGCCTTTAAAAATAAAAAGGTGGTCAAGGGGGCTCAACCAAACTTGCTCCCTCTTGTGTCACTGACTGCCGCAGCAGCAAATGAGGTAGTAACTATGTCCACGTAATATGGCTCATCGTTTTTTGCAGGCCAATTTAAACCACTGCGCTAGAGCACAAGACCTTCTAGTCCAGAGCATGGCGCAGTGGTCTATAGATGTTGCTGTGATTTCCGAGCCCTACTTCGTACTGCCCAGTGACAGCTGGCTTGGGGATACTAAGGGTTTGGTGGCCATAGTGGCGAGAGCACCGCTTAGGGTCGTTGCACAGCGCCCTTGCTTGGCTGCCGCCTTGGTGGAAGGGGTGTTAATTCTAGGGGTGTATTTTTCGCCGAACAGGGTACTTTCTGAGTTTGAGGCTTTTCTCAGCGATGTTGGTGCTCTAGTTGAGCAAAATCGCCCCTATCCAGTGCTCATTCTAGGGGACTTCAATGCCAAGTCTATGACTTGGGGTTCTCCCTCCACAGATGCACGCGGTTCCCTGGTAGAGGAATGGCTAATGGAATCCGGCCTATGCCTTCTTAACAGAGGCTCAGTGCAGACGTGTGTGCGGCAACAGGGGGGATCTATTGTAGACCTCTCTCTAGCTAGCCCGACCATAACACACAAGGTGCTTAATTGGAGAGTCCTCGATGGCGTAGAAACACTGTCGGACCACAGATACATACGGTTTGAGTTTTCTGACCCGTCAACACCGGCTCCGACGACCAGAGGGCCTTCATCAGTGTTTCCGCGGTGGGTGCTCAGCAAGTTAGATGTTGAATGTCTTAAAGAAGCAGCGATTGTTCAAGCTTGGATTGCTCCATCGACCGGGCCCACAACGGTTAATGACGAAGCGGCTTGGTTTCGACAGGCAATGATGCAAATTTGTGATGCAGCTATGCCTCGGTCTAGACCGTTACCCCCGAGACGCCAGGTCTATTGGTGGTCTCAGGAGCTAGCGCAGTTGCGCATTGCGTGTATAGCCGCGAGGCGGAATTACACGCGGCAGCGAAGAAGGAGAGCCACCAACCGCGTCGTTGAAGCCCGGCTATACGAGGCATACAGAGGGGCAAAGGCTAGCCTCCAGGTAGCTATTGGTGAGGCTAAAAATGCGGCTAGGGAGGAACTGCTAGCGTCTTTAGATAGGGATCCATGGGGACGTCCGTACAAGATGGTTCGAGGAAAGCTTCGCCGGTGGAGTCCCCCACTTACACAAACGCTGGAGCCACAGTTTTTGGAGTGTGTCACTGCTACCCTCTTTCCTTCTAGGGTCCACACTCCTCCTTCCATGCGGTCTAGTTCAGAAAGTACCAATCGAATGAGCTCGGAGGTGCCTGTGATCACAGACTCAGAAATGGGTGTGGCTGAACTGCGGCTGAAAAGAAAATGCTCTGCTCCTGGCCCTGATGGAGTGCCTGGTCGCGTGCTAGCCTTGACACTCGGGGTCATGGGGCCTCGACTTAGGAAAATTCTTGATAATTGTCTTCAGCAGGGGGTATTTCCACAGTTGTGGAAAGAGGGCAGACTCGTGTTGCTCCGCAAGGACGGACGGCCCGTGGATGCTCCATCTGCGTATCGGCCCATTGTTTTGCTTGACGATGTGGGGAAGTTCTTTGAGCGTATAATTGCTGCGCGCATCGTCAAGCATTTATCGAGGATAGGACCCGATCTTTCTGATAGCCAATTTGGATTCCGAGAGGGTCGCTCGACCATTGACGCGATTCAGCGCGTCAAATCCCTCTCCGACCAGACAGTATCGGGAGGTGGGGTTTTGCTAGCAGTATCGTTGGATATTGCCAACGCTTTTAACAGTTTGCCTTGGTGTGTTATCATGGAGGCTCTACGATATCACGAAGCGCCAGCGTATCTTCTGAGAATAATCGGAGCCTACTTGGAAGACAGAGCGGTGATGTACGAGAGTCGCAGCGGTGTTGCGAAACGGCAAATGTCTTGCGGAGTCCCACAGGGGTCTGTACTGGGTCCACTCCTGTGGAACATTGGCTATGACTGGGTCCTCCGAGGTGCTACCCTCCCGGGCGTCAGTATTGTCTGCTATGCTGATGACACACTGGTACTCTCCCGGGGGTGTTCGTTCCGTGAAGCGGCCCGTCTAGCCACGGCAGGAGTAGCGCAGGTCGTCGGACGAATAAAAATGCTGGGCCTGGACGTGGCTCTGGAAAAATCCGAGGCCCTTGTCTTTCACGGGCCTCGGAAAGCGCCACCAGCGGGGTCCCACATCATCGTTAGTGGGGTTCGCATAGAAGTGGGGTCCACAATGCGTTATTTAGGGCTGGTACTCGACAGCAGATGGACCTTTGACTCCCACTTCGAAAAATTGGGGCCTCGAGTTGTGAAGGCGGCGATCGCGCTCAGTCGCCTGTTGCCTAATGTGGGAGGTCCAGGGACAAGCTGTCGCCGACTCTTCTTGGGGGTGGTTCGTTCCATGATGCTGTACGGGGCTCCCGTGTGGGCGGAGAAACTAACACGTCGAGGTTTGGGTCTTTTGTGCCGCCCGCAGAGAGCTATGGCAGTCCGGGTCATTCGTGGCTACCGTACAATATCTTGTGTGGCCGCGTGCCTCCTAGCAGGCACACTTCCCTGGGACCTGGATGCCAGAGTCCTCGCGAGTGCTTATGAGTGGCGAAAGGAGCAACTCAGCAATACTGGAAGGCCTCCGCCTAGAGCTGTGGAGGAATTGTTAAGGGAGCTCCGTTTTGCCTTCTTGGAGGTATGGGCGGAGCGGTTAATTGCGCCTGGAGCAGGCCTCAGGACTGTGGAAGCGGTTCGTCCCGTCCTCCAAGACTGGGTCAGCAGACGCCACGGAGTACTGTCCTTCCGGACGGCACAGGTGCTGTCGGGACACGGATGTTTTGGAAGCTACCTGTTTCGAATAGCACGGAGGGAACCTACCCCCCGGTGCCACCACTGCAGCGATATCGAGGACACGGCGCAGCATACACTCGAGTACTGTCCAGCTTGGGAGGAGCAGCGCCGGTCTCTCGCTGCAGTAATTGGTGATAATCTCTCGCTTCCAGCCGTAGTAGCCTCGATGCTTGGGAGCGAGGAAGCTTGGAGCGCCGTTACCGTCTTTTGTGATGAGGTAATGGCGCTCAAAGAGGGCGCGGAAAGGGAACGAGAGTTTATATCGGACCTCCCAATCCGCGCTCGGCGCACAAGGGCTAGGAGAAGGGCTGACAATGCCCTCCTCCAGCCACCATAAATGGCTTCTGGCGGCAGACGTGGGGACGTCTGTTGCTCCGTAATAAAGGCCAAAGATGGCGCGCGCGGTGCTTCCGCGTGCCTCTTTATCAGTGACAAGGGGAAGTTGTTCCCTAGTTTCTCATTGTAGTAGCTCTGGAAAGGAGCCTCCCTGCTGGAGATCGCGGTAGTTTGCACTGCTTTCCCGCCTGGTCTCCAGCATAAGGGAAGGGTGAAGCACTCCGGTGGTTTTAGCCGGTAAGAGTCCGGCATACCCCTCCGCCTTCCCCAGGGCGGAGGAAGTCCATGAGGATTTCCCCGGGTAAAAAAAAAAAAAAAAAAAAAAAAGGGTTGAAATTTGACCCAAAGTAATTGGGTGGATAAAAATGTAGGGCTTGGCCGGCGCTCCGTAACGTTTACCTGTTTCACCCGCATGAACTTACAATTCTACCTAAGCTGTATTAAAATAGATAAGTAAAGGCTATTTGAGGAGATACAAATAAGTACTAAAATTGTAATTCTTGTTGTATAAATTATTGTTTTAGGAAAACTATAGCTTTTTTGAGCACCTAGATTCAGAAGATTTTGAACGTTAGTTTACTCAAGTAAAAACTTAAACAAAACCTTTTTCTGTGAGATCATTCAAAAGATCAGGAATAAAATATGACCCATATTTTTTATACATTTCATCACCAATTAGTTGGTAATAAGCCACCACACAACTCATAGAGTTTAAGTTTAATCCGCGTGAAAATTCTACAAAATATGTTACAAACATTATTATTCCACCCTTTCTACTAATTGACAAACACAGTGTCATTCCAAAATCATTTCAATTTCACAAATTGCCACGTAAACGTTACAATTAATGAGATACCTCCTCTTAATCCGGGAACCAACCATTATCGCGATTTTTAGCACCCGGCTTTCATTTGTCAATTCAAAGCCGCTCCCATTCAGGAATTAGGCTTTTATATTCCCTCTAAATGGATGAAATCCGTTCCGCGTTTTGGGGTTAACAATAGAGTTTTCGATTTTGTTATAATTAGGTTAAGTATACAGAATTTAAAACAATGTTTCATATGAAATTGTTTTAAAATTAAGAGTTAACTTTTAATTAAACTGTTTTATTTTTAGATTTAATATATTTTTCCAGATTAACCGAGAATTTAGATTTCTAAATCAAACATAAATTTGATATTTGTCATTTGTCTGCAAACCTTAAAACAGCATTCCCTTGCGCTTTCAGGAATCATAAACACGAAGTGACTGCATTTCATTCTGTGTCGACACACAATCTCGTGGCTTAATAACGCTCGACAGTTAATACGCTCATATAGGATTTAATTACTAAATATTATTACTCATTTACATCCCAAGTTTATGTCACTTGCTAAATTAAATTGCAACTTTACGACTTCTGGCAAATTTACAATTTAAATAAGACATACTTTCACATAAATGCGAACTTAATGAGGTATTTCATTGTTCCAAATCGCGCTGTATCCAAATGGGAAAACAACTGAATATCTTTTGCAGGCAACCCTAACAAACATTTCTAATTACCATAAGTCCGAAAAAACCTTTCCTAAAATTCCGCGCCCTAACTAAATGAAACTCAACATATTTTTTCGTACAGAAGGACTACAGTTCACTACACACAGTTGTTTATCTGACGTAGCGGAGTGTTCCGAGTGCCATCATCATCAGTCAGCTCGGGCTGCGGTAATTACTTGTACAGCCCTATAGCACTCGGGAACGTGCTTGTGGCAGCCCTGATCTACGAGTAGGGTTGGCAAAGGACGAACGCTTCTAAACTACAGTTGGTCCTGTGCACATAATTTTAAAACCGCGAAATAAATTGTCAAATTTAAAAACGGCGAACATTAAAATTCGGCTATCCGTTGGGTTATAATAAAAAGATTTGTTATTTAAATTTTATTATACTGCTTCGCGGATAAAATTGAGTGTGAAATAAAAATTTATACAAACTTGAAGCTAAAACATAAACTGTTAGATTTTTACATTTTCGATACCGTAAAAGTTTAAATGTGCTTCAATATTCGACGTACAAAACTAACTTCAAGAAATGGGATTAGGATAGAACATGTGTCAATTCGAATCCTTTATCAATAGATTCAGACCTGCGAATGTAAATGTAAGGGGCACAAAAGGTTCGAATCTTAATTCTAACACAGTTCGCGAAGTACTTTTCTAATATACTCCATTCAGGAGGTATGGAGCTTAGACATTAAATCATTCGTGTTACAAATGCGAACCATTTTTTCACCCTCTGACATTGAAAGTTGTCGAATACAAAATTGAGTTGGAAATGGTTCTGTATTTTAAGCAGATGGCGTGTTGTTTGTTTCGTGTCTTTGTAAGAGAATGCTCACGGGTTGATAGACTTGTAGCACTTTGTTTCAGATTGTTTTCTAGAGATATACGGAACTCGTTCGGTCTAAGAAAACCTTAATTCTTTATGTGTTATTTATTATTTATTTAACATTTTTTTTAAGTTTATCGTAATGCCAACTAAAAGCTTTTACTTTTAGGTGGTTAAAATGTAAATGAAATAACTGTTATGATTTGTTAGATTTATACATCAATTATGATTTGTTCGTGAAATAGTACAAAATTTACACAGCATTTTTGAATATGTTGCGTGTATAAATTTCTTCGAACATTCATTCACTTTAAATGTATGAATGAACATATTTCAACGAAGTACAAATACAACATTTTTGAAAAATAAACCGTCAAAATTAAATTTACATTCTATGAATTCAAATCCCAGGAAATTTCCTAAAAGTCTTTTATACTTTTACGTTAGCTAACTTTGTCCTCAAAAAATTCGGCGGAGTACTACATCAAATGAAATGTCCATTACAATAATTAATTTTCCAGTGCTGTTACCTTATTTCCAATTAACGAAAAGGAAAATAAAAACACGCAAGTACAGTCGCGTACAAACCTTTTCATTCGGAAAACGAAATCGTTAAATATTTTCGTTTCCTTCCCAGATAAATGTCTGCACTCATTAAATTCTTATTTATTTACATTGGTACAATCAATAACAAAATATTGGTTTAAGATTAAAAGGGAAACATCTCGTTCGATTTATAGGCAAGCGTTTTAATGTTAAATAAATAAAGAAGATAATATTTTTTTTTACGTGCGGAATAAGTATTCAAAAGCTTTTCAGTATCTTATCTTCCAGTCGACCTTGATGTAAACAATCAAGTATCAGTATGTAGCCGTCCTAATGTGGGAAAATACTTTTCCCTCAAAACGAGAACGAGAGAAATACGGAGTGATCATAAATGCCATTCAAAAATAAACTGTATCTGTCATGTGTTAAAGTAACTAATTGGACTATTCACACAAATATATTGAGGAGGTGCCTGACTAGTTTCGGGATCAAACGGACCCTTAATCACGAGATCATTACGCGTCAATGTCTCGGGACGAACTAGAACGACTAATCAGTCGTAAACAGTCGTAAGTAATCACTTATACTTATTTTCTCAATAATATTTAAACAAAATACAATTCAATACTTAAATCTGAAACAACAACAAACACTTAAAACTATACTAAAATGACATAAACATATCATCACGCCTGTATCCCCGAAGGGGTAGGCAGAGGTGTACCAATGTACACCCACGGTTCACCGATATGTTTATATACGGTCCCATGTAATAGGGGGCGAGCCTATTGCCACTAACCGGGCACAAATCCAAACTCCGACCTGCTACTGAGCATTTCATAGAAAAACCCAATAACACCTTGGTAGACTCGGGAATCGAACCCAAGACCTCTAGCGTAGCAGCCGCGCTTAGCACCGCTAGGCCAACGAGGCAGTACTAAAATGAAATCTTATATAAATAAATAATACTAACACGCGTCAAAAATTAAACGTTATCCAAGTCACTTACGGGAAGCCCAGAAGCCTGGCAGCATTGCAACGTTGAATGGCTATGCTCTGTGCAAGGAACAAACCAGCCCTCTGATCACGAGTAGAGTCGACCAAACGTTTTGATAGTTCATTAAAAAGATTTCGTGCACTCCGTCCCCATGTCCCGAACATTTCAACTCCAAACGGCTAGAAAATATAATTACCCATTAGGTTATTATACTCTATTGTGTCTTCTGCCTATGTCAGGGTGTTAAGAAGCGTATTATATAGCACTAGGTATGTCAATTTCAATCATCGTATCGTATCCTTAATTGCACATAAATTACGATAATTAATTAATCTCGATTGACGTACGATTACCAGTTGTAGTTGATAATTACGTGTATGGCATATTGATACTATAGTCTTGATTTACTGCAAATAATTATTGAATTTGTGATTGGTGCTTACCTGCATAAGCCGCGAAAATAAAAATAGCTACTCTTGTTTGTCACTAAAAATCTCGTAATAAAACCTAAATTAAACTATTTACCACTGCGCTGTAAACCAAAAGGTTTAATAAACCACAAGAAAATACTGCAGTTTATTTGTTTGGCTTAGTAAATTCTGCATTAGATGCTTGAGATGCAGCAATACTAAGACAAAACAGTTTTATTACCTACAGGGGATTGTGAATTTACACGATATGAGACCGATAAAAGTAATAAACAATTTTGTGAGCACTATTCTTCTTCTTCACATAAATTGTTTAATTCCAATAGCAAAGTATGGCATATTCTCACCGGTTTTGCCCAAAACAAGCATTTATTTGGTAGAGTCCTTCTTTGTAAAACATCAATCAACTTGCATAATAATACAGTGCAGTTCTTCCATAAATAGGTATGAAAATCAATGCTAATACAATTAAGATCTTAGTCATTACCTCGGTAATGGTATTAACTTAAGATAATTAATCACTGATTTGGTTATTGTTTCAGAATAACTATAATCTATTAATCACTTATACATAACTGGATAATGATAAAATGTATTGTGGCTCCGTTGCAAAATATATAAAACGTTACAAATTTTAATTAATACCTTTTATAAAGCAGATAATCCATTTCTTATTTTTTTTTATACTTTTCATTTTAATAATGCCTCGTTGGCCTAGTGGTGCTAAGTGCGAATGCTACGCTAGAGGTCTTGGATTCGATTTCCAAGTCGATTAAGGTGTCATTCTCAGTAGCAGGTCGGAGTTTGGATTTGTGCCCGGTTAGTGGCAATAGGCTCGCCCCCTATTACATGGGACCTAAACATATCGGCGAACTGTGGGTGTGCATTGGTACACCTCTGCCTAACCCTTCGGGGATACAGGCGTGATGATATGTATGTATGTATGTATTTCAAAATAAATTAATCAAATATTTGCTTAAACAGTCTATTTATCTATTTCAAATCGGTTGAATAAAATTCCTGAAAACTTTAAAACGTTCTGCTCACAACTGTATCTATACATCCAATTAGCCTTTCTATTAAATACCATTTCTGTTAATTTGAAAGGTGCATTTAGTTCTAATGGAGAACGAAAACATGTTTGTGATGATAACTTTGACGAAAACGTTAATTCGTACTGGATTAGGTTATAAAGTCGCTTAGTAGTGATATTGTTTGCTATTTTACAGGTAATAAGTCTAATTATAATAAAAAAGACTATTACATATTATTTAAAGCGACCAATCTTTGTAACAAACACAATTTTATTTGATGTTAGTCAGTCTCGGTAAATATAATCAAGACAATTATTATTTATGAATGAATGAAACATATTTAATATGATTAATATCATCTATATTATTATCTTCAAAAGATGTTCTTGTTCTATTCAATCAATCAATCAATCAGCCAATCGTAGTCCACTGCTGGGCATAGGCCTCTCCCAATTTGCGCCACAACACCCGATCCTCCGCCTTCCGCATCCAGTCCCCTCCAGCGACCCTTCTCAGGTCATCAGTCCACCTGGGGGGCGGGCGTCCAACCTTACGGTTGCCGAGCCGCGGTCTCCATTCTAGGACTCGTTTTCTATTAAAAATATTTATATTTTACATGCTTTAAGTACAAAGTCTTCGAAAGTCTAGTAGATTTAGGTTACAGTAACATTAAAATATATTAAAAACACATCGTTTAACAACATTGTTGAAATGAAAAAGAAACCAGCATTTGTTTACCTACTTAGAGAACAAAACAGAACGTAAAATAAACCACAATTTGGGTTTTCACGTGCAAACAATAGATGTTTTTCTTAACCTTTGTGATAGAACATTAACATAATAATTTGAATATAACAATATTTAACCCATTTCGTACCTACTCATATGAAAAATACTGTCAGTCTATTACGCCGTCGCGGTTAAGCTAAGTAACTGTTTTTTTTTAAATTTGTTACGGAATTTGCTAACTCAAGAAAGAACAGAAGCAAAATTTCACCGCGATAACCTACTCTATCAGATGAGAGAGGCACCAATCGAAAGATAATTGTAAATGCAATAATTTTCATGATCTAAAATCATTAGGGTTACACGACAACGAGCATTACACGAACAACTCACAAGCTGTTCTGTGATCTGGGCGCACCCTTAAAATAAGGTTATTATATACCAACAACTATGCAGCCATGCCAAAAAGAGGTAATACACTAAAATAAATTTTGATCACATTTTAGAATTCAACTAAGCGAAATCATTTTAGCATAACATTGAGAATTCTAATCCCAAATTGGGGTAATTCAATTAAGTTATTAAAATCAACATGCATGCAGTGCCACGGCCAAGTCTCGACCGGATTCTACCTACAAATATATAGTTAAATAGGTCAGTTCATGTTGCTTTGATATGACCAAATTAGGCATATAGGGATAAAATTGGTTTAAAATTAAATAAATTAATGTTATCGCACCATTTAAAATCCACGTGGTTGCTGAAAAAGTAATTAAAGACATAATATATGTTTGTATGGTTATGAAAGAATAGTTTTTTTTTTCTTTAGCAGAGACCGAATATAAAAGCGTTAAAAACAACAACCATATTATGAAATCACTGAACCAGTTGGTTAAAACTATGAATATCCGTTTCGTAGTTTTTGAGTTTATCGTGTTCACACCACCAGACCCGTACGAGATTGTTCTATAATATTTATGCTGTATAGAAGCTAATTAACATCACCACTCTAAAGCCAACCGTTCCTTATTTCTACTTCATTTCAGAGGAAGATTTGATCAAAATTTCATCTTTGTTCCTCGAAAATAATGATAATATTCTCTTAAAACATTGTAGAGGTTTAAAAGGAGACGCGTTCAATAATGGAAGCTTACAGGCTGATGCAGAGCATACAGCAACGACAGCTGCAGCACTAAAACTGTCTAGCGCCTTAGAATACAAAATCAAAGCGTCAGTGTCGTTTAGGATAAACTTTTACTTGAGAAATATTTGCAGACGTTAAGCGGAAAGTTGTGTACTTAGGGAAAACGTGATAGAAGAGATTGGTTCCATTAAACCTTGATTATTTGGAATACAGATATTACAATGGACAAGTGTGGGATTCGTTAAGTAGATGAAATCCAAATTGGATTAGAACGGTATTGCCGAGCAATTGAAAGTATTTTAAATATTTAAATACCAAATCAAATCTGGAAAATTAGAATAAAACCTATAAATTGTAAACATAATTATATTTTTAATAAATTACTTATTTATATTTTGCATTCGTACCTAATGTTTGGGACACTGTGTATATACATACACAGTGTCCCAAACATTAGGCAAATATACATTTGCCTGCCCCTATTACGATGTTATGTGTATATGCAAACAAACGATTTGACTGGTCAATAATTGTATATGACAAGAAATTGAACGACTAAAGTATATTCAAAAACTACTGTCATTGAAAAGCTGATCCTCAATTAGTTTTTGAACTTCTACAGAGACGAACAAATAAGGTTCTTATAATTTAATAACATATCTATATTTCTTCTTAAATCCGAGGTTGTAATATTTGGTGTGCGCTGGCCTCTCACACGGCATGTTAATCAGGAATTGGTTTAAATTCATTTATGCTGATAGCGAGTCACAGTCCACGAATGGCGATGTGTTGATGTTACTTAAATTGTCTCGCTGCGAACATTTATGGCTGTGAAATGCATTTATTTCGTATGACATTAAATATGCAAAACGTTTTTAAATGTAAGAATAATACCTTTTAAGCTATTGCGCTGCATGTTTATTGTTATATTATAGAACAGGGAGTAGCCTCTGCCTTTTGGGCTTGGCGTTTCGACCGGGTTATACCGGCCGTGGTCGCAAGTGGAAACAATTCACAGACACAAATCAATCAGAAAATTAGAATGTTGATTTTTAGTATTATATGCATGTCCTTCACTAATATTAAGTTAAAAACTTTAATAATATGAATGTGGATTTTTGCTATTAACAATAATTATTAGCAAAAATCCATATTCATATACCAATCAGCTAAATTATTTTATCTAAATTTAATGACAGACAGAATAGATGGTTACTACCTACAGTTTTATAGTCTCAAACACTGAGCGAATAGTTCACGGGCGGATTTGACTGAGCTTAAAACTTGGGTATTGCAGGTTTATACCCGAGTATTCTAATACTTCGATCAAATTACAATTTTCAGCTTCTCTATGGTAAATAGACCTTGATTACTTTAGCTTACAAAAGCCAGATTAAATTCTTTTTATAAACAGAGTACACTAACAGTATATTAATTCTGCTGGAGGCCTTAAGGTCCTCGCCAAAAGTCAGGTGAAACAGTCAAAGCTTGCGCTCAGGCTAACTGCAAAGATGTCAACCAAAAACTAACGGTATATTTTTAACTTTAAATTCTTTATTCATAGCAATAAAAGTCAATACGTTTTATTCCATAATATCTTCGTATTAAAAAAAAGTTCACCATTTCATTTAAATCAGCTGAATCGTTTCCACGAATCAATTGATCGGCGGCCAACCAGCCTCCTTTGTGGTATACAAATCTACATAAAAAGTCCAATCCAGTTAAATACGAGAGCCATCGAAACTCTTGACTTTAGCCAAACTCGGCGGTGTTTGAGCGGACTGCAGCACAAAGATCGGTGCCTCAACTAAGCCGCAAAACAGAATGTAGTGTCCGAACTTCTGACCAATATCTAAGTCAGCCGGCAAATGTTTAGACAAGAGAGAGAAGACCAAGTTGGTGCAGACCGTGAAAATGTAAGTTGTAGTTACATTAGTGACCTATTAAGTTGTATGACTTGGTACTTATGTTATCTATCTAAAGCCGTTGAACTGCAGGATGACCATAGTGCTGCTTATTATTTAAAAAAATGAGGTCATATTCTTAATAAATGTTGAGTTCTGAGGTGGTCTGAGGTTACGCGAATGTTAGACATTGAACTAAAACTACTTTTACGCATTTTAATAACTGTTGTCAATTTTACAATGAATAGACATCTATTAAACACATACATATGTGTTTACTGAATTCATTCTATCAGTGGTCTAATTTAGTAATTGAATCGAAGAGAGGTTATTATGGCCAACCAATATGCTTTTTTTTGCCTGTATGTTTGTTTTTTTTTTATAATTTACATAGTCTTAAGCAATGGAAATTCTGTATTACCTTAATAGTTTTCGTACGTCCATGTCGGTACAGATGCCAACACAAGTTACGTCTGTCCAAACTCCATTACAAGCGCTACATTTGCACTGTGTGGATCTGGGTTTTAGTGCTGCAGTTTAGATTAGGAAAGGTTTTGCTTAAAAGTTGGTCCGACATTTAATTACTACTCGAGACACCAATTCAAATGGACATCGTCTTTTTATATGGAAGTGTTTACATTGGTTTTTAAGAAATACATTGCTGGATTTAGAACTCTTGCCAATCTATCATTCTTTATAGAACAGGCAATCTATACTTACTTAGAGATTATTTCCAAAGAGTAAGTTCTAAAGGCGTGATCGCGATGTTCTGTTTGCTTATAAACAATGTAATGACCGGTATAATAGGTATACCTAGTTAAGTAATTATAAATCTTTTTGGTGGTTCCAAGGAAACCGCTTACAAGGTACCAGTATGAATATTATTCTGAGTGAAAATGTTCGAGTCTATTCAAATCGAAAGTGGTTTTCCTCGAAACGGTCAAAAGCACTTAAAAGTTTTAATCGAAAGTTATTAGTCTACAGTAGATTTGACTTCAATAGGTTCGGAGAGGTTAGAACTATGGCGGAATAGTAATTAACTTCAGTATATTAACATCGTAGTGCTAAGACTGATAGCTGTAACTATTTCACGACAATTAACGTCAACTAGGTGAAAAAACTTTGATGTTGCATAAATCAAAATATATTTTTCATGCTAATATTTCTTAAAATAATACATGTTTTTTTTGTATACCCACCGTTTGTTTGAGTAAAACGTCAAGGAAAATTATGATACTTCTCACAAATACTTAATATTCTAAGCTGTTGTACTTACCTTATTATATATGCATATCCTACGAGCACGTGTCCTATTTACGTAAATAAACTTTTTAAATTTCCCGTTGTGTACCAAGGTTGAGAGTAAATACTTAAGCCATATTCCTTCCGCTCTACACGTGTACAAACTCTCAAGTTTTTAAATAAACCTGCCCTCTAAAATTGCACACCAAAATTACATTCTAAACTAAATAGGGTTACCCGATGTGGTTATAATAATATTATGCTATTTCCTTTAAAAGCAGCCGGTGGAATAATTTCGTGTTATTACAGAGGGAAATTAGGAGAATGAGACAACTTGCGCGTGAAACGAAACGTGCTCGTGTTAGGGACAGACCATACTTATCGACTTTGATTTGCTGGAAATAAAAGTGTTATTCGAACTGTGTTTTAATAAATCCTAGAAGAGTTGGAACGAGTCGACAGCTTAGTACTATCTTATACATTTTAATTCATAATTTCTCCACCATTAAATATCTTCATGAAACTGGCTGTTGAAAAGAAATTTAGTAAGACTTAATAAAAAATAACCCACTTAAATATACTTTTAATATTACATAAAATCAGCTTACAATTATAGGACAATTATAAAACAAACAAACCTAGGACTATTGTTACTTATGAGAGCAATTTCCTTTATTACGAATCATTCAAACAAACGCATGGGCAAGTGTACCAAGCCCCTAACTCAGTCCTTTTCAAATAACAATTTCAACGTTTCCTCGTTCAAAATATCGGGTGAAAAGTCGAAGTAAAAAGTCGCAGTATGTGGTATCGGAAATAGTAAGTGTACGAAGTTTGCGAGTATTTCGATGGAAACAGTTGCAGAGTTTTGCACTAAAATAAACTGCTTACCAACCTGTTTATACGAAGTTTTGTGAACGATTTTTAGAGAACTTGTTAACCCGGTCATATGCGCGCGAACTTTCGTACTCTTTTCGAAAGTTTGCTCAAAAACCTCTTTTTGAACAGTCACAATCATTCGTCAAGTGTAAGATAGGATGTCAATTAGCTTTGAGCTACCGCTAAGTCTGTTTCATCCTCTATGCCACTATATAGTATTAAACAGCAAACTATCTTTAAATAGGCTATTGCATTAGGGTGCGTCCCGATCTAACGCCGTCCGCCAAAGGTGTTCACGCCGCGCCGAGCATCTCTGGACGCACCCTTAGGTCTGTTCCTGTAAAATACCATTTAGTATATGTGTATTAATTAAATTAATACTCTTCTGACAGGTCCTGATACACACAGTCTGCTTGCGACCACCGCCGGTGTAACGTGGTTGAAACGTCATGCCCAATAAGGTATTTATGCATGTGTGCGCTAATTGTTACATAATATATTTTTATACTTACTATTTCCCGTGACATTTACTATAAACATGCAGCGTGATAGTTTAAAAGTTCGTAAAAAAATAATGTCTTTTAATTAGGATACGTTTGAGTATTAAAAGTTAAGGCAACTGCGACGGACACTACAAAAATCACGAAAGCCACAAAAACTTCGTCTATTTTCGCGAATATGAGTGACAGGTATAAGATGAGGATTTCTTTTATTCGTCATGTTTTAGTACTGCTATCACTTGGAACAATTTCCCATGTGGTGAGATGTCTTACATTTTATGAGAGTCGTTACCTTGCATACTAAATTGTATCTTTACCTAACCTGTGCTCGCCATTCCAGTGATTACTTTTTTGATAGGAAAACTTAATATGCTTACAAATAAGGAAATGAAGATTTCAACCTTCCAGGTCTTTCAAATGGTTGCATGAAAATTTGACAGTTTTCACTAAACAATTTTGGGATTATTTTGCACAGACACGGTTAGGTACCTCACAAATAATTGAAATAACACATGAATTTGTTTTCTGTCCTAACAACACTTTTACATAGTATATGTAGGCCAATTTTCGAACCGTAAAAATAGGAGTAAACCTTCTTTCTGTGAGGGTAAGACAATTTATTTTCGCAACAAAAACATTGATGGATCTATGACAGACTATTGAAAGGTATTTCGTTAAGATTGATCTAATGAGGCAACAATATTCCTACAGTCATCTTTTATTTCGATAAATATGTTTTTCTTAACAAAACAAAA
This sequence comes from Autographa gamma, assembly GCA_905146925.1. Classification (NCBI taxonomy): domain Eukaryota; kingdom Metazoa; phylum Arthropoda; class Insecta; order Lepidoptera; family Noctuidae; genus Autographa; species Autographa gamma. The sequence goes on along the minus strand of LR989856.1, from coordinate 9,407,316 downwards.
CTCACTTATAAGTGAACAAAAAATATATTTTCAAATGCCTATTTAACACCTCATGTCTATTGCATATGGGCCATTTAAGGAAAAATTACTTTATTTTCTAATTTATCATACATAAAAACAATGGAGCCGTACTAAGCAAATTCTAGCGAATTTATGTACCTAATCCACTAACAAGCATAATGTTAAACATTTATCCAAAGAACCAAGCCAAAATCGCTAATTCAAAACAGTAATAACAATGACATAATAATATAAACAAAGTGTTCTATAAAACTCTTCCACATTAAAGACACAATATCTATCAGAGACGAAGTTTAAGAGATAATCCTAAGATCCGCTCAACCGCTGCAGAATATTCTTTAAGTTCAGAAGTTCGTACATAATCGTATGTTGGCGGTTATTGGTTATCATCAGAGCTTACCCCATATTTGCTGTTGCAAGTTTTACGCTTGGTGGGTTGAAATCACGTTCATTTTTAGAGGCAAAGGCTATGCTTGAATTGAGTGGAGATTGATAATAATTGAAACTGCCTTGTCGGCCTAGTGGTTCGAAACGCTTCTGCTACGCTAGAGGTCTTAGGTTCGATTCCCAAGTCGACCATGGTGTTATTGGGTTTTTCTATGAAATTCTCAGAAGCTGGTCGGAGTTTGGATTTGTGCCCGGTTAGTGGTAATAGGCTCGCCCCCTTTTACATGGGACCTAGACATACCGGAATTTAGAAGAGAGAGAATTTCATTAGAATTTAAAAACCTCTATTGTAGGCTTAAATAAAAAAGGTAAAAGTTGCAAAGAAGAAGAAAAGAGCAAACAAGTCAATCAGTAATCTTTTCCAAGTAAGCTCATATTAAAAACCAAAGAAATAATAAAAATGCGAAAATTGTTTGCAGTACTAAGTTACACCCTGTCACTAAGAAACTATTTCTTCGACGATGCAGAATAACATAAATCACGAATAAAAGAAAGACATAACTGAAAAGTGTAGGATAACTTATCTTGTTCTACAACTTCAGTTAACTGAGCGAAGTGGATTACCATAGCGCTCGGGGCTCTGTATAACAAGCTGGTACGTGCAACATTCCAATCAATGGATGGTATACAATACAATAGTGTCGCGAGGATTTTTTTTTATTTCGATTCTTGGTATTGGCTTCATTATCGTGTGAGAGATATGGATGCAACAGCCAATTTTTCTGTGAATACGTTCCAGGAATTCTTTTCAAGTCTCAGATTTTAGGCTAATTACCGTTTGGAGCACAGTCGAAAATTTTGCTTTTTGGAGAAATGTGTTGCTCTGATTTATACTGCTGTACTGAGCATCTTTTTTACTGATAATTGAGAAAGATCTTAGCTTGTTTTGAATTCTATCAGGAACGGCATCAGCGATAGCTCCTATCGAATCATGATTGAAAAACGCTTCTCATTCAGGACAAAAGAACGACAGTACATTTTATCAGACCTAGTAAAAGATTCAAAACTTCACTTGAGTATTCATCCAATTTGCGTGTGTAAACAACAACCACGCCGTCCTTTGACAGAAAACAGGTAAACACATTAAACGGGTGTTGTAAAATTATATGTGTTACACATTTCCTTTCATGCTTTGTATCTTTACGCACGAGAACATAATGACATCAAGAACAAAGGAGTTCTTAAACAAACGGTACTCCTAACTGAGTTAGAATAATGTGTCGTAACGAGATTTCAAGTAAACATTATCAAAATTCGTTTTTATAACACATTTTGTGTAATATTTTTTTGGTATTACAATTTCTATTGTATATTATTTAGATCGACGAGGTCGTCTGCGGCGAATGTGGTGTGATGATCTAGTCAGTTCCGCGGGGCGCACGTGGACAGAAATCGCCAAGAACAAAGGGGTTTGGAAGAAGACAGGGGAGGCCTTTGCCCAGCAGTGGGATCTAAAGTAGGCTACCGCGGCGAAGGTGGTGTGATGATCTAGTCAGTTATGCGGGGCGCACGTGGACAGAAATCGCCAAGAACAGAGAGGTTTGGAAGAAGAAAGGGGAGGCCTTTGCCCAGAAGTGGGATCTAAAGTAGGCTAATAAAAAAAATAGTAATAATTTAGATGATAAAAGACTCAACAGTACGTGAATAAAGAAATAATAAAGTAAATGTTAAGTGTTTCTGTAGTAATCCGTTTGAAGTGTTACTTGACCTAGTTTTATAATTTTGCTTGTTATGTCTAGTGTAACTACTTGCTTAACTTAAGGCTGGGGAAAAATTATGTCGAACTTCGTCGGACCTATTTTCGGGGTAGGCCTTATGTGTTGAAGGATGTTATAAAAAGTTTTTATTCTTTGCCAGATTACCAGACAATTTTCATTCTACTTCTTATCATGTCTATCTATGGCAACTATTTTTTCTAGACCAGTATTCACACATTAATTACATCTAAGCTAGCCAAAAATATATTTTTACAGATCTATATACCTAGATTGAACAAGCGAATCGGACTATATATTATATGTTAATTTTGAAGTACGATTTCTCTATTATGTTACTCTGGTCATTTATCTCTATCCAATCTTACATGAATTTTCTGAATCTTTTGTCCACTATCAAAAAGTTGCTACGAGCTCTTAATATCGCCAACGCATATAGCCCTAATACTCAACTAGTACGAAATATCACCAGCTCATTATATAACCCTAAATCACTCCTAAGTAAAAATATTAAACCACCCACTACATAACTAACCCCACTTAATTACGAAGCTGAAAAGACACGGATGTCGCTTAAACGTACGGAAATGCATTTAAGATAGCTTAACCCTCAGATGCGAGGTTTCAGTATAGCATTAAAGCCAGCTTAAAACGTGCTTTGCGTTCCTCTGTTGTGGTCAGACGTCGCGTGACTTTATCTGCAAAACGGACGGCTAAAAGGATCGCTCTTTTCAGGACAGGCCTTTCTAATGTTAAACTTTTGTTTCGTATTTTGTTTGCTGGTTGTATTGTTCTTTATTTTCTGTGTTTAGATAAAATTTTCACAGGTGAAATGTGTTTTAATTATGAATTTGTTCATGTGTAAATGTTCTGTTCACAGATGATTTTGATACTAAAATTTACACATCATATCACTGAACGTAACGTAGGTTGTATTGTATGGCGTAATGTTATGTCATAATATTTCCAGGAATTGAGAATTAACTGGAAAACTCATTCTAAATGTTAGGTACTGAATACACAAATGTTCCAATGTTATTGTTATACAAAAATTGTATAAAACAAATTCTATTTAATTTAAATATCGTTTAAATGAAAAATAAAAATATTGCTTGCAATTTAGCAGAACTTTATATTAATATAGCATCTTAATAAAAATGGAACCACCAAAAACTATTTATTTATTTTCCACCAATTCTAATCCAAATTCAAATAGTAATTCCAAAAAGTTTTAAAAACAAATCCGCTCCTAATTTAAATTAGCCAGCCAGTTAGGGTCAGTTGCACATAGTTTTGCCAGTTAACCGAGCGTTTGCTCAACACGCCACAACACGTGCCTTCAAAGGCTTGTTACGCACCAACTGGCAATTGGCGCATCTCTAATCAACGACATTATCGCTTTAGTTTAATTATGTGATTTTAATGGATTTTATATCTTTGTTTATGGTGTTGATTCAGGTGTTTCTTCTGTCATTGCAGTTGTTTTGTGGTAAATGTACTTCTAATCAATACTACAGGATACATTTTATAATGTTTTAATAATACATAAATAACCCGCTTTAAATTATTTACTCGAAATTTATAACAAAACAAGTTTTCCAATAAGTATTTTATTTTAATTGTAATCAAAACCCTCAACAATTTTATTCTTCAATAGAAAAACTAATAAACTAAGCGTATCTTCTTTGAAAAAAGTACTCCGTATTATACTACAACAACTATGAGACAGTTCTTAGAAAACGACTTGAATTTCGAGACTATATTTTATCACAACATTTGCTCAAGTTTTCCGATATTACAATGAAGTCGGGTCTAAAGGGAAATTCTCAGAAACTTGTTAATATAACATCACGAAGCTTTTCTCATTTGGAGGTTGAAATAAAAAACTGTTTTTGAAAGCCAATTACCCATTTATACTTATTGTAACCTCGTTAAGACAATAATTGGCTATTGTATAATTAGGCCGGCTTTTTTGTAAAAATACGAGGAATTTTCCCGTCCAGACTTTGGCCTTGTGCTTTTTATGTTCAATTAACAAAATGATCACCAAACAGGTTTTATTGTATTTTGATTTTAAATAATAAATACAATTTACCTTCAATTGGCCTTCTAAATCGAATTATAAATTTAAATCCCGCTAATATTTTAAAATTAGAACTCGATTCTACATCATTAGAAGACAACAGAATTAATTCATTACGAAGTCCAACTTGTCCAATCAGATGAATTTATTGTTCTCCAACTTTGAAATTAGCATTCAAATGGGTTCTAGAATTGTTTTCTCCAAAATCTTGAGACAGGAGTCGTGAGGTCCACTGAACCATTTGTCACTTTAAGCTTAGATCAAAGGCGACATTTTTTCACGCTTTCAGAATTGCGGGCTAATGTCCTAAAGAAAAAGTTATCTTAGCTTAATTTAGGAAGTGGAACACGAAAGGCGCTTAATCAAAATAAATTAACGTCTCGACCCCTGCTGCGAATAAATTTTTGAATCAAAGAGTGTTACTTATTAAAGAATTTTTGAGAAAGTTTTGATGGTTGCGAATTGTAATGGGTTTGGTTAGTTTGGTTGGGAGTGACGGAAGTAATTATTGAGCTTTACTTTTAATTTTCGACTACCATTCGTAAGTCCACATTTTTCTCAGACCTCATACTATAACAATTTTAGTAATCTCTTCCTACATCAACTCTTCGCAGCATTTAGTGCAGCTTGAAATTAACTAAAGCTTAATTTAATAGGGCAAAAAATAAATTAAAAATAAGTATTTTTGTGTGATATTATTGTAATTTATTTACTTGAAATGTTTCCTGTCTTCTGAACGTACCGCTAAGCCAACCTTACGTGTGACGTTGAAATATCGCGCACACATTTTGCATCGTTGCAGTTTCGTCTTCTCTAAACAAGTAGCATTATTTATGCATTAAATGTTCGCTTAATGCGCAAAAGTATTAAAAGAGTTTTTTTATTGTGCACTACATTTGTTAAATAAGTCGGAAAGTATTTCAAACTTGAAAACGATCTAAATTTAGTGACGACTAATATTTATAATCTATCTATGAATAAAACAAATTAACGTCAAATATGTCTAAAAGTTGTGGCGTATTATTACATACCAATTAATTTATCATTTATTTTATTAACCGTAATTTAGCAATTACTTTATTTTATGCCCTAAATTTTAGATAAATTAAGCTCAATAATTGTCTGTAGAAATTAATCTCATCCAAATAAAACAATAAATTAACTATACTTAAAAAAAAATGAAATAAACTTGACTTAAATATTGAATAAAACTTTGAATAGGTACCAATAAAGAAAATAGCTTGTTTTGGCTGTGTTGTTATAAAATGTAAGCAAAACAAATGCTTGTTTTCGCAGTGAAATAATATTCATCTGGTATGTTGTATCTTATATGTAATATGAAGCCGTTTTAAGCTGTCTGATATAATTTTTTGTTTTCGATAATAAAAATAAAAATTTAGGTTTCAGTTCAGTGACTGCAAGAACAATTATTATGAAAAACTTTGGAATAGATCTACGCAGTTAGTCTGAGCGCAGGCTTTGACTGCTAACCAGACTTTTTTATAAAACAGCTATTACAAGTAAAATAACTTGCTACGCAAAAGCAAAAATACAAGGCCGAAATAAATATAAAAATACCTATTTATGTTATTCTCCAACAATAACCTACACACATAAGTATCCAAACACATTTAACAACATAAATTAAACAAAATTAACTAAAAAAAGTTCTCTAATTACCAAAAATTTTCATTAAACAAACGTAGAAAACATTTTATGATTCGCAATATTGTTTATAGGCCATTACATTAGGAGAGGGCCCGTAAATTCTTTGTAAGCCGTTATGGCGGATGATTTGCATTGTTCCCTACAATTTGCGTTGGAATTACCCGGCTATTGCTCGCCTTAGTATTAATTTAAGCATCATTCCATGAGACTGATTGAGTTATAAACAATGTTGGTGTCGACTGGACTGGGTATAAAGGATAGGATCGTAGCAGTCAAGGTGGTCTTGCTAGATGTATTGCCTAGTTGGTTTGAGAGTTATTTGCCTTAAAACCTAATTCCAATGTTTTAAGTGATAAAATAATTTTTAACAAAAAAAAACGACTTCAAAACAAAAATAAAATGCACTAAAAAGGACAAAATAACTGCGTTATTTAAAAACCCTCTATTTTGAAGGCGGTGCCAAGTAAAACTATTGAACGAATTTAATTAACTTAGATATTTATCTGAGTTTCTCATTTTGACTTTTAGGTTTCGAATAGGTGTGTTAGTTTAGTGCTATTGGTTATGTATTTTATTATATTGAGTAATTTAGATAGCCTTCTAAAGAAGTTCGTTAATTGAATTAATTTTTCTTTTAATATTGATTTATTTTATTTTTCATTATCATTGTGTCTAATAGTTTTACTAGGCACCGCCTTCAAAATAGAGGGTTTTTAAATAACGCAGTTATTTTGTCCTTTTTAGTGCATTTTATTTTTGTTTTGAAGTCGTTTTTTTTTTGTTAAAAATTATTTTATTTCGAGAAATTTTAGTGTTTTTGACGATTTTGGTTTTTGCGAAAACATGGATAGGCTTACGAAACGCGCTGCAAATTTGTGAAACCGTCGTTTAAATGAAACAAGCGAGGAAAGAGAATAAAAGCCTACTGCAAATTAGGAAATCTAAAACCAATGTTATTTTGCGAGAGACTACTAAATACACTTTTTTTTTAATGTTTAAATAGTTTTTTTTTAATTGTTATGTTTTAAACTGTTTTTGTCTACACTGCAAGATTACCCATGTGCGCATCAATACGAATAAAATAAGCCCAAACACTATGTATCTACTATCAACAATTAAGGAGTTCCCTAAACTGTGCTGCACCTGCATTATGGACCTTGCAATGGCAGTCATTACCCATCTCAGTGTAAAGATCTTGTCAACACGAATAAAATAAGCCCAAACACGAGGAAGTTAAGATGTGCCGTTGAGGAGTTCCCTCGATCCTCTGTCGTCTCCATCATCAGATCTGCTCTAAACCTCAATAGTATTGTAGTCTCATCAGATATACACATAAATCTCAAGTTGCTTGCCTACAATTTTCAAGAGATGCCATCGATTTCTCAAGGTTTCCACCATCAGGTCCTGACCTGATAACGATGGGACCAAATGACAAGCATACCCATTCAAATAAAAAAGTAATTTTTGAAATCAGTCCAGGCGTCTTTGAGAAATCAAGTAACAAACTCAGTAGGTCCATTTTAGGATAATTAGCATTCTACTAAATGTCAGAACGTCCAAATTGGCTGTCCCAATTGCCATTTTTTACATTAAAATGACGTTTTACCTACGTAATTATCCTAAAATGAACCTTCCAACGCCACCCACTCAGACGATTCAAACAATTGTCAATAGCAGACTCGGGCCCCAGGTGTGTCTGTCATTATTTAGCAATGAGAAAAAAGCTACTGGCCTGTGATTGGTGGAAATAAGCTTCTGTAATTAAGTCTTGTACTGCTGTAATATAAATAAGATACCATTCTCATTATGAAAAAAATATACCAATAAAATAGATTTCATAAAGATCTGACTTTTATATCACAGCACATTTAGAACGCTAGAAGGGAACTTTATTTCCACTATGAATATCGTATAAAAGGCACATAAAAGTGTTTTTATTGTGATATAGAAATTTTTAGCACCGTTTTATCATATCAGTAGCGGTAACGTTTGTGTTATGATTTTTATGGAACTGTAACGAGGCGGATAGATAAAAGAAATGAATAGCTATATATTTATTTGATTAAGTTTATTAAAATACTTATGATATTTATGAGGGTTTTTGTACACATTGACGAAGATATTTCAGACATTATTTATGTATCATTACATATTCATTATATTGTGTAGTTGTCATTTGTTACTTGTCGGTTGTAGTGTTATTTTGGATATTGCTCATACCGTTGTGTCGATTTTGGTCAGTTTATAATTATGACTGCGTCATTGTCAGCTCATTCAAAACTTTTCAAATCACAACCCAAAATATAATAGTTCACAATGCACCATTTTAGGATGTAATCAAACCATCTTAAATCCCCACTGTAAAATAAATCTGCAACACAAAACATTTGCAACGAACTTAGCATGCAATAACCCTGCAAATGTAAAACTTCGCAAATAAATATTCAACTAAAGCATTTTATCAAACGAAAAAACTCAAAGCAAGATATCTGTTGACTTATTAAATGTTTATCACGTCTGAAATAAATTTGTTTGAACTCGCGAGTTTCACCTTTCCAATATTTATTTGAAGTTACTTTAAAGTTTCGAGTTGAACATTGAGAGGGTTAAATATTGAGATTCATGTTTGATATTTGAGATTTTATTTTCATATAATATCGTTGAGTGTTTCAAGTGGGTGTTGAAACTTAAGGTTTTGAGCTTTTAAGAAGTACGATAAATTCTATAATATTCAGTTATTCAATTATTAATATTATTATGTATACTACAGTTATATTTGCTCTCTATTCTAAGTACTTATTTAAACTAAATTTAAATTGTTACTTAGTTCATGTAAAAAGTGCAATAAAGTACAGATAAATCTTCACTAATAGTTGACATTTAATGCAGCACATAGCTCCCTATTTATAAAACAGCCAAAGCGATAAACAAACATAAATACATCACCTACACCTGTTTGTAGGTGGTACTTACATTATAACGTATAGCCTTCTCAAAATATGAACGATTCCCAGCTTTCTCTGCCTCCTTATGTACAGTCACAAGCAAAATTATGTATAGAGTTAAATGTAATATGAATCTTTAGTTCAAGCTCAGCGCTCATTAATAGTTAGTAACTTTTTTCCTGAACAACTAGTTTTACTAAAACATATATATTTGATTATCAATTACTGTTATAATTAAAACTACAATTACAGTCAGATTTACATTGTACTAGTGTACATTCTGCAATTTTTATTTATTTATAAGTTAATTAACACACAACAAACAATCAATAATAAATGTGTGTTCTATGGGCCCTAGTTGCCTGAAATAAAGGTAATTATTATTATTTCTACTTCTAATTATAAATACATACAGTACAAAAAGGCAAATGTAATGGTTATTTTCAAAAAAAAAAAACATCCAAGTAGACTAGAATTTTAATTGATCTTCGATTAAATTGCAGCGTGGTTATGTAAAACGTGTTATCATAAAATATTGAAAATAATTCCTCAACCATGTAATTTTTTTGATTTCAAATACAAGAAATCTCACGACTTTATATTCATATTTTTGCTTGTAACTGTACAAAATCGGGCCTAGAGGTCATTTTCGGTATTACGAAATAAGATAAGTAACTGTCTCTCGAGACTAATATATAAAATACGTGTCACACTACAGAGGCAATCAGTCGTCAGGGAACCGTTTTGATACAACCCATGTCCCATTTTAGTAGTTCTGTTTTCAACACAGCGTTGTATGAAATATATTGTCAGAATTTAAAATGAAAATAAATTGTTTGAAGTATCAAGCAATCGAATAGTATGGGATAGGATTTTAGACAATAGCACAAAAATATATAAAACCTTAAAGGTGTACGTTGCATAGATACTATTCAGAGTTGGCTGTCCATCACAGTCAAAAACCATAAAAATACAACAACTATCACAATATCTGTTACTGCATTCATCCAAAACTATTGTTACCAACGAACGTGTTTGTACAATACTGTTGTTCATATAAAAACTAGGTTCGTAATTCATCATAGTACTAGTCCGACTTGACTGGCGATAAATCTGGCTCGCTCCAAATAAAAAATAACGATAACGAGATAGTTCCGGGACAAATTATTACTCCGTTTTTCATTTCCCGCTGTACCATAATAGGATTACTCTTATTGTAGTCAGCTGCTAGTAAGATCTAAAAATCTTGAACCGAAAACGTGAATAAATAACATACCATCACGCCTGTATCCCGGAAGGGTAAGACAGAGGTGTACCAATGTACACCCACAGTTCGCCGGTATGTTTAGGTTCGATGTAATAGGGGGCGATCCTATTGCCACTATCCGGGCACAAATTCAAACTCCGACCAGCTACTGAGAATTTCTTAGAAAAACCCAATAACACCTCGGTCGACTTGGGAATCGAACCCAAGACCCCTAGCGTAGCAGTCGCGCTTACAGCCACTAGGCCAACGAGGCAGTTATATAAATAACCACCAGAATTATTGCCGTACATCGCTTGGTTCGTGTAATTAAATTATTCTCGTGTGGTAAAAAGTTGGGAGTGTATTTAACATATGTTCTGAAGTCCGGTGTTTATATTTCCGTGTTGTAAGGTTACACGCACGACCCTTTTGGACAAGACCTGATTATCTTCAATCAACATATTCTATGGGGACTTGACCGCGTTTTCATCCTAAATTGATATTAATTTATAAAGCTAAGCTTGTGTGGATGCTGGCCGCATTCTATTGCTGTTTTCTGCTAGATTAGGCTTGTATGAACTCAAAGGTTTGATGGAAAATGATTTTGGCTGCGCTAAGTAGTTGCAGCTACAAAAGAACTAAGCTTTTTTTTTGTTGAAATCTTTGCCTTTATCCTGAGCGCAAGCATTGACTGCTTCATCGAACTTTAAGACCTTGACGTGAAGGTGTCCTTTTGTTGCTTACATTGTTAGCCTTGAAATCCTTTCCCTATTATCTTGTATAAGCTTTCTTTATACCCTGTTCTTTACAATATTAGGTATTCCACCTATATGTATGATGCCAAAGTTCAGGATCTGCAGTTTCGTAGTTTAAATTCACGTTCGCCGATGTCGTTGCAAATTTCTTGTAACAGGACAAGCCTTGGCTCACACCGGGCACTGGTCCAAAATCTAGGCATCTACTGGATTTGTTATTCTTATGAAACACGTGAGCAGAGGTTTAAATTAGACTTGTGAGAAGAAGAATATTTGATATTAGATGATGTTTACCGCATTGAGTCAATGTGAGAAAATCATTTTGTAGTAACATAATTATAAAAAATTGCAACTTAAGTTTATGTTTTCAATTAAATACTTAACATTATTTTATTATTACTCTTGAATGTTTAAATATAAAATAATGTAATACATTTTTTTCTCTACACAATTTATTAACACCAGGTTTAACAGTTGGTAAATAAAAATATAGGATATTATAATAGTCACTGATATTCCAACATTATTTAGCCGAAACCCAACCCCACGCCTAATATAAATACCATATAAATACAATAACAATAAACAACCTTTAAAATTCTCCATAATAAAATGTAATATCTATAAATACTCCTTTGTTACAATCTTCCTCGTAAGCAAATACAAATTAGGAACAACAATTTCTAATCTGTCCTTTGTTAGCAAGATAAACAACGAATTTCCCTTAATGAGTATGTTAAGCAAGACAAAGGGAATTCTTTTAATTGATTCGCTGGCGTAGCCTAGTTATTTGCCCTTGGTTTTCTCAAAGGGTTAACGAGAATTTACTATCTTTTGTCTAGATTTCAGCTTTATTCAGCAATCTGAAACAATTTTAATCAGGCAAAGAAACTTTTTAAAAGAAAATAACAGCAAAATGCTAAGGTCTTTTGACATAGTTAAGGAAAAATTGTTCCCATTTCGCTCAATGTTCGATTCGACCAATCTCAAGCATCAACTATGATACCGTTCTTATTTTCATCCTTATTGAATAAGTTTGCTTTGTGAATGCGGTTGTTATGACAAGCCGTAAGCAAAACTTCGAAAGCCTAATTACTTATTGTCTTCGATCTCATCCCCGCTTCAACTGCAAAGCTCTAAAGCCTTTCGAAAAACATTTTCCTATGGAAATTTTGTTTTCCACGCTTTGTTTTTCGCTTTATTCATTTCCTTGAAAGAGTTGCTGCATTCGTATTTTCTGTTTGATCTTTAGTGCGAAGGCCAGGTGTAGATTAGGCCTTTCGTTCCCGTCGAGGATTTTTCAACGAAATCCCTGTCTAATTCTTTATCATGACAGCTGCATCTACAAACGGGAAGAGTTCCGCTATAGCTGCCGTTTGAAAAATTTTTTTGGTAGAAGATACTAAGACCACTGATATTTTTCAGACACAAATGTAAAACTGGAATCTGAGATTTACAATAGATGAGTGTTTGCAGTGGCGTCTTAGAAGTGTCACATCTATGTTTCTTGATTAAACTTCATGTATTTACTTAGCCTAAGTAATTCCGCTACTACTATGCGGAACCATTCAGGAACACAAATAATAGCTTGTATATTTTCATAAGGAATGCTCATTAAACACATAGCCCTATTTTAACTTCACTTGTTTATATTTACCTAGTTAATTAATTCAGGTTTAATTAGTCTGTCTTGCGAAATTATTTCCTCTTAAATTATCTCGTACAAGACAAACGAGGTTTTAGGCGCTTATGCGAGTAATTTGCGTAGCGTCGGCAGGTCGAAATAAAATATGCGTGGGTCTAATGAAAACTGTCTACATTATTAACCTAGGTAGGCCTCCTTAACAACCCTTTTGGCCTAAACGCCCCTTTAGTTAAGTGAGGGGCTTTGAATCGTAACATACGTTTGTGAACGCAATTTTGGAATGTAATGTTAACTTTATACCCCATTAAAGTGTCCTGATAACGCCTAATGTAGAGGTGTACCGTTTTGGGGACACATTTGCGAAAAAATCTCATATCTCTGTAACGTGACCTATAATATATTATTATGATTGTCGCAATAAAAGGGTCGAAAAGCAACAATTATTTTTTATTCTCTCCATTACTCGGTCATCAGCGAAAATTCATCAATGAATGTACGTTTTTGTTGGTAGAAAATGTAATGGATAAACCGTTTTTAAGCGGGGCGAGTAAATATTATAGGAAGTTGGACTTGTTTTTGTGTAACTGTTTCAATACAGTTACAACTTGTCGCTTGTTTCGGTAAATAGTTCGGCTGCAGTACAGTTTGTAAACATTTAATGTTTTGTTTTGGACAAAAAAATACAATTCGCGTGATCTGAATGTTCTCGCTGAAAGTTGGGTTCACCAAAGTATACTCTTTAGTTTATTATACAAAACGTCATTAATATGAACTGTTTTTATGTATCTATAACGTTTCATTATAATAATATTTTAGTTTAATATCCACGTTGTAATCACTTTTATACCTCAACCTATATAAAGTATTCCTAATGACATGTATATTATTAAGTGACATGTTAAATAATAAGTAATTAACTAAACCTTCTCAATCAATAAGTGACCATTGTGATAAATAAGCAATGTCTGAGCCGTGTGAGTGTGGCATCCTCCCCCAAACCATGACTCACTTTATGAGTTGTCCAGCGTGCCCTGTCACCTGCTCACGCGAGGACCTGTATGAGGCGACGGACAATGCTGTGTGCTTGGCTGAATACTGGTCCGGAAAAATTTAACAGTCATTGATCGACTCGATAAGAAGAAGAAGCAATGTCTTAGTTCTTTATCTGTTCCATGCATGACAATATGACGCAATATTTTGTCAATATTGCGTAAATAAACATTTCTGCCCCGGATGTCAAAATTTATTCTTCTAAACCAAGTCAACAACGTAATCAATAACGCCACAAATGTACCGATAAATAATAAGATATTTATTTAAAGGTTTCAAACCAATAAATCATATTAATCCGTGTTCTAGATCATTCAGATTAAGATGTATACGGAACCCATCTATCTAGAAAACCCTCGTCTCTATGATCCCTTGGGACTTAAATAAATACCTTCTTATTTATTTTCTTTACGAGCTATGTTTAGTGATAATTTACCACATAAATTCAATTCCTGAAGATTTAAGTAGATCCGCCCGTTTCTTGGTATATTCCACTTTCTTCACTCATGTGATAACACACGCAATAAATGAGTTGACAAATTAGTGTAATTTTGTTCATATTGGAACTACATCACCCAGTTGAACAAATTTAACTTTTTTATCAATAATGTGACTTTTATCATCATTTTCCAAAGTGATACAGAGTTCACTAAATTGATGTTAAATATATTTTAAGTTTACTAATTTAACGCTTTATATTTTTCTGAACGAAGTGGCATATTATCTGTTTCTTAGGAAATATAATTTGAAGATGGTTTGTTAAAATCTTGTTAGTGTGTATATTAAGTAGTGATAGTAAATGTTTAATAGAATTGGTATACTGACAGATATGTGGGTTGACCTTAGGTCTTAGTACATAATGTGTTAAGTAATTCAATCCATTTTACAATTAAAATCGATTGTGACAGAAAACACATTTAAATAAAAGGTATTAAAACAATAAATTAATTCCTTTTACACACGGCAACAGAAACTTTTAATTACTATTTTTTTTTTCATTTATTTATTATTGCAACATATTATGTTATAATTGTATGTTTGGTGTATGTTCCAAAAAGTATTTTAAAACAGTTCGTCTGTAGACTCCGATAAGTTTGGCTGTCTTAATACTATCATTTTTATATCGATTTAAATCGCTTTGACAATCGGCATTTCAAATCTTAAGATCATATTTTTTTAATATTAAAATCCTATTTTTGTATGTATACTCCAGAAAATTGTTTTAAAAATATATACAGCTGCATTCGTTAGGAATGAAGTTTGCTCGACTAGCTTCCTAATCCCGAACAAAGTACTATCGGAAGGCAGTAAGAAGCCAAACGAAGCTTAGCTAAACAAGAAAACTTTAGATATGAAGGAAAAGCTATTTACAAAGCGTTCCTATGTATGCATTGAACGAGAGCTTTGTGCAAGAAATATTTGTTAAACAAAATATTAAAGGTCAGTGAGATATTGTAAATTTAGATATTTGTTTTAAGTTACAATACAAACTATACAATTTTAAAGAGACTTAAAATTCTTCTTCTTTAATTTAAGAGCCTAGCTCTTGTCGGTGCAGCTCCTTCCATTTCCTCCTATCGAGTGCCAACTCTTGAACTTCCTTATAGGTCACAACCTTCACCTTCTCTTTAATTTTACTTAAAATTTGGACCTTAAAAATTCAAAGGTATGATTTTTTCGCGATAGCTTAAAAAAAATATTTTTTTACATCATGTGCTGGTCTATAATATTTTATGTCTATGTAAACCACTACAACTGCTTACAAAGAACAACTAAGTACAAGTAAATACTTGACTCTTACTTATTGATCTGAACTTCGAACTAACGAGTGACGTCATCAGCCATGTCCTGATAATCAATCTCAGTATCATAGTTTGATGTCCCCTTTTACTTACCGGGGTAAACACCTCATTCAAGGACATTGCTGAGCGAATGATTATTATTTTCGTGCCAAATAATTATATCTCAGTAATAACAATGCTACAATATGCTTAGCTAATCATCGTGTATACTAACCTTATGTAGTATAAATGCCTTATAAAAATGAAAGATAAAAAATAAAGAAAAACACCCAATCCGACATAAGACTATAACTTACTGGTAACATTTTCATTCCAGATTTTTTTATTGTAGACTCATCTCGGGTATTATGATTGCTACTCGTAATTACAATCAAATCATTACATTAAATTTAATAAAAAAATGTTTAATATTTTATTTAAAACTACATGAAACATTTTCTTTTTGTTCTTACAAGAGTAAACGAAGCAAGAACGTAAATAGGACGGAGAATGTTATACAAGGAATTCATATTCGAGAAAAATTGCAACTCATGACAAATGAGGTATCACATTATAATGACGCGCCCTGTATATGGAAGCTCTAAAATGAAACGTATCTTGATGTATATTTCACAGTGGTAGTCTAGAGTACTTTCTGTGGAATTCTGGGCAAACGATGTTCGTCTTAATCATCAATTTTATAATCATTGTATTTAAATTACAGAAAATTTTAATATAGATTTTTAAATTGACGACAAATTGCTTCTTTGTGCCTTTATGAACAAGGCAGCTGACAGACGAAATGATAATATTTATTATGTATTTTAGAAATGGCTTTCGTCGACAACCTGCTTGCAGCATTTAATTCCGTCCCTTCAAATTCTGTCATAACAAGAAATAAATTCCCCTCAATTTTCCCTTACTGTCCAAACCGCTGCGAATAAACAGTCCCCTCACCAAAACTTGGGCTCAATCGAATAATTACAAAGGCGGTTCTACAACTTTATTTAAAATTATAAAGCATTTTTAATGTACGCAGAAGGTACAGTGATTCGCAATTCGTTTGCCCGTCACGTCTGTCTTACGCCTTCGCTACTTTTTCGTCATGTCGACTCAAATTAATTCATGCAAATGAGCTTTGGCGTTGTCTGAAATGGGCTTAATCTTATCGCCTGTATAATTGCATGGGGCAACGCAAATAGGGGCTTAATTTTTTTATCAACATTTAATTTGGCCAGTTGCCAATTCTGACTACCTTTTTTAGGAAAGTTTTTAATGAGTTTGTGTCCCGACATCCTGAGATGGGTCCTGATTTTTGACGCCTCTTGTTTTCCTTTCATCGATGGTCGTTCTTTCTTCCGATATACTTTATGTGTTGTATTAAGTCTTATGGGAGGGAAAATGGTAGGCTTAAGTTACTGTTTCTTGGGGCCAGAAATTTACGATGGGGTTTACATCTGCAGCTGTGACCAGGGAATGTAGAAATAAAGAAAACGTGTTTAAGTTGTTGGTTTACAGCAAGCATTTACTTTTTACAAGTTACTAATATTTACGCGGTCGTATAAACTTCTGTCTTTTTTTCTCCAACCAATTTATCGTATTATAACGCGTTAAGCGTTAGAAAAATCGCAAACAGAAACCACGATTTAATGCGATTTGGTTTTGTCATCTTGTTGAAATATAAACATACTTTTTTTTGCAACTTCACTGCAACTCATTATAAGTTCTAATTGAAATAAAAGGCAGTGCATACTGTAAACACAAACTATGCAGTTATTTGATCAAGATTAGTTGCACCTTCGTAATTATGCTTCGCGGAGTTAGCTAACGATCGGAGAAGATAAAGTTTGTCAGGTAATTAAGCACTACACAGGTAAGCTGGGTCGTTCTACAATAATAATGAGTTAACGTTTTAGGAACATTTAGAAACTGTATTTAATTTGCAACCATTATGTAATAGTTTCATTATCATAAGTAGGTTTAGCTTGTGGCTTCCTTTTTCTGTCCGTAAAAACGTTTGATTCGTGTAATGTACATGTAGTAAAATGTATAATTTATTTAAATCCAGACTTGAACCGATATGGGTCCTTAAAATAGCTAGCTGATAAATCCAAATTGACAAACAAGCCACATAAGATACCTCATTTAACACAGATCATCTTTTAATTTTTCTGCAACCGTTTTTTTTTAATTTTACTTTCCGGCTATTACATAATTACTTACTTAGTCCTTTCTTTCTTCCATAAACTGTCGCGTCCAGAAGTTCTACCTACTAAGACACTTCAGTCGTTGCCAAGACTAAAATAAAAGAACCATTTACAAAAATAATATTCCGCTACAAAAGTTCTCATTTTACAAAAGCTAAGTAATTCCGTTCTCGCTTCTATTTTCGTCTTAATCTTAATAAACTATCTTCCTGAAATTAAATTGCTGGCAAATGTTCAATTAATATGTGTAACTTCGGAGCACCCTCACATTATTTTAATTATAAACCTGACTGTCTTGTAAGCTTTGTAACTTAACGGTAACAATATTAACTTGTGGTGACATTGTAATGCTGTATAGCTACTGAATATGGCTTAAACAAACAATAAATATTTAGAACATAAATTATATAATAATATTCCGGGACATCTCACACACGGTTGTCTGATCCCAAGCTAAGCAGAGCTTGTGTTATGGTAACCAGACAACTGATAAACATACTTATATATTTCTAAATACATACATACTATAGATAAATAACACCCAGACACCGAACAAATGGTCGTGCTCATCACACAAACATTTGTGCCGGGTGGGAATCGAACCCACGACCTCCGGGATAGCAGTCAGGGTCTCTAACCCCTAGACCAACAGGCCCGTCTAAAATAAATTATGCTGACAATTACTTGAAGGCGGAGTTGTCTTCCGCAATAAATACCATCTTACATCTTTCTGAACCTTTTGGTCACAGGCTATTAATAAAGATCACATTTTACATGCTTTAGGTCAAAGGTGTTACGACTTTTGATATAAGGAGAAAATGTATGTTGTTTTGTTTTGTTCCACTGAACATTTCGTTAGCCAATTGAACTTGTGATTGTTCAATTTTTATACCATAGTGTAAATATAGTATAGGGTCCATTTTATTTTCTCGATCAAAATCCAACACATCCAAAGCAAAATGAAGTCCAGCTGTAATACAACAACTTTTAATAGCTCTAATTTTCATCTGGTATCCTTATTTAAAGTAATATTTTTGTTTCTAAGTTTAAATATAGACCATTTAATTTACATTCTTAACCAACAAATACATTAAACATTGACATTACTAACCTCTATTGAACAGAAACTTTTGATGGCGTCACATTACGTTGTCTAAATAATCTTCAGTATATAACAAAAGAAAAGTTTCATACAAATACAAAGTTAGGCCATTAAACGTGTGATTGGATACCCAATGATATTTCTTCGAGTTAACCAATTGTTACAAATTGAGTGTTAGTTCCATGGCTTTATCGGAATTGTTTGGGAAGCCATCGTTTCATTCGCCTACTCACGCTATTTTTGTAACTGGTGTTAATAAAAGTCTGAATTATGTGGCCGTAATTTTATTTAGTGGTGTGATTTAATAATTTTATACGTGTTGATAGTTTTGAGCCTTTCACGAAGGATTTAATATTTTATTCGGGTACTTTAATGTTAAAGGGCCAATCAACCGTTAAATTGACCGTTTATCTATTTTTGTAAATATTTTTTTTATAATATTTTTTTTGATAGTTATTTTGATAAAGCTTTTATATTGTAGTAATATATTTCTTACGACATAAGCGGCACCTTTATACATTATTTATAAATATGTTATTTTTTAAGTATTGTGTGTGTACAATTACTGTACATAAATGATTAAATACATAAATAGACCTTGATAGATGATCCCTGATTTTTGCCTACATTGCTTCTCAGTAAAACAGAAAATGCCCACGGAAAGAAAACACGTTAAACTAATGATACATCCTACTTATAGATATAGAGTAAATGATTTCATTTGTCAAACTATTTTTTGCTTAAGAGTAACAATCACAAAAGTCCCATTTAAAATATTCACAAAGTTTTATTCGTATAACATAAAGCTGTGTCATAGTCTATCAAAAAGTAGCCAAAGCCAACTATATAAGTTAGAACTTCGAATAGCAAGTAATAGTGATCCATAGACGAGCAAACATCAAAGGAGTTGTTAAGCCTTTGTCGACCTTTTGTGAGCCATCACTCTATTTGATGCGTAGTCTTAGGCTTACAGTTCTAGCCACTCACTTTGACTCGTGCTACTGTTTCTAATATACTGTATTGGTATTCGTATACCTTGTGTTGATATTTACTCAGCTTTGAAGTAAACAATAGTACTTTTTATGTGAGAAATGTATGATTTTTTTTTATTAAAACGCATTTTAATAATTCTTTCTGAGAATTATATGAATGTTGGACATTGAATAGAACAAATTTTTAAGGAGTATGTTGCGGTTCATTTTAAGTTTTAGTTTCTGTCATTTCAACACCTTGGCTGGTGTCAGTCAGACTAACATTTTAAATATCAAGGAAAGGGCTATAGGAAAGTATAGCGTAAGTATTATGCAACCTTTTCTGACGACTGCTTCTAATTGGAAATGTCGATGGTTTACTGCTATTTTGGCACCATTCATTAACCTTGAACCAAGTAGTTTCTAATCTATACCCGACCGAATAAATCAAAGCCATATCCAGTATGATAGTACCTTATCGTTGTTACCAACGCTTGCAGCTACAATCTGTCACAAAGTTAGTTCTCGGAAAATTCCGTGCAAATGTAAATCAAAGACGATGTCGCTTCCTTTACTAATTCAGTTACTGACGCTTCGCATAATTATGAACAAAGTGAAGACTGGATTACGAAGTACCAACTGGAGTAACCGCTGGTAATCTGCTCGGGGGTATGAGAAAATTAACAAGTGTGTACAGTGTACACTCTAAAAGTTTTGCGAAATGGATTTTTAGGACTTTGTAAAGTACGGTAGCCTGGTGAGCGAAGTTTGATAGTATTACCTTAGAATTTTTATCAGGACTCTTTCTTTCTCTTTCGCACTCGAGCGCTGCCTTGTTAGATTCAAATTCTGTGACAATTTGAAGTTGCAACGCTGCTACTATCAATAACTACTTAATCGTGTATTGAAATTTATTTTATAATCCAATGAGTTTCAGAGAAGAGATTTTTTGGCAAAGCAATTTAGTATGGAAATGTCGATCTGAACTTACTTTTTACAATTGCTCCTCTTAATTTTTGTTCATAGAATCTAAGTTTTAAAGCAAATAAAAATAATAAACAAACAAAGATTTCACTCTGTCTTTTCAACATGATATTTTTTGACGTCAAACAATACCACCAAACTCTTATCATATTCAAAGCACTCTCACATCTTAATCGTGCGAACTTAACATCGTATAAAACTCAAATAATGGCATGTAATCCAATAACGAAACTAAGACCATTACGTTGTGGCTGAAACTCTTCAGGATGTAATTAAAATCAGATATCACAGAACTCACGGATGCCCAAATATAGGGTTGCGTACTTCAAACACAATTGTGCGAAACTCGACTACTTTCTATGTACATTCTGTAAAATAATAAAATTAGTGTCCGTATGTCATTCACCCCAAGCAGAAAATATATACAGTGCTTCAATCAAAACATGTTTAAAAATGTTTATTTATTTGTCCGGCTAATCTCTGAAACTCCTGGACCGATTTTGACAGGACTTTCACTTACAGCTAATATTCAAAGGATCAACTTAGGCTACTTTTATTTATTTTAAAAGGGGCTATGTAATAATGAGAGTGAAACCGCGGGACACAGTTAGTATGATGTATAAGAAAAGTATCATGTTTATACAAATAGGTGTTATCGTGTTGTGGAATTCTGAGGAGGATAACGAGCCTATTGTTTTCGGAGAAACCGAAATATAAACCTTTACTGATGATCTAAGTATAGAATATCAGGAAATACTCTTAAAATGTTTGACAGTACCATTGAGTTGTTAATACACAAAACGTTCTCTGCATAAAAGTTTGACTACTTTATCAAACACAAAATCGTACTTCTAGGTAACTTAGTTAAGATTTAAAAACGAAACAATTTAATCTTTGACTTTGTACCTAATCTTTGCAGTATGTCTGTAGGTCCAAACTATCCTGTGCCAATAGATCATGTATTTAATGATAATATGTACATAGCCTTCCTTCAGCGACCACCACCTTCCAATTTCGTGGTTAAAGTTAGAGAAGATGGATACTCAGGGTCTACCTTCAGTATGACAGGACTGTTGATCTACTGGTCAGTAATCTGACTGCTATACTTAAGGTCTTGGGTTCGATTCCCACCCAGGACAAATCTTTGTGTGATCAGCACGATCATTATTTTGTTCTGTGTCTGGATGAAATTTATCTATAATATGTATGTATTTAGAAATATATAAGTATGTTTATCGGTGGTCTGGTCACCATAGTATAAGGTCCGCTTAGTTTGGGATCAGCTGATGACTTCAGTCGTCTGGTCACCATAGTACAAGCTCTGCTTAGTTTGGGCTCAGATGACCGTGTGTGAGTTGTGCCAGGATATTTATTAATATTAGTATCTGTCTTCACTAACTTTAGCTTTTATACCTAATATTAACAACACTTTAACTAATTTACTTCCCAAATCCCAGTCTATTTCGGGTAGGTCACGATCTAGTAACAAGCCGCAGATATTCGCAAAGAGTCGGCAACAAGCAGTCTGCAGCAGATTGCTTCCTTCCGTTACGAAGTGCGCCAACGTGACTACAGATACAAAACGGTGTACAAATATAACGATGTAAACGGTGTACGTATAGGGCGGTGTAAACGGAGTATGTATAGGGCGGTGTAAACGGACTATGTACAGGGATAAACGGAGTATATCTGTAAGCCGTTTTGTGATACCTTTATGACACTATGTAAGCTGTTTGTGTACGTATATATATATAATAATCCAGCCTATAAACGTCCCACTGCTGGGTACAGGCCTCTTCCCGTATAGAGAAGGCACGAGCATTGATCACCACGCTTGCTCTCTGCGGGTTGGCGATTTCAGATCCCAAATTTTGGAATCCAGGTTTCCTCACTATGTTTACCTTCACCGTTTTATCAGAAGTGTCTTAGAATAATTAAGAAAGTAAATATAAATTTTGAAAAGTTACATTGGTACTTGCCCGGGTTCGAACCTGGAACCTCGTGCATACAAATCCGTTCATTGAACCGCTAGGCCACCACGACTTTGTGTACGTACTTCGGTAGAATTTTTAAGCATGAAAATATTATGTGGTAAGTAAATTTACACTATTTACCATCGTTTATTGAATTTCTATTCTAAAACAAATAACTAACTACTTGTTTTTAATATTTTTTTAGTAGTTTTCTTACGAAATTTGTTAAATTACACTAACAGTGTCACCTAACAAAATGAGTTGTGGAGGAGAGATAGACAGTCGGACCAAATCTGACCCAGTATACTTGACAAAAACCTATGTAAAGGACAATAACATCAATATATTCATTTTCAGCGACATTGGCAATAAACTAGAAATTCAAATTGGATCGCAGCAGATGTTAAAGACTTATAAGTTCATTTTGACATACAATTTCATAATAACGGCTGACTGGATTTTGTTTACATTTTGATGCAGAGTGTTATCCAGGATATTAATTTATTTAAAAGAGATAATCAAAACTATATAACACTTAATAAAAATAAGATTAAGATTTTTTGAGAATATATTTTTACCTACAGGACATTGCAGCTTTATTCCAGTAAGAATACCTTATCGAGAATCTACCTAATAAATAAAATCCTAATTGTGCACGAGGTACGTATTAACCTTACAAAAACGTATATTATTATTCTGACCCAAATAAATAACAACATAATATAGGACATCTCTACGAACACTAGGGAATACCACTCGATAGAAACAACTGAATATCTCAATTAACTTGAAAGTTCTTACAAAACAAAAGATCACTCTATTTCTTATTATTAGAAACTAACAATACGAGACGACCGAACTGACAACAATACTGAACCTTTGACATTGACATCAATAGGTATTTTGTACGCATCTGTACCACCATATATCTGTACAGTACAGTCACAAACAAAACTTTTGTGTTAATGATTGTACGCTACGACCCTCATGCTTTCAATGAAATTTCACCTTCAGTATAGAGCTATTGTATAAATAATAATTGAATTATAAATACATTTAATATACAGTCTCATCCATAAATAGCAGTATTGGCACAAAGAGAACTATGTTTGAAGTTTGAAAGCGACTGTATGCTATTTAAATTTAGAACACCCTTTCGACAATAAATCCCAGGTTTAGTGCGCGTATACAACGATTATTGTAATAAATAATTGAGTAACAAAATAATTAGCTCAATTAAATAAAAACATGTATTGAATTACCTGATTAGATTTTCAATTAACGGATAAGTTTCCGTGTATAACCAATCCGGTAGATAAAACCATCGTTAATTAATATCCATATGAAACGGGAAGCCTCTTTCCCAAGGGTAACGCGGAAACTGCAAACGTTAATTAATATATTATTAAGACTTAATAACACAACGTGGATAAGTGAGAAAGTAAACATTTGGAATTTGAGTTAAAAAATATTAAAATGTTTTTAAATACATATTGACGACCTACGTGGTCGAGTGACGTACGCACCGGTTCCCAAGGTGTCGCTAGCTCTGAGGCCCCGGGTTCGATCCTCGGACGGGTCAATGTCACTTTTCTACATTGTCTCGGGTCTGGGTGTTTGTGGTACCTTCGTTGTTTCTGAATTCCATAACACAAGTGCTTAATAGCTACTTACTTTGGGGTCAGAGCAATGTATGTGAAGTTGTCGTTTATTTATTATTATTATATTGTATCTGCCACGTTACATCTCAAGAGGTTCTACGTTACGTCATAATAACAAAAACAATACCTAAGACTAATTCTCTCTTCGACAACATCTAAGTTATATAGAATCAAAAACATCCTAAAAATCAAGCACCTCTAATTAAATTCACTCTTCAAACATTTTAATCTAACTTGTAATTTTCCAAACATTACTTTTTGTTTACCATCGATTTACTTAGATGTTCGAATAAACACTTCTAAGAACCGAAACAACTTCAATTCAAACAATGTGTTATATTTAGATACAAGTCTGGTCGTCTGGTGTTTGCTATGTTTCAAATTACAACCAGAGATATTATAAAAACCGTTCATGTAATATTTTTCCTTTAATACAAGTAACTTTAACACCCACTCACAGAAAGATTGTACAGTTTGATGATAGTGACATGTAAATACGCATTTCATAAAAGTTTAAATTAAATTATTAAATTAGATACAGTTACATTACTGTTTAATAATGCCAGTTTAAGTAAGTAAGGCTATTTAGTGTTTAATTTGTAATTCTTTTATAATTCCAATATAATTTTGCTATGTATACATATATATTAGTAATTCTGTTAACGGTCTGTCAAAACCGTGTTAATATGTTAATTAAATAAATAAATAAATAACACAACTAAAAGAGAAGGTAAAGGTCAATTAGCATAGGGCAGAGATAAATGGAAAGAGCAGCACCGGCAAGAGCATGGCTCTT
Source organism: Autographa gamma (assembly GCA_905146925.1). Taxonomy (NCBI): domain Eukaryota; kingdom Metazoa; phylum Arthropoda; class Insecta; order Lepidoptera; family Noctuidae; genus Autographa; species Autographa gamma. The sequence goes on along the minus strand of LR989856.1, from coordinate 9,382,266 downwards.
AAATTGATGATAATAATAAAATTTAATTCAAATCGCTAATCAATTACCAAAATTTTCAGTTCAGTATTGTATTTAAACATTATGGTCTTTAAAATACGTAACTTAATATTAAAGTATTTTGAAGACCTACCATCGAACCGAACGTTAAGATCCAGAGTTCATTGCTCCTTCTAGGCTACGACATTACACATTACCTTCCTACAAATTGGAACTAGCACACGACGTCTACTATGATATTTGATCCTTGCGAACGTGTCCTTTCACACCTAATGTAAAGACATATTTGTACAACATGCTGAATATAACAAAATATAATGTACATCAAATAAAGAGACACCTCTTTACAATTTGTATTAATTTACAATACTATGATGTTTTAAAACGTATTCCCTCTTTATTTTTATGTGGCAATACATACATACATATAATCACGCCTCTTTCCCTTGTAGGGGTAGACAGAGACCACTTCTTTCCACTTGCTACGATCCTTACACACTTGTTTCGCTTTGTCCACTTTCATTATTCCCTGCATACATGCTGTTCGGTTTATGGTATGCTCTTGATGTGGCCTTTTCTCATTCACACTCGCCTTATACACTTTTTCGTCAATCGTTCTTTTATTCATTCTCTCGACATAGCCAAACCATCTCAGCATACCATTCTTTATTTTCGTCTCGACATCCATCATCTGACACACTTCATCCACCTTACCATCCATTCCTCCTCTTGCATTCAACGCAGCGAGCCGGCTCTCCGTGGCCCACTTTTCGCCCCCGCGAGGAACGAGACGTGATGGGTGGCGAACCACATCGCCGCCATTTTGGATAATTAAATTATTTTTGTAATTATCCGTTGCGTTCCTGCGGGATGTGGCAATAATATCGAAATTTTACTCAAAGAAATAAATTATAGATTAGATAATCTTATTGATTAAATAAATCCTTCTAAATAGTCTACCTACTCCCTAAAATCAACTCTTTTTGTCAAACTAAAGAGCTTTCTGTTCTCCATCCAGATCACCCATATTCCAATGCTTAGCAGTATTATTTGTAATATTCCTAAGCATTTCACGTTATTGCAAGCTCCGAAAGCAATCATAAAACCGTTACTATTTTTACCAGAAACAGTGCTTGTACTATGAAATCTTATAGTAGGACTTTTGCCAATGTGGGAGCAGGACGGTGCTCTACACTGCACATAGCGGCGTCTCCCTTCCACAACTGCAAAAGTCCTACATTAAGATCTCATAATAAGCGAGTTTGAAACGCTAAATACTTCGATATCGCTATTACATTACACAAAACAAACGGTGTTTGGATATTAAGCACGTAAAGTTGTCGTGCACCGAATATGGCAAAACGTCGATTGAGAGAAATCGCATTAGCATAAACGATATTCCGCTGAACTCATAAAATAAAGGCATATGATAAGCAGTCCTTTTAAATTCGTATTGTATTTTTGATGTTCTTTTAAACGACTGTTATGTACAAAACTCTGTACGAGACTCACAAAACCGCCCAATGTTTAACCAATAAAAATAAGCTAAGAATGTCGTCCAGTTGTAATACAAGTTTGTAAACAGATTAATTTATTTCCCTTAAAATAGCATGGATCTCTTGTAAACTAACTTCAACAGCACTTCGCCTTTACATAGTCGGTATAATAGGGCGTTACACGTGTCGTGAACCCAGAATTCTCCCTTGTCAAACATTAGCAAAGGAAAGCTATCAACAACACACTTCTGACCTTCCGTGATCTTGAAGTTAAATAAACAAAGCTTTTTAGACTCTGTTTTGAATACAGGAAAAACTCGCATCCAAGACTTTTTAACATTGTTTTCTTTAGTGCAACACACTAAGTTCCTTCAAATCTTATTGCTGTTTTTATTTTTATTAATTTCCTTGAAACTAATTTAAAAAAAAAATACTTGTATAAAGCCAAGTTTTACCAAACACTTTTTGATTTCCTGAGAAATCCAAATAAGGAGTCACAAAACAGGATCGAATACGTGATAAATGCGTGTGTCACTTTAAGTAAGTTTAGTTTATTTTTGAAAGTTTAGTTTGTCCTGCTAAATTGATTTCAGACCTTCCAAGAACCAACTACTGTGTAACCGTACCACACCTAAATACGGACCACTGAGTATCACTTAATTTTCGACATATCAAGAGTTTTTCTTTAAGAAATAAATAAGAAGTTCTTAAACTCTATTCAGTACGCGGAATTGTTTTTCGTCTGACCTGTTTTTCTTTCAGCCGATAAATAAATCCAATTATTGTGCGCTGTGACCTTTTTGCGAGCGAATCAATGTCGGCTTACAACCAATCGGTTATCGGGGTAATCAGTAACACAATACAAATGTTTGTATAGCCGGATCAGATTAGCTAGCTCTCCGCCTCGTATTTCATATTTTCACTTGGGCAATCAACCTAAAAATGGAGGACAAACAATCATTATGTAGTGTGTATGAACCGCCTCGAAATCAAAAAGCATCGCCTTCCAAAATACACAATTATGAAAATTTTAAATTAGTTTATTTCCACAATCTTTAACTGGTATAACTGAAGAGCTTCGGAAAAGCATATTTGATTAATATTTTGCTCGTAAGAAGTCCTTTTAACCAGTCGTAAAATTCAAATATTATTTCCAAACACTTAAGAAAAAGTGGTATAATAGGCGGAAATATGGCACAAAAATAAATATTGAAGATTTCCATCGTTGCTATTTAAAGACGTGCCATCAACAAGAACGTTGGAAAATTGAATTATCGGACGTTTTTCCTCAACGATGAATGTTAAAGCTTTACACCGGAATATTTCTAAATATGTCGCTAAAAAAGAAAACATTTTTCCTTTTGAAAAGGAAATTTAGAAATCTGAAATGTAAACATTGGTAGCTGCGCAGTTGGTTGTTCTCACCATTGATACAGGGTGTGGTTTAGTGCCGTATCTATGTATAGCTACCCCTTTTTATTGCCTTGGGTCAGTTCTATTGTAGGTATCATATTTTTGTGCCATAAATCCCTGGATCTGACAACCCTTGACCTTTGTTGGTTGACCTCGAGCGTAGTAATTCTTCGTCTATGCAATGTTAAGACGTGCTTATGTAATAACCTAAAGGGAATTTAAAAGTGAATTATTTTAATTGTTAATTTAAATTTAATATACAAAATAAACAAAGTCTAGACTGAATTGTAAAATATTATTTATGTATACAAAATTAATAGACTTCGTTCTATTGAAAAAACATAATTGTAATAACTTAAATGCCCGTACCATTCATAGTTGCATATAATTTTAATTGCATAAAAGAAAAAAGGACCTCAATAAAGTACATAATACGTACCTAACGAAACGAATGCGAATAAGGTTTTTTGAAATTGATTGATAATTGCTCGAAACATCTGGTAAATAAATCCTCTTTTAAAAGTCGGTTAAAAATCAAGTTACCTAAACTACGACTATACTAAGTAAATTCGAGCTCCTGTCGCATACATTACCGACCACTGGACATCAACCGCCAGGCATTAGGCGGGAAGGACATTAACTCTCGTCTACCCCCCATTAATTATATCACTGCCCGCTCACACAGCCACGATACTATCAGTTACAAAGATCTGCACACACAAATGATCCCATACATTCACACATTCACAGAGTCGAAAATTTCACGGCACCTTTTTCAGTGTACTTTATTTACCTTTAAGGAAAAATGGAAATCGAACGCACGTTTACAAAAGGAAAATATTATAATCGGTTATATAGTCCTCGATTTAAAGAAATAACGAACCACGTGAAATTTAAAATGTTAACTATGGAAATCGATAAGTTACACTGATACTCAATGTGTTGAATGTACGTATATTTACTTATTGCAAAGAGTAACGCATATTTTCATTTATGGATTGCAGAAAAATACCACATTTATCACATATTGGTAAACAAAAAGCTATCTCACGACGAGATAAAACTATTCCGTGTACTGATCTTTGCGAAGATAATGTAACCATTCAGGCAAAAAAACTGTTATAAAAATAATGAACATGCTTGAAAACGGGCAGACTGAGTCTGGCCGTGACCATGATACCTGCAAAGGTGTCGAAACGTCGGGACCTAAAACGAAATATAAACCGCGAAAAAATCCGTAAAAAGTAGTTTTATTTCAATGTCTAACACTCGCGTAAACCTAAGAAACCAATAATGAACATGCTTACTATATTCAAGACTCAACGTAAAGGTATTTTGCATGGCTCTAATACTTTTAGAGCCTTCCGTCCAAATTCAATAAAATGTAGTTTCAGATCCATATTATGACTTGTCATAAACTAAACGGACTTAGGTATTCATTTCTTAAAAGACGTGCAACTTTTAAGACCTCTAAAAAACAATAAAATTCAATAAGTAAAGATTTGCCTATTTCTTTTAAATAAAAAGGATCAATCGCTCGTGCATTCTTAATGCATAATCGATAAATCGATAAACCTTTGTTATAGTAACTTAACCCTCAAAATGAACACAATTAAAGCACATATAGCCTTTTGGCATTTTAACTCAAAACTGGGACCAAAGGGCCCAACCGACATCCGTACCTTCCTGTAGGTCGCAAAGCATTTTGAACATAATCATCATCTTCGTGTTTTAATATCTCGGTCCCCTCCTCATCTGTTACTCTCAATGAAGATATTGCCTCGACCGTAATAATTTATTTGACATTCATAAGTGTCGCCCCTGATAACGTCTGAGGGAATAAATGATTTCCAACCTGAATTTCTTTGCTCGGCTTTTTATACAGAACATTTTTTATAAGAACGTTATTTTAGATAGATGTTCCTTTTAAAACCTTGATAGTGTTTTGTTTCTGTATTCAAAGTTACCTACAGTAATTAGATATTATTCAGATAGGATCATGTAAAGATTTAATTATACTTAATGAATTTCCCTAAATTCCTAAAAACATACATTGTTGTAATGGTTATCTGAACAAGGATAAATTCTGCCTTTATAATTTTATATTAATTTTCATAAAATAACAGAAAATTTCGCATGAAATCTACATAGGCCAGGAAAACCTTAAAACAATTAATTAAATATTCATTTCGGACTGGGATCATATTAAATGTAAATTACCTACATTTAAAACGTTACCTCTTAAAGAATAGCGCACTTACACATAATGTTCGCTACACGAGCCTACTTTAAACCCATTAAGCCCTGACCTCACTTTAAAAAGGGATTTTAAAACGTTTTAATGGTCCTTTGAGTTCAAAGTAACTCAATTGAAGCTGTAAAAGGACCACATATGTGCTGATCACATTATAAACTTTATCACTAATAACTTCAGTCATTAGGACTACGTTTTCAGATTTAAATTTGCAAATCGCCTATTTAATTCTCATTTTTTCTAATCTATTTTTATCTGTTCTGCTTTTAAGCGATAAAATAAATTTTCAGCATGTTTCTATTTTCCTTCTACGATAATCTGTTTTTATATCACATTTATTATATTATAAGAAACGTGGGAAGGTTTTAAAGCTTAACTTAAGCCCTTACTTTTTTAAACCTTTCATAAAGTCTTAAGACCTTTCTTTTTATATGCCTTAATTTAGTTCCTAAAGATTTCACCCAGTACTGTCGAAATAATATTCTTATATAGTCATAATACAGGCATTTTGAGTATCTACAAAAACTGCACTACTAACTCAAAACTCAAGATCAAAACTTAAACTACAACCTACTTATATTACAAACATTACTACAAGAGTGGCTCTCGCTTGACCAACGAGGTTGTATATTTCAAACATTATGTGACACTCGCGTCCTAATTTTGAAGTGTCACAATGTCACATGGGTGTAGTGAGTTTCTGGATTTTCATACATATTTCCCTTTGTTTCGTTTAACATATTTTTATGTTCATGCATACACAATGACATACATCCCAACGATGCCATAAAACCAGTTTTGGAAACATTTTTGCCGGATCTAAAACTCTTGACCTCAAAATATGATTATGTTCTCTGCAATAAAAATATAAAACCGGAGAGCGAAAATGTAAATTTGTTATTATGTTAAATGGGGTTTCCATTTGTTTTCGCTTTAATTAAATTCTAATAAAAACATAGGGTGTGTTATTATAAAGAAAGCAGCAGAAATGTATTCGAAGAAGACATATTTAAATCCTCATTATACATGAAAATACGACACCAGGGCACAGCCATTAAAGATAATAAAAACGTGATGATAAAATATGGAGTTAAGAGCTACATCTGCAATGCAGTCACAATAATAAGGTTCTATATTTATAGTTAGTGCCTTTAGAACACTAAATATGAAAAATTATGAGCCTCTTCTCAAGTAGAGTTTAAGCGCGCATTAGTTTTTTTTTTATTATTATTAGAGCGAAATAGTCGCACAACATAACATAACATATCATCACGCCTGTATCCCCGAAGAGTTAGGCAGAGGTGTACCAATGTTCACCTACAGTTCGCCGATATGTTTAGGTCCCATTTAATAGGGGGCGAGCCCCTAAACGAGCACAAATCCAAACTCCGACCTGCTACTGATAATTTCATAGAAAAAACCAATAACACGTTGGTCGACTTGGGATTCGAACCCAAGACTTCTAGCGTAGCAGTAGCGCTTAGCTCCACTAGGCCAACGAGGCTCTTATATACAGAAATAGTCGCATAGCTTTAAAAAAGGAATCTATTCCCTTGAATTCTATGATATTAGTTTTTTTCTTTTTTCTATACATAACCATTAAAACAACATTGTAGTAACATAAGAACAAACTCTCTAAACTACGAGACAATTTAATCGTTCTTGCTGCTAAACTGTAGCGTCTACTTAACAAACAGTGAAACATTACACTCTTAGCATATACTATATGTTTTCACTTAGCAAATTGTCCCCAAACTTGTACGGTATATGTTCCTCAAAGTTTCATAATTACCGCACATAAATACTGGTGTGTTTAAACATGGGAGACGGCACTTCGCAGTTCTGTGTGACTATAATAAGCTTGCTGCAATATTATATAATTATGGTTTATTAAGATTTTAGTTCGCGACATGTTTTAACGTCTTTGCAGGTTCAGGTTAAGGGTAGGATATGCATTCTACCTTTATGTTTTCATTCATCATACTAGCGAACCACCTCGGCTTCTCATCTTCATATCTCGGATTAACTGGACTATAATATACAATACTTACGTTTACACATATAAAATCACTTTAAACAAATCACTCAAGATTAAAGCGAACAGAGCGGAAACGACTTTATTTTATACTATGTAAAAATAGTAAGATTTGTTTAAATTGTGTAGTATAATTATTATTTTGTGATTGTTTGCTGTCATGTATTTTTCTGTTGTTGTAACTAATGTTGATTATTTTGTTTCAAGTGGTATTCGCGGTTCATAAAACGTTCTACGGTAACGTCGCTATCTACGTCTAACTTTTATCAAAGACGATCGCGAAATACTACAAGTTAACCCATCCACTTACCATCCTCAACACATGTTGCTTAACCCACCTAGTTTCATCATTAAACTACCATTGTTTTAAAATACATGTAAGTATACACAGTTTGTTTACTTTGTAATAATGTTTTTAAATACACAAAACAGGCTTTGTCCTAAGTCTAACGTTGGTACGAGCTCGTTCAGTGCATTACGGCATTGTTACAGCCACACAATGCGCTGTCTATATTGTATGGAGTACAATCGAGGCTGTATTTCTACGAAACACCTTCGCAGAACTTTGTAACATTCGTTTTGAATAGGTATGTATAGCATAGCAGCCAAAATCGTAGTGGCCTACATGATGCATGAAACAAGTATAATGAGAAAATGAAAGCATTCGGAATAATCATATAAATAAAAAATATAACATTAATCTTACATCCACAAGCAGTCCCAGAGGTATATTTGAGATATGAGACTTCATAAATAGAAACAAGCAGCACACTTATTTTCATATTAGCCATAGAAAAACCAATTTAGATATTTACATTTTTCCCTCAAATATACTTAATACCCATCACCCTTCTAAAAGTGTGTTTACAATATTTAAATCACAACCAAAACAGCGATACTTGCCCACAATCCTCCCAGTAATAGTGCACTGCAATGCAATGTAATTCACACAAAGCGGCTGTAATAGCATCTAAAGCGGATCCGACAGACCAACACTACCGACCGCACCATTAGCAGAATCCAACTCAGTAATTATCTGAAGAATTTACTATCGACTAAGCTTAACAGCGGATTCACATTATCCGATACGATATCGTGAGCAAGACAAATATATGAAACATATACTTGTCTTTCACAATATCCGATACGATAACGGTATTGGGCACCGATATAATATCGACCAAAAATATATATTATGAAATATGTAACGGTATTTCACAATATCCGATACGAGATCGGTATTGGACACCGATATAATATCGAGCAAAAAATATATGAATGTCTAGCGGTATTTCACAATATCCGATACGAGATCGGTATTGGACATCGATATAATATCGACTAAAAATATATATGAAATATGTAACGGTATTTCACAATATCCGATACGAGATCGGTATTGGACACCGATATAATATCGAGCGAAAAAATATATGATATATCTAACGGTATTTCAAAATATCCGATACGAAATCGGTATCGGACACGATATCGGGGGCAGACTTTCACATTATCAGATATGATATCGGTATCGAACACCAATATAACATCGAGCAAGAAAAATATAATATATGAAACATGTACCTGTTTTTCCTATTATGCGATACGATATAAGATATCAGATTCGCAAGTTTCATACATTTTTCTTGCCCCAATATCATCTCTGTTACCGATATCGTATCATTTAATGAGAAAATTTTGTAGTAGGAAACCGGAAATCTATGTTAACTTTCCTATCCTTACACACAGCCGGGATTTCCTGGAAAGTGTGTAAGTTCACACACATTTCTAATTAAGCCTTATTAGAACATTTACTAAAGAATTTTCGTAACTATGTTTAACGAAATTGAACAGATTGATCAGAAAATCCTTGTTGTAGATAAATATGCTGTAAACTCACACCTAAAAATAAGGAACGTAATTTTTACACATTTCATAAAGGTATTGCTTTCCTCTATATTCCACTCCACCTGTACCAAACCATTCCAACATTCATCAATAAATGCCTACTGCAAACCACAAATGAAAATAATCCCTACAGACACGGCATACTTCAAACAAGAATCTAATATTCTCATCAAGAATTCCCTCACAGCTCGCCTAGCGCCTCTATCGTCTGATATTCGTACATTAGAAATAGAACTGCAATTGCAATCCATTTATTGCCAGCATACAGATATTGGTTGGGAATTCCACCAGCTGCCAAATCGTTACATGGATAATTTAAGGTCTACTACACGGAAAATCAGAAAATCCTTAACAATATTTTATGTGCCTCTTATTCCACAAAGCACGTAGGAGCTATAGAAAATTTACGATACAAAAGTCAGGTTTTACAATACATTACGTAATTGTGAGTTTCTATAGTATTTGCTGAACATGCGGGCTTGGTCTCGATTCAGATATTTTAAATGCTTGTCAGTGGTCGGTCATTGTACTTTTCATTGGGTCTTATTTTCGTATTTAGATTAGCCTACACTAAAATCTAATGCAAATCTCACAGAGAATGATAGTATTGACCAAATAATGATCGTAATGACCAATTAATGTTCGTATTGACAGCTAGCTAGAATGCCCGGTATCGTTAAAATTACCAAATGAAGTAGGTAATTCGGTCAATTCCAGCAACTCTTAAATAGTTAAATTGAGGCCCTTATTTGTGGGAATAATAAATATTTTAAATACGCCAAGTTTTCGCATTTAGATCGCAGTGACTTCTAAACGGTTTATTTGGAGATTTAAGTCGATTTCATTGGTTTGTATCCGATATAGCCGAGTTGTATCGCTATTTGATCTCCTCTTTTGTTTGTAAGAATTGTTTATAATTTACGTAAGTATTAGGATTTAGAAATATGTTACCCGTATATATTTAAACAAACGTGCTTTTTTGTATACGTTATTTGGTGTAAGTACTTTTAACAAAGAAATACTTTTTATACACAGTCTTGTATATGGGCCTAGTGCAAAATGCATGCTTTACCTACTAATAAACCATAGTGTTTTGCAGATTAATTAATTAAACGCTCAACTTTGATATAACTTTGTTGGTACTTACTCCACGAAAAATTTACCTAACGCAATGTTGCTAAAACGAGAAAGACGTTAAAAAACGAGCTAATCTTACGTTAATATAATTAAAACAATAACACCCCAAATAATAAAAGCATAACTGCAAATAAGTACTACAACACGCCTCTAATAATTTCCACATCAATAACGAGGCGAATTGAGTATTAGATGCTCACACTCCAGTAATTTATCGGAACAAAAAAGTCGAAGAATGATTTACGAAGCTAATTCCCAACACGATTACAAGGGAACTGGGAAAACTGGGAACATTGGGAACTCGCAAACTGCTGATATAAATATCAAGAACAACATTTACATGGGTCTTTAGTATTCCGTGTGTGTCGTCAACTTTGGTAACATTTCACCCGGTAAGACACTTTACTGGACTAAATCATACGCGGGTGCGTAAGGAAGGCTTGCGTACAGTAAAAGCTAAGCTAGAGGTATGCTATAATATTAAATAACCTTGTTTATCTTGGGAACATTCTGAATGCACATCACCTCTTCACATTTTTTCTGGCAAAAAATTATATTGATAAACAATGAAACAAAAAGATTATACTAATTATAATAACTCTATTTAAGTAGGTACCAAACAAGGCAGAACTTTGGACCAAAACATAAGCACATTCCTTTTTATAAAATTTCAAACAGTTTACTGTAAAAAATTGCTCGAAATAACTATCTCCTTACTTCACTTTAAATTTAAAACAACGAGAGCAAAATAAAGCTCCTGATAAATATTCGCCGATCGCCCATCTTTTAGTATAACGGTACCATAATACCTGAACGCTGACCATTGCCGCTACGCACCCTGAGGCACATAAACTATGAATAAGTCATGCCCACAGAATACGTAATGTATACGGTCCAAGTAAAGATTTACTTCGGTGTTGGAAATTTGAATTTTTGAATTCAGCTGCACGCTCCGTTGGCTATTGGGTGTGGGCAACTCCTGTTTGAAATTGGAATAAATTTTAACAAAAATGGGAAGGAGTATTTTATTTATGTTATATATTTTTGCAGGACTGACTAAAATTTACAATGTTTATAAATGAACCTTATTATAATTAATCTAAGGCAAATTATTTTTAGTGAAAACAATTCCTTTCTTTCTTTCTTTTGACTAGTGATCGATCTATTTGCTATTTTTGTCACGCTGATTTGAACTTCCTACGTTAGTAAATGTGTACAAACGGACATAGTTATAGACAGACATAACTATCTTTTTCAAGGTTTCGAAATTATACCAAGAATAATACTAAAACAATAGCACTATCACATACCAGCATTCTAAGAACAACACAACACCATTTGATCTTTCATCAGGTATAAAGTAACGATATAAATTTACATACATATTAAGTAACAAAGTTCCCGGCAATAGGCCTTCTGAAATAAGCTGGGTAAAGTTACACCACTGGAAACTCTTGAAACTTACCAACAGTATGTTAAAATATTTACTACCATTCATGGTTCTATACGATTTGAAATTGTTTGCATACATATTGCCTTGTTTGCGGACTAATTTGAAATTGGAATCCACATCCGTGGAGTTTTAAATTGAAGTAATCTTTTTATGGTTGGTGGTAGATCTGCTGTTTTGCTGGCCAGTAACAAAATGCAAAACTGGTTGACTTCTTTGAATCTATCCTTTTTTACTTGTTTTAAGATTATGACTTCTTTCACGTAACGAGAGTCATTAACGTTTAAAAGTGCCTGAAAATTATTACGTTAAATAGAAACATTTTTATTTCGCATTTCTAAATTAAAATCTAAATGTAAGTGTTTAACATACTATCACGCCTGTACCCCCGAAGGGTTAGGCAGAGGTGTACCAATGTTCACCCACAGTGTACCTGTATGTTGAATTCCCATGTAACAGGGGGCGAGCCTATTGCCACTAACCGGGCACCAATCCAAACTCCGACCTGCTGCTGAGAATTTTATAGAAAAACCCAATAACACCTTGGTCGACTAGGGAATCGAACTCAAGACCTCCAGCGTATCAGTCGCGCTTAGAACCACTAGGCCAACGAGTTACGAGGCAGCATACACAAAAACTATTTCACCTTAGTTTTATCAACATAAATGTACAATAAACTAACTAAAACCTCATTCCTCATACTGCCTCTTAACGTTGACTAAGAAATACGAGTACAACTCGAGAAGCAATGAGTTGGCGTTCTCCCAATACGAAGTGCAATTTTGTCAACGTTTACCCCACCTTATACGTATTATGCTAAACGTAGTTAATATACAACCTTAATATATGGCAGTGTCTCGCCAACTTGCTAATGATATTATTACGTACGTTTCGACTGTGGAAGTGAAAATGAATATTTCCGATTTCGATCATATTTTTGGGGAAATAGGGCAGTAAATATAGGGTTTTGTGGCAAAATAATGCCTAACTCTAAAAAAAAAGAACTAATAAATGTTTATCATCCATCATCATCCAGCCTATAAACGCCCACTGCTGGGCCCAGGCCTCTTCCCATATAGAGAAGGCACAATAAATGTTTAGTATTATGTAAATACTTTTTACTTGCTACGTTTCATCAGTCATTAGTAACGAATATGAATCTTACTGGTTCGAGATAAGGGCGTAATTAAGGTAACAATATTGTGCTGTTGGCTATATAACCATGCATACATATTATACACAGGTCATATGGTATAACAATAGCTCTTTTTTAATACGCATGCATCTAGGACATTCATACAATTTAGGATTTATAAATAGGTATTTAAAATATTTTATTATTGACATCCACTTTTATTAACTTTTTCAATGAATCGACTGTTTTTCACTCTAATAACGGATTGTACCCATGTCAGTGAGCCATCGAATGATTGCCTTAATTAAACCGGGTTTAGTAAAAAGTTCATTCTTCTTCTTTTTTGTGTCCTGCCCAGTTTTGCTAGGAAGAAATCGAGAGAAATAAGCAGTGCTTTTGTTTTTCTCTGTATAATTATGCCCGATGACATAAATGAACATGTATATTTAATTATAGATGCTGATATAGTAAAGGCTGAATATGAGATGATGAAAGAAAAGAAGCAAGAAGGGGACCTATACCTATAATAGTTTTTTGCCACTGGGTCATTTACAGGCCGGTACCATAAGGTCACCAAACAGTTTCGTTAGTCTATTAATACTCTTTGTTTAGCTCGAGTAAACTGCTCCTCATCTCAGAACGCCTTTATCGAAGTAGGTTAAAAATTCATGTTCCATTAGTAGCTGCGAACAATATTTCAAAAAACCCGGTTTCCAGTTCATGCTTTGAAGCGAAATTTCAAAGGGGGAATGTTTGAAAGACGCGAGCCAGGCGCATTGTTTTCCAAAGATTCTCATTTTGCAGCGGTAAAAATAAGAGTAGCTTTATTTTTCAGCTTTTTAACTTTCAAATGGCGTTAGACACTTCTTTTGGGTCGTCTTTGACTGTTTTTGGGGATTAATTGTTGTTTATTTTTAGTTAATTTATTTTTATTTATGTAGGGCAAGATCGATGATCAACTTTTCTAAAACTTATTTTTTTCATACTTTTGTTGTTACAAGATGTCGTAATGTGGGTGTGGAAAAGTACCAGGTGATTTTATAAAGCGCCTATTTCCTTTGTTAATAGTCAATGACCTAATTTTTTTTTGCGTCATATACGATGTTGATAAATAAAAATACTTGCATAAAAAATAATTATATTTTTTATTGTTTTTTTAACAAAAAAACGCCTTATACTATTTGCAGAACTGCATACAACATACTCGTAAGAACATAACGACACAAAAACGAGGCTAAGATAAAAACAAATATGAAAAAGTTTTCGGACACTTTTTGATAAGAGGATCCCAAGAGACTGACCCTCGGACATTTCGGACCGTTATGATGTAGCGATAATTTACTAGATTTGCTCCATTTTTTGTGAAAAACTTACATATGTATGTATCGCTCCTATTTCTTGAGGCTATTGCCATAAAGAATGTGGGACCTGTAATATCTCTCGATAATTCTGTGTGATATGGTGGCCCAGATTTTTGTACTCGTTTCAGTTTTCTTTTGTTTTTCATTATACGAGTTCTGGCTCATTCTCGTGACGTATATAAAAGGTAAGAAAATTTTACGAAAGAGCGAAATACTTTTATTTGTCACAGAGCAGAAGACGGCACAAATAAAATATAAAAGCGAAATAACTTAGTTGCACAGTCCATGCATTACCAATAAGGTCGCCAATTTAGCATATGCCAGGTGTACTACACTAACCAGCGATGACATGATAAAAACCACTGTCGATAACACCTCTCGGTTCGAAATACTCAAATACTTAAATCTTTATTAGCATTCCATTTGCAACATAACAGGTGGCACAACTATCTTATAGTATAGACACAATATGGACCTGATAGGGCACAGCTTAAAGAAGTTCGAAGTATAACTATAATATGGTCGTCACAAAAACATATTGTAATATCTTGTCATACTTAGGTTCAAACAAAAGAGTAACTAGTTAGGGATAGACACGTAGATCATACTTTGAATAAACAATATCTGTTTCACAAATGTAGATGAATTCATAAGTTATGGTGCTGAGCATATTGTCAAGGGACGGTGTTTAATATTCGGGACAAATAGTGGTAAACTACAAATAATATAATTTGTAACTTGCCCCAAAACTGATTGTCAAACTGGGCCTCTGGATGTTGGTATTGTAGAATACATTTCCGTGCAAAAGGGAAATAAATGCTTGCAATAATGTAGAGGATAGATTCTCTTTTTAACCCACTTGCAAAAAGGAGGAGGTACTCAATTTGACTATGTTTGTTAACTTGGGTCTTTCGATGCATCAACCGAATTAGATGATTATTTTATTAATTTGGAATCTGGTTTTCCCGTATCATTTCATTTTGGTCCAGCTTTGACATGATTTTTTGTTATAATTATTTAGTCGTACTTTGGTAGTGTTTAATAGAATAAATATCAAGAAGCCAGTCAGCAGATTCATAGGTTAATTGAGTGTAATTTCGTTATTTAGTTTACTACATAGCTGATTAACGTCATAGGACATTATACTTGTAAATATGTTAGCTATCTATCAGCTAATAAAAAACTGTCTTCTGATGCAACAATTAGTAAAGAAATAATACCGTATGAAATTCAAAGTAAACCAAGAGTCACAACTTCCTTCTTCGACTCAATTTATGACTAGCCCTTTACTATGCGCCAAACCCCAAGGACTCATAGCAAACAGTTACTAAGCCTCGCATAAACCCATAGCTGGTCCAATTTATAAGTAGTCACGCCCAGTAAACAGTCCAAAAACGGACCGGTACCGGCCGTCCGGAGTTAGAGAGTTGGAAGTTTACGGTATAAATATGGAAACTATAGAGTGCGCCTAATAGAGTTTGAACTGTAAGGACCCGTGTGAACAAGCGTCTTTGTCTGGTTTTATAAGTAATTTCTAAAAACCTAATAAAACCATTGATATTTTTGCATAAATATCTGTCGTCTCACGAATAAACACCTAAATCATTAAACGAGTTTAGTACGTACTTGAAATAACTTGAAATTAAAAACTTAAGAAATATCCGACAATTTTGAAAATAGCTACTACTCATATAATTTTGAACTGATATTAATATTATTATGTTATAGCAAAGAACCATCACTAGGACAACAGCTTTCACACACATACCGACACGTCAAAATTATAACAACCCTTTTTGTGCGTCGACACAACGGGCTACTAGCGATGCGCGCACTCCACGCTTGTTTATTCATACTCTAAGGTAGTAACAAATGCCGACCGGTCCGGTGACGGCTTTCAGTATTTCCGACACGGCGCAACTTTCCTCTAATTCGAACTTATCCCTAGCGAAAGATATTAATGGGTTGGGTTTAAATGCAACTTGCTTGGGATTGTTTCGGCAACTTGAGTTGTTGCAATTTCGTTTTACAAAGAAAGTTAAAGACGTGGTTGTCAAATATCCGTAGTATCTAAATAATTATAATTATCATGTAATTTTACTGTTCGTGGGTGAGTAGGGACATAAAGAATATGGTACACAAAATCCATACGTGTATTTTTTCAACCTCATATTTTGAAGTTTTCATGATACTCCTTAAATTATATTATAACTTCTTAAATTATAAGAAATAATTTTAGAACATAATTTAGGTACTGCGACCTCACTTCGCAAGTACTCTCATATTACTTACTTATTCAAAAACATCGCAATGAATTTATAGACACACTCAAGAAGTAACTTTAAAAGGGACCAGAGTATAAAACAAAAACAGCACCTCATAAAAAGTTTTCTAATTTCTTTGCAGCTGGAAGTTTGTCCCATTTTCAAAAGTGCTTTAAATCTCTTCTTTTCGTAAAACCGTAAAGTAATTGTTGCAAATACCCATTCCTTCATATAAACTGATTTCTTTTATTTGAGGTTAATGTTTATCAAAAGCATAGTATTCTGAACATCTAAGATTAAAACATAATTTTATTTATTGGGGGTTATTCTCTTATATTTTAAGTAAAAAACAAAAAGGTTACATAAAAATTTAAGTTATAAGAGGATAACTTGATCTAAAAATTAAAGGAACAATATCTGAAAATAGATAATTATTTACTGGTAAATATTACACTGGAACTTTAGTTCACATTTAATAATAATAATCCAGATTATAAACGTCCCACTGCTGAGCACAGGCCTCTTCCCATATAAATAGGCACAAGCATTGATCACCATGCTTGCTCTCTGCGGATCGGCGATTTCAGAACCCAAATTTGGGAGTCCAGGTTTCCTCGCGATGTTTAAGTTAAAAATAAAACATAATAATAACTTAAAACGAAATGAATTGCTGGTTTAAAAACATTTACTTACTAGAGCAAATAACACAACACCAAAGAGAGCATTTTCTCATGTTCACAACCTACTAAACAACAAACTTTCTTTGAAAGCTCGTCGACAACACACATATTTCAATTTTAAAACTAACATTTACTATGATATTTATTTTAGTAGTTACAAAACTAAGGTGCCGAGTCAAATGGTAAATCTTAAAAGTTTCGAAATTAGGTGAGAATGTAGTGTAATCTTCACTTACTTTATTTAAAGCACTTTAGTCTACTAACTCGTCTACTTAGAACACTACTTATTCTAGTTCAGTTTATATTCACTTTCAAAAAAAAAAAAAGGCTGCTATAAATATGACGTATGTAATGTGTAGCTTTGCCTCTGCCTACGGCACCTTAGCTCATGAATATGTGAACCAATATTCATTAGTTGTTTTGTTTGCAAATTTAAGGAATCTCTCTCTGGAAATTCTCGGGGTGAAACTCTAATGATTTCAACCCATGCTGAGGGCACAGCGTGGGGATATGTCGGACTTTCACCGACTAAAAACACCCCGGTCCCGTCTTAGCCCTAGTCAGAGCCACGGGGTCGCTTACGCAATCTCTGCTCTTCTGGCAGGAAGGAATCTTTCCCTAGCAGCAGAACAATTCAGGCTGCATATAACAATGAGTAAAAAAAAAATTGCTATTTCAACATGATTAGCTCTTCTGATACAGAATTATTTTTAAGGTTTTAAATGATACATTTCAAAACACATTATACTTATTCTTCCCTTATAGAAAAACTTACGTCTCTTTAAGTATCCTTTTGGTTCTAAAATGAGGTAACTTGCGACATATATTTTAATTTTCTTGGCGTTGTCGCTGGTAAGGAATTAATGATGGGGGTATAAATCCTCTTTATTACTGGCCCCGCGAGGATCGTTAGGTTACGGGGTATGTTTGTAGGGTAAGGGCCAAATACATCCTTCATTGGCCTAATAACAACAGAGGCGATAGATATTTTGATACGTGATAGTGGTAAACATAGTTTTCGGACACTGAAAATTGGGTTAAGATTGATTGTATTTCTACTTAAAACTTTCTCGGCGTAAACCAAGTAACAAGGGTTACATATTTTTTGACGAATAGGAGAATACTTGTATTGATATTCAGATTATATGAGTTACTTTGTGTCACGTTACCAAGATTTTTATTTTTACTATCCATTTCTGTCTCACTGCAGGGCCGAGGCCTCTCTACCCTCCTTCCATTTCTCTCTCGTTTATGCCGTGGTCATCCACTAAGAACTTTAGATGACAATATTTAAAATTATATTGCCTCAGTGAAACATTTAGGTTTAAACTTCACATTTATATAGCATTGACGGGCCTGTTGGTCTAGTGGTTAGTGAACCTGACTGCTATACCGGAGGTCGTGGGTTCGATTCCCACTCAGGACAAATGTTTGTGTGATGAGCACGATCATTTGTTCTGTGTCTGGGTGTAATTTATCTATAATATGTATGTATTTAGAAATATATAAGTATGTTTATCAGTTGTCTGGTTACCATAACACAAGCTCTGCTTAGCTTGGGATCAGATAACCGTGTGTGAGATGTCCCCAGGATATTATTATTATTATTTAATTGTCGTTAACAACAGTAGTTTTAAACAAATGCTTATCTCAAAAAGTGTTCACAACGAAACAAGACGTCAAAACAAATATCAAACAAAACACTACACGATTCAAACTCCTTGCTATCTCTTGTCATTAAGCAACATATCAGCAACAATAATCTTAACCGTATCATTATAACATCCCGAATGTTATCAACCCCTTACAAAGACAGTTGGAGATTACACTTCGTTATAACGATTATTGTACAGCCCCTGCATGAAAAGGCACTTATTACTTGTAATTAAGTAGTCATTGAGCGAGGTTTGAGTGTTCGAACTAATGCGATTTAGACTTGTTTCATGCGTAATTAGGCTTAGATAGGATTTCCTAGGTTTATTTAAGGTCAACGTGCGGTTTTGAATGTTGGCGGGATATTGTTCGGCTTCCAAATCCTGTCTTACCTTAAGTCCGAAAACTTTACTGCAAATAATTAGTTGACAATATCCAGTTATTAAAAAAAAACCGACTTCAAAGTAAGTCTTATATGGGTGTCTTATGGATCCTAATGTCATAACTGGACTACACGCGGATGCACCACCTTTCAAATAAAAAAAGAATCATCAAAATCAGTCCACCCCCGTGGTCCACCCAGTCGAAATTTTGAAGTCAGTTAAAAAAACGACAGAATCTCATAGGACTCTCCTATTTCTAAACCTTTAAAAAATTGTATCCAATTTTAGATTACATTTTATTTAATTTTTTTTTGTATAATATACATAATTACATATGTTGAATTATGTTAGAAGATCAATTTAATTTTTTTTAACAGAAATACTCCATGAAATATTTTTGCAAAAGACAGTATTCATTTCTAACACGTAATGACCAATCTATTTATATCATATTAAACAGTCGCTTAATAATGCCAGTGTCCTAAATAAACGTAAATTGTTCTTTGAAGATTCTAAAAATACTATCTAACATTGTTCCCGAAGGCCTGTGAAAATATTTCTTTAGTCCTAAAGGTCAAAACGTTGGCAATAGCAAGTCATTGCTCTTACATAAATATGCAAAGCGACTCGTTAATGTAAATCATCTTTAAATTCTTATTTCTTTTTTACTTTATAATTAGACATTAGCGGTACAAAGAAAATTATGAAGAACAATCTTCTATCGTATTTATAAGTTTGCTAGTTCTGCTTAACAGTCTTATCTACCTTTTTGTTCTGCTTCCAAGGATTGTGGGATATTATTTAATAGGTTTATAATACAACTCAAAAAATAGTGTATTTTGTCGCAATTATTAGCAATTTTATAGGTATGAGGTTCAAAGTACATTACCTATGTATTCAGAGCCTTATATGCTTTTAAAGTATTGATAACCGAAATTAGAATCGACTTATACTTTGCGTCACTATTACCGGAAAGCTGACAACACTTAACACTTAATAGTTATTAAAACAGCTGAAACATTGAACCGTTGCTAAGAGAGCCAAGTTGGCTTCATGATCAGTTTGTTTGGCACAGACGTCCAGACAAGCAGTTTCATCCACATAGTGATATTTATTACTTACTGATAGCAATAAAATCGCGGAAACTGTACGCTTAGCTAAGAATTTACAGCTGTAAGAAAATTAATTGAGTGCAATTACATAAATTTAATCTACTTTCTTGTCGCCATTTAATTTGTGACGTAAAGAAAACAGTCAGCAGGTTTTGGAAAAGGTCGGTAACAAGGTTTGTCAAAACTTCTTTTCAACCGATTTCAATAAAAGGAGGTTGTCAATTCGTCTGCTTGTTTGTTTTTGTACGTTTATTAACATTTCGAATAGTCTCACTTTTGATCGGTTAGGAGTTTTGAATATATCGCATTGATTTGTATTACGCCTAAAGTTTTTACTACTTATAAAGATATTATAAGAATAATATTCCGGGACATCTCACACACGGCTATTAAATCTGATTCCAAGCTAAGCAGAGCTTGTGTTATGGTAACCAGACAAATGATAAACATACTTATATGTCGAATAGGGATGGCGGGCGGTCGTTGTTGCTCAGCTTTTCTTCTGTTCAGCTCTCGTTTCATCGTGAATGTATCCAAGGAACGCGGCGAAGTCGGTTTCTTCTGTTAGCTTCTCGTGCATTCCCAACCGATGTCAAACCAAATCTGACTGCTCGCACGGTGCTGCCAACATCTGATCCCGAACACGCCCAAGGCGGTTAAACCTTGACGCTCCCCTTTACACTCCGACATATATGTTTCTAAATACATACATATTATACATAAGTCACACCCAGACGCAGAACAAATGATCGTGCTCATCACACTACTATTATTTAAATCCATGATATACAATGGATATAATCTTATTAAAACTCACACATGACTATAAAATAACATAGTACTTACGTCATGTCTAAGCCTTACTTAAATAGCTTTGTACATTCAAATATTAATAATACCTATACAACTATTTTCTTGACACATTCCGTGTCAAAATATTGCAACATCGAAACACGACACATCCTAAGATCACGATAATGTCACAACTTTGTGACACGTCACGCCTCTGAGAGGGAAGTGTCGACACAAAACAATGTAACTCCTGACACCTAAATTACTTATCTATCCTTGTGTCGTACACTTCACATGGTGACGTCAACGTGATTGTGACATAAGATATTACAAACTATTGATTATTTTGACTGGCCTGTTGGTCTAGTGGTTAGTTACCTTGACTGCTATAGCGGAGGTTCTGGGTTCGATTCCCACCCAGGACAAATCTCTGTCTGATGCATGATCGTTTGTTCTGTGTCTGGGTGTATTTTATCTATGATAAAAAACCGTTAATTTTATATCATCTAATCCTAATGATGAACGTTATTACAGATTTAGTTAATCATCGGCGTCAGCGTTAAATTTGAGTTTTAACATTGTTATTTATAATATATCGTTAGCATCTTTTACTGTTCCCAATTATTTGGGGAAGCGCGCAGTACGTATTTAGGTATGTGTACCCCACGAAAGTACTAAAATGAATCAAAGTTCAAAACTTCTTCGGACCCTTCAACACCTTAATAAGATAAGAAACAAAACAACTCCCCTCTTATACAGCAGGTCAGAATTACTGAGCAGATTGCAATCAGCTAAGTTGGCTAAAATATAGGGTGCCAGTTACTTTGACACTGTACTTCTAAAGTAATGGTTCAGTAGATATTTCCTACCCTTTTGACATCGACGTATTTTAGGGTCATTCTTTAAGTAATACTGGACCGGCGAGACACTGCTAGCATTTATGATTTAAATATTATTATGTAGCAGTGAGACAGTATAGGCTAGGGGAAAAAAGGTATTAGTTCAATGTACTCGTATATGAAATATTTGTAGAATTGTCTGCAATAGTTTTACTTCATGTAATATTGGGGCAAATAATTTTTTTGTTGTGTCAAATTTATTTTGTCTACGAAAAGCATCCAATATCTAGATACAAACTAAAAGACAGCTTTGATCTAACAAATATCGACAAAACAAAAACAAGACGATATCAAGTCTTTGTTTTTAAAACATCGATTTTTATAAAAGCAAACTGGAAGCTCAAGGATAAAAATGGATTTAGTTTTTATTCGTCCATTCCGAACGTTTTCAAAATAAATACTCTTTGATCCTGCTGTAAAGTTTTACAACACGGCAATTTGTTTCTTAAAGCGAATTCAATGACCTTTTGTGCTGATCTAAAAATTCAAATATAATTTTAGTAGGGACTTTACAATCGAAATGCCAAGTGAATTGGAAATTAGATTGGTAGCTACTTCATCGACGCTCTTTTGATAATTATTATTGTATCTAGTTTACTTTTAATCAAAGGACTGTTGGAGTTAAATAGTCCATAAATGGTAACTAAGGCCTCAAAACAAACCACCGCAAAACAGTCTTAATTATTATGTTACAGTGGATATTGCTACCGCAGTTGTGTGAAAATATTATTTTTCTGTAAACGAATTAAACTTAAAATATTAACAAAAATATAAGAACTAAGGCGCAGGTCAAACAGAACAGACGTAAGACGGAGTCGGGGCGCGGACATTTGTCTCTACCGCGTCCCTTTAATACAAAATGTATAGAAGCGTTGCGCCCGCACCTCGTCTCTTTTGTATGTTTTGCGCCTAAGCCCAATAAACTCTATAAACTGATTGTAAATAAATATAAAAAAAATCTAAGGTGGAAACTTGCATTCTACAAATTGCAAATTCGATTATTGTCCATTTTCTATAATTACTATTGAACATGAAACGACCACTATGATTTACCTAGTCTTCGTTTGAAATCAGATTATAACAATTTCTTGATTTTATAATATTGCACCGCTTTTTGTTTTTCAAGACTAATATAGTAAAGCAAATCCTTCATACAAGGTGATATTCATAGTGAACACACTCGTATGACATACGCAGTTAATATTTGATCTCACAAAGACACGTTTACACGTTTGACACTTAAATATGAGCTGAATATTCAAATGAATGTTGCTTCAAGATAATGTATTCAGGTTGAAGGCATGTTAGTCTTTTGCCTTTGAATCTAAGTGAAGATATTATAATCTTCTTACACGACTAAGTAGACCCTGGATTAAGTTGTGTGTATACTTAGCAGAGTACTGTGTGAGTAAATTAAATGTATAAATGGTTGAGAACAGTTTCATGCAATTTAGACTCTCAGTTTCAATGGACATTGAAAGAGCTATTTGGGAAACGGTGTCAGAAATATCTTATGTAATTTAGAACTGAAAGTAAAGTTGCAAGCCTTACGATGGTGCTTATTGAATGAGTTATCTACCGGTGCTAATAATAAAACAGATACAAAAAAAAAGTTAAAAATTCAAAGGGTCAAAATCGCTTTGGACAGCAGGAAGATTGTAATAAATAATGAGAAAAAGAATAAGGGTGAATTTCCCAAATGCCTTATTTTTTTGTCTTCGTTGAAATTAGTATTTGACAAAAGGAATATAGTTCTGAATTATTTTTTTTAGTATTCAATAGGTAGTTATTGGGTTGTGGCAAAAATATGATTTGCCTAGGACTATTACAAATGTAGAAATAAAATACATAAACCTTTATTTTTTTGCAAATCGGTGCTGTCCCACTACTTTTTTTGCAAACAAAACAGCTTATACACTAATAAAAATGAATAAATTAGCTATATAACTTATTCTATTTCATAGAATATTAGTTTTTTTATTAATATATAGCATATTTTATTACATAATTAACGATTATTATTACTGAGAGGCACAAACGTACTTGTCCTGAAAAATATTCTCATATCGCTGGACAAAAGTAATTCAAACATAACTTTACATCGACGAGTCCGACAGCATCCCCACCCCAATTGTATTTCCCTCGTTGGTGGGTGCTAGTGGGCAGTCAGGATAGAAGTGGGTTAAATCGCTGCATATGCCCATCAAAACTGTAAGAAAGCCATTTCAGGTACTCCCGGACAATTATTTTATATTCGACAATTATTTATAATCGGTGGTTGCATTTTTCTAGTGTAACGAGTAGCTTTTTTATTGTTGTTTGGTTCTAACACTGGTAGTAAGTGAATAAGCTTCATTGTCTGTTATTGAATTTATCCTAGATATTATCCATTTTTTATAATTTTCTTAAAAGTGTGTTTTTTCTCATGTCGCTGTTCTCATATCGCTGTAATCGGTGGTCTTTTTTACCACCGATGTGATAATTTACACCGAAATGATACGAAAAAATCAATCGGTGTCATATATCTCATTTCGGTGTTTTGATTCGTGATCAACGCACAGTTTTGTCACATCGGTGGATTGCTTTATCAAATCGGTAGATCATTTTATCATCTCGGTGAGTCGTTATATCATATCGGTAGATCCCGTGTCATTTCGTTAAGTATACAAAGAAACAATGACACATACAAACATTCGTACATACATACATACAAGGTAAGTTTACCTACATAGACTGCCAAAATCATTACCACGATACCACTGGGTAGTAGAAGATGTATAGATAAATGTATCATCAAGGGAGGTCTGTATTCGGTAATACGTCCATAGGCTGAGATGATGATGGTGAGGTGGAGCAATTGAACACATTAAAAGTTTCTATGGCAAAAAAAAAAATAGTTAAAAAAATAGTAAGTACGTAACAATAAATAACAAAATAATTAATAGCTAAAAAGAAAACATAATAGTAGCTTAATTTTGTTTAAGAATGCCGAGGCCAAAACTAAAAGATGAGGAGAAGAGCAGGTGGAATAGGTTGCTGGAAAGAATAAGCAAAGCTTAAATCAAAAGCAATTCTGTGTTAAGAGAGGGGCATTTAAGAAAACGTTTAGCTAAACTTAGACATGAGATTTTTGTTTTTTTTTTCATATTTCATTTTAATAAAGACAATGATAATAAAAAAATCATTATTTTTAAATTTTAAGTACCTCTAGAAAACCTAAAAAGTAGGTACATAATTTCAAAAATACATTTTTATTTTTTATCTAAGAACTCACTTCTCTTTGGATGTGATCTACCCTAAGTTCAGATCTTCATTTCTAAGTCACCTTTAAGTACCTACTAACTATTTCCTTTTTGATGTTCAAAGGTGAATAGATTATCATATCGCTGGATAGGTTCATCATTTCGGTGGATACACTTATCATATCGGTGTACAAAAAAATTAATCGGTGCCGGTTTTTCACATCGGTGGAATCCAAAATTCAAACTGAATTTTCTCCTCAGTCTTAAATGATACGTTGATGATATTAAATTTGGGGATGTTTTGTATCCTAAAGATTACATAAAACCTGAAAAATCTACAAAAAAATAAAAATAGTAAAAGTTCACCGATATGATAAGAAAAATGGCATTTGTTGAAATTCACCCATAAACATGTTCAAATAACATTTTGGTTCACAAACTGTTAACATACAAATTATTCTTTTGGGAACAATAGTCGTTGTTATATGATTTTAGTACAAAATCGTATTTATTTTCCTAGCCTGGAATTGACTGCCAAAACCTTTATAGTTTAAACAGAGATGCGGAACTAATTCCAGCCTCTCGAAGTGAAACTCTAAACTGTATACATGCTGCAAGGTATAGGCGGAAAGCGATTTTATATTGGTACAAAAAAAAACTGAAAAATATTGCTGAAATGAGAAAGACATTATCTGTATCCTTGGTTTAGGTAAATTACTTGTTAAATTATTGCTCTCTCACAGGAAAGACTACATAACAAGATCTCATTAAAGATATCGCTATGCTGTGAAATGCAACTAGCAATAAAACCTTATGTACTGATCTTATTCTCCTCAAATACCTACTATTTTTCTACCATTATGCATGAGGAAGCCAAAAAACCATTGACATAGTAAAGTAGCATTTTTACTAGACTAACACTACTCATAACCTTGGTAGTACTTAAGCCACTACAGTCTTACAAGACACTGTCGCTCTTTTACTTACTCAATCGCTTCAGCCTGTGACTTGTGCCACACGGAAGAAACAACGAACGAAACCCAACTAACTTCACGGAGAACAAAGTTCCGAATCAGTTTATCTTGCAGCCTTCGGAACTCTAATAACGACTGCAACGGCTCAATTTTATGTTGTAGCTATTATTTTTAAGACTGTACAGGATTGTGAATATATTTATAATGCGACAATAGTATTATAAGGCTGCTTCAACCTATTTGGTAGTTGAAAACTTTTGCTTTCATAGTGATGAATATCAAGGACTCTTTTAAGTACTTTGTAATACATTGAAAAGGGAAAAGTGGCCAGAAGTTTTAGTGCATAACTAAAAACAGCTTAGAATTGAATATACACAATTTCTTCTGACAACAAATTTAAAGAATTTCTGATCATAAATGTACATTGTTCATAATACAGCACCTAACAGAATAACTACATAGACATAATTGTCTATGTACGTTACACAGACAAATATTCTACATGCCTAACTGAATGTATAATTAATTGTATACAGAAGTCGTAGATAATAACGTATGCTCTCAGACATCTTGATTAGGTGTGAAAGTCACACATTGTGACGTCAACAGTCTCAGTTATTTAACATTACATAGTGATATTAACCTAGAGCATTGTGATTCAACCTATCCCGAAAGTTATACATTATTTGTAGACTATCCCAATATATCAGAACTTATTCAAAATAAATAAACGTTCCTCGTAATAATAGCTGTTTCAGACAATGATGGAAGATGGTCCATAAGTAATTTCAAAACCTATTTAAAAAATTAAACAACCTCTGAAATTATTGACACAATATTTAAGAACAGAGCTGATCACTTTAAACTTTAATATTGATGTAAATAAATTTTATAGTTAAGAACGACTTCAATTACTTAAGCTACTACCCAAAAAACAATCCCATCAAAAACGGTCCATGCGTTTAGAAGCTACGAAGGCAGAAAACGAATTAGATGCACTCTACTCGATTTCGGTAACAGAGTCCCCAGTAATTACATTAATGCCACTATATTGGTATCGATCCCTAACTTCATTACAGAAAATTGGTTTCGGTATTTGTCTTTAGATAATGAAAAAACCACAGTACACTAAGTATAAAATCCACGGTATTTTTCTTGAGTAGCAATTTTTCAAGCAGGATTAATTATTTATTGGCTTCTTAAATTTTAATTTGTCAGTGACTCGGTGTCCTCACCTAAGTTTTAATTGACATAGTTTTAAACTTGAAACACCTATAAGCAAAAGAAGATATAGTAACGAGTACTTAGATAATTATCATATAATATGTACAAAATCATCAAATGTCGTGGTGGCCTAGCGGTTCAATGAACGGATTTGTATGCACGAGGTTGCAGGTTCGAACCCAGGCAAGTACCAATTTAACTTTTCAAAGTTATATGTACTTTCTTAATTATTCTAAGACACTTCTGACAAACGGTGAAGGAAAACATCGTGAGGAAACCTGGATTCCAAAATTTGGGATCTGAAATCGCCAATCCGCAGAGAGCAAGCGTGGTGATCAATGCTCATGCCTTCTCTATATGAGAAGCGGCCTGTGCCCAGCAGCGGGACGTTTATAGGCTGGATTATTATATGTACAAAATAGACGAACCTAACACAGTATAATCGATGTCAATTGAACCAAAGAAGTTTCTGCACAATGCACTTTTTTAAACGATTACAATAGGAAAATTGAGTTCGAGTTGATAAGGAATGAAATTGAGGAGTATTGTTACAAAACGTTTAGCCGCTGCACCGGTTAATCGTGACTAACAGACAATATGTTATCGATTTTATGTACTACTAAACGATCATCAGTAAATAGCTCTACTTAAATATAAAGCAAAAAATACCATTTGATATACCCCGTACCTCATTGTAACAGTAGGTACCATTATATTCAAGAAACTCATCAAAAAGAAAACCGTTATACTACAGTCTTTAAATAATAAACCAGCTTGCAGAAATGAGCTAGCAATCATTGAAGTTGAAATTACGTTTTTCCTCAAATACTAAGCTTTAGCGAAAATGTAATTTTAAAACTCAATATTAAAAGTGAATAGCTAAAGTAAATTTTTTGCAATCTAAATTGGATGCAGACAAAATGTACATTCTGGCTTATATTGATGTTTAATTAAGTTGACCTCAATTTCATACTTTAATTAAATTCTGATATTAAATCTTACAGCGATTTATTCTTTCCTCCTTACGTGCATATTTTAAATATGTCTGCTTAACTTCGGAAGAGCTATGCGAGCAATCTTACTTGGCTGCTTTTCTAATCGAAGCCATAGATAATGTAATGCCTGTGGTGGCGAAGATATTTTCACTGAATTTAAGGTAAATTCAGCACATATTTTGTGGATAATCTATTGGATATTAAGTTGAAATGCACAAAATTCGGTTCTACTAATAAACTTATATTATTTTTTGTTCTAAAAGAAACTACTTTTTGTACCTAATAATTAGTGTTCACTGTTCAGCTTGCTCGTGTGTTACAGTGTACTTGATTTGAGATTTTTAACTTGGTATGTGACAGTTTTTCATAAAAGATTTTCTTTCAAACATCAAGACTGCAAAACAATGGAAACAATAATATTTTATTCTTAAGTTGTAACTCAGCAACAGATACTCCAAATTGTAAAGATCTCTTTAATCTAAACGGCTCTCACCAAAAATAGTTGAACAACTATTTCCAAATAATGAAGAACATTAGAATGTTTTCAGGTAGCGACCCCCCAAGGGCCTTCAGCTATAACCCAATTTCTCAAGTGGAAACGAGTCAACGAGTTAGCTTATCTACAGACGTATTAAAATTTAATTCTGCTTAATATTCAACACTTAGAAATTACTTCTGCTACAACAAACGGCGACAAAATTGAATTTTATGTTGCAAAGTAAATTAAAGTCTGTCGCGTAGTCACCTCTTTAGATTGACATTTTTATTTTATTTAAGGCTACCTGAAGGGAAAAGTGCCGAGGAAAAATATATTCCAAGTTACAATCTTAAATAGTCAATCCGCAAATGAGTTAGTGTGGTGTTCAATGCTCGTTACTTCTCTATTTAAAAAGAGGCCTGTGCGTTGCAATAAGACAATAAGAGGCCGAAGTTCTTAAACACCCTAATCTCTTCATATCCACATCAAAACAATGCGTTTTCTCGTATATACTTAAATATAAATAATTGTGATTTTATGTAATTTTTTATTAATATTAGTTTATTTGTACACTGTGTCTATGTCTCTGTTCTAATATTTCCTGTCATAGGTCTGCTGGAAGAAATTTCATTTGAAATAAGCAGTACCTTTGTACCTTTTTATCTTCATATAATAAGTATTGTTTGTAAATAGTGTGTACATAAATAAATAAATTTCTAAACATTTAAAGAATAATTAACTTCAAAAATGATTCAAATATAAATAATTCAAAAATAAATTGAATGTTAGAAAACAATTCACACGTTATAAATATTTTAGTCTTTTTCCAATATCCAGTTTAATACCGAACTAAAATAGATATCAACAAAATATTTTTTGTATTATGTCTTGTACACAGTAATGTGTTAGGAATATTTCTTTGTAAATATTGCGAAGAAATACAGACAGAATCGTAAATCGTATGTTGATTGATTGCTAGTCTGTCAGTTACTACAATAACTCTCTGAGGTGTTATATGTACAAGGCCTTAACCGTACCTATTCTAGAAATACATATATACTTCAGGTGGCAAAGTAAATGTTGGGGTTTACAACATAAACAAGTTTTTAATACTGACACGTAATATATTATAGGTTATATCGTCCAAAGCGTTTATACATGGTGATAGGGCCTACTTCTAATTTACCTAATGACTAATGAAACATTTCATAACCAATCTGGTTTTTTTAAGCACCATAAAATATTTTAGTATTGCTCTGATTTTATTTTTGAGGTTCATGTTACGCTCATTTAAAAACAATATAATATATCTTTGTAAAATGTTTTAAATTTAATTTTTAATTGTAATAAAGTATTAATGTACAGATTAAATGAACTTATGTCTTCTTTTCATTATTTACGTACCTCCTTTCTTTGTCTATAAATATAAAAAAGATATATTATGTTAATGAAATCAGCACCGCTCGATATAATATACCTTTTATTTCTGCGAATATAGAGCCAGATTATTAGGTACAATATTTTATACATAGAAAAACAATTTCCAGCGCCATTAAAAGACCTCTTCAGAAATGTTTGCAAAGTGTATTTTATTCAACTCGTGCAAAACCACGGCAAGCCCCTAGAACTGTATAAATTAAAACTTAAAGTATTCCAAACACTGCGCTCAGAGATGAATTGCAAATTACGAATAAGAATTGGAACAATCTCGTAAAAAGCACGAGTCCCATTCCCACCCGTTCTGTAAAACTCCTTTCATTCATTGAAGATTGATTAAAACACCCGACGATTATAACAAAAAATAGGTCAGTGGGACCGTTGTTATAGGGAATGTTCAAAGAGAGCCGTGGTTTCCTACACAGGCTAATTTTGGCTTTGTTGCGGCGCTGTCCGCCGAGCCGTGGAAAACATCTGGGAGAAAACTTTTGCATCGGAACGACTAAAGCATTCAGTGGTTAGCGCTTTAAGTTGTGTACAATTTATCGTGATAATGACAAAAGATTTCACCCTCTTCGGTCTTATTGACTTTCGGTTGACATCTTAAGTGATAATCTAGGGATTATTACTTGAGTTTTTATATATCTACTTTATATAAACCACTATGTCAAAAGTATATAACTAGTAAATAATAGCCGATGAAAGGCATTTTTTTATCCGCCGACGTCAGTCACCAACAAAATCTACTTCATCCTAGTTGGACATCAAAATGCAAAAGGTTAGGATTTAACTGTTTTTACCCTTGAAAATTTTTGAGACAACTACGAGTAGATATAGCCAAAACACCTGCAGTATAGTCGCAGCTCTATAGTTCGAATATAAAAAGTTATACAGAATTAACTTTTTACGTTATTCATAAGAATGGATAAGTTTGGTTAGCAAACAGTATCACGCGTCCCAAACCCAAACAGATTGCAATTTCGAGAGTAGGGTCTACTTTACGCTACACAAGGGTTGCTCTGATATGATTATACATTCACCTACTTCGTTCAGCTCTTGAGGAGAAGTTTTTGAACTGATGCGACATGGAACAGAAATTAAGGGAAAACGATGTCACTTAGCTTGGACAGGCTTTTGTTACAACAGTAGAGAAAACTCTTACTAGTTTGAATTCAATATGAAAATAGATCCAAAGGAGTTCGGCATTTATGTATTTATTTATGAAAAATTAATTGTTTTCAATTAACTTTATCATTTATTTAAAATCAGAATACATACACGGCCTTACGTCTTAAATTTTCATACCCGTATATTTAAACAAAAACGTGTTCTTTTGCCTTATCAAGAAAGTACATACATATAATCACGCTTGTTTTCCGTAGGGGTAGGCAGAGACCACTTCTCTCCACTTGCTACAAAACTGATCAAGAGGGTGCACCTGAATAATTTAAAACCTATAATAAACATAATTATTTTCTTCCACTTACAACTGCAAAAAAACCTTTCATATCATCATACAGGTAGTCAGACAACAAGGTCACAAAAAAACAAACGAAAACACTAAAGTCACTTATCTAGTTTCTCCGACTAAAAAGTTAAAGGATTTATGCGGCGTCAAGACATGAATTCATAAGGCCTTATACATATCAATTCGTTCGTATATCTCTGGTCAAACTGAAAACTCATGGAAACGTGCCTTGAAAAGTTATTTGATTTATACGCCGCCTTCGTGTCTATCGAAGGTTAGATCCTGCCCAAAGGATGTATAATATCGTATTGTTAAACCACTGACGTCTATTTTATATGTAAAGGCTAACTCCTATATGTGAGTTTAGAAACATATTCATAGAAAAATGAATTTTAAATTTTACTTGATTCCAGTATAAGCCCAGTAAGTATTATATTGGAGTGCTACTGAAGAATTACGGTACATTTTTTTGTCTAGCACATTTATTTTCAAGATAATATAATAATTTGCACGTTTGGTAAACTTCCACATAGCTCAATTTAAGAAAAGAGCTTCAATCCTCTAATCCTCTAATATCTCAAAGTAAACAGTAAACAGCAATCATATCGACTTTCAAAAAACAAAAAGAAATGTATATTCTTTAAGGAGCTACAATACCAGAAAGACACAGATACACAGCTCGTTATATATCTGTCTTATAACTTATCATTAGCATCAAAAAATACCTACGAAATCAGATCGTGCAATCCCTAATCCATGGTAAACGTGTAACTTAAGAACAGTACTTAAACTATTCCTTTCCTAAAACATCTATTTGTTGTGCTTTTGTTCCTGTAAAAATTACAGTATATAATTTAAACTGGTTGGCATTGGCAAGCTAACAACTTTCGAACCGATCAAACTGCCAAGTGCAATACAACGGCTTTTGAAGCGGTGCAGCGGAGTATTGAGGAGAAATGAAAAGAACGAGGCTAGTTTATGTAGAAGATATATTATATGACCATGATACTTAGGTACTATAAATAGAATGAAAAGTAAGAAAATATTTTGTATTCGGACCATTTTAAGGCCAAAATGCACAGAAGTGTATCGAAATCATTTTTTGGTCAAAACATTCAGCATTACTTAAATCCATAAAATATTTTTTGAAACTCATAAAAAATATATATTAGTTAAAAAAATCAGTGCACTTACCGGACCAATTTCTGTATCATATCTGTGGAATGGCTGAAAATGCCTCCTGGCATTTAGTCACCTATGCTCGCTGTGCGAAACCAGAACTAACAAGCATCAAGCCCTTTAATTTTATGAGCTTGTTTTGAGTTTTGGTCATTGTGGTGAAGAGATTAGTCAGTCTAGACCCTGCGTTACCAGATCTTGCTACTACCAGGCACGCCGCGGGAAGGCTCTCATCATGCACCCATTCTATATCTCTATTTAATCTCTACATAGTCCACCAATTCCTCAACTATCGATATTTTTCCAAAAGTGGTCAGCTTCAAAAAACGGCCATAATTCGCGGTGTGAAACCTTTTTCCATTTGGTACGAAATCCTAAAACCCTGTACACAAGGACCATACATTTAACCGCGGATTGCAAAGCGCGAATATTTTGCGGCGCCAGCGAAATGCTTTTTATTTATTCGACGCGATTTTTAACTGCAACGGGATTTTCAGTGGAGTATTTCATAGAAATTGAAAGGACCAGCCGTGGTGAAGGGTGCTTAGCCTAGTATGTGTAAGAAGTTAGAGCTACTACAGCGATTTTATTCCATCTATTCATTATCTGTGGAGAACTTTGTGTAATTGAAGGCAGGCTTTTTGTGGGTTTTGACTTTTGATTTTTATGCAAGGTTAGTTTATTATAAATTGTGTTCTTGTTAATGGAGCTGTTTTGGCCTTCACTATTCCATTTATCTTATTTGAAATAATATTTTTTACTAAATTCTTTAACACTACTATGTCTACCCGTGACTTTGATCTGTGCAAACAATCGAAACATCGGAAATCCGTTTAAAATAGTTTTTTTTTTCATGCCTATCAACTTACCAACGTTCAAAATACTAATCCTTTTAGAGACCTCTTAGTACATGGGTGGCAAAAAACGTAGGCAGACTAGTCTAAAGGGCAGACGAGTTTGTACCTAATCCCTCCAAACAAGATACAAACTGAATAAATTCATGAACTTTTTAATGGAGTTACATTGTAGCACTGTAAACTTGAATCACACATTTTCGTTGAATACCTGGTATGTTATAATGGTTTGCGTTCCACAGATCTATAGAGTAGGTTTATTTATTCATTAATAGTCCTAATAAATGTTTAGACTTTTAATTAGTTTGACGTATGGTACGTACAATATGCCTTGTAAGATTATTTACTATCTATCTATCTATCTGCTTCAACCTTCATTACATGTCTATCATTATTCATTCTCTCTTTGTCTATGATTCTCTGCTATAGACAAAGGTTAGAAAAGAGGTTATAAAAATCAAAATCATAAACACATTCACATAAAAACACCACACCTTTAAAGCACATACTTAACACATGCGTCGATTACAAAACAATATCCCATCGATTATCCATTAGCGTATAAGAACCCGTTGAAAAATCTCCCGTCTTTTAAAGGGCACTTCAGAAATGGAGCAAACCAGTATAAACCGGTTTCCAATATAGCACTCGAATTGCAAAATCGATGTGCTAATCGTCCGAACCTCCTTTACCGGACCAATTAATGGGGTACAACTTTCTCAACTTCATTTGCGAATTAGGTGAAATATAAATTCTAATTTAGTTATTTTCGGGTTTGTGACAAAAGTTTTAAACTTCAGACTGTTTATCGATGTCAGTGGGTTATTTACTTTGAACTCAATTTGTTAGAAAAGGTCTATTTATATCAGAAACAATTCGTGACAATACTCATGTAAAGAAAAGTTTTATTAACCACAACATTTTGCAGTGTCAGATTCTAAGTGTGTAATTAAATTTGCACCTTAGTACATAAAGCGCTTAAGTGCGAATGAAGATAAGTAGATACCAGGTAACTACGATTACACACATGTCTAATCGTGTCAAAGATTTTTTTAGTGTCAGAAACTAATCGTTATCCAGTGCAGATAATCTGAATTATTTTCAATGAACAGTTTTTATGTACGTTATCACACAAACACTTATTTTTTGTACTTTTAATGAGTATTTATACATGCAACTCGGTGAGAACACTAGGAGTTTCCTTTCACTGTTAAGACAGCAGTGTTATCGGAACACACATGGAATGAAAAAAAACCTACATTCGATACATATCATATCGATGCCGATAAATAAATGGCTCAATGACAGCCACTCGCAACATTTATTAAGTTCAATAAAATACTGACAATGACACTAACGAGCATAAAAAAGTATCATCGGGCTTATCAAGTATATACTTACAAATGACGGTCAAATCGCAAATGTACTCAATAAAGTAGGTAATCATTTTAATCTACTACAAACTAAAAGGCCACTCCAAAAAGCCTTTTGGACAATCAACTAAACACGTGTGACACTGACATAAACAGCAATGCAGATTTTTTATCAAAACAACAGAAGCCAGAGAAAAACGAAGATCAACTAACGGAAGCGTCAAAAGTCGTCAAGCCGCTGACTGAAGATATAATTAAAAACCTATAATTTAAAAGTATATAAGTTGATAAAAGTGTGATCGGCGTCCTACTTGTATCCGCCGTGTGGTATAAAATAGTTGTATTTTTTTTTGTATTCATTGGTCATTACCACTGACAACGAATGACTGTATACACGAACTGCTTGAGCTAAGTTATCAACATACATTACCCGAGCGCTTGCATTTTGTTTTGTTCCGTATCCGTGTGCCATACAATCTTTTAGTACAGCAGTCCATACCAACAGCTTCAAACAGTCCATGTATGCGTGCCCTTATACCTATGCGAACTTAGTCCAGTTTTGAGCTCTACGTAGCTCTCTGTTAACTTTAGAATTGGACTGGTCGACAAAGTCACTCAGGAAGGTAACTTTCGAACTTCCTCAAATAGCAGTGTGGTGTTGGCTTAAAGCGTATAAACCGTGTAAGGAAACTAAAAGTATTTATATAAAAGCATTGTACATTTATAACAATACTCGGACATCCGGACAAAAATCTAGATGTAATCTTTAACAAATATAAATGTAAAATGACGGACCTGTTGGTCTAGTGGTTAGCGGCCCTGACTGCTTTACCGGAGGTCGTAGGTTCGATTCCCACCCAGGACAAATGTTTGTGTGATGAGCACGATCGATATAAGTATGTTTATCAGTTGTCTGGTTACCATAACACAAGTGCTTAGCTCTCTCGGAATATTATTATTATTATCTCTCCTTGTGATTGGATAATTATATTATGTATTATAAAATGAACCTACTTTATCAACTTTTAACGTATGAATATTTCCACCCTTACAAAATTATTGCAAAATGCCTTGTTACAAAATTGAGGGAATATCTAGAAGTTGCCTCGGAAAGCCCCACTCAAAGGTCCTTCGGCAAGATTATAGTGACATGGGTCCAACACCTTTAATGCTCAAGTATTTGCCTGCTACTAACTCATAAGGCGTTTGATACAAACGCTTTTTATCGAATATTTGATAAAATTGCGAATGAAAATGATATTTCGTGATGTTCGCACACACTCGAAACTACAAAGGGCTAATCTTATCGTGAAAAATAGGCCTTTAATACTACCTTTAATTGCAATTTAATAATAAAATAAATATTACATACAGACACCGCATCTCCAGTCTGCTTGCGACCACGGCCGGTGTAACCCGGTCGAAACGTCAAGCCCTAAAGGTATTTATGCATGTACGCGCTAATCCCCGTTATAATATTACTATATTACATACATGGCTCAAAAATAATCGACCGGATTATTTCTAGTTGACAATGTTGACATAATCATATTATTATGTTCCATTTATACCGACAAACATTAGTACTTTTTGAACACAGAATAGATAGCCACTGCCAAAAGTCATTCATCACTTTATTCGGTTACCTAAAAGCAAGCATATTCAAAACGAACCAAAACTTTTATCTTACTATTCAGCAAAATATGTATCTATAAAGCTCCCATTCTGTCTTTATAATAAAATCTCTTGCAACTTGTATTGTGCTTGAACCAAATACATTTAAAATATACCTTTGCGACGCAGTAGATCGTATGCATTACGATTCCTATTCTAGCCCCATTCTTATACAAGAGGAGAATGCATTACCCTTTGTGAGTTGACATCTGAAAGCGTAAACGTTGCCTTGTTTGCATTCGCTTTTGTGTTCAGTGAAAAAGTTTTCCAGCTATTACGGGGTCGTTGACCCATGGATGCTATTATAATGTGTAGTTATAGTACGTTGGGTGTAGGATTTGTTAATGTGTGTCAAGTATGTGGAACAATGGTATGTTTTTGTGATA
The DNA here is from genome assembly GCA_905146925.1 of Autographa gamma. Classification (NCBI taxonomy): domain Eukaryota; kingdom Metazoa; phylum Arthropoda; class Insecta; order Lepidoptera; family Noctuidae; genus Autographa; species Autographa gamma. The sequence goes on along the minus strand of LR989856.1, from coordinate 9,345,013 downwards.
TTGTTGGTAATGTTGCAGTTTGTTGGTCAATTGTTTAATGTAGGTAATTTGTTGTTGGAACGTCTCTTTGGAGTGCGAAGTTGTTAGTTTATACAATCATGGGAAGAGGACGTGATTTTGAGTTTTGCTATTTGTGAAATTAAATACCTACTGTAGTCTGATTAGAATTAGTAAAAAATTAAGAATTTGTTGAATACATATTTCTAATTTAGAGTAAAATTAAACAAATGAAAGTTTAATATAATATTTTATTAATATTGAGAAGGGTGCCTGAGAAGCAGCCTGTACCCTGCTATGGGTAACAGACTTGTAATACCTACTATTAACTAGAAATATTTATAATTAATTACAATAATTAGGTACTATGAGTTGTGTATTTTTCTACTATATGTAAAATCTAATTTTGATTATTATTTACTCTAAGGCTCTTCGAAGATTCAACATCCAGTTCGGTCTTTTGTGGTCTCTTGGCGCCTGCAAATATTAACAAAAATGATTAGATTTTTCAGTCGTTAGCTGTCTTATTTAGAAATATTTACGAAGGAAACTCTAAATATAATATTATGCATTACAAATTTCAGTATTGTACGTTCAATATTAAACGCTCACTTGTAAAGGCGGATTTTGGAAAAACATATCATTTATCAATGTGGCATTGTGCACATTGCGGCCCTCAGTCTAATGTCAGCGTATAATAATTTGTCAAACACTGACGATTACATTACGCATACGCGATATGGGGGTTTACTAAAGATCGTCATAGTACAAAGTATATTAATAGTCAATTTTATCTTTAAATCGAAATTTTGACGTTTGGAAAAATCACATATCTAGAGTTTAGTAACATTTTTGTAGGTAGGTATTTTTGTAGGTTTGTCGTTTACAAGGCGCTTCCAAAAGGGCATGTTTATCGGACCGGGGTAGAGTATCCCTGTATAGAGTCGATTTACAGCAGAATTTCTTAAACTTACCCTACACAAGGAGTACTCTTCACCGCATTTGGAATGATATATCTTTTGATAACACCCTATGTTTTAGTAGTAATTATAATGAATCATACCGCTTACCTCCTCCTAACAGCAACTTGAATAAAGTGGAACATGGTGCATCTATGATTAGTACTGCGAAGTACGCTACGATGAAGGAAAGGGTGTAGTGACTCAGGAACTTGAACATCTGAGAGGAACAAAACGTATTATTTACATCAACTCTCAAAATAAAAAAAGCTTTCCAAGCTCTTTTAAAACGTTCAATTATTTCGAAAAACGAGAGGAATGTAAACCGGCTCTTTGTTAGAACAGTGCACTATCTGAATACTAAGGATAGAAAACCGTATGTAACCATGCTCTATGCTTCTATGTGAAACTAATATTTCTATTTTTATAAGCTTTTAAAAACAAATATGATAGTTTCTAAGTCCTTTCGATTATTTTGAAACAATTATGATGAGATTGTTTTGTATGTCTCAACTTATAAGGATCTTGTTTAACGAGTGCTAAAAAAATAATTTTAAATAGAAGAGAAATTGAAAAGATAAGTACTAACCATCCCACTAACAGTCATGTATGTCGGCGTTAACGCCGTGTGATTGATGGCAAACATAATTCCGGAGTGGAAAAGATATACCCCATATGACAAACGAGAGTGTATCTTCCAAACGCTTAACGATAAAAACCAGTTAATGGGACCTGAAATAAAAAGTTTAAGTATATTAGTTGATGCTTAAGTCCGGTGAAGCAATCAAATCCTGCGCTTAGGCTAACAGCACAGATCTCTTCCAAAAAAAAGCAAAAAAAAATGACATGGTCAATATTGTATTACTAAATAATGGCTATAGTTTTATAATCCACAAAAAAATAAAATATATTATACCTTGGCCCTTGCTTTGTCCATGCTGGATTAAAGCACCCTATATACTACACTAAGGATCCTACAGAAAGAGCCTAAAGTGGCCTAAACATCACAAAAACAAGTCAAAATGTTGTGTCGTTTGGCCAAAGCTTCAGTCAAAGTGTGACTTACAGTTTAAAAACGTACAAAATAAACGTAAACAACTTTTGAACATGCGTGCTGTTTGTTGCGTAAAAAGTTATAAGTATAAAAAAATCTGATCTTGTAATGATTATTCTACATACCTCCATAACCATTAACGCACATGTATATCAGAGCGCCAATGAAAGCGGACCAACAGGGTCTGATGAAGGAGTTGTAGAGGTTGACTAGCGTTTGATCCAAAGTAGGGTCCCTCACAGGCATGTTAGCGTACATCACGAACGTAGATACAGAGAACGCTGACACCCAGAAACTTAGGACCTGCCACTGAAAATGAAAAGAAAATATTTTAAATATTTTATATTTTAAATGATGAATTGAATCTTATAAGAATAACCTAAACTGTTTAAGGGACGGTGTCGCAAGATAATTGGATCCGACGAAAATTTTTGAATATTGGACAGTTCTTCAATACAAAATATAACATACGTGTATTTTATACCTCGAATAATAATTATCTCAGATTGGAAACACTGGCCCTAAGAATTTCCCACCTTAAACTGTTTTAATAAATTCTCGCTGATTTATAAAAGTTAAGTTCGGATCACTAACTCGTTTAAAATAAAATTGTATTTACCTTTTCCAATTTAATTTTCACTGTTTTAACGAAGTATCCAAATACCATGCCGACGAAGAAAGGTGATGCTCTTGTCAGAGTGTTTACATAATAGTACACGAAGTATTCTTGTACGCGAGGCCTGTAAAAATCAAAATAATATAAACTTAATTTTGTTCCGAAAAGCAGACAAACGCTTAAGTTGGTATAGGACATCACGCTAACTACCACTGTGCGCGATATGCTACAGGTTCGATCCTTGTAAGAGACAAATATTTGTGAACTCTAGAAATGTTAATGCTTGCTTTAGAACTTATAAAAGAGCTTTTATAGAAACAAAAATTAATAATAGTGTAATTTAACATAAAAGGTTTCGAGACATTTTTTGTTCCCATAAGGATCAATTAATGGGAAAGGGAAATATTTAAATGATTGACTTACCCGCCCATATAGCCCGGCAAATCTTTGATAAAGTTATATGTGGTAGAAGCTGTAAGAATAGCCAATAAGCCTCCAAACAATGATATCAAGGCTAACTTCCTTCTGCCCAGTAATACCCAATATAAGAGTATTGGTGAAAGAATATGCATCTGGACATCTACCGCCAAGTACCACGATTGGCCAATGCACTGAAACAAATATTTTGTTAAATCATTAATTAATTCGGAAGATCGTACAAGTACAACACAAATATTTTTTCTTTACAAAGCCAATTAAAAATTTACATTGAATTAGGAACAAACATATCCTTAAAGGTTAATTTGCCAAGTGACCATATGGAATGAAAGTATTCTTTGATAAGAAACTACCGTCCAGTTAAATCATTAAACTAAGTCACTTACCGGGAACAAAGGATTCATGAAGTTCTGTATATGCAACAGTGTAGACCACCAATTGGTTCTGCATTTTTCTGTAAGATCAGCAATTTCAGCCCATTGTGGGCCATCCCATAGGCGGATCAAAAACGATGCCTCAAATAGCGCTACTGTAGCTAGCAACGGAAACATGCGCAGAAGTCTGTTCAGCCAGAACAAGTGGATGTTTTTGAGCAGCTGTTCTGGAACGAAGAAAACAAAATAATATAGTTTCATTTATTTGCATATTAATAATCTCTGAAGTCTGCCAAATGTGCAGCAAGATTTTTGACTTCAATTTAATTTTCGGAATCTTAAATCGATAGCAGCTATCAAAACACGGTTTTTACTTTTAAATCTCAAATTATCATTTGAGATTAATAGTACTGAAAGTTATTACTCGGAAGAAATTGTTGCTCTTCACTCTTTTTTTGTTTTAAATTAATCACTAGGATATTTTTAATGACAATTCGGATAAAAATCCAAATATGAACATTCAATAGTGAGTACTTACTTCCATTGAATTTTCCAACCGTAGTATATACTGTGAGGAAGCCGCTTAACGTGAAAAATGTGTCCACGGTTATATGCGCTCCGGTGATCCACAAACTGGGCCATGATTCTCCCCACTGCACATTTACACAAGAAAAAACATTAATTTCATTTTGTTGTGTAACAATATTCTTATAGATTGTTATATAAGAAAATTTCATTTCACCTTAAAAAATAATCTTCTGTCTTTATACATAAAAATTAATTGCTGTTCGTTAGTCTCGCTAAAACTCGGGAATGGCTGAACCGATTTGGCTAATTTACTTATTGAATTATTTTTGAAAGTCCAGAGAAGGTTTAAAAGGTGAAAAAATGAAAAATGCTCAGAATTAAACCAAAAAAAAAAGAATTTTTGTTTTTCCTTTAATTGCGGTAGTACGAAGTCTGCCAAGACAGCTAGTAATTTAATATAAATAAGGAAATCACCTCGTTAGCACTGATAGGATTAGCCCAAGTCGTCTCCGTGGTAAATGTATGGCCCAATACTACCCAAGCCATTGCTATGGCTCGAATTCCATCCAAACATTCAATTGTATCAGGGGATGATGTAAAAGTCAGGACGCGACGACCATTCTTGTATACCGAAAAAGCGGTGAACAAAACACTCACTGTTTTGGGATCTGAAACAAAAAACGGAAGAAAAACGTTAATATTGGACGCAAAAGCGATACAAAAATTTTAAAGAATTAAAGAATAAACAGGAATTAGCATCTCACCACTTTTCAAAATGAAGTTTTGCCAAATATCGTAAGACGTACTCACTATGGTGACTAAACCAATAAGTGAAAAAATAACCCTGAAAATAATAAAAAAGGTGACAATAAGTAAATACGAAAAAAAATTGTATACATTTTATATCAGATACACTTGTATCTGACACACTCGTAAGTTTGTTAACAGATAGATTAGACCTTTTACCAAACATTAGTACATAACAGAAGGTAATGAAAAAAACAACTAGAGTTTTGTTTACTTACACGGCGACAGTATCAGCAGGTACCCAAGGCTTATCATTAGGCAAACGACAGAACTCATCACTATACTGCAGACCCGTAGTATTGAAAACGTGCAAAGCTTGTTGTGTTGTACATGATTGGGGAATGCAGACAGCCAGCCTTAATGCCAAATTGGAAAACGGGATATCCGGTGATTCACTAAAAAGAAAAATAACTTTTAGGCGCAGGCCAGACAGAAGAGACGTAAGACGCAGACGGGGCGCGGACATTTGTCTCTACCGCGTTCATACAAAATTTTTAGAAGCGTTGCAACGCAATACGTACAGAAGAGACGGGGCGCGGGCGCAACGCTTCTATACATTTTGTATGAAAGGGACGCGGTAGATACAAATGTCCGCGCCCCGTCAGCGTCTTACGTGTTTTTTGTCTGGCCTGCGCCTTAGGACACCTTGAGCGTTTTGGGTTGTCAGTATCTTTAAAATACTGATTATATTACCATAAATAAATAAAGTGTATTCACAACGATTGTCAGTTATCGATAGCCATAAAAAGATTACGAAGTTAAAGTTTTATCATTATGTTCGTCAAATACCTTCTATGTATTCCGGTCATACCAAGCATCTCAATTTGCATTTCATTGTTCCTTTCCCAAAGTTTCTGCATTTCATCCAAGGATAATAATTTTGGATCAAAACTTGACTCTCCATTGATTGGGAAGTTAAAATCTTGATTTAAAGGTACTCGTATCATACAATACTTTCCTTGAAGTGTAGAACTTTGTAGCTCCTGATTTAAACCAAGGCATTGATAATAGTTTCCTAAGTCTACTGTGTTACCTTCCAAAATGCCTTTTGGGATCCTAAATCCAGCGTCAGCGACTATTAGACAAAGAAAATATTTTGTTTTACAGACATGATGCAAGTTTCTCATTTCGGAATTGTATAAAAAGTAGCTTCAATTGGATTTGTTTACTTTTCGGATAGATGAATTTTTTACTATAATTTTGACTCATATTGTTAAATAGTAAAATTAGACTCTAGAACAGAATGAACTGGCGCACTAATATCTCATTTACACTAGGGTAATAAACTAAAATGGTACTTACAAAACACTTTCAACAAAGTATTGTTTCCAATAAAAAGTAACTGTTCTGCACATAACTCTTCATCTAACACTTCTTCATATAAAGCACTATCAAAACCTTCATTTGGCACCGGTAACGTAATATGACCACTGACTAAACTAAATGTAATAAAACTAACTAAAACTAAAACCAATTTCATTTTAAAAACCATCTCTGTGGCACTACAACGCATAATAATACAGTCAAATAGAACTCGTGTAATATATACAAAAAAGGGTATAACGATTTTTAATGATAAGATAATCTTATCGACGTATTAACTAATTCGACAGATTATTTAGTCAGAGGATGTTCATTCAACACATGACAGAATTTTAGTTAAGTAATTTAAAGGCTTATGAAGATGATCACAAGACCCAGAACTACTTCCAACCAGCATGTTTGGATCAGGCAAAGACAAGCACGGGACTGGAGATTTTTTAAGTCGCTACAAGTCAGGTCTTGGTAAGGATTGAAGCCTTTTTCAAACAGAGTTTCAAACAAGAATAACAAAAGCAGTTGACTCTAATAACAACTTTTTGAAATTTTGAATAATGGTGCAACAAGCACAACACCATAAAAGTGAGATTTTATTGAATTAAACTTTCTTCTGCCACTCTCAAGAGAAAGAGCAGATTATTTATTTAATTAAATAACTTAAATTTTGTTGTGTAGCTGTGTTCTGCTCGTCAAAGGCCTATTTTATGATAACGGAGAAATAACGATCGGTTGATTATCACGCCTGCTCACTTGCGGTTTAGCGATTTGCGATTCAACTTTACAGTTAGATAATATTAACTCATAATCGTTTTCGAGAGTTATCTCCAAAATTAGACATTGTACCTAGCGTAAATTTGAATTAAATATACTTATCTTAGAAATAGGACAATTTTATTATAATTTGAACTTTTATTAATACACAATTAAATCTAATATAATAACAAACTCTAACTACTTATACTAAAATCGAAACTTACATATATAAATAAAACTAACAGGCATCAAAAAACTCATTGTCATCCTTGTCAGTGGCGGGAAACGTGCCCAGAAGGCTGGCAGCATTGCCACGTTGAATGGCTATGCCGATTCTCTGTGCAAGGAACAAACCAGCCCTCTGATCACGAGTAGAGTCTACCAAACGTTTAGAAAGTTCTTTAAAAAGATTTCGTGCACTCGCACCCCACCACAAAGTATTGTCATCCAAAATCGTACCAAGAGTGGTTGACGGAAGTATTATCCTTATTTTGTTTTCTGTATTATTATAATAGTGAGCTAATCGAATTTATCTTTTAGTTAGGTGATTATAAAAATTTACACGTAAATAAAGATAGCGAAAAGCAATGTCATTGAGCTTCATGTATGGATTCATTATTATCTACTCGTGAATAATTTTGTAATCGTAGTAGATATTATGATCATTAGTAAGAAATATAGATATAAAAATAGCAAAATAAAATTCTTTATGTTTACACAAAACTATCAAACTCTAGGGCACAGTGATTCGTATCCGAGACTCTTCCATAGTTATATTCTTTCCTCTCTCTGAGCAAAAACATAACTACATTATGGGCCTCAGAGTTTAGAATTCCTAGTTACTTAATTTTCATGGTTTTTCTGGTCAGATTTTTCCTAATCTCAATTGAGCTTGGCATCCAAACGTATCGGATACGAACTGAGTAGTCGGAACACAAAACGTTAAAAAGATTTCAGAGACATTGTAGCCAGGTTGACTCCAAAATTATATTTTTGTCTTTCTTTAGTGGGTACTTATCGGAAATAGCGATAATAATCGACGTTTAAAGATTGTTAAATATATCAAAACAATTTATTTTCGTAAAACGTTACTCAGCGTAATAATAGTATGTAGACAGAAAAACTTAAGTAATTATTTTGAACAGATAGATAGCGGTAAAGCTTTGAGCAAACCAACGAAACCACGATGTTACCACGAGTAATCCACTCGATGACCACGCAAGAACCACTTGCTGGCTTACTGACCAATCAATTACCACATGGACCACGAATCGCCAATCTGCTATATTGTTCATCGGCCACTGCTCGTCAAATTATTGACTCATTTTAAAGCGAATGGTCAAGCAGTGTTCCAACCTTAGAGTATAGATAAGAAACTAAAAAGTAAGCCTATCAGGGTATGAATCGTTAGCACTAATATTAACTGGTTTAGTCGTGAACTTTGTATAAAGATGAAGCGAAGTTTTAATAAACCTATCATAAACCCTAATATTATGCTAATAATGTCAAAACCATAGATATTTTCGCATATTAGTCTGTCGAAGCGCGTAAAAAAGCTTGAATCAGTAAACGTACTAGATACAGCCAAAAAAGTGCTCTTGCATATTATATGTCAACAAATACTGTACTGCATACAGCAGCAGCAGCTGCTATGCAGCATACAAATGACATCATCGTGTCACCCTTTTACAGTAAGTAGACATCGAGTGACGTGATTTTTCTAAATCGGCTGTTGTGTGCAGTGAGTAACCACTAAGCCGCGATATGAGAACGCTTTATAAAAATCGGTCTTCCGGCTGACAGCTGGTGCATTGTAGCCCTTATCTTTAATATTATTGCTAAAGGTGTTCAAATAAAACATCTGAATACCTACAAGAGAGACAGCTATATGTTTTGAAATTATACAAGTGAATAATTTGGGGGGGATGCACAATGGAACATGAGGGATGGATGGGTTGAGTCTTGAGTGGATGATCAGTTTTACTATGGTAAGATATGTCTTTTACCACAAAATACATTATAATGAGCAAAACTGGAATCATTCACTCCGGAAGCGTTCACTGATGTTGTTTTCTCTATCACATCAGTTAAATAAAAATACCCCCACAAGTCAATCCGTTCGAAAGCTACGAGGCCACATACAGACACGTCAAACTTATAACAAGCATATATTATAGCATCCATATTCATTCATTTATGAATACATTTAGTTCATGATATTATCACATGACTGATTATCCCAATCAAATTGTATCGATAGTTGATACTTTACAAAACTAGTTAGTTTTTCGAAAAACTCACGGAAATCGTTAATTTTTCTGGCATAAATAGTATCTTAGGGGCTAATTAAGGTAATTAAATACTTGCCTTTCGTCCAGATCTACGTCCGTTACGGCGTAATTAAGTAATAAGCGTCAGTCCAAAGTTCCGCATTCACAATATTATTATAGATTAGTTTCTCAGTATTCTATAATTAGCACTGATAAGGACGTTTCCGACTTTTCTTGTCTCATGATAGCGATTTAGTAACAAATTTTGTCATCTTTTGAGGAAAATTGTTAAAAAAATATTTGCACTGACTACTACAGACTACGTAAGTCTAAGTAATGTGTATTTATTTTCAGAAATCACAAAGTGTAGTGATAACTGCTTAATCAATAGTAACAAAACCTGAAGTGAATGGAGTAAACACAAAATACTTAAACAATATCAAAAACAAAAAGCACTAGTGTAGTAAATTAAGACACAAGCCATACATATTTGCTTTCTTTTAGACTTCAAACCTATTCTAGATTTTGACATTCCCTTATTGTAAAAAACCCTAGTGGCCACAGACAAAAACTGTTTTTACATAATTTTGTACCATTTTTGTTTGGCTGGATTATCGGCGATTGATACTACGAAGTAGTGGAAAATTTTAAACTTGCCGAACAAATAGTTTTTAGTGAATATCCAAATTTGTAGCCGGAAGCAGATAGCATGATTTTGAAACTCATTCTATTTCAAATGAATAATAAAGATATGTGATATATTAATACGTAATATTGACCAATGGCTTAATCGATTTTCCATAGAATTAAAACATGACGAGCACTTTAGTTATCTTAATCATAGCGGTAATGTTATGTTTTATCGTTAATCTGATTACTTAGCATAATATCTGTTATCTATTGCGTAAATATTTCGTTCATAAGCATTTGCGTAATAATGATAGTTTCTAGTATCGTTTGGTAGAATTTGCGTTCTAAGTATTTGAAATGTTTTTTTTATTGACATTAAACTGCTTAGTATAAGTCTCCTCCATCCATTCTTCAATTATCATGTAATCATATTTACGGTCGTATCTAGAGAATTGTTATTATTATTTCAAAATAAGTATAACGTCCCACTGCTGGGCACAGGCCTCGTCCCATATAGAGAAGGCACGAGCTTTGATCACCACGCTTGCTCTCTTCGGGTTGGCAATTTAAGATTGTTGTTTGTTTTCCTTCACCGGTTATCAGAAGTGCCTTAGAATAATTAAGAAAGTACATGTAACTTTAAAAAAGCCACATTGGTACTTGCCTAGATTCAAACCTGCAACCTTGTGCATACAAATCCTACGTTACAAAGTAAATAATTAAATCTAAATAGGAATTACAATTAGACAGACATGATAAAAAAAAGAAACGCCTGCAGAACATCTAATATCAATAACAAAGTCTTACACATTTTGTAATAAACTGGTTATTTAAATTAACCTAATTCAATTAATTTAAGGCAACCAGACAACTGATAAACATAGTTTATATATTTCTTGTCATACATATTCACTCAGACACACAACAAATTTTTATGCTCTTCACACCAAGATTTCTTGTGGGTGTAATTGAACCGATGACCTCCTATTTAGCACTAACCCAGATTTTATCAAAATAAAACCTTCAAAAGATTTGCCATTGGACAATAAAGTAATGTAGGTTTCATCTAACTTTTTGAAAGAATATTATAAGTAATATTATGTATTTTATTAATGTAGGTTTCATCTAACTGTTTATAATAATACATTTAATATTATGCATTGTATTATTACCATCACTATCAAAATTCGGGATTTCGTAAATCACAATTTAATTAAAAAAAAAATAACTGAATTGTTTTTAAATATTATTTTATTAAGAAAGATGCTTTGCATGAGTTACCTTTGGCCAGCAAAAGTACCCATATTTACGATTGTTCAACAATAGTAAATAATTGTAATACTAAAGTTTATATTATATCCTATTAACTTATTCTAAGGCTTCTTTCTTCGAAGATTCAACATCCGTTTTTATGTTTTCTGGTTGCTTTGCCTCCCGCTTGACCCCTGTAAATATAATAAAGCAACTATATTTTTATGCAACTAGAAACAAATAGATATTCATAGTCTTTTTTATCAAACCAGCACAACATATATAAGGAATTTGGAATATGGGTGGATGTCGGATCCTGATGGATGTTGGATGGATGTTGGATGGATGTCCTTTGTAAGAAAAAACGACGACGAGTTTTCACAGACCTCTTCATGTCTCTGAAAATTCTTGCAGTAGTGTAAATCGCAGAGAAATGATAATTAATTAACCAAAATGCTTACCTCCTCCTAATAAAAGCTTGAATAAAGTGGAACATGGAGCATCTATTAAAAGAACTGCAATAAATGTCACGATGTAGCAAAGAGTGTAGTGACTCAGGAACTTGAAAACCTGAAAAAAATATTAAGTATTATTTTGACATATTTTGTTATTGACTCCATTAAGAACAAACAGTGTTAAAAAGTCTTTTTTTAGAATGTCGATAAAGCCATTGCCACGATCAATGGCAACGGCAAACAACAGTCGACTTTCAGGAGAACTAATAATTATTATGTCGTTTATGTATGGAGCTAACGTTTTATTTTATATCAGAACAACATAGATGTTCATTTTATATAAGATTTCTTATTACATTTCATGAATATTTATGAGAAATCTAGCACAAAGCAAATGCAAATATTATAGTAATTAATTTTTAAGAGGCACCGAGCAATGGAATACTAACCATCCCACTGACAGTGAAGTATATAGGCGTTAACACTGTGTGATTGATGGCAAACATCATTGCAGAGTGGAAAAGATATATTCCGTATGACAAACGAGAGTGAATCTTCCAAAAACTCAAGGACAGCAGCCAGTTAATGGGACCTGAAATAAAAATATCCAGCACATTAGCAGAGGCAAGTTTTAAAATTTAAACTAAGGTAATTTTTGTGGACAACCAACAAATATTGCAGTCCTAAAAACATTTGTTCAACATACCTCCATAACCATTGACGCACATGTATATCAGACTACCTATGACAATGGCCCAAGCGGGTCTGATGAAGGAGTTGAAGAGATTGATTACAGTTTGACTGACCGTATCAGGCTGTCTAATAGGATAGTTAGTATATACGACGAACGTAGATACTGACAACGCTGTCACCCAGAAACATACGACTTGCCACTGAAAACACACGGAATATTAACGGAATATTTGGAGAAATATAAAAATATTAGGAACTAACTACTATGGGTGTTTTAAAAAAATGGTCATTGACAGGTTGCAAAATACATAAATTGAATCTAGTTGTTACCTTTTCCAATTTAAGTTTGAACATCCTGACGAAGTATCCAAATATCATTCCGATGAAAAATGGTGATGCTCTTGTCAGGGTGTTAATATAATAGTTCACCAAGTAGTCTCGCGCCTTTGGGCTGTAAAAAATAAAACATAAAGTTATGTACGTAATATAATAACACAGTGACTATCCTAATATTTACTAATCAAATATCAATGATGTTAAAAAAGAACTATCAATCATAGCTCCCACAGATCTTATAGAACAGAAATATGATTCATTTACTTACCCATCTAAAGTGGGTGGAAAATCATTGATGAAATTGTATGTAGTAGAAGCAGCAAGGATGGCCAATAATCCTCCAAACATTGACATCAAGGCTATTTTCTTATTGCCCAGTAATACCCAGAATAAGAGTATTGGGGAAAGAATATGCAGTTGGACATCGATTGCCAAGTACCACGTTTGGCCAATGCACTGAAACAACAATTTTGTAAAATTAAAGAAATTGCTTAGATTTTAGAAATTCAACGAATTCCGTTCTTTTTAGTTCGGTTATTCTTCAAGATTTTTTTTTACCAAGTGATGAACATAGTCAGTTGAAATTACAATGAGACAGTCAGAACGCCAATCTTTTTTTTTTTTACTTTCTCTACTTACCATAAAAAGAGGGTTCATATAGTTCTGCATATGCAGCAGTGTAGACCACCAACTAGTTCTGCATCTTTCTGCATGTTCAGCCACTATAGTCCATTGTGGTCCATCCCAAATGTGGTTCAAAAACGATGCTTCTAATAAAGCCACAGTGGCTAACAACGGAAACATGCGCAGAAGTCTGTTCAGCCAGAACAAGTGGATGTTTTTGAGCAGTTGTTCTGAAATTTAAAATAAAACATTAATAATACTATTTACCTGCTTATAAGTTTTCCAAAACTTTAGGGATTCAGTTCACTTCTCAGAATCGTACAAACGATCGAAACTGTATTGAAAGCCGATACTTTCAAAAAATCAATTTACCATATTCCAGTTTTAAATTAAGCATGGGGTAACATATTTGTGACAATTCGGATGAAAAGAATATATATGAATATTGAAATGGTGACTACTTACTTCCAGTAAATTTCCCAGCTGTGGTATAAACAACGAGGAAGCCACTTAAAGTGAAGAATGTGTCCACGGTCACATGCGCTCCTATGATCCACAAGCCTTGCCATGATTGCGACCACTGCACAAGAAAAAAACAAACGTTAAATTCTGGAGGGATACCCTTATCTATTGTAGTATATCCACGTTCGAAAAATACAACAAAACGATAAAACGCAAATAGGTATGATAAGGCTTATATAATTAGCGTAGGTACTACCGCACTTACTGTATCTTTGTAAATAACAAAATATTTATTTACAACTGTTTTGTGATTTATTTTATGATCTTTTCTTTATTTCTTAATTTAGGGACAAGAAAACAGTTACATGTTTATAGTAAATTCTACCTTTCCCTGGCCATAATTTTTGGTAAGCAATAATTTTTTACTGTCTCACAGTACACTCAGCTGATCAAAGGCGCCAGTTTTCGCTTTTTAATGGCAATCTATGTGCTTTACAAACTGTCCGTGATTAAGATATTAAAAAAAGATATTTACCATTCCTGCTTCAATTGGATTAGCCCATGTTGTTTCCGTGGCAAACGTATGGCCCACTACTACCCAAGCCATGGCTAACGCTCTGATTCCATCCAAACATTCAATACTACCAGGTGGTGAAGTGAACGTCATGACACGACGACCATTTGTGTATACTGAAAAAGCGGTGCCCAAAACACTCACTGTTTTGGGATCTGAAACCAAACATTTTTGTGTTAAAAATGTGCTTCTATGTAGATCTAGGTTAAAAAAAACCTTTGAAGACAAATCCAAAAGTACCATAAAACTGTGATCCTGCTTAATAGGCATAAATAATCATCTTCATGGGATCATCATCTAAATAATAAGCTTAATGGGATGTCAAGCAGGTTCTAAAGATGGTTTGCAAATTGAATGTTGTGAAAATTTTGTTTAAATAATAAAGCCAAGATATAAGATATAAATTATTGGCTTACCATTTTTCAGAATCACTTTTTGCCAAACATCGTAAGACGTACTCAGTATGGTGAGAATACCAATAATTGAAAACACTACCCTGAAATAAAGAAAACAAAAGATGTTTTAAAATAAGCACACAATAAAAAGCAAAAACTTTTATCCTATAGCAGGTCAATATAAGACATTTTAAAAACTTAATCATCGTTTACTTACACGGCGACTGTATCGGCTGGTACCCAAGGCTTATCATTAGGCAAACGACAGAATTCATCGGTATACTGAAGACCCGCAGCATTGAAGACTTGTAGCGCCTGTTGCGTCGTACATGATCGGGGAATGCAGACTGCTAGCCGTAATGCAAAATTGGCAAGCGGACTGTCCGGGGATAAACTAAAAAGAAAAAGAATTTTATGAGACTTTTGAAATTAGTAGGTAAATTAAATGTGGACAATATCAAATATGTATATGTGCTCTAATTCAGAGCTAAGGAGCTAAAGTAAAACTATGAGATCAGTGACCACGAAGACTACCATCAAATACAAAATAGACCTAAGACAATATAAAAAAGCGACACCTTGAAAAGCAGTGCAGCAGCACCACGGAAGTCGTCATTATCGGAGGTTATTAATTATATAACAAATCCAGATTTAATCACTATAAATAAATCAAGCCTAGTATTCAAAACGATAGTCAGTAATCAGACAATCAAAAACAGATTACGAAAACTAATCAATATTACTATGTGTTCGTTAAATATGTACCTTTTTGTGTGTATTCCGGACATCCCAAGCATCTCTGTTTTCATTGCATTGTTCTTTCTCCACATTTTCTCCATGTCATCAAAAGACAACAGTCTTGGATCAAAACTTGACTCCCCATAATTGATTGGGAAGTTGAAATCTTGATTTAAAGGTACTTGTATCATACAATACTTTCCTTGAAGTTCAGAATTTGGTAGCTGCTGATTCAAACCAAGGCATTGATGATAGTTTCCCAAATCTACATTGTTTCCTTCAAAAATGCCTTTCGGGATCCTAAAGCCCGCGTCTGCAACTAGTGGACAAAAGAAATAACAGATTAACATATTATTATATAGTAGTAGTAAGAAGAAAGTTGCTGGGAAGAGTAGTTTCTTAGTCCGCTGGTAACTACATAACGATGTAGCCGATTTTAATCATGAGAAATAACTAATGAGCATGAGATCAATGAGTATTACATTTGTTGTAATACAGCTATTGGTCATAAAATTATAAAAACTTAAATCAGTCTGCTGACCACATAATGTTTTTCTTTTTAAGTTCCTTGAGTTTTATCAAAGAATTATCAAAATAAAGTGCTTTAAATGGCGAGTAAAATAGAAATATAAATGATTGTATTTCATTTGGGTTCGTCTGTCTCCCGAATAGTAATAAAATTTATTAAAATTGAATTATAAAAATTTGGGATCGGGGCTTACGCTTGTGAAACCACGAGTCACAGCTAGTTATTTAAATATTAAACTAGGAAAAGCAATAATGGCAAAAGGAGGCCAAGTTCAAATGGGATTGGACGGGTCATTTCAGCCGTAAGCATAGTGACCACTGGGTAAGGATCTTACTATAAAATTGGAGCTAGCAGAAAGACTGCGACGTTGAGGTTGACCAAGGCAGAGGTGGCACGATAACCACTTACCGTGAGAAATGGATCGAGGTAGCCCGAATGGAAAAACTTGAAATGTCTTTGCCCAGTGGTGGGAAAAAAGCTAGGAGAAATAAAATTATGATACTTACAAAATGCTGCCAGTAAAGTATTGTTGCCTATAAAACCTAATTGCTCTCGACACAGCTCGGCATCTAACACTTCTTCATATAAAGCACTATCAAACCCTTCGTTTGGTACCGGTAAAGAAACATGACTTCTAACTAAAGTAAAAGCAAAAATATTAACTAAAGCTAAGACCAAAGTTATTTTTGACACCATCTTGGAGACACTAAAATACAGAATGATAGATCTTCGAATAAAACTCGCGGTATATATATACTAATTAAATCTAAAATTATTTTCAGTGATTAGGTTATCTTATCGTCTTAATTTGTGATTCAAATAATGACTAATTTAGACGATTATTGATCGGAAGAGGAACAATCTATCAATCAATGACTAATTTTTGTTGTGCTCAAGTGCAAACTCCCGCGGCTTGTCATAATCAGGGCCCACTTTAAACTTTGCGCCACTCATATACTTTCCTTGGACTTAACCTAAATTATGTATTAGGTTCAGATTCCTTTCTAGAATCCCAATTATTTTTTGGATACGAATTTCACATAAAGCTTTATTCTCTTAGAAGTAAAATGGAAGGAGGGGGGGGGGGGTTACTTATTGAGTTGTATAATACACTAACGTATACTTGAGGTATTCCATCTTGCGGACATAAAACCTTAACAATTGCTTGCATTCTGATAATGCTCCATGAAACCATTAAGAACAAAAAAAAAAGGGATTTAGTTCACCCTGCTCTAACAAATCTTCTCGGACTTGTACCAATATATCAGAAATTCTAAGCTCATTTAAAACCCTTTATTCGGAGTTCGAATTCACTAGCGCAGTTTTTATATATTTCATAAAATAAATAATCATGTTGTTTTATATGACATAAAAATTATAAAATAAATGCCTCTTCTCATAGAGAAGAAGAAATAACGAGCGCTTCTTTATCAATCTGGCTGACGTACGTTAGAGATATTAGGGTGCGTCTAAATCTGTCGATCATGATACAAACAACTCGCGAGCTTTGTCAGATCTAGATCCACCCTTAGATTTCAATTTTACTGTGAGGTCATCATTGCTCATAATAATTGCCCAGCCTGTTGTTTGCCTGTGACTGCTTCAATTGTATTTTTACATCTTAATTGCTTTATAAACATCACATTGTTGCAGGACTTTTTGTAGACCCAGAAAAGAAAAATAAAATCACAACACATTTTTTGTTTAATTTCAGGACAGGCAGTATTTTCGAACAGCCAGCCGCCTGGGTTTTTGCAGAGGTGATCTTCAACATATTTATCGGTAAGTCTTCATTCATTTACTAAAAACATAATTTATTTTTAAATTTTCTTGGGAATCATAGTTTTCACAAATAGGCAAATTTGTGAAATCTGTATGAAATTCAGTAGCCTATCGCGTTCGGAAAGACAGAAGCGGCTGAAAGACGCTGTTTAATAATGCCTATGTATGAATCACACGTAAACAAAGATATATTATTATACGTTTTCATTACCTCAACACCTGAAATTTTGATTTCTTGACTATTTTTAATAATATAATACAATATAGATGCTTTATCTATATTGTATTATATTATTGTTACATTGATTCATCTTTAGTATTTCTAATTTTAGTATAAATCATTGCAGTTCTTCTGTAGGAAAATTGTGTTAGTGACCTTATAAACATTACAATTACTTCAATATTAAGAATAGAAGAGGATATTGACGCATTAGTCTCTAGCTAGTCGCAAGTGAAGTAAACATAACAAATAACATAACATATCATCACGCCTGTATCCCCGAAGGGCTAGGCAGAGGAGTACCAATGTTCACCCACAGTTCGACGATATGTTTAGGTCCCATGTAATGGGGGCCGAGCCTATTGCCACCAACCGGGCACCACCTGCTACTGAGAATTTCATAGAAAACCCCAATAAAACCGATGGTCAACTTGGGAATGGATCCCAAGATCTCTAGAGTAGCAGTCGCACTTAGCACCATTAGGCCACCGAGACAGAGTTGTGAAGTAAATCACAAGTATTTCATCTAAAACTATTTTAAATTATATGCTTATTGTATTTGGTTACTGTGTTACATTAGATCTTTGGTTCTTTCTATTTATTTGAAAACAGCTTTTTAATTTTCATAATAATAAAATCACGTAGTTTATTCGTTCTATAATATCGGCTAAATTCAAGTAAATTAGCTTCAACCTAAAAATATCAGACTGATCAAAAAACGTTTTACAACATTTAGAGGTACTTTAAATTCAGGCTGACTAACAAAATTACAGATTTTTCTTCCTTATCGATAGTAATAAAGATTTAAGGATTATAAAATATATCTGCGCAAATTATTATTGTACAACATGACTCAACGTTATCTCACGTTGAGTGTAAACACAGCTATCATTGATTTGTTGCTTCTTTTTTTCTAATATGATTAAACAATTAACTAATTAAAACAAGTAGTTCATAACATGCCACCCATGAGTCATTATCATTTGCCGAGCCTTTTCCCAACTATGTTGGGGTCGGCTTCCAGTCTTTCCGGATTCAGCTGAATACCGTATTTGACAAGAAGCAACTGCCAATCAGACCTCCACAACCCATTTTACTGGTGAATACAGTATCCCATAGTTAGACTAATTGTCAGAATTGACTTAACGACTGTCAAAGACCAACGTATGACAGTCCAGACGGTTTCAATTGCTATCCGAGGCAAAGAGGGGTCTTGGTATGCTTTTAAATGGTCACCCATCCACAGACCAACCGCGGCGAGCGTGGCTTAACCTGTCTTTTCGGTCAAACCGTACGAGAAACAAAACAAGAGAAAACCTCTATACGAAATTTTATTTTACTAAACATCTAATTAAACATTTCCTGGTTATTGCCTTTATTTGCGACGTTAGATCTAGAATCATGCAGAAAGGAGTTTGCGATACTCGCATATGCATGTCAAAAATTATTTGGATCTTAACTAGGACGAAGTCACGCGCAATGGCTAGTGAGTAGTAGGCTAGTTAATGATACGTAGATTAATTAACTAATTACACGCATCGTATTTATAAACATAAATTATGTTGATTGAGTCATCTCATGATAAGACTATTAATCATATTTATTTATCTCTCAAAAAGATCACTATGAAAGTAACTGTGGCTGTTAGTCTAGTTTGACAAAATTTTGTTTGTAGTTAGATTATTCGTCTCCTTTCAGGAAGATGGTGTTTTTTTTGCGCCCAGTAGTTGGTTAACTAAAGTGTTATTCATTTGGTAGTTATTTAAGAACATAACAATAATTTTCCGAATATTGCGATAGTTCAATAATTTGTTTTGCTTGGCTTTGTCTTGTTTTTCTGGAATAACCAAAAAAATTTTAAAATTATATTTCTCAAATATGAGATGAGATGTTACCAAAAACTACTTTCTTCAATATATTTGGACCTAAAACTACTCGAGACTGGCATTTCAGAGTTGCTTGGTTGTTTAACAAAAAAAAGTTTAAATTTTTTTTTAAGTGGAAATAATATCAAGAGCTACAAGAGTTAAAATAGACTAGATTCCTAATAATAATTGGATATACAAAAAATATAGTTTTAGGTAAATATAAAATAATATTGTATATTGTGTGGAACTGTATAGCATGACAATTATTTATACGATCTTTAAAAAAACTAGTTCTAATTACTGATAATAGGTAATAGAAATAATCCAGCCTATAAAAGTTCCACTGCTGGGCACAGGCCTCTTCCCATATAGAGAAAGCACGAGCATTGATCACCATGCTTAATGACTGATAGATAATAATAAATAGTTTATTAAACTGGCTTTTAATAACATAGAATTAAAACGTGACGAGCATTTTAATAGTTATCATAATCGCAAAGATTACATTTTTACATAAAACCTTTTATCTATTTCAGAAGTAAATGTAATATTTATAAACATATGATAATATTATAATGATAGACTGAACCGGAGCTTTAGCTTACACAGCATAATTTTCATGTCTGCTTGAGAACTGAACTCTCACAAGGCATAAGATTTTTTTAGTTTTTAAAATAGACGCACTCTCATTCTTATCATATACGCACTTGAATCTTACATAAAAATATCTAGGTATTTAAATATCGATACTTTTTTATATTATCATAAATATCGATACTTTTTTTACTAACACTTGATAATCGCTAACAGTCAATTTGTTATGACTACCGCTTATGACGTATTCTTTATGTAAAATTCAATACGCACTACGTGTACTGTATGTATTCAATGTGTACACGGTGCGTATGTACTATGTGGCGATAGGTATCAATTTTGTTTTCGATGATGATAAAAGTATATTCTAATAATATTTTATTATAATACTGGATAAGAACCAGATTACGACAAATAGATATGACAAGAAAAAATATCAAGACGCCTGCAGAAGCTGTTATATCAATATTTGATACTTACGCATTTCTATACATAAAAAAAAGAAAAATATGCAAGAACAAGGAAATCGTATTAACTGCTAAGCTAATCAAAGAAAAGGATTTCAGCCTGCTCTCTGGATATAAATTCGTGTATGTATTTTATGCAGTCTACTTCAGTATATTTATTAGAGTCTAATCGCATTTTTTTAGTCCGAAAAATATTCTTGCAAAATTCTATGAACTTTACTGAGTCTGCTAGTCTATGTGTTTTTATGACTTCGTCTTTAAGTATTTTTCCTACTAATATTTTATACAAAATGTTTTAGACCTGCCTTTTTATCATAGTATTTTTTTAATAATATGTAAGTGAGCCTTTATTATTTTATTTATATTAGTTTTATGCCACTGTGTAATACCATCAAAGGTCAAATCCCATTGACTAGTAGATTTACCGCAGAAACCTCCAAAAAATCCCTACGTATTATAAGAAACATCACGTATGTAATAAAAATATTTAATATTAATAATGAGAACGCATTGCATGAGTACCAATTTGTTAACAAAAGTACTTAAATAGTTACAATAATTTAATTTATATCTAATTAATCATATATTTATTCTACGGCTTCTTTCTTCGAAGATTCAACATCCATTTCTTTCTTTTGAGGTTTCTTGGCGCCTGTAAACATTGACAATAATTAGTTTTTTTTTTTAATGAACGTAACTTCCAAATGTGACTTTTCCCGAATCAATGTAATTTGATAGGGATTCTAGGGAAGATTTTCATGGTCTTTATGATAATTTCTATCTAAAAAGGGCGAAAAGAACATTTGGATAGAGTTAGTAAATAAAATATCAGCTCGATACGAGTTAGTTAAATAACTAATGACCATTTTATTTCATCAATTAATTGACTCCAAAAATCATAACCAGACCACTGTATTTTTTTTAATTTTGCATGTGATTTAATAAAATATTGACTCTTGCATTGCGTTGACACGTTTATTATTTTTTGTGTCAAATAATTGAAACGGAAATTGTATATCAATTATTAAATTAACTGCAAGCTGACTCCATACCAGATGTACTCTTCACCCCTTTTGCAGGGTTAAGTCTTTGGATCGTTCGAAGATTAAAAAACATACTTAAGAAAATTAACTAAAGTGCTTACCACCTAACAGTTGCTTGAATAAAGTTGAAAATGGTGCGTCTATTAAAAGGACTGCAAAGAACGTCACAATGAAGGCAAGGGTGTAGTGGGCCAGGAACTTGAAGACCTGGAAAGAATATAATGAGTTAGGTATTAACTATTACATCAATATTTAGTAATTACTACATAGAAAAACAACCACGGATGGACCATAATTAGGGCAGTTTCCGTTTTGATTTTCAGAAAAAAATAAAAATTATTTTAGAATGATGAGATAGATAAACATACTAACCATCCCACTAACTGAGAAGTAGATCGGCGTTAATGATGTGTGATTGACTGCAAACATCATTGCAGAGTGGAAAAGATAGATTCCGTATGACAAACGAGAGTGAATCTTCCATACACTTAAGGATAAGAACCAGTTAATTGGGCCTGAAACAAAAATCACATACATTATAAGGCAACATTCTCTGTCAGAAAATAGGCTATATTTATAAACAAAATAACATATTTTATTAGCCTCTAATAAACTTGAAATAATCCTGAGAAGGAAAGCAAAATATCAAACATAATCTTACTTTTTTCTCCCCTTAATTTAAGATGCTAATTAGAAAATTTTGCGCTTAAATTATCGTAGTCGAAATAAAACTAGAAACTAAAAACTTAAGAATAAATAATAATGGTTAGGTAACTCGAAATAAAGTTAATCATCAGTCATTGTTATGTGTTACTGAAATGAAATATCATAACAATAACTTATCAAAAAAATTGTCTTGTAATTATTGTTCCACATACCTCCATAACCATTGACGCACATGTATATCAGAGCGCCAACGAAAACTGCCCAACAGGGTCTGATGAAGGAGTTGTAGAGGTTGATTCCAGTTTGACTGACCCTGTCTGGTTGTCTGAGAGGGTAATTAGTGTACATGTTGAACGTAGATACTGCAAACGCTACCACCCAGAAACATACCACTTGCCACTGAAAATAAAATAGGGATTGAAAACTATGTATAACATTTCGAAGCTAATCAAAGCAAATATTAAAGTTTTTAGGAAGAAACTGCACGAATAAGAAATGTATGAGAAAGAAACTAAAACTACCGTCACTAGACATACAGCTTTTATCTTACCTTTTCCAATTTAATTTTGAACATTCTGACGCAGTATCCAAATATCATGCCGACGAAGAATGGCGAGGCTCTTGTCAAGGTGTTTACATAATAGTTCACCAAGTAATCTCTAAACCGCGGCCTGTAAAAAAAAACATTTTTATTTTAATGATTTTCAGCCAGAAGGTTTTCCGTGTTGAACGAAGACCTTCTCCATTTTTTAAATGTATATATAACTATATTATGTATTTTATAATTCACTTACCCTCCCATGAAAGGTGGAAAATCATTGATGAAGTTATACGTGGTGGAAGCTGCAAGGATGGCCACCAAGCCGCCAAACATTGACATCAAGGCTATTCTCTTATTGCCTAGTAATACCCAGAATAAGAGTATTGGGGAAAGCATATGCAATTGGACATCTATCGCCAAGTACCACGATTGACCAATGCACTGAAACAAATGAAGACTTTACATTTTTAAAACATTTTGGTACAAGTAAAAAAACAAACCTAAATTTTTACTCCACAATATGTTTAAATACAGCCAATACAAAAAATCCTTAAATTAAAAAAAAAATATTTTAGTAAGGTTTATCGAACAATTGATTTTAATTATTTTCACCATTGCCCATGATGGAAACATCTTTTTCCAAAATGTCTCAAAAATCTTCATCCACCTACCGTGTAAATAGGGTTCATGTAGTTCTGCATATGCAGGAGTGTAGACCACCAACTCGTTCTACATCTTTCTGCATGATCAGCTATAACACCCCACATGGGACCATCCCAAATGCGGATCAAAAACGAAGCTTCCAATAATGCTACTGTGGCTAACAACGGAAACATGCGCAGAAGTCTGTTCAGCCAGAACAAGTGGATGTTTTTGAGCAGTTGTTCTGTAATCATACGTACAATCTCATTTAAAGGAAAAAAAAAACATACTTAGAAAGGTATTTTAACTATTATAGATAAAAAATTTTGGATACCAGCAAATTTCTAATCGTAGAAAATCGATCCATCAAAAAGCCGTATTGATTCTCCAAAAACTCTTCATGTAATTTCCGAGGAATGATTACGAATAAGCGGATTTTATTTAGTAAAAAGCCTCATGGTTAGGCGCTATTTTTTTAATAATTAATGTCTATTATCACTTACTTCCAGTAAATTTCCCAGCTGTGGTATAAACAACGAGGAAACCACTTAAAGTGAAGAATGTGTCCACAGTAATATGCGCTCCTACGATCCATATACTTTCCCATGATTGCACCCACTGTTTAAAAAAAAAACATTAGTTTGGTTTTGGTATACACTATTCACAATTTTTTGGACAATATTCTTACTAACGGGGGCAGCTAAATTTATCCTTATTTTTTCATAAGTCATCATCAACCCATAATATCTCCTTGAATTATAGGAGTTTAAGAATCCATGATTCTTTTTCGGCTTCCAATTTTCATTGAATAAAATTGTGTACCGATGAATTAAATTTTATTACTAATTTAAGTACATTCCTTTCATTAGCATTAACAACAAACTGATTAAAATGCAAACATGATAAGATTAATGTAATTGCGTA
Organism: Autographa gamma; assembly: GCA_905146925.1. NCBI lineage: Eukaryota > Metazoa > Arthropoda > Insecta > Lepidoptera > Noctuidae > Autographa > Autographa gamma. The sequence continues at coordinate 9,320,463 of LR989856.1, read as the reverse complement.
GGTACTTCCGCACGGACTGGATTGATCTGATAAGGTCTTGTCCGTCACAAGATATTGATTTGTAGCGCGTTTAGTGGTTTATTCCACTGTCCTATTGGTTAGTAAAGGAGAATACTACACATTTAATACATTTCCCTTGCCGCAATATTTGGTCACTGACCGTTTTTATATTACAAAATGTTACGAAGCTAATCTCAGTCCTCAACCTTTTCAGATATATTATTATTTCTCTGGATCTTTTAATATATATAATAAACAGGTCCTTACCACGCCGGTATCAAGTGGATTAGCCCAACTTGTCTCCGTAGTAAACGTATGACCCAATACTACCCAAGCCATTGCTAGCGCTCGGATTCCATCCAGACATTCAATGTTGTCACCCGATGAAGTGAACGTCATGACGCGACGACCATTTGTGTATACTGAAAAAGCGGTGCCCAAAACACTCACAGTTTTAGGATCTGAAATAAAAAACAAACTAGCGTTAAATAATGAACTGGGTTTTTTTTTCGAACCGTTTCTTCTCCACTTTTTAGGGGAATTAGGGTCTTATCACCGCGCGCTATTATAAAGGCGCATCGTGTGTGGTCGGTTGGTAGGTGCCGGGGCGGACTAATGCGTAGTGTGGCATTCGGCCTTCAACACTGAACTCAAGATACATTAGTGCTCCAGGTGTAAGGAGGATGACCAACTGTGTGTTTCTCTGTTATAAAGTTGCCCACCAGAAGATGCGCGGTGGGTCTTGCACCGGATATGAATAGATCTTTAGGGTGCTGACCCTTTTGTAATACTATATGAATTAAAATGCTAATATGAAGGCTAAATGAAATAAATATTTTCCATTTTTGTCAAAATAAAAGTAATGAAACTAAAACTAGACATACATCGTATACTAAAACCAGATTCAATTCTCACCATTTTTCAGAATCACTTTTTGCCAAACATCGTAAGATGTACTGAGTATGGTGAGGAGTCCAATAGTTGAAAACACCACCCTGCAATGACACAAGCAGAATAAGTTTTGTTTTATCCCATCACGGACATTTTAGACAAAGATGGGGAAGTTCGTTAGTCTGCCGGCATGGCGATACAAACTTAGGTTTAAAAATTAAATGGATTTGAAAGTTTACTTACACGGCGACTGTATCGGCTGGCACCCAAGGCTTATCATTAGGCAAACGACAGAACTCATCGGTATACTGCAGACCCGCGGTATTGAAGACTTGTAGCGCCTGTTTCGTCGTACATGATCGGGGAATGCAGACTGCTAGCCTTAACACTAAACCGGAAAACGGGCTCTCCGGGGACAAACTAGAACAAGACAAAATCTGTCAAGTATTCATTCATAATGATAAATAAATATTATTCGAAATACTAGGCATAATAAACTGATTTTTTCACTATAAATAAATCAAATGTATACTGCAATCATCACTTATCAGATCAAATAAACAATCAGTTATTTGATGATTATAAACAGATTACAACAAATTATAATTATTTTTATTATTATAATAATATGTTCGTAAAATACCTTCTATGTATTCCGGACATCCCAAGCATCTCTGTTTGAATTGCATTGTTCTTTTCCCACATTTTCTCCATTTCATCCAAAGACAAGAGACTTGGATCAAAACTTGACTCTCCATAATTGATTGGGAAGTCGAAATCTTGGTTTAAAGGTACTCGTATCATACAATACTTTCCTTGAAGTTCAGAACTTGGTAGTTCCTGATTCAAACCAAGGCATTGATGATAGTTTCCTAAGTCTAATGTGTTACCTTCCAAAATGCCTTTCGGGATCCTAAAGCCAGCGTCAGCGACTGATGGAGGAAAAATATAAGTTATATGATGGGTTATACATACAAAATATACTATGCTGTCTGTCCCATTTTGGTCTGTGGTGCTAGTTTCAATATAACAAAAAAAGTTGGTGGGAGAAGTAAGTTTGTGAATTATTATTCGCATAATGATAGACAACCACAATTTAATTTGCGTATGTTACTCAATTTAGAAGTAACAGGTACACTAATTTAACTGCACTACTTTTAAATTTAGGTACACTGAGAATAGTAATTAATACAAAGTTTTTAAGAAAGTTCAAATCAAATGTTGTTTCAAAGTGTTGTGATTAATCTAATCCATGTTTTTAGTCTTTACAAAAGATGTAACTTCCACCAATTAACTTATTTATTTAAAAATATTTCTCATTTGTTAAATATTTATGCACTGGAATGGTACTTACAAAACGCTGTCAGTAAGGTGTTGTTTCCAATAAATCCTAACTGTTCTTGACAAACCTCTTCATCTAACACTTCTTCGTACAAATCGTTGTCAAAACCTTCATTTGGTATCGGCAACGTAATATGACCACTAACCAAACTAAACGCAAAAATATTAACTAAACCTAAAACTAAAGTTATTTTTGACACCATCTTTGTGACACTACAATGCAAAATAATAGATCTTCAAGTAAAATTCATGTTTTATATGCAAGATTTAAGGCTCAAATAACTTTCATTGATTAGGTAATCTTATCGTCTTAATTTGTAATTCGCATAATGACTAATTTAGAAGATTATTTAATCAGAAGATGAACAATCTAGCAATCGATGAAAAATTTTGGTTGTACTTAAATGCGAACATCTGCGCCTTGCCATATGGACTTACTTCGAACTTTGTGGAACTCATTTGCTTTCAGAGGCTAAATTAGGTATTAGCCTCAGATAAGACACTAGGGAATTTGCACAAATCATCAAGTTTATTTTATTTTAATTATATAAAATTTGATTTGATTTAAAAACTTCAACACTTGCTTTCCTTTTTTTGCACTTATCTCAATTCATTTGGAACTAGCACAAAAAAAAATCCACTCTTAGTCGTATTGCATAGATTTTTATATCTAATTCTGTAATGGATGTAATGGCTTCACAGTGACATATTTTAAATAATTCAGCAACTAATTCGCATGTCGATTTTTTTTTAATAAATGCGTACATCATCACAGACATTGCTCTGAACCTAAAGTAAGTAGCTATTAAGCACATGTGTTATGGAATTCAGAAACAACGAAGGTACCACAAACACCCAGACCCGAGACAATGTAGAAAAGTGATTTTCTACATTGACCCGACCGGGGATCGAACCCGGGACCTCAGAGCTAGCGAGACCTTGAAAACCGGTGCGTACGCCACTCGACCACGGAGGTCGTCAATAAAATATTGTCTTAGTATTGGATAGTGGGATGAGACGAGTGTCGAGTTCTCCCTAATTTACAATTTTGCGTTATCAGCTCAATTCAGTTAGTAAATCTAGTGGACTTACTCTACCAAGAGCAGCAACTGATATCGAATTATGTATTTGCCCATACATCAAGCTTACGGAACACATCAAAAATTTAGAAACTTGAGTGAGTATAGTCTTTTTCACATCTGTCGCTTAAACTCTCACTGCCGATGATGCCTGACATTCCAACCCTCATGCTTGTGTAGTGCCACATTCTTCATTATTGTGCAATGCAATCCTTAATTAAAATAGAAAAAAAAAAACTTTCAACTTAAAACGAACAGATTATAAGGAGAACAAAAAAATATTCGTCATCCTTGTCAATGACCGGAAGAGTGTCCAAATTAGAATTGCGACCAGCATTCTAGGGCACGTTTCCCGTTAGTGCTATATTCTAATCTTAAACATTGGACTTAAACTCACGCCATACCAGTAAATTTCCTATCGAGCCATGAACATCAAAGCTACGGTACTGATCTCTATCAAAATAAAAATAAAAAGGTGATAAGCCCGTGATTTACTTACCGCTAGCCAGCGATGACAACATCAAAATGATTATAATTTTTCTAAGTAGTAATAACGTGTAGATTTTCACACGAATGTAAACTCGTGATAGTCTTTATTTTGAAATTAATAAAGGATTTTTTTTATCATTTTTACAAAACAGGGTAAAACATCGAGATCTTTATGAGGTGGACTCTGCAAAAGTCACTAGACATTTTTTTTAATTCCAGCGGTACATTTCACAAATACATTATTTTTATAACCAAAGGCTTAGTTGTAATCTTATATATAAAATTCTCGTGTCACAATGTTAGTTATCATACTCCTCCGAAACGGCTTGACCGATTTTTATGAAATTTTATATGCATATTCAGTAGGTCTGAGAATCGGCTACTATCTATTTTTCATACCCATGAAACAATAAATTCGTGGAGAACGGTTTATTTAAAGGTAAGAAAGAACACACACATAAATAAAAGTTTAATTTAATATTTTAAATAATATTCAGAAGGGTACCTACATGAGAAGTGGCTCGTACCCTGCAATGGCAGAGAAACAGGCTTCTATAAGATAATTAACAATATTTACATTTACTTAAAAGTACTTGTTAACTTACTTATATAATACATTTCGTAAGCATAATATTAACAATAATTATTCCACACAATTAAAACTAATTTATTCTAAGGCTTCTTTCTTCGAAGATTCAACATCCGTTTCTTTCTTTTGAGGTTTTTTGGCGCCTGTGAAAATAGAATGGAATACATGTCAGTCAAAATACAATAGTCAGTATACCAACAAATGTTCCACCCAGCAATATGATTTTTCATAAATACTTTGTTCAACATAAATCTTTTCGTTATTGTACAGTTAAACTTTTACCACTCACACACAAAATACATTTTTTTAATCAACTACGTCTTATAGGAGTAATAATAACTAATAATAATAATATCTCGGGACAACTCACACACGGTTATCTGATTCCAAGCTAAGCAGAGCTTGTGTTATGGTAAACAGAAAACTGATAAACATACTTATATAGTTCTAAATACATACATATTACATATAAATTACACCCAGACACAGAACAAATGATCATGCTCAATACACAACATTTTTCCTGGGTGGGAATCGAACCCACGACCTCCGGTATAGCAGTCAGGGTCACTACCCACTAAACCAATAGGCCCGATAATATCATAAGCAAAGTGCTTACCTCCTAACAGTTGCTTAAATAAAGTTGAACATGGTGCATCTATTAAAAGTACTGCAATGAATGTGACGATGAAGGAAAGAGTGTAGTGACTCAGGAACTTATAGACCTGAAAGGAAAACAAACCATTAATGTACCACTGTTATAACAGTGGGGTTATAACATTCAAGTGTACGAAATATTCGCGAATGGTATTTTTAGTGAAATTATTATTGAATTAATAATAAAATAACAATTTATTATTTAATCTTATTTATGTGTAATAAAAATTAAAGTAATATTTATTACACATTAATTAATTAAACTAAAATTAAATTAAATAATTATTAAAAAGATATATTTGTAGAAGGCCAGTTGTATTCAATTCTTACCATCCCACTAACACTGAAGTATATCGGCGTTAATGCTGTGTGATTGATAGCATACATCATTGCCGAGTGGAAAAGATATATTCCGTAGGACAAACGAGAGTGAATCTTCCAAACACTCAAGGATAAGAACCAGTTAATGGGACCTGAAATAAAAATTTCAAATATATAATAAGTTCCAAAAGTATACATAGCCAAAGGTCTGATTAAAATCAGAAAAATAAATCACACAGATTCTAAGTACTCCAAACTTGTAAGAATTCATTAAATTGTATGTCGTGCCAATTGATCGACCCAAATCTTAATCGAACTACGTCTAGGAATAAAGACATACGGAATGAACCACTATGGGGTATATCGCGTATATCGAATTAACTCGAAATTAAATATTTACTACTACTACTACGCGATGATATTTTGTTGCGTAAGAAATGATCACCAATTGAAATGTACCACGTACCTCCATAACCATTGACACACATGTATATCAGACTCCCAATAAAAACTGCCCAACAGGGTCTGATGAAGGAGTTGTAGAAGTTGAGACTGAGTTGACTGACCACACCGGGTTGCCTGATAGGGTAATTAGTGTACATGTTGAAGGTAGACACAGAAAATGCTACCACCCAGAAACAAACGACTTGCCACTGAAAATCAAATGTTAGGAACTGCTCAATTTAGATCAAATATGAACGTAATAGATAAAGTAGGGTGTAGCTTTGAATAAAAATATTGAATGTATCGCTGGGTTGTTTGTAAAGAAACCCTTAAGAAAGAAACAAAAATACCTACACCTAAAAAAAGTAGGTACCTTTTCCAATTTAATTTTGTACATTCTGACGCAGTATCCAAATATCATTCCGACGAAGAATGGTGAGGCTCTCGTCAAGGTGTTAACATAATAGTTCGCTAAGTAATCTTGAGTCGTCGGACTGAAAATATAAAAATAAAAACATTAATTTTCAAACAGCTTCGTGAGCTAAGCTCTCTACTATTTCTATTACTAAAGGGTTCTTTTAACCGTTTACTTAAAATTGACTCAATTACAATTAAGTATATGAGAGAAAATATAAGTCTTAATCATCGCCACATAAATAAACTGATACAGCAAATAAAAATAATTAAAAAAATCAACAATCGTTTATACTTCCTAGAAATATCACACTTGAACTATTATGAAAATCAGTCGAAAGACGTCCAATGTTGAACAAACATCCCATTTTTTTTACAGAGTATATTTAAGTGTTCATTTTACTTACCCGCCCCCAAAAGCTGGAAAGTCTTTGATAAAAATGTACGTGGTTGAAGCTGCAAGGATGGCTAATAAGCTTCCAAACATTGACATCAAAGCAAATTTCTTATCGCCCAGTAATACCCAGAATAAGAGTATTGGGGAAAGAATATGCAGTTGAACATCTATCGCTAGGTACCACGCTTGGCCAATACACTGAAACAAATTCTTGCTTAATTCGGTGAAGACACTTTTAAAACTTAAGTACCGAAGTTGGTACAAAAACAAAAATTTTTCCTCACTCGAAAATTAATTTTATCGCTAAATATTCAGTTCAAATTATCCCCGAATTCGAGAAAATATATTTCCTTAAGTTTATCGACCGACTGACTATAAAATGGACAATACAGCACCTTTTGATTAAAGTGAAAGTATATCTACAACTATATCTTAAAAGATCTCACCTACCGTGTACATAGGGTTCATGTAGTTCTGCATATGCAGGAGTGTAGACCACCAACTAGTTCTGCACCTTTCTGCATGGCCAGCCACTATAGCCCATTGTGGGCCATCCAATATACGGATCAAAAACGAAGCTTCCAATAATGCTACTGTGGCTAACAACGGAAACATGCGCAGAAGTCTGTTCAGCCAGAACAAGTGGACGTTTTTGAGCAGCTGTTCTGGAATTATAAAACAATCTTTTTAACTTGTCTGGAAATATTCCTCATAGTTATGTCTCAATAACTTTTCAGAAACAAACAACTTTTTAATTGGATTCATAGAAAAAAAATGCTTATACATCGAAACGCCGTATTTCCTTACTCTACAAAGACTATCTGTAACTTGCAAAGAGTGGTTGCGATTCACCAGATTTTCTTTAAAGAGGTAGTATCATATTCTAAAAATTTGAAGAAAATACACATCTGAGTATTTAAATAATGATCACTTACTTCCAGTAAATTTTCCAACTGTGGTATAGACAATGAGGAAACCACTTAAAGTAAAGAATGTGTCCACGGTTATATGCGCTCCTGCAATCCATATACTCTGCCATGATTGCATCCACTGTTCGAAAAAAACATTTATTAGTTATAATTTAATTTACAAACATTCAAAAAAACTACTACGCTCACTTTAAAGTAATTTTAATTTCGATTTATATTTATAAGACCATACAGCAAATACGTGTTACATTGTAAGTACGTTCAACAAACTGAAAGTTAAATTACCGAAATGATTTAACTAACTCATTTGGGTTGAAATTTTCAAAACTTACTCTTAACCAGGAGTACTCTTCACCCTTTTTGTATTGATATACCCTTTTGGTAAGACCCTGTCTACCCTGTCACTGAATACTCAATCTATCCCCTCACAAATTCAGAAGAGTAGAGGAACATCTATTTCATTGTCAGTTTTAATAAAACTGTCTGTCGTTGAATCAAATTTAATTATATTATTTGTTGATTTACATTCCTTTCATTGATGTTAACAACAAACTGATTATATGCAAATATGATAAGATTAATGTCCTTGCGTAGGTACTTCCGCACGGACCGTATTGACCTGATAATGACTTCGACGACGTGTTTAGTGGTTTATTTCACTGTCCTATCAATCAGAAAAACTCTTCATTTCCCTATCCACAGTATTTGATAAGGAACGATTTGTATTTATACTTTCTCACTCTAATCACAGTCTTCGATGATGATGGTGAATATTCATGCAACATAAGATAATTCTAAATAGGTCTTTACCACGATGGTGTCCATTGGATTAGCAAAAGTTGTCTCCGTCGAAAACGTATGACCCAATACCACCCAAGCCATTGCTAACGCTCGGATTCCATCCAAACATTCAATACTACCAGATGGTGATGTGAACGTCATGATACGACGACCATTTGTGTATACTGAAAAAGCGGTGCCCAAAACACTCACTGTTTTAGGATCTACAACAAAAAAATTACTAGCTTTAAATGATGAACTGCAAATGTAACAATATTTGTATTTAAATAATTCAGCCTAGTTTGTCAGTAGTGTCTTAGAATAATTAAGAAAATGCATATAACTTTGAAAAAGCCACATTGGAACTTGCATGGGTTCGAACCTGCAACCTCATGCATACAAATCAGTTCATTGAACCGCTAGGCCACCACGACTTCATTTAAAACATTGTATTTAAAATGTAAGAAAAAATCACGTCCTCACCATTTTTCAGAATCACTTTTTGCCAAACATCGTAAGATGTACTAACTATGGTGAGAAGCCCAATAATTGAAAACACCACTCTGCAATAACACAAGCAAAGGATGTCTTATTATAAGTAATTAGTAAAATCAAACATAATAAACACACATTTCGAATCTCAGGAAAGTTTAAAAGACGATGGGGAAGATCTTTTGCCCAGCGGCACAAAACACAAAAAATATTTGAGTTAAAAGTATTTAAGTGTTTACTTACACGGCGACAGTATCGGCTGGTACCCAAGGCTTATCATTAGGCAATCGACAGAATTCATCGGAATATTGCAGACCCGCAGCATTGAAGACTTGTAGCGCCTGTTGCGTCGAACATGATCGAGGAATGCAGACTGCTAGCCTTAACACTAAATTGGAAAACGGGCTCTCCGGAGATAAACTAAAAAAGATTATTTCTTCAAGTATTGTTTGATAAAGATAAGTTAACGCTGGTTTTGTCACTATCAATAAAGTGTACTATGCAAAGTAATAATCAGTTATCAGGTAATCATAAACAAATTACTAATATTATGGCAATGTGTTCGTCAAATACCTTCTATGTATTCCGGTCATCGCTTGGATCTCTGTTTGAATTGCATTGTTCTTTTCCCACATTTTCTCCATTTCATCTAAAGGCAAGAGCTTTGGATCGAAACTTGACTCTCCATAATTAATTGGGAAGTCGAAATCTTGGTTTAAAGGTACTCGTATCATACAATACTTTCCTTGAAGTTCAGAACTTGGTAGTTGCTGATTCAAACCAAGGCATTGATGATAGTTTCCTAAGTCTAATGTGTTGCCTTCCAAAATGCCTTTGGGGATCCTAAAGCCAGCGTCAGCAACTGTTGGACAGAGTAAGTGAGACTATGTGAGTGTTCCTCGTTTTGTTTTCTGTCCTCTTTTAAGGTAACACCTAGTTTTGCTTTGAGTAGTAGTATGAAGCAGTAACAGTTACAATATTTACTTTGTTTTGATTTGTTGTTAATTCAAAGCATTTGTACAAAGTTGATATCAAAGGTTGTTGGACATGAATTAAGGGACTTCGTATATTACAGAACATCATCTTAAAGTGTAGTGATAAAATCATAACAACAGATGTACTCGCAACTTCCACCAATTATAATTAATTTTCTTATATTTCCAATATATCTTCCCCTATTTCCAATATATATGCAAGGGTTAGCAAACCGGAATGGTACTTACAAAAGGCTGCCAGTAGGGTGTTGTTGCCAATGAATCCTAATTGTTCTTGACATACCTCTTCATCTAACACTTTTTCATATAATTCGTAATCAAAACCTTCATTTGGTATCGGTAACGACACATGAGCACTCACTATACCAAATATTAAAATATTAACTAAACCTAAGACTAAAACAGGTTTTGAAACCATCTTTGTGACACTACGATGTAAATTAATTAATCTTCGCATAATATTCATGTTATATATGTTAAGGCTCAAATAGTTTTCCTTGATTAGGTAATCTTATCGTCTTAATACATAATTCGAATAATGACTAATTTAGAGGATTATTTAATCGGAAGATGGACGATCTAGCGATCGATGACCAATTTCATTGTGTACAAATGCAAACATCTGCATTTTACCACATGGATTCACTCCGAACTTTGGGTAACTCATTCATTTTCGTCGACTGAATCTAAGGTTTGTACTTGTATTAATTGCCTTTGGTATATATAGCCAACCTGCACATATCACCAATTTTCTTTAAACTTTAAAGTTTCACGCCTTTACTCGTCATGCTTTCATTCATAGATTTTTCTCTTATGTTCTCTAAGGATCTTGTACTAATTTCGCGCTAATCCCCGTTCTATAATATTAATATAAACATGCAGCGCGATAGTTTAAAAGTTATTATTCTTGTACAATTTTTTATGAAGTAATGTTTTTTTTAATGATTATCATTGAGGATTGGAGGGTGGAGTGAGTTGAGTGTTGAGTGGTCTAAATTTTTGTGTTCTTAATTCAGTTAATTACTTAGTGTTGACTTCCAACTGTTACTGACCAATCGCAAAATCCCAATATCAGATGATTTCTTTGAATGCAGATCATGGTTTTCGAAGACATCAAGTCCTACCAATGCCTTTGTAGGTCTGGGTAACTTATGTATGTCGTAGGGCAGCAGATTGCCCCAAGTCTGCAGCTTACAGCTATCGACGATGCTTGGGTATTACCAGTAAACTTCAATGCTAATAATGTTTAATTTTATCTTGTACATTTAATCGCACTAATCCATTTTCTATCGAGCTAAGATCATCAAAGCTACGGTCACCCGCTACGAATTTCTATCATAGTATAAATAAACATGTGATTAGCCCGTAATTTCCCAACTAGCTACCGATGACATAATACTTTAAAATTGATTGTTTTTATGTAATAGAAAAATATCTTGTCGTCATTTTTTTACACGAAAATAAACTAGTAATAGCTGCTGATCCTTTCCAAATGGGTGAAGGTATTTTAACAGAATGAATGCAAGCCTATTGAAATCAGTATAATAATTTTAAATTAGAAGCCCTGCATTCGAGGAAATAATACTATGCTTTTTAAAGTCATTAAACCATAATACCCGAAAGAATTTGTGGGTTTTGGAAATAAGACACCAAACACATAAGTATCTAACAGTAAAAAGTTTTATTAAATATTCTCTAATATTGCGAAGACTACATGAGAAGTGGCCGTGCCCTGCAATGGCAGACTGGTTTCCATAAAATAACATTAAACAATATGTACAGTTAAATAAATTAATATACTATAATAATTTAATAAGTTAAATAATTACGATACGGTATATCACAAATAGTAAGTTATTCTAACGCTTCTTTCTTTGAAGATTCAACATCCGCTCTTTCTTTTGAGGTTTTTTGGCGCCTGAGAAAACAAAAAATATAAATATTAGCCCAAATATAAACTTTAAAGTACTTTTCAATTAAATTAAAATAATAAAAAATCGCAAATCACTAAAGATTTGAAAATGTATGAGAGTGCACACAAACACATGAGTAAAACTTCGAAATGTTTTCATGGTATTTTTAACAACAATAGAACGTTTTGGAACATTATAAGCTATCGGAAATTTCTTTTTTTTGGGAGTAGGTAATAATAATTGACCAAGACACTTACCACCTCCTAACAGTAGCTTGAATAAAGTTGAAAAAGGAGCATCTATTAATAGTACTGCAAAGAACGTAACTATGAAAGCAAGCGTGTAATGGCTCAGGAACTTAAAAGTCTGAAAAGAAAAAAAACATGATTTCTACATCCATAGTTAAAAAAATAAGCACAGTTTTGAGAAACAACAGACCCTTCAGGTCCAAAGAATCAGGTTGTACAACCAGCAATCAAACGAATTTTAAAAGATAGATTTTTACTAACCATCGCACTAATAGAGAAGTATGTCGGCGATAACGCTGTGTGATTGATCGCAAACAACATTCCAGAATGGAAAAGATATATTCCGTATGACAGACGAGAGTGTATCTTCCAAACACTCAAGGATAAGAACCAGTTAATGGGACCTGAAATAAAAAATTAAGCACTTTAGGTGATGATCAAGACAGACGTCGTCGATGCCTTTCAAAAATTATTCAATATTTTTATAATCCAAAAAGAGTCTACCTGTTATTACAATTAAATTAAGCCAAACCCCTAAAGGAGCCAAGAATTGCAAAATCTTTGATTTTAAAAAGGAACAAATATAAAAATTATTAGAAATATACACATATTTCTAATAATTTTTATATTTTATATTTTTATATGGGCGTTCCAAAATATATGTCATTTTTTAAATATTAGTTCTACATACCTCCATAACCATTGTAACACATGTATATGAGAGTGCCAACGAAAACTGCCCAACTGGGTCTGATGAAGGAGTTGTAAAGGTTGATAACGGTTTGACTGAGCCTATCAGGCTGTCTTATGGGATAGTTGGTGTAAATGACGAACGTAGAGACTGAAAATGCTGCCACCCAGATACATACGACCTGCCACTGAAAAAAATATGAAAATTCCTTATGAGTATTTAGATGTCAATAGATAATTTCGTTCTAAAACAGGTTTGAAATATATTTGAATCAAGTATTTACCTTTTTCAGTTTAATTTTATACATTCTGACGAAGTATCCAAATAGCATGCCGACGAAAAATGGTGAAGCTCTCGTCAGGGTGTTTACATAATAGTTTTCAAAGTAATCTCGCCCCCGTGGTCTGTAAATAAAATAAAATGTTAACTTAAAAATCCAAATAACTAAGAAAACTATCAAATTATTAAAGACTAATGATTATAGGGACTAAAGATCTTTAAATTTACTTACCCGCCCATAATGGCTGAGAAATCTTTGATGAAGATATATGTGGTAGAAGCTGCAAGGATGGCCACTAAGCCTCCAAACAGTGACATCAAAGCTAATTTCCTTTTGCCCAGTAATACCCAGAATAAGAGTATCGGGGAAAGGACATGCAGTTGAACATCTATCGCCAAGTACCACGTTTGGCCAACGCACTAAAAAAAAATAAGATGTTAAATAATTTTAACTATTTTTAAACTTATGTACCTTTTTAAACAAGTACAAAAGTCCAATAATTATACTAACCGCATAAATGGGGTTCATGTAATTTTGCATATGCAGCAGTGTCGACCACCAAGTAGTCCTGCATCTTTCTGCTTGATCAGCTATTACGGCCCATTGTGGGCCATCCCATATGCGGATCAAAAACGAAGCTTCCAATAATGCTACTGTGGCTAACAACGGAAACATGCGCAGAAGTCTGTTCAGCCAGAACAAGTGGATGTTCTTTAGAAGCTGTTCTGGAATTAAAACAAACTCTTTTACTTGCTTATTGGGTAAAGATTTTTTATTCAAAACTTCCATACTCCGGGTACTAAATCCAATTTGGAGTGACAATCCCGATTATATTCAAAAGGTACATACTTACTTCCACTAAATTTTCCAGCAGTTGTATAAACAACGAGGAAGCCACTTAATGTGAAGAATGTGTCTACGGTTATATGCGCTCCGGTGATCCACATACTCTTCCATGATTGCTCCCACTGAACAAATAAAAACATCATTTATTACATTTCATTTTTTTGTAGGAAAGACCGTCTGCAGTATAACAATATTTTTAGATATTAGTTATTTACCATGACTGTTTCAAGTGGATTAGCCCATGTAGTCTCAGTGGCAAATGTATGACCCAAAACCACCCAAGCCATTGCTAACGCTCGGATTCCATCCAAACATTCAATACTACCAGCTGGTGAAGTGAACGTCATGACACGACGACCATTTGTGTATACTGAAAAAGCGGTGCCCAAAGCACTCACTGTCTTAGGATCTGTAATAGTAAATTAAACGTCAATGTCATATTCATAAACATACGTTTATATTATTTATTTAAGAATTACAAAACTTACCAGTTTTCAGAATCACGTTTTGATAAATATCGTAAGATGTACTCAGTATAGTAAGTAAACCAAGTACCGAAAACACAACTCTAAAAAAAAAAGTTTTTTAATAAGAATCTAATTTAAACAAAAAATGAATGAATAATGAATATTACAAAATTGAATTCAAGATTGTTAGGGAAGAGATTTGGAGGGCTTGTAGGACAAAATTAAAAGATAATTTAGAATACAGACGAAATAAGTGAGCAAGTTACTCACATGGCGACAATGTCAGCCGGGACCCAAGGTTTATCATTAGGCAAACGACAGAATTCATCGTTATACTGAAGACCCGCAGCATTGAATGCTTGCAACGCCTGCTTCGTTGTACATGATCGGGGAATGCAGACTGCTAGCCTAAATAGTAAATTGGAAAACGGGCTTTCCGGTGGTAAACTAAAAAAATAAAAAAATAAACATTTAGGGTACCTTTGAAGCGTTTAAGTTTATATCAAATACGAACTTTGTCACCAAAAATCTGGTGTGATACTCAAACAATAATCAATTATCCGATAATCATTAACAGATAACAAAAACAATTTTTGTATTATTATATGTCCGTCAATTACCTTCTATGTATTCCGGTCATCCCAAGCATTTCTGTTTTTATAGCATTGTTCTTTTCCCACGTCTTCTCCATTTGTTCCAATGATAACAATTTTGGATCAAAACTTGTCTCTCCATAATTAATTGGGAAGTCAAAATCTTGATTTAAAGGCACTTGTATCATACAAAACTTTCCTTGGAGTTCAGAATTTGGTAGCTGCTGATTTAAACCAAGGCATTGATGATAGTTTCCCAAATCTAGATTGTTTCCTTCGAAAATGCCTTTGGGGATCCTAAATCCAGCGTCAGCAACTATACGAAAAGAACGTGTGAATAGGATTATCATTCTTATAGCTTTCGGTTTCAAAGTAGCTAAGAATGAACCTGCTTGTATGCAATATTGATCTTAATAATATATCGGATGAAAGACCACCAGAAGGTTAAATAAACAGCTTCAGTTGTTTTCTAAATTGTCCTGGGTGGAATCTAAGATAACTTATAAATTCCTGGTCATTTCTGTATCCGCGTTTATATTTATGCAAGGGTAGTATACAGGAATAGTACTTACAAAATGCGGCCAGTAAGGTGTTGTTTCCAATAAAACCTAATTGTTCTTCACACAACTCTTCATCTAGCACTTCTTCATATAAAGCACTATCAAAACCTTCATTTGGTATCGGTAACGTAATATGACCACTAACTAAACTAAGCGTAAGAATATTAACTAAACCTAAGACTAACATCATTTTCGAAACCATTTTTATGCCATTACAATTCAAAATAATATCTACAATTAAAACTCGTGTTATATATCAAAATTAAGGCTAAATGATTAGGTAATCTTATCGTCTTTATTGGTGATTCAAAGAATAGTTTATTGAGATTATTAAATCGGAAGAAGGAAAGTGTATCAAGTAATGATCAGTTAAGTTGAATACTTTTAGTACGAACCACCTGACCGTGTGAACTCTAACTGGTTTAATTGATGCTAATTGCCATGAAGAATTATTTTAGTAATAAAGGGAGAGGGCGAATGGTGAGTCTCCCAAAGTTATGACTGTTTTAGATTATGCGAGAAAAATCGTACAAGTTGCAGTACATTGCCGTCTATAATCGATCATTTACAACAACATACAGTGCAATTGCCGCAGTGTACAGCTACTCGCACGATATTCCTCGCATCGTCTAAACCAGGCCTTAGTTTACCATCGCATCATATTTATTATTCAGGTTCTTAATCTTGCTCACGTCCACTCTGTTCAATCGACCAATTGAAAATAATACTTAATCCTGCAGTATTAACAGTATCAATAATTACTTAAATGCAGATAACGTGTATGGGGCAATAAAAACCTAGTGATCAATCTCTTGATATCCTAATAGGCTTCCTCCACCATTGATTAGGTGAAGAAGTATGACTCTTATCAATTTAATCTAATAAAGGAAACCAAAAGGAGACTGATTTCGTCCGCCTTGTGAACCTTTAACTGCTTGAGTAACTGCTAATAACGCCTTGCTCCTTTTCCACATGCATAGACACTTCTGTAAGTAAATTTTGTATAAAACGTATATACTGGACATATAATCGAGCTATTTCAGTAGATAAATTTCCTATCGGGTCATGATCATTAAAGTCCGCAGTGATAAGTATCAAATATAAATACCAAGTGATAATTGTGTGACGGATAGTCTGCGATGACGATGTTCTATTTGTACTTCATCAGTAATGCGTCGTGTCGTCAAGTGTCTTATAGAACTTACTTTTACATAAACATCTGTAGGATTTGCAGCTTGTGAGGAAACAGCTCAAAGAATTTTATCAAATTATTTGCAACATAAGCTAAATTCGACGACATTTAGACTCGTCTACTGTGTCTAACCAAGTGGGATGTGGACACACTATATAATTGGACCCTCCAAAAAGACCCCTATAATTTTACGTTTAGCAGCACATTTTGCTGAGTTCTTCTGTATGTATCAGAAGGAATTCCGAGAACATTAATCTACAGAATTTTACTAGTATGATCATCATCATCATCCACAGAACACTGCTAGCATGCTGCAAAGACCTCTCTTTTCTCGGGCCATTCTCTACGGTCCTGTGCCAGTCTCGACCTGACTCTACCCGAAACTATTCGATATGCCCTCGATCCATCTTGATCCCGGACGTTTCTTTTGCCTTGCCTTGGCTTCTTCTTTCATACTAAGCAAAAAAAATTGGTTTTCGACATTAACTCAAGGTAGTCATAGTCTCCATCACTTCATTAAATCGGAGAACTTACAACAATCACGTGAATTCTTTAAGGTCTACGTATGATCTTCCATGTATATTATCTATATTTGTTGTATCCATCACAATTTGAGATTTAGATTACATGGTATCATTGAATTATTAAGCATATTATGATAATTTATTGAGGAAAACAGAAGAATTAAAGTAAGACCTTAAGGGCCGGTTTTTCCAATGAGATAATCTCTTTTCGAGGAATAAATGTCATGTCTGAAACATGTTGTATTGTAGAACTGACAATTATTCCTCACATATAACTATGGCGTTGGATAAATCGACCCTAAATATTTAAAACGGACAAAAAAACTATCAAATTTAAAAATTGCCTTTGAAATAAGTAGACTCATCAACCATTATCGCACCAAAACTCAGAAAAGCTGTCAAGAATATTTAGTAAAACTGATTTTATTTAAAAATGCATTTATTTATAAACTGATTCCAGGTTGGCATCTAAACTCACTATTGTTGACTATACTATTGATTCATTGTACCTCCGTGATGGTAGCATCCTTTAACCCATCCTACCTTATATCCTTTCCAACGTATCCTTTCCCAATTCCTTATCCCGCAGGAACGCAATGGATATTCATAAAAATAATTTAACTATCCAAAATGGCGGCGATGTGGTTCGCCACCCATCACGTCTCGTTTCTCGCGGGGGCGAAAAGTGGCCCACGGAGAGCCGCTTCGCTACGTTGAATGTAAGAGGAGGAATGCAAGGAAAGGTGGATGAATTATGTCAGATGATGGATGTTGAGACAAAAATTAAGAAAGGTATGCTGAGGAGGTTTGGCCTTGTCGAGAGAAAGAATGAAGAACGATTGACGAATAATGTGTATAAGGCGAGTGTGAATGAAAACATGCCAGGTCAAGAGTACCATAAACCGAACAGCATGTATGAAGGGAATAATGAAAGTGGACAAAGCGAAACAGGTGTGTAAGGATCGTAGCTAGTGGAAAGAAGTGGTCTCTGCCTACCCCTATAAGGGAAAAAGGCGTGATTATATGTATGTTTGTACTACTGATTCGATGACCTCTGTAATCTATTTACTTAGTAACTCGATAACTTTGTGACATTCGATATAAAGCATCAGGTATACAATAATTTAACATACATACACTTTGGTATACTAATCGAATATAAGTTCATATTTGTCGAACTATATTACCATAATATGCCATGATTAGAATGGGATTAACCATTGGAACACAAAACATTTAAAAGTTTACAGTTCTTGCACTTTTAAGACACAATATATTATTGTATCTCTTTCGTTTACTACGACTGATAAATCATCACGATTACAGATCGATTTTAAATTAAAATTTGCGCAGTCTATTTTCGTATCAAACTACTGATCGTAATCTCAATGAACGTAAATCATTTTATCATAATATATTTGATCCTCTGTATTAAAACACAGATACAGATCCAGAGGTACCGACTATAATTACTATCTTTCTTACCACGTGTAACTTTAAAGAA
The DNA here is from genome assembly GCA_905146925.1 of Autographa gamma. Classification (NCBI taxonomy): domain Eukaryota; kingdom Metazoa; phylum Arthropoda; class Insecta; order Lepidoptera; family Noctuidae; genus Autographa; species Autographa gamma. The sequence goes on along the minus strand of LR989856.1, from coordinate 9,301,827 downwards.
ACCTTATTTTTATATTACTTTGGTGACTCCAAAATTTGAGGTTTACGGTGTTGCATAGATCTATTGGAAATGGAAAATAAAGATATACTAAAACAGACTTATATCAAAATAGCACTTATCGACTACTAACATCACCTACACGCGAGAACTCAAGCGTAGCAAAATCACTCGCGAATCACGCGTAGGCCAGCCGCCATAGACAAGTCATATTTCTACAAGAGCTTACGATGATAGAAATCACTGAAACCTACTTTGTCACTTCCAAATATATCTTCAATCAAATCAGAGTTCACGCTTGTAGAAATGTCGCATTTTAATATAATTAGTTGAACACAGGTTGTCAACACGACGTCATCGTTAGAATCGTCCTTTGACAACCAGTTAACATCAAGCTACAAGATGGTGTTCTTTTGTCTAGAGCACACTACTCAAATTTCATTATTATTACCTAAATACTCTAAACATTACCCTGTTTGCCATAAGGTGAAAAAAAACAACATGAAATTCATTCATTTTAAACTTTATTATTATATTTTTAAATATCAATTTACAATTAATTAAACGAATAGTTCTTAACTACCCGTCTTACAGATCTCATTTACTTTCCTATTTTCTTAATTCTACTTAGCCTCAGATACATTGGAATCAATATGAACACCAGTATCATCAATACGAACGACATTTGGTTCTTCAACACTACTACTAGACACTGGAACTGATTCGCTTTCTACATCTTTTGAGTTATTTGGTTCTATTTTATTTAAATCAGGCTTCACATCTTCAATTTTCGCTACATCCTTAGTGAGTGCTGGTTTTTCATCAACTCTACTTTCTTCTTCAATTTTCTTAGCTTTCATTGGCGGTTTACCCTTTTTGGCTGTAGACAAAAGATAATATTTCTTCATACACAATAGAACTTTAAAATATTGGATAACTAAATAAATACTTGAAATATTGATATACCTGCTGAATCCATGAGTAGTTTGAATAAGACAGACACTGGTGTGTCTACTAGTAGAGTGAAGAAATATGAGATTAAAACTGCCAATGTCATATGCGCGAGAAACTTGAATACCTGTTGAATTATAAATAGATTAATTATATTAATTTACTGGGAATAATTTACCAAAAAAATGTATGAAACGCCATAAAATGTTGGTGTTTTTTTTTAATTATCTATTGCGTTTCTATATCTTTCTAAATGTTGTTAATATGGGTCTTATCGTGATTTTCTTTTACGTCCTTAAACTGTCGTGTCGACAGGATTAATAAACGTAATATTTATCGAATGTTGATAAATAAACAAAGACGCCAATACTTACAACTCCCGGCACAGTGAAATAGAAAGGTGTTATAGTAGAAGCGTTGAGGGTAGTCATCAGACCAAAGTGGAATACGTAAATTCCGTACGTCAGACGAGCAGGGAGCCTCCACATGTCCAGTGATAACAGCCAGTTTATCGGTCCTGAAATAAACAATCGGAATAGAGTAACAGTAAAAAAATCCTGAGGAAAATTCAGTACATTCAGCCAATTCGGCATTTTCGGGCACAAGTTTCCCAAAAGTTGCTCCAAAATGCAGGACTTAAATTTCCACTTTTAAGCATTTACTACAGGTATCATCTAGTGGCAATTTTGCTTATAATGTAATTGTAATTGCGACGTCGTTTAATGCACTGATAGTCGCTAGAATATCGGATATAATATGTAGATACAAAGGTCAAGATACTTATAATTATCTTTATCTATATTACTTAGTAATAAATATGCATAATTTTAAGGAAATACATTAATTTATTCCCTTACCTGCATAACCATGCACACATGCGATTATCAACCAGGATAAAGCGACAGCATACGCAGGTCTCATGAAGGAGTTCATGATGTTATCTAACAACTTATTGTCATAATCTAATTGTTTTATACAATACGTGAAGTAAACAATATATCCCACAATTCCAGCGGAGCATGCCCAGAAAATTATGGCTACGATCTGAAAGAAAAAAAAAGTTATTTTCAAGGATAAGTTTACCAGAACCCTTTAAATCTAGCATTCCATAAACGAATGAGAATTTAGTGGAAAACTGTGAAATGGCCGACTACCTAATATATAGAAATTACAATATCCAAAGCAAAAAAACATCTGAGGGGTCAGCAAAACTATTTAAAACATTTTTTTATTATTTCGTTGCATAAACTTACCGATGGAAGTTGCATTTTCTCCTTTCGATAAAGATGAAGCACATATCCAAAGATGAGACCAACGAAGAACGGTGAAGCTCGAGTGAGGGTGTTAAAGTAATACTTGGCCAAGAATTCCCACATCTCACTTGAACGACTGGAAAGAAGTAGAAAAGATTATCTTAGAACTAACTATCTTCGTGTCTTGTCTATTCCATGAATTGGTGATCCACCCATCCCTGGAGTAACAGTTCAAGATTGTTGAATCTGTGTTGCCAATTATGTATGAAGTTACTTTGACACTACTTCGAATATTTTGAAAAAAATTCGGGTCTGCTGCTATCTATTGATATCTATATGTATATTGCTGAATGCACATGGCAAGTTTTTCATCGAAATTCTATAAGTATATGAGCAAAGCTGTGGGTGGTCTATATATAAATATATAAATAAATTTAAATTTACCTTGGCACTATAGTACCAGCTGGTACTTCGATATGGAAACAGAATATAGTGGACGCTATGAGCACCGCTAGTAACCCTCCTACTAGGCCCGTCCATGCGACTTGCTTCTTGCCAGAAAACACCCAGTAGAGGACTATAGGTGATATCACGTATAGTTGGAAGTCAATAGCGACGTACCAGGAATGAGGGATACACTGAAATGATAAAAATATTATATTAATTTCTATATAGATTATAGTAATATTATATATTCAGATAAAGGTGGAAATTGGCATTCAGATACTCAAAATAGGAAGCTTTAATATTTCAGTTGACTACTGCAAACATGTTCAACTTTGGCGGTCTTAAAAATATGAAGTTGAACAAATGTCAGGTTCATACTTAATTACATTTGTGGGTACTATTGTATAGTAAATATTTATTAGCATACAATAAAACCTGTTCCGTGAATAAAACACACAAACATTCCTCTTGAATTACTTCTTCCATTCAGTAGTTGAAAATCCATTCAGTAGGTAGTTTATAAGTTTATCGCGGTCAGACAGGCAGGTGCAACAGGGGATTTAGTTTTATAATATTTATCAAAGAAGATATAGATAACATACAAAACAATACAGCCAGACACTAAATGCAAAAGTTTCTGAAATTAGCCGCATGAGGGCAGCACCTTCGCCTTCCTAATTCTAATTCAAATATTCTTTATTCGGTATAGAATAAGACCTTTCAAAATAAAACTAGATAAATACAAGCGACGGGCCTGTTGGTCTAGTGGTTAGTGACCCTGACTGCTATAACGGAGGTCGTGGGTTCGATTCCCACCCAGGACAAATGTTTGTGTGATGAGCACGATCGTTTTTTCTGTGTCTGGGTGTAATTTATCTATAATGTATGTATTTAGAAATATATAAGTATGTTTATCAGTTGTCTGATTACCATAACATAAGCTCTGTTTAGCTTGGGATCCGATGACCGTGTGTGAGATGTCCCGGAATATTATTATTATATTATTTATTATTAATTTTCTCACCATATTTCTAGGGTTAACTATATTCTGCACATGAAGTATTGTAGACCACCAATTAATTCTGCATCTGTCAGTCCAGTTCGAGACTTGCACCCAATGAGGGCCGTCAACCACTGTGTTGTAGTATGTGGCTTGGAGAAGAACTACTACCGCAAGCAATGGCGTAACCCTCATGAATCGATTTAAGTAAAACCAGTGAAGATTCTTGAGGAATGTTACTGAAACAATTTTTTTTTAAGTTAGTATAAAAATATGGTGTGACACAGGTTTAGACCAAGGGCCGCATTAAGAGGTCTTAAAATCGTGCTGGTCTTCGTGATGGAGATGCATATAAAAGTTGTAAATTGACAGTACCAACTGTTCATTTCATTTCAAAGAACTACGATAGCGAAAATACATCATAATGCATAAATTCAGATCTTCGCAAATACACTGTGACATATTTAAATAAAAAAACTAGTTAATGAAAAATTAACGATTATGTCCATAAATTTACTCTGTCATCTAGATGGCCTAGACAGGATTAAATTTAACTGCCTTAACTTAATCCCGCCTAAACCGTACAATAAATTCATTAATCTATGCCTACTGTAGCAACGGCTGTTCAATAAATATTTGTTTGTAATATATATAATATGTTAATAGGATTACTTTTAATTGATTAGATTTTATGAATTAAACAGGTAGCCAAATAAAAAAACCTCTCAATCATGTTCAGATTAAAGTGTGTTGTTTTGCCTACTGCCCGTAATTATGACTTCATTGACGGAAATATATATCGTAATAGAAAATACTATTTAATGCTATTATCTAACCTTAAGTACAATAATAAATTATTAATCTAAAGATAAATATAGTGGACATAATCTTAGATTGCACTAAATATTTAGAGCTACAAGAAGTAACAAACTATACTCTTATCCCAATAAAAACTTACAATAATGTTCTTGCCGCAGAAACCTAATAATTTTAGAGAGTATGTTTTATTTCATGAAGTTACCTTTGTAATTTACAAGTATTTGATAACTGTCATAGTAGTAGGTGTTGTGAATGGTACCGTTAAGTATTCCTTCATGAAAAATATTACTAAGTTCAAGAATATTACTGTTTAACAGCATGAAAAGAGGTAACAGAAGTAGTACAATATAAAAATTTAAAAATAATAGAGAGATTTGTGAAGGCTACGCAATGAAACAAGAAGCTATCATTACTACGCAATATTTATGAATGTTATCTTTACGCATAATAATCATGCGAAATAATCAGGCCAATTAGATTGATAATCACTAACCGGCATGTTTAATTAATGAAATTTTCCCAAAATACTATCTCTAGATTAGTTATAAAAAAGTTTGCATGCAAAAAATTCAGAACAACAAAACGTTATTTTGTGACAAACAAAGTCCAAATCAGTTACGTTATTAGGATTAAAACCTACTTTAAAATTTAAAATTTTACGGACGTGTTTGTGATGAAAATTGTGAACATATGACCAAATTTTAAACGAAATGCTATATGACCATCCAAAATGTGCTGAACATTTTTAAGATCCTTAATAAGTAAATCAAGACGTTGTTTATTATGGTATAAAGCAGTACAGTAAAGAACTACAGGAATTGGAAACAGATCCATATTCCTCGCAGGAGTATACAATCTATCTTAAGTTAATAATTATGATGATGATGATGGTAAAGAGATAAAATTTTATGGAAATTCAGTGTACCTTGTTTCATTTTAGCAGCTGTCGTATAGACGAGAAGAATACCACCCAAAGTGAAGAACGTATCCACAGTTATAGGAGCTACGGTAATCCATAAGGCGTTGGCAGATATCATCCACTGAAAAAGTATTCAAAAATAAATAAGTGACATTATATTAAGCTTCTAGCTTACTTATAACCAAACAACATAAGCGTGAGAGTGAATCCAGGCCTATTTATGTATGCATAATCTCTATTTTTAAATAAAGTCGCAATTCTAGAGTATTATCCCATCAGACTATCTTCCAAATACTTAAAGGAAAATTCTTGATTGCTATTGATTAAACGCAAAAAAAAATAAAAAAATTTCATCTAACAAACTTACCATATTTGATTCCATAGGGTTTGCTATAAATGGTTCCGTTTGGAAAGCGTGTCCAAGAACGACCCACACCATAGCCAGACATCTGATACCATCAAGACACTTCAAATTTTCAGGATTTGTACTAAACGTTGTTAATATTTTGCCGTTTGTGTAAACCGAGAACGAACGACACAAAACACTCTGCTGTTTAACATCTGAAAATAGTAAATTGATTAATGAGTGAAATGCGTTTTAAAAACAATGATAAAATATATTCATATTTTTATTATATGAATACCAATATCGATTCTCATTACTGAATCGTAAACTAGGTAACAGTTGGCTTAGTTTTATTTTATATGGCCGGAAACACTAGTATAAAAATGTGTATAATTCGGTAAGCCTCGAAGCCGACCCAACATAGCTTGGGAAAAGGCTACACGGACACCTAATCTCACATTCCCAAAGCATATTCAGATCCAAAGAGTGAGGAATTCTCTAAAAGACGTACCTGAACTGAATCATATGATATTTATAAGAAAGAAAAGGATCTTTTTAAAATGAAAAAACTTTTTGCAAAGAACAATTACTTATCGCCATTCAAAAACGAAATTATTTAATTTACTTAAGTCAATGATCAATCAATTTATTTTCCGTCATTCAATCCAAGGTCAATCCTAAATCAGAATAATAATATTTTCACTTACCATTCTTAAATATAAAGCGATAGATCACATCGTACGATGTGCTGACCAGAGTCAAAAAACCGAGCAAGGCAAAGACAGTTCTGAAAAGAAACGGAATTTTCTTATTTGGGAATCAACAAAATCTAACTTGAATCGTGCATCAATATAAATTTCTGAAATATACATGTCATTTTAAATACATATAGGTACGCAACAGAATATTTTTTGCAAAGCACAGTTGCTTGCATATTATGCACATGCTCACACTTAGTAATTGACTAATTACACGATTATGCGAGATTATTCGAGATTGGGGTCCTATAATCCGTATATCAGTATAATCCATTTTTAATAAAAGAAAGTTTTGATATAACAGACCTCCCGGAACACTGTTATATTTCTATCTTTGCACATTTAAAATTTTACTTTTGGATTCTAAATAATTCTAGCAAAAAACAAAACGACTTGAAAGTAAGTGTTTTATTGATGGATGTAAGCACCAGCTTTCAAAAAAAAAGAATCATCTAAATTGTTTCACCCAGTCAAAAGTGTGGTAACAAAAATATAACAAAAAAATACAGTCGAATTGAGAACCTCCTCCCTTTTTGAAGTCGGTTAAAAGGACTTACATTGCTACTGCATCAGCTGGTACGAATGGCTTATCACCAAGTAGTCGACAATAACTATCTGTGTACCGGAATCCAATATCTGTCATGTTGAAGATCAATGACGTCATCGCCTGTTGCGTAGTACATGCTTTTGGTATACACACTCCAAGTCGAAAAATAGCATTGGCTAATGGATGAGTCGATCTGTATAATTTAAACAAACTATTAAAATGTCGGTACAATTATTAGACGTTGAAATGACATTCAACATTATTCCCTATTAGGAATTCGATTAATAAGGCGGACAGTTGGTAAACATAAGCAGTTTATGTTTATGCATTCAAAGGGTAAGCATTAAAACCTATATTACCACTTGTATGGCCATAAGCACGATAAGTTGATGGTGCTGGCGTGATGAGCATGATCATTTGTTCTGTGTCTGAGTGTAATTTATTTTTTATTAAGAAAATATAACTATGTTTATATGTTGACTGGTTACCATAGGGATCAGATTACCGTGTGTGAGTTGTTCCGGAAAATAAAGTACGTAAGCGCCAGTTACTTAGTAAATAAAAATATATACAAATTCAACTAACCTTAAATCATCCTCAAAATCCTCAAAATTTCCACTCAAAGCCCTCATCACCTTACGTCTCATATTAAACTCTTGGACCTGAGAAGCAGTCTCTTCATCAATACGTAAATCTCTCGGATCGAAAGGCAAATTGTCCGGAAGAGGCAATGTGAGATTCTGACTGAAAGGGACTAGGATCGAACAATATTTTCCTTGGATGTGCATTTGTTCCACGTGAAGATTTATCCCTAAGCATTGATGGTAGTTGCCGAGGTCTACCATGTTGCCTGTTAGAATGCCTTTCGGGACCCTCGCGCCTGCATCCAGAACTATAACAAAAAAGCGAGATATTACGATTGAACTCGACCATTCTATCAATCAATTCGGTCAATTTGAATTCAGTGATCAATCACTAGATTAAAATTATTTTAGGTATTTTTTTAGCCCCTAAAGTTTCAACGCAATTCTTGAAGTACACTTATCGCTTATGATAAAAATGAACACCATAGGCTCATTAAAATATTACCAGAAGAGCTAGAAGAGAAGTTTTCTTAGCAAAACTCAAAACCAGAGAAAAAAATTTTAGGGAGACTGTTTTGTATATAAACTTAATATATTAAATTAAATCGAGATTTTAGAATAAAAATATATGACGAACTAAAAACAAACACAATATTTTACAACGTTTATACCATCTGAAAAAATACTAAAAAAATAAAATAAATACTTACACTGGAATAACAGCATCGAGTTAGCCTTAATAACACTTATTTGTCGATCACATTCTTCCGCGTCAATCGCATCTTCTATGATTGAGGTATCAATCGCTGGATTTTTTACTTCCCTTCCGCTATTTACATTGATTAAACTAATTAAAAATAACACGAAAGCCACTTTGTACTCCATAGTGGATGTTGTAGACTGATCACCATGTTTCTTTTTCGACTAAAGGTAAATTATTTTAAGATGGTAAACTAATCGAAATATTTGATTCGGAAGCGTAATTCTGCAAAATATTTGCAAAATAAAATTTTATTCTTTTTACGTCTAAGACATATTGATTTTGGTAGAAATTATTATATAAACTAGAAGTTTATAACGTTATACATACAAATATAATATTATTATTAAACAAGAAAGAGTTCTTTGAAGAATATTTTGTCAATCAATAGGTAAAATATAATATAATCAGAAAATAGCCTAGAACATTTGGCAACTTTCGCAGTTGACTTTTCTTTACCTAATATTGATTTATTTTTCAAATTGTACTGTTGAGTGAATTTTTAGTTACTAAGGAAATTAGTAAGAAAAATTTACATCATAATTAAAAAATATTACGGTTAATTACTAATCAGGACCATTTCAATGAAATAAATAAAATAAAATATTAATTGGAAAAGTACATTTCTTGTAGAATTTCCTACTGCCTCCGTTATTTTGATAAATATCGTAATAATCCTATCTTCTGATTTCCCTCGGATAATAAACGTTTAAATCAAGTATTATTACTTTTCTGTGAGATAACACTATGACGTTGTATCGCTATTAAATCTTGATTAGATTTAGGGTATTTTTTTATTTATTGCTAATTATCATGTTTTCTTCGGCCTTCCGTACACGTATACGCCCATTTTCAGTCCACTTGTATTAAGGTCCTATAGGTCAAATCAGGAGATAAATTTTTCGTTTTTTGTTCACAAGTAATCATGAACCATCACATTGTGAAGAGAAATCATACGAGCCTAAACACGATGGGATTCCGTAGTTTAATTAAATACCTATCGCTATCCTTTGTGTCCAATAGGTGTCAGCAGCTCGGTCTCTTACACCGATACAGTTGTGCACCCCTATTTCGACGCTTAATTTGGAACAAAGTAAAAAAAAAAGTATAATACTCACACTATCACATAGTCTCAATTATTTAACATGCGTCAAAATAGGTCCAGCTCGGTTCCTCTTCAACAAAGCTCTAATCATATACTATATCATACGTCATCAGACTACTTCTACGTAAACTGAGGGAACCACGGTAACGAAATAAATAATGTATTGTTTATTTTATTTGTTTTTATATTGAACATTTTAGCTTTTAAAACTGCTTCAGCTTTTAAAACATCCATTTTCTAGTAAAGACAAAACAAACACAATCGGTTTATGTCGTCCTTTGGCCACCTTTTGGCCCGATCGTCTGACCAGCTCTAGAGTGCCATAATACTGTGCTGTCATCGAACTTCTGTATACATTTCAACACAATCGGCTCTCAAATTACCTTGGTTCTAATTGGCTTGCAAGTTTAGACCTAAACGAACAAACATACATACTTTTTAAACCGTAGTGCTAATTAAAGAAAAGCTTGTTATGAAACTTCAACTAAATGCGATGTATTTTAGTTACATATACAATTATTTCTTATCATAACAAATCTTTCTCGGATATCAACAGGTGTTCGCAAAAATGTTAATTGCAATCGATTACATCGGTATTTAGATGTTCTATCAGATTGATATCCTTTGTTTTTATCAGCAGATTTAAATGTAATATGTAAGTACGTCCGGTACATCACGGGTGGTCAGTCATTAATGATTGATGAGTACTTTCGCTAGTACACATGTAAGCCAACGAACATTTTCCTAAAAAAAATCATTGACGTCAAACCTCTGTTGCTGAAGCCAATTATTTCCATTCAGGTGTCAATTATCTTTGAGATATTCCACTTAGATCAATATTATCAATATCATCATGCTAATTATGATAGTGATTCTATCGTGATATTTATCCTAATGAAGTAATATTATCTATAACAAACAAGCACAGCATGTTATAAATTGTGGATGCTCGTTTGTTTCTTCATCGCGTGAAAACCACTCAATTGATTTGGACGAAGTTATTCTAACTTAGGCCCATTTTTGTTTTCACGAACCTTGAAAATTCTTTCGATTTTTTTGTGTAGTTTAATGTCAGAAGCTTTTCTGTTTTCCACTTTTGCATAGAATTTTTTTTTTTTTTTTTTTGAAAATTAAATTTATATATTTTAGTACTAAAATAAGGCGTCAAAAAATTCACCCACGTCGCTGTCGACTGGGAGTGTGCCCAAAAGGCTGGCAGCATTTTAGTTCTTAGTTTTATTTAGTATATATTTTTTCCTATTTAATATGTAGGCTTAGTTTTTATAGTGTTGTAAATATTTTAAGGTATTCTAACAAAAATTTAATAAAATACGTAAAACTATATTTTAGTTATTATTTTTCTAGCTTATGATTACCTTTTTTAAATTTCTAACTTTATATTTAAATTGTTGTAGATAAAAGCTCTGTGTTAGCGTGAATTTATGAAGTGTGCGCTGACATTGTCCTTCACTATTACATGCGCATGTTCCCGCAAAATCATTTAGTTTCAGACAAGCTGCGGAGTGGCTAAGACGTAATTTAGACGTGTGTCACAGTCACCAGTGTATCGTTAGAGTCATAAATATGTGGGAGACGGAGACATATGAGGCATATGTCCGTGTCATGTCTCTACCACTCGCCATTAGTGCATAAACTTTGGTGGTGCTGTGTACGTTGACTTAGCGAGACTAATTGCTCCATTGCGGTAGTTTGCAATGCATTTCCTCTTGGTATCCGTTAAAAGGGAAAAGAGTAAGCAACTTGCCATTGCTCTAAGCTTATCACATTATTAAGAAACCTGAGCAAGACATGGGCATATTTTGTCCTGCTCATCCTGCACTACTACTTGCACTCTTCAGGACGATGGGGGCAGCGACCGTACCATCTAGGTGGCATCTTTTTGGTCAAATAGAGTTTGAAAGGACCATTGACTTGAAAAGAAGTATTGGACTAATGATAATAAAATACAGACTTTTAATCGTAACTTTAATAATTATATGTTTAAAATTACATCAAATAAATTACACTTACAATCTAGATTAATAATATTTATAAGATATTATAAGTAACTAACTAAGAATCTAATTGTTGTATGTCAGTCTTTTTCGATTCAACGACTCCTTCAGTATTTCGCGGTTTCTTTGCTCCTGTAAAAATAGCGATTAATAATTCACATTAAGTTCGCAATAAAGAGAAAAATTCTTTTTCGGTATTTAAAGAACAGTTTCACAAGTAATGTCATATGTATGCACAAAAAAAAGTAATTTTTTTATATCTAACTATGTGGATCAGTGAAAATGACACATTTAAAAGTACCAAAGGTACTTATGTGAATTAAGTTTTCGTAAAACACTTACCTCCTCCTAATATTAACTTGAATAGAGTAGAAAACGGTGCATCTATTACTAGTGTCGCCAAAAATGATACGATAAACGCCAGAGTGTAGTGACTCAGGAACTTGAATGTCTAAAACAAAATACATTATTTAAATTATTAAAAAAAAAAACAAATGCAGTATTAGGTACGACAAACAAGAACGAATATATATGATATATTTTTGCGACTTTAAAATCATTAACAGAAAAAGGACTAAATTAATTGATCAAATGTTGAAATTGATCCAAAAGAGTCTTACGTTTTTGCAATAAGACATTTTTTCGCTTTTTAATTAATATTCTTCCTTTACATTAGCTACATACTTACCACGAGGCCAACGGAAAACAATACTGGTGATATAGCAGTATAGTTTACAACCATCTGCAATGCAGAGTGGAACAAATATATCCCGTATGACAAACGAGAGTGGATCTTCCAGAAGCTTAACGATAAGAACCAGTTTATTGGACCTGAAACAAAAACAAATGATAACTTTATACTGCCACTACACGTATTAGTTTAAAACTTATTTATTAGCTTGATAGATAGTTGAAAAATCGGGTTTTCAACCACTAGAAAAAGGCCTCTGCAAATACATATCAGAAAGCTTTTTTATAGCGGTCTTGGTCTGACCTTGCAAGACACAAAGCATTAATGAAAGGTTAAGCATAAAGGATTAAGAAACCGAGTGTATCTCATGTATGTAATTTGAGGGCAGTGAAAACAAAAGCGACTCAGAGGTTCATTTTTTCCCAAAAGCGAGTAAAAAAATTAATCACCTAAGTATCATTCTACTTGTACTTTAAGTCCAACCCCGCGTGATTAGTATCCAGACCAGTATGTCTATTCTGTAAATAATTTCGATAAAGAGCTTCACCTGAGTGATAATAAAGATCATTTCAAAAGTGAACCCAATTAGCCTTGATTTAGAATTCAAATTCGAGAATACGTTTTTGACATCTCACCGCGGATTCCGCTGTCGAGATACGAAAATAATGTTACAGAATAGCACTACAGACCAGACTTTTAATGAATGTGTGATTTTATTAATAAAAACTTTAAGGCTTAGATTTTAAAATTCTCAAGACAATCTTAAATATTCAAGTATTTATATTCATTGAACTTACCACCATAACCGTTCACACATACGTATATCATGCTCCCAAGGAAAAGAGCCCAACATGGTCTGAGGAAGGAATTGTAGAGACTGGCTAGAACTTGGTTGTCCCAATCCGGTTGCGATATGGGGTAGTTAGTGTACATGATGAAGGTAGACAGGGATAACGCTATGAACCAGTAGCAGATGGCTTGGAACTGAAAATGGAAAAGAGGTTTTATTATGTAGGATTTTAGTTTCAAACCTTTATGTACAAAAGTTTGTATTCTAATAAGTTTACAATTATACCAAAATGTTTTATTTATTTAGTTACTTACAAAAAATAAGTTTTATATGTTTTAACTGTAATTTCGTATTCCACTAGTTACCCTTGAGACACGCTTCTTATTTTAGAGGTGGAACGTTAGAACCAATACACACGAGCAGCATATTACCAAAGCCAGCCGCCGTTGGTAACATGGCGCTTCTCTGTTAGAGCGCTAAGAAAGTCTTTTCTAGAGATGATTGATTTCAAATTAGTTCATACCTCTGACATTCGCAACCTCGTAGTTTTCACAAGGTATCCAAATATCATTCCCACAACGAAGGGAGAACCTCGGGTTAAAGTGTTTATGTAGTAGTTCTTCAAGTAGTCTTGTCTCCGCACCATATCACTGTAAACAGAAAAAAAAACAATCTCAATTTATCCCCATAACATTTCATGATAAAATCTTCTTACTCTACTACAAACACATTCAGACACAGTTTCTAAGTTGCCTTTTAGTAACAGAGCCTTTTTATAATAATATTATTCACGGGAATAAGCGCGTACTTGCATAAATACCTTTTTTGGGGCTTGACGTTTCGACCGGGTTATACGAGTCGTGGTCGCAAGCTGACTCAATTAGTCTGCTTGCGACCACATTTATGCATGTACGCGCTTATTCCCACGAATTATATTATTATAAACATGCAGCGCAATAGTTTAAAAGTTAATATTGCAAAACGCTAGAAGCTTTTTAATTTCTGTTTGATTTTTAATCGTACTGTTCCATAATATGTAATTAAAGGGTTATTTACTTAGCCATCATTTCTGCTGGGAACTCCTTTATAAATATGTACGTGGTTGAAGCTACAAGGATTGCAACCAGGCCTGCAAATAACGCTGTCCATGCGATTTTCTTATTGCCCGATAGCACCCAGAATAGAACGATAGGTGAAATGACGTGTAGCTGGACGTCTATTGCCAAGTACCATGCTTGACCGATGCACTGAAATGGTAAAAAGATTTAGTCAGTAATGTTAAAAAGCTTAAAATTACATTCATTCAAATTGCGCGAAATATATTAAATTAATTTCCAATTTTCAATTTCAGAGGAAAATGCATGCGTAGACAGGATAACGATCAAAGCATGGAAATGACGTAAAAAGGATCTCTATGTTTGGACATAGAAATCCTTATCACGCCAATCTGCATCAAAGTGGTAGTATCAAGCTTTGCTACCCACCATGCTATGAGAATTCGCGTAGTTCTGTATATGTAGCAGGGTCGTCCACCAACCAGCTCTGCAGACCTCTACACGATTAGCTATAGCAACCCAATATGGACCATCAGACATATGGTTCAAATATGTCGCCTCCAGGAGAACAACTGTAGCCAGTAGGGGAAACATACGCAGCAGTCGGTTCAGCCAAAACAGGTGAATGTTCTTTAGTAGCTTCACTGGAATAATAGAAAATTGTTGAAATTAGAATTGGTGCAATAATAATACAGCCTGCAAATCAAATGAACTTTACCATCACAAGAGTTCATAGAGGATATAATGACCACTGGACCACCACGCTTACTAACTTAATTGTTGGTTATGATAAAACAAGTACATATAAAGAACGCCCTTGCATAATTTAGATATATGTTGCAAAAACAAAATACCTATGTAGCACAATATGCATGTTTGGCTTACTTACATTAAATTGAATGTGACAATCATTTATGGAATTATCTGCAGCCAAAATATAACTGCTTAGTTAGGTTACAGGTTACTTTAGTTTTAAAGAAGAACAAGTTTATAGCTGGCATAACTTCAAGTTCACAGACGCTATGAAATTTAACCTAAAACAGTTACTCACTCCCCGTTAATTTTCCAGCTGTGGTATAAACAACGAGGAAACCACTTAAAGTGAAAAATGTGTCCACGGTTATATGCGCGCCCCTGACCCATATAGACTTCCAAGTTGGCGACCACTGAAAAGAAATATATTTTGATTTAAATTAGTGCTATCTTCAAAACTTGTCTGCTTACAAATACCTAAATTCTCATTTATATTGAAAGTGCTGTTTTTACTAAGATTTTTATGCTACGGTTGGACCGTTTAACCAGATCATGACACATAATATTTATAGAACGGTAGGTACATAGAATTGGACACGAAAAGTATAATAACCTGAAACCCAACAACTGGATTTGCCCAAAAACCTTCTGCTCCAAATGAGTGGCCCAGAACGACCCAAGCCATGGCCAGTGCTCGGATCCCATCCAAACAATCTATAGTACCGGGTCCAGACGAAAATGTCATCAAACGACGACCGTTAGTGTACACCGAAAACGAAGTCGCGATGACACTTACACTTTTGGGATCTGAAATATAGAACAAGTTTATTTAATAAACAAATCTCAATTAATTTATATAAAATTCATTAGTGACATCGAACGTAATGAAAAAAATTGAGAGTATGGAACATAAATATTTTTGACATCATCTCCCTCTTAACGCCGACCAAAGCAAAGTGTATGCTATACAGCTAATATTAATATAATAATTAAAGCTATTAATATTTCCAACAATACAGTAAATATGAAAGAATGTAAAGATAAAGTGCATACCATTCTTCAAAATGACGGTTTGATAAACATCGTAGGATGTACTGGCTATTGTTATCAGTCCAATGAGTGAAAAAATAACCCTGGAACACAAAAACATGAAATGGGTAAGCTACTAATGAAAGACGATAAAAAAAAACAAAAGAATTGTCTTAACTTACACTGCGACAGTGTCTCCTGCTACCCAAGGCTTATCATTGGGCAATCGACAGAAATTATCCCTGTATTCAAAGCCGACAGCTGAGATATCAGTATGCAGAAATGAATTAAATGCTTGCCGAGTTGTACAAGGCTTCGGTATACATACAGCTAGATTCAACGTTAACGCCGAAAATGGACTACTTCCTAAACTAAAACACAAAACAATAAATGTTTAGATCACTAAACAAACTGGAAAGTATTATTTATTTCTGTTTCTAATTGTCTTTTTGCCTCTAGTTGTTTATTTAGTAAAGTACAAGTACCTCCTTTGATCATTCGGTTGATTAAATGCGAATGCTTCTGCTCTCAAAGCATCAAAATCTTCTAAAATCTTAACTGTACTGTTGTCAAAATATAACTGATCTGGATTTATTTTAAATTTTTCAGAATAGAACGGTGATTCAAAACTTTGATTCAAAGGTACTTGAATGGTACAATATTTTCCTTGAAGTTCTGAATTTGGTATTTGTTGATTCAAACCAATGCATTGGTAATAGTTGCCCATCTCAACAGTATTGCCTTGCAGAATGCCTTTAGGAATCCTAAGTCCAGCATCGGCAACTGTGGAAAAAATGCGATATTAAATATTATGCAGATTGTCGATCATTTTTTTTTTTAATTTAATGTTATCATAATAGCTACTAAAATTGATTTAGTTTTCATACAACAAGCAATATTTCAAGAACTTTTAACAAGTGATCTTAATTATTTTTTAGAATATCTATCTAAATGCTACTTCACTGGTACCCTTTAGCTATTTCATTTTTATTATTTAGCTAAAATAGATTATAAATCTGATCTTGACCTTAATATTATACACATTACACACCACTACACCTAGATAAAAATATTTTCATCTTTACTTAGGCAACTACTGCAACACGTTATCCAAAATGGTACTTACAAAAGGCAGTAAAATAGGCATTGCTCCTTATGAATCTTATTTGCTCATCACATAATTCTGGATCTAACGCTTCTTCATAAAGACTATTATCAAAAGCAGCATTAGGTAAAGTTAACTCAACACTCCCTTTAACCAAACCAACTGTTAATACGTGGACTAAAACTAAGAACAAAAACATTTTGGAAACCATCTCATAAACACATTTTTCAAAAATAAATTAAGCTTCAAACAAAGTTAATCATATATAGACAAAATGACGGCAAAAATCTTTTCCAATGATTACCTTATCTTATCGTCATAATAAGTCAGTTACTAAGATCTGGCAGAATTTAATCATTCGATGAAACGAGCGATTATACGACAAAGAAAGGCGGTCAAGATTATGACTCACCAATTTGTGTGCTCCATTGAGCCACATTGATATATCAATGAGCTATTCCTAAAAGTAATCTTAGAGCCACGAGATTCACGGATTTGATTTATATATATAGGAGTCTCCGAACACAAGAGTAGACTGTAGTTACACTAATATGTAGTTCGGGCATTGCCATCGCTTCAGTAATCTTACAAATAAATATAATAAAAACCTTTCAGAAGCTGAATGATTAGCGAAAGACTATAAATTATAATTAAAATACCTTTATAATTGCCTTAAAATTCCTCTTTTTCAAAAACAGTGTAGCTTGAACATACTGTACGATATGCTATATATCATGTTAAAAATTTATTCATTTCATGTTATTCAATTAGAATAACAGCAACATGACTACTAAGTCACTAGTAGGACTACCTAATCGAAAATTGCCGAATTAAAAATTCATAGTCTTGTCTAAGGCATTTGATACTCTTAAGTTGCCGACCTAATACATATACTCACCGATAACCAAAGGTGTAAAATGGATATCCTTACTTTTTTGTTTATGTAGAGTGTTCGAGGGAGGTCTTTAACCATTACTGGGTCTAAAAATATATTATAGTACTACATTTTTTTTTCAACTGAATTCTTCTTCTTAGCACTATCGGGAGTTCAACAGGGAAGTGTCCTAGGTACAGTATAAATTTCATGTTATTTGCTTATAAGTAAATTTTATTAAATATCCTTAGCTTCATAAGGATATTTAAAAATGTGTTATCGTTTCATTCGCGTTGGACTTCGGCTTTAAATTCCAGTAGCTTGTCTACTAATTGAATTAAATAAAATTATATAATTATAATTAATACGTGCTAGAATACCGGTTTGTTTATTAATGACATTGTTTTTGCATTTTATCATTTGCAGTTCAGTCCTCATAGAACTAAATTTTAATACTAGTTAAGTTTTTTACTTATCTTACAAAAAAATAAATGATGAATTGAACGATGTTGCTACATTTCAAATTATCGCAATTTAAAATTTAGCATTCAGCAAGTTGTAAGGTACAAAACTTATTTCTGTGGATTATGAGCACCAACGATAATTTCATGACCTACTCGTGATAAGTGCAATATTTCTGAAGATTGTTCAGTTTCTAAGTCCTGATTATTATTGTTAAGTAACAATGATCTTGATAAATTGCTTACAAAAGATCTTGATGCACTGATAACTGTGGACGTTTCGAGATTGATAAATTAAAACAAATATACAATTAATGTACATTATTTATCAGGGATGGTATTTGTTCACATCCGCAAAGATAAGCAGATTATTAAGGAGACTAATAATATAAATGCGAAAGCAACTGATTTGGAGGAAACTTGGTCCTAAGAAAGGATATAGGTTACATTTTGCCTCGATAACCGAAACCAATGCGGGCGGAAACGCGAGCAACAGCTAGTGTACAATAAATCTACAGCATTTTTCTGAAATGGGGTCTGTTTAATGTTCTTTTTCGCATACATATGTATTCATATTTATACTTCCATATAAATATTGTCAATGGGAAAGTAACTCTGTCTGACTGTCAGTCAGCTACTTTTACTCTTTCTGCTTTCTAACAATTTGTTAACTCTTAATATTTTTGGTTGCAAGAAATTTTATTTATGATTAATATTCACAACAATTTGGTTTGATAATTCTCCAGGATGTCTCAAAAATCTAAAATTAAGTAAATTATTTTGATAAAATAATAACTTATCATCGCAGTGACTCGCTTTTCTTGATTGATTATACTATAATTTGTTTTAGTATAATTATGGTTTAATAGATACTAAAAATTAATTAAATTTATGTTTTAATGAGTGGGTATTAAGATAAAACAGATCCTTTTCATAGGATTAGACAAGATTAAATGATCGTAAATATAATTGCACACGAATTATTCTTATATTTCTATAAAACCAGTGGTCTTGAAAATGATCCACAAGTTTCATTGAATATTTCACAATAATTAATTAGCCATCTAATTCGTAGATTAACTAAAGCTGTTCAGACATAGTTGAAAACATTATCATTTTATTCAAAAAACAAACACGTGCAGAAAAAAAAGCAATTATTTTGACGGGGTAATTTAGTATCTAGATTGATTCAGATGATCAAAGCGGACTGAAAACTAAAACATAGTTAAATCATGTTCGTTTTATTTTTCATTTAATCAGTATCGTTTTAATTCTAATAACTTACAAATAATTAATCAATCTAATACTGCTCTATTGTTTGTACAAATCGAAACATAATTTTGTCATGAGAATATCTTACGTATATAATTATCTACTTCATTCAAATTCTTATCCATACATGTCATTTCTTATCTGATACTTATTTTCTGTTGATAGGACGACTCCTGCACTCGATAATTACTTTAATCCTTGTATCGTGGGAGGTTTCACAAATATACAATTCACATACAAAGAACACCCAGACTTGAAACTGACATTTGCTTGATCCATGCATGCATATTTGAGTTTCGAATCCTTAGGAATATTTACACTTGTATCCTTAGGAATATTTACACTTATTTTTAGTAGATACTTAATTAACTTGTTCAGTTTCATTCTTAGCATCCTTACGGATACCAGTATCATCAATACGAATCACATCATAATCAGTCTCTTTTTCACTGGAACCAATTTTAGAATCTTCAGTAGTTTGTGGTTCATTAGATTCAACTTGTATATTGCTTGGACTAGGTTTCATATCTTTAGTGTCTATTACCATAACATCTGGTATAGCAATTTCAGTTTTTACTTCACTGATTTTATTAGGAACATCGTCTGTAATGGCTTTATTCGCTTTTATAGCTTCAGGTTTTGGTTTAACTGAAATAAATAATAGATTTATTAGTTTATTACCTATACGAGATGAATTATTTACTAATTTAAAGCCAATTAGATTAATTTTAGAAATTCAATATTCTCATTCTAAATAATTACCAATATCCATTAATTGCTTGAACAGAACAGTTATCGGTGTGTCCACTGTCAGAGTAAAGAAGAAAGAATACCCCAGTGACAAGACCACATAGGACAGGAATTTGAAGAACTGGTGGAGGAAAAAGATATTGAGAGTAAAATCCAGATCTATTTAGTATTTTTTTATGTAAATGGGTTCATAGTGTAAACATCTTAGGTGAATTGAACACGTTGTTCAAAGATTGCGGTAGCACTACAGGGTGTGTTTACGAACGTAAGTCTGGACAAGATGATAATAAGCATATGGGAATTTTGAAATAAAAATTGATACAATTTATGAATACTTACGAAACGCTCAACAGTGAAGTATATCGGAACAACCATTGTGGCATTAAGGGTGTACATGAGAGGATAGTGGAATATAAACATTCCGAAAGTCAAACGAGCTGGTAGTCGCCAAACTTCAAGAGACAGAAACCAATTTATCGGACCTGAAAAAAAGATAATACATTGAAGTCAAATTAACAATTATATTATTCTTTGTCATTTTCGTAAATAAATATTTTAAGCTAACTTTAATTATGATCATAATTTAAAACTAATTGCGAGATTGACGAACGTAGGTCAATAGAACAAAATAAGATTTTAAATGAAGAGGTACTTTTAACAGTTTTTTTAATGTTTAATTTGTTGCTGGTTACCTGCATAACCGTGCACACAGGCAGTGATCAACCAGCAGATAGCACAAGCGTATGTTGGTCTCATGAAAGAGTTCATGAGGTTGTCCATCAGATGGTTGTCCCAGTCCATTTGTTTGATCCTGTATTTGTAGTAGAAGATGCCTGAGAGTATCCCAGCAGCGCCAGCCCAAAATACGATGACAAGGTACTGGAAGGTAAATAAAAAATAGTAAATACGAAGAAAAACCTTGCATCCAGAATTGAACATAATTATATAAAATCGACCGACGTTTTCTCTATTTTATTGTTGGGTGCCCTAAATAGATATAGGGAAATCTGCTGTACTGCATTATACTTATCTTACCATTGGAATTTTTAACGGCTTTTTACGATATACGTGCAGTAAATAGCCAAAGACCAGGCCAACAAAAAATGGTGAAGCTCTCGCAAGAGTGTTGAAATAATAATGCTTGTAGTACTGCCAAAACTCGGGAAAACGACTGGAAAAAACAACATATTATTTAATTATTTTGTTGAAACGTTTGGGGTTGAAACGCTCGGGTCATGGGGTCCGAGCGCACGAAATCTTTTCAAAGAACTTTCCAAACGTTTGGTAGAATCTACTCGTGATCAGAGGGCTGGTTTGTTCCTTGCACACAGAATCGGCATAGCCATTCAACGTGGCAATGCAGCCAGCCTTCTGGGCACGTTCCCCGCCATTGACAAGGATGACGATGAGTTCTTTGACGCCGTTTAGTTTTTATTTATGTAAGTTTTAATTTTAGTATAGTTAGAGTTTGTTCTTATATTAGATTTAATTGTGTATTAATAAATAAAAATAATTATTTTGTTACATACCCTAAATTGCATTTGCCTCGAATCCTTTTCTTTAGAAGACTTGGATAAAAGTGAGTTCACATAGTTGACGTTATAGGAAAATGTTTAAAATTCTATAAAATTTACTACAAAGCAAGAGACTCTTACCTAGGTACAATGACACCACCTGGCAAATCGAAGTAGAAGCAGTAACCCGCCGAAATTATTAAAACGATTGCCAGTCCTCCGAGCAAACCAGACCAGGCGACGCGATTCTTGCCAGAAAACACCCAGAAGAGAATCAAAGGAGACACGACGTAGAGTTGGAAGTCAATAGCCACGTACCAGGAGTGAGTGATACACTGAAATAGATAAAAAAAAATTAAAATGTTAAAAGCAAGACAATAATGGGAAAACCAATTACACGGGATATTTTGGATAGAATGGTTCTGGTAAATAATATTTTGGAATGAAATTATCATTATTCCAAAGGTTGTTTAGATTTATTGCCATATTGTATTACCATATCAAAAGGAAGCATAAAGTTTTGCACATGCAGCATCGTCATCAACCAGTTTTCTCGACACCTCTCGACGTGATTGGAGACGGTCACCCAATGGGGTCCGTCGACGATTTGGTTGTAGTACGAAGTTTGGAGGATTACAGCAACAGCCAGCATAGGTGTCACCCTCATAAAACGGTTCAGATAGAACCAGTGGAGGTTTTTGACGAACGTCACTGAAAGATAAAGCGCATGAGAGCATTCGTTGGCACACATCAAGTGCCTCCAGCGCCTGCAATTGCTGGAAGATCGGAAAAAGAGGTTGATTCTGGTTATAACCGGTTACATTTTTATAAGCTATTTGGCATGGGACTTAGGAGGAATTTCTTTTGTAAGGTTTTAAAATGCACAGGTGATATTAATCGAGCACGTGTAGTTACTAGGTACTTAAAAAGTAGTGTGTCTAGCACAAGTACTACTAAATATACGTTTAACTGCAATGATATTATAATAAACAGATATGTTGTTAGCGCGCAAGACGTATTGCCTTTAGTCAAGTTTAGTCTGCGTCACGCATCTCGACGAGTGACACACTCGAACGAAATTTACATAAAAGCTTTTAAATGTCATTGTGTGTATCAAGAAACTGTATCATTTATGATAACGAAGTAAATAAAATACAAGGAATCTCATACCACATGTAAATACGCAATATACTTCGATTTAATAATATTTTTTATTTATTTTCCTAATATTCTGATAATTGGAGGTTAGAAAAAAGAAAGAGACGGTAAATACATTTTTTGTCGTGAGGACGACAAGGACGCGTGATCGCACACATATAAAATAAAAGTACAGATGCGACTATTAGGCATTAAAGTCATCATTACCCCAGAGTTCTGTTTTCCTTTTTTCTAATGTTGGATTATTTAATCATTTGTTTTTTTGAAATAGTCGATATACTTAATTATAAATTAAACATGTCATATGTGGGTAAAGAAAATATGAATAGCTTACCCTTATTACCTTAATATATCGCAGAAAATGTTAAAATAAAACTATTTCTATTTCCACTTTGTCGCTTTAACATCGTGATTTATTTCTCACCTACCTACCTTTAGTAGTGTTGCTTAGTTGTTATAGGCACAAACCGTGGATACAAATTTAGTAGACGCGGTTTGTACCTTCTGTCTCGTTAAATTTGTTAGTCTATGACGTTTGTTTAGATTGAAGCGTAATTGACAACACTAATTGTCTCTTTTTTTCTTATGGGTTTTATCGCGCTATCTCTTTTGTATCATTTTGACATGTGAGCTGCCGCTGCTGCGCGGAACACTTTTTTCGGTTGTTTTGTATGGGTGTAACATATCTGTTCATTATAATATCATTGTTTAACTGTATATATATTTCTTAGACCATTTAAAATATAAAAAAATCTTTCTTTGACATTCTTAGCTTTTAGCAACGCAGGTTTAATTTCCTTCCTTTCATATTAAAGAATGTGTAAGAATGTGAAATTGATATTAGAATTTCTGCAGGCATCTCTACATTTTTTCTATTTTTTTATCATAATTCTGTCGTCGGTGGGTTTTACAGATATTGAAATTACACTTATCTGCGACAGTCTTGAAACCATTTTAAGTTCCATCCCAAATTCAAGAACTGAATGATAGTGTTTCCTCTTTTTACCTAACTTGCTACCTAACTTGCTAACTTTTAAGTTGCAACGTCTAAATAGTGTTTATGAGATATTTTATATAATAATAAAAGTAATATTAATAAAGGTCGTCCCAAACATGTGTGGTAGACCAACTTAAATAGCCGCACTGCGGAAGCGTGGTAATGTGGTCCAAGGGACTCACTTACACAAGCAATCGTACACATTCCCGCAATGCGTTAATTCAAAATCATATATGATAAACGCACTTAAGGACTAATGGTTTCTTTGGCCTATCTAAATGCCAAATCCTGTTCTGTAGATTTTTTAACAACACCGGAATTACTCTAGTTCTGTAGACACTTTTAATAAGGGTTATATTTGAAGTAAAAAGTGTTCTGAAGCCACATTCTGTCCTTCATATGGGCTCAAGAATAAAGTCTATTTTTATTTGATTAGATAAGATGCTTATACTTACGTTGATTCATTTTCCCTGCAGTCGTATAAACTAGAAGAACGCCAGACATAGTGAAGAATGTATCCACAGTCATCGTGGCAGCAGTTAACCAAATAGCGTCGACAGAAAACATCCACTGGAAGAAAGGAACATTCTTATAAAACGAATCTCACTATATATTCTCTACGCAGGAGCTCACTACATTATAAAATATTTTCCCAATAATTGTCACGATTACAATTATTAAAACATTACACTAACTTTTGGGAACATTTATTTTTAATAAGCCAATATATGATATCAAGTCTGTTTAGAATAGTACAAAAAAGCTTACCCTGTTAGAATCTCTCGGATTTGCTATAAACGGTTCTGTACTGTACGAGTGACCGATAATGACCCATAACATAGCCAAGGTTCTGATTCCATCGAGACATTGTAAGTTCCCAGCACCCGTTTTAAATGTAGTTAGTATTTGGCCATTTGTATACAAAGAAAACGATCGGTAAAGCACACTCATTTGCTTCACATCTGAAAACAATTAACATAATATAATCAGAACACTGACCACTAAAATGTCATAAAACAAAGTAAGTTGTAAAGAAAATGTTTAAAAACTTTGTTGATAGTTACTCTGATATTGTTTATTTATGTAAGTACTCCATTTACATTAATATTAATAAACTCTTTTGTTTAATCAATTTTCAATCATATGTTATTTATCGGTCATAACTGAAATTTCACTACATAGTATAAAACAAAGTCGCTTTCCGCTGTCTGTCCCTATGTATGCTTAAATCTTTAAAACTACGCAACGGATTTTGATGCGTTTTTTTTAATAGATAGAGTGATTCAAGAGGAAGGTTTATATGTATAATACATGCATAATATAGTAGAGAAACAAGGATAATCTTAGAGATTTTTGACGTCAGGTCGTAAATCAACACATTTTTTGCGCTTTCATTGCAAACGCTGGCTTAAAAAGATCTACCAAAAAGTCCGCGATGGTATATGTCTATCTCTTGAGGGTAACCCACAATAACCATTTTTTATGCTTTATTTATTACTCATTCACGAAAAGACGATTTTAAGCAATACAGCATTAATCCTTATCCAATTAAGTACCTTCAAAAATTGTGCATGTAATATAGATCAATATTGCCCTTTACAGCATGTAATTTAAATGAATATATTCGAAGATATTACAGATTTAAAATGCAGGGACATAGCGGTTGCGGCGGTACCGGCCGGGGGGCCGCGCGGGGGCCGGGGGACGCGTGCCTATACCAAAAAATGCTTCTAAGGCTGTGCTTCGCACTACAGAACTTTATGATTGCGTAGTTATATTTGGTATCAGCGTTGCACCCGAGCAAAGCCGGGGCGGGCCGCTAGTTATTACATAAAACCAAAACAATAAACTCACCATTCTTCAATACAAATCGATATCGAACATCGTAAAATGTACTAACTAAAGTCAGGAATCCGAGAACTGAAAAAAACGATCTGAAACGATAAGATATAAATAAAGTATTTAATTATTTAAATCATAAAGTATAAGCGGTTGCATTAAGATGTTGTAGGTTTTGATTAATACGTACTAATCTCAATACTTAAAACCGAACCTTAAAAATCACTGCGAGGCACGTGTCACTTTAAGAGTTAATTAATTACCGGGTAAAAACAAGACAGCTTTAATTTTAATTGTCTATCTGTCTCTATTTTACACCTTAAAGTGAGAGAGACCGCATTATACTTTACAGAGACTTAGATCTGATTGGAAATTTCAGTATTTGGCCATAACATAATAAATAGTACAACTTACACAGCTACAAAATCAGCATTCACCCAGGGTTTGTCGTCAGGTAGCCGGCAGTAATGATCAGTATATTGGAAACCAATCCTCGTAATATTAAAAAATAAAGATGTAATAGCTTGTTCCGTGGTACATGGTTTTGGTATACAGACTGACAGTCTAAAAACCATATTAGATAGAGGGTTTTCCGGTATAGTCCTGAAAACAAATAAAAATACACTTGGCTAATTAACTTTTACTTTAGACACAGAATATGAAATATAAGGTGATCTTTTTATCCCGTGCGAAATATAATATCAATACGAAAACGCATTAAAAGCAAATACATCGATGGAAGCAGTTATGGGTAATCATAAAACGTTGTTGAAATCTGTATAAAAACCAAATATGTCGAGATAATGTACAAAAATAATAATTTAGAGTCAAAATCCGATAAATGCTTCAATGCATTCCATTTCAGGAATTTTATTTTATCTCATAGGTACCAATTTTTTGGATTTTTTGTATGATATAATTTAGTCGAAAGTAACATACCTAGGGTCGACCAATCCTTCGAAATCCCCACCAAAGGCCATCATTAGTCTTCGCATTTTCTCATACTCTTCCATCTTTTTCATCGTAGTGTTGCCTATCCGCAACGAGCTTGGATTGAATGGTAACCCCTCTAAATCCTGAGGTCTTGGTAAATGAAACTGTTGGTCAACAGGGACGCCGATGGAACAGTACTTTCCTTGGACGTGCATGTCCTCAAGTTTGTGATCGATTTCTAAACATTGGTGGTAATTGCCCAGGTCTACTGCGTTGCCAGTGAGAATGCCTCGCGGAGTTCTAAGGCCAGAGTCGGCAACTGTTCAAAAAGTTTGTATCTTATTATAATTAATGATTTCAATATTAGAATCGGCAGTAACGTGCCATTGGGCTTAGCCAACTTTTTAAACCGTTGAAAAAGTGCTGAACTTAAAACAAGCAAAAAATTTAACCAAAGTTAACAAGCACAATCTAGTAGCAAAGCATATGCTTGTTTTATTTCTAAAGATATAAAAATAAAAACAGTAATAGCGCATATTATCAATAATTGCATCACGTTTTCACTTACATTGAAATAACAACAGCGCATTTCTTCTGATTGCTTTTACTTGTCGGTCACACTCCTGTGCATCTAATACTTCTTCCAAATAACTAGAATCGATGGCATTGTTTCGCTTTTCAATTATTTCAAAACAGTTTGCTCTATAAAAAGAAACTAATAAGAAAACTAAAACCAAATTGAACTCCATTATGTTAGACTTTTTAAAAACATAATTAAATTTGGAACACTGTTCAATTCATTAGCGAGCAAAGATGTGTATGACTTAAATATGTAATTAATCAAACTGTTAATTAAAACAGAAGCGCCCCCTCATTACGATAATGTTAACTAAGGGGCTTTCACACGGGTGTAATCTATCCCTATAAATATATAAAATAATACTTTACATGCTTTAAGTACTGAAAAATTAATGGTATTTACACGCCTTCTTCTTCTGCCTAACCTGTTCAACGATTTCAATAATTAATTAAGCAGAATTTAGTCTTGCTACGATGTTTTCAGGTAGGTAATATATAGATAATCAGAACAAGACCCTTTAAGATGACGGCACCTTCCTAAGGGATCCTTAAATATTATTTAAAGACGTGAAAATGTGTGTTTATTGGACTAGATTTTGACACATGAATTTTATTTTAATCTGAATATTAATTAGGTAATATTGTACATTCAATGTTCATTACTGGTTTCTGATTTTCGGACGGATAATCTCACCTGTGTGAAACAGTCTTTATCAATCCCAGAAACTGTGATAATTCTGTATAATCCTACAACAATCATCGATAAACGAACATATCTACTTCCTATAGATGTAAATTTAATATAAATCCTTGTTTTAAAAGAATTAAAGAAGATTAACTTATAGAATAATGTGGCATAGTAGTGAAGCTATCATAGACTCATTCATATTGTAATTAGGTACATTTATGTAGGTCAGAACGGACTAAGCACCCTTATTCAACTCATAAGAATATACAACTAATAAGAATGTATTTTATACCTATGCTTTAGGTTATGAACTCTACGTAACCAATTTCACTAAAGATCATACATGTTATCCCTCACCAACATTCCGCGTTGTTTCGGAAAATAAAACAAAACCCCTAATTATTCCGTGCAGAGACCAAATCTGCACCTCGGTAAAAAGGTTACATAGGTAGGTGTGTGGTAATGTTATTCTATATATACTTTCTATTGGGTATATTGACACTCTATAAAATAGGCCTGAAATTGCCCCACCGCTACACCGCTGCGCAAAGGCAGACTTTTTACATAGAGAAAGAACAGGGGCCCAAGTCTGCTATTTACACTCGGTTCAATGTCTTCATAGTGTCGTGCCAGCAGAGCCATTTTCGGAAGATTGGTATTCTACTAAACGTCAAAACGTCAAAATTGCGCATTACAATTTGTACCAAATGTATGAACTATTGGTCACAGTCGTTGAACATTGAACCGAATCGTTCCAATGCGCAATTTTGACGTTTTGACGTTTAGTAGAATACAATTTTTTTTCGGAAATGGCTCTGCTGGCACGACACTATGAAGACATTGAACCGAGTGTAAATAGCAGACTTGGGCCCCGGGTATCGGGTTGGCGATATCGGCCATTATTTCCCACCATTGTTCCTTCATCAACTACCGTGAAATAATTCACAATATCACCGGCTCTTTAATACTGAAGTACTTTTAGAAATAGGAATCATTTATTTGCTAATAATGTAGGTAAGTATATATTTTGAGACTGAAATTTCTGGTAAAATATAGCTGTTTTGCAGAAATCTCGATTCTCCCAAATACATATCCTGAATTGGGTACCGCAACTATATTATTAAGGACTAAACAACAAACCACGAGGGATATTACTAGTCTACAAATTAATCTTATCATTTAATCGTTAAAGCGAAAATCAAACAATCTAATAAACCTATAATTGATAGGCATCATGAGGGAACAGGTGGCACTGTTTCCTTTTTCTACGTTTGTCAGGTATCTGAACTTACTTAGTAATCTGATAAGGAAATAACTTGCGCCATAATTTTAACAGTTAGAATCTAAAGTTACTTAATTGGCGTATCTAATTGTTGTTTATGCTATAATGAAGTATAGTGTCATTACGCTAATCTTTTTAACCGACTTTAGAAGACGTTCTTAATTCGACAAGGCAATATATCTGGCAACTGAAAACATGTATCGGTGAGGTTACAGCACACACGAGACTTGTGAGTGTGGTACCTTTCCTCAGAATATGGCTCACTTGCTGAGCTGTCCAGCGTGTCCCTAGACATGTACACGCTAGGACCTGTACAACGCCACTGATAAGGCTGTCCGCGTGGCTGAGTCCTGGTCCACAAAAATCTAGATGAAAATAGACAGTGATCGACGCTAAGCAGAAGAGTGATTGTCATCGTAAGGATGGTCCCTGATAAATTTCATAGAAGTCGGTTCCTTTTGACATTTTCACATTTACCTACCTATGTTTGCATGCCGGAATCGTACCGGCTAAGACCGGCTTGCATCGACAATTATTGGTAACTACGACCAGAAAATGCCTAGAGCAGAGACCTAGAGCAGCATCATTATATTTTCCATTCCAGCCAGCCATTTAATTCTGCCTTTTCTCATTTCAACAAAATATCTTTATGCGCAAAAAACAATTTCAAGAATACTTTAAATAACTAAATAGCGTGGAACCCATATTTTGAACATAAAAATTCCAATCACGCTCACCCCTATTGTTTTGCACGATTCTAAATGCTTATCTTTTTTCAATTTACTTTTTATCTCTAAGAAGTAAATTATTAAACAATGACCATACTAGATAATAGAAAAAGCCGTGATAATCCGATCAGTGATACTCAGGTACCTAAATTGAGATTTAGATTAAACTTATATCCGATTGATGGACAATGGCGTGTCGTATGCATGGAAACAAAGTGGTCATATTTTTAAAATGTGCACAGATCGCCTGACGTGCCTCATGATCAAAAACATTAAAATTCTACCAATTACTTTCTGTATCTTATATTTAAAAATGAATCACTAAATGTGTCGGTAAGCGCATAACTCAATAACGCCTAGACCGATTTCGCTAATTCTTTTTTGTTGTATTAGTTATTGTCAAGAGAAGGTTCTTATGAAAAAAAAATGAAAAAAAAAATGCGCGGAAAATTAGAAAATTTTAGTATATTTAATCACCATATTAAGTGTCTATTGTTATTTGATAGTGATTTGTTGGATTCATCTCGGCCCCCAATAATATAAAGGCACCAGGAACGGGACCTATGGATTCACGCGGGTGAAACCGCGGGGCACAGCTAGTTATAAATGAAGGTCTCTTGATACACTGATATATATATCAAAGATACATCTGAGTGAGTAGTAGCCCCACATATATTGATGGTGCTATTGGCGGTATTGGGTATTATTGTGTACCGGGTTGAGCAGCTTTTTCAAAAATGGTTGAGCTTCATGAGCTATTTGGGGCTTGCTTGCTCAGATCGATCAGGTCATTTCCTCTTAAGAACAGCCCACCAAATACTCTGCAATCGTTAACTCAAATGTACCTACTGTTGAATTGACTGGACGGCATTTCTGCAGTTTCATCAATTGCTCAACCTAGGCATGGTGACTAAAAATTATATTAATAATTATACAGTAGATACTTTGTTCATTGTGGGAAAGACTTGTTTGAACACAACGTACAATTTCTAATTTCAAAATAGCTACTTGCAGTATCTTAGGAATTCAAGGTTAATTGCAATATTGTCGGTATCTCAGTTTTACGTCACCTAGCAGAAAACAAATGATTTGCTCAGGTGATAACGACCTCGTGCAGTAGGCTGCAAATTATCTACTATCGATCTCTGTTTACTTACATGATAATTACCTAACAATATTAAATGTAGAGCATGCAAATTGAGAAGAGAACGTACATAGGACAGTGACAAAGTAATTGGTGAATCCGTCTAACCGCCTAGAACGCTCATATACTTACCTAAGTAGGTATCTTGTAATAGATAAGTTCCTACGTATGAAACAAGAAACATTGAGAGTAGGTCAACCTAGTCGTTGAATAAGAATAAATGTTTCAAATAAAAAGAAAAAATAAACTAATTTACCTAGTTGAGTCTCTCTCGTCTTTACTTAAGGAAATTCAGTGTGGTGCAGCAGTCTCAGAAAACCTTGGAACGTTTGCGCTGACCCTTGATAGACAGGCCGCATATATTAATTCTAGGTGATACCGAGAGATTTAAAGGCAACTTTTTAATGCTACGAATTCTCATGGATTTTCTCAAGGACTTCCTCCGCCCTGTTGAAGGGGTATATTACTCTTCCAGCTTACTTGCTAAAACACCCAGATTGACTATCCCTTCAATTATACTGGGGGCCTTCCGGAAAAGCGGTGCATACTATCGTCATATGAGATGAAGGCCTAGTCCAAACCGAAAATTTACTCCGATATTTTATTACTATTTACTCTATCCTAACCGGTGTCCTCAATGGACCTTTGTTGAGTGACCCATCAACCACGGCTATTCTCTGCCATCTATATGCAAACGTATCTAATTAAAGACAAAAGACAACTTGTCTTCTATTGTTTTAAAGTTTTCAAAGAAGTATTTAGGTATATTTACGTTAATTAGCAAGCAGCAGACCGTTTCGTAACAGTAAGCAACGAATTAAAGGTCGTTGTTTATCAATTCTTTATGCAATAATCGTGATACTACGCCAAATAGTATCTATCGAGACCTAAAGGAATATGACAGCAATCTAGATAATGAGGCATTATTACGTTAAGTACCTACTTACCTATATCTATTGATATGCTAATAAATTTATCAGTTATAGGATAAACAAATGACGTTAAAAATACATGATAGTACCACAGATACACTGCATTCGCAAATGATAAGCCAAACACGAGTTCGAGGAAAAACAACTCTAAAAACATCCAATAAGGTTCAGTTTGCGCTACAAGTTTAAATTCCTTGCGATTTTTTCAACATAACATGCCAGTCTAAAATGAACTTTATTCACAGTCACATAAAACCTAAGTTTAAAAATTTGTCTAAGTGGCAATAACATAGGTTAGACCAAGAACTGACCGAGACTATAGTAGCATGTACCATGCATGAATCATGCTGTGACCTAGGTACTATAATTTTCTATTAAACAAGGTCATTTTGTTTTGAACAGAGGATCATTTCTAACCGACTTTTAAGGGAATAGGATAGCTAGAAGATAGAATAGGAATTTATCGAATCGATTATAGTTCTAGTGTATATTTCAGGAATTATTTTCTACTGAACAACACATATTGTTGAGAAAAAGTCATAGAATAGAATGTATGATACTGGTAAATATTACACTAATTGAACATTGTATGATGATTATGTTAGCCTGCTACCACTTCATAAATATTCACTCCATCAAAATAGTTATTTAGCAACCTGTTTTTTATCAGTCTTCGATACCGAAATTGGAAATTGTATACAGCTGAAAATTAGAGAGTTAGGAAAACTGGAAGACCAATTAAACATAAAAGTGACTTACTAATCTTTATTTACAGTGACCTCTGTTTAGCAATTAATGTTATCCATTTATAATATAAACAAGTAACATATTGTGATAACGGAATTGTCGACATCAAAGTACAGAAAATATAATAAAAGTCTCAAAAATATAACGTAATTTATATAATAAATGCTTTTAGACTTTAATATGAAAATAAAAAATATATTCACAAATCTGTGTAATAAAAATGCCTAACCAATAAAGTATGCAAGTTACAATTGTAATATAGTTGACTCATTCGGAAAAATATGTAACTGTATGAGAAAGAAAATAAATGAGTTTGATCACAATGTATTACAGTATCAAGCAATAGCTGCATTTGATAAAATTAAAGTGTGTAGCGTCTATTGATAAGTGTTTCATATTTTTACTCTAATGCTATATTGCTTTTAAACTTAATTTACGTGCTCGGTCAATCCTTGCAGACATCTAAAGCCTCCTGCTTTTCCTCAGAGAGCTCCTTGCCGGTGTTATCCAACATTTGGCGCGCGAAGTCTGAGATAGTCAGACCCTGAACGATCTTCCATTTGCCATTGGCAGTTGTGACGGGGAATGAAAATACGACGTCACGGGGAGTACCGTACGACCCATCAGATACAACACCCATGCTTACCCAGCGATCTCCTGTGCCCAAGAACCAATCCCTCATGTGATCAGAAGCGGCTTTAGCAGCAGATAGAGCTGACGACATCTTTCTTGCCGCAATGACAGCTGCTCCACGCTTCTGTACTGTGGTCACAAATGTGGACTTCAAGTACGCATCATCGTTGATGGCTGCAGGCACTGGTTTTTCAGCACCACTAACAGACACAATAGCATTTGATGCATCAGGGAACTGAGTGGAGGAGTGGTTGCCCCAAATGATGACATTCCTCACATTTTGTACTGGGACACCAATTTTCGATGCCAATTGAGACTGGGCACGGTTCTGGTCAAGGCGGGTCATAGCTGTGAAGTTTTCTTTGGGGATGGAAGGAGCATACTTAGAGCAGATGAGAGCATTGGTGTTAGCTGGGTTACCAACAACAAGGACTTTCACATCCTTACGGGCAACTTTGTCCATTGCCTGGCCCTGCTCTTTGAAAATGCGAACATTGGCGGCTAGGAGGTCCTTCCTCTCCATACCCTCTTTCCTGGGCATAGCTCCAACTAAAAATGCAGCAACAACATCTTTAAATGCTTCTTCAGGCTTGGCAGTTGGCAGCACACCAGCGAGCAGGGGCAGAGCACAGTCAGCCAGTTCCATGACCACTCCTTCAAGGACTCCCATCATGGGGGCAATATCAAGAAGGTGGAGGTATACAGGCTGGTTGGGGCCGAAGACTGCTCCGGATGCAATCTGGTACAATAGGGAGTAGGCGATCTGGCCTGCAGCCCCGGTGACTACAACTCTGATTGGTTCAGCCTGAAATAGACAAAGACAACTCTTTTAAAACTATTCCACTTTTAATAAGATAATATTCTTATTACTGAAACAGTACCTACATGTAAGTCTTTTTAGCTTGTTTAAAATAGTTGGGCATTAAATTACTTGAATAAATTAAATAAAGCAGACATCTTTAAAGCCAATACTTGTTCGATTGTTATGTATTATTTGGTCATAATTGTTAAGAAGAGCGTCTTTTTCATCCCACATTTTTGATAAATAAATGTACCCTCGTCTTTCTTAGCAACAAAAATTATACTATCTCTATCTAAATACATAGTTCTGAGAGATAGAATGCCTAGCCAATAATCCCAGTCATAATGTTATGTAATAGGTACAAAACAAGATCACTGCCAAGTCTGTTACCATGGTTACAATAAGATCAACCAAATTAGGTACTTTATAAAACTTCAAAAAAATCGAGTATTATGTTTCATAACTACTTGTGTTGCATTAGGGCAATAATTATGGAATGTTCCATAATTACAACACGAAACAATTGAATTTCTGAATATTTTAACTTTTTTTGTATCAATTATGCAGAGGTCATAATGATGGCATGCAGTTGAGTATTGAGTATCTAATAACTTTTTACATGACTTAATATTTGTTGTTTCTGACATGGACATGTAATCTAACAAGAATAATAACCCAACTTATTGATAAAGAAACATCGCGCCACCTCTGACTAAAGGTCAGATCAAAGTCAAAAGAAATATAATTATAATTTAAAACTTACCATGTTTATGATTTGTTTTTATTTTAACAGCTTATTTTATTTGAAGAGAAGCGGCTGTTTTTGCCTTTTTAACGTGAACCGGCAGAACCTTCTACAAGATATCTACTGTGCCGCTGTGCCGAATCCCGCGCTACGCTACGTGAATATTGCGACTTTACTTTGCAGTCGTGTTAACTGGCCAAGCCGGAATAGGTTTTTTTGACAGAACAGCTGACAGTTGACAGCCGGCAAATTCATCGAAACCTGAATTAAAATTGAAAATTGATACTTATTGCAATGGAACAAAGTTTAAATTAATAGAATATCAAAATTTTGTGAATAATAATTTCTGAGCGTTTTATTTTCAGCTTCTGTCGCAGCAAATGTAGGAAATAAAATTGAAAAATATCTTTTAGAATTGTCTCAAATGTAAACTTAAAAGAAAGAAAAGAAAAAGAAAGAATTGTATTCAACAATGCAGTTGTTTTCTATTTACTGCCATGCTTATATTAAAAAGACAGGCATTTCGTGATAAAAAATAGAGCATTTTATTCATCTGAATTCGTGTAACAATATTTAAAATTCTCTCTTATATTCCTGTCCGCCAATAAATCTCCAGGAGATTATGTTTACTGTTTAGACTTAATGTAGGTGGTGCTTTAATATTGCACTATTATTAACACTCTGAAGAGTAAGATTAACTCTCTAAAGAATGTTGTGAATTTATGTAATTACTTTTGTATTGCAATCTAGTGTTCGAATTTTTTTATTAAATGCGTGAAATGTTACTTTTAACTTAACATATCCTATGAAAAAATATCAGTATTTTTTTTGTAAAACGTGTTCTTAATTTTTAAACGACCATGTATTTTTTCTTATAGCATCACTGAGGCAAACCCTAGAACGAAGTGACATAACTTGACATAACCTCAAAGTTCTTTTAGAGGTAGTTCTCGGTGGTTTCGTACTAATTTCAAGATTCTCCCTGACATAATAGGGCAGATCTACTCACTTTATTAATGTTTTAAAGATATAAATCAACATAATGTCGTCACTTCTGCGATCCACAAAGTTTGTGCGATACTTCACTGGTGCGGCTCGAACGCTTATACTAAACTCGGCCAAGACCGCTGAAGCCAGTTCTTTAATTAATCCAAAAGCTTTAAGTGCCGCTAATAAGTAAGTAAATAAATATCGACTTCCATTTTAACCAGTTTCAACTATTTATTTTAAGTCAGAATTATAGTTTTTTTTTTCACACTAATGTTATTCATACCAACTTAAACTTTTTATGAGAACTGTAAATATTACAGACACACTTAAAAAAAAATACCTATCCAAAACCCATCAAGAATCTGATATCCCACATGTCTGTTATCAACTGATAACAATACCAAATCTCATACCTAGCACATACAAAAAAAAACTATTATAACATAAAACTTTAATGAAATTATGTATAACTAGTATTGATGTAAATGTCTATTTACAGTGTTTTACTAAGAGACTATGCTACAAAGAAAAAGGAAAGCTTGGAACCATTATTACAAAAGTTAGACTCAGAAGTACGGAGATTTGGAAGGATCACTAAGAAAGATATTGACGAAGTGTTTGATGAAATCAGATCAAGAAATGACATCACCAGCTCACAATCTCTACTGGTCATCAGGTGTTGCGGTAAGATATTTATATATTACTTTGCTACACTCAGAAAGAAAATGGATTAATAAATCAAACACATAAACCATTAATCTTATGTCACTATCCATTATGGAAAACTGTATTCTGTAAATGTTTTTGGTAATTTTTGAGTTTATCTCAGAATACATCATATTATCAGATATAGACTGTCTGAAAGGTCTGAAGACCTTTCTCCAGTAGTTATACAATAAATGTGTTACAAACAGAACATTAGAGTGGTCACCAATGCTTGGTTAATCTGAAAAGCTTGGTGACCGTTTTCTAGCAAAGCATTGGTATTTTTCACAATATACAATAATATACATACATATCTTCAATAGTGAAATGATATATCTTTAATATTTAAAGCAATGTTTCATTAGTAATTCAAAAACGTTTTTTTGTGGGTGTCTCATGCTTTTTATAGTAGTATAAAAAAACAGGGAAACAGACTAAATATTATATGGCTGAAATCATTGGGAGAGGCTAGTTTTAAAACATGTTTATTTCATTAGGTGAACTGGTACCAGAGGAACTACCCGAACAAAGAACACTGCTCGTGCAAAAGATATGGAGTGTCCTCACAGAACGCGGGATACCCATGGACATATCTCACTATAACGCCTTGTTGAGGGTCTACATTGAGAATGAGCACCCATTCTCACCAGCCAAGTTTCTTGAGGAGTTGGAGAGGAAGGGATTACAGCCCAACAGGTAAGAGATTATACGTATTTCTTGAAATAACTGAGCAGTCAATCAAAAAAACATGCGTAACAATCTAATTGTAGGTTTTTTTCTGATGATCAGCTAAATTCACTGGTGTAATTTTATTTATTACCATAAAGCATGACAAATTAATTATAGGTACTTATTTATAGCTTTTTGACCAATTTATTGTTAACACTAATGGGGATTTTTGTTTATTGTAATTCACTTCCAATGCTAACATATTGCTGTCATGTTTACCTACACTGAAGTAAATAAAACAAATTTTATCCAGGGTAACATACCAAAGACTGATGTGGCGGTACTGCCAAGAGGGCGACGTTGAAGGCGCCACGAAAGTATTAGAGAGAATGCGGGAACTGAGCATGCCTGTTTCCGAACCCGTGCTAAACGCGTTGGTAATGGGCCATGCTTTCCATGGGGATACAGAAGGTGCCAAAGCGGTACTAGAAACCATGGCTGGAGCAGGCCTCGAGCCTACAAACCGTACATACACGTTACTGGCGTGTGGGTACGGCAAGAAAGGAGATATTGATGGTGTGCAAGCCACCATCAAAACTGCTAATGATAAGGAAGCATTTTTAACCGACAAGGTAAGGTATTTTCTTTATGAAAAAGCGTCGATCGCGACTCCGATCGCGCGGCTCAGTTATCGAGATAAGGAGTCGCAATATCAAGTGGAGCACTAAAGTTGTAGATTTTTTGGCAGTCAATAGTTTAGCTGTCAATATTCAGCATAATATAAACCCCCACAACATACATTATAGCATCAATTTTGTCGATGCTTCAATTTAATGAATATTTATATTTTCTGATTTCCAACCTTTATAACCTTCTTCTTCATGATTATCCTTGTTTTATTAAATGAAAAATTATCTGCTTTAGGATATTTTGGAAGTCATTGAGCACCTTGCTGTTAGTGGGCATGGAGACAAAGTGGATGAACTGATCCCACACCTACAGAAGGGTATCGGCTACAACCAGGATGTGTGCAACCTCATCTTGAGACTGCTCAACAAAGGACAAGAAGAAACTGCTAAGAAAATCATGAAGACTATGCCTAAATCAACAAATGTTGAAGATACATTATTCAAGGGAGCATTCTTTGTTAAACAGTTGTTGAGAATCAATAAATCAGCTGATGATATCATTAAAACTTGCAGGGAATTGATAAACGAGAATCTGGTACCCAATGCTTTCTTCATTGCTACTGAGGGAGCATTACAACAAGGCCATACTGAATTGGCCCTAAAGTTATTCCAGGAGTTAAAGAATGAGGGCCTAGAAATCAGACCTCATTACTATTGGCCTTTACTAGCTCAAAAAGGAAAGGAAAATGACGAAGAGGGTCTAATTCAGATCCTGAGAAATATGGTCGGCAATGGCATAGCAGCCACAGGAGAGGCTCTGAGAGACTACGTCATTCCTTACTTAATTAAAAAGGAT
Organism: Autographa gamma; assembly: GCA_905146925.1. Classification (NCBI taxonomy): domain Eukaryota; kingdom Metazoa; phylum Arthropoda; class Insecta; order Lepidoptera; family Noctuidae; genus Autographa; species Autographa gamma. The sequence goes on along the minus strand of LR989856.1, from coordinate 9,262,976 downwards.
ACGCCACAAAATGTCATACTGAAACTGCAAATTGCAAACATACCTGCTATTCATTGTGCAAGGAATATTATGGTTGAACTACTAGATGCAGGAAACATAAAAAGCGCGGCTGAAATTGCCCTGCAATATCGTCCGAGAGGCAACTACAGTTTGGTGGCTAGACCACTAATCAATGCTTTGACCAAGACCAAGGATGTCAATTCTTTCGTGTCAATAATCCACGTTATCGTTAGTAGACCGCCGGGCCCAGCCCAGACTGAGGAAGATGCCGCCAACGATGACGTCGCCAGTGAAGACGCCAACGCTATCCAAGAAATCAGCCGCATTTTACTATCGTCAATCAAAAACTTGGGGAAACCAGACTTAGTTGAAAGTCTGTTGCAAGGTATTTATTCCAAGGGCTTGAGGATAACAACGGACACAGCTGAATCCATTCAACAGTTCCTTGGCGAAAACATGACTTCGAAACATTCCGAGTTGTTATCAAAATTGACGACCACCGATATGGATATGGTTCCCTTAGAAGCTTCGCGCAAAACGAATGGAGTCCGCACCACAGCTCAGATTGAAAGTCTATACAAGAGCTTAAAAGCTAAGGGTGGCACCAACCTATCTCGTATCCAAAAACAACTGCTTGTTGCTTACATAAAAGACAACAATGTTCCCAAAGTCAACAGTTTCTTGGAAGAATTGAAGTCATCGAACTTTGAACTAACTACTGCAACATTAGCGCAGCTATTTGAGTTTTACTGCGAAAACGGTGAAATTGAGCGAGCTGAACGTTGCAAGGCGGAACTTACGGAGAAGAGTCCCCAGTTTGAATTAAACAAATACAAACTTGTTGTGATGGCCTTTGCTTTAGTTAAGGCTAAAAGGTTTGACGAAGCCATTGAATACTTGAAGCAAAACAAACAGGTTGAAGAAAACACAGGCTTTATGATCAACTCAAAATGTTGGCAAATTTTGAACCACTTGGCTGAAGAGAAAAACGATGTGCAGGTATTATAATATTACTTTTATATTATTGTAACAGGAACGAAACATTATCGTTATGAACCTAGATCTCTGATTCGATTATAAAGCACTGTAGCCTTACGTTTGACAAAAATATAAAATACATTTACACTATAACTTCATACACAATAATATGAGCCAAGCTCTTAATGAATTTATCTTAATAAATAATGGAACACTTTCAGGTAAAAGAAATGACGAACACTCTCATAGCAAACAACTACATCCAGGCTTCAAATGTGATACTAGGACCTTCAATCAAAGTTCATCTGCTGAAGGATGATATAGAAAGTGCCCTGAGTGAGTTTGAAAACTGCTGCAAGCAATACAGAAGTACTCCTTGGAAAGGCGAGCTGATGAAAGCTCTGATCTTGAAAGAGGATGCTACCAAACTGCAGTGGTTGGCTGACCTTAGTACACAGGTAATATCGTTTTACTCAACTTTTATTTATGAGACCTATCTTAAACTTAATAGAAAAAAAAAAAAAAATACAATTCTTGTGATACCTTATTGCAATTACAGCACCCTCAATTTAGTTTATTTTCGACAGTTCAAAGTCTATACAAATATTTTCTTTGTGCACATACCAATTCTAAGGAGTTTTTGCACTGAATTATAACTTTTATGATTACAGGTGCATGGTGAAGTGAACATCCTCCACGACTTAGTTCTTGCATTCATTGAGTGCGGACGCTTGCGCCAGGCGCGTCGTATTCTAGAGACTCCCGGACTGCAGACCCGCCATCGCCGCTTAGATGACGCCTGCCAGAGATATGTTGAGGTACACTACAATAAGATAATGATTAGAATGTTGTAAGTAAATGACATCAAGTTTTGACCAAAGATTTTTATCTTTTTATTATTTCACAGGAAGGAAAATCAGAATACCTGGAAGGTCTCCTAGAAGCTACAAAGGAGTTGTCGCACATCGACCGATCCAACATCTTCTACCATCTTCTGCAAACGTACTGCAAAGCTGATGAAACAGACAAGGCTCTCGGTTTATGGACTCTCTTACAAGAGGAGGGTGAAGTACCCAGCCAACAATTCCTTCAACACCTCGGCAAGCATCTGAAATCCAAAAATAGAGAAGTGCCTTTCGTTATCCCAGAGGAAACCGTTGCTAAACCAGAAAAACAAACCAACATCGTTGAGAAGATAGTTGACCGAAAATTGCCTACGAAACCCACGAAGAACGACATTTCAGTGAACATTGAAAAAATGGTTAAAGACGGACTATTATCCCAAGCAATGGATGTGACCATCAAGTCAATTGAACACGGAGTAATACCTAAATCAACAGTAGTTAAGTTTTTACTGAAGTCCTTGGCTGAGGCTGGTAATGTAGAGAAGATACAACAATTAGGTAACTACATAAACGAATCGATAAGACGCCGCGTAACTTACGATGACAAGTTAACTTTAGCGATATTCACAAGAGGCGCTGGTAATAATCATATTGAGAACTTACTGCAGTCTGTACAAACAGCTAAGACGGAAGAAGACTTGGATGCGGCATTGAGGAAGTTCCCAAGGAGTAGCGCCCTTGAAGCTGCCATTCAGGATCAGGACCTTATCGCTAAATGTAAGTAGTATTTTTTTATGTATAGGTTACATTGTAGATTAAAAATGATATCATGTTTCTTTCCATCCAGATATTTATTAATTTTTATTTATCTTGTCAGATTTTTTAGATTTCGTAGCAAAATACAGTTCTTATATTATGATTACAGGTAACACAATCGTCGATATTGCTGCAGAACAAGGAAAATTCTTGCCAGCAAATCTTTTGTGGATGGAATTTCTTTTAACTGGTAAAGACCAGGAGGCCGAAAAACTCTGGAATAAGTGGCTGAACAAATCAACCGTTGTCGTTTTCAGGAGATTATTGCAGGAAAGTCATACAAGAAAACAGCCAGAGATAATTGAGAAACTAATCAACGTTCTTAAAACGAACAAGACAATATCGCCTGCATCTATAGGCAATGCTTATTCGCGCCTCATCAACTTTTATCTTTCGGAGAATAAACCTCAGGAAGCTGAAAATACGTTGTCTACTGCATTGAAATCGGGCCTGCAGACAGAACACTTAAACAAAACCACATTATTAAGACTTAAGGCTGTAGTAGAAGAAACTAGTGGAGTGTTTAAGTACTCTGTCTAATTTTAAATAGTTATAAGTCGCTTTGTTTATTGCATTTCAATATCAGCATCCATATAATATTACAACTTACGTGTAATATATTGTACAATATTATTTTATTTGTTGTTAATAAAACATTTTATGTATTATGTTATCTTCAAATTATGTTTTATTACTGCTAAGCTTCACAATTCTTGTTCAATATCAGGGATGTTTGTTTAACAAAAATATAATTTTTAACTGATTATTGATTTGCATTGTCTAATTCATCTATTCTGTAGTAGTAATTTTAGTTATTAATAAATTATTAGTTAATAATGTTATTGTTTTTATTTAAAACTACCTTCTAGATAGGATATTCCCTACTATAAGATTAGATGCAACGGCAGTACAAAGGCCGGTAAATGACATGATTTTATGAGGGAACAGATCAAGTTGTTTTGTTCACAGTACCATTTTATTTTAAGGTTTATTAGGTGTTTAGATGATGTGAAACAGCTTGTCAAATTAAACCTAATTGCTGCCGGACCGAAAGAACTGAAAGATTAGAAATGAAACTTATTATATCTTAAAACTAAAAATATATAGAACTAAATATATATAATATTATTAGATAATATGTTAACACCTTTCGTTACTCCATGTTTGTCAACAGGTAAGTCTTTAACGTTTTACAAAAAACTTTTTATTTTTAATATTTCTTATATTGTTTTTAATATTTCCTATATTGATTATTATATATATTAGGTAGGTACGGCACCAAATCAACAAAAATTTTAAAATAAAGGAATGGATTCATTAATAAAAATATTTTCAAAAAAAGCTCATTGTGTCTATTAAAATTTATTTATGAACGCAGACATATCACTAGGAAATAGCGTCTTTTGTTGTTTGGAACTTTGGAGTTTGGAAACAAATTTTCTAGTCTATGGTTTCTGAACTTGATTTTGGCGGGAATATAAGCGTTCGAGCGGACATCTTTTGCAATATTTTATATATTGTTCCGCGCACTTGATTATTGCATGTACTTCAAGACGTGGATTTAAATTATTTTGAGATAATAAGTTTTTATATCATAATGTTTTATCCTGTAGAGTCATTAAAAAGAGGAGGGCGCTTTTATTTGTGTTGGGTAGCGGATTCGTGGCCTCTACGTTTTGCTCATATTACGCATCAACAGCTTTGGTCACAAGATATTCGAAGAATATGGTAAGCATTTACAATTATATACTTTAGTAGCCACTATTTACCATTTAATGTAATATTATGAATTTTTGTTGTGTTATAGTGACGATTTATTGGAAGTTATAAAGAATGAGTCTGGTCGTCCCGCCAAAAGATTTTCTCTTCGTCTGAGCTCTCAATTACTTCGAGGTGTCGCCAGACTTCATTATGCTAAAGCTTCGAATTTACAAGGTAAGCCTACAGTGTACCTACCTAAGAATTAAAAAACTAGCTCACGGTAACTTTTTGCTTACTTTATCAATGTTTCTTTTCAGAGGAACTATGCATGATCAACGCAACTGTAATGAAACAAACTAACAAAAAGTAAGATATCTTTAAAAGTTAATCTTTAATTATAAATAGGTCAAACCCTAGGTACCTAACTAGTTAAGCACCATTGTTAATATTGTTTAATTATAAAATAACAAATAATTTAGTTATTTTAGAGTTAAAAATATATCTTTCAATTAAAATTACTTGACTGGTTTTAGATGGCATATCCACAAGGTAGTGAAAAGAGTAAGGCACACAGCACAGGTCCAACAGCTAGATATTCAAAGAATTGAAGAAGAGAGACTTGAAGAAATGATACAGGTTTTATATAAAGACTATGACTATTTATTATATATTTATTTATACGAGAATTAATTTATAATGTCTTAATTGATTGATATTTCATACTTATCTACTTAATTCTTGCCTTTTCCTAATAAAAATTTAAAGTTAAATAAATAAACAATTACTTACTCTTTATTACCTTCAGTGGAATAGCTTTCAATTGTTTTATTGTATTATTTGTTTACAGAGAAGTGGCAATGTTGTCTCTAACATTGAAGATATAACACTCAAAGAAGCTACTATTCCTAATGTACTTTTGCCACCAAATGTAAGTGTTTTAGCTTTTTTGTAATTTTAAGAGCTGTTACTAGTTATTATCAACTTGGGATATCTACAGCATTTCACTTCAAACTTAAAACTCTAGTACCTAAGATAAAAAAGTTCCTATTAATTATGCACATTAAATTAATTTGCAGTGTTATGGCTCTATTTATGTTTACAGGCAATTATAGCTAAAGTTGTTGGTCTTATTATCATTAAAACTTTATCTTGATATAATACCAACAATATTGGCTATAAATTAACAGGTCTTGGTATGCCTGTTATTTTTTTAGATAGAGGAAATAGTGGGTAGGTATGCTGGTATAAGTGAAGGCTACCTACTGCTGCCTACCTAGGCTAAAGTACTTAATTTTGAAAAAAAGTCATAGCATGATTTAGAAAGACAACAGTAAATAAGAATACTTACTACTTCCTATAAAAATACAACTCAGGATGGTTTCGGCGAAGAACACCCAGACCAAGCTCTACATTTACTACAAGACCGCACGTTAGAGATGATGCTGGTGCAGCCGGAAGTATCGAGCGCGCACAGCGGGCTGGCCGCCGCGCTCGACGTCACGGCCTTCGACAAGACCAACGAACGATCCCTTGGACAGGAACTGCAGATGGAACGAATCGAGGAACATGACGTCACGTTGTTCAGAAAATGTACTGTGACGGAATTTACTACAATTTTTTTTACTTATGTTCCTGAAGGTCCTTTTACATTGAAAAGCGGACTCATGGTAAAGTTCAGTTTAATTGGACTTCCGGATTCCATTCTAGAAACGAACTAAAACTTATTACGCATCATATAAGTACCTAATATGAACAGATGAAATATAAATAATGCAACTACAGTTTTCTCTACATATTTATTTTATTTAATAATTTATGTACACACACAATAGATTATAGAAAGAAGATATTAGATTATTACAGATGATGTACAAAGGTACTGCTTATTTCTAAAGAAATTTATGCCCGCAGACCCGCGAAAGGAGATGTCGTCAATATTGGCAGTCAGTGTGCGATTCAATTTATAAAAACTACAAATTATAAACATACATATATAAATACACAAATACTACATACATATTTTAAATTTGTATAAAATATATTTATTTTCCACAGCTAATTAATATCCTTTTCCCAGTTGCCGAAACCCTAGTATTTAACTGTTCTAACGAGATGATTTTTTACAAAAGACAATTTTAATGTGTTATATTGTTGAATTTAATTAAATAAGAACCTAGTTGATAGACGAGTGTTCGTTATTTTTACGTAATCTTTGTCTTTATTTTAGCTACCGGAGAAGAACTGGTTGCGGAATTTGAAAAAGGTTAGAATAATGTTTTCGCTAGTAACTGTTAAATATATCACTGGTTTTGTTTTTACGTCTCTCCATAACAAACTATACTATGCCTCTCATTATTGGCGATAATCATCGATCAAGTATTGTTGTTAATCTTACAACTCAGTCGTAGTCTTTTTATACTTCCATTAAGTAATTGTAGAGTTTATCACTAAACCACATACCTTTTTCCACTTTCACCATAACCATACCTATGTCAAACTCATCCTTATGATCCATCCACATCTCACTTCCTTGAATCTACAAATATAGTGTTCCCGCAGACAATCCTGAAATACCTGAAATCCCGCCTCCTGAATTGCCCGTTCCTCAGCCAGATAAGTTAGTGTTTTTATATTGACACAAGTGAGGACTGTAGAATAGGTATATAGGTACTTAGTTATGTGCTTTAAGTATCAACCGACTTCAAAAAGAGAAGGTTCTCAATACGTAATTTTTATTTCTCGTCACATCCATTTTCAATGTCAGAGTCTGAAATTACAATATAAAAATATTTGTCATACGTTATACCTAGATAGGTATTTAATTAAATGCACTGATACGTTGTTTATATCGACTTGACCTTTTACATAGTAAGTAAACCAAAATCCATTAGATTTTGTAGTTTTACCCGCCTCTAACTACATCTCGTGATTCAATATTTCAAATTAATGTAGAGCGTTAGAAGAGCCGGTTCCGGAGCCGCCCAGTAATGTCGCAGTTGCGGAGACCTCGAAGCAACAGGAACCAGAGATTGACATCGAGTTGGAAGTAGGTAGCTTAGTAATACATTAGTATCTACTGGACTATAATTACTATGACTAGGTAGGTAAGTTGCAAAAGAATAGAGTTTTTATAAAAAGGTATCAAAATATATGTTTTGAATAGGTAGGTAGGTACTGCCGAAGCTCAAACTTGTGTGCCGGTCGTTTGTAATGGGGGAACACTGGGAAACTATTGTTTTTCTTAATAGATCCTCTTAAAATATATTTTTACTAATTACCTGCACTCTACTACTATGTCATTGTAAAATGTAAGAATGTAAACTGTGTATAGTGCTGAATTATGAATATCACGATACAGGAACTGGAGGAAGTTGCACCTCAAGCGAAAAGACGCAGATTCGGGAACAAATTAATCATTGATAAGAAGATTAAGATCAGCACAAACCAGTTCCGAGCTAGGATTGAAAACCCTTTAGTGGAATTGCGATGCGAGGTAATACTGATTTTTCGGTTAAGATTTTTTCCGATGTTTTCTATCATATTGTTAAGTAGGTACCTACTACTCTTTATTTTTCCACCCAAAGTCCTTTTTTACGGCCAACAAGTTATTGTATCGACACCATGGTTATCTGTCACATTAGTGGTACCTGACTTTTATTGATAGCCTTTTTTTTCAAACTAGTAAAGAATATTTTCCGTTATATTAACCAGTGCTCCATTGGCTTCTTTAAAATATGACCTTAGCATTACCCACATCATTTGCATAAAACAGAGCCTTAAGACTACCCGCATTTTCCAACAGGACAGCTCGGACGATATCATCTTTATTCATGTGTCTCCTGAGACGTACTTCCGACGACCATGCCACGGAGGAGAAAGAATTATAACTAACGTAGGTTTCGACATAACGCGGATGTTTGGCAGAAATCTCGGTGTTGTGAGTGCACCTACTCGAATGGATAGGGAAATGGAGGTCAGTAGTGCAATAGATTTGTTTATTATTATTTAGTTTTTATAGCTATCGTTATACAATTTTGCGTAATGCTTCAAAAGGGTAGACCAATTATGCTGCATTTAACTTAACATTGCTCCAGTTTGTGTAGTGATGAAAATTACAACTTCTGTTCCTTCTTGGCTATTTTCGTAGTTACCACGAGAAGCAGGTCTACAAAAATCCACTCGGACATTTACTAGATCGATGCTTGAAAGGATAGAAGAAGAACAAGAAGCGCCTATTGCACAAGAGAGGCTTGAGGTTGAGTTGGAGCCACCAAGAGTGTCTGAAACTAATGTCACCGCAGAGTTGCAAAACATATTTGAACCAGGACGAGTGAGCGCCGAAAATCAAATAGATTTGGACATAGCAGAAATGCTGACTCAGAAAGTTGAAACCCTGTCTCAAGCTCGCAAACGGACAGCGGAACAAGAAACTCTTGAAAGTGTAAGTTATTTTAGGAACCTTAACTTTATCAATGCTTGGCCAAATTTGATGATTTGTGTAACTAATAATTATTTTTGTTCTCCAGCCCAAGAGGCAACGCTCAATTGGGTATGTGTCGTTCCGAAAAAGTCAGATGGCTAAAGAAAAGTCTCTTTACATCACAGGTAGTTTCATTATTAAAAATCACCTATTTATTAGATATTTTTATGATTTTCTTACATTTTTTACCTGTTTTTGTAGATGTAGAGGCAGATAAGGAAAATATACCAGACAACATACCACCACAAGCCCAAGACGCAGAGATAATGTTGTCTTCTAAGCTGCAAGAGGCTGGTCTTGCTGACGTTGCGCCCCAACCAATGATTACTGAAGTGTCACACTCGCAAGCTCAGCGACCAACGACTGTGTCACATAGGAAGTCCCAAAGGACGGGGAGCGAGAGTTCCGAAACGCCTTTAGGGAGTCTCGATAGAACGAAAGTTTCACTCGGCGACTCTGAACAGACAACCGATTCTAGGAGGTTTATACGGTATGTACCTACTGTGTATTCCATTCATCTAAATTCCTATAACTTTTTGTGTACTAATAAATTGGGTAAGAAAAATATAGTATTTGTAAACAAAATGACAAATTGATGTACTTTAAATTTGTTTTAGTGATCAATGGGGCACCGAAGGAACTATGATAAAGATCCTGAAGCATATCAAAGCCAATCTGCAGCCGGTCACAGTGAGAAGTCTTCTTGCTAAAGGACCAGTTCTATCGGGATACAAATGTGTAATAGCCGCACGATGCTTTACATCAATGCTCAGTAAGAATTAATTACCTTTAGCTAACAAAAATTCTCACTTACTTCCATATATAGTGATGGTTATATTATGATTTATGAGTGTCTGTTTGTTTTCAGAACTAAAACAACATGGCTTTATCAATATTACTAAAGACCCGGAAACACTAGAAATAATAGATGTCAGTTTGGGACCGAAGTTGACGAGCTCCAATGAATAATATCAAATGTGAATTTCTCACGCATTACATTTTTATTTCATAATACTTTTGTAGCATTAAGTCCATGTTCTTTGTATGTATTTTCTTTGTGGGGTTAATAAACTTAAATAACAAATAGGGTGTTTTAAAATGAAAAAAAAAAAAAAACCATTTTGATATGAACAATTTTATTTACGATCTGTATATAATGATATGATTTCTGTACACTTTACATAATAAGTCATCAACTAGATTCAAGCTAACTAGATAGATTTATGAGTATCTTAATAATAGGTAGGTAATGGCTTAATAATTTACAAATTCTAATAGTATATCGAATGCTGTACAATTAACAGTCGACGTAAATAGCTAATCTTGACATTTATTCTTATAATTACATAAAATACAGCCATTTACATTATTGAATTGGTATATTATTAGTATTAAATTTTAAGACTTAATATTATAGTATTTTTACACATTATTCTTAAAACTGAGAAGGAAATAACTAAATTACGGTCATTCATATGGAGGTCCCTACCTTGGTAAAGCATTTCTAATTGTTATTTATACAAAATCAGTCTCCTACTATTTGTTAAAACCGCCGTATGAAATGTACACTAGTAAAATGAACTAACATCAATCTTAACTCAAAGGCAGTCACGCGTTGTCTCATTAGGACGTACACCACTGGACGATTGGAATATGTTTAACAACAATATGTATAGAACCGCAACACACGTTAACTAAGCACTATATTTTATTGATTCTGATTTTATCGAATACATCAGAAACAACTTCAAGCACACTTCAGTGTTTCACAGCCTTGCTAACAGTCGTTCCAAGCTCTCACTCAATTTTATTTTAAATAATTACAGTCTGTCCTCAAAGGTTTAGGAATGACAATACTTAAAGATAATGTAGCTACCATTAATTGTAAACTTTCTCATTTTATCTAATACTTTTGACATGGATCAAATAAGATTAATACATTTTTATAAAATCAACCCATAATGAATAAGAATGAGTTAAATAGATTTTAACTATGATTTCTTGAAATAAAACATTAGCTAATCCGAAAAAGTCGAAGAAGAATATAAATTATATAGGTATTAATAGTAGGTACAGTAAAATTAATTCTAATTTCATATCATGCATAACACTTAGACACTAGAATCAAAACGGGTTTTTATAAAATTAAAAATGTCTCATTCACTCATCGAGGCCATGTAATACAAACAAAGGATTGCAAAAATGGTAGTTAACATTAAAAACGGTGACATATCACAGATCACTCGAGACATTATATAGTATTCTTGGAAAAGTGGAATGATACTCAAAAGAGAAATTACAACCACACGGAATAATAAGCGCAGTGCGGGTCGGCGGGCCGGGCGAGCCGCCGTCGCGCGGGAGTGTACTCACGGCGCCAGCGAGTCGCTGTCGTACTCCTTCGGCTCGGCGTCGTCGTCGGACGGCGCGCCTTCGCCGTAGTGCATGCTCTCAAAGTACTGCTGTGGCTTACCGTTCCACAGCGAGTCGGACGCGGCGTCACGAGACGCGTGGGAGGCGTGCGAGGCGAGCGAGCGCAGCTTGGCGTCCACGGAGTCCGCGTTCTCGTAGAGGATGGAGCGCGACAGTTCGAGCGCGAGATTGTGCGGCGGCGGGTAGTGGTCGGGCGGCAGCGGGCGCGCGCGCGGCCACAGCGGCGGCAGGCGCGAGGCGCGCGCCACGTACTCGGCCGCCAGCGCCGCCACGCCCGCCGCGCCCCCCGCCGCCGCGCCCCCCGCGCCCACCGCGCCCCCCGCCCGCCAGCGAGCCTCATCGTCCGCGCTCTGTCGAAAGGGCCAACCCTTGTTACCTACACCGGACGCTCGTTAAACGTCGCGGTGCCTCTCCCTGGCGGCGAGCTGACCTTTAATGAGTGTCCGAGTCCGCGAAGTGCCCGCGATTCTCCGCTAGCGATCCTCGAACGATCAAACTTACGACTGTGATTGCAGACCGATTAAATACATAATCTTGGTGTTTACAAACATTTTCAAACTTGTTAAGGTGTTAATAAGTCTATTGTCAATTAGCCAAGTTTTGGTACGTGTGAGGATAACTAGGGACGACTCTTCGTGTTTCGAAGAAGGATTAATACTGTATTTTTCGTGTAAACATATCTACTACTACGACTCGACCGTGTCATTTCAACATAAACTACCAAGTCATATATTTTATTAGAATGAACACCTGTGCATAATTTAGGTACTCTATTAGTTATTAAACCAATTACCAGTGTAAAGGCCACGTGAGAGCGGTATTCGTTTAGTGATTAGCCAATTATTTTGTGCCATTATGCCACTATGTCAATTCAAACATACAAATAAAAATACAAAAATATAAATAAAAGAACACAAATCTAACATACAATGTGTTGTATAGTGTGTAGTTGCAAAAGTAATGATACAATTCATAAAAATGTATATTTATCTTGCACTTACCATATACCACAGTCTTCATTAGTGTCCAGAAGAAATCACAAAAAATGTTAAGATGTGCACTGACTTATTAACACTCGAAAATGTTTATGTTTAAGATGATATTTAGTTATAATTATAGTATGATTTTGTTGGTATGTAAAATCCCACGCCATTTAAAGAAGACGTACGTGGAACTGCGAGCTTACGAAAAGGTAAATCTCGCGGGTTCTAAGTACGACAACTTTTACAAAACAAATGTGTCAATTGATATTAACATGAGTATGTGGGCTAGTGATGTAAAAATCAATCCGATTATTCATTCAACTTGTCATTTTTGTTGCAAACCTCATCTATGATTGGGTATTCGTTTCGGAAAGATGTTCACGTCACCGAAACCGTCGCTATAGTTAGTGACGAGGACACACAATCGTTAGCACATGCTCGCCTACACTACGGACCGACTCGCTCTAAGATAAACTAAATCAAACCAGAATCGGGGGGAACCCCGGCGTCAAAATAACCGAAGCGAAACGAAACGACGGGGAAACAAAACTTACGATCGACATAATGGCATGCGAGACGCGGCCCGTCACGATATACTAAGAGGACGTGGGTCCGGCGCGCGCGGGCACTCACACGCTGGTTATGAGCCGGAATCTTTAGAAAAGAACCACGCGTTCCAGAAGGGGCGCTGGCGCACCTTGGGGTCGGGCGCGGGCGTGCTGCGCCGCACGGGCACGCCGGACTTGGGCTCGCGCTCCTTGCGCGACGCCGCCGAGCGCGCCGACGCCGCCGAGCGCGCCGAGTGCGCGGACGCCGGGCGCGCGGGGGGCGCGGGGGGCGCCGGCCGCGCCGTGTGCAGCGGGATGCGCGACGGCCGGCGCCGCGGCGTGTCGGCCAGGCGCGAGTCCGGCTCGCCCGAGTCCGGCATGTGCAGCGGCTCCATGTCGCGCATGCTGCTGTGCGACGCGTCGCGCGCCGGGCTGCGCCGCTTGCCCTCCAGCTGACGCACGAGAGCGCGCGCGCCTTCCAGCTCGATGCTCTTCTCCTCTAGCTGTTGAAATAAAGCATATGTACTCAGAAACGTATTACCTACTTACAGTAATCATATTTTCATTAGACTAAATATTTTTGTACCTTTTGCTAAAGAACCACGAGAGCGCACGGACGGAAGGCGTGACAGGGAATTTGTTTATAGTCATATTATGTATCAGAAGTTTGAAGTAGGTAAATGGTTTAATGGTTAGAATAATGAACTTACTCTAAATTTGAGGTCTTCATTGTGGTCTCGCGCGCGCTCCAGTCTCTCTATAAGCAGCGTGCGCTGTGCAGCCGCGCGTCTCAGGCGTTCACTCAATACCTGTAATTGAGATCAAACTTGATTAGTAACATGGAAAATAGAAGCTAAAACACATATTTAGTACTTTTAAAACAGTAATGTAAACACAAATTGCAGTGACATAATTTGAGCACAGTCAACAATTAATTTTCGTCAGGAGATTTAACACGACACCAACACGGATTAATTATGAAATTCGTGTAAGGAGCTTAAATGTGGTTTTTAAATAGGTGTGAATACATAAATCAAGCGTAATAATACATAAGTAAGCGTATTTAATATTTCTAAGCACATGTTATTAACATCATGTTTTAAATCTTAGTACCTATTACATAAGTTGGTTAGTATGGTCTGAAGTCTGGAGTGTTGGTTAGTGTTAAGAAGTAGCTCAGAAATTATGTCGCCGGGGTGTAACGAGAACCCATCCCGTAGACATAATTCCCGTGCTACCTCCTACGATAGACGTCAGCGGTAGTCGTTGTTAGCTAGAAACACCAGACTATAATAAAAGGGCAGATTAGTTAGTAAAATGATATTTTTTGGTTAAAAGTATAAACAGAACGACCACTTTTGGAATATACATAAGTACTTAATATATTAATTACGTTAGATGTATAATAGACATAGTTTTTTAGTACTGTATTTAAAAAAACTGGTGTGAGCTATTCAGTAAGGTATACATTAGAGTACTTATTCTTATTTATTTTTCAAATTAGAAATATTATTAGTAAAGAGCTTAGAAGCTTACATATCATAACAGTTTTAAAATAGATTAATAAGTAATACAAGTTAGCCAGAAAACAAGGAAAAGTGAATGAAGAACAATTAGAGTTAATAAATATAGATATTTATTTATTTTATTTATTTATTTAAGAGTCCCCAACAAGGGATACACACAATACATAATATCGCTAAACATCGGTACTAAGAATGTGTACTCCCTCAATTAGAGGAGACCACAACATGCACAATAATTTATAACTTAATAACTTTATGACTATTTAATAATCCTTATTTTGTCTAAGTATATTTTATTTACAATGAAAGTAATTGTACTTTCATTGTAAATAAAATATAATTATGTATTGACATATGTACATAGAAATATGCAATAGATGTGTTGATTTATTGTTACATAGAAACTATTGACATTTAGTATTCACGTCTTAGCGACGCAGAGATTTACATGACTTTAGATCACGAGTAGTTTGCGAATATTACAATGTAATACTCAATCACGACATCTTTAAATGGCTTTCAAGAAACAAAGAACAACATACTATAATGATTTATCTTCTACGTAACAAGTCAGATAATATAATAATCCAGCCTATAAACGTCCCACTGCTGGGCACAGGCCTCTTCCCATATAGAGAAGGCACGAGCATTGGTCACCACGCTTGCTCTCTGCGGATTGGCGATTTCAGATCCCAAATTTTGGGAATCCAGGTTTCCTCACGATGTTCTCCTTCACCGTTTGTCAGAAGTCAAGTCAGATAATGTGCCTTTAAGAGTTAAGTAAGTGCGTTATTAGTTGGTTAGGGAAAATTAGACACGGTTTGTTTAATAAACCTGCTTTTAATACCGTACTTAATGACAGTAATTGCCGCGGTTATAAGGGCAGCCTAAAAAGCTAAATACATATTTTTAATGTTTCACAGCGACTAATCTTAATATGCAAAGCAAGATAATTTGTTTGAAAATTTACATGAATACTTCGTAGTTGTATCTCTTTTTTAATACTCGTACAGATTTAAGGCATAGTAAAAACTGTTCTTAATGATATTGAGATCCGTAATTAACATATTTGAAATCATTTAGTAAAAACACAAATCTAATACTCTACACATAGGATAAATCAATAAGTCAACTAAATACTAAAACTAAGTTAGTTTCATGGAATTCGATTTGGCAGATTTTCCCGAAGATCCCAAATATTCACAGTGCGTCGGTTAGTATAAAGAAATAACTCAGAAATTATGTCGCCGGGGTGTAAGGAAAACCCATCCCGTAGACATAATTCCATAGTCATCTCTTAATTAAATCGATGAAATGATGTTAGCTAGACGAGTAAATACATAGAAATAATATTAGTATAGGTGAAGTATTAGTATTGATATATCTATTATATTATGTAACAATATCGTGCTGTTATAATAGATTGTGTTATTTTACATTTATCTACATGTAAAAGCATAAATATAATATTAGTACAAACATAAGACAAGCATTGAAAGCTGTACCTGAGCGTGGTATGATATAATTAGAAGTGTTTTTTGTTTGACAGTGAAGTAACGCAAACAAATAAACTATACAACAAAAGTATTATTCGCAAGTCGATCAATCAAAATCAGCCTAAAGCAATCTACTAGTCGCTTTTGACGGAGATATTAATTGTAGGCTTTAAATTGTATTTTTTTAAGGTGATATTAAATTATCAAGGTGCGCCATAAAGAAATAGCAAATCATAAAAAGGAAGTAAGGCAGTCACCGGTGCAATTGCTATCAATCATTGAGAATAGGCCAAGGATTATGACGCATGCGTTGTTATAATAACGTATGGTATTGTTTAATGTATTTTGCGATAGGCTTCGTATGTTAATGCAAACGAAAATGCGCAGGTAAATTAGTTGCGGAGACGTAATAACATTATGACGTGATTACTACACACATAGAAGCTCCACTACACAAATATACATAAACCAAAAAGGTATTGGTTTAATGGCGGTGCCGGATCGCGGCCACACTCCATTTGCTTCACAGATCTGCGTAACTCTGCCGAAATGTCCAAGTTACGTCAGAACATCAGCTACCTCGTTAGTGCAATGACAGCTTAAAGGAACGACTAGCACGTACTTCGTTACCTCAGTTGTTCTGCAATTAACAACCTTAACTGTTTTTATCTTTTTGGTTAATGCAACACAGATTTCTAACAACTTAGAAGGCGAGAAACATCCAAATGGTCAGTTGCGTGTACATATCTTACCATAATATCCACGCACGACAGAAAATATCAGTTGGTACACTAAACAGTATAATAAGAATTAATGGCAAAAGAAGCCAAGCTTCTCATAGATACTACGTGGACTTGATTGATTCAGAACGTGAATTAGTGTCAAAACTGCAGGAGGTATATGTTCAAAATGATTATCTCGAATATGCATAAGTTTACCAGCCAACAGAAAAACAAAATATCATATCATACCTGATTTTGTACGGTGGAGGTGAGCAACTGTCTCTGAAGTTCGACAGGATTGCTCTCGAGGAGAATCGCCGCGAACTTCTTGGAGTCTGGCGTGGCGACGCGCGGCGGGCGCGAGGGCGTGTCGAGCGCGACGTCCAGGCGGCCGAGCGGCGTGCGCGGCGCGGGAGCGGGCGGGCTGCTGGCCGCCGCCGCCGCCGCCGCCTCCAGCTGCGCCGCGCGGAGCAGCAGCGCGTCGCGCTCCGCCCGCAGCCGCCCCGTGTCGGCGCAATCCACGCAGGTGGCGTCTGTGAGCGCGCGGGTGAACGACTCCTCCACGGTTTCCGCTGATTGTCGGTCATCGAGCTCGCCACGGAGTTGTTCCGCCTCATCTCTAAGTCTGATCCCTTTGCGCTGGATGACGTCGAGCAGCGCCCACAGCTCGTCTTCGAGCGGGCGCGAGCGGGTGGCGGACGCGGAGGCGGAGGCCGAGGAAGAGTGCGCGTCCTTGCCGCAGGAGGTCTCGGTGCTGAAGCCGGAGTCCTGCACGGAGGGCTGCGGCTTGGTGCGGTTGGGGTCGCCGGCGCCGGCCGCCAGCTTCCGGCGCACGCGCACACCTGGCTCCCAGTCGCGGCGCGTGCCGCTGGCGGGCGTCGACGGCGCCATCTTGGAGCGCAGGTTTGGGAATGTCTCGATGACGAGGTCGCGAAACTCGAGCAAAGCTCCGACTTCATTCTGGAGTTCCTATTAGATGAAAAAGTATATTTAGTGGAAATACCTTAAAAATGTATAAGTCAACTTAATACTGGTTATACGGTTACTATGTAGGACGTAGAAGACTTCAACTAACCTGTAGAGCTACGAGGGACTTAGCCTGCTCCGAGATGAGGTAGTTGAAGGGTCCAGGAGGCGAGCGAAGCTGCAGACACTCCATGCCCGAGCCACCTGACCCGCCGCTGGCGCTGTCTGCACCTCCCGTCTGAAAAAAAAATAGTACAAAAGTTAGTTTTCAGGAAAGTAAACAGTTGACGAGGCACATATTGCTAACTAGTACTACTACCTATGAAAGTTAATTAATAACTGTAGTAATCCAACCAAATTGTGAAAACGTTAAAGCCAATGAATACACACACAACAGGCTACCCAATGTAACAATTGGGTAAATCACACAGTCATTAGCAGGCATGTTTTTTTAAAGGAACACAAAATAATGTCGCCGTGCGCCCCAGCGTAAAATTGCGTCACGGCCGAGCGCTCGCCCCGGACACAACGTCCACAATTCACGACTCTCCTGCCTTGCGACCATTGTGTTTCGTTGCATTGTAAAAACTCTTGCTTAACTGCTTTTTAAACAGATCTTACTTAAAACCAAATATTATGGTAGGACCACAAACTTACGTATGTGCAGAGTAAACCAAACGGCTGTTATATTTACTTATTTTGCAACTATATTTTAGTAAGCTTTCCGAAACGAGTCTTGTTTCTTGCATGGACAAATCTCCAATTAAAATATTTACTACATTTACTGATTTTTTCACATTCGAATGCAAATGAAATAAGAGCAAAACAAACAGACTACGAAACAAATAAAAATTCAAACGTTGCGCAAACTCACTAAATGGTCAGAGATGCTACTCCAATGCTTAATGGTTATTGCCAGCAATTCTCTTCTTTAAATTGTAAATTGCCAACTTTTATCATTAAAACCACGATTAGGCTCTTAGTCGAATTGGCAAAGGACATTTTGAATACTTGATACGAAGTATTACCATTCATTCACCTAATTTGAATATTGATTTATTTCATTTGAATTCCATTAGTCAGGATAATTATTTTGTACCTTCATGGAATACTGGATTACTTTTCTTTTAGATTTTGTTCAATGTTTATTCAACAAGTTTCGGATTACATGCGCTATTCTGCAAGAGTAGCTTACCTATACAAGGTTTTATTAAATCGTTTGAGTACAGTATTGTCAGTAGCTTTATCAGTGTTCAGTGCGATAAGCGCCTACACTTGGCTAAAGAGAAATGTTGATGTGGTTTCTGTTCAGCTGATAATTTGCACTATGGAGGTTAGTTTCGACATAATATTGCAACATTCCTTGCTATTGTTATCGATGGACCAAATGTATTGATATCAGGTACTTGAGATTCGAGATAAACCTAAAGGCAGTGTACAAGTATTTCTGAAATGTCATCATCTTAAAAAATGTTGAAATTTGCGAGACGACTTACACATTCTGTGTAAGTTGCTGACACTTGACAACAAACAAATATTGTATTGTGGTGATCGGAAGATATTAGTTCTTTTTTATTAATATTAAGTAACGCTGAGTCATGTTAAACTAAACAATAATTGGCCTTGTATAGAGTCCATGTTTAGTTTTATCGGACAACTGATTGACGCACATGTCTTCACTTGAAAAACGAACAGTCAAGACTAATGAATCAGGCATATAGTTATAAATGTTTTTGAGTCAGCTGACATTTACAGTAAACGATCCTTGTTCCCAGTAAGCACGTTTTATAACTAGTTAGGTGAATGAACTATCCTAACTGTGTCGCGAAGGGTATACTTATGCATACCAGCTAACAATACCGAAGTGTCACCAACCAAATTAGGAAGCTGTACGTTCTCCTGCATTTGCAATGGATTGCGTTACACGCCCCTACTCTAGAAATGGAAAGTTAAGGACAAAGTTGCACCTACTAAGTTAGAGGTAAAGTTTTCAATATCTTGGAGTTCATTAACTAAAACTGGTTGTATGTCCTCAGGCAGTGCAGCGGTACAGCCCCGTGAAAGCGTTGCCGCGGTAATTGCTGGCCGATAGCCTGTTGACAAACGACCGCAACAATCGACGGACTTTTCATTCAATGACAGTACGTTTTGGCGGTTTCTTAGTTTCACTTTCTTTACAATTACGTCAGAACAAGGCCGTGTCCACATTGAACACCAGCTGCGTACAATTCACTACCTAATGTGTTATGACATTAAGCCGTGCCAGCCGTGATTAGATGGTACTGCCGGATCTGTCGATTGTTTATTTTCACCCAGCGAGACGTAACAATATGCAAATTATAGACTCGTGCACACATGTACATAACATTATGTCACTTTCATCAGTGCGAGTAACGATGAGTATTTAGATTGCATATGTTTGAGGTACAAATGTATAAATAATGAAGGCAGACGGTATTTCGATCGAAGCGAAAGATTTCTCTGTCAGCACTTCAGAAACAAACATAAATCAAACTAAAATGCGAATGTTTTATTGTTCGATACATGTTGTCGACGTAACGTGTCTAGCGGGAATCTTGTGATAACGACGATTGATAAATCACGTAGGCCAAATAGTGAAGACATGTCGTATTGTTCTGTAGAGCTATTTCGTAATAATACACATAGATAGAATGATACATAGGTAGAACGTATATAAAATGTCACTGTAAATGCTAACAAAGCAACGCAACTTATTTCTCGGTGTAATGTTGTGTTAGCGATGCCGGTTTGAATCGGTAGTAGGCAGTAATATTCCAAAATTATATTGTCATAGCTTTAAACAATGTAGATACATAAGTAAGTAGATAATTCTGCAATCTAGGTAATGTACAAGGACAAAACTATGCTGGTTTGTGAAATGCGCAGTTTATGTATGAATTCGCACAAGGCCCATGTTTGATATGTATTTTTATTTATGAGAAATATTCTTTAACATAGCGTTTCCGTCTATTAGTTATGTATGTTAGTTTTAGTGGTCACTCTTTCGTGCAAGATCGACATGAATATTTTTGGCTATTAGCCTCATTTACTACTTTTTAGTTTTGTTAATACTCGATGATAATTTTCCGCTATGAACTGAATTACTTTTCCAACTATCTCAATAACGATGAGATGTAATAGTGCCCATTTAAATAAAGTTGCTCGTTATTATTTTGAATGTCTTGATTTTATTTGTTACACTGACCCCTTAGATGGACAATTAAGGTCCATTACTGAACAAAGAACTTGTATGTAGCTATTTTAATATACAAATCTATCAGGATAGGCCATTCTGTTGAATGATCTAGACAGATTCTTAAGTTAAATATTATTAAATACGCTCATACAAAACACAAACGAATGCGACATATAGTAAGTTGAACAAGACATCCACCACTGTTAATTGATTCTACACATTTTCACGACAATAGCCAATATAACAAATGGTTGAAACAATCAGGCGTGTCATTATCCCCGGAGCCCCAAAACACTCGGACGAGATTCACCACGTTTACGAGACGAATTCGTTTCGATTGCCGCTCTACATGCTTCGCGATGAATAACAACCAGCATTATCTTACCGTTACACACACTCAAATACAATGGACCACTTGACTTTAGATTTAACGAAAATCAATCTTACTGCTTTGGGATAAAGGTCCCGATAATGTGCCTTGGTTGACTATTCCTACATATTTTTATCATTTATTAAATTCATTCATGTATTAGTCCGTGACGTGTAATTCTGTAATCCGCATCGATTAAAATAAATGTTACTATTACGTCTTTAAAACTTTATGTGAATAGGGACAAGGATATCATATAAAACAATGAGCCGGAAAATTATTCTAAAAGATCCGGCCGTTTATTAGGTAATCGTCTAATGATTCAGCAAAGCGTTTCCTGCATGTGTTTTGTTCGTAATACTTAAGCGTTCGTGAATTGGAAAATAGTCATACAGTAAATAACATTTATAAAGGTGAATGAGTTGAGACAAGACACTGCGAGCAAATATACTGCCAAACAAATGTAGCGTACAATAAAGTAGATTTTTTGTATTATTCGCTTTGCATTCTTTCCCCAGCTGCATGACGAAGTTTATATTGCTGTTTCACTGCAGTATAAGAACAGCTTTTCCAGGAAATTCCATTTTCATTATAGGCGTACATTCCAAGAAATACAAGATAGTAAATTACCTATTAAACTGAAGTATAGATAAAACAACATTTTATATCTAATAAATAACATTATTAACTAATAGAAAATGATTAAACATTTCTCAATCAAAAGCACGTAATTGATAAGTATAATTGATTACTGTGTTCCAGCTGTTTATTTTCTCTTATAATTATTACGAAGTGGAGACAAAACGAGTGAACATACAAATACATTCCAAGCATGGATATAATGCCGTGACTCGTGAGCTAAAGAAATGTTGTGGTGGTTAATTAGAAAGATTAAAGGCAACGGTAAATTTGGGCAATCAACGCTTGTTCTAATTTTATTAACGTATAGTTTGTAAACTGACAACAGTGGGTTTATTTTGTTTGGAAAGCGATGGAGAAGTAAATGTCGATACTTTTAACGTGCATAACAAACATTCTTACTATTTTTAGCTACGCGTGTGGTCTTAAACTTTAACAGTTTTAATCTAAAAATAAATGTTCTCTTGCACTTATGCATGTCCCTACTCAGAGTTGGTATAACATGGGGAGTTGCAATAGTTGTGTAACTATTGACTGCACTTGCAAAATAGACTATTGTAAGATGTTTTTATCTTGTTTGCTTATTACATTTGCAATGTTAACCAGATGTGAAATTGTTGTTTTTAATATTGTTTCATTGAGAAATTGCTGTTTATGTGTTTACTTTTACTTGGTGTGCATTATAATAAAGTAAGTAAGGTGCTACTTTATACTGATATATCAATCAGCAGCCCGCGTTTAGTTGAGTAAAGTTTTATACTTCAATATTAATTGCCCTCCATATGTTACATTTGGGTGGTGGTTACATTAAATGGTCGGAACAATATGGACCCTGTAGGGTCGAGGACGACAACATATTCTCTCTACCTGTTGAACCTCTACGTGTTGTGCGTATTATTAGATATTTACATTTGTATAAATAACATTCTTGAACTGAAAACAGTTTTTGTGTTTAGTCTTCTTCACATAATTGTCAAATACTTAACCGTAATAGGTTTACGTGTTTTGCCAGCAATTTTAAACATACAGAATCATTCCGGCAGTCTACAGAGGTAATAACTTAGACGATTATGTTATTAATACTTATTATGTTTTGTGTTTTAGAATAAGATAACTTAAAGAAATGATCGTCTCATTGTTTTTAATGGTTGTCTTGGCACGCTATACATAGTAAATTTAAAGAAAATGTTTAATCTTTGTTTGGAAGTCCCACCATAGGAACACTTTACAGTATAATATTTTATTGCAACTGTATATTGCACCTGAAATCTAGCTGCTTTCAGTACACAAAACACCTTGGTTATAGGTAGAATCCAATAAATCGGCTCTAATTATATAACAAACAAGGAAAATTCAGTTTTATTATATC
Organism: Autographa gamma; assembly: GCA_905146925.1. Lineage (NCBI taxonomy): Eukaryota > Metazoa > Arthropoda > Insecta > Lepidoptera > Noctuidae > Autographa > Autographa gamma. Next base: position 9,239,887 of record LR989856.1, on the reverse strand, counting down.
CATGTTTATATTCTAAAGGGGATTCCACGATAACACTGACGTGTTTTATTGGAATTCACATAATAGCAATTTAACACTCGACATGCCGTAGAAAGTGACGTAGACTTTGAATCGTGTTTCTGATATTAATAATAATATTATTAATCACATGAAGTAATCTGTATGCAAAACACTCCAAACACAATAGTAAAGAGGTCATATAATAAAAAAGTCGCTGCTTTTATAAATAGAAAGCTTAATATGTATGGGTAAGTATAATAAAGCGACAAGAAAGTATACACTATTTGCATGACAATACAAAGCAAATTCTTTTGTGAACTGTTAAGGTTCACTAGAAGTTTAGTGACAAGTATTTTGCACCTGGGTAGTTGCAACGTCATTCATATTTTACGAAACAACACTGAATATTGGCAATCATGTGTAAGCGAGATCATGACATGCGACATTAATGATTTCGTGTACATATGTTTCGTAATATTTATCTTTTTTCGTACAACACTTGACGTGAATATCGTCTATGTTTGAAGTTTCAAGTGACTTCCGCGATTAATTGATGTAGGTCAGTAATGCTTCTCATTGACCTGATATCGACGAATTGTTTAATAACATTTCGGGTTTATGAGACTTGTAATGGTCTAAACCAATTTCCTTGGTCGTTGAGCCGGTCAATCTCGTCACTAGCCAATCTGGTCGATCAACCGACGCTTATTAAAATTCGCCGTTACGAAAAACTATAATCGTGCACACATAACACATTCAGTGTCCTATTTATAGTAGCACATGTAAACCGCATTTGTGCACGCTCTAACAAACGTATGCAAATTGTATCGATACACCTGAATTCTGCAAACACGGAGCTGGTACAACAACTTCATTTTAATATAATTGTCCTGTAGTAGCAGAAGCTAGTACACTGTTCAGCTTATTAATTCAATACACCATATTTTCGAAAGCTTCAATGAATTCTAAAAAAATAATACAAAGAAGCCATAAAGATTCTAATTTTCCTATACATAGTAAGATTACCAAGAAAATAAGAATACAAAAAGATTTAAGTACCTGCTTTATATTAAAATAGAAAGATCAAAGTAGCCGAAAGCAAAATAATGTTCATGAAAAAATCATTGGAAATAATTATAGGGAACGAGTATAATTTGCAATGCCATATTTTGCGTGACGTGGATACGAATTGCGTTAGAACACGCGATTAATAATAAGCGTAAGTCATCAAATATCAAGTACAAAAAATAGGACAAACGTATGATAGCAGAGTAACAAACAAATGTGCAAAAAGTAATGTGTATTGAGAACAAAAAATATGTTAAAATTGCTTAACACGCTACACAAATGCAAAAACACCGGATAAGCATAAGTAGTGGTAATTTTAACCTATTTTATGGTAACAAATCATTAAATCTACGGAAATATGGGATAAAACAAAACACAATTCTGTTCGAAGTAAGCACTGCCCTGAATTCTCACCATGACTTGGTACTTATAAATCGACTATCACTCACTGACTAACGACACTGGATAACCAGAGCATAAATACAAGTGATTTGCATAAAATCCATGTCTGAGGCCGAACTTGTCAGCTACACTACGCGATACTCCAATTTGATAGTGTCGAATAAAATCTCGAGTTTACGCATCTCAGCAGTTGTTCTGGTCTAGAATGGAAACTAGATTCAAACAAGGCAAGGCAACATAAACAGGCAACATAACCTAAACAGGCAATGAGACTAGATAGAAAGGACAACTGTACATAGCAGCACTAAAAACTTTTTGTCATGCTTTCCAGGTTCGTTAGAACTGTTGATGATACACAAAAAAATAGAGCTGAAACGAAATAAATAAAGTTGCAATGAAAAGTCATAAAATTGAGCACAAGCCGAAGTAACAACGCTGATGATGAGTTAAGTCTGTAATTACTTTTTATTGTGATATGCGAAATTTATGGGATGAGGTCAGTAGTTTTAGTTCAAAATCGCGGCTGTACCGCATGGTTTAGTATATCGCAAGCTTTTTATTGCTTTATGAAAATGCTATTACAAAGATCCATTCAATTATTTATTATGCGACGCAAAAAAAGACCAAAATTTGATTAATAAAAAATGTAGGTAATTGAAGTTGTCACACTGGAAAGTGAAACAGATATCTTCATAAATCAATTTTATAAGTTGTGAGTAAGTAACCGAGAAATATTGACGAGAGCAAATAAAAATACATGTTGTTTAAATAGTTGACACTAGCCAATAAATAATAAATAAAATAAGCGAAGAGCAACGTGATCCAATCAACCGTTGCTGGCTTTCACTCTCGGCCTGTCAGCACCGTTTTAGGGTAAATTTTCAATACTATGAGACATCGAGAGCCGTTGCAATCGATTTCACTATCGTTGACCACTCGTACATGATCTTCAGTTACTTTTTATAACGACCGATAATAATCCCAACAAAAAGTACAGTCAGGTAATAAAGCAATAAAAAATTATCGACTGGAAAATATTTCTCGGGTATAATTTGATACTGATTTTCTTCATGACGAGAAGAAATTGTCTTAAATGGGAGAAAAGTTAATAAACCAAGAAAAGTGGTAATCTTGTTGATATCGAAATAGAGATATGATGTTCTGCCATTTAGCTATAGAAGGTGTGATTAAATCAACATTGGGATATATTTTTCTCTGTCTTTATATTTTTTACACATACAAAATAATAAATGAATAAATAAATATATATTTTTTTATTAAATTATTACGGATCACAATAATTATATCATTATATTCAAAATTATATCTGACTCAATGCAACATTTTTAATAGGTGTAGTGTATGTTAGGACAATGGAAATCGATCAATGTGTCCTAAATCGATAAGGGCATTTCCTTTTTGTCCTCTGTATGGAACCCTAAAATAAATGAAACAGTAGTGCATTAGAATGCGTTCATGGTTTTAAATTATACATGTATTTTAGTTAACCAGCGCACGCATACGGAAAAGGCCCGCATGCCAGCGAACAGCCAAGCGTGGTTGAACACCGCCCAATCGTCCACAATGCGTGAAAATAAACCGGTGCATGCGGTCATTGGAAAAAAATTGCATGCTAAGGGACCAATTTTAACGCATTTCCTTTTTCGACTTAATCAAACATACCATATTGTTCGGATATAAGCAATTACAATCTATCGTTACACGAATAATTACCGTAGCAACTACGTGACATGAAAACTAATAATAACTAAGAATTCTGATACAATGGAGAGTCCATTCCCATGCATGCAACTCGTTTCAATATTTCCAATATCGAAATCGTTCTTCATGTTTTTCTGAAATGTAATTAAACTAAGACTATTGATATAACCTGCACAATAGTATACGAGAAGGAGATAAGAAAAGCAACGAACCAAGTAATCTTGACAAGACAAACGTTAAGAACGTTTTTACTAATAATGCCAATCACAATAATAAATTGAACAATGCAGTTAGCAACAATCATTTCTCACCGCTGAGTTTGCAAAATAAACCATTCAGTTCACATAATGACGCAAACTGTGCGTTTACACATTCAATTAATTAGACAACCTTTTGGTATGGAATAACAATAAATAACTCGTCTCTTAGGATTAGCATGTCAAAGTTAAAAGGTACTTCCCTAATTTATCCTTTGTTTACTTTAGCTTAACAGTTAACTGAATAATCAAATGGGACCAATTTTATAGAAGTACATTTATTAAAAGTTAATTAAGCAAAAAGCTTCAAAAAATTTTGAGGATTTTCTTTAAAGTTTTTTGTAAACCTGTTGACACTCATGTCCATTCCCATTTTTAATTAACTTAAACATATATGAAGGCGTTGAATTCCTTTATCCTAATAGGTCTACCTGAAGTTATTTATAAGCCAATCGGTTTTCATTGAACGGCCGACCCCTCACGTACACGAAATATCTAGGCACGTGCGCGTACACATATGGCCTCATACACACTCTATGCAATCTAATTAGGCTCATTATCTCGATAATCTTCACTTCAGACATGACAGCATGTTGTATTGACATTTAAAGGTCGATTTAGCAGCTGTTTCCAGTGCTCAGACTTAAGTAACAGCCACATGTAAGGGATGCACGTGAATTAATAACTTGACTCTATCTTCAACTTCACACAATACTGGAGACATTTGCGTATCATCATCATTAACTATTAAGTAACACTCTTTAAAAAACACTGTTTCTGTTTTCGCAACCATCATATTATACTGTCGAATATGAGACTATTAGAATAAGTAATCATTTTGAAACTGTCATTGCTAATCAAATAATAATTCTATAAGTACGTTTTGTCTGACTTAAGAAATCCTTTCATTTACGTGGGTGTGGTTCTACAATGAGTCTGCAAAACTTATAAGTGCTAACTTTCCATTTCATCATAAGAGTATGGTTTCTGTTTACTTTGAAATCCTTATAGTCTGTTTTTGGTTTATTACGACAAGTGACAGCTGGTTCTTTTAAGAACTGTATAGACGGCTATGCCACTTTTCCATGTCTCTTATTTATTACCACAATGTTTCTACCAGTATCAACTTTTCTTTAAGTATTATTTTATTTTTTTAAATTCGTTTTATAAATTCTTTCTGTTTAAATAACAACAAAAATCTTGCAAAATTATATGAGTACATTGTCGGTTACATACATAGATATACAGGCAATAAATTAATGGAATTGACTCGTAGGATGTTGTGCCATACATGGCGGTGTTTAGCCTCTCATTCACGACGTATTGTTTCAGAGCGAGCGTGGGTGCATGATTGTTGCACCCACCCGTTCATTTCGAATGCTTGATGAATTGCAACGTGCGAAACTTATTAATCCCAATTAATCTCGGAACGGATGCGTTTCAATGAAACCTTAGTTAACAATAATTTAGTATAACATAAAATGTGTGCCTTATGTTTAACTGGTAGTCAAGTAATTGCATGTCATCAAATCAATTGTAATAGATGTTAGAAATAAAGGAGAATCAGCTTGCCCTCAACAAACTACTACAAGCAAACATTTTTATTTTGTACACAGTATAATAATGCCAACATTAAGACAAACTTGCCCAAGGGGTCATTCCCACTTAAAGTATGCAATAAAACCACTAATTACTAATAACATGACAGCGCATCAAACATGAGATCGTTAGGCATTTTGTAACTAGATTCCATTAAACACGATGTATAATTGTCGGAACGTTTCGCCACGTTGATTATCTTTCACAATGGTCCGAAACGAAACGTATCAATTATTAAAATTACACAAAATATAGGTGGTATATTTGTGGCTGCTTATTACGATGTTCACAATTGATTACATAGTGATGCTTCGTGCAACTAAGTATGCAAATGTAAGGGTTACTGTCCGTGAGTTGATCGTAACTGTTATCAAACATGTTTCAAAACTTAACGGGTTACATTCATTATTGGTAACGTTTTTATGTACATCATAACTATAACGGTCGTAATAGAGAAATGCCATTGTAATGGGTGGCTGTATTATTACATCGAGTTACTTTGAGTGGCGATGTAAAAATATAACTAATTATTCAAATTGTATTCATAAAGACAATTGCATACTGCTTAACGGGATATAAGGTACCATTGAATGCACTTGCAATGACTCATCTTTCATTGTATTACCAAACATAATAATTCGTAATATTCCTAATTTATTTAGTAATTCGTTATGCGGTTATGTGGAATGTTGTGAAAAAGTTTCAGTGTTGCATGTTATAATCGCAACTAAAATTTTTGGAATTGATAGAATATTTGAAAATTCTGAAATATAACGAAATAAAGAAGAGGTTTGCGCATTTTTTGTGTCTAATAACTCAACCGAAATTCATCGGTATTTAATCCACAACAATGCAATTTTTATGATTGCCGTGAAATTGTTCTTAGTTCTTAGAACTTTAAACTAAACTTTAAATAGGCTGATTAAAAGAAAATAACTCGCATTAATAAATAATTTGTGCAAAAATTCTTTAACATTTAAAGAGAAAGTAAATAAGAAGCGGCGTAAACAAAGAAGATTAAAATACCATTAACGTTTTCACTTGAGACGCAGAAATATAAATTGTAAATGACGGCAGAATCAACTTAGAGCCACTTCACGGCAATACGGATGTATATGAGTGTGAAGAATGTGCAAATAGTCAACAGACATGTCTATCCAGTCTATCTAACTAGGGTCGACAAGAAAAAAAGCAATAATATTATTTGCTAAGTAATTTATGTGATTAAATTTGGCAAAAAAAGTCTCTTAAATCTTATAATCTTATGGTCAGATCACAGGACAGCTTTGAATTTTAAACGCACTTGTTTTTTATTTAATATTTAATCGAAACAGCTGTTAATAACAAACTTGCTACATATTGTTTCACATTCAGTAATGATCAATGAACTTAAACGTCTAACAACACATTAAAAAGCGTATTTTTAAAGTTTCTCCACAATTTACTAAGATATAGGAAGTCGGTTAAAAAACATAATCGAACCAGTAAATTACGGAAAGACTGAACTTACGGATAATGAGGAAATATTGTCACTTTCATTCTATCACAGATCTAGATGTTTTCTAAGCAATCATCGCGGAATAAATGACATTGGACTTTCAATTGAAATGCACTTTACGGAACAACAACAAGAGCTATTAAATGTGATGCGATAAATTGAAATATTTCCAATTTAACCTAAGTGCATTTAACGTTCTAATCAACGACAAGGCCAACGGGGTAATATTATTTACGGATATTGACCTAAACCTGACCGACTTTAGTAAAACACATTTTGATGCAACATGATATAAACAAAGGAAAGTGTGAATTAAGGAAACTGCGACGTAACAGCATGTTACTTAATGTGTAGATATTAATCGTACAGTGAAGGATTGTACGTAGTGTGAACCATTGGTTTATTGCACGAACAAAATGTGCCCACAGATGCAGCCAGCCGAGATAACACCAATTGATGTAATTGATGTTAGAAGTCGGTGAACGACTCATAAGTGCCGGCAATATATTATGTGCGCCCAACTGTACATGTATGAATCATTTAATGTACTACTTAAAGATGCCTTTAATGGCTTAGCTGTCTCCGTCCGGCGATCTTAGCACCTATTCAAATGAAGATCAAGCCATTTAACTCACATGATAACCTAATGTATTTCTTGCTTTGTGCTGACTACAGATTAGTCGTATGTTATCGTAAATACCAAAAGCAGTGTTGAGTTGACCACTTGCAAACAGAACGTGTGGTTAGTTTTAACTGTAGTTTACAATTGATTGGTCAATAAGGACTGGCGGAACTGCAATTTTAATGTTTAATTGCTACATTTAGAACGTTAGCGTCAGTTATACAGTTGCTGTGACACGCTTAAACCTCCTTAACGGAACTAATGAGACCGGCCCCTCAGTCACGGTAGTGGCCACTGCCTTTTCCGTCAGCTATTTGTGTCACTCTAATCCTGCACTCGACATATCTTCAAGCATCCTAACGATGTCCAAAACTCTCTGATTACCTGAATACCTTACAGGCTTACATGTTTGACGACGGCGACGCTGTTTGAGTACTTGAACTTGTGCAAAGAGTTAATCGGATTAACACGTTCACGTGTTTGACTAATAGCACGTTTGATGAAAATCAATATAATCCGAGTTTTGTCATATTAGATAGTTATTTTTTACAAATTCTTAGTACCTACACACAATCTAAAACTTGGAAATATAAGTGAATGATTCAATAAGAGTGTCCTACTCGATATCGCTTTCGGCTTATTCAAGTGGGTCGAACTAATGTCGGCACTGTCAAACAAGAACATTGATAGCATATGGCAAGACGTCTAAGGAGCTCAAGTGTGGGCGCGAACAATGCAGTGAATCATCACAGCTGTAAATGAAGTGTATGCAACAATCAGTCGGTGTTCCCGAAACGAAAATAGACATTGTACAGACTGCGTTAACTATTCAACGCGTTAGCTGTTTCAGGTGAAGCCAAGCTTAGAATCATCCAAATTTAGAATACCGTGTATGGCCGTACCTTCACATCTTTCAACGGACTGACACTAAAACTTTAATGACGTTTCGGTTAAATGAATCCATATGCATAAGAATGGGAAGCGTCAGTGTGTCGCTTAAAATTGACAATTATCTCAACACAGACGCTTATATTCATGATTCTCCGAGGGGGTCGCAATTAAATCTAACAGTTTTTGTTTCTCTGACCATAAACCCAACGAGTGTAGAACGGCATTATCGTATAAACAAGGAAACGTCCGCGACGGGCGCCATGGGCATGTAATCTGGGTCGGCTTTAGAACTTTTTACCATAATTCTTCTTTCACCTCCCACAACCGGCGCACGTTTATTTACACCAACACAAGTTTAATCAGATGCAGTAAACTATATAATTACATCTGTTTTCTTTTTAACAAATGTAAATTGTGTGTTGTCTGTTACAGGCTTACAGCTAGACGTGATCTACGTACGATGTGTTGAAAGTGCATATTGCAACATAAGCTCTAGGAAGTCTTAGATATCTATCATATATCTTAGTGACACTTCAAAGAACGACAATCGATTGTTCGTAGAGTGGGACACTTTCTCCACAGCTCTGGCTCACGCCTCTTTAATTCAAAATCCTATGTAATTCATTTTGCTATCGACGTAGAGCGGATTAAAATCGAGTTGTTCATAAATTGATTCACATGCACGACATAACACGTTTCGTTAAAGGTTACACTTAAAGAAACTCCATCACATCGTTAGCCACTTTCTTTAGATCCGTCTGATGGGTTTACGCCGTGACTAATACAATTTGAATTTATTGGCAGTGGATAAGTAGAGGTAGTTAAGGTGGGTGATGTAACTTTAGAATAATTAACCATGAACTTAAAAGTAAAATATTATGTAATATCGAAATTGACTTCAACTGACTTTCTGCTTTGGGCACCGTGTTGTTTGTTTTTGGCTATTATAAAATTTAAATCCGGAGTTTTATAATCATCCTATTAGTGGCATTACGAATTGAATTATCTATTTGAGAGTATGAAGGCTGTAAACGAAATAAAGATCCTAATGTTGGGTTGTTCTTATTTATATTTCTATATTTTCCAAGAGTTTGTACAATGAAGCGTAGGATTTAATGAATGGTATATTTAAAGTTTTGAAGAAGCCTCTCTAAAATGTTTCTATCTTTAGATGGCATTTAGGAGGGTGTGTTAAATGACGAGTTAATTTTAACCATTGTAATTCAGCAACATTAACCGTAGCTATTCATGTAATAGTAACTTTTGTTTAGTACATTTTAGGTACAGAACTGGCACACGCATTTACAACCAAAGAATTTATTTTCCTTAAGGCCTAATTTATTAAATTCTTTTTTAGCAGTTCCAATCATATACAAATGGAGCCGCCGCCGTATAACCAGTGGTTAAAAGGGTCAGTAAACTTGTGTGAAGAAAACTTAACAATACCTTACGAGGTAGTTCAGTGAGTCACATAGGTACTTGCAATACGGAAGCCGCTTGTTCACTGTACAGGGATTCCAAGGCTATTCACCAATGTCTACTTATCACGATTTAAATAACTTAATTTTTATATAGACTAAGACCATTGTCGAAATTCAACAATGATAACATCATTTAGAACAATTTGTTTTAGATTGTACTTTAAACCTAAACACGCCTTTTGGTCTGTCATAAATGAAAAGAATTGTTCTTGAGATGTATTAATCTTAGAGCGCACATTGTTGGAAAATGGAAATAAAAACTATCTTTAATAATTTGATTTTTATATTCAATTCTTTCAGTTTCATTACATATCACGTTTGTTTCGGAAACTTCTCATAGTAGAAGCAAAATGAATTCAAAATTGCATAAAGATGAAACTGCAGCTTCCCTAAAACAATTACGTATGCATACGTGAGAGTGAGCACAATAGCACGTTCCAACGCCCCGTTAATCTGTAAATGGGGTCTCACAGCTATTCATATTTAGAGTAGAAATAATATAACTTAGATTGAGTGATATCACGACGCAAGCAAGCATTTCTCTACGCGCTAATTAAAGTGCACGACGAAATCCGATAATGTGGTGTCATGTTGCAATATGTCACTCGAAACGACATCAGGCGAGGCGCGGCCGACCTGGCCAGCTCTGGTTTCTTGTGGTTCAATAATGTCTTGTTTTATAAAGTAATACCAGTATCGACTTTCTGTTGACTTCCCCGAGTCATGATTCATGTTTTAATTAATCTAACGGCGAACGTAATGATGCAAACGCTTTGGACGCTGGAATATAAACCATCGTTTAATAAAAACTATATTTGACACAGATCACGTTCAGGTTGTTCTGAATACATTATAATGAGTTTTTTGCCTTGCTTATAATATCAAATAAACAAAGCCAGTATTCTTGACCTTGTTTATAATTTAGAACTAGGATTCGATAAGTATAAGCACGGTCAATAGTAACCACCTAGTTTTTGGAGACAATACTGTTTTTAAAGTTCATTACGAAATGCCGATTGAACAGTTCACATAATTCTGTGATGGAAGGCGGAAACAGCGGCGGAAGCGGCGTCACGGTCCACGGCGCACGCGCACACTATGAAATGACGTCATCGCCGGGGTCCCAGCTGGACTTCACAATAGACTACAAACAGGTTTTATTTGATTAACATTATTATTCTTTTTGACATAAAGCTGACATGCATTCAGTTGAAAATGTAATTCAATATGTGATACTTTTAGTTCTCCTTTATCAAATAACAGGAGTATCATGTGACGTTTCAAGGTGATTACAATTGTGATACCATTACGATAAAAAAATGCCACTTAAGTGTTGTCAAAATAAAATCGTTTGACGATGTTGATTTTTTATTGCATCAGTTGTAAAATAACACCGTGAGCATCAATTAAATTATTTTTAAATTATATTGACACTATTATAAGACAGGTAATAAAGATGACTGTCGTTTTTTTGCATCCGGAATTATGTTCCGTAACGTCCGTCGATGTCGTCCGATGTTTTATGCGCTTATAAAAAGAATATCCACAACAAAAAGTTGTTTTGACGAACGTTCTAGGTGACTCTTAGTTTGTTCTTTATTTAGCAACAAATTGTTTGCAACATTACGTATTAAAGAGGATTTGTAATAAATTGGAAAGTGAATTAAGAATTAACTAAGTTTGTACTTGTTTAATTTTAACGTTTATTTATTTGTAATTATTAATTGCTTAGTAATTTGAGCTATCTTTCATGTTGGTAAGGCAGTAGTAAATTTATTCGCGACATTGATAAGATCTTTATTTGTATGAGAAAACAAGTAAGCCTTGCCTTATGTTGTGAAATTCAAAGTCGGCTTATTTGGATTCTTGTAGCATCGAGTTATTTCTACAAGTGGACTTCGTCCATCAACGAGTTTCTCTGTTTTTTCCTCCCAAAGTATTTATCTTTAACAATATAACTCGACAACATGGCCTGCATAGTGAAATCGCGTGATCTGAATTAATAGTGCTACCTGCACAAATGACCTTATACACAATAACAATGGTTTATTTTAAACACGTCTGAGCATAAAAGTAGAAACCTTATACATTACAGTTTCGAGCTGTCCACAAGAGTACCTACCCAAAGTACTTAAATGAAAACAATATTGATATCGAAATAGTGTGATATTCAGATAAAAATTTCAACAGAATAACAGAATATTTTTAATCAGCTAATTATGCACAAACAGATGCTTTCTCGCGATTTCTAAGGAAAAAAAGTAGAAAGTTATTCGTTCGAGAACGGCATCCAACGCACGTTATATCGAATTCAAATCGCTGCGTTCCATATCTCCTCCCGAATGTGTCGAACCACGCGACCGATGTTATTGCACAGCATACCAATTCGGACGACCAGTACTTACCATAAAATAACATTTATTTAATATATTTTTTGTGACTTAACTGAGAGAATTAAAAATCAATAATGTAATTAAACTTTCCTTTCAAGTTTTAATAATTTATCTCTAAATTGAAAATATCATTCAGTATCGGTAAAATATATTGGATTAAATTATTTACAATTAATCGAGAGCGAAAGCTTTTTTCACTTTACGAAGTAAACATTTTGAAGTGATCTGATTTTGAGACCGAAATAAGCCCCTTACAAGTAAGATACTATTACGCACGTGTACAATATAATAAGGAGGGTGTGTTTTTGTAAGTAATGTGAGACAACCCGACTTGTTTTGGATGAAATTAAATACGAGGAGGTAAAATCCCTCACTCAAAGAGCTCCCCTATTGGTACACCCTTGAACCCACAATAAATATCACTTAAAATGAATGGCTGAACGAATTGGTTGACATTACTCTCTTCCGTTGAGTGTTTGATGTTGAATAGCCAATACTCCAAAGAGTTTGAATAAAAGATACTTCAATCGTTTTATAAAACCTTTGAAAGCCGATTGTAAGTTCGGTCAGACATTAATACATAACTAGGAGTCAAAGCGAACTGAATTCCATGTAATCTGTACTTATGCTTCACGGTCCGGTACACATCTCGTTTACGTTCTTTGTACGCGTCGTAAACTATAATTAAAGTTTTATTCTATGAATGTAGATACCTGGTTGTGTGGTTGCGTTATTTACAAAACTCATTTCATTCTTAAAATTAATGCCAATCGTCCCTTTTAAATAGTTTAGGATTTTATCTAAATGGATTTTGGTACTTTTCGGCCAGTTCGCTAATGGTACGTGACTCATTTAACATTATGGAGTTGGAAATCTCGGCAAAATCTATTTAAATCTACATTGTTATTAATAGTTAATGTTTACTTTACGTAATCATAAGTAGGCATTCTACTGATAAGAACACTATTTATAGCTATATTTTCACACGGTGCTGACCGCGTCAACCTTGAAGAAGATTGGGTTATAAACGTGTTGTGTACGCATGTGTGTATCCTGATTATGTAAAATATAATGGCCTTACTAACGAATAATTTGAATAAAAATAATGAACGTATATTAGAGATAGATTTAGGTTATAAAGAAATAGGGAAAAAAATATATCTTGATGAAAATAATTAGAGACTGATATTCCGTAATTAATTCATCATGGAAAGGCCACCAAAAAACTAATCTAACTGTCTCGACTTCCATTGTCTTTAATCAGTCCCACATCCTTCAGTTTAATCAAAGAGCAGTTCCAACGTTTCCCGAGGTAGGTCGCAAGAGAAAACATCATAACTGGTAATGTGATAATGATATGACGTCTGTTATTGCCGTGTAGCGGGGAAGCCGGGCCACTAACCCATTTACGACCGGGGCGGTAATTGAATTACACTCGTCTGACGCTACGAAACGTTCAATCGTGCTCTTGTGACTTTATTGTGAGGGATCTATCGGTAAGTATAGTCATTGTAACCATCCATAAAATTCATCTGCTATGAGTAGCAAACCAGAGGTGTCGATACATTTTTGTTTTGCAATATGTTCAAAAAAAATAGCCCGGCTCATATGATGGAAAGTAGACGCCGGAGCTCGTCGAATTACAACTCAAACCAGAGATTTTGGAGACTTTCGTTATTTTATATAGATTTAGATTGACAGACATGCCCTAATTTTTTAAACAAAATATTAACAAGAACTTTTTACTGTCAGTTTTCGAACAAGTAGCCCATTTTATTACAAAAGAGGCGACAGTTTCTTGCGCTACCAACAATCATTTTAGGCAAGGCATTTTTTATTTAGCTACGAGTGACTCAACGAAACCCGGTCGAGTTCGAGACTTTATGACCAGGCGCCAAGAACTTAAGTGAAAGTCCCATAAACAGTAACAGGACGCAATCATTAACTCGGCCCATTAGGATAACCTCGTTCATAAAAATGATATGGTTATTTTATATATCTTAAAGGAAATTATACCGAGGTTATTACTAGCATAAAGGTTAATTAGTTTGTTTACATGATCACGTATATAAATCCTAGTGATTATTTTAATTACTTACAGATACTGCTAAATACAGCCATTAAATGCGCTTACCTGCAAAGAAAGACGACAATTAGTTTGTATAATCAACATAGAAAACAACCGCTATGTAATTAGGTACGGTGCACCGCATAACAGTAGCTATAGCACATTACGAAATTCAGATTTGTTTTTTATTCCTCGCAATATAAAATAATTTCATACCTACTTGTAAATGTTTAATAGAAATCGTCATACAATACCACTTATTTTTTCTTCGGCAAAAGAGTAGAAAAGATATTTAGACAATATTAAATAGAATACTACAATTTGATTACGTTGGTATAAATATAACAATTGATACAATAATTACATTGCATGTTGCACTTAAATAACTGAGTTATTATTACGTAATGAATTAAATTCATTGAAAGGAATCTCATTCTAGAAATCCATTATCGACCAGCTTCTATATAAATTTTTCCAAGGAGTCTTGTTCGCTTTTGTTTATTTGTAGAAAAGACATGGCTTGCGATAAGCCGCCATTGTCCTGTGTTCTCGCGTTCTATTGGTTTATCGTACTGAACAATACACGATACCCTATTGTATACCACCAAGCTTGGAAAATTAAGAAAATTATCAAGAAAATTCTTTAGGTATTGCAATTTATTTATTGGAATTCTTGAGATCTCGATAACGAGACTAAAAGGAGATTGAATTTTTCTTGGACTTCAATGTATTAAACGATTAAATTACTTTGTCTAAGTATTATACCCAAAATAATATGAACTGTTTCCATGAATATGTAATTTCTTAATTAATACAAACTTTCCTTGATTTTAACAGTAGAAGATGAAGAAATAATAACAACATAATTTTCAAACCCTGTGTATTTTTTTCTCGTAATGGTAAAATTTCCGTAATAGCGGATCAATTAACTTTGTTTAAGGAGTGTACTAATTCTTTGTTACCTAGTAAGGTTACAAATCATTTCCTATATAAAAACTGCCGTTCACGGTTCATTCATCGGTTTACACTTATTGGATTCGTTTTGTGGTTCTGAGCAGTTATCAATCATCACTAGCGCCACCGCACACCACTGACAGTAAAAGGCGTGGTGTTATATTTTTAAAATTAATTTAAGTAAAATAAAAGAAAAGATTTTGTATTCATTCAGTTAGATACGTATAAGAGTTTTGATTTTGATTTTCCGGTTGTCTGTCTCTTTATAGCCCATCATAAGGCTCCGGATTGGTCGTCGTTCAATGTATATTTTTATTGTTCTCAATGTTTACCCAAACATGAGATTTAGGAAAAAGGAAAAACAATGGAAGTATTCTGGTTTTCGCTTTTAGTAACGCAAGCAGAAAGTAGGACCTCAAAGGCTTGATATAAATTGTTATATCAATATTCTGTACGGTGAAGCAAAGTTTGGCTTATTTCTGCTAATTAAACAACTGTCTAAATCTGACTGACTCTCCTTTTTATTTTATTGTAAAAAATAAAGTGAAAGTAAATAAATAAATTACGTTTCATTAAAGGTCCATTAATCGTGAGTAATTGAGCAAGTAAACAACCGACTCAAAACAATTTAATCTTTATCCAACACCATCTAGCCAGCTTATCCGACTAAATCTACATCTTATTAAAATTACAACATACAAAATTTATTATCTTAAACATACTTAAATACTAACAGCAGATCATAACGCTTATACCAGTAATTAAAATGGCATAGTTTCATTTAAGGTTGCAAAATATGGGAAATGTTTACATCACCACGATTCTATTATACTACACGTTATATAACGGTAGGTACTACAATGCTACATTTACGGTTATTATTTTAATAATACCATCAAAATATAATATTATAGTTATTATGCAATACGCAATTTATAGAAATAATTTAATGTAATTCATTCGGTCTTACAAATTTTGAGTTACATGATACCAATGTGAATTGTAAAAGCTTGAAAAGTAATTGTTGCACTTGCGCGTTGAGGCAGGTCTGCCAGATCGATACGGTCTAGGTAGCGGAACTGTGACGCAGTTACTGAATGCAACATTAGTAGCTTCCTTGCATAAAATGTATACCTGCATGTAGACCGTAAAAGCCATGATATAAATTCGGACGACACGGCCAAGGGTAACCGTATTATTCAGTACACGGATTACACGTCATGTCACATATGAATCTCTCTACCTGAAACACTGTTTACGGCTATATCCGATGAAATTAGAGTCCGCTGGATATAAGGCACGACAGTATTACACACTAAATCTTCTTCAACCATATTGTAATGTTCAATGATATTCTGATGTAGAATGCAACGCCACGTTACAGAACTGCATCCGTTATTGATTTCGTATTATGTTTCCGACTTCCCACCCCACCCCCTACGAAAATGTATAGAAGTATGTTCACCTGGAAAATGGGTGTGACCAGTACCTCAGTAAAAGTTTCATGAAATCAGAATAGTGATAGAGAATATTGGTATTGGGTATGTGGTTATAAGGGATTATTAGATAGCAACTTACCAGAAAATGGTGAAGTGAAATGACACATATCTTAGCACTTTCAGCATACACCGCGAGCTACAAAGCTTAGCGATCTGGGCTGACTGAGCGATGGGGCTTTGGTTTGGACCGTTCCCCTTACCCCGCAAGAAGGGAGCTGCGCGCGCAGAACTACCTACATTAGTTTCAACAGATTCACAGATTTATAGATTAGGTCGGACCTAGTTTACCTCGAAATGGGAACGCGGTTCTAGATTTTACCTTAGGTTTCCTGTGGGTAATGTAAGTGCAAGAAATTGTTTTCAGGGTAGAGTAACCCAGGATCACACAAAGGTACAGGTACCTTAATGCTTAATATAATAGGATTGCCCAGATTTATCAAATGTAGATGATATTAAATGGGTGTGGCATTAATCATTATAATGTTTACAGCACAACGTGGCTTTCGTGTCTAGTTCGTTTGGTTATGGAATTATATATTACTATAGATTTAGATAACACGACCCTTATCCGATGTAATTTGTCTAATCAACGCCTATTGATTTTGGCACTTATACATACACACATTAGCAAACGTTTTGATATGAAAGGATAAAATTATAGCCAGGAAAGCTCTTCTAATTCATTTTACATCAACACCTGAGTATATGACATCAGTTCAGATTACCTCAGTAAAATAAAAACATCAACCGGCATTGTTAATAATATTGAATGGGTAAAATCATAAATGGCAATTTTACTTGAAATAATAGCGGTCACGAGCACTCACGACGCATTAGTTTTTTAGTTTATATGGTGTACGTTCGAAGGTTCTAGAACGTCATACACCACGCCCCACATAAAACCTATACAGGTGATTAGCATACGATTACCCTGACGCATTAAAGCCAAACCACATGCATAAGTTGGGTGCAGTTTACATGACAGCGGTTCGCAGAAGTCACAATGTCAATTTGTTCCATGAACCGTATTGTTGCTTCGCTCATGTAAACATCGGCCGATATGCGCTCAAAGCAAACAATAACGTACACGAGTATAACAATCGTTGGCCACGTTCTGTTTGCAAGTGAACCGGGCCAGACTGCATTAATAGGCGCATATTGCTCTATGCTTATCTGAAATTAAAACGTTGGCGTTTTTTGTAACAATCAGATACAAGAGGGTTTATCTTTATAACTGAGGTGATTAAATCTCGTCATAATTGACACGACTGACCGCTGCTATGTCATACCATAATTTCGTGACGCAATATACATAACATACAAAACATAGGTAAAGATATTAGATCAACAAACGTTCTGAATAATTATGTATTCTACAGGTATGTAAATATACTATTAAATTAGAAAGCTATTTAATCTAGCTATATTTATTATACGTAGACGTAGTATCACCGTATGGTAGAAAATCAATTTGCATGACAATACCACATAAACAATTTTTATTTGCAGAGATTGTTTCTTAATAACCAAAATTGCGTCGCCGCACAGAATTACCGTATGCGGTTTCGTTGTCATTGAAATCAATATTGAATGTACTAGAAGGTAAAATATTGTGTGGCTTTAATATAACCGTAAATTCTGAAGTTTACGTGGAGTGTGTAAGTCCGTTTTGGTTGAGCGGTATCCTCGCCTCGTTCAGTCAAACGTGACCCGTCCACCAATGTCCAAGCAAATCTCCTTTCGCGACAGAGCTATATCTTGGAACTATTCTGTAAAAATTGTTAAATAATCGCCTTATTCTAAGATGAATGTTCACAATCATATTTTTTATCCTTTAAAGTTGCGGTACACAGACAATCGTATTACAAGGTTCGAGACATCTCTGTGGTCGCAGTAAAAGCGCCTGACCTCACCCCAAATTCCGTTACAGCACCAAAATGTTGTATTCCTTGAGTTCAATATAAATCTTTATAAGGACGTTCTTTTCTCAACGAGTTACATTTTATATATATTACAGAAGTTACACAAATTAAATGGAGTTATGCTGGGTGCAAACTCCATTTAAAATAACAAGACATAATTAGGAGAGGACAATGTACAGAAGGATTGTTAGCTATTCAGCACAACCAACAGCGGTCGTATGCGAACCATTTGACACTTTCTAATTTTGTCGGAGCGTCAACTCGCGTGACTGCTGCCGTATTTAGTGACATAACAATACATCCTATGGGACCACGTTTTCTTTGAGTGGATGAATCAATTATTTTAAAGTCGTAACCTAAGCTACTATTTTGTCTGTTTCATTAAAAATATATTTGATATCTTATGGTATTCAGGTCTAACAGGTATTATAAATCATAAGTTAGGTTATCGTTCGCTGAAGACGAATGCCTCATCGTTGGCCACCAACCGCAGCTCTTCGCATGCGGTCGGTGGCATTAGCCTGGAACATGAAAATAGATGGCACATAACGTGACTTTACATCGATAGACACATTATATATTGAGTGGTTTTCGTGTCTCTACTTTCTAATATAAGATGTCGCACACCTCGAGAACACCCATCAGATAAATCTAACAAAGATAACATCGACAGCAGTCCTCGTGACCTAGAAAGGGACAAAATAAGGCTCGAAGCACACAAGTGACTCGTCACAGTTACAAGTGGCCAGCTAGATACATACTTCTAATCATAAACCGAACGCATTTTTCAGTTTCTTAATTAACTTTATTTAACTGTATATTCAAGATCACAGGCCTAAAGCCGTACACTAAAGCCATCAAAAGAAACATGGTTAAGCTGAATCACTATAAAAACAAAAAGTAATGGTCACAATAAAATCATGTCAAAATAAGCTCCTATTAAAAGGCTTGCAAATTGTAATAGGAAACTAGTTTATTTAAATTTAGATATGAATAATGTACCTAATGCAAATCCTCGCTGGAGATGATAAACTGCGTGGGATTGCTCCGAGTGATCAATGAACCGTGTTATAGTAGTATTTACTGTAAAGCTTTTAAGCAATAAGTCTCTAATCATACCACAATCGGCTACTGCTGAGATTAAATTGGTGGTGATCTCAAGATAACAGATAGAAAGCCGTTGGAACAACCAGTAACAACAACCGCGTTACGCAGGCTGAGCAAATTTAAAACGGAACTCACCACCGCACAGTAAATAAGGTGCAATCCGTTACCCGTCGCTTGTGCAATGCGGTTCAAGTAATACCACTTTGGTTTCAAAAACTTTATGCATACCTACCGTAAATGTGAAGATGAGTTCTTAGAATAAACTTGTTGCTAATGCCTCGTTTGAAGTCAAAGAGCAACAACGATCCAAACAAGATTGCTCATAAGATAGTTGTGTTGATCACGCTATAAAATGATTTTGGTTGTTGCGCGGGCGCAGAGGTGTCTGTGGGCAACAAAACTCGATTTGAAATCGGCGTGCCCAATGTCAGACGGCACAAGGTCGCCTCTCACGATAACCGCCTTCGCAAACAGTTCAGGCTTAACGAAGCTAGCGAATCTGCGATAGAATCGTTTTACTGCATTACGAGTATTCATCAGTACTTATATGGATTCAAAGTACACATGGAAACATCTATTGTTCTGTAATTCGTTTTTAAGTACTGACTTTTAGCAATAGCTCGCGCGTTGGCGTAACGTTAAAATAAATAGTCGATCGATATGTGCGTCAGTCTAGGCAATGGATACGAATTAACTTTTAATGTTCACGATGGCATCGGTAGATTAAATTGATATGGCAGAACTGGATGTACGGCGAACCGTTAATACCCGGCCATCGTCGGCTATAACCGCACCTGTATTTATCAGTAGGGTGGCTACCGATGCGTTGCTCACTTTATAAGGGACGGGCTTTTTATGCAACTGTGTTTCTGCGAACACGTTTTATAAGCAGGATGTTTAAGTAGTTTTAAAAGGACATCAACCTTTAACGAACTTAGTTAATATGAAATCACATGACATATTACATATGGAAACTGTGAATAATCCATCACGTGTAGCGATGGCTTATCGCGATTCAAACGACAGAGCCTTGCTTCCACGTGCCAGTTAGAACCACCGGTATTGCATAAACGTGTTACAAGTCGTTAAGTGCATAATAATAATTTATGAAATGCTTCTAATCGATTTAGTAACACTTTCTCTTAGTTAGCACTCCATAGGTTAGTTAACCCTTCCGTGATACTTTCTTTGCCATTAAAGAGTATCTATAGCAGATTACACTTATAGTAGCTAATAAAAATAATTTAACTAAAGCTATCATCCGCTCTCAAATTGGATTTGGGTAGAAAAAATTGATTGAGAGAAACTTGTTATTCGTGTTATGCTCTAAATTTTTAGCGTCACGGCGAAAATAACCGCTCATATTCACTTAACGTTGGTTAATCGTGCACAAAATCTATCTGGGCACACACAAGGATGGCGCGAGTATCGTGCACCAATAGCATGACTAACAACGGATTAACCAATTCAGATAACCAATATGAAATTGACTGAAGATTCGTCGAGTGCAAAGCCAGGCGACAAATAAAACAGATAGTTAGATACATTCGCTCCTCTCGAGTCGGAGTTTTTATACGATGCAACCTGCTGCTGCATTTTAGGGCGCTGCAGATGTATTTTAAACTCGTTAACCGGAAATTATTTATTTTGTCATGGCGCCCACCTGCTACACAAAAGGAAAGATAAAAGAAGTCGATGACGTCGCTATGGCAGATGATTAATGATGAGTTTTGTTCTTTTTTGCTGATTACATTTTTATAATAGAAGTTAAGTAAGTTTAACTTTTTACCAGCGGTAGAAATTAAGTAAACAACTTAGTCGTATATGTCGGTAGAATTTTTGGTTTCTGTTTTATATTATTTTAGGTGTTGGAGTTAAGATTGCTAAAAGGCAATGTGTGTCACATAAAAAATATAAGAAGCCAAATATATTGAATGGCTAAACACGTGAGTTAAACATCACGTCGTATCTAATCTGTGACTCGACCACTCTCGAAGATACCGATGGAATTGGTGAAGTCAACAATAACACATCGCTTTATTCAAAGTGATAAGAGACGCTGTACTTGGTACACATCTAAGAAGTTATTGTTACACAGAAGGATAGAGAAATAATGGGAGATAACTGATAAGCTTCGTTTGACAACGGAAATATACGCATCACTTATCATAATTATAGTTCTGGGAACAGAAGATTTATGTTACGATAAGTTAGTAACTGCGTTTTGATAAAATAAAATAAATATTCATATTTACCTCAAATTATCAACGACCTGCACTTGTTGATCACCTACTTAAAGGTAAGGATAATTTAATAATAAATAAATTATAATTAAAACAGTGATAAGGGGGAAACGTTTGTACTGGACTAAAGGTGATAAAAAGTAGCGTAGCTGTCATCTATTAGCAAGCATCAGTACCCCTTGATATGATCTGATGTAATTACATATTTTATTCTTAATTAGAGAACAAATAAAGCGTATTTGTTTGATCAGCACTTGTTGGATATGGTACATAAAATTTCAGAGCAACACGTACTTAACTAGGCACCCCAATTTCTAACACTTCGAAGAATGTCAATGTTCCATAAAACTGTTTCGGGGCAAATTAGCCAGACGTCTGAATGTTTGTATCACGAATTTAAGTACGAGATTGTTACGCCCCAAATTAAATGTTCCTCGTGAAAATGTTTTTATACCAGTTAATCAGACGACAGCAAGGTTGTTAGCCGATAGAGTAAAACATTTTTTTAATATATTACGTCAAGTAGTAACTACCAAGGTAATATTTGCTCTAATAACGCATTGAAATTTTAAATTGAGACCAATTGTATTCGACATTGGTATGACTTGTTTAGAAATGAATTGATCAGAGGCTGAACATTAAATGTTCTCATTCCAACACCTGTGGTTAAAAAATTGATCTGCTTCGTTCCACAAGCAACCGACCTTCAGTAGCAAAGAGGCACCAAAAACAAAAGATAAATGTACTATAATTTACCTTAATTCCCTTTTGCCTACCTTCAAACATAATGCACGACACTTAAGTTAGTTTAATCTATCAAACCACTAATGTCCAACATTTCGCAGTCGTTAATTCTATTTTGAAAAACGCTACTGGCCTAACCTACATTCTTACAATAATAATAGTGTTATGCAATCCGAAATACAGTTCTTTATTTTGGACAGGTAAGGTAATAGTCGTAGCAGGCAGTTCGAGTGTATGAAATAAGTTATTTTATGTGCCGCTTGCCCTCTATGGTCAAAATTTACATATACAATGGGTGAAGCTGTATTTCTATCCATATTTATGCAATAGTGATGAGTAGTTGCAAAACTGTTCACACTACGTAAATGATTATTGCTGCACTTGGGCCTTCCTTTGACCACAAGTTTGAGACGATGATGTAATGTGACAAGACGTTCTGATGGATTAGTTAAGTTAGGTGGCAGCTCATGTAAATACGTGATTACGCAGAGTAAAAACTATATAAAAATATAATTATTATCGTACTGAAATTAATTACTACTCGTAAGTTTGTATTTTAGATATGTTTTGAAGATCCTCTACTTGCTTCAGGGTCCATTAACATTTATTTCGTCTATTAAAATTGTGCAATAAATAAAAACCCATCAAGCAAGCAAAATATTTATCAGATGATCTTCTAATAAAACGTGATCATCTACTAATTGGTAACTCTAAATTGTAATCGGCATGTAACTGGTTAGTTAGCCTTTAAACATAGGTATATAATATTTCGGCATGTCAAGGCTAAAATGTTTCGGCTAAGCTCATGTACATTTCGTACAAACATGCTCAAAACATGTTTCTTATTGTAAATTAATATATTATTCACATTCATTTATGATCAGTCGTAAATAATCCAAGTGAAAGCAATACAAATTTCATATTAGTTTAAGAGTTGATTGTGCTCAGAGTGATGATTTTCAAAGATCATGGATTGAAAAAAGTGCATGAATTAGATGAGGGACAAAATGAAGATATTAGTAAGAAAGCTTACAGATAAGAATGTTGTAAAGATGTTGCGTTTATCACACCACATAACATGGGGTATGATCAAGAAGAGCTTACTTTTGTTTCTCTTGCGACAAATGGGGTTATAACCAGACATTTTATGAATAAAACTTGTGCAAAATAATGTAGACTAATTTGCAGAGATAGTGAAAAGGGTGTGGTTCAGAATATAGTTGCGTGTCCAACGACACAACCGCTAAATGTTTGTTTTGAGGCAAACGGAATTTCGAAACTGTCCAACTAGTCGGCAAAAGAAGAAACAATAGATAAGTGTCCACAACATTTCGATACTGGTATCAAAACAACTTTCTGTTAATTGCACTGTAGATACCAACATAGACCATCAATTTATTGGAGAGTTCAAGCCATTGTTTTCACACATTTATGTTCAATACGACAGTGGTTACTATGTTAAAAGCCAACTTAAGCGTGTACACACAGCAGACAATAATTACGGAAACTACTTTCTAGTGTGAGTCATAGCTACTTTGCAAATGGCTAAATAGCGCCTTGTTACGCCTTTTTGTGTAAAATATGTATTCAAACACATACTGGAAGTCTTTCATTTGTTTTGTTATTATTGTAAACATTAGTGTTGAGACTTGAGACGTCAACATTTACCCCGACTTGCTTATCGTCTTCTTCGATAACATTTGGTCTAAATATACTTAGTTTAGTTTACTTAACGCTCACTCGTTTATATAAACAAGATAATCGGGCTACTTGTCGATTCTGTTCCAAACTACTAATTCCAGTTCACACCCGTACTTATACATTATCAAACCAACAACTTAACCATTAATCCCTTCACAATTTACCTTGAAACTTGTCCATAAATTGTTTCAATATGCACTAAGGAACACTGTACTATTTGACAAGCAATTATTCAAAAGTTAGAAAATCAGTGTTAGCCAGTAAACAAGTATAAATTGAGTAAACGTTTGTATAAAGAAAGCGAACCTGTGGTGCGAGTTCCGGGGCTGTCTCTGTAGCCGCCGTTTTGCCGGAGTCTGCGTACACTAGTCACAAGCACGCGGACCAGCATGACGCCCGCTCTTAACATCCACCTTCCTGGTACAACGTGCACAAATCTCCATCAGTCACTTGATTCCCAATAGAATTATGACCGCGAGCCGTAACTCAACACTGGAGACACACGGGAGGGGCCCGGCGGATCACTGGGCCGTATCCAACACACGCACTCACAATATAATAAATGTTACCGCTCCCTGTACTCTGTAACTACACTTCGGGTGTCATGTCGGCAAATCATATGTTTTGAAAACAATAGCCGCTCTATAGAATCCCAAATATCCCAATTCAATTAAATGTTCTTATCCAAAAATATTTATATCACTATAGGCACTGTAAGATAATTGGAATGGACAGTTATTACCGCAATCGTATCAGATCACGTCGTCAATTATTCGATTTGCTCGGGTTTCGGCTACGGGTTCAGCTTAACGTCACTACGTGACAGTCCGTATCTCTTCAAAGCTTTTACCGTACTGGCTGGAAGGCAGTAGTGCGAGCTCGGAAAAAAGAGAAAGAACGATTATGACGTACAAGAGCTACAAGTCCATAACCGGCCTTGTAATGTCTATGGATAAAATGCCTTACTGCGTTAGCAATAAGGTGCAAATTCTTGACAACGTAGACTACAGCTGTATCAGTTTCCGCGAATGTTGCGTGTGGAAATTCGAAACGGATCGAGCGGCGCAGTCATTGAGTGTAAAAGAGATAAAAGCAAATATCGAATACTAGCGACGTTTGCCGAACGTAGTCCGACCGCCAAGGCCGACTCACGTCACGTTTCGCGAGACTAGACGTGCCTCCCGTATACAATAGGTATGTGCACGATTGTAGTTTATTGCACTTTGTTTAAGTATATGAAAACTTACTCCAAACAATCCTTACTGGATGGATTTATCTCATTAGCAACTCAGCTATTATGAGCTCGATAATAAAGGGCCATTATCGCGCATTAGCACTTAATGTTATTGTTTCTTGATACTAATGATAACACATAGGTACTATTGACTGATAATGACCATGCCATTTACTGATTAATTTTGATAAGCCATTGATGGGATTCTTAATGTAAATTCAACACGTAAACAGCTGACTTCAATAACAACATTGTTTACCTTTAAAACTTTACATCAACTGAAGTGCAAATAGGCATTTGCACGTCACTATTGTCAAGTTATTTGCAAGTTATTGTCATTTGGTTATAAATAGGTCTTTAACATAATACTTTTTATTTCCATGAATTTCTAAGTATGTATGGTGTATTTTTTATTTCTTTTATATTGACATATCTCTAAAATCTTTTTCACCGTGAGCTGTTCTGCTGTAATACGAAGTAATTAGTTAGGTATGTACTTTAAACACTATCAAATTGTTAAAATCTTCAATATTTCAATTAAAATAGATTAAATAAATAGATACCTATCTACTAAAGTTGTAACGAGATTGACTTTTATGAATACTCCTGAAGCGTATGACATGGTGATTAAAATTTTACATTCTCAATATACAACCTAAAAAGTTGACTAGCTCCAGCTCCTTATTCGTCCTAAACAATTATCATTGTCATCACACCTAAATAATCTATGGAAAATAAGTACAGGAAGGAAACGAAGCATGGGAACGGTATTTACGACTCAATTATGAAAAGCTTCACCATCTTGTTGCATAACATATTGGTTCAACAGTTCAACTCAATCGTGCCATATTCAAAATACATAAATTTATCGTTAAATTGGGAACCGTCGCCTCGGGTCGTGAAGACGCGGATACATACGAAAACACATAAAACATCAAAGTTTTCTCCTCCGACATCCGTTTTCACTGGAGCGTGGTAAGACAGATATGCGAATAATCTACAACAAGTTGTAACAATGTAGTGAATTTGATCTGAACGCCACATTTCTCTTTGATGCAATCCGTTTATGGATTTACTTGACTAATAAGGTGGTAGTGTGACTCTCGTCGGCAACAGTAAAGATCGAACTGTGTATCCCTAACAGCATGTTGTGTTTCTATTCTCAGTGCTTTCACACGTTTTCATCCATTTAAAACAATATTTTAAATGGATTGGATTCTAGCTATATTTTAAATGTTCAAGCTGTACCTATGTTACCTGAACTTTTAAGGCGCTCCCCCGAGCAAAATGCGCAAAAGCGGAGTTTTGTTAAGCTATAAACTCGATATTTAAAACATATATCAAATTCACTGTTATACCAAATCATTATTTAATATGTTGTCTTTAATTTCAACAGAGCTTTTTCTTTTTAATGCAGCGAATATTTAGTAGTACTCATTTTAAAAATGGTCTATCAAAATTTATTCCTTGGATAGGCTCACGATGTATACGTATTTTATTAATGTAACTTATACCAACTGATAGAGGATTTAATTCTTAACATTTTCATCTGCTTTGTTTTTCAAAAAGACCAAACATATATTTTATAATTCAAATTATTCCTAAAAATGGTCAATTTCACAACATAAACACAGTCGCGGCGGCGATTCAGCAGTCAGCCGTAGGCTCTCGACGTGAGAGCACGTCGGTTTTTTATTTGAAATGTCATTTACAATTTAATATTATGACAACTGTCAAAAAGTCATTGATAGCCCTATGTAGTTTTACACACGGCACTGGTGATAAAATTCAAATAGCATGGTATACATATTTATGTTTTACATAACATATCATCACGCCGGTATCCCCGAAGGGTTAGGCAGAGGTGTACCAATGTACACCCACAATTCGCCGATATGTTTAGGTCCCATGTAAGTAATAGGGGGCGAGCTTTATTTATGTTTTATGTTTTTTTTTTTAATCTGACATTGAAATAAAACTACTTTTTACGGATTTTTTTTTTAGTAGTTTTATTTCATCATATATTTATATTTGTTTAAATATGTCCAACTATCAAAAGGTCGAAATAATTCTTATGCGTCTACAAATGTCTTAATTACTTTACATGAAATAATATGTTACTTTTTTGAAGTTTTATTTAAATAGCGTCTAAGTCTATGAAAAAAATATATAAAATTGGAAATACAATTGATAGAATCGTTCTTTGTTTTTATTAAATTCAGTTATTTATGAGTGAAATTAATGGGCTCTCGTAAGCAATTAATTACTTTTGCCCGACCTTGCATTTATATGACAGAAATTCATAGGAAATATGTTGAAAAAGTCTTTGATTCTGAAAAAGTAAACCTTGTGAAATATACTATTCAAAAGATTTAATGCGGCTGTTTTATACTTGTTTCTAGAGATATAATTATCTAGGTTTTCCCTGGCCTATAGCTTTGATAATACTTGTAAAGAATTATAATCAGAGTTTTTTTTAATAATCCTGACAGAATATGTTAATGTTTTCTTATAGGCTTTCTTGTTATATTGTTTAGTGCACAAAAATAGTCTATAAAATAGATGATCAAAAGCATGTATGAAAAAAGGAACAGCATTAATTCAAATGCATTTATTTTTCATCCTTCCTTTTCACGATATTATCCAGGAAACCAGCAGGTGCAAAGAGGCTTTAAAAGACTTTCTTTTCTCTCTCGTTCTTTTTCACGTAATAAAATCCAATTTAATTTAAAATCGGAGTCAAACATCACAGCGAAATTTCGTCGTAAGTGGTGGGTAATCGGAGTCTTTTGGCTAGCACAGGTAGAAATCTCGAAAGTCCATAAGCAGTCCAAGTCAAAAAGCAAAATAATAGAAATAACAAATGCGCAAACAAAGATTTTGGTGCGCACAAGCAAAGTGACGTGCAAGACAATGTCACTGGCATGACGCAAAATTTCACATTGATTGTATCCGTTGTTGTTGCCATGCTAGATTGAAGTTTTCGTAACAGTATTTTGATGTCATTTATTAATTTCGGTGATGTTGGGTAGAAATAATAATATGTCCTTAGACTATTCAGGTTCATAAATCTTCAATATATTCTAAAAGCAAGCTTTTATACATAGTTTACTAGCCAAAGATATTCGTATGACTTAGTTTAGATTTAACGTTCATATGGCAACACTCAAAGTACAATTCAATCAATTGTATTTCCAATTTAATGTATTTTTTTTCATGGACTTAGACGCTATATTTCATGTAGATCTGTAATTAAGACGTTTGTATATCACGCATAAGAATTATATCAACAATTATTTCGCCATTGCCCTTTATTATGTGCGTAGAGTATTTCTTAAGTACTACTCCATGCGAGCGCGCTTTACACTCACACACTGTCAACTTTCACACATTCACAAATCATGCCGTATTGAGACAGGAATACTTTCTTCAAGAACCGAATTTTCAAAAGACTCGCCGCCCGCCTTTGCTCTGTATACGTGCCTTGTTAGAATCACACTGAATAAATGGTTAAAAAAATAATTTTTGAAATCGGTCCAGCCGTCTTTGAGAAATCCCGAACTTCGAGAAATACTCAAACGTAAAAAAAAAAACATCCGCATTGAAAATCTCCTCCTATTTTCGAAGTTGGTTGAAAAAAGATTTTTGTAAAAAGACATTCAATACCTTTCTGACTAAATAACTTTCTTTACATCATTAAATGATTCACTTACTTGAGTTATAATTTTAGATACAAATAAAATATATTTCTCTTATCTTTTTTTTTAATCTTGCGAACATGATTGATTATATTTTTGTCTATAAATTCATAAGTCTACTATTTTTACTACTTAATACGTCGGTATATCAAACAGATGGCGTTGTATTTTCATAGAAAGTAGCGATGTATATGTAGAGGGGCAAAGAGGGGGGTTTAGAGGTCAAACGCTCAAAGTCATTTGCTCGGGGTAGCGCCTTAAACAGATGTGCATGTTCGGCAGCAAGAAGGTAGTAAATGTTCGTCCTCCTTAAAATCTTTTTTCTAATTTAGTTGAACACGCTAACGTTTCAACAATAGAAGCCGTTAAATAAAAAGTTTGTAACTAGGCAAACAAACTCTTGCACCATTGGTTCCGGTGACGAATTCCGGTTTGAAACAAATATTGATGTAAGATAAGGTTTTGCTGCATGTGACTATTTCAGTTCACCTTGCTCCTAATCGTGGATCAGATAACTAACAATCCAGTTGACAGTTTCAAGTTTTCTCAAATAAAAGAAAAACAAAACAACATTTAGAATAAATAATGAGGATGCTACTGGATTTATTAAGATTTTATCTAAAGTGCGTTATGCAAAATGAAATGAAAACTGCGAGGATCTTGTGACACCGGTCAAATGAAAGGATGGACCGGCTTTTTAGTTTCTTAAAATGACGTCACATGTACATCCGCATGGTGCGTCTATATACATTGAATTTTTATTTGACAACTATTATCTGCAAGTTGGCGCTTGGCGGCAATCAATAAAAACGTAGGCGGTGCGCGGCGACCCGGCGACTGAACAGCCAACGAAGTAGATCTTTGAACTTCTCTGGATCTCGAAGATTCAGATTTTATAGCAAGAATGGAATCTTTAATCGTCAAAGACGGCCATTTTCTTATTAAGTTTCTTGACCCCTGATATCTTCTGTCTAATCCCAAAATAGAGAGTAATTATTTCCTACATGGTCTGGCTACTAAAATGTAGGAGTATTTAAAGGTCTTCTTGATTTGTTTTTAGCGATGACTAATTAATCTAAATCTGCAAACACGTAATCAAACTTTTATGGAACTTTTAATGTCTGGTTGTAACCATTTTGCGACATTTTATATTATTTTGAGAACCTTATATTTCATAGCTTTTTCTTACAGCGGATCCAATTATAAAACCCGATAGGTACGTGAAGTGACTCATCAATTTGTCTTCATGTATATTTTAATGTTGGTATAGCCTTGCATTAGTTAATTTCATTATTATAGTATCATGATCGATTGCAGTCATTATATTTGTGCAATCAAAAACTTATGCCCTTTTAGAGTTAGATCGAAGTCAGACTTTATCGAAAGCTGAGCGATACTAGTTCTAACAAGAATCGAGTGTATAAGTTCTACATAAGCTGGTAGAAGTGCAAGATTAACTACTTTCTTTTTACATCCCGAGGCAGAGGTGACTCGTCCAGTTTGTTAACATTAATGTAAATGTCATTGAATGCCGTCAGACCGGTCGCGATGATTTTTTTTAATCGACATTTGCCTCTGGTGTTATTTTGAAAGCTGCGAATTAACTAGGCGATCCCTGTACTCCTTCGCGACTTGCCTATTAAGGCTTCTTTAATGACCTTTAGTTGACAATTCTATACGGAATTTTTTAATCATCTTTATTATCAAGGAAAATAAATAAAAATTCATGAGATGATCCTTGATGGACCTTTATTTTTAGTTCAGATCAAATGTATGTTTCTTACAGTGTTAAGTTGACAGTGTAAAATTTAATATTAGTGTTTTAGAAGTTTTTAACAAGATAAAAAATTTGCTCAAATAAAGGTGAACAATGCTATGAAAACTCGCAAATAATGGAGTGTAATTTATACATATCATATCTCAAATGTTTTAAGCAGAGCATTTTTGCACAAACACAAAAGCACTCATGTTAAATATGCAAGCTGATTAGCAAATAGGATTTTATGGGCATATCAAGCAAAGATGTGTGTTACATGACGGTGAGCACGTTCACAGAGCATAATTTTGTTAAATCGGTTAAAACCCGACAAATAACACTAGAGCGGCCTCGACTCAATTGAAATCCAATAAAACCGCAACGTATCACGAGACAGACGTTTGTTACGACGCTTGAAGTGCGCACAGCACTATTACTTCAGCGTTGGAGGCAATGAGTTGAATTGACAATGTTGAACACAATTGACAGGCAGCCAGTGACCCGCCGGCTAACGATGTGCACTGCGCACGCTCTTTATTTGTAATGCAAAACTGCAAACATCCTATCGTCACGAAGACTACACACAGCACAACACAATACTTTATAATAAACAACATTATAAAACATATTTATCTCTGACGTCACACGAACGACTATTGCAGGCAATTCAAAGGTTTATATATTTTAGATTGGTCTAGGAAGTAAAAAATATATAAAGGTCACGATGACTCAATGCTTGCTACAATAAAACTTTTTGCTCATTTACTACTTATCAACAATGGAGTTCGTATGAATTCACAAATGATTATATTTCATTACAGCTAACATGTGTACTTACACCAATGGTTTTAAATGTTAAGATCCTTGGAATTGTTTCTTTGATGCACGACATTGTTTATTAATGAGTAACAAACTGAATATTTATAGGAAAGCAGGTTAATAAAATCAGCAAGGGGTCTCACTAAACAGTTCGGTAAAATAGTCCTTGCACGATGACAATCATAATATTGATGATTTTGTAGTTCCTTTTAATACTCCTATTTACTCAAATCAGATGATACCTTAGCCATTTATGTATCGGATACATTTAAATAATATCATAATTCCGGTTGTTCGAAAAAGGGGCCACGCTATTGTAAAAACTAATTACATGATGTGTAACATTGTATAGAACTTTGAATGACTAGGCAGAATTGAGATCCATATCCATTTCATCATCTTTGATGATTGAGTAGTGTCGACATAACACTTTATTTATAAAGTTAGGCTACTTACGAACGTAACTACTTAACGAAAGATGTGATGAACGGAATCGATGATATAGGCGGGGCCTCAATTTATAAACTTTATTTCCATTTTATTTTCTGATATTGAGAACATACAATTGTTCCGTTAAATAAAAAGTTACATCATAAGCAATTAGATTGTGTAATTGTAAGTGTATGAACACCGCCACCGAACTTATGTAGCTCGTCTTTTGTTGGATTAGATAGAATCATTGTTACACTTCTCATTTTACGTAATGTATGTTCAAGAGTCGAGTCAAAACGCGGTGCACAGGTTTTGAAGCGTCTGTAGAAACTGTAAATAATCCGTTTCAGCTATCCGAAAATATAATTGTAAATAAAGCAAGTCTGTCATGCGTCACTTACTGTTGAATCAATATTGACACAAATGTAGAGCACAATCGACACGAAACTTGCAAAAGAAACAATCAGTGTTTCAAAAAAGTTTATGATGTTGCATTTGCAGACCAAAAACACTACACGATTTGTAACCTCAATCTGGACATTGGATGGGGCAACTTGATGATTTTTTAAAACGGCGTGACATCGTTAAATAACACACAAAGCAAAAAATATTTTTAAAACGTCGTAGAGTTTATTTTTTGGACTGAAACGAATTAACCGGTTCAAATATTGAGATTAAACAGATACTGTACAAGTGAAAAACTTTCGACATCTATGGCATATTAAAAATGTAGCAATTCGATCTAAGATTGTTTGTATTTAAGTAGCATACTGACTATTGAAACGAATGAGCCTTCTCATACTCGTATTTGTTTCTATTTTAGGCGTTTTTTCCAGTTCATTAATTGCATCCAATTTACTTATTTATAATACTGCTTTTCGGTTCTACAAATTTAAAGTGAACCACCTACAGCATTAAAGAAACGTTAGTTAGCTAATGAGTTACACTTGTGTTCTCCATATTTATATTTATGCGTCAAACACTTACCTGTCGCCACTAAAATCACTAAGTCAACGGTATCCAATCCATCAGCGGACATTTCAAAGGCAGTTATGCTCCAGTTTCGGATAATTGCACTTGTTATGCGCAAGCAAGAAGCAAGAAGGCAACACCGAAGAGTACTATTAGCCAACATGTAACATAAATAATGCGTGAAAATCTACTATAAAGTTGCGTGTAAGAACATTAAAATTCGGTGCTCGTCTCATTACTATGGTTACCACATATCCATTAGACTGCCGGACATAACCAGACTCTAGGAAAGGCAGGTGTAGGAAGCAATCATGTCTTCTTAAACGTGTATTGTTGCATGAGAATGTTGGGTGTTGAATAGCTTGATTATGTAGTTAGACATCTTTTTGATGATCAATTTAGAATTCGTTAAAATCGGATGGTAGAAGTGAAAACTGGAAGAGCATTTGATTGCACTATAAAGCAAATTCTATTTATAGCACCAAGTTATTATGAGAAATTATTTCCGTGTTGTTTTTTTTTCTTACGACATCGCGTGACTTATAATACCTAAGTACCTGTGTAATTAGGACGTAGACATCGTAGCAGTTAACTCCGTAGCTCTTACGTAGTTACGATAATCTCAAGACGTTTTTACCTACATATCAATCTTATATATAAAAATGAATCGCTAAATGTGTTGGTAAGCGCATAGCTCATTAACGGCTGGACCGATTTCCCCAATTCTTTTTTTGTTGTGTTAGTTATTATCAGGAGAAGGTTCTTATGAAAAAAAAATTGGAAAATTGCTCGGTGAAAAAAAAAGTAATCCTGACCTTTGCTACGATAGTGATTCATCTGCGCCCTGAATAACATAAAGACACCGGGAACGGGACTTATGAATTCACGCAGGTGAAACCGCGGGGCACAGCTAGTATATTATATATTGAGACTAACCAGAAGGGACGAAAACAATAAGCTTGGTAACTTGAAAAATTATGGTTATCACACTTAATCAACATTCGTCGTCAAAAGTACAAAAAGAAACTTAGAAATTCTAACAATGAGCCTATGCGTAGAGAAAAATTACACAGAAGTCATCAGCTGAATAATGGGCATTTACAATAGTTTTTGGAATACAATATGGAATGGTAATTAGCACATTAGCAGTCCACGATTGATTGTCTGTCTTCCTCAATCCCACGCTGCTTGTCTGTCAATGCTCATCGGCTGTTACTTGTGTTTACTGTTCCGTGTGGTTGGTAACACTGGGAATACACGAGACAATCAATATTTGACGAAAGCTGTCATCGTGGTAAGGTTATCTGATTGCATTGTGAATTATGGCGCATCGGTACCAGCCACCAACGTCACCGCCTACAAATATTACGATATTTTCGTGAGCCGTCGTAGAATGTTCAGAGATAGCATTTATATGTTATCGAAAGTATAAAGTTAATATTCCATTAAAATCTTCTGTTTTATGGTTATCGTGGCCTTTGCATCAGGGTCAGGTCAGGTTTATTTAAATGACAGATCTATTTACGGTTGAAGTAACATCGTAACTGCAAATACTCGACTGAATAACTAGTTGGGTATTCTTGTTAAAGCACCAACCCGTTATGTCGTTGTTAAATCAGTTATTGTTGGTAAATGATGTGGTCGTTCGATCATAGAAATAGTTTCTGAATATTAAACGTTTATACATAACTTTAAAAACTTCATATTCTTGAAAGCTTTTGTACAGATTTGAATGTATGTTGTAGACATTATATAGAATATAATTAAAATAGCTTATGAAACTTAAACGTCTGGTACTACTGGAACGTGCGACTATACTATTAGCTTTTGCACGATTGAGTAAATAATATGTCCTTACATAATGCAACTGCTCTTACTAGCAATGAAATTATTATAAGATAATTATGTACTGCGTTGCTACTACTGCAATATGAATTTTCTATAATTATAGTTCACATAACATACGACGATCGAGGAATTAAATTAACCTAAAATAACTTAATCTTATAGCTCTATATATTAGGAAGTTATAGGTAGTTATATAACATGAATACTTTGAAAACTTAGCACCAAATTGTGCTTAACTATCAGTATCTATCACCTTGGAGCATATTCTCAATAAGTGGTAACTTAACGTGGGGTCAAACAACTTGCCAGAGGCATGGTAATTACTTCCTTGTAATAACAACTGGTTATCGTGATGGGTTTTTGTTGACTTTTTCTAATGGCGCACGTGCGTGCGAATCGCTTCAGCCTTGTGCGAGAGGGCGATATCGATGGACCGTGGAGGAACGATCTGCCCTTCGACCACCTCACGGACTTTGTTGATTGTTTAGTTACCACAAAGACGTAACATTACCAGAGTACCTACTACCGATAGGTTTTTCTTTCAGGAAAAGGCAGCCTTTGTGGTAAAATTACTATTTATTATGCAAAATTTTATGACTCATAAATATTAAGTATTTACATTTACAAATTAGGTTCATGTTGACGCAACAATTTTACGTTTACTTCAACAATACAATTCGGTAAAAAATGTACAACAATCTATAGCATGCACTTAAAATTACACATTAAAGGTCCATTACACCATTGAGTAACATACAGTTTTCATCTAGTGGCTATTACGTCTAGCGGATGTTAAGCAGCTTACGCTGTTATAAAATGTTTCCATAAGCGCGGAAGCGTTTTCATAAGAAAAACACTTATTCAAAGCATCTACCCCCGCAGCATTACGCAAGGCAAGAGATGTCCGCCAAAACATAATTTCACTTTCTTTCGGACCACAGTCGGCGTAGGATGGGCGTGACGATCGCCGACCGCCTCCAGCGGCACGTAGATTGCATACTTTCCCTGTTTTTATGGGAACTCATGGGGCGACAATGATATAACAATAATGTGAAAGCTATAGAGAAATATATCTTACTTTTATCGTAGAAAATCTTTCCCCGAAAACGCGGTCGCGACGACGTTGCAGCATTGTGAAAGAAGTCTTTAACTTGTATGTAAATTGTATGGCTGATTGTTAAAGCAATCAACCAATGTTTGTCTTTAATTCCAAAAAAAGAGTGATATATAGCTATGTAGAAGTTACAAACTGTCTTTCAAGTATGGATACAACATACACTTAAACGAGAAAGTCTTTATGTAGAGTCTAGAGACGATACTTACTCGTCCGTAGTCTTTACAACATAAGACTTTCTCAGTAAAAGTCTCTCAACACTAAGATGTTAAGCAATTAATAAATAACACACATAACATCGCTTTTGAAATACAAATAAATACGCAGTGCAATTTACTAATAAATTTATACAGCACTAAATGTGTTCATTTGACAGCCTAGAGAAAGGTGTTAAATGCATAAAACGTGCATAGAGGTGCAGTTAACTTGGAAATCAATAAAATAGGAATAAATTAAGTAAATATAATTTCAATACGCAACTGAATCGTTTAGGGCGTTATACAACATGTCCTAGTTTAAAACGAGGAATACATATCGATATTGACATGACCGGTGTTCTAGGCAAGCGCACAGGTGAACGCAGTGTGACGTCACCAGTACAGAGTGGGTGTGGCTGGCCCGTACCCATCCTCCCGGTTTGTCCCCATTGCAGTTGCAGGGGCGGACCACAGCGTATACAAAGATATGAGTTCATCAAAACCAGTACTTTCAAATACATACACCTAAACTTCGACCTTAAGTGTAGAGTGGGTGTTTGCTAGTTATTAGCATTGACACACATAATGCTTTGCAATTGCAACGACATTCTCGGCTATTCGACTTGAAGAATAATTATAATGTGTATGTGGATATTGCGACAGGTAAGGTTAGTTCGTGGGTATAGCGGAAATTAAAAAAATAGTACTATAATGGAGATAATTACAGGGGTACAGATTAAATGTTCTCAGGAGTATTGTCAAAGACAACGACCAGTCCTTATAAACTAAACACATATTAAATTGATGCGAAATGTTTTTCATACTTATACAAACTAGTGCGATGACTACTCATGCCACTTTTATAATTACATTAATTCGAATGAACGTTTGGTTACTTCCTTGTTTTACACGCCAAATACACACCCATTTTGACCTATTTTAACTACTAATAAGTTAAAAGATTTTTTCTGGGTCATTCGAGAATTCCTACCACAGTAGATTTATTTATTTCATCCCTGTTAATCTACTGATGATCAATTATTATTCAGCATACACGTTTTAACGACCTAAAGTGTCTCGAAGCGGTAGCACAGAAATCTTAATTATTGAGATCATTAGTGAAACATGTACGTACCATAACTTATAACTATTACAGTTACTGTTTGACACATGATCTATGTGTATTTGCTAGAATAACACAATAATTAAGAACGAGTGTAGAGAAAAAATACCATAAATCTTTTGGAAGCACGCCGTTGCGTCGTCACTTTTTGTGATATTTCATACTACCAGAATAAATGTGATCCGCCATCATTTCTACGCCTTGTTAGGCACGCCTAGATTCGCTAAACCAAGCAACAGATTAATGCCAGATTCTCGAAATATCAGATTTTTCTAATCGTCCATTTATTTTCGAGAATATTCTAGCAATCATTGATTAAGCAATATTAAGTTTGTTTTCCATAATATAATTGGACAGATGTCCGTCACGCTTTTTACCCCAAATAAGTACTTCAAATATTATAACGGGGATTAGCGCGTACATGCATAAATACCTTTAGGGCTTGACGTTTCGACCGGGTTACACCGGCCGTGGTCGCAAGCAGACTGGAGATGCGGTGTCATTCTTCCGTGCACGGCGTTGATGATTTTTCTTCATCTACCCCATGTTTTTGAACTACCCTACACACTGTACTGACTGTGTCCGTATTACGATCACTATCCGGCCTTGCAGAAACGCGCGGTTGTGTTAAACGAATCTCTGGATTCCACGATGCTGATAGATTAAAGCCGTCTTCCCGATTGAAATTAGGATGTTTCTTGATTTCAATCGCTTCTCGCACTGCTCTCGAATGAAAGTGGCGATCGGTGGAGAGGACTTGCGCGCGATGGAATTGAATCCAGTGACTGACGCCCGGCTGTAGTAGGTGCTCTGCAATTGCCGATTTAGATGTCTGACGGTTTTTTACAGCTGCGATATGTTCCTTGAGCCTCTCCGCGATCGTTCGCTTTGTTTGCCCTATGTATGACTTACCGCAGCTGCAGTCGATTTTATAGACACCTGGTTGTTGTAGGGGTAGAACATCCTTCGGTGTGCCCACCATGTTTTCTACCTTTGTCCCTGGAGTGTAGACGGTCGGGATGGAGACTGTTTTAAGTACAGCTCCGATTTTGTCCGTGACTCCTCTGATGTAAGGCATATAGGCTCGTTGTCTGTTAACGTCAGGATGCTCGACACGCTTCAACCGTCGCTTCATATTTCCTTTCACCCGAAATCCATTCTTTTGTAGCACCTCCTGAACATGTTCCAGCTCACGCTCTAAGTGTTCAGGGTCACAGAGATCAAAAGCTCTATTCTTTAATGACGTCATGACAGATTGCAGGTGTCTAGGGTGATGATGCGACGTACTATACAGGTATCTATCAGTGTGTGTAGGTTTTCGGTAAACACAGTGTCCTAATGACCCATTTGTTCTCGCACTTATTTTGACATCCAGGAAAGCGAGTGATCTGTCCCTCTCCATCTCACACGTGAATTTCACCTTAGGGTGAATGGAGTTCAGATGTTCTAGATATTGATCTACTTCTTGTTGGCCCCCTCTGATGACGCAGAAGATGTCGTCTACGTATCTCTTCCACAACTTGATGGTTTTTGGCCCCAAGGCCAACGCCTTCTCTTCAAAATGTTCCATCCAGAGATTAGCTAGTACAGGGGCTACTGGACTCCCCATTGCGACGCCATCAATCTGGAGGTAATATTGGCCGCGGAAGAGGAAGTAGTTGCCTTCTAAGCAGTGTTTCAGCAGATCAATATAATTGTGTGGCATCTCGTTATCACTCAGCTTGTCCTTGACTACATCCAGACATTCTTTTATAGGAACATTGGTAAATAAAGACTCCACATCAAAACTTACCATTGTGTCTTCAGGTTCCAGTACTAGGGTTCTTAAAATCTGAACGAGACTAAAAGATGTACGCGCTAATCCCCGTTATAATATTACTATAAACATGCAGCGCGATAGTTTAAAAGTTTATAAGTACTTCAAATGTTATAAG
This sequence comes from Autographa gamma, assembly GCA_905146925.1. NCBI lineage: Eukaryota > Metazoa > Arthropoda > Insecta > Lepidoptera > Noctuidae > Autographa > Autographa gamma. The sequence goes on along the minus strand of LR989856.1, from coordinate 9,200,589 downwards.
AACGAGACATTTTGGCGTTTGAATCTTTAGGGCAACTCATAATAGCTAGAAAATAATAGCTAGAAAATAAGTTATATTTTCCGTAATATATACATTTCTATGTAATAAATAATGAATACAGCTGTCAGTAGTGATTCTCGCTTGATTAATGACTTTATGGATAACACCGTTTAAAACGACATTTAGCATCTATCTAACGCCAATCATTTGCTAGATATAGTAGTTCAGCTAGGTCAAGTTTGCACGACTTGCACACAAGGTTAAAGGTACACAAGGTGTATTTAAAAGGACATACGCATAATACGAATATAAATGGCTATATAACCTCACTTATAATACGTCTTTATTGATGTTCAAACAACTTAAATACATTCATTAGCGGTGTGAACAAATATGGTAAGGTATTAATCTCACTTTATTAGTGTAGGAGACTTCGAAGCAACTTTTACATATTATGATTATCTGTATTTTATACACTGGATGTCTTGAACTCTTGAATAAGAAAGTAAAGAAATCCTTTTTCACTGAAACCATAACAATGAGTCATGAAATACGTAATAATATGACATTGAAACAGATAAAGGGTTTTGGATATCTTAAGTGTAAGTATGACACACATTATCCTCAACTTAAGAAATCTCAGATATTCATAGAAATATATCATGAAAAAAATATTTTCATATAAAGAAATATAGTTTCTCATATCTATGGGTCCATAGGTATACATTATTCTAAGTAATGTAATAAGCATTATCTCGCTTAGAATCTATATAGGTACAAATGTCGTAGAATGTTTGTTTATTAACCTGTCACCGTTTAGACACAATCTACTAAGTTAGCACGTTATCTTTGCACGTGGCTACAATAATATTATATCAGATTTGCTGGCACCGAACAAATCAACACTAAAGTTTAATGTTGACTGCATATCCGTGTAATTGTGTTGGCTTCGCTAACGGTTCGACAGGAGATCTGATAATCTCGTACAACAAGACATTATTTGATGAGACGGACGATGCCATACATTCTCGTTTTGAGAAGTTTAATGTGCTTTTAATTAACCATGCCCTTTATAGTGCAACAACATTATAATTAACGTGCTTTGTTCAGAGACGTAATTAAAAAACTTCTTGATATGGGCGTGAACAATAGCTAATGTAAGCATACTAATTTGTCCATTGTGCCGACAACCAAGAGACTGGCACGCGCTCTTGCCAAGAGAAATTTGACAATGCACTTATAAAGAAAGCGTTATAAGTCATCAGAACGTGATTAAAACAAACGAAACGTGTTTGCTTCGCTCATTAATTGATGAAAAAGCTGCGAGCATGATACATTTAGCGACGCATGCATCCAATAAAATTAAAGCCAGGATGTTAGCATTATGCACGGACAATATTAGCCATGTGGATAAAGTGCTTGTACGCCAATATACATCCTGGTGGCCTGATATTTTAATGAATTCTCTGCAAACAAAAACTTTATGTAATCAAAATGTATCGTATTGTGAATTTAGTAATGTCAAATAAATATACCACTGCTTTCATTACTTTGTATTGTTTCGAAAATACAATACAGATAGTAGACGTATTTGATTAAGATATATTTTGCATAACGTAACATATACCTAGTATGGATAAAATCAGTGGCGGAAGAAGAAAGTGACACAGTAACCCGCTTGGGTCCGAGTCGAAAGAAGCGAGAGTAATTGGATGACGTCTGAGATCACGGGCGTGGTCATGTTATTGACCTTAAGGCCCAAAACGACAAAACCTTACAAATATACATAAAGCTGCCAAGACGTTGTAAAGCTGATGATAGTGATCCGAGACAAGTATCTGAAATAGTATATAAAAAAATTCAGAACATAAATGCTGAGCTATCAAGGCGAAATATTCAAAGACAAGATCAATATCTAACACATACCTAATGGATAATTGGGAAACGAATTGCGTGTTAGAATGCATACTCACATGTCACTATGAGCAAGTACACCAGTCACCAGGCACTAAGGGCAATTAAACAACACAAGCACGTATAGATAGCTCTACACAAATTAGAACGTTTGACAAAATTAGGTGAGCCATCGGCAAAACTGCTATTTCATCAATTGAATTAATGTACGGTAGTCACGCTCGACGTACACCCGACGAGCAGTGGCAAAAAAATTAACACAAAACTGTTATTACATATTGAAGGTACAATAATAAAACAATTACTGCCAATGGGAGTATACGTAACATGGAACCTAAATTTATGTTATTACACCTTTATAGCGCATAAGACACCTGTCAAATTTGACGGTTATTTACTGAATCATATGACGAAAAGCAATTTAACAACGATCTAATTTCGCAATGCGAACTGACAATGTTCGATTGTGTAAATGTGGTAATGAAAGCGTTTGCGATTTCGACCCGCAGAACAAAATCTTATGGAAGCTGTTCGATCGCGTAATAAATTACAGCATCGACTGAAACAGGACGTTTAGGCCCTCGGAATAGATTTGTTACGTTATTTTCAATCATAGCTATTTGCAATGTAATTAGTTTTTAGTATTGAAATAACAAAAACGAAACACTTATGGAATCACCTTGGTGTTAGTTAATCACGCGCGTTTTTATCAAACTCCTACTTCGAGTAGCCTGACACGTACTTATTTGGTTTTATTTTTTATTTAAACTACTGTATCGTGATAAAAAAGATAATTTAAATGTAGCATAAGAACATGTTGTAAGTAAATTATGTGCAGATTTTGGAATACAAAAACATTAAATACAAGACTACATCTGATCACAAATACATACGGCAAATCGATAAGTAACCATATCAGAAGGAAACAGTAGTTAAACACTAGGAAAGGCAAATTACCGACATTCATTGCGTCACTTACTACAAACTGACGCTTTTAAATGTATTGTGTAACAGTGTAACAGTTACTAAAGAGATGAAAACAAAGGTCTAACTTGGCACAACACTATCTAACATTCAGATAAACTAGCAAAATGCTTAGCAAGCAGTCTATACACATTAGGATTTTCGAGTATTCTTTGAATATACTCTAACACTTTCGAAAAATACTGAATTTGATAATAGAGTGTTAAGTAAGAAGTTGACCTTCGGCATCTCTTGTATCAGTTGTGTGCGAACGCCGGATGCCATAGCGGCGATCAAACTTCTGCGCACGCGCAACACGCAACGCAACTACTTTCGCCGATTAAAATCCGACGCCGTCCGAGATCTGTACGTGACAGACGTTTAGCGCTTACATATTACGAAAGTAAGTCACGATCTATACTAATAATTTATTTGATACAATACCCTAATGATGTTTTGTGATACCCTTTTATATTTAAGATGTTAAGTTTGATTCGAAGTTACTATTAAATTAGTTGCATAATTAAGTGTAATGATTATGATAGCCACTCATTGTGCCTCATGTCTCACAATTATTTTATTCAACTTTTAAAGCTTAAAACTTTTACAGTTAGGCTTGGATGATACTAGAAAAGTTCCAAGAAGCAATAGCCTCCAGACAAAAATACGTCTACTTGATATCCTGTTATCAAAATATCATTAAATCCACACGTATCAACCATGACTTTCCAATTTTAAGGTGTGTTTGGCATATTAAAACCTAATCAGAAACGTGAAATAATCTTATTCAGAGGTAATTTAAAATGTAAAAAGCTGATTAATAAAAAATAAATAAACGTAACTAACTGTATCACGAATAAACTAGTTTTTAATGCAAATCCTGTTTATGGAGACTGATTGATGAGTGCCGTGAACTATGGGCTAAGGATTACTTTCCGGTACGATCGCTTTCTCCTTTAATGTCGATAAAAATACCAGTCGATAAATCAACATTAACAAGCAAATTGCTGCCGGGGGCAAAGTATGAGCATATGATCAAGAGTTATACAGATTACGAACTTCAATCGACGCTCGAGTGAAATTGGATAAGAATATTGAAAAGAAATCGATACGTACACGGTTATGCGGTGTAAGGCAATTTCGAAATCTTATGTCTTACTCCGCAGTACATATGTTGGCAATAAAAAATATTTTATTGATACTGCACTTATTATTATTATAGGTAAGTACTTCCGAGTCTGCGGTGCAGTAATAACTTATTGGCAGTTGTTTATTGTCCATAAAGATGATTGCGTGATATTCTGAGTAAATTGGGTTCCTTAACACTTTTTTCTTGTAATCTTGCAAGAAATGAAGAAATAACCCATTATTGAAGTAATTTTACTACGTTCAAATTAGTAATTGTAGTTTAAACGATGGATAATTCGACAAATAGATTGGGCCATTCTCTCTAGCAAAGACAAACAATCCTCAACAATGCTCTTGAATATAAGTTAGAAAACTGCGTCGTATCCAAACTTTACCAAAACAACCAAAAGTTCTCAGTGAATATCATCACGCAAAGTAAATATCATCGTGGCATATCGAAAGCTATAAATTCTTAATTATTATTTACTCAACTTCGAGACAATGAGATTTGGCAATGCACACATAATGTGCACCGAGACCAGATATTATCGACTACTAAATTGACATTAGCGATCAAGTCGTGAACATTTACGTACGCTCGTGTGCACATAATTAAGTTACGTTACTTTGTTATAGGGAAAGTTATGTAAGAGAGCGAAAGCTCAGGGAATGTGGACATCAATGAAAAAATAAGTTTACAGGCTAGATACAGTAAGCATAAATCTTGTAAGATTGATCATTCCATCCTTTGATAGCTATTTCACACGGCTCATATAATCAGTTTGTCAGGCTTTAGGCGAGATTATCTAACGCATTACGAACGATTTGTACAAAAACTGTGTGACTTCGTGTGTAGATATTTTACTATTACATATAATTCAGATCAATTTAAACAGTAACCAAAAATAATAGTCTCTGAATAAAGGATGAAAGACAGCTGAGCATCTTCCATAAACAATACAGTCACGATGTTTTTAAATTGCTACCATCGTTACGGATAATTGTCACGAATTTGTCTTAAAATTAGCGTACTATGTTGAGTAAGTAAGTAGAGCGAGTCGCGTCCAATAAAAAAGTTTATTGCAGTGGCTGTCAATCAAGCGATGTGCACTCTTATTTTGTTATTTTTAAAACTTTTTCTTGGTTCACTGTAACTTTCTGCAGCAAACACTTTCCATCGACCCGTTTAATGGAAAGTTTAGTGCAAGTGCAGCACCCTTTTTAAACCAATGAATAATAGATAGAAACACTCAAAGCCTGCTTTACTACATACAAGTACTGTAAAAACAATGCATAATATACAATTTAAACTTAAAAAGACGTATATAAATAGAAATAAACAACGACAAACCGCATTGCGTCGTCAGACAACAATTAACTTTCTTTTAGATAGCTTACGATTCAGATAATATGTTAAGCAATATAACGATAATAGGGACGTGTTGCAGAGAGATATAATAAGAACATACATCAAAAAGTATTGCGGTAAGCAGAAAAAATAAACAATTCATACCGAATTGATTCCATAAATGTTACGCTTTTCAGACCTCGTTTCAGAAGATAAAAAAAGTTTGTACGAAACATTATTGTTGCCTAAACAACAAAAAATATACTGCATAAAAACTTTAACAGACTTTTTGTTCTAGAATTCCCGGGTGTACTTCGCGTGTTGCCAAAGGGTTGGTCGCGTTCGAAACTGCAAGGTGGGGCTTCACGAACCACCTATCTTTGGTAAATAGGTTAACGATGTGTCATGTAGCCTATTCCATAACGAAATATGGAATCACCTCTGACACGAACAACGGAAATTATGGACTCTATTTTTGGGTGAGGAGTTCAATTCGTTACAAAAACGCAGTCCTGCGACCTAAATATTAGAAAAATCGAAAAAATCTGTTCAGGTATGTTCAAGCAAATACATTCCGTCTATGCGTCAGTAGCATTTATCAATACTTTTCATTTCAACATGACATAACTGAAACTCTACAATCAGCGACTCCACAAATAGTAGAAAGGTTGAAATAACATATATTATTTGAACATTTTAAGCACTTAATAGATAGTTCGGTGTGACAGGATATAAGACAACTCACAACATAATATTACTTACTTGCGTTCACTGCTATTAATATTAATAACAGTGTTAGTTTAACTTTGAGTGGTGTAGTGTGACCAGGTGACTTTGAATTATATGCGCTAGTCAAAATGTATCGATAACGTACGGCTAAATGATCACAGCTGTGAATGTGCAAGAAGCAGGTTTGTTGAAAAAATACAGTAAACAAATACCCTTGGTAAGTTTCTCTCCATGATCGCTAATTTCAAGAAACTCGATCAACAATGTCAACTTGTATCTAGAAAGTTCTGTATTTCAATACTTGAATAGTTATCAACAATGCCAACCGCAAATTAGTCGGTTATAAATCAATCAAAATTGATTTAGATTGTTTTAGAATTCTACGTCTTAACTTATCAATAGTTCAGTCTCATTTATAAATTGAGGTGGAACTCTAAAACCGGTTATATGTTTACGAGTGATCTATCCGCAATGTTATCAAGGTACAATAGTACGATGGGAGGTGTCCTATATAAAAACTGGTCACAACATAGCATTGGAGTCGGCTCAGCGAAATGAAACCCCGACCGGACGCGATCGACGATATCACATTAGAAAACCGCTGTGGGTAGGTCTAGGTACACACCTCGATGCATATTGGTTACACCAGTCGAGTTCACAGTCATGGCGGCTAATTTGTTCGAGTCAAGATCTACACTAATAAAAATAGAACGATCTAGATCCACTCAGTTTTCTACTTTAACAGGCGCGACAACATCATTAAGTAAGACGTTGATGGGAAAACAGTAATTAACACATTTGTATTAAATAGTTTCTAATCTTTATAGGATGTTGTTTCGATGTAAACGATGATGGAAATTGCAAGAGTAAACTGAAAGTAATCGGAACAAGAAAACAAGACTAGGTATGGAAGTATGACACAGATACTATATTTATTATTTAATTAGTTCAGATTAGGTCTCAAGGTCCGGTTTATCATGTAAAGGAAATTGCTATATCTGCAAAGTGTTTACAGCAATACATTGAATCCGCTTTTGCTGTCTACTGCAAGTTACATTGTACTTCTGCCTATAAAACACAGTTGTAAAACAGCAAGTTTTAAAAAGAAAACTTATTGTGAAATTGTAGTCATAAAAAGATCCATAATAATTCAATAAAATACAATAGTAAAATTACCGGCTATAAACAGGCAATCACGATGATCGATGTATTTCAAACGACAGGAATGTTAGAGCAGATTAAATCTATATTAACGATCAGTTCGGCACGAAGATAGTTTTGGTAGGTAGCAGTCCGATGTCCATTAAATATCATCGCTAATGTTGATGATCAAGATAACCCCGGCCAGTAAGTGCATTGCATAATACCTTATTATTCAACCTATTGTTTAATACCGGTTTACCTATTCATTATGACAAATGCTATTATAAGTAAGTGTTATTGAATGTCTTCGAGTTATCTCTTAATAAATTATCTTATGTCATTACTTATCAAGTACCACTTGGTGGGTGTGAATAGACAAATTATACTGGCTTTTTGTATTATAGATAAATAAATTAAGAGGTTGTCGTGCAGAAATTCAGTAAAACATATCAAAGGGAGGATCTAATAAAAGATCATTTAAATAAATAATTCCAGCTCAATATAAATAAAATTCTCTTTTTAATATCCCAAATACGAGCATTGAAGTATTACTTGAAAAAATAATAAACTGAAAAAGCACAAACTGTTTATTTAATGTAAGGTTCTTGAATAATCACTTTGAGCATTACGAGCTCAAGCAATTTCACAGATTATAAATAGAAGCATCGGATTCTCTGTGAAGTTCAAAGGTTACAAAAATAAGTTTAGATTTATTGAGAAATAATATTTATTTTGTCTAGAATTTTTACACATGTTGTGTTTCAGTAACTTAGAAATTCTTGCTTGAATAAATAATACAAATATTTCTTATATCTAATGTCTATTATACGACATAAAAAACTTGGCGTAATGGTTTTGCCAATCAAGAAGTTATTAAAACCATTCATTTCTGTTATTACACGGCGTAACCTTCTATAATGGCATGATATGACTTAATGACTTCATCAAGAAATAACTATCACATAGGTAACATTTCCTATTCAATAATTCCAATTGTTATGCTTTCAAACAATACCATTCAATATAAAATTCCTGAGTGACACGTACACCTAAATAGCAAATTGGCCTTTGTAAATCTTATACGAAAATACCCGTGTAGGAGGGATCAAATAACAACAATAAAGTGGCTTTTACGTCTCGAGGTCGTTAGTTAGATGAAATAACGAAACTAATATGACTTTCGTATAAGATCAATGCTAAATTATTCTAGGACGTAGGTGGGTGTGATTGAATGTGTCACTGATTGTGTGTGAGTAAGTCGGGATAATATAGACTGCTGGTATTAACAGGCACCCTAGCAAAAATCAATCTACGCAGACAGACCCCCTTTCCCCTTCGTCCCTTTTCCCGGCCGGCGCGCACCGAGCACTAAACACGCCCCTTGATAACCAAAATAACAGCCAGCTTCCGATCTTTATTACATTTGTCCGAGAATAGCCAAAGGGTGAAAAGGAAAACCGTTTGGAAAAGTTATTGTTTTTCTTTTATTCGTCAATTTGTTTTGTAGCCAATACTTCGGTTGCGGGCGTTTAACTGAAAGGATATAAAGTCGAGTTTGTGTATTATTGTCAATAAATTAATATCGCTTAAAAAGCTTGGTCATAAAAAAACGTAGGTTATGGCCTGTAGAAGTTTATTGAAATAACTTTAACCTAAGTAATTTTCATTGCAGGTAATAAGTAATTAAAGTGATACTTGGCATTATTTAGTGATTAGCTTAGGGAAAACTTAATCTGTTAATGTACGCTATACATAGATTACACCTCAAGGTCTGTTAACGTTGGATATTCAGGTGTACAATTAACTATTATAAAGTGAAATGGGTTGTTAATAGCAATAGGCGTGCCACCTACATTTCATGTACTATGAACCTAATAGCGTTATTAGTGAAAACTAATCAAGTGCAACACACATCTGCTTATCCATGCAATCAATAAACAGTAATTACTGTGCACGAGGGTGAAAGCAACTTAAACACGATTTCCATAAGGCTCAAAATGGATTGATAGACAAGTATGAAATTAAACAACGATGTACAGTTATGCAGGCAGATGCGTTACAAAAAAATTAATGAAACGAACAGTAATTCACTCGGTCAGTTCATATGTTACTCAATTATGCGAGTCGCATAGTACTCGGTTAGGTTATGGTGACAACAGCGGGCAAAGACCATGACGACACGGAAATGCGGGTTGCGTTTAGAAAGCAGTTTCGTTATTTAGTACGCATATGTGCACATTATTGTTATTTGATCGTTGTGGCTAAGCGATTCGGGAGAACTTATGATGTGCAGAAAAAATTAAATATGTAATAACGTTTTATAGAGAATTTCGCTCCTTGTTCCTTAGTAGAATCTGATTTAGATTTCTTTATTACGGGATAAATCTTTCAGTGTATCATAAAATTCATTGAATAAATAAGGCTCAAGTTACTGAAATTTAATTTCCTTTTCTCGCTATAATACTTAAAATTTTAATTAGATACATCAATTTTAAAATTATGTTATTTATGTTACTAACAAAGCATAAGTAATACGTAATTGACGTAAGTACTAACAATTGTCCTCTTACACATTGTATAGTAGGCCGCCCTTGAGTACATAACAATTATAGGGTTTCAAACGTATAGGCAAGCCTAACAAGTGACTCGTTAGAAATTCCGCCTCATGTAAACTATATCTAGATTATTCTAGATTGTTAGAAAAATCTATTAGTTATAAAACAATACAAATTTCTTCTAAGCATATAAGGTTGTTTGGTTATTAGGTCGCTGTATATTTGACGTCAATCTTGCAGATTTAGGGAAGCCATGCTGGCACCGGGCTTTAATGCGCTTTGTCTCGACAAAATACGATTTTTGGCTAGATAACTTTTGTTAGGTCTCGCCAAAAATCCGGCTAAACTGACATATTTGAACTCCCACTACTTACCACAAAATAATTCAAATTGTTCTTCTTTTTCGTGATAGAGCAGGGTTTGAATTGGCTTATTGTAGGAGGCCATGAAATTCATGGGAAAAGCTTTTCAGATTTCTCTTGTTGGCTTGCTTGATTTACCTAAACATAATTTATTTGATATGCACAGTCTTAAAAATATTAAAGTAGGTATAAGATACCTAATATCGACAAGTATCTAAATGCAGCAATAAACTTGGAAAGTGCGACATTTGAAACATTTTTTCCACTTATGTAAACCGGTATTTATTAATTACAATTTTGACCCAAGTAAAGGTCAAAACGTTATTACATATTACATGAACTTCTTTCACTGTCAGTCGAATCTATTAGCAGTTCGGAAATCTAAATGGAGAAAGTAACTAATTACCGTTGTAAAGCGAATAATGCAGTATACACCCAGACACGCAACCAAATATGAGTGGTAAAGCTTTCATCTTTGCATTGGATACGGCCTTTAATGAGAGTATACCACACCAGAAATGAGCAATCGATTACACACCCATTCAAAACAGAATCGATGTAAATTCAAAATCGATATAAACCGTAACAGCCCACAATTTAGCGGTTAGAAATCTCAAGTTAGGTACTTACCATATAGAGGAAAGAATATTATACTTATGGTCTTTTCCATTGTTGCATTCGTAATGACAGTGATTAAGTGTTTAAGATCCGTAATCAGCCCCAACTTGGTTGCAACCCGTTTCGCGTCTTAATGACGTGATTCGTAGACCCCAGAATTAAACAATGTATTTAAGATATAAAGTAGATTTCGGTATAGATAAAGATATAAGTACGTGATACGTTTAAAATATTCGTTACAAAAGTAAGTAATAATACAATGTATTTCATCACGATTGCTGTCTTCCTTAGAGTAACCGATGATGTTATGATGTATCTGTAGATCAAAAGGTGAATTGCAATATCTAAACTGTCAGTTTTCCAACATCTATCAGAAGCTAGAGATTAGCATCTGATTAGATGAAAGACTTCTTAACCCGTTAATAATAGGTTATTAAAACGTTGCGCAAATTGAGCATTACTTTTTAATGGAAGTTTTTCCATCTTCGCAGAGCTTCTGGTATCGATGTAACGCGAAATTAGTTGATGTAATCGAAATAAAGCAAAAAAGCGATTCGACTAAAACGAACGAATGATGCAAGCCGAATGGTTGGCGGTATGTCACCGACAGCAGAATGATTAGCGCACGTCTGCGTTTTAAAGCAAAATATGGCCGAAGTATGCAATTGCAGATTTTGTTGAAACTGTTTTCCTGTTTCCAGTTTTTTCTATAGTACGAATTAAATATCCTTCTTGCGTATTTACGATTTTTTGCTACATTTATTTTGCAATCTTTTGCTAAAATCGTTTCATGTAGTAGGTTACACAAAGTGCAAGATAACAGTATTCTTACAAAATGAAAATTGCGAAACACATGACAAAAGTATGTACCTAAAAAGGTCCAATGTATGTGAGAAAAAAAAAGAATATGAGATAATGTATCTGATTAGCTTACCCGTGCAATGTTCTCGCTAAGTGCACCACTACACGTTATCTATAACAAGGCATTATAACACGCACCGTTTTCCTCACTTTCTTATTTGGATACACGAGTTTTTTCATGGTACTCCTTTCACGATACACTGCACATGTTTATAGATTAAACAACATAAAGAAACAATGGTAAGCGTGGAGGTCGCGAGCTGCAAATATTTCGCAACTCTGAAACAGACTGGCTGACAGAGCCGAACACCGAACATTGCCAACTAGGTAGATAGGTTCTGCCACAAGCACGCGATCGGTAGTTACGTACCTTATACAATTTTAATATTGAGTGTACACGAAACACTGTCTTAAATCTATGATGATTGCGATGTCGATACCGCAAGGAATAAATTATATCAAGCTCGGTAATTGATTTAGTAATCCATTACGGATTAATAATATTGATAACAATGGAACTATGTATTGAAATAGTTGAGTTTTGCTTAAGCGATGCGAACATTAGAATTGCTCAAAAACATAAAATTTTGCAGTACCGCTGATGCTCATAAAGAAAAGGTTTTTCTTTTTTTTTACAAAATACATTAAAAATTAGAGCAGGGTAATCATAAATAATTTCATAATTTAAAATGAATTTACGCTTACGATGCAATTAGATCCACTTTTGTGACGTAAGGTAATGACTGTGTTTAAGTGTTTAAATGTTACATAATGTTTTAGCTGTCAAGAAAATAACAAATCCGTACCAAAGCAGTTCAGATCGGCGTGCTGTCAAGACGCATACAAAATATACACAAGTAAGACGCAGTGAGGGGTAGGTTCACGCGAGCGCCGTCCCTGGTACCCTGGTACCGACAGCAGCTACACTTTGAACATGCGACCTTAGCCGCAATAAAAAACGTTTTACTTTTTCTTTATTACTATCTATATAATCTCTTCAAAATTACACCGAGTTCTGCATTTATTTCTTAAGCTTTCTTTTTGGAATGTAGTCTAATTAATTAGGTACCTATTTAACGTTCATTATTGGATGCCCTTACCTTATCTAATTGCGAAAATGAAGTCCATTTAATTTTGGCACGAAGATTTTTAAATGGTCAATGAGGTTTTTGATGCCAATGTGATTTAAATTTGGTTCCCAAACCTCTCATTCGTACATGGTCAACCATTGACACTATCATCATTCAGTACAAAAACAGACAAGAACTGCCATACCATAAACTATTGGATGGGTGGTATATAAATAATATTGAAGATAATTTATGTAATTTCTTTATACAGGCTCCGAAATAAGTGGCTTCTTGCAACACACACGACAGCTGTGCAGTGGCAGATGCTGTGCGAATTCTTTATGTGGCGAGACTCATGCATCCTTATGTAAATAGTAGGAGATCCGGCCATAGAATGACCCTCACCCATCGTATTACGGGATGAAAATGATTTTTTTATAAAATTAAATATGTAAAAAAATTTATTTACAGGAGGTTGTCTGAAAAATTTGGTGCAAAGTGTAATTAATTAATAATTAAAAAATGATTTTTTTTTAAACATTACACTCTTTCCCTTACGCAAAAAACTGTATACTAATCGAAAGTATGTAGCTCATAGAATATGCAAACGCTGGGTTGACTTTTTTTTTCCGGTGCAATTATCAGGTAGGCAGGTATATACAGGTAAATCGATACTAGTAATTTACAACGATTCAGTTACGCGATAAACCTTATATCAAAATAAAGATAATTTTATTATGAATATAATGACATAAGGTTGGCTGCAAAAAGTTGGTGCTAAATCCCGGTTGTCGATTTTTGAAAAACGAAATATTCGTGCGGTTGAATACGTGCGAAAGAGAGGTCCGAGGAACGTATCCAGTGCGATAGAAAAGGACGCAGCATTGCAGCTGTGTGTCGCTCAATCGTCGAAAGAAAGAGAGTGCGCATGCTCTTTGTTTGTGAAATTGAGGAAGATAGCGATAGACTACAGTAAGTGTTGAGCATTATTTCGGAGCAACTGTTGCTGCTACGTATCAATATTATTTTTTGATAATATATTGTTCCAAACATGGCTAAAAAGTGTTTTCTGTGTGATTTAAGTGACTCTGTAATGGATTTTAACGATGAAACTTTTAAAAATTGTTCATTAAAATTGGCTTTTCGAAAATTAAAAAACTTTAAATACAACGACGTTGAACTAACCAACGCGTCATTTCTTGGTTATCATACCACGTGTTATAAAAAAGTGACTGCATTAAACAATAAATATATTGAAGAATTTAATAATTTTGCTACAGAAAATGCAGTAAGTACATAATAAAAAAATCTTTTAAATTTATATAGTAAACACATTTTAAATATTTAATTTTTATAACGAAATAATGCTACTGCAAAGCGTGTGGAATTTAATTATAATTTAAATTAGTTGTTACGAGATAGAATAATTCTTAAGAAATTAGCATTTTTTGTATTATTAAATTCCATCACATGTAAGCTTCTTACTGTTTTTTAAAAAAATTAGTTTAAAAAAGTAACCTAAAAATGTAATTTCAGTTGAATAATTTTTCGTAAGATCATTCATGATGATTTCTTCTTATAGCTTTATCAATAAAACATTTTATGAAAATTATCTGTCAAATACTTTTATTTCATCAAAAAAACCTACTTTTTCAGGTGCGTGTTAATACTTCCACCGCTAGTGAAGCCTCAAAAAGTATTGCATCTAATGTCGATTCCTGTGCAACAGGTACAGAGGGTGAAGAAAGTCATGCTGATGCTATGGCAGAGATTTCTACAAATGTAGAAGAGGTATTAAATATTCAGATTTTTATTTGAAGTGTTTTTTTTAACATGAATTTTCTTCTTCGGCCATTATCTTATTTAATAAATAATTTTTGTTTTAGGAGCCATCAACCTCAGCACCATCGTCATGTAGCAAAATCACTTGTCTGTTTTGCAATTATGAACGCAAAAAATGTGGGAAGCAGGTACTACATCTCAGATTTGCTAAAACTGAAGAAGCAGTACAAAAAATAAAAGATATGGCCGACAATCTTAATGATGCAGACATCCTCTTAAAACTTACAAATCAAACTGTTGCTTATCATCAGTCCTGTTACGCAACGTATCAATCCAAAGAGAAGTGGGCTACCGAAGAACATACCGATTCAAGTTGGCATAAATACAGAAACTTGCATAAATTGGCTTTTGAATCGTTATGTGATTTAATTACAAACGAAATTATAAATAATAATCACGTTGTGTACTTTGCGCAGTTATTCTCACGATATCAAGCTTTGTTGTTGGAGTACGGAGATCGTGAATTAAATATCGATGAAATTCAAGATTACCGACCGGAAACTTTACAAAAAAAATTATTAAAAAAATTTGGTGACCGTATTGTAATAGAAGCGTCTACTGGTCCTCGTTGCCAAAAAATAGTTTATCAAGCAGACATAGATGTTTCAGTAATGGCTACAAACTTAAAATTGTTGGAGACAAGAAATGATCAAAAATTTGAAGATGTAGCATATCATTTGAGAAAGTGCATCAAGAATATTAATCCTCATCGACTCCCCAGTCATTTAACTGCTGATGACATTATTCGCGGAGAATGTGAAATTCCTGAAATACTATTTTCTTTCATGCAAAATCTCATCGTAGGTCCGAACGTTTCCGAGGAAAATTGTGAACAACTCAATGTCAAAATAACATCAATATGTAGTGACATAATTTATGCAGTCACTAAAGGTAGATGTAAACCAGCAAAAAGTTTAATGCTTGGACTGGCAATGAAGTCTTTAACAAATTCTCGGCAAGTAATCACGATGCTCAATAGATATGGCCATACTATTGGGTACAATTTGGCCGAAGAACTCGAGACAGAAATGACGTATACGTCGGTCCAAGATAATAATGTAATACCAACCGGCATCAACACATCGAATGGACACTGCACTCACGTAGCGTTTGACAACTTTGACCGCTTCGTTGACACCACTTCTGGAAAAGATACTATGCATGACACGGTTGGTATTATTTATCAGTTTCCTAGTACTTCTGCAGATGATTCCGACGATGAAACAGCTGAAACACGTGAAGTTGGTGGCGACGTAAATAGTGAAGCACCTGCACGTAAAAGAAGGCGTTTTAATGAAATTGTGCGAGAAATTCGACCATACTATTCTAAACCAACCGCTAGTTTGCAACTGCTGCCGGTAGATTCATTTACTAATACACTGGATATATGCAAAGGTTCTACAGAAATTGCTATTGACAAAGATTTATTATGGGTAATGTCATTATCTCGAATAAATTCAGTTCCAATGTGGTTGGGCTATAACTGCATGACGTCAACTGATCGGAGTGAACAACAAAAGATCGAGTATTTATCTCCGATAAATAATTCTCCAACATCCTACGCAATCGTCAACGAAACATTAATCATAGCAAACGAAATAGCTGAAAAGTGTAGCCAACCACATATTATCGTGACATATGATTTAGCAATAGCAAAAATGGCTATGCAGATCCAAGAAAAAGAAAAGCCAAAATTTGACAGCATCTTTATAAATTTGGGAGCATTCCACATGGAAATGGCATTCTTCAAAACGATTGGGAAGTATATTGATTCTAGTGGCTTAGTGGAAATTCTAGTTCAAGCAGAAGTATTAGCCGGTGGCTCGATGAACAGCTACTTGGACAGCAAGCATTTCAATCGATGCAAGCGCTTACATCCACTAACTGCTGCAGCATTGCAAATTCTTCATTTTGAACAGTATTTATCCACAACAAATGTATCTCCCGAGTCGTTGGATGAATTGCTACAAGCTCAAATACAGAATGCATCAGATCAGGCTGCATGTGACGTCAACAAAAGAGTGGAACTGCCAGATTTATTGCAGCGTATTTCAAATGGATATAAACAGTTCTGCAGAGACACTCTAAGTGGCGCAAAAGGAAAAACCGCTCAATTTTACTATCAGTATTGTGAATTAATTAATTTATATCTTCGATTTTCAAGAAGCATGCGCACTAGCAACTTTGAATTGTATGTGGACTCGATATACAACATGTGTGATTTATTTTTTGCGTTTAACCAGCCTAATTATGCTAGATGGGCTGTGTTATACTTGAGTCATTTGATCACCTTGTATACTGAAAATTCAGTTTTGGTAGAAGAATTTCGTCGCGGCGCCTTTGGAATCAGACGCACCAAAGCAAATTTTGCTCGATCACCTGTAGACTTGACGCTAGAGCAGACTATCAACGCTGATGCTAGCAATCAGTTGACTGATAATCTTGCAGTGGACTCAATATCTGCGCGTCAAAGATGGGCGCTCAGTCATAGCATGAGGACAAAAATATTATCGACTGTAAAAGAAAATCTCGGGTTAAAAAAGAAAGATGATACTTCGCACTCATTGCAAAAAAGCACGATCAAAAAAGACAAAAAAAGCCTGGACAGTATTATTGAGGCAATAAAAAATACAATGAATCCGTTTGATGAAACGATAGATAAAAATCATGTATTCAACATTTCCACGGGTAAAGCAGCATCTAAAGAAGTTGGTGATTTTTTGCTAAACGTCAAGGCAACTGGCAATCAACAAAAGCTAAATTTCATCACAGAATGTTCTACGGTTCCCGGAAGATTTGAAAAAGCTATCAAACGGAATAAAATCTTGAATTTCGCTTCGGAGTGCACAAGTAAAGTTGTAATGAGTAAAGATCAAAACAAAAGGGTGTTATTGAAAATGGAACGAGATATATTTGGACGACTGTTGGCAATTAGTATTAACAAGAAAATTAATTTGGAATTTTGCTTAACTTTTCCACTAGCACCGATGCCACCTGCTCTTTTCTCATGTTCTGGTCAAATGTTCAAAACTGATAAGTCAACGTTAGCGAAAGCTTTAAAATCGGAAACAGAAGTGGTCGAGCCGACAAATATCAGCGTTGAAATAATCGACGGTTTTTACTTTCTGCATTTAGTCGGATCTTCTATGCCACAAACATTTGAAAAAGTTGCAGAGTCAATACTCATAAAGCTTTGTTCAACAGCAGCAACAGAAATACATTTAGTTTTCGATCGTTATTTATCACCGTCGATTAAAGATTCCGAACGTCACAGTCGCAAAGAATTCGACACTCCGTATAAAATATCCGGACCTCAACAAACCAGACCCAAAGATTTTTTGAACAGCCTCAAAAACTATTCTTTCAAAACAGCCTTGGTACATTTTTTGGCTGAGTATTGGGAAAACCAAAATTTGATAACGATCATTAAAAATAAAAAAATTTTCTTAACCGTTGACCATCAGTGTTTCTCTTACGAAGTTCAGCAAAATGCTATAAAAAAAAATGAAGAAGTTGATTATGTATGCCATCATGAAGAAGCGGATACAAGGATAATTTTTCACGCATATAAAGCGCCACCAGGTTCAAAAATTTTAATAAAGGCCTCTGATACGGATGTTTTGGTTATTTTGTTGGGAAATATGCACAAAATTCAACATTCAGAAATTTGGCTAGCCAATTCAGCGACAAAAAAAAAAAATAATCAACATCTGGAATGCGTTAATTGCACTGAATTAGCGTTGAAGTTGGGATCCAAGTTATGCCAAAGTCTTCCAGCTTTTCATGCATTTACAGGATGCGATTATACGGCAGCATTCTTTAATAAAGGAAAAGTGAAACCTTTTAAATTATTTTCCAAAAACGAAAAGTATCAGACAGTTTTTTCGTCATTAACAGACGAAGCTGATCTTTTCATTAACGAAAAAATGGACACAGTTCAAGAGTTCACTGCTAGTATGTACGGTATAAAAAACTGCAACAGGGTGAATGAAGCGAGATATCGAATTTTTCTCAAAAATTATTCTTCGAAAGAAGATAGCGAAACATTTTTAAAAAAAATCAAAAGTTTTGACTCAAATACTATACCGCCGTGCTGGATATCACTGCAACAAAAAATTTTAAGAACAATTTTTGTCAATTCTATGTGGCTTCATGCGACGGATCCTCAATGTGTTAAATTACAACCTGAAAATTGTGGTTGGTATCTTGATGGTTATCTACAACCAACAGGATTCATTGGGGACCAAACGCCTTTAACAGTACAAGATATTGCTGAAATAACAGAAGACGAAAATAGTGACGAATGTTGTGAACTTGAAGATACAAGTTTTATTTCCGATGAATCAGACCTTGAATAATGTAAATTAATTAAAAAATTTTTTAATCAAAATATTGTATTTATAATAAAATTAAATTTTTGTACAAAATTATAGCTTTGTATTTCATGTTTGTAATTTATGTTTTATTTAATTTTTTTTTCGGAAAAACTTTTGATTTTTTGCTTTGTTTTATTTGATTAAGTCTCCTGATGTAAAAAACACGAAATTTTCAAGATAAGTATGTGATAAATTATTTCTTTACAAAAATATTCATACACTTAAATATAATGACGATTTATATATATATATATATATATATATATATATATATATATATATATATATATATATATACATATATATAAATAAATATTTACATATATGTACTACATACATAATTTTATCACTTTGTGCAAAAATGCATTGCCGGATGCTCCGAAATAATGCTCAACACTTACTGTAGTCTATCGCTATCTTCCTCAATTTCACAAACAAAGAGCATGCGTACTCTCTTTCTTTCGACAATTGAGCGACACACAGCTGCAATGCTGCGTCCTTTTCTATCGCACTGGATACGTTCCTCGGACCTCTCTTTCGCACGTATTCAACCGCACGAATATTTCGTTTTTCAAAAATCGACAACCGGGATTTAGCACCAACTTTTTGCAGCCAACCTTATGTCATTATATTCATAATAAAATTATCTTTATTTTGATATAAGGTTTATCGCGTAACTGGATCGTTGCAAATTACTAGTATCGATTTACCTGTATATACCTGCCTACCTGATAATTGCACCGGAAAAAAAAAGTCAACCCAGCGTTTGCATATTCTATGAGCTACATACTTTCGATTAGTATACAGTTTTTTGCGTAAGGGAAAGAGTGTAATGTTTAAAAAAAAATCATTTTTTAATTATTAATTAATTACACTTTGCACCAAATTTTTCAGACAACCTCCTGTAAATAAATTTTTTTACATATTTAATTTTATAAAAAAATCATTTTCATCCCGTAATACGATGGGTGAGGGTCATTCTATGGCCGGATCTTAGACTAAAATGAGTTATTTACTCAGAACGATGTACGTGGTCTACCTACATGGATAGCATGGATACTTGCATACGTGCACATCGCATCGCACAGGTGGAAGCGTGAGACTAAAAAGTAGATATTACTGCACAATTAATACCCGCTGGTGTCGTAGTGTGTTTCGCGCAAATAAAATTGTGCCAGCTGCTTGGCCCACATCGCATTGTCTCGCCGTGGGATCAAGATACTATTATTGTTCATCGGCAAACTGTTGGTAAAATAGAAAATTGTGAACAATGGCGTGTTATTTTTTAACTTCCCGCGGCGAAGCACTCGGAACCAGACGAAGAATAACGTCGGTGTACGTAAGAGCATGCATCTGAAGTATGATTTTGTCAAGCACCACCAACTTTCACGAAGCTGACATCAGGTTTGAGAGACTTGTAATTTCTTATTAAAGCGTTCGAGTTCAACTAAACAATAGCAAATCTTAAGTTTCACCTAAACTTTCGTCGTTGCATCTTAGTGTACATAAGAGGAGATGTTATTAGAATGCATCACGGATGCATGGTACGAGAATCTAAGGAGCTCATCTGTAGTCTCCGATCACTATAAAGATAACTTTATATTTTATTCTTATCTAAACATGTAGACGTTGTATATCAGCAATAATTTTAGATAAATACACAGGTTGTTGGACGTATCATGGCGAAATCTTACGGAATTTGGCGTGGCGGTAAACATGGAGACGGACTTTTCCGTTGAAACGAGTTTATAGGCATTTAATTCTAATATTTCTGCTTATTTTGTAAGCACATGAGTTGTTTATATTCAAGAAGTATCAGTTATTCTATGATGTATCTACCCATTTAAAATTACGTAACATCCAATAACCATGATTGTAAAATTATGATGATTAAAAAGAAAATCATCTGTGGTATGGACACGTAAATATTGTGTTTAGATTATAAATACAAATAATAAAGTAAAAATAATACAGTTTTAATCTTATTAAAACAAATATTAATTAAGATAAGATAGTGACGACAACGCAACGAAGGCTTTGGGAAAGCATTGTTGTTGTAATTATATGTATATGTGGAAATTCTTTTAGTGTTTGGTAACCAAGATGATGTTATCATATTTAGAGGATATATCGTAGATCAGCATTTGAGCAAACTCGTAACCTATGGGAAAAACTACATCCATAGGTTTTTACCGGTAATAACCTTTGGGATTTTTCCACTTTTCCGCCGAAGTGACGAGCACAGATTAGGACCTATTTTCGTTGACAATTACTATTTAGGAACTGATAGTAAATCTTTATTGTAATAGTCATATATCCATATGTTCAGAAATTTCAAATGTCCAGTGTTATACTTTTATGATATATGGTATTTAAACAAAAATTATGAACGGCGAGTGCAACGCTTGTTATTCAACTATATTAGATAGCTTGTTTATGCAATGCTCTCATGATAAATGCTTAAAAAGGTATGACTTGAAGTGTCTTAATATTATGCCTGGTGCTTATAAAGCGTATACGCAAGCATATAAAAAGAAGTGGGTATGCCCGGATTGCATTTGCCTTAAACCAAAATGTGGAAACATAGAAACTCCGCTGAGAAATGATTTAACTGACTTGACTATTAACACCACACCGCAAAATAATGTGAATACTCAGCGCGGCAGTCAAGCACAGTTTTCTCCTATTGTGATGGATAAAGACGTGGATTCAGCGTTATTGGTTGAGCTTCGGCAGTTTCGTTCCGATATTATTGTCCGTTTAGATAGCCAGGCAAATGCGATCACACAATTGCAACATCAATTTTCACAAACGAAAAGTTATCTAGACAATTTAGTTCAAATAATATCAGTCATAGAAACTAAAATAAATCAGACTCAGTATTCTCAGCAGGCAGCAGAAGAAAAGGCAACTACGAACTCGCCCACTACATTTGCCGAAGCTTTGAGCCAAAATAAAAGGCCTAATACGAAATCCAAAAAGATCGCGAGTACGCAGCAAACCGTTAAAAAGCAGCTTGTAAACACAAGTGCGGCCACGAAATCAACGGTACCGCCCGCTCAGAAGAGTGTTACTATCGCGTCGGTTCCTAGCTTACTGTCGGAACAAGAGGAAGGCGAAGAGCCAACACAAGCGGAATGGACCACGGTGCGCAATAAGAAATCTAATCGTTTGTCAAAGAACGTAGGCATTGGAAAAAATACCGAGTTGAAGTCTGTACAAGCTATAGAACGAAAAAAACACCTACACGTATGGCGACTTCATCCCGAGACTACCGAAGAAGCTATTACTGACCACGTTAAAAGTATTTGTGGCCAAGATCTGAGTTTAAAAGTACAAAAAATTAAGCACAAAACGGAGAGAGATTACGCGTCATTCATAATAGGCGTATCTGAAAAAAAATATGAATATTTGAATAAAGCTGAAATATGGCCAGTCAACGCAGAGTTCAACGAATGGATTTGGTTTCGTACCTACTCCAAAACAACAGCTAAACAGCAGCAGCAATATTGAAATTTTTTATCAAAATGTAAGGGGTCTGCGAACAAAATTAGACACCTTTAGAAACAACTTAATATTATTTAATTCGGACCTTTATGCGATTACCGAATCCAGTTGCAATGAATCAATACAGGATGCTGAAATTGTTCCGCAAGGATATACAATAGTACGCTGTGATCGAGCGGATGGGCGCAAGCAAGGCGGCGCGCTTCTCGTGGCCACACACCGTCTCGAGCTGCGACAAGTACATATTTCGGAAGCGTCGATAGACGCTTGCGTAATGCGTATTTGAAATTGTTTGTGCAACGGTTCATTTAAATAATAGATTTTTATTTTTGTGTTGTGTAGTTTATATCCCACCTGGGAGTTCAGAAAATGATTACATGATTTTGTTTAGGTTAATAGAAAATATGTGTGTTAGATATAGTCAAATTATAGTTCTTGGAGATTTTAATTTACATTCTTGTCCAGTAAATATTTGTAATTATTATGAATATTTTATGTCATATTGCGAGTTCACACAAAGTAACAAGGTACCAAATGTGATGGGTCGTCAACTGGATTTGGTTTTGAGTGCGGGTTTTAGCGGAGAGTTGTCGGTGGCGGCGGCGGACGACGCGCTCGTGCCCGTCGACCCGTACCACCCGCCGCTCGCGGCTAGCGTGTGCCTCGCGCCCGCGCGCCCCGCGCCTCCCGCGCCTGCCGCGCCGCCCGCGTCCTCGCTCGCTGCTGGAGTCGCCACGACCAGTGTTAGACCACAGTGGAATTTTTATAAAGCTGATTATCAGCTGCTTTATTCAATGTTAACTTCTGCTGATTGGAGTACGTTGTATGAGAAAAATAACTTAGACGACATATTAAATTTATTTTACAATAAACTTAGCCACATTTTAGACCAATGTGTACCTAGGAAGAAGCCCACTTGGAGAAACTCGCGTTACGTGTATCCCGAATGGTACACAGGTCAAATCATTCAGGATATTAAAAAAAAAGCACAACTTCACAAAATTTTTAAAAAATCAAAACAACATTGCGATTACGTAGAATATTCTAAATATAGAGCCCGGATTAAAAAGTCAATAGAAATAGCATATATAAATCATAAAAATAAAATTCAAAGTCAATTTGCGAAAGATCCAAAAACATTTTGGCAATACATTAGATCCAAGAATAATAGAATTAATAGGCAAAAAATAATAAAAAATGGTCAAAATCTTAATGATGATCAGTGTGCTGGGGAATTTGCAGACTTTTTTAGATCGGTATATAATCAGATACCGCCGCGGCTAGACGCAGAGGCGGCAGCGGCGGAGGTCGGCGCCACTAGTGCAAGGGTGCATTTGGAAGCATTGAGTCTGAGCGACATACAAATAGCGCTGCGGAATCTCAAGCCAAAACGATCAGCTGGTCCTGACGGTATACCAGCATTCCTTTTCAGGGACTGTGCCAGGGTGTTAGCAAGTCCACTGCATCACATTTATAACACCTGTTTAAAACAGTCCACATTCCCGACACGATGGAAAATCACACGAGTCGTTCCAGTACCTAAGGGTAAGTCAGGTCCAGAAGTCAGCGGTTACAGACCAGTGGCAGTGTTGTCGACACCGGCGAAAGTCTTCGAGTCTGCCATTCAAAGCTGCTTACAGGGGCAGGTCCGAGCGCAACTGTCGGATGCGCAGCACGGCTTTAGGCCGGGGCGCAGCACTGCCACTAACTTGCTTAACTTCATGGCGCAAGTTATACCGGCAGTCGACGCTGGCGTCCAGGTGGATGCAGCGTACTTTGATTTTAAAAAGGCCTTCGACACCGTGGATAATGATGTCTTATTAAGGAAGCTGGCTGAAATTGGATGTACATCACACTTGTTACAGTTCTTTGCTAGCTACATGAAAGACCGCCAACAGTATGTTGTCTATAATGGGTACGAGTCGGAGCCATACTACACCAGGTCTGGGGTGAGTCAGGGCAGCAATTTGGGGCCTCTCGAATTTATCATAATGATAAACAGCTTGCCGGAGGTCGTCAGACATGGGTCATGTTTATTGTTCGCAGATGATCTCAAGTTGCTGCTCGAGGTTAGGGATGACTCAGATTGCGCGCGACTTCAGGATGACATTGACAGAGTGGTGAAGTGGAGCCATGACAATAAGCTGTACTTCAATGTATCCAAATGCTCAGTAATATCCTTCACTCGTGCGCGAAACCCTGTCTGCTATGAGTACAAAGCAGAGGCTACACCAATGCAGCGAGTAACGCAAGTACGTGATCTAGGAGTGCATCTCACCCCAGATCTCACTTTTCGGGAGCATATCGTTAGGATATGCAAAAAGGCGTACAGAAACCTTGGCTTTGTGCTTAGGCAGTCGCAGGGTTTCACGAATATAACAGCAGTAAGGGTATTATATGATGCACTAGTCAGGAGTCACTTGGAGTATGGGGCTATCATATGGGCTCCCCACGAAGCCAAGTACTCAGTCATGCTGGAGCGCGTGCAGAACAAGTTCACACGCCACTTGTACTGGAGACTGTACGGGGTGTACCCGCTGTACCCGCTGATGTACCCCACACTGTTCGTGCTGGGCATGGTCGGGTACAATCAGCTTAAGGTGCGGCGGGAATTCACACTCGTCGTGTATTTGGTTAAGTTACTCCGAGGCAAGGAATTCAACCCGGGAGTATTGCAGCGCCTGTATTTTAGTGTTCCGGACCGCTACGTATGGCGGCGGCATTGCCCGCCACTGCTGGCCGTGCCGACAGCCAGGACCAACCTCCTGGCGAAAACGCCTCTCACGCGAGCAATTCGCACTATTAACGAGATCCAGAATTCTATTGATATTTTTTCGTGTCAATTGAGTGAACTCGCAAGGATGCTGTTGTATATACTATGTTATAAGATAGAATAGAATATTAATACCTGTAATGTTTACCAATTGTAATTGTGTTTTATTGTTTAATTTTATTTTTATTTTATTATGTTTTTTGTAAATGTTGATAGTTTTAATTTGATGTTATCATATAATGCTATTTCTTTTTATGTTTTATGTTATGTATAATTAAAGTGCCTCACTAACGAATTGGGTTGGTACCTGTAATGTTAGTGGTTAGTGTTAAATAAATAAATAAATAAATAAATAAATAAATGATGGATTCTCTTGCTGTCTCCTACAGTTAGTAGCTTAGTTATGAATACACTGTGATGATGAGATAGTTTTATACCGACCAGGTAATAGCTTGCCGATCTAACTACATCCTAAAGTTAAGTAGGTATCAAAGGTTAATGTATAGGAAACTGTCACTAGCCAACAACTGACCGCGGTAAACGACAAACACTATTGCCAGCCACATAATATATAATAAAAGATATGTTTTTAATTACGGAAATCATTTGTATCAGACGCCTTGAGTTACCATCATCATTACCTATTCAAATGTGCATTCAACATTACAGAATAAACAGGAAAGCGTCATTACGAATAGGTAGTAATTCAATACGTGTTTAAGTAAACATTTCTATAAATGGAATAGTAAAAATACAATAAATGACAAGCAGAATTAAGAGTAACCATAACATGTAATACCATCGACGTATGATATGCATAGACTGCTACTATCGCTAGGTTCCCCTTGTGCCAAGCGAGAGCAGTTTTTAGTCTGATCCTAGTACATTTCGTTTTTCATTTAAGTTAATTTTCGCGCAACGAGAAACTTATATACGAAAAGATCGATGGTTTTGACATTGTTAGGATAATATTAGTGTTTTAGATAGATTTTTTAAAACGGCAAGCTCCATCTTCATACATAATTCACGACAACACTTGTTCATACTAGTGCTTCCGGTTTAAACTCTGATAGGCTCACTCTATAGTTTCAAATGCAACCTCGTTGTGTAATACTATCTTCTGTTTAATAAGTCAAACAATAATATAAACATTCTTAGAATCAAGATCAACATAATTAAATGGTTACATGATAAGGCTCTTGGGTAAGCAATTAAGTGCAGACTAAGCTAGCAGATACTGCAAACATAAGTTAATGTTATGTAAACAGATAACTAGAAAAATTACTGCAATGTGCAACTTTAAAAATGCAACTGCGACAAGATTGACTTATGCTGGCTTACAATGGATACCATAACAGTAATTACTGCAATATATCAAATAATTTCTTTGATTTAGGCTGCAAAGTACCACTTACCAAGATCCATACAGTCAAACCTTTGGCATGGAAAAACAAAATCTCTATGCATGTGCAACACCAATGAATGGGCCATTGCTATGGCTTAGAATAATGTTTAAAACTGCAGATTAGGGACAGTAGCAAAGCATGACATATAGATCTTAAACAGTGTAATGCAAAGTCTTGGGATACCTTAATAGTAAGTTACTTGAAACTATGATATGCCAGGCAATTTATAAAATTTCAGAAAAACATAGGATGTGAAAAATACTTTTGCTTTACCCAATAGCTAGCAGTTAACAGGTGCAGCTTTATTAACAATATACCAATCAATTCAAAGACAATGTTTTCAATAATAATACCTTTTGAATACAACAATGCCTCATTTTTGTATGGTATTTGTATTTTATAATGCCGGCTACCTGCAGGTAAGGAAACCATACAATACAGTTTTCAATACATAGCTGAAATATGTTTACCATGTTTACAATAAAAAGAACTTAGTTTTAATGCTAAGTTTTCTTATCGAACAGGCCTAAAATATTCATTATACAAGGACAAGCCATACAAATAACTAACTAAAAAAAGACTGAAACTTTTTATAGAAACATTATGTAATAATATGAGTATAAATGGATGTATTATTTGAAGGTAAAACTCTCCTAATTACTTTTTTAATTAGTAATTCTGGCTGAAAGTTAATATGGAGTGGTAAAAATTCAGTTACTATATATAACAATGCAACTACACTAGCTGCACGGTGCACTTATGCAATAGAGGTAATTAATCAATTCACTGTAAACAATTAAATGTGAAACCCTATACTTAGATTCTAATCATGTTGATATCTAATCTATGTAACATAAGTGTTTTAAGCAATTATTTAATTGAAACAGTCATATTTCAAGATATTTGAGTGTTTCATTCCAAGTATTATGTGTAGTGTGTTCCCTTCAGTATTGGATTGCATGGATAGTCACATAAACTGGATCTTGTATTAATGTAGATTTAAACATATAACGATAAAAAAATCCATATATTGTTTAGTGTTTGAGGTTCTTGGAAATACACACTAAAATATTGTAAGTATCAAGGCTCTGCCTTGTTGGCCTAGTGGTGCTAGGCGTGACTGCTACGCTAGAGGTCTTGGGTTCGATTCCCAAGTCAACCAAGGTGTTATTGGGTTTTTCTATGAAATGCTTAGTAGCAGCAGGTCGGAGTTTGGATTTGTGCCCAATTGATGGCTATAGGCTCGCCCCCTATTCCATGGGACCTAAACATATCGGCGAACTGTGGGTCTACATTGGTACACCTCTGTCCTTCGGGGATACAGGCATGATGATATGTAAGTATCAAGCCCTGTTGAATGATTAATGGTAGTAATATCTTTATGTGGTTATTTCCACACTAGCATAAAACCCATGTGACAAAAATGGTTTTAAAGATCATAATCACATACAAAAAAACATTTGTGTATGTGACACTGGCTACCAAATGCATTGAAATTGAATGTGATCATAATAAACCAGTTCAAGTCATCTGAAATCTTAAGTATAATAAGAGTTTTCCAAGATTAACACATTGTAATATCAACTCTAGACATGGGAAATCCAAGTTACCGAACAGTCTAAAGATTTCAGTCCTATCTACCATGTCAATATTAATCATAACAACAATTGAATGAGTAATTTAATATAGATAAAGTTACACTATATCCGTGTCATAATAATGTTCTTTCTTATAGATAATACATTCAAGGTAGCAAGTTCATGTTTCAAATACTTCCACATACACTGACACAAGATTAGTTTCCTTGTATACAAAGATTGCAGTACATTAATTTCAATGATTTCACAGTAATTTTGACGATATCTTGTATGTATTTGTCAATCTTAAGATAGCAACTCAAATGTATGTAAAATTATCTTATTAAATTAAGAAAACAAGGTAGTTGCCAAGGTTACACACAATTAGCAAACCATATTTTAGATACTTAATAATGATTTAATACAGTACAATGAAGTATATTCATAAAGATTAAAACTTAATTCTCTGTTGGGGGTACTGAGCAAAGAATTTTATGATTCTTAAATCTATTAAGACACTGTTGCAACAGCTTTGTGTGAATAAAGTTAAAAGTTTCAAGGTTAATTTATAATAAAAGTAACAAATCTTAGTATTTAAACCATATTAAACATGATTGTCTTTAATAAATATTCAGATTTTACCAAGAAGTATGTACACCAAAATTTACAAATAAAAGATGAAAATAAGCTATAATTATTAGTTGTCTCTACAGGTAAAAGTGAAGCAATAATAATTACTCACCACATTATTGTAATTGAAGGCTGTAGCCCCAGGCTCGAAGTATTCTCTGTTCATCTTGTCCCCCATTTTGTAGGCAACAATCACTAACTTTTTAAAGTCTTCAATACACACACAACCATTATTTTAAATATCAACATTTTCTATTTAAATTTTCAATACATTTTTTATAGTTTAGAGGAAATTCATCGACCGTTAGGGGCGTCCGAACAAGCATCGTATGATTATTTAAACAATTTACTATATTTATCATTAATCTGTAACGTCACATAAATTTTACTTACAATGGAATGCTAGTTAAATAAAAAAACACGAAATTATTTATTTTATTCGCTACACGTATAATTATTTTATTTTACTTGACAATTTACCTTGACACATAAAAATGTCAAAGTCGCCATGTTTCCTTTCACAGATAAGCAACAGTTAAATTGATTTTAAAGCATAGACAATTGTGGTCTGTAATTAACACACGCCATTTATTCTCGTTTGTCTCACAGAAAAATGTAATAATATAAATCTTATTTAGGTACTACTACTCATATTATATTTTAAGGCTTGGTAACTGATTTTGCTAATTACAGATTTAAATTTTGCCTCATAATAAAACAAATAAATATTAATAGTTTTCAAAATTATATTATTTGCAAATTTTGCAGTTATCGACTATTTGATCCGATGAGATAGAATTTTCTGAAATAAACTTACATACTTATATAGTTACATATAATCACGCCTATTTTGCTTATAGGGATAGCAGAGAAAACTTCTTTCCACTTGCTACGATCCTTATACACTTGTTTCGCTTTGTTAACTTTTATTTACCATTTCATGCTGTTCGGTTTATGGTATTCTTGACCTGGCCTTCTTCATTCACACTTGCTTTATACAAGCTTTACACATTTTTCGTCAACCGTTCTTCATTCATTCTCTCGACATATCCAAAACATCTCAGCAAACCTTTTGTTAACTTCTCTCACCATTACCATCAACATCCATCATCTGACATACCTTCTTCATCCACTTTACCATCCGGCTCACCGTGGGCCATTTTTCGGCTTTCACCTCTGTGAGCTACCTACCTACCAGACGTGGGGTGGCGACTGGCGAACCACATCGCCGCCATTTAGGATAATTTAAACTTTTTAGAAAAAAAAACAACTTTTTTTTCCTCATTATGTGAACCTATTTATAATGAACATAATTATTTTATATCAGAAAATCAAGTTTCAATCTTTTTACATTTACAAGTTTGAATATAATTGGCAACAGGGCAAAGAAATAAGTGAGGTATAATTTTTTGGTGATTACGTACCTTATGCGTCAACAACGGAAGTTATTTAACATTGCTAATTGATTGCAATGAATCCCTTACGTTATCGAAGATGTAGTAATTTAATCGGATATCTTTAACTAATAATGCACCTTCATTTAATTTAGTAGACCTAGTTTAAAGGGTAGACCATAGATAATACACTATATAATACAAGACCCCCCTGGTAGATACCTACGGAATTTCTTGCAGGTATTGCTCTATATGAAAGGACTATTATGAGGTTCATAACAAATAAAAGAAATAGTTTTTTACTTTTATTATTATATTTCCAGTCCCAGGAGTTAAAACAATCGAAATTTAACCGTGTATGAAGCACTATAGAAACAAACCCTTTTTTTTACATTTCCCTAAACAGTACTCAAAAAGAGACTGTGTGACAATCTAACCATTATACAATTATTTTAGTAGTGTTAGTACGGAATGTTGTAAATATGAAACCCTGCCAATATTTTAATATAGATTATATTAAGATAGATTTAAAAACAACAAATCTAAGCACCTATTACTCTCGATTTTAACTATATACTATAAAAAGTAATTTATTCTTATATATTTACATAAGGATACATTTATTACCTATTTATAGTTAGCCGATGTTTAGTTACTTAAAAAATATAATATTTATCATTAATTATTAACTATCACTTATTATCTTCAGACGCTGTTAATGTATACTTATTTAAGTAGGGCTGCAGATTGTCTGTGCCCATTCGATCGGCGATCATTTTAAGAGACATGGCGAACAGTTCGTGTGCTAGATTTTTATCGCGGGCTAACGCAGATTCCTCGCAGTAGAAACAGTTGTTGAAGTACAGGCCTGTAACCCCTTCTAATTCTGCGGCTGTTGCTGCGTATATTGTCGTTGCCGCTGCTTGTTGCTGAAACAT
Source organism: Autographa gamma (assembly GCA_905146925.1). Classification (NCBI taxonomy): domain Eukaryota; kingdom Metazoa; phylum Arthropoda; class Insecta; order Lepidoptera; family Noctuidae; genus Autographa; species Autographa gamma. The sequence goes on along the minus strand of LR989856.1, from coordinate 9,169,455 downwards.
GTCAAATATAAATAAAAGTAAATAAGAAAATATATATAATAATAGAAAAATAGTTGTGGTGGCCTAGCGGTTCAATGAAAGGATTTGTATGCACATAATTGCAGGTTCCAACCCAGGCAAGTACCAATGTGGTTTATCGTTGGTTATTTGTACTTTATTAATTATTCTAAGACACTACTGACTAACGGTGAAGGAAAACATCGCGAGGAAACTGGATTCTAAAATTTGGGATCTGAAATCGCCAATCCGCAGAGAGCAAGCATGGTGATCAATGCTCGTGCCTTCACTATATTATGTGAAGAGGCCTGTGCCGAGCAGCGGGACGTTTATAAGCTGGATTATTATATATAAAAAAAAAATAAGACACGTATACAAACTTAAGCTCGATTGATACAAATACCAATGTAAAATTTACGTAAATCCATATCTTCAAATTATTTCTGGTTAATTACTTAATTAAACACGGTAAAAATAATTTATATTGCATTATGTAGCTTTGCGTAAATGTAGACTAGGTATTTGAAGATAGTTCCACATAACTCTACTTTGATTTGATTGGGTATGATATTTGTTACTATTACATTTTATATAGTTTGTTTGAAAACGAAAATGATAAACTACATTTTGTCTTATTCGCCCTTATTATAAGGGCATATATTATTTGAGAAACATACATCAAGAATATTTTCTTACCAGGGATTTTGTGAATGGCCTTACAAAAAAGAATGCCAATCTGAAGAGCCACCATGACTTGCTGAGGTTTGTGAATACCATGTTTCCTGGATGAAGGGAATTTACTGATATTCCTTTACTTCTCCACTCTTCACTCAAGACCTGAAATGTATTTTTTTTAATTAGATAATATAATTTACTACATTAACTGTTTCTTTCAATACATTTTCCCTTAAACCTTGCGGATTAAGACACCAATGGTGAAAAGTTTGTTTGTTGTGCAAAATTTAGTCTTTAACATACCATGCCATAATTAATTTTAAATTATAATTACCTTAGCAGTTATCACATTATATAACTTGGAATTATTGTAGGCCATCATTGAGCTGTATGAGTCCTTAGGCAAAGCTATATTCTGCTGATGAAACACATTCTTCAAGGAGGCAAACCTAAAATGAAAATTTTAATATATTTTTAGACACAACCCAAATAAAGTAAGTATCCTTAAGTAGGAGATGATTTGTTAAGTTGAAACCTTTCTAGCACTTTACAAGCTATATTGACTTAGTCTTAAGTGAAGTTTTATGTAAAAAAAAAAATATGTAACCGTTTAAGTGTCCTACTGCTGGCCAAATAATTTATATAACATAAAATATATTTCAATTTGATATCCTCAAACTCATCATATGATATGATATATATGTAAGTAAACTCCATAATTATCAACTAATTGGACTACAATCATACCTGTGTGACTCTGACGAAACAAATATGACTCTTGACCCTTTCTTCAGCAGAGGTTCCAATAATATAGCGAAGTACATGTGACTCAAATGATTTATTTGGCAAGTAGACTCAATATTGTTTTCAGTTTCAGTATACGGCAACCCAAATACACCAGCATTTAGTATTACCATGTCAAGGTGGCTGCAAGAGTGATACATATTATGTTAGGTTTAAAAAAAACAAACTAAATTGTGAAATATTCTTGAAATAATATTTGTTAAAATACCTTCAACATGAATCTAAACCAATGTCTCATTTAAACTTTATCAAGCAATCAAATAAGAAAAACCCCAGTGTAAATAACTATATTAAAAACAGGTATTTATGAATACAATAAACCAGAGATATAAAAACATAAAAATAATTTATTACATGTTCCCATTTTTAGAACCAGGTAAGGATTACATTATTTATATATTATATAGCTCATAATATAAAGACAAAGGTAAAGGTCGAATTGAAACTTACTCTGAAAACACCGTCTTTATGGCAGCAGCACATTTCTTCACACTCTGCAGTGATGCCAGATCTAAATGTATAGATTTCAAGTTTTCTTCTGAAGCATTTGTCTCCTTAACTATTTCTTGTATTGCTTGTTGTGTTGCCTCCAAGTTACGGTTAGCAAACAAGACATTACACCCATGCCTTGCAAGAGATTTAGCAGTTTCGTAGCCAATGCCTGCATTGGAGCCTGTTACTATGGCATATTTTCCTGATAAATCTATTCCATGTAGCACCTGAAAACATTATGTGATTGTATTAATTAAATGTTCTTTGATAGTTCAAAGGTTGGACACTGTATTAGTATGTAAGATAAGTGTTGTGTTATGAATAAAATTACAAGATTATAACCATTTTACTATCATCACCTTGAACTATTACCTACTACTAACTACTATTACTACCACAAGGATGTGGTATTTAATAAATGTGGAGAGGACATAGCTCATAATAATAATTTATTGAAACCTGTATATTTGAAATTCAGTTACTAGATTTTTAGAATAATGGTAGCCTGTGACAAGATGAGCCCTGGGCAAGAAGCCTTTTGAAATACTCTTGATTTGAGACAAATAGAGACGATAGAGAATTCAGATCAACATGTTTTATGACTATTGTAGGAATGTCTCATTATAGTAAACCAACCTGAAAAGCAGTGGATGAACCATCAAATCTCTGTCGAAAATCATGTACATGTTCTTTCTCCTCCTTAGCGAACGCTAACCTGGGATCCACATACGTTTGGTTCCCGGTTTCTTTCATGACATATATTGTTTTTCCATCATCATCAACAGATTTATACCACCCGAATGGCAACTCCTTTGGTATTACCTTTTTCCTACCAGTTCTTGGGTGTGTCCACTGAGTTTTATTCGTACACGTGCTAAAGTTCAAGAAAAACAAGTTTTTAATGCGATAACTATTAAATTTTTATGTTAAATAATTGTTATTGAATTCATTCTTACTTTACAAAGTAAACGTTCCCATCTTCCGTAGATTTTTCCTCCCAGCCCGCTGGTAATTCGTCTTCACTATCGGAGTCTATATTATGCATATTTTATTTATATTTTATATATTTAATGTTATTGTCGGAAAATTAACAATTTCACGCCTTAGTAGACCAACGCGTTTCTGTTTACTGAAAATATTTCAAACTGACATCATTTTATTTACCCGTTAATGACATATGTCAAAGTCGCTGATTTATTAAAAAAGTTAGATTTGAAATAGCCAAGTGTCCAATGGCACACTTCGTATCAGTCTTTAAATCAGTGTAACTGAAATTAATTAATTAAATGTTATCTTATATAATATGACCTATCTATGTGGATAACTAGTTTTGTAGATCAATTTTACTTTGTTACATTTTATGACTTAACTAGAAATTTGAATCGATTAATGAAATAAATTAAGTAATAAATAATATAATTCTATTTGATGAAAGATTTTGTTTTTGTATCATTCATTGGTAATAGTAACAAAGAACCACAAAGAATTATACCTGTTAGATACCTATTGTATATTTGTCTCAATTTCGAGCTGCAAATATGTATAACTTTGTAATCGAAAAACTTGGCGTTAGACCGCTATGACCGACATCATACCGAATCTGTCTAGAGGGGGAGAAGTTGTCGAGGGTCTCGAAAATGTATGAGAAAAACAACATAAAATGCTGATTTTTTATTTCATCAAGAGTTTTTAGACGTCAAGTATTTGATATTTCAATTTCATAATGATACCACAATCAACCCCTTGTTTCTCTGAAAAAGAATCTGGACAGGCAACTTATATGTACAAGGGTTCCTTCTATCCTTTTGAGGCACGGAACCCAAAAAATCCAAACAAAATTTTAATTAACAAAAATAATTTAATTAAATAACAATTTTGGGACGTATCACTTAAATTACTTAATTATTACAATAACTTATAGCCTAGTCATGTCTTTTAGTTGTTGCTGGGTTTGTTGCGCCTTTGGGGGTCCACTGGCACTCGGCAGTAAGAACGTCAGTAAACCGCAAACTGAAAAAAAAAGCAATAAGTTATAATCCTTCTTTAGTAGCTACTGTTAAATAGTATTACAAGACGAAATAGGCAGAAGAGATACTGGGATATTTGTTCTTTATAACAAGTTAGGAACTATTACTAGGTAAATTAAGTCTTTAATCCTACATAGCAGCTAAGTATTTATTGCTTGTCTTGTAGTTCAAACTAACCAAGGAAATAAAAAAGGGTGGTAAATTTTTACTCACATATTAATAAGCTTCCAAAAGTGTAGAAGGTCGCTTCGCAAGCCACGTTAAGTAGAATACCAGCCACGTTAGTACCAACTATTGACCCCGTCCGGCCAAGCATCATAGTTAAACTTACAGCCATACCTCTGAAATACAAAAATTTGAACAGTTGAGAATATCAAATCTATAATTCACATACTCTGAGCTCGAAGTATGTAGATGGTAGAAAGGATTTGTGTTATGGAATCAACGGAGTTACACCAAACATTCGAGACGACGTGTTAAAGTGGTTTTCTTCATTGTCTCGGGGCCTTCATTATCCGCCCAGGGATCGAATCCGTGGCTTCAGAGCTAGCGATACCTTAAAAACCGGTGTGTGCGCCACTCGATTAGCGAGTTCGTAAAAAATATAAAGCAATGTAAAGAAAATGTCAAAATTACATAATAACACTATTTACTAGTTTTGTTCATATTGTATTTCTACTAATAACAAAATATTTATTTGTTTGAAGCCGTACCTCAAATTCGTAGGAAATATTTCCACAGCATAAGCGTTAACGGGCCCAATGGCCAGACCCATAATTGGTAAAGACGAGAGGAGGACAGCAAACACCATGTCTTGTACTATAAAGTTGATTAAAATGCAGAATGTTCCAATGATGAAGAATACGCCAATGAGAAGTCTCTTCTTGCCGATGATTTTGACAGTGCTGCTGACAGCCACGGCTATTAGGGCGCAGCTCACGTTAGCCACGGAACTGATTACAAATGTTATTGTGTCGATTGTGTCATTACATTCCACGTCTTCTCCTGCAGTCTGAAATTTCAAAATTAAAATAAGTAAATATTCCAGAGTTTTCTTGTCTTATATATTTTTAGAGCCCTTTTTTGTAAATAGCTGAGTAATGGTTAATAACAGACGAATCTGGGTGCGCATGCTGTCTGTATTCTCTTTGACAGTCAAGGCCAGTTTTATGATTTTAACAGCATTGAGAAAAATACTTAAGTGTTACTTAAATTAACGTTTTTAAAAGTGCAAATGAGTATAACCCGCAGAAAATGCTAAGATTTACGTAACAAAAATTACATTAAGTAGATATAAGTTAATGACTCGACCTGATTAAATCTATCGAAGATGACCTCACACGCCGTCTTGTCCCCGCCGTCGCCGGTCATGACCCTGTTTAATACATCTGGGACCCACATGTATAAACCATTCAGTCTGAAAATATAATAAGTAGGTAAATAAGTTTATTTATCAAAGGATATGAGCAATGTGTATTTCGCATATTGTTATCAACGTATAAAATTAGATTAAATGTTGAGAGTTCCGTTGGGAGATCCGTGTTTAAATTATGTTTAAGCTTGTGGTAATAAAATAAAAAAGCAATAGCACTGTCAACTTTGTTTGATTCGTCATGATAATATTTGTACTTACACTGAAAATATTCCGAATAGCAAAAATCCATTGAGCGCAAACCATTTCAAATACGGCGGTTTCAATAATGGCAAACTTTGGACTTTCAAAGAAGTGAGGAAACTTCTCTTTTGGTTATCATTCGGTAAGGCATCCAGTCTTTTAATCTGAAATCGGGAAAAAAAATGTGTATTAAACCTTTCTTACTTGCTGTTAAAATTTTATGCTTCGTTGAGTAAAACATGATCAGAAACAAACTACTTAAATCGTTCCTGATGACTTGCAAGATCCATAGACGCTGGCATATATGATACTTCAGGGGCGATTTTACTCGAATAGGTACGTCACGTTTCTGAGGACAAATTTTTTACTTTCATAATAACAGAAAAAGCACTTACCGGAAAATTTTCAGGTGCTTTCCCTTTATTTCCCGCGTACATCACTTGCACAACTTTTAGTGCCTCATCTAATCTTCCTTGGGAAACCAAGTATTTTGGACTTTCAGGGCCAAAACTTAGTAGTCCAGCACTTATTAGGAACATACATGCGTATATCACAGTTAGAAGTCTCCATGGTCTGAAGTCATATGATCCGAAGTCTATCCGGAAATCTAGAGGCAGTATAGCCCAGGCTAGTACTGAAAAAAAAAGAAAAAAATACTTAGAATTAGGTATTCAGGCACATTTCACGAACTCTACTGTTTGACACCAAAATTAAATAATAATACTTAGTCTTTGATTATATAATGTCTAGATGGACTGTCAAGTGCGCGCAGACGTGTCAAAAAATAACAACCAAAAGTGGTTGTTAAGTACTTTCCCGCCACCAGTACAGATCGTGCCGCTTTCGTGACACTACGTTTTACGCGCTCTAAGGAATAACCACATAACAGCGATAAAATGACAGTATGTGCTTCTAAAGTGTGCTGGAATTAAAAAGGAAGGCTTAAAAATACCAACACACATCACCTATCACTAAAACTACTACACACTATTTAAAGAAACTTTATAATTAATTTTATTTTTATGATTGTTAAAATCACGCCATATTTTATCAGTGTTGCCAGTTTCTGTTTTTCATTCTCCCATTTTTGCGGGTAATTTTGTTGGTATCGTTACGTTTATAAAATAGCGCTGATGTACTCTTTCAAATAAAAAATTAAATAAAAAGTAAAAAATAAATAACTCAATGTTAAAGTACCTATACCTCATTATGTTTTAATATTGTACCAAATACTAACTTAGTTGATTTAATACTTGATTCAAACACACAACTCCAAATTTCCTTTTTTTATTGATTTAAAAAGTAAATACTTAATAAAAAAAATATTATTATTAAAATACACTTAAACGAATAATACCACATAAATACCAACATATAACTAAAATTAGTAAATATTTTATTATAATTAATTCGTCTTTATTTAATGTGATTTATGGGAGAATTTGTAATAGCTGGTATCACTATTTACGCACACAGAGACATTGACGTATAGTGTAAAACGACGCCTGCACGCACACATACCCAAATGGCGTCCTAGTTGTCTTTGGCATGAATGTAGGGCGACGCTCCATCTAGACATTATATAATCAAAGTACTTAGTACATAATAGTTTACCATTTTTGTACATATTCTATTTCTACTAAGAACAAAATATTTTTATTTGTTATCATTAATATGTTAGAGAATAAAGATTATTGAACAACAGTGGTACATTGTTATCGCAAGCAAAAAAAAAATGATAACAGACTGTGGCATGGTGACAAATGGTAAAATTATTAGAGTATTTTCAATATTGAGATCAAAATACGGCATCTAATTGTGGATTAATGTTGCGGATGTAATGTCTATATTTTTAAAAGACCTGAAAACCTGAAGTTCGAACTACCTGAATTATGGTGACCTATAGAAAAATGCATCCGTCTGAAAATTTCATTTCTGTGTCTTCAGGAATTTAAATACAAGAACTGATAAACCGTTCCGGTCCCCTGAATACTCAAACACGACTGAAATACTTTACGTCGCTATTTTACATCTTTAACTGGCAGAGATACATAGGATTTAACGGATTTCAACTGTTTGAATATACGGCTATTCTGTCAAATACTTCTTTTTCTACAAGTGTCACTCCAATAAACAAAAGTCAGATTCCAGATCTGGGTATACTTACAAGGTACTAAAGCCGCACCGGATATTTGCAGGGCATTGGTGATGGATAGCACCACATCCCTGTACTTGGCAGGTAGGATCTCCCCGATGAATGTGTAGGGCACTGCTGCGGGGCAGGCTATGCTGGCCAACAGTAAAAGACATAAAAACATAAATATATTTTGGGCAAATATTGTTCACTTACAGACTACTACTACTAAAAAAAGCATAAAAAAAATTAGAGTCAAGTTCAATACCGCATAAAATGCTTTGCTATTGCATTTTTTAGAAATGAAGCTCATCTCACTGACTATCGACAGTATGAGCTCATAGAACTTCATTATTTATAATTATTACGATTTTTTTAATTATAAAATTTGGACTTTTTCGTCTTTTCCTGATGATTTATAGCACCTAGAACGTAATGTCTGCATGGTAATGCTTGATTTGCTTTGAATTCAGGTGACTAAACAAACCTACGAGAGAGCAACACCTACCATTTATTTTTATACATATTTTATTAGTCTCTATATTCTTACCATAGTGCCGTTAGGAACTTGCAGAGCGCAAAGGTGATGAGGTTCGGCATGAAAGCGGATATGATGCCGAAAATTCCGGCCGCTATGGAGCTGTATATGACCACCTTCTTGCGGCCCCGAGTGTCCACCAGGTAGCCCCATGGAAATGATGTTATCACGATACCTGGAAGTATATAGAAATGCGTTATGTTTACCATCATCTGCCTCGGTCGCAAGCTGCCTCGTTGGTCTAGTGGTTCTAAGCGCAACTGCTACGCTATAGGTGGTGTGTACGCTCACTAGCAGGTCGGGGTTTGGATTTGTTGTCGGTTAGTGGCAATAGGCTCGCCCCCTATTACATGGGACCTAAACATATCGGCGAACTGTGGGTGTACATTGGTACAACTCTGCCTAAACCTTCGGGGATACAGGCGTGATGGTGTGTATGTATGTTACCACCTGCCACCACCTTAAGATGACCATATCATGAGCGCAAGGTTAACAAAAACTGAGAAACAGCCTGGCTTTGCTGTCTGCTCTCCACAGCAACTGCGCTATGGAAGCTGTTCTTGTCTCTTAAACCGATTGACAGATATGTCTATAAGCTGCTACTTTACACCTTTAAGATACAGAGATGGGTATGAGACTTAAAGAGTATATGTCTTAAAAGTTAAGTTGCGTTTTTTTTTTTGCGTTTTGTGTCAACAATGTATGCTAGTGAGAGCTATTCGTTGGAATACTAGAAGTATGTAATTTGAATTCTTATCGCTAAATAGTTACTAAGAAAATTTTTTTTCTTAATTCAATTTCTCGAATCTACTAAAGTTTTAAGACCAAAGTCAGTTATCAATATGAGCTATACTTACACCGAAATTGAATGCGATAATTTAATGAATAACATTGTCATTTGACATTTTTGTTTTTACATTTTTTTTGGTCGGTGCACCTAAATTGCAATCGGTTTGACGTCAAGCTATGTCCTACATTAAGTCTATCGTAATAGTCTGTTTCTATAAATATGGTATGACGTACTACTTAGTTTTAGCTATCTTTTGAAATGTAATTAAGAAAATTATCTTTAAAAAAAAGCTTTTGACACTGTCTCGATTTCTACCCTTGTGGACAAGCTGGACAGATGTGGCATAAGGGGGTCAGTGCTTAAAATTTTTACAGATTTTCTTTCGGACCGCCAGCAAAAGGTTAAAATAAATAAACACATCAGCTCAGACGTAGCTGTTACTTGTGGAGTCCCACAGGGTAGTATACTCGGTCCCAGTCTCTTTCTCATTTATATAAACGACCTGTGTCAAATGTCTCTCTATAAAGGCAGAATTTTTACCTACGCTGATGATACAGCTTTAGTGTTTGTGGGGGAGACTTGGGACGAGGTCCGAAAAAATGCAGAAAAGGAACTTCACAGGGTTCAGATGTGGTTAAAACAAAATTTATTAACCCTAAACGTGCCCAAAACTTCACTTGTTCAGTTTACCAATTCTCGCTCAAAACAACAAAACATAGAGATTCGTCTTCATACATGCGAATTCACAGCAAACCAGCAATGCTCATGCCCAATCATCACTAAAACCTCTAATGTTAAGTACCTTGGAGTACTACTTGATGAGAAAATTACGTGGCAACCCCATATAGACATGATTTCATCACGAGTTAGAAAACTAATATGGGTATTTAAGAATCTCAGGAATGTGGCTGACTTGGAGCTTCTTCGCTCTGTATATTATGCGCTAGCTCAATCTGTCATTGGTTACTGCATCGGGGTATGGGGGGGTGCATGTAAAACACACATAATACAACTGGAAAGAGCTCAACGTTCCTTGCTCAAAACTATGACATTTAAACCTTACAGGTTTGCCACTGAAACGCTATATGAGCTATGCCAAGTGTTCACTGTAAGACAGCTCTTTATTTATCATGTCATTACTAAACAACATATTTCTACCCATTACGATCCGAATAAGTTACAGAACAAACGTACAATACCAAATGTTATTGACTATGTAAGATGTCACACCGCATTAGCTAGACGTCAAAAGTGGTTTCTTTCCGTGCATCTTTACAACAAATTAAATAAAATTTTAAACTTTTACCCATTATCATTGCATGAATGTCAATCTCAGCTTAGAGAATGGCTACAAAAACTGAACTACGCGGAAACCGAAAAAATACTACAGTAAATAAAGATAATAATATATTGATATGTATAAAGACACTAAATATAAATTCACCTACCTTTGCACACACACACACGCATACACACACACACACACACACACACACACACACACACACACACACACACACACACATGCACTCACATTCACACACACACACACTCACTCTAAACTCATTTTACTCAACTAATTCTGATAGTTAAATGTAGCACTTCCTTAATTACTGCATGCTGTAATTCTTAAAAAATACATGTTCTTTTCACTCTAATAAATGTATTGTTTGACATATTAAACTGAACTAAAAATGGGAGAAGGCGCTGATTCCTGACATACAGGTCTTTACCTAGTTTGGGACTCAGAGGCTTCATAGGATATTGTAACCTGATATTATGTCAAATAAAGAATTTATTATTATTTATTATTATTATTATTATTATTATCTTCAAGCCTATTATTTAGAGTGCGAAACAACATCGTTCCAAATCGCTTTGAATTTGTAACAATTTTGCCATCAAATTCTCGTCACCTTATTAAAAATGTAAATGTTTATTTAGGTAACCATAGTTACCTAAATAAACATTTACATTTTAATCTTTAATCCATAGTATAAATACGAGAAATAGGCATAAGTTATGTTCTAGATCACATCGCCTGCATAGGGTACACAATTCATTTGTGGGGCTTGGTATTCGCTTTTACAATAAAATTCCTATTAGTTTGTTAGAGTTGCCCTTTAACTCCTTTAAATGCACAATTAAAAATAAGCTATGTTTAAAAGCTTACTACTCAATTAATGATTATTTAAATAATAAACATTGTTGGTCGCCGTGATAGACACAAGACGGTTCTGTATGGATTTATAACAGTTTTATTCATCCTTATGTTGATAGGCATACATTTCGTATGTAACATTTGTTACCTATTTTTATTTTATTGTTAGTACGATTATACAAATGTAGGTATGGTGTACCTACAAATGTCCAATGAACGATATTTGTTCGGTATTTTTTTATGTATAATTATATTAATTATAGAATTTAATTATGTATCCACTCATTTTATTGTGATAAGGGACAGTGCAGTAAATCAGTATTTGAGGATTTCCTTTTTTGCTTTATATTTGTTTAAGTCGGCAACAGTTTCGTCATGCTCCCTTAGTTGTCACTGCCTGCGGTGGCGTTTTGGGTCGGGTCGCCTCCTTCCCTCTAATATGGCGAGGGAGGGGATGGCTGACCCTTGCGTCATACTCGTGAACGGGTGCTGCTTGCGGTGACTGGTCGTTCTGTTGACCTTGGATAAGATCAGTGTCTGAACTTTTATATTATATATATTATACTTTTATATTTCTTAGTACCTCAAACACTTGTTTATCTGGCGCGGTCCCTTAATTATATTCAGTATTATTGTAAAGGCAGCGTGGGGAGTTTGTTGCGCCGTTTCTTCTCCTCGGCCGAAGCACTTAGGAAGCGGTGAAGGGTGGGCGATTTAGGGTCGGTTCATCTCTGGCGGGGGGCGCGTCGCGTATTGTCGGTCGCTTGGCGCAGGGGCGGGCGGATGCGTGGTGGGGCGTTCAGCCTTTCACACTCAACTGATGTTGCGTTAGCGCGTCAGGTGTGGGGGTTGGATGTCTCATTGCGTGTTTGTTTGTTCTGGCGTTGCGCGGCTGGTGGTGCGTGGTTTGCTTCCGCCGGATATGAACCGACCCTTAGGGTGCTGTCTATTTTTGTTTGTATTGTTTGACGTTCGATAAGTGCTACTGTGTAGCCTATATTGAATAAAGAATTTTTGAATTTGAATTTTGAATTTAAAGATAATTAAATTGATAAGTTTATGGACGTACTAATTATAATGTTTGCAGATTACATATTTTGGCCTGAGTAGAAATTATGGTAGGTAACAACACTCCTACTATGGCTGTTATTGGAGGAGTCCCCCCTTCCAATAGCCACTGAAGTGAAATAAACAAGAAAAGTAAAATCTAATATAACACAATCTTTGCTGCCATGTAATCCAGTAAACAAAAGAGGTCCGGTCAGAGAAGAGGAACCATACAACCTACAAACACGACGCATAGCGTCGTACTGCAAAAGACTCTAGGTTTTCAGTGAATATGACTACGGACCAGGGGCCCGAGTCTGCTATTGACAATTGTTTGAATCGTCAGACAGACAGTTTAGTAGAATGCTAATTATCCTTAAATGGACCTACTAACGCCACCCACTCCAGACGATTCAAACAATTGTCAATAGCAGACTCGAGCCCCAGAGTAACGCTCATGTTTCCAGACGGGACTAAGCTATTGTGACTGCATGTAGAGACTTGAACACCCGCCTGGGCAGGCGTCCCACCAAGCAAAAATAAATAATAATCTGGTAAAATCATCTTAGTTACAAGTCAAAAAATGCATTAAACACAATTCAAGCCTAAAGTTTGTTCGTGTGAAAAAATGACACGGTTTCATAATCTTTATTGTTTGTTTATTGAAGTTAACGAACTTCTGTAGCAAACAGGTGTTATTATTTACATACGTAAGCAATAAATTAACAAGTTTTGGCAATATCTCTTTGTACAGGTTTTTGATAGGTTTTATGGAATACTATCTTTCACTGACGTACCAACCAACTTACGCAAAAAAATGAAATGCATGTAAAATAAACTTAATAGGCTTTATAATTTAACGCTCGAATATCCTAATTGTTGAATATTCTACCTTAACGAGATAGAGAACAAATCTCCTATATCCATGTCTCTACTAATATCATAATGCGAAATAAATATCGGTCTCTCTGTTTAAAACGCTTTCACCGATGAATTGATTTGGATAAAAATGAGCTTCGATCATAAGAAAGCATGAAGCATTTGCGATGTCCACATAACTATAGTCTGTCGCATATTTTAAGTAACAACCCAGGTAATACGCAATACAACCCCTATGTGTCAACATTGGCAAATGTCAGAGTATATCATGAAAATCGTCGTTTCTACAAACTTTTTTCGTTATTTCAACTAGTTTTCTTTGGAGTATTTTTATGGCAATTTATTACCGAAATAACTTGACCATATAAACGTACTTACTACATACCTATATAGGGTATAGAAGCAATGAATCCTCGCTGTCCGTCCGTCATATCTAAGTCGCACATTGCCGCAGGCAGCACGAAGGAGTATCCCACTGGCTCAACAATGGCCGCGATCAGGAACAGTGCCAAACAAAAACAGTATTTTATGTTGTACCATCCCAGACCTGCAATTTAAGTAAAAAAAAAAAAAAAATATGGAGATTTAATTTAATGAATATGAATATGAATATCTGTGAATATACGTCTATTTTTTTTATGAAAGTAGTGTATGTAGTAGTATAATTGAACGGGAATGGCGCCTACATGACTGTGTAATTACTATACCTTCTTGGGGTTGACGAGTTATGTTGCTGAAAACATGTAGCGCGATAGCTTAAAAGTTGAGTAAGAAAGAAAGAAATGCACACAGTTTAGTACAAAACAAAGAAAACTTATACCTGTACAATTTTAAAAGTATAGAATGTGGATAGTGTTATTGCTTTTAATTAAAAATTGATTCCATCTAATTGATTGCCTTAAAGCTATTACTTAATTATTTTCGTAAATTATACCCATTTTTTTTTTCGAATATAAGTAACATAAATATATTCAGGCGAGTGCGTAAGTGCAATTAGGTGACTGATTGATAAAAGTACGTGACGCGTAAATAATTTGAATAAATTTTAAACTAAAAACATTAAAATAAATTGAATTGTGTAATTGCTTGATAAAATAAACTAAATAAAAGTAAATAATTAATATGTTTTTTTTCATGAAATGGTATTTAGCTTGCCGTTGTCTATTTTTAGATATCAGGTTTTGTGTTGGCGTATTAGAAATATACTCGTAATTGCAGGTAAATTACTAAATACTATTACCTACTAAATAATAATTTTAAAATACTTATTACCAACTCATAATTATATATTGTTTAGGTTTTAGGAAGATCTTTTTTCTTGCAAAGACGTGTTTTTTTCCAAAATAAAATTCTGGTTATTTTATGGATATTTATGTAATAATATATTAATAATGTGAAATATTTTCCTTGTAGATTCTTTGGCTTATAGTCGTCAATCAACTTATACTCGCAGCTTCTGACATTTATCATTTCGGTCCAAGTTAATAATAAAGTGTTATTAAATCTATTTTTTATATTATATAAATAAAACCGTTTTGTATCCACTTCAGGTTCAGTATACTATGTACGAGGACCGTTACTAAGATACAGAGCTATGAACTACTATCACAAATTATTCATTTTGCTTACTTAAGTTTATTGTTCATGTCTTTTTTTATCCTGGGTCACCTCACGGTTATCTGATGCCAAGCTAAGCAGAGCTTGTGTTATGGTAACCAGACAACTGACATTCACATTATATTGGTAAAGAAAGCTTTTCACAGTGAGCTAACGAGTATAAGAGGTATCTTATACTGGTTAGGTCAGCGTAAAAACCTAAAGAAACAAAAGAGTAAAGAAAGTTTTTCACGCTAAGCTAACAAGTATCAGAGGTACCATCATTCACCATCACCATCAACATAACATCTTTCATACCATTCATTCATTCGCAAAGGTCAAAGGGCACCTTAGTATGGAAACTATACCAGGCTGTTCAGAAACAAAATAAGGTGAAATAGACAGATTAATGTCCGTAGTTTACGATAGTATGAGTTGCATTACAGTGGATATAGTTCGAAGTTACCCAAGAGAAGAGTGTCTGCAAGGATATGGGGAAGACCTTTGCCCTACATTGTGACGTTGTTCTTTGAACTACTAATCACTACATAGTATAAAACAAAGTCGCTTTCCGCTGTCTGTCCCTATGTATGCTTAAATCTTTAAAACTACGCAACGGATTTTCATGCGGTTTTTTTAATAGATAGAGTGATTCAAGAGGAGGGTTTATATGTATAATACATGCATAATATAGTAGAGAAACATGGATAATCTTAGAGATTTTTGACGTCAAGTCGTAAATCAACACATTTTTTGCGCTTTCATTGCAAACGCTGGCTGAACCCTACTGGAGACACTCGTCATTCTCGGACAAATGGAGGAGAAGCGCGCTAGAGGAAGAGCGCCAGCTAGATGGGTGGACCAACTCAAGGAGGTGACTGGAGGCCGGATACGGGGAGCGGTTCCATGGCGCAGAACCGGACCCAGTCGAGAAGATTGACATACAGTCACGATCCTCAGCATTGAGGGAACGACCAGAAGGAAGATGACTTCATTATTTAAATCTAGTTTGGTTTATGTACACAAGTTTTCACAAACCGCGTTAGATTATGCCCAATGCTTTTTGTTCCTATGCTATTTATTTTTCAGCACACAATACACATTATTGGCTAGGAACAAGTTATAATATGTTCTAGTTTATTAAAACAATAAAAAATCGCTCTTTATCTACGTGTCATGGTTACTTTAATTATCGTCAATTGGACCGAAGTTTTTGTTATTAATGCTACTACAATGAGGAAGATTGTTATTACATAGTTTATCTATGATATTTTACTGTTTTGCACATTATCTAGGGACATATTAGCATACGCATTTAATAATAGTTAAAGTGATAATTTAAGTTTACATTACAATCGCGTATTATTCAAACAACAGAAATGCTCGCGCTTCAATTGAGATTAAATCAGAAACGATTAGTTTTAGTGAAACAGTGAAAACGAATTAATCTATAATTTATCAAATGGAAGATAAAATGTAGATATTGTTTAAAATTGATAAGACTTCTGTCGTGTGTACTAATTAGCGCCAGCATTTTGATTTGCAATAAAATCATTGGTTGAACAATCTACGGAATTGTGTTCGTGTATGAAAGAAACATTGTTATAAATAATATAATAACCTTGACTTATGTTTTATCAAGTGTTGCACTTTTGTGACCTTTGAATAATCTCAGATATATTTTATGAAGAGATGGGAAAGATTTAAGTACCCACCTAGTAGCTTTGTTGTTTGTTCAAGAAGTTTCATATATTTTATTCATTTTAAAACTTTTTTTATTTAGGATAATATCCAGCCAAGTACAATGCAGATTAATTAGATAGGATAAAATATACACAGTTAATATGCATACAAACGTTTGTAAATACGTAAACTACTTTAAGATTCATTGACCTCAAAGTTGTGTTGACTGATATTGTGTAAAGGGCTCGTAAAATGTTGGTTTATTTATGTTCTTGTTTTTATCTTAAGGGCAAGGTCTTGTTGAACCCACAATCTATTATTCGTCCAATGCTAGGGATTTTTAATGTCCTGGTCCATTCTTTTTTCGACGGCAAACATCTTGCTGGATCCTAAATAGCAACTACAATGTAACCGCAAATTTTACGCTTTTAGGCTTATTTGGTTCAAAACGTTTGCGGTGGTTCATAAAGAAATTAGAATTTAGAATAAGTTAGATTATAAGATACCTTAAATGATAAGCCCTCTCCACAAACCTTACTTTTGCTGTGCCCGAAAGGGTCCATGATTGTGTCATAATAAATTTTTACCACCTAAGCTTACATTGTGGAATGCAATAAAGAATTGAGAATTGAGAATATTTTGTAGTAACGGTCACGTTTATTTACTTGAGGAAAAATCGGAAATGTTTTCTATATAAAAGACAGTATCTAGTGGCATAGTCTTATATTCTAGATCTTATACGGCAACTAGATATGGATTAATTGATGTTGTAAGATTTTCCTGATCAATTTGGTTCAATTAAGTTTTGCAATTTAGGAGGAAAATCTTGCAATTTATACTTACGAGTACACCATGATAAAATTTACTGAGATGTTTTCTTGAACTATTTATTTATATCCCATTTTTGGATTGAGCGATGTCTTTGAACAATAATTCGTCATTAGTTGAGAGCAATGACGTAAGTTTCGTAAATAAGGTCTTTTGAGTTAAGGATATTTGCAAACAATAATATGACGAAGTTTATTGCATTTATTTTTCGTACAAAGAACTCGAGGTTTTAGGGATAAATTAATAATTATGTATTTCTCTGACTGATCGCAAGTGGTTTTATGATTTTAGGTACTTGGGTGTCAAGTTTCATGTTTATTTAACTAAGTTAGGCAGGAGTTTAGAAACCCTAGTTTGTGATGGTGTGGTGTTTTCAGTATTTGGTAAAAAAGCCTTATTAGGTATTCCAGTTAGGCAATAAAGTATTTGAAAATAAAAAAACTACGTTATCATATAAACACGCACAATTGCCAAGTAGATAATAGATATTCAAATTTAATTTTGTTTAATCTTTCGATATAATTCAGGCTAAGGTTACATTGGGACAGACATAATTGTACTAGCCGCGACTGAGTTGATAATAAACACAAAATTATGAAGGAGAGCAGCTGATGTTAATAAATTTGGTAAATCAAATCTGTACTGAAAGACTTGTGTTATTGTTTGTAAATATTAATTATTATGCTAATGTATATTCAGCTGAATGGTATTAGTAATATGTGGGGCGTCACTAAAGATATATACGAATATATAACGCGGAACGATTGAGTGTTTATTTTTGTATTGTATCGTTGTTTAGTGTGTTCCCGCTCTATAATCCAATGTCTAGGCCAACGTATAAATAGTTTGCGTATGACTGACACTACGTGAATTAAAATGTATTTTAATTAAAATTTAATGTTACCTGCGACTGCAAGCGCTTGATCCAGGTCGGCAGCATATTGCTCCTTGTTATCCACATCCTCGGCTATCGTATTAATTTTATTCTCCATTTTTCACATAAACAACAAACGCAAAAACATTTAAAAACACTGTTCACTCACACTATTTACAAGCATTGCTTTTCATTGTCGAAGAGCGACTGAACACTGATAATGATTCGTGCGAATATCTGCACTAATTCTAATTAATTTGATACAAGTCAGTCAGTGAACGAACCCGACCGATTTGCTCAAGTGATACACTGCAAAGCGGTTATTAGCGTAAGTCTGCGTATTATAAATGAATGGCGCCTTTATCAGGAATTAATTTGAGATACAGTTCGGTACGCTGTCTACACACGAGCGATTGAACCGTTGTCAAGTCACTTTACCACGACCGGCGACGCGCATTTTTATTTTGCTTCTTTTTTATTATTTTTGAGTTGACAATGCAACTTTCGAAGTCCACTGCACCACATGAAATCAAGAGACATTTAATAATTTTGTCACTGATTGTACGTACACCTGATTAAACCGGTCATAAATTTTAACAGTTCCTTGTAACCACTTTACAATATACACGTGTACTATTGTGTGACGTGATGCTCCAATTGGTATAAATTGGTTTTATTCCTAGAAGGTCCGTCGCCTTGTGGTATCGATAAAACAACTGAATTCTAAAGACGCACGCATCTTGGCGGCCTTGGAAACTTGTTCAGGGACGGTATGAAAGTTCAAACAAGAAAGTAAGGAATGCACTCGAATGTCGGATAAGTAGAAACAGAATAACGGCTCTTTAGGATATTATTTTAGTTTTTCAGTACAGTTAATTTACAATTCCTTTGCACATTTTTCACATAAAGTAGACGTAATTGGTATCGAATTTATAAAGTCTCTTTTTGACAATTGTTGTGAAAACACTAAGTAAATTAGTGATGCAAGTAATTATAATTATTTACAGTACGTAATATGTTACGTGGGTAAAAAAAACGGACCTGGTTAAATTGGAAAAATAACGGACACTTTTTGCAGGCTGAATTAAATTACATTTTAATTACTGTTGATAAGGCACTTCCTTTTTCATTCTTACTTTTACATTTATTTGATAATGTTTTGAAGTCGTTTTTTTTGCAATAAATATTAATAGTTTTAATAAAAATAGTTTTTGTTAAAATTTTAATTTAATCTTTTTGTCATATAAATATTATTATATTTCGTTATTGATATGTCTAGAAACAGGTTATGGGTATATATTGATTTGTTATGATATGAGAAAAAAGAATTTTATATTATAATAAATTGCATTTTATGTTCGTGTGACTCTAACCGGTAATTTTAAATAGTATAGGTGCGTTTACCATGCAAAACTTGTTATTTAGGTCTTATTTTGAATAAATAAATAGTAATAAACCATGTATTACTAAAATAGGTATCAATAGCTTATAATTGTAGTATCAATTATTTACTACAATTATAAGTAAATAAACAAAACTAGTTTGAAACGAAAATAGAAGTAGTTGCTTTAAGATAGTTACTACAAAATGCGAAAATATTCTTGAATTTATTATAGACCTATTATTTATTTTTAACTGACTTTAAAAGGGAGGAGGTACTCAATTCGACTTTTTTATGTTTATTATCCCAGAACATGTTTCTTTTTTATTTGAAAGGTAGTGGTTCCCGTGTGGTCTCATTTTAATTTGGTCCAGACTTTTTTTTGAAAACGGTTATTTTTGTAAGAATTATAGAAACATATACTTACAATATTATTACATCAATTTTGCAAAAAAAAATCGCGGTGCAATGACCAGTAAGTCGCGCAGTGCAGGTCATGCAGTGATCGTCACAAAACATGTTTCGTTTCACTTATTTTTTACAAAACTGCGAAAAATTTAAATTGTTGTATGGAATTATGGACTTTTGAATATTGACTGCAACTTTACGACAGTTTGTATTGAGGAATTTTCCAACAATCAAGTTTACAAGGACAAATGAAGTGTAGAATATGATCTTGAGGCATTTCTTATATTTAATTTATTTGCAGCACGCCTTTTTATTTATATTTTTATTTTAAATTTGTTTTATTTATATTATAATATATTGTAGGCAAATATTACTACACTATTAGATCGCACGACTATCGAAACTACGAAGAGCAAAAATCAATCTTACTGCTTTGAAATAAAGGTGAATTCACAGCACTATCTAATACCTACATAATGTTACGCGGTCTAGTGTATGTTTGTACTTTCATACCATAAATTATCGGTCATTGTTCCAAGAATTTATTATGGTTCGAAAATACTTCGGGTAATAATGTAGGCATAGATAAGGGAGTAAACAAAAGAGAGTGATCAATTTGTCTGTCGTCGGTGAGTAACAAAAGACATTGGAAATTGTTGCTTAATTGGCAAAGGGTCACTTCTAGATAAGTAGAAAGTGGGAAGCAACTGGTAAGACCAGTTTTCACAAATGTTACTCGAATGAAATTATTTTAAGGACCTTCAAAAAAGTATCACTTCTCAATTCTTGCAATATTTGACACACTTGAAACGGACTTGGAAAACTAACAACTCAGTCTTTAAAGTTGTTTTTTTTTGTTTTACAATATCATCTTCGTCAATTTTAATCATAATATTTAGAATAGGGACCATTTATTTTATTTAGTTTATTTCTTAAGACATCCAACACACTTTTTATTAGAATGCACCAGTCGTGGAAGTTTTGTCTTCTTTGGGCTAAATATTTTGTCCCTGAACATCATTTGCTGTGCTGCCAAAACATCTATCTCGTCTCTCAAACTTTTGATTATCAATTGTAATGGAATTAATTCTTGTTCATATAAATCTACTACGCTGGTATCCCTTATGTCATCGCCAATTTTATGGAACCCATCCAGATCCGAACATTTAAGATCACCACCTCAAATCAAAAAATTGGTTATTTAATGCGATGTGATAAAGGAAATTGGAAAATTGTGTGATTGTAATGTCTTTCTTTGTTTTTACTATAGACTTATATGTATACTATTAGTTACACGTATTAAATTCTTACCACTAGTTTGTGCAGACGCTTTGCTTCTTATTTTCCCGTCAAGTGACTTCGCAAAACCAGATTCGCTAATAGAAACACGCTGGTTAGTGTAAGGTTTCTTAATTTGGATTGACAAGTCATGATCTGAATCTACGGGAATCCTTATTTCGTTAGAAGATAGGCGAATTTGAGATTTTATCAACGTTATCGTATCATTTGGGACTCGCAACGGTTCATTTGAAGCATCAAAAGTCCTGACAACTCTTTCATTTTTATCATTCAAGTAACTATGGAAAGCCAGCTCCACTGATATTGTGTCTTTTTTTAATGCACTTTTGAGAGTGCTTGTCGATGACAATACTGAGGTACTTCTAAAGTGTTTTTTGTCATCCGAATCGTTTTTTATGTTATTGGCCGTAGGTTTAGTGGCATCTGATGATCTTATAGGTGTAAATATATTTTTCGATGTATCTTTGCTTGTACTTGCCTGTGGCACAACTTGATCTAAGGAATATTTTTTTTCTGGTATTTCCATAGAAATGTAACCATCTGTATCGTATATTACTGATTTAGTTCCTACTAATTCGTGACTGTGACTTGAGTGGATTCTGATATCGTCATCACCCAGTCCAAATTGCGAAATTAATTTCGTTTCAACCGCATCATCATTGTAAATATCATGCATGGCTGTATCATCTGTCAAATCAGTTGAACTAAAAACAGGTTTTAGTTTTCCGAAAGGTGAAGATTGTTCGCTATCATCGATAAGAACTGGAGCTGCAATTAAATTATTGACTTTTTTATTTATGAATGTTGGACTATTTTTAAAGGAGTAAGGACCATCCTCTTCATTGCCCAATGGTAATTTATTATCAGTTAAATTTTCGGTATCAGTGTCGTTTTCTGTTCCAGTTCGCAACATATCTTTCATTTCATAATTATTATCACTTAAGACAGGCTGTCGTTGTTTATCATCATCATCTTCTATTTGTGCCTCAACGTCTCCTATTTTAACAGTTTTGTCTGATGGCGTGTTGCTATCTGCGTCGTCATAAATTAATTGATCGTCATTGTTTTCATCATTTGTTTTGTTCAAATTATTGTCATTCAAATCATTTCCTTGATCACCTATGCGGTTGATATTATCTAGCTCATCAAACTTATCTAAGTCATCTTTATTGTTATCATTGAAAGCTTCATGAACCCCGTCTCCTTGCACGGTTAGTGCATCAGTTGCAGGTTTTTCATCAGTAAATTTACCTTTGTTTAGTGAATCTCTGCTTGTGCGGTGACTTCCTTTTGGAGATTGTATCAATTTACTGCCTTCATTAGAATTCTCATCATCTGATAATCCACCTGAGCTCAAAGATGGATCTGATTGCTCATTTATGATTTCATTGGCCAGAGAAGTTGGTCGTTTATCCTTGCCAAAATTTAAAGGCACGGGAGTAGGTATGGGCAAAGGTACTGGTATAGACCTTGATTCCTTACTTTTAGGCCTATCATTAGAGTTTGTACTGATTTCATCGTAAACATTATCTGGTTGTGAGGTTTGATCACTCTTATTTTCATCGTTAATTTTTAGGTTTTTGTTATCACTCGCTTCTCGTCTCATCGATCCACAACTTGAGTTAGATTGTGGTAGGATCTGATTTTGTATAGCGTTATCATCAAAGTCTTGCTTAGGTGACTCCATTTTGGAGTGCGTGGAATTTGTTGCAGTCATAACATTATCATCATCATCTGGTATTGGATTATTTTTTCTTTGGTCGTCTTCGTCTTGGGTATCAAGATTTTCTGATGAACCGTCTGATTTTTTGCGACCAATAGCTAAGGGGATAGGAATGGGTATCGGAACAGGAAACGGCATTTTCAAAGTATCGGGATTTTTCCCTGAATCTATTTCTTTGGAAGGTCTTGTGTTATCATTTTGATTCAGATAATCTTTTTCTTTAATTCTATTAACTCCTTTCGGTGGAACAAAGTAAGGTTCCGAATGCTCATTAAATGATTTTCTCGATTTGTCTTCGCTAGGGCCTCTACTTCTAACGGTTTTATCATCACCGATTTTTAAATCACTTGATATTTTGGGTGGATAAGTAATGATTGAGTTTGAGTGTGTACTCAGTGAATTCACCGTAGATTCTAAATCAAAAAGACTTGCGTTTGAATTAATTTCATCGGTTATTTCTGAACCTTTCGTGTTAGTTGATTTGTCACTCGATTTTCTTTTCTTTTTAAATAATCCACCGTCAAATATCGAGCTATGTCTTCCATTGCTTTTATTTTCAGTTTTGACATCTTCATCTTCAGTTTGTTCTTCAGGGATGTCGGGATCCCGCACTATTTGTTCATTTATACGCAAACTAGGCTTATAAGGATATCTATCTTCACTAAAAGGTGGATCTAAACACCCTCCTGTAAATTCAAAACACATTTAAATAGGGAAATCTGAAATAAGTAAAGGTTATATTTAATTCATAATACGAGGAAACATAATTAAGACAAACCTGGTTTACATTTTCCGAACGGCCATTTCTGGACTCCTGAATGGGTGGCGACACTATAATTATCATAATTATTTTTTGAAAGCGTGAACTTTTGTCTTAAAACACCATCCGACTTAGTTGCAGCACCGGGCTCGGTTATGTTGGCGCTGTACGACGAACTAGGCATATAAGCATGTCTATCATTTTCAAACTTATTCAAACATAAACCTGCAAAGTAATAAAACTTTGTTACTAATGAAGTTGGACATGGAAGGAAGAAATGAAATGGGAAAACCCTCGAATAATCGCGCGGGACCGGAGACCGGCGGGCTTGGAGAAAACTTGTCGGGGCCCTCTGCACCAGCGGGGTGCCTTAGCACCACTACTACTACTACTAATGAAGTTTGTGTAACGGCTAGACAAGTCGCAACATTATTCGACCTAAAATTTCTTTCTTTCTCCACTTCTATCCCTTAACTGTTTAGTGGGTTTTCAATAGTTTATTGCCGTAATATGACATTATCATTTGGTTTTTGTGGTTATTTTTAAGGAAAGCACTTTATCCAGTAGTGACAAAAATTGTGTTTACTGTGTAAATCTAAAAATATACCTAACTACATCACAATTATAATGCCAAAGTTATCCTCTATAGTGAACATGGGGTATGTAAAATAAATAAATTACCTGGCCGCAGTATATCGAATATGTGTTTTTTCGATTTCTTTGATGGTTTCCTTTCGAACTCCGCTTCCATAAAGACATCAAACGTCATAATAGTTTGATCACTACTGACTAGTCTAATCTTTTGAAGAGTCTTCATGTGTTCGTCAGTAACCGATGATCCTTCATTGTCGGTATGCACTTCTTCTTTTTTCCTAACCTTTATCTTTACGTTTAGTGGTGTTATCTTAGATAAACTGGAGTCATTAATCGAAGGCTCTTTAGGAACGGCTTCAACCTCAAAAGCCAAATTTTGTACGATTTGATCCACCACTGCTTGTTGATTTTTCATATTTACTGAAGCTAAAATATTGTATAATGTAACTGTGATTTCTAGTATTTCCTAGAATGTAATGAAACAAGTCATGCAGGCGTAGACATTGTTTATTATTAGAAAATTTTATCCATCAAACACAATTGAATAAACTACACGATTTGATTTTGCTATTTCTTCAGTTTTAATTACATCTTCAACAGGACTACTAGGACTACTAGGACTACTATGCATAGACAACGATTTGTACATTAAACTTGGTTTCGATGGCTTTTTATGACAGCTAAAATTTATGCCAAGCGTTGAACATTTGTTTATTATTTCGTTGAACATAGCTTTTAAAGGTAAAACTTCCTTTTCCATATATTGCACATGTTCTGCTACTCTGAGTTCCGGAGGGACTCTACATTGGCTCCTCAGTTTCCTTCGTGAACTTTGGCCGGAAATATCGATAATCGTGGAAAGTTCCTTAGACACTTGGTTTTCATTAGATAAATTGCTTGGTGTACTTAAACACCCAATAGGTACTATATCTTTTTGAGAATCATATATTTTGCAAGTAACTGCTTTAGACGAGACGTTTTTGGATAGCAATGGAGCTTGTTGAGTACTAACTGAACATATTGGGGATAGACTAAGCTTGCGTCGCGATTCAGGACTCAGTTTACTAGAACTCTTTGGTAGTTCCACACGAGATCTAGAGTTTCTACCCGTAATGGTATGATCAGGGATAGGATAAATGCTCTCTGTGCTTGTTATTTTATCTAATGATGCCTTATCCAATATTACGCTTTCAATATTCGGTTGCACGTTTGATTTTACTGAAAAATAATAATGAATAAATTTACTTAGTAAACCGATCAGAACGTATTGTTTCCAATTAACTATATTAATACCTGTACCGTCCTCATTTGTTTTGGTTTCTTTGTTAACGCATTCAACCACTCGTATTGAAGTGTTTGTCGTTTTGTGTAAGACAGGATACTTGTGGATTACATCAGAAGTTGGGACACGCTCGATTGCATTGCTGGTGACATTTTCCTCACCGGTATGGCTGACTACTGGCTTATTAAATATGAAGGTGTCGCTTATTATCTTCGAGACATCACCAGATCCGAGGTTGAGAGTTGATTTTGAAGAAGCAAGCAGCAAGTCGACGCACGAGTGATAAGTCTTTACCGAATCACTGTTGGCGTTGGTCATGGCCTGACGTTTCTTGAGGATCACCTTGTACGTCATGGGGATCGTATATTCTATGAAGTTGGTTTCTTGCCTCCATGTCAGTTTGTCTAAGTTTTGGATGCATGACACTTCAGGCACAATTTCCAAGCAACATTTTGAACTGTTTTTATTATTTTTTTGTAAGAGTGGTGTAAATTTAATTCTTAGGCATGCGGTATCCATGTGAAGGGAATAAGAAATAAAAAAATCTGTAAAAGTAAATAAAAATAAAGCAAAATAAAAATTTAACAAGGATTAACTTGTTGTTGAACAAGTTTAGTTATGATTTTGTACTTTTAAGTTTCATTTTCATACAATTTAACACTTAAAGATGTTCACTTTTTCTCTAACTTGTGTTAAATATAAGTTGATACGTTGCTTGCCATTTTTGACATTTTGACTGCCCTTCAAAATATCAGTTGAGAGAATTTTTCCTCCAGACATTCTTACAATAAAATAGTGTTCATTTATCAGATAAGTAGGTTACATCTTCATAAGACCGCATATTACTACGGTACCTACCTTACATCTAAATAATATAAATAATAATATTTGACTTACCGAACAAAACACAAGAACTACTTTTAAGAAATTAGCTACAGTAATTATTATTCAGACACATAATTTAGATCTTCAAAATGGTATTATTGTTGAAACTAAAATTTAAAAGTCATATTTTTTAAGATGTAAAATTACGACTGTCAAAAAAAACTTGTTGTTTTTGCAATTTTTTTGTTTTAATCTGTCACGTGTTTTTGCATGTTGTATTGAATAGGTTTTATAAACAATGCAAACAGTTTCTAAAACTTTTGACCTTTTTCTGAAGAATTCTTTGAAATCTTTGTTTCATTTACGAAGATCGATGTAGACTACGTATTATAAGTATATGAGTTTTAAGTTTTCAATATGATGTAATGGTTTGTTAACATCTTCTTATGTGAATTCGCACGCTACTAAAAATAACATCTTCACTGATAATGTAATAAAAAGATAAATAAAAAAGGGTGGCCATTGCATTGTTCTTTTATTTCTGATCTTAATCCAACTGCTAACGTGACGTCATTTTCTGCACGCATAAACTAAATGAGAGCAAAATATGCGTGTTTAGGCGTTTTATTAGTATAATAAAGTAGGTTTCATCTAGCTGTTGAAAACCATAAATCCTTGATAATTGCATGCAATAGAAACTACGTATCTAATGCTAATCAAACATGTCGTGAAGATAACAGATCTAGTTTACTGTGTTAATCTTTGCTCATTTTATGGCTGTTAGAGGGAAAATTTATAGCATATACAGTTCACATTTTCCGAGAAAATGTAATTACTTGTCTATTGGAAGATACTTTAACTAAGGACGGGTTAAGGCCAAAAAATTAAAGGTCAAAAGGGAGATCTAGTATAGCTGATTCATATTTATTATGTTGAAGACTTCAACAGTATTTTTAGTGTTTTAGATAGCACTCACCTATTTCTTGACTTCTTTCCTATTCTGCTGTTGTCATCTCACACTTTCGTTATTTCCAAAATATATTGCCGTGTAAAAGGGTAAGCACTTTCCAATGTACATCAAAACAATAAATGAGTTATTCTCTTTTTAATTTCCAAAACTCTTGCTACTTTGCAATACTTACATCACCATCAATTTTTCATTAAATATATTTTTACAAACTTCAATTTACGATATGCGACAATAAGTTATTGCTCCTAACATTTATATCTAAATTCCTGAATTATAACTAAGCACACAAATAATTCAGAAAACTCTGTACAAAGTAAAGCAATAATGTAAAATGTTATAAAATGCAGCCCGCAGTGAGGCAGGGCAGAAAACATCATCACAGCTTTGTTTTTCGAAAATTTACAAACACAGATTTTTATCAAGCGTCAAAACATATGTAAAATAATTTTTTATCACAAAACGGTGCTTATCATTAGTCCTTTCTCTTTCGTCATTTCGTACTACCTACCCTCCGTTTTTGAGGCGGAGGCAATTGTCATGCTAAGCTTCATTGGTTGATAAGAACACTATCCAATCAAAGTCATTGATTTGAAGTTAGACAGGTCCTAAATTATGTCGATTGGCCTCTCAAAAACTTTTGCCTTTTTTTTTGATAATCCGTTTTGGTCTATCTTTCAGACTGTTTTGAAAAACACCGTTTTATGATAACAATGTTAGTTACTAATCGTTTGTACAATAATTCCTTTTGCTTACTTATTCCATAGATGTACCAATTCGTCGGCAGTTTTTACACAAGTATAAAACTTATAATCATAATACGTAATTAGGAATACTTTAATTCTAACTCACAGTCCAGGACCGGGTTTCTAAATACATTTATTATAACTTATAATTAATTACAATTACACTTAATTATTTTTTTAATTAATATTAAAATAAAACTTAAAATGTAAGCAGTTTGACTTCCACAATATTATGAAATAATATTTGACATTTTTCAGTTATGTATTTTGTTGATTATTTGCCTATATACATGCATGGCCATACAAAAGGTAATCATAAATCATTTATTGTTTAATTGCGAATACAATATTGTAGTTGATGTGTAGAAATCCCGATGCTGATAAGGAAAACATGATAATCTACATATACCTACCTATTTATTTATAATCGTGTTTTGTATTATACATTGAGCGAATTACACTATGGATTGAAGTAAACGAATGTTCGGAATACTATTCTAATTTTATTATATGGTATGATTGTTTTGTTGCTAACTGTAGGTGCCTAAATATGATTTGATACTAAAAGTTTTATGAAAATAATTGAGCAAGCACAAATTTTCAAATTCTATAGAAATAAGCAACTGTCTCTAAACTTTCAAAAAATAATGTGAAAAATTAAACTTGTTTTGTAAATAGTTTTTTTTTGTTCGTTTATTGGACAGACAGAAATCGATTCAGCTTTTTACTAGTAGGAAAATGTGTATGGAAAATGGTATAATTAAATACTGTGGGAAGCGCACAATGATTTAAAAATATATTACATTTATCGTAAGCGTAGGTTCTATACAAATACATATAGCTATATTACATGCTAAAGACTAGATTTTTGAGATCACTCGGAAAGCCAATTTCTTTGATTTTATTAATACTATAATTATTACACTATATTATTTAACATTGACTATTGAATGGAATTGTTAGCTTATGAATAAAATAATTATATTTTCCAATATTTATAGAATTATTGATTTTAGGTCACCAATTTTGTCAATGTTTAATTGGACCGAAAAGTTTTGTGAATTTTGAACAATCCGTAGATTAATAATGAAGTCGGAATTTTGGACAGGATAACAGCTATTTACATATTATAAGTTTATTTTACATTAATAAGATTAAGCTAGAACTCATATAAAACTATCAATATTGCATTATCGTCCCACCTATACGACGCTTGCGCATCAATTTTACATACAACCCTATCCCTATTCAAATTTGTATCTTCCATCGTGCTCTGACTTACCCCGTTTTTGAGGTAAATTCATTCTGTGTTTTTTCCACATTCAATTCATTTTGGCTATAAATAGTGTTTGATTTTACGACCATAAAATCAATGAAGTAATTGTTTAGTATATAAAGTATTAGTAGGTACTTTTTTTAAAACAATATGTGCTAACAATTCGTGGGCACCTAGTGTTTTGTAGAACTAATTATTATTATAGAAAAAAGTATCGTGGAGAATGCATAATAAAATCTTCTCAAATAAATAATAAGGTATGATAAGATTTTGAAATGTGCCGTGAATAAAATAATGCTTTAAAATGAAGTATGCCTTAGATGTTGCCGAATGATTTTCAGTCAAAAAGTTCATTCAGATGACAGAAGAGGATCTGAACTGAATGTGGAACAAACACTGGACCTTACAACTAAACACCAAAATGTTCATTCGATGCGACAAATCAAATACGACGGTCGCAGCATTGTTGTCAAGTAATATTAAAGTCGCAATCAATATTAAACCTTATGTACAGATGATTTAAGAATATTGAAAGTTTATTATTGTTTAAAATGCATCCTCATAACATCTTATTTATAGTCTTGGTAAAGTTTGAAATAGAGCTATAAAATATTCGTCTCCGTTCAAAGATTAGTAATGTTCATTATTTAAAAAGGAGTAGAAAACAAAAGCTATTTCTTATGATTTTTTTATAGTTGGTATTCTTAATTAACATAGAGAACATAACATAGAGTAAACTTATGGATAAGCTGAATCTTTCAGCAAGGTGATTATATAGTGAAAGCCTCATGATGTAATATTAAAGCCATCATTGTTAAAGAGATAGATAGTTGCCTTGTTAATGAGTTATTAAAATAAAAAAATAGAAAAATGATGCTTCTATTGCTTTCTAGTTCTAATAAACAGTTTTTAAGTTATGAAATATCTTCTTTACGACAATGCCACAACGTTTAGTAAGTGAGAAGTTTCATCGTGATAACATTTGATGTTATCATCACACCGTCACCACACTAGCCAATGACCAACCAAACATTATAAAACGCTACAATAATGACTAACTTCCTATGGAATACTAACTATTTGTCTTAATCTACATACATAATATAATAAATATCATATGTTTTTAGTCTTATTCCGCACTGCGATGTTCGTAAGGCTTCGTTTTGTAATTAATTTTTCGTCGATCGGTGTAGTCTCGACTTTAAACAATATTAGCGGATTTGGAACTGAAATGAAAATTGTGACTTAGGGCTATGTTAATTTTATTTAGCTTGCTTTTCAGATTTTAGTATTTTGTTACTAAATTGAATATTTAATCGTTGTTATTAATAAACTCATCCAGCGTAATTTATTTTTTCCATATTATTGAAGACGGTCAGTGTCAGTCCCATTTGGTGCTTATTATAAGCCGGTTATTTCAATACTGACTTAACAAAATTTCTGGTATTTCACTCTTTGGTTTTCATTGGAGGAAAATATGAGCAAATAATATACTTATTCTATAACATTGGACCATTATAAACAAAATTTTGACTAGGTATCAAATGATGATTTGAAGAAAATTAAGAAATGTAAGTAACAATGCTGTATAACTTATATTTCAATATACTTATTTCAGTAGTAAATTTGATTTTTATCATAAACTGTGACTGAAAAATAATCAAAATAGCTTCAAGACAAGAAAACATATTTTTTATACACGCCTGAAAAAATCATGTGTCGAAATTTCGTTAACATACAATATCCATATCAATAAATATACATAAACTACATATAATAATGATCACACTAATCAAATCCGAAGACATTGTTAGGTGAGCAACTAATACACTAATTAGGTACACACTCCGTGCTAAATACTTAGAGTCCATAACTAACCCACTGGTAAATACAAAAATACTATATAAACTATATTACATAAACTTATATCTATACAGACTAGGTTCCGAAGGTTCTACAGACTAGATTCAATGACTAGAATCACTCATCCATCGTTTTTACATCTTATATATAATATAAATTAAATAAAGCGAAGTTATCGGATTCTATTTAACGTTATTTTTCTTAAATTATCGTCACTTATTTACAGATTTTCCAATATGGCCACCTAGCGAACTAATATAAAGATGTAATTTTAAATCCGTTTTAGGTTATATTATACAGATTTTTTTCTGATCCGATATTTATTATGTACATTGTTATCTACAAACACCAATGATGTATGTATTCGATGTAAGTATGTAAGTGAATGTGTTTAATAATCATTTTTAATACTACACTTCTCATCAAAAAAATCGAAACACCTCGCAGTTTATGATTTGATAAGGATTATCAGAAAAATGTGTATATTTAGGAATAAATGTAAAATGTCATTTAATAGTGAGTAGTATGAGGTATCTAAATCCTAATGTTAATGTTCTAAATTCAAATTAAGTCTTCATAGGTTTCGTATTTTGTATAATGAGTAATTTTTACCCTGTATGGAATATGAAGGAAATGGGTAAAACAACACGCGTAAATGAAAAAAAAATGTAAGAAACGTTTATTTAATAACTTGTATTCCCTCCGCGAGCTCTTATTACTGCTTCCATACGATTCTTCATCGATCGGATGAGAGTCACGATCACATGTTGTGGTATATAATCCCATTCCTCTTGGATTGCATTTTGCAGCTGGCTAAGTGTTTCTGGGGCTGGATCTCTTGCTCGAATTCGTCTCTTTAATTCATCCCATAGATGTTCAATGGGATTCATGTCCGGGCTTCTTGCTGGCCATACCATAATGGAGATACCGACTTCGGTAAGATAATCTCGTACGACGCCCGCGGTGTGAGCTCTAGCATTGTCGTGCATGAATATGAAGTCGTTGCCAATAAAATGTGCATAGGGCATCACATGAGGTTCAAGACACTGTTCGATGTACCGATGCGAGTTTAGTGCAGGCAGCCGTGGCCCAGACACAAAGGCAAGTTCTGTCTTACCGTCGGCGCTGATTCCTCCCCAAACCGTCCACGAACCGCCACCATAGCTGATCTTTTCTTCAATGCAGCATTGTGCAAAGCGTTCTCCATCTCTTCTGTAGACCTTGTTCCTTCCGTCGTTACCATACAGCATAATTTTACACTCATCAGAAAACAGTACTTTGCTCCACTGAAGGTATGACCAAGTTAGGTGCTCGCGTGCAAAGTTAAGGCGCGCTCTTCGATGGTCTGCAGTTAATTTCGGCCCATTCACTGGCTTATGCGGTGCCAATCCGCGTTCCTTCAACCTTCTTCTTATTGTAGAGTCACTTACAGCTACTCTTCGTACAACGCGAAGCTGCTGCTGCAGTTGAAAAGCGTTAAGGCGTTGATTTCGTAAAGAAGTTGTTACAATAAATCGATCATCTCGCTCAGAAGTGACCCGATTCCTGCCAGATCCTGAGCGGCGCGTGAACGAACCAGTCTCCCGATAGCGTTTGTAGACTCTATGAACAGATGATAAGCTTAGATGCAATCTTGCAGCCACAACACGCTGACTAAGTCCAGAATCCAGCAATGCCACCACTTGGGCGGCTTCTGCGGGCGAAGTATCCATATGTTTTAGAAAAAAAAGTTTTTTCAGACGTCCCAAAGTCACAGTAAATGAAATAAGAAACAAAAAGTTTAAAGACAAGCGCAAATTTTTAGTTTTTAAACGAGAAACGTACTCCAACCCTAAATACACATCTGTCTCAAAACAGTGATTAATTTCATTTATAGGATAAACAAATGAAATTCTAATTTCGAATTTTGATTTTTTTCATCTTATTGTAATGACCAAACTGCCAGCTACACAATAATGTTTTTTTTTTCATGGAATTAATTATCTTTTGTAAAAAATTAGGACAAAAACAATAAAAACGAAAGTGTTTCGATTTTTTTGATGAGAAGTGTATTTTTTGGGATTTTGAAATTAGCATGTTTTAGTGTGAATTTTAAATTTAGCATGAATTTTAAATTGATTTGAATGAATCTAAACAATGAATTCCAAAATGCTAAGCAATATTATAATTCTGATTTGAATGTGTGGACGTACGATACAGTAATTGAGGTAACCACTTGGAGCTTACAATACTGGCCTAATTAAACATTGTACCCCACTTTAAACCAATGTCTTTAGCGATCTAAAACTTCAGCATGATCGTATCGTCTTGAAACACGCCCTTATTACAGTCGGCGTGGAATGCGCTGAGGGGCGTTGGCGGGGCTCAGGTACACAGCCCGGAATTATCTACTAGAGAACGCGCTAACACGTCAGCGGCCGCGATGTCACTCACTTTACCTTCGAAGTGGCCTCGAACGTGGAACATGAACTCCGCTTTACCCGCGAACTCTTGCCGGCACATCAGACACAGATGATGAGCGTGTCCATGTGGTGGTCTCTCTGGAGCGTAGTGATTGTGTCCGTGTGTGAAGTACGCCCCTCCCCCGCCTCCGCCGCCGCCCTCGTTGACAACGGTTGCCGTAGAAACGGAAGCGGTTGCTATCCCGTGCCCATTCAGGATCTGCTGGTTCTGATTGTGATGGTGAAGTAGTTGCAGCTTCTCTTGGTTGGATAAGTGGACCTTTTCTTGTTGCTGTTTATGGTAAAAATAATAAGGTTTATTAAAAGGACAAATGCGTCAATTTGGACCAGAAAGAGCAAGTATAAGTAATAATTTGCGAATATAAACGCTGCAAGTTGGAAAATGAGTGTTTAAAAATCGTAAGATAGGATTGAATCTACGTAAAACAACCACTTTATTTTGTGATGTGATCTATGTCACGAATCTGCTAGTGATAAATATCGCTTACCTGATGTTGCGTAGCTTGCTGCATCTTATCCTGTAGCAACTTAGTGTCCGGTAGATGTGACTTAGCGTGAGCACTCCATTCATCTCTGGTGGCGAACAGTCTACCACACAGTTCGCACGACCACGACACCACCATCCCTGCCGTTGCTGCTGCTACTGCAGCCGACGCTGCACTTGTGTGGACTAGATTCGTATTCTGAAGGTCACCAAGAAACTTATTTAGTATCTTAGCTTAAAAATTCCCCATGGTAAGTAAAATTTGTAAATTCTTTACTGTATTAGATTTCTGACTTTTTTTGGTACGTGGTGGGATAAAATCTTATCTTTATCATTAGTTATTATACACCGTGAAAATTGAATCGTTGTTTTCCCGCGGCAGGACGATTACCCATCAGTAGTACTATCGAAATACAAAGTTTAACTTAAAAAACATAATGTTTTTTTTTTCACATCATTAAAAAAGTATTCATAAACTCGAAAGAGCGATAATCAATAGTAGTTCACTCACTAGAGATCACGTAGGCACCTGTAGGTAACACGAAACGCACACGCCGCCGCCACGTGTTGTCGGCAAACTTACAAAGAAAGAATCAATAATAAATGTTCAGAGCAAAATAAGCTCTCGGTCATGGTGATACGGTATAAATTAGCTTGCATGCACGCGGCAAGCGCCGAAACACAATAGAATGCCGCCAAATGTTGCGCTCTGTGCCTACGGCTTAGTTAGTGTTCTGTGCGCGAACGTCGATGACGTCAAGTGATGAATGTGCGATGAAAGTGCTCAACACAGAAGGACTGCATCCGTATCATTTTTTTTTCGTGGCGGGCCACACCCTTGGCCACCGAGGAGCCCGGCCTTGACTCCCTTGGACTTTTATTTGTGGTAGAGTCTGAGCTCAAGAACTTGGTGTATCGTGAGGAACACCAAACACGCGACTCTTTGAAAAGTGCGATAGTGGACGCTTTTAATATCGTGAGACGTGACAGAGACACTTTAATGAAACTGAAAGACAATCAGTTAAAACGTGCTCGTTTGTGCATTGAACGTAGTGGTTTACATTTCGAACAATTACTCCGCTACCGTTAAGTGTAAGTACTCGTACTTTGTAAATAAACATTTAAAAGTAGGTTAGGTAATCAAAATCATTGTAAATAAGTCGATTCCATTTTTAAATACCTACGCCTTAAATACTTAATTATCAAATTCCGACTTTTTTAAAGATACCTATTTTGATTTTTTAAGTATTTATGACGATCCTAAGCCCGTAAAAGTTTAAAGCGAAAATTTGAATTACTTATTGGTTTTGTGTTTTATTAAATCACGAGTAGCGATCAGCTGATTTACACGCGAAGTGCAACGACCGCGCGGCGTTCGGGGTAACCGCGCGCCCGCCCGCGTAGGTATAGCGCGATGTATTACTACTGGGTCAAGTCACTTTCGAGTTTTGTTTATAACAATTGTTAATCCGCCATTTATTGAGTCTAATTTTTTTTACATATATTAATCGATTGTATGACCGATACAAACTCATTTCGCTTCGGGAAAACAACGACTTGATATTCACCCTGTATAAACATTTAACTAACTAAATGAAGAACAGCAAGTGTCTCCTTGCTTTGAATCTTCAGGTTCTAAACTAAAACGGATTACGACAACATCGAAGACTTAATTAAGAAACGAAATTGACAAGGAAGAAAATAAATTGCAACTCAGATTCAATTTTTGAATATTTGAGGCAAAATAGACAAAGACATACATAGAAACTGTAACGAATATAAAATGTATCCATGCTTCCACAATATCTAAGACACCTACGTACCATGCTTTGAATTCTCAGTAAGATTTACCGTAAAGTTGTGTCCAGGTACCTGGCACACCTGGATCGGCTGCTGGTGCGAGTGTTGTTGCTGCTGTTGTTGTTGCTGTTGTTGTTGTTGCTGCTGTTGTTGCTGTTGTTGCGCTGCCGCTACTGCGGCGATCTCCGCCTGACTCGGCTTCGTGTCCTCTTGCTTGGTTAGCTGGGGCTTCACGTCGTCTAGTTTCAATGCTGTAGAGATTATCAAATATTAGCGCTTTAGCTTACTTTACTTCGTAACTAATTAGCAATCAGTTGAAGCTTTATGATATACAGAAGGACTAGCAGCGATGTCAACTTGATCTACTAATAAGGAAGTATTTCCAAGAAGTTTCTAACCAAATACAGCATTGTACATTTATACATTGAACATTCCAAAATAACCCATTAAAAGCGTAGAAAATCAAAAGGTCTATGAAGAATAACCATAATTAGCTCTACACATGTACGATAGCCCACTAGTGTCACTACCGTTCGAGACCTCACAACGGTAGTGATAAGATATGTGTGAATGGCTATCTATCATCACCATTACGAAGCATACTCACGTGGTATTGTGATGGTTCTTTTACCTAAAGGTGCTATGTTCGACGGCGTTATGTGCTTCAGTTTGTTCATGTGTAGCACTAGTTTGTCTCTACGCGCGAAAGCTTTGTTACATACTTCGCAAACGTACGGCTTTTCTCCTGTTGAAACAAAAATCAAGAAATGTATTTATGTCGTGACGAAATTAATTTTATAACAGCTGTTGTACGCGTTATTGAAGCAGTAATTCCATATCAAGAAATCCTATCGAATAAAAAAATAAAACTTTTGTATTGACAGCTATGTATTGGTATATGTTATGATCTAAAACAGTTTAAGGTACAAAAAATCATTTAACCTA